>OW569414.2:49863017-51310285 GCA_937662695.2 Halyzia sedecimguttata | reverse complement strand
ATATATATATATATATATATATACAGTCACGGCGTGAACTGGCATCCACCCATGTTAAAATCGCGGTTGAAGTGGCATCCGGGGTAAAGTGGCATCCGATATATGGATGAAACTTTACATCAGGCCAGAAATCATCGCAAATGATGCCCTCAGTAATTCATTGCACCTAAAATCAGCTGGACGTCACTTTAGTCGATATTTGAATGAAACAATACATCATGGTTCAGGGAGTTTCCGATAGGCGGCGGGGCAGTAGCACACTTGTATATTGCAATTATAGCTAGCGCACAATGTGGCATCCCTCTAGATACATATTCAGGAAAGGTATAAAGTGGCATCTGTATATGAATTTTTTTACAGAGTGGCATCCAGGCGGGGTTGCCAGATATACAAGTGCGTGTTTTGTTGGAGCCCGCTCGGATTTAATCCAATTTCCAAGAATCGACCAGTAAGTCTTATCAGTTGGGACAATTGATGAAAGACCGAAGAAGACTAATTAAGATGAAACAGATTAATATGTTGATTTGAGACGTCCACGACAAAAAGTGTGGAAAAGCACTGACATGAATTTAGCTATTCAGCCTATTTGCATTTCTAGTCAATTGCACAGAACACCAAGAAACAGAATTATCAAAGGATACTGTGGAAGGTATATTCATTATTAAATGGTTTCTTTCTGGGTGTTCTCTCCGAAACTATTATTTTGTGAATAGCTTCTGCGTAAAAAACGCAAGAGATTTGTCACAAGCAATGAATCAAACAATGTTGCCCAAGGAATAATGACGAAAGAACATCAACGATGGAACTATTTTGTAACGCTTCGGAGTCTAAATCAGACTCCTTCGTCAGACACTTAACTAAAATCTTCAGAATTATTTCGTTGATAGGGCTATTCTCAAATTCGAGAATTGTCTCATTGACAGTATTTGAAAATCATTGTAGGATTGTTTTACTTACAATACGTAGACATTTCGAAACTTCAACTACTTTTTTGCACGTATGTTCTGGGTAACACCGCGCTATGTTTTTGCACAAATGTCTGTTATTTTCGAAGTTTTCACCCAACATAGACTCTAACGTTTGGTTTCGACTCCCTGATGAAGAATTTGAGGTCAAATTTGATTCTGTCCGGCCGACCGTCCGTTGCCCCGATAACTTGAGAAAGGAAAGAGATACCGACTCGAAATTTTCAGGGTAGGTGGCGCATCCCAATAAGACGGACAAGTACGTTAATCGGCCCTATGGTTTCCGAGAGATAGTTTTGTTTTCAACCAATACTAATCCGATCGAATTGAAACTTGGTGGGTAGTTGTAAAATACAAACCTTAGGACGTTTGTGAAATTTTGTGCAAATCGTATTGGTAAAAAATTTTTTTAAAAATTCATAAAAAATATTATTCATGTAACGATAACCTAAGAACGGAAAGAGATAGCGACTTGAAATTTTCAGGTTAGGTTGTGCATCCGAATGCCATATTTCAGTTTGTTTATAAGAATAATCAGCCAAACCTTTTCAGAGTTATGCGAATCTAAATTTTGGTTATTATTTCTTCAATAACTCGAAAGATACAAAACCGATCCAATTCAAACACGGCTATTAGTTGTAGAATGCCAACGCAAAAATTCTTGAGAATTTTCGCGAGGATCGTATCTCTAGAAAATTTAAAAAAAATCATGGAATATAATTGAAATACATTCTATATATCAGAAACTATTCGTACTACATCCTTGAAATTTTGAGACAGCCTTCAGAACCTAACTATACTACCAAGTTTCCAGTTTGAACACGGTCGGATCTGTATTGTTGGAGATCCGAGTAGCCTTTTGTGAGTTCCTTAGCTGGATGGGTGACCGTTGCCTCGATAACTTTCGAACGAAAGGAGATAGGAACTTACAATTTTCATTGTAGGGGGCGCATCCGAATGGGAGCGTTCAGTTTCGTTTTTGAGCATAATCGATCTAACGGCTTCAGAGTTATACCTACCTGGAATATAATGTCCTCAATAACTCAAAAAATATAGACACCGAATTGAAGCTTGGTAAGTAGTTGTAGAATATCGACATCTAGATGTGTGTAAAATTTTGTGAGAACCGTACCCCTAGAAAATCTTTAAAAAATTACGAAAAAAAAATTGGTTCAAGCACTGACGTGAAGTCAGGAGTTTTTGCGCGTATGTTCTATTGTCCATTCTCCTTTATTGGACACTCTTAACCGAGTTTACTGTGGTAAATTCGATTAAGAGTGTACAATACAGGAGAATGGACAATAGAACATACGCGCAAAAACTCCTGACTTCACGTCAGTGCATGAACCAATTTAAATAAATTCAGCAAATTATGCTCAATTCCAATTGAGCAGTTGGAAAAATTGCATTCTGTGTTCAACAAAATACTTTAACGTAATCAGATTCTGTCATCAGAATCTTTGTATTACTTCAATCCATCATGTGAATGAAGGGGTCTAACCCCCGGTTTCTGAAAGGCTGATCAACACAAACTAATCAGTGATCAGTCTCTTGTTAACCCTCATCTGAGTTGCGCAAAGCGCAAAAACTCGGACTGATTTGTCATTAACAGTTCTGTTAACTTTGACCAGCCTTTCAGAAACCGGGGGTAAATATCATATATTATTTGTTGAATTACGTGTATTGCGGATTTCAAAGAAAATTTGCGATGAGTTGTCTTGTTCTTCGAAAATAATCGAGATCGGAGCTTGATCTCAGTTGAGTTGAGAAATAAGTCTGTTCTTGAAAGGTAATACAATGTAAATGTTCGATATGGTTACGTGTAAATATGTGGGTGTGAGAGCACGAAATTAACGTGCGGCTAAGGAGAGTCAGTTTTGTTCTTTTTCAACTTTGTCACTCTATCCTCACGCCACCTCAGACACAGAACTGTTAATTTTTGACTCGACAGTGAATGGTGTCCACTACCCTCAGGTTAGATCGTAGAAAACATTTCGTCAGTCAAGTGGTCCTTCCCCTATTTCTATGTGGCTAGAAGAAATAACAATAAGGATCAGCCAGATCATGAACAAATTAGAGGACATAGGAACCTCTTAAATATATTTCGTCTTTCTGAAAAACAACTAGTTACCAATTTCAAATTGGATGCACATGTATCTGTAGAAATGTTGGGAAAATTTAAAATGATATTACTCCGAAATCATATATGCCCATTAACAAACTCAATGCACCACCTACCCTGACTGAACATTGCATGCAGCTATCAGTGTTCGTTCGAAAGTTATCCAGTTAACGAACAGCCTTACCAGAGATAATTGAATTTGACCTGATATTCTTCATCAGTGAATCGAACCTAATCGTTTGAGACCATTTTCGGCAAAACATTATAAAATTATCGGCATTTGGACAAAATGATAGCATGTTATTCCCATGTTTTCATATAGCGTTGATGAGGGTAATAAAGGATTCAATAAAGTTAGTAAGATGGCAATAATAATCAAATTGCACTTTTCAAGGTGTTGGGAGACGCTACAAGCGGAGTTTGGTCAAATACTAATCTTACACTCATTCTCCTGTATTGGACACTTAATCAAATTTACCATGGTGAATTCTATTGTCCGTTCTCCTGTATTGGACACTCTTAATAGAATTCACCATAGTAAATTCGATTAAGAGTGTCCGATACAGGAGAATGGACAATAGAACATACGCGCAAAAGCTCCTGACTTCACGTCAGTGCTTGAAGCAATTTTTGTGCGTATGTTCTGGGGAACATCGCGTTATCATTTTGCCCAAATGTCTGTAATTTTCGAATTTTTCGCCGAAAATGGTCTCAAACGATTGAGTTCGTATTCCTGATCAAGAGTTCGAGGTCAAATTTGATTATGTCCGGCCGGCCGTTGCCACGATAACTTGAGAACGAAAAGAGATAGCGACTTGAAATTTTCAGGGTAGGTGGCGCATCCCAATAGGACGAACCAGTTCGTTAATGGGCATAATCAGCTCAACGGTTTCCGAGTAATAATTTTGTCTACAACGAATACTAATCCGATCGAATTGAAACTTGGTGAGTAGTTGTAGAATGTAAACCTAAGGACGTTTGTGAAATTTTGTGAAGATCATATTGCTAGAAAATTTAAAAAAAATCATTAAAAAATATTAATTTCGTCACGATAACCTAAGAACAGAAAGACATAATGACTTGAAATTTCCAGGTAAGGTTGAGAATCTCAATGCGCTATTTGAGTTCGTTTATGTATGGCATAATCGGCAAAACGGTTTTGGAGTTATACCCATCTGAAATTTGGTTGTTATTTCCTCAATAACTCGGAAAATACAATCCGATCCGATTCAAACATGGTTAGTAGTTGTAGAATGGCAACGCGACAATTCTTGTGAAATTTTGTGGGGATCATATAACTAGAAAAATTTCAAAAAATCATAGAAAATTATTGAAAGAAATTCTATATATCAGTAACTATAGAGGCAATAACAACCAAATTTCAGATGGCTATAACTCCAAAACTGCTTGGCCAATTATATCTAAAAACAAATTCAGATGTCGCTTTCAGATGCACAACCTAAACTGAAAAATTCAAGTCACTATCTCTTTCCGTTCTCAGGATATCGTGACATAAAAATATTTTTTAATAATTTTGTCAAAATTTTCTAGTGATACTATTCTCACAAAAGTTCACTAAAGTGCTTAGGTTTATATTCTACAACTCGACACCAAGTTTAAATTCTATCTGATTTGTATTGGTTGAAAACAAAATATTACTCGGAAACCATTAGGCCGATTATGCCCATTAACGAACTTGTCCTATTGTCATATTGGGATGCACCACCTACCCTGAAAATTTCAAGTCGCTAGCTCTTTGCGTTCTCAAGTTATCGTGGCAATGGCCGGACAGAATCAAATTTGACTTATATCATCGGGGGTCGAACCCAATCGTTTGAGACCATTTTTGGCAAAAAATTTCGAAAATTAAAGACATTTGGGCAAAATGATAACGCGATGTTCCCCAGAACATACGCACTGAAATATTAAATTTAAAATGTCATAAGATTGGATTTGCATAAGTCTTCGTGTCGGTATGTTCGAACTATTTAGTTCGAAAATGCAACAAAACAAAATTATTACTCGAAAACCATAGGGCCGATTATACCCATTAACAAACTTGTCCGTCGTATTGGGATGCGCCACCTACCCTGATAATTTTAAATCGCTATATCCGGACGGCCGACCGTCCGGCCGGACAGAATGAAATTTGAGCTCAAATTCTGCAATTGTTAGATATCATGTTCAGCAAAAAATTCGTAAATTACAGACATTTGGTCAAAATGATAGCGCGATGTTCCCCAAAACATACGCGCAAAAAGGTCTATAGAAACATAGCGTTCAGTCAGAGAGCTGAAGCTTACATTTTTGGCAGATTTCATCTTCTAAATTACATATTTTAATCTTGCATCTTCATACAGCTTCCAGGAAAATGATCAAAATAAAAACATTATTCCTCCAGCATTCACGAACTCGACGACGTACTCCGTATTCAACTTTCAAATCTACCCTGCAAACCACAAACCAACAGACTTACAGAATTGAAACTGACCACTACTTGTTCAGCAGTAAGACTAAAGTGTTTGTTATAGATCATTTTTGGACGAAATTCGGAAATTTCCGAAAGAAAAAATACCAATTCACATCATAAGTTGAAGTAAAAAGTTTTGAGGATGCCCTTTCGTTTGGATCACAGGAAAGACTGTAGAAGTTTCTTGTTTCAAATAATTGTAGATTCAATAACAACGAAGTAAGAGACATCTTGCGGAATCGTTCAAATGTCAATATTCAACATATAATTCAAAATTGGTTCAAGCACTGACGTGAAGTCAGGAGCTTTTGTGCGTATGTTCTATTGTCCATTCGCCTGTATTGGACACTCTTAATCGAATTTACCATGGTTAATTCTATTGTCGGTTCTCCTGCATTGGACACTCGCTTGATCGAATTTATCATGGTAAATTCAATTAAGAGTGTCCAATACAGCAGAACGGACAATAGAATTCAACATGGTAAATTCGATTAAGAGTGTCCAATACAGGAGAATGGACAATAGAACATACGCGCAAATGCCCCTGACTTCACGTCAGTGCTTGAATCAATTTTTTTTTCGTAATATTTTTTAAATTTTCTTGGATTACGGTTCTTAAAAAATTTTTTTCCGTAATTTTTGTGAAATTTTCTAGGGGTACGGTTCTTACAAAATTTCAAACACGTCTTTAAATCGATATTCTACAACTAGTTACCAAGCTTCAATTTGATCGAGTTTATATTTTTTGAGTTATCGAGGAAATAATATTCCAGGTGGGTATAACTGCGGACCGATTATGCCCGTGAACGAACTCAACTCTCCCATTCGGATACGCAACATACCCTGAAAATTCCAAGTCCCTACCTCCTTTCGTTCGAAAGTTATCGAGGCAACGGTCACCCAGCCATCTACTGAACTCACACAAGGCTGCTCGAATCTTCAACAATATATATCTAATCGTGTTCAAACTTAGAACTTGGTTTGCGAGTTAAATTCTGAAGGCTCCCGCAAAATTTCAGCGATATTGGATGAACTATTTTTGATATATAGAATTTTTTTCAATAATTTTCAATGATTTCTTAAAGATTTTCTAGTGATAGGTTCCTCACGAAATTTTGCAGGAACTTTCGAGTTGGCATTCTATATCTAATATCCATGTTCGAATTGGATTGCTTCTATATTTTTTGAGTTATTGAGGAAATAACAACCACATTTCAGATGGGTATAACTCCAGAACCGTTTGGCCGATTATGCTTATAAACAAACTCAAATGTCGCATTCAGATGTACAACCTAACCTGAAAATTTCAGATTGCTTTCTCTTTCCGTTCTCCGATTATCGCGTATTAAAAAATATTTTTTAATAATTGTTTTTTAATTTTCTAGCAATAAGATTTCCACAAAATTCCACAAATGTGCTTAGGTTTATATTCTACAACTATTCACGAAGTCAATTTGATCGGATTGATATTGGTTGAAAACAAAATTATTACTCGGAAACCATTGGGCCGATTATGCCCATTAACGAGCTTGTCCGTCTTATTGTGATGCGCCACCTGCCCTGAAAATTTCAAGTTGCTAGCTCTTTCCGTTCTCAAGTTATCGTGGCAACGGCCGGCTGGACGACCAGACAGCCGGCCGGACATAAACAAATTTGACCTCAAATTCTTCATCGGGAGTCGAACCAATCGTTTGAGACCATTTTCGTCAAAAAATTAGAAAGTTACAGACATTTGGGCAAAATGATAACGCGATGTTCCCCAGAACATACGTGCCAAAACAAAAAATCGTAAACACTGTAAAAATTTTTGCTAAATTGTATGTAAGAAATAATTCAATAAAAAATATAAACTAAATTGTGGTTGTTACTAACATCAAGGAAATTAATCTCAAAAAATAATCAGAATCCGAATAGTAGTAATCAAGAAACCTTTTGCCGTAAGACCTACATTTCAACACATAAGAATATAATTCGATGTGTGCATGTGAATACCGCTTGCATGAGAAGGGAGAGTATGAAAATACGTCGAATTCAATTCGGTTATCTGATACATCTAAGATAAGGAAACATCTGGACTATTCTCCAACCGATCAATAATTTGTCGGATGCCATAACGTACGCGAACCATATGAACCATTATAAACATCATACTCGTCTTCAGAAAAAAATGTAAATATCACTCCGTATCTAGACATTTATCTATTTGCCATTGATGCCAAATGGTAGGAACCCACTAAGAGCGGGATCTCGATGCAATTAAGTTGCTCTATATACACAGGCGTGTATACTGCAGGATGTCACAACGCTACAAATCTATACGGATGCCAGATGGTACGCCATCGCGATATATATATATATCTTGAGAAAATTTATTGGGAAACTCAGCAAATAAGTCTTTTGACCGCCTCACCCGTTCCTACTCCGCCAGGCTGAAGTTGAAGTTCGAGGATCTCTGCAGAACACATGTTGCATCCGCCAAAATCAAGGATTCTTGGTTTGTTAACCTTACGAACCGTGAGTTTCCATTTGATATAAGACACCTTCTCAGTTTGGGTCCGAAATTTTCTTTTTCGGTTCCCTCCAGGTTTCTATCAGTTAAAAACCTATTGGCTGATGTGGAATATGTGGTAAAGTTGGCACCAGAAGGTTCACAGGACCTGTTGAGGGCTAAGTGCACTAACGCCATAACTAATCACATGAATCAAAATTATAATAAAAATAGTTTCTTTCACCGTGTTTTCCTCAGGTCTAGGGCCTTTCTGAGGGAACACAAGGACATCCTCATTGTTGAGGCCGATAAGGGTAACGTCACCGTGGCGATGAGGTCCCAATCGTATGATGAGAAGATGTGGAGCATTGTTGGTGACCGTAATGTATACAAGAGGATTTCGACCGATCCAACGTCAGGGTTTCAGACCAGGAATAATAGAATCGTAAAGGGCCTGAAGGATGGTGGATTTATTGACGCTCCAACCGCTAAGAAGCTAACCAACTATAAGGGTGTTCCACCCAAAATATATGGTCTGCCAAAAATTCACAAACCGGACATACCACTGCGTCCTATAGTTTCTACAATAGGGTCACCCACATCGGATCTTAGTGGTTTTGTGGCAGATATTCTCCAATCCGCTTTCAGGGACGATTTCCACGTGTTTGCAGTGCGAGACTCACTCTCGTTTGCGGCAGCTATGAACGGCTTCAAGATACCCGACGACCATGTTATTGTATCCCTGGACGTGGTAAGTCTTTTCACTAACATCTCCTGGGACACCACGGAGACATGTATCAGAGATAATTGGGAGGCCATTGCTGCTGTCACCGACGTCCCACTGGTTGAGTTCCTCAGTATACTTCAGTTCTTGTTCAATTCCAACTACTTCATATACAAAGGATTATACTACTCACAAATTTTCGGGTGTCCCATGGGTAGTAATCTTAGTCCCATACTGGCGGCGATTGTTATGACTGTCCTCATAAAGTTTTGCTTACGGAGGCTGTCCTTTGATCCATCTTTCGTGCGTCAGTATGTCGATGATCTTCTCCTCACTTGCCCTCCTGATAAGTGCCAGGAACTGCTGGATGTGTTCAATTCCTTTGATCAACATATCAAGTTCACTATCGAGAAAGAGAAAGACCGGTGCGTTCCTTTTTTGGACACCAGGGTAGTAAGAACTGATAACAACATTATAAAGTTGGATTGGTATCGGAAACCTACCAGCTCAGGAAGGTACATCAATTTTGCCTCTGATCATGAATGGCATATGAAGCTGAATGTTATCCGGAATTTGAGGAACAGGGTGGTGAGGATTGCACATCCCGATTTTTTGCGTGGTTCCCTGAGGGGTCTCTTCGGTGTGTTGCTGGACAACGGATATCCTCGCGGTTTGTTGAGGAAGTTGGTGTTTGCCGGTCCAGTACGAGATTTGGCACTGCCTCAGATCACGAACTTCGAAGGCCAGGAACATCTTCCTTCAGTTGAGAGAACTCGATTTGCCAGCTTACCATCTATACCGGGCCTCACGGGCAAACTCAGTAATATTTTCAGTGTGGTGGAGAACCTCAAGTTGGCAAAATACAGCGCCAATACCAACCGTGGCATTTTTTCCAGATTGAAGGATGGGACCCCAACTCTCTCATCCTCAGACTGTGTTTACTCTATCTCATGTCAAAACTGTTCTGGCATATACATAGGACAGACATCACAGAGTTTGAGGCGTCGTGTGGCTGTCCATAAGAGTGATGTGAGACTCCACCCGGAGAGGTGTGCTTTGGCTGCACATGCATCTACAACAGGACATAATTTTGATTTTGAACATCCCAAGGTCCTTACTCTGAGTAGAAACTATTACAAGCGGCTGTTCTTGGAGATGTGTTTCATAAATGAGGATAATGAATGTGTCAATAAGAGGACGGACATCAAGGGCCTCAGCAACATCTACAACTATCTGCTTACCTTCGAGAACAATTTGAGATCTAGTCACCATGATATGCATCGTTGAGAATTTTGTGTTGCATATTACACCGACGTGTAGTCCTTTCAGCTGGTCGTTTGAGGAGTGTTGACGAGTCCGCCTTTGATCTGTTTGTCGTATCTGTGTTGTATTTCGGTGGTTTGCAATGTCATATTTATTGTTATATATTCATTTCTGATAATTGTTCACTTTTAATGACCGAAAGATTTTTCTGAATTATTTCATAGTCCGTTGTTTTCTTTATAAATGAGCGTGATACCTTTACCTGACATACTGGATCATTGTTTGATGTTTCTCTGTTGGCTGTGTTGCCTTCCTTTGTACAACTAGTCCTAAGTAAGTTATTCATTTTTTATTTTTTACAAGATTTTACAGTACTAGGGTTTTGCAGTTTCTTAATTGTCCCTATGTAATTTCAGCATCCTGATGAAGATCCCAACAAGGATCGAAATATAGATGTATCGACCAATGGTTGTATGATTTCAAGCCTTATTTGCTGAGTTTCCCAATAAATTTTCTCAAGATAATATTTCCGGCAATTTTTTGTTACGATATATATATATATATATATATATAATTTGGTTTGAAGCTAAGGGTGTAACGACTCGATTTTTTGGAGAAATTTAAGTGAAACTATTCATTCTTCGCTAAGCTTTCGAATTTTATTTTAATTCTTCATCAGGGCTTCTGGAATACAATACAATTTCAACCTTTAAACTTAATTTTTTGATAAAATAACTTACTGAATTTTAGGTTATGTTGTGGAAGTTTGCGCAATTACGAACATCTCTCGTCTATGAGTATAAAATAAAATTTGTATATGGGACATGACATTACATTAACTACATAAACTGTTTAAAACACACTTATAAAATCAATAAATAGGACAAGTCAAAAGTTAAAAGATTTAAAAAACAATATTTGTGTCAATTTGGTTTTAGTCTGTTTATCTTATCTTGACATTATGCCATTCTGTGTGTGTTATTTATTCGTCAACCGGACCATCATAGAATAATAAGGTTTCTTTTGATTTTTCTAATAGGTATCCATATATAGAACTTAGTTTATTCGTATCTGTTTTTTTGTTCACTACATTTTCATGCTTGTTTATTTCGATCATTTCCAGAACTAATCTCTTTTGATAATTTTTTTCCGTCTTCAAGACTTTCACCTCTTCGAAATTTACTTTGTGGTCCAAGCTGAAAACGTGGGGTGCTAGAGCACATCTTTCAGGATGTTTAGTAATATCCGATTTATGCAGTGCCATTCTACTTTTCAACCATTGCGATGTTTGTCCTATATAGCTTTTTCCACATTCTTCACATTTGACTTCATACACTACATTGGTCTTGAGAGGTATTGGAATTGGATCTTTTAATTTTGTGTACAAGTTTCCTACCGTTTTTTGGTTGTATACTGCAATTTTTATATTTTCATGTCGAAAAATATTTTGCAACTTTCCTGTTAATCCATTTATATTTGGGTAAGAAGCGTAATGGGTTTCAGTCGATGTTTGTTCATTTCTTGGTGGTTGAATGTCTGCTGTGTGGCTTGAAAACAATAATTTATTCAACAAACCATAAGGATATCCGTTCTGTTTGAAAATTTCCATTAGATTTCTCATTCCTTCTTTTATATATGTTTCGTGACATATTCTAGTGACTCTATTTTTCATTTGTTTTATTATGTTTATCTTCATGTTAATATTGTGGTTTGAATTACAATGTATCATCTTGTTGGAGTGAGTTTCTTTTCTGTACCATTTTAATCTTATTGTGTTATCTTGTCTTTGGGCTATTGTATCCAAGAATGGCACGGTTTGTTCCATATCTTCAGACTCTAAAGTGAACTGTAGATGTTTTGAATAAGCATTGAAACAATTTAATGTAGTTTGTGTGTCATTTTTTGGTACAGCCAGAAATAGGTCATCTACAAACTTCTTTAAAATTGGTACTCTGAATGGTAATTTACTCACACATGATTTCACCAAGTGGTCCATGACATATTGAGCTAGTCTTGGACTTAGTTTGGAACCCATTGCACATCCAAATATTTGACGGTAAAATTCTCCTTTGAAGACACAATAGTTATTTTCCAATATAAAGATGATTATTTCAGAGAATAGTTCCATGTTTACAGGTGTATGCCTTTTTATTTTGTCCCACTCTTCTTTGAGAACATTTAGAATGTCGTTTTTTTCCGCATTTCCGAATAAGTTGACGACATCAAGTGAAATTAATGTATAGTCTTCAGGAAGTCTAAAGTTGTTAGCAATGGTTGCGAATTGAAAGGTGTCTTTGACGTAATATTCGTTTTCTTCATCATAAGCACCCTTTAATATATCTGCGATGAATCTTGATAATGTATTCATCGGACTGTTTATACTGGAGATTATTGGTCTCATGGGGTATCCGTTTTTGTGAACTTTCGGATTTCCGTAAATTCTTGGCGCAACCGAGTTGTATGATTTCATTTGCTTTGCCTTTTCCTTTGTGATGTATTCCATCTTTTCGAGTTTTTCTATGTATTTGTTGCATTTTGTTTGTATTGTTTGTGTGGGATCCCTAGGTAGTTTCTTGAAGTCTTTCGACTCCAGAATAGCTCTTATTTTCTCATTATAAATTTTCTCCTCCATTACAACAGTCACTGCACCCTTGTCACTGTTCAATATTATTGAATCATTATTGTCTTTTAAAAATCTTTTGGTGTCATTATACCACTTTTGGGTGAGGGTGCTATTGTCATTGGGTTTATGGATATAATTTGTGAGTGCGTTTGTAACTTTCGCTCTCTGTATATCTCTTCTTTCATTCGGTATGGCTTCAAGAATATATTCTGTATCTGCTATTATGCGGTCGATGTTTACGTCTTTTTTTGTAGTTGGAATATTGAACTTGGATCCTAATGATAATAGATTCTTAACTGTCTCTGGTATTTTTTTGTTGGATAGATTTTTAATCCATTTTTCTTGAGTTTTTATTGATGCAATACTATTGTCTTTTAGGTTATTAACCTTTCTAACATTCAACTCTTTAATCATGTGAAACCTCCTATTAAACGAAATTCGAAGTCGGTTTTGATATTGTCTCAGAAGATATTCTGGTAAATGGCGTGTTCTATTCTTTATTTCAATATTTGCTGATTGTAGTTTGTTTATTTTATGATTTACCTGACACAATTCTAGGTCTAGGATTTTTTTCTTAGTTACTTCATTGAATTCTCGTATTTTCCTATTTAATCGTTGATTTTGATATTCAAATAATCCCATCAAACCCTTAACATTAGAAATTTCATGTTTTGGTGTGAGTCCTTGTCGTTTACACTCTAAGAGAAATATTCGTCTGTTCAAAGCTGAGGCTAACTTCCTGTTGTTTGTACTCCACGATTTTAGTTCCTTTGTTGTTTCAGGACCATAATTGAGAGATATTTCCTCGAAGAAACCCATGATATATATTTATGAATTATGATTTTAAGAGTCTATTGTTTAATATAATTTGGTTTGAAGCTAAGGGTGTAACGACTCGATTTTTTGGAGAAATTTAAGTGAAACTATTCATTCTTCGCCAAGCTTTCGAATTTTATTTTAATTCTTCATCAGGGCTTCTGGAATACAATACAATTTCAACCTTTAAACTTAATTTTTTGATAAAATAACTTACTGAATTTTAGGTTATGTTGTGGAAGTTTGCGCAATTACGAACATCTCTCGTCTATGAGTATAAAATAAAATTTGTATATGGGACATGACATTACATTAACTACATAAACTGTTTAAAACACACTTATAAAATCAATAAATAGGACAAGTCAAAAGTTAAAAGATTTAAAAAACAATATTTGTGTCAATTTGGTGTTAGTCTGTTTATCTTATCTTGACATAAGAAAATAAGAGCTATTCTGGAGTCAAAAGACTTCAAGAAACTACCTAGGGATCCCACACAAACAATACAAACAAAATGCAACAAATACATAGAAAAACTCGAAAAGATGGAATACATCACAAAGGAAAAGGCAAAGGAAATGAAATCATACAACTCGGTTGCGCCAAGAATTTACGGAAATCCGAAAGTTCACAAAAACGGATACCCCATGAGACCAATAATCTCCAGTATAAACAGTCCGATGAATACATTATCAAAATTCATCGCAGATATATTAAAGGGTGCTTATGATGAAGAAAACGAATATTACGTCAAAGACACCTTTCAATTCGCAACCATTGCTAACAACTTTAGACTTCCTGAAGACTATACATTAATTTCACTTGATGTCGTCAACTTATTCGGAAATCTGGAAAAAAACGACATTCTAAATGTTCTCAAAGAAGAGTGGGACAAAATAAAAAGGCATACACCTGTAAAAATGGAACTATTCTCTGAAATAATCATCTTTATATTGGAAAATAACTATTGTGTCTTCAAAGGAGAATTTTACCGTCAAATATTTGGATGTGCAATGGGTTCCAAACTAAGTCCAAGTCCAAGTCCAATATATATATATATATATATATATATATTGTTGGAGATCCGAGCAGCCTTGTGTGAGTTCAATAGCTGGATAGGTAACTCTCGAATGAAAGGAGGTAGAACTTGCAATTTTCAGGGTAGGTTGCGCATCTGAATGGGAGAGTAAATTTAGTAAAGTTAAAATATAGACTCGATCGAACTGAAGCTTTCTAACTAGTTGAAGAATATCGAAATAAAGACGTGTGTAAAGTTTTGTGAGAACCGTACCACTAGAAAATTTCAAAAAAATTACGAAAAAAAAAATTGGTTCAAGCACACTTTACCATGGTAAATTTCGATTGAGATTGTCCATTACGGGAGATTGGACAATAGAATTCACTATGGTAAATTTGATTGAGAGTGTCCAATACGGGAGATTGGACAATAGAACAAACACGCAAAAGCTTCTGACTTCACGTCAGTGCTTGAACCAATCGAAAATTTCAGATGAAACCTTTGGGGGGGGGGGGGAACTGTGCATTGAAGGATCAAATAAAACCGACGAGGGGGTGGGGGTCCAACTGATTCGAAAACTGCTTTGAAAACTCCGTTCAACATGTGGGGGGATCATCAGAACCAAAAGCTTCAAAACATGTTTTCCGAAATTTAAAATGATCTATTTTCTATTTCTATTGTTAAAAGAAAAAAGCAAACTGCGTTCTAATTCCAGGTGGCCCACCACAGACGCGGAGCTCGTTTTGAGGGAGTAAATGGACATATTTTGAGAATACTTTTTTGTGATGTATGTAGCGTGTACAAAAGCACAATTTAATATTATTTTCATATATATAGGCTGTTCGAAATCAAAGATATAGAACAAAGTTAAATTTTTTCTATTTGACCTAAAAAATGGAACGGCAAACTCAAATTATGATGAGTTTCTTCAGATTACTGTATACTTTAGAAGCACCATTTACGAGAAGATCGCGAAAATGTGGAGTGTTTTTAAATAGCAATTGATGAAGAAACCAGTTACGCCAGCAATATAGACAGTAGTTTTTCGAGTAGACATATTGGCTACTTCTATACAGAAAAAAAAATTACTCTGGAATATACAAGGTGATAATAATTCATTTTCGAACCTTAACTACAAATAATCGAGCAAATAATGGTCGAAAATTGCTGAGAAACTATCAGGTTTGGGTGTGGGAAAAACTTATGAAGATAGTTTCGAAATAAATTTTTACGTTCAACGAGATATAGATATACCGGGTGTGCCATTTGAAATAAGGAAGTTTTTGACCATTATTTGAAGTCTCTATAGTGTTCACGTCCATGTTCAACTAAACTAGTAAATTTCACAGGGAGCTGGACAGAATAAAAGCAATCAATTATGATTTTGCCGACGTTTCGGAACCATTCGTTCCTTTTTCAAGGCTCATCAAATAAAATTGCAGTTATCTAACATTAAAATAAAACATTAAAACGAAGTCAGAAACAAATTATTGGATACAATCTGTGACGGTGTGAAGGAACGAATGGTTCCGAAACGTCGGCAAAATCATAATTGATTGGTTTTATTCTGTCCAGCTCCCTGTGAAATTTACTAGATTATTTGAAGTTGCTGTTTGAAAATCACTCATGATCACTCTGCATATTCCAGAGGTAATTTTATTTTTCTGTATAGGAGTAGGCAATATGTCTACTCGAAAAAAAAATGTCTGTATTGCTGGCGTAACCGGTTTCTTCATTAATTGCTATTTAAAAACACTCCATATTTTCAATTTTTTGCCATTTTCTCGTAAATGGTGCTTCTAAGGTATAAAGTGATCAAGAAACTCATAATAATTTCAGCTTGCCATTCTATTTTTGTGGTCAAATATAGGGAGTTACATTTGAAAAATGTAACTTTGTCACCCTGTATATAGGAAAATAATTTTAAATTGTGCTTTTGAACACCCTACGCACATCACAAAAAAATCTTCTCAAAATATCTCCATTTATTCCCTCAAAACGAGCTCCGCGCCTGGGGTGGGCCACCCGGTATATTTACGTTGCTATATTCTATAGAAATAAAAGATTTAAAAATGCCGCAGCTTTGTCAGGAACAACCACAAAAAACATTTATTCAATACAATTACTACATATAATTAGCAGAAAATACTTCTGTTGAATCAAAAACATAATATCGTTTGTACGTCTAGGAAGCGACTGAGCTTTGATTCGAGATGATTTGAACTGCCCAGGTGATGCCGGTTTGAACTGAAACGCTGATAATTTTTTACAGAGCTTTATTTTTTTCTCATGAAATACACATCGTAATAGTTTTTATTTCATTGAATATATCCACTATTAATTATTCATCTGGTGAGCAACTAATCGTACAGAATTGCGGTAAAACAAAATTTGATTGAGCGCAATTTAACAATCAACATTTTTGCCGAACTTTATGAATTGACGTAAGTTGTTGTCCATTACTATTTGCTTCTTTTAATCGCGCACAATGTCCATCCATTGAAATTAATCAATCGGACCGAAAAGCTTAATGTCCTACCTGAATGTAAAGCCGTGACAAATTTCAAGAAATTCTATTGTATTTTACTTTTATTGGAAGTTTGAACTATACCTAAGACGTAAACGGCCAAGCGAGTGGCCAAAATAACTTGGAAACTGGGATAGAAAGTAGGAGTGCCGAAATGGTGTGCTATCTGCAGATGATTTCATTCAGATTGATTTACTCTGAAGGGGTGATATTGAAATGAAATAAATACTAATTATTCCTCATTGCCACAACCACTTTTTTCATTACTCGCGAACAACTGGGTGCCTAATATAATGAAAATAATGCGGATTAGGTATATCCATCGGATAATACAGTTCTGAGAAATATATTTCTGACAATTGAAGGATTATAGCTCTGAAATAGCTCTTTTTCTAGCAAGATCTGGAGCAAGGCGGGATTTTTCAAGATTAATGAATTCTATGTACTCCAAATCGTAGACTGTGAGGATTTGAAGGGCTGTACAGATTTTTTTTTATGTTGGATCATAATGGTTTCATATTCGACAAAATATCCCTTGTTCTTACGATATATTGTGGTCAGTACGGAAGAGGCAAAACTCACTTTGTGAAAAAGTCATTCGCTTCTGTAGGCGTTCCCAAAAATGCTGTTCTTCCTTCTGCCATTAAACAAATCTTGTCGAACAAGGCAAACAGCTCTGAAGAAGGTTGATGAACTGTACAAATTACAGTTCTACCACTGGCTGCCAAGGTCTTCAAAGTTTGCATGACATTCAACGCCATGAATGAGTCCAAACCAGTTGTCGGTTCGTCACAAAAGAGGAGTGACGGGTTCATCAGTAATTCTGAAGCTAAAGCCAACCTGAAAATTTAAAATTTTTTCAATTATTTTCTGAGAATCAATACAGTTTTCAAATAATCGATGTGAAATATGTTTCGTTGAACTTTCCCGTATCCCTTATGTGTTACAGCTTCATTATGATGGATGAACAACTGGAAAACGGATATACAATGAAAACAGATATAAAGTGTGTTCCTTGTTATACATGTTTCATCGTCATAGCCAGTAAGAGCAGATATTTGTGTTTTTTCTTCAGCTGCCATATATACAAGTAGAACTCTCACTTTCACTAGCACATTATAATAATATTTTTGCGTAAACAGGAAGTTTCATTCGAGAGAAATATATAAAACTTATGTTTCTCCTCTCATAACACCCTATACATTTTCAAATATTTCGATAACGCTTAAGAATTGATGGAACTTCTTCACGGACACTATCTGACAATTTTATATATTTCCCGAACTATTTGAAAAAATCAACATTTTACTGACCAGGGAGATGTGAAAAAATTTAGAAGAAGTATAAAAATATTTGCTTATACGCAATTGTCTCATTTCTGAGACATAGCCATTTGTGTCGAATATGAATTTCAACATAACCCCATACTGAGTTCTTTAATGTAGGTAGTTCTGATATGATTGACCTTCGAAAATTCCGAAGTCACTCATATCAAGTGGAACACCCAGTATTTCATTATTCTGAAAGCTTGAAAAAGAAATTTCCTACCATACAATATGTTTAGAGTATGTATCTACAAGAAATCGTTTTCTATAATCGCAGATTTCAGTCAGAAGCCATGTGAGCCCATTAATTCTGAAAACAAGGTGAACAGTGTCCTATGACAATAAGAAAAGATCTTCCGTATTATTGAATAATTCTAAGATATTTAGTATCGTCATCGTCAAAATGTTGAAATAGACGAGGAAGGATGTAAACAAGTAAACCAGAGGATTTACCCAGAGAAACCAACATAACAGAAGATGCAGTGTGCAAAGCATGTTCATGCACATGTCCATGCCGCATAGAAAAACACCAAAACTTAGGAGGAGGTTTTACAACCCAGAATTGGTTTCTATCCATCAGTATTAGAAAGGCATTCGTTTTTTTTTATTCTGTGATGTTTAGTGGCCACAATTTTAATTTTAATTTTCCATTTGATACCAATGAGTTGGGGCTCCATAAAATTCGAATTACATATTCACAGAAACATATTCGACACTAATTGACAGTCTCAGAACTGAGGAAATTGCGGATTATCGAATGTTTCTGTTTCATTTTTCCTAATATTTAATTAGTCTTGACCACTTCAGTCCGGCAAATGACCAAGTCTTACCCGTCATAGGCTGGTTTTCCTGTCACGCTGACGGTCGGCGCTGATGGGTCAATATGTATGTAGCTATAGGTAGCGTTTTCGAGTCACGCGGTGCTGACGGCCGTCAGCGCTGAGCTATATACGCGCACGTACGCGCCGGCACGTCGGCGCCGCTGGATAGCTGGCGCCGACAACCCTCCACATTCAGTGAGCCAGAGACAATAGCATCCTTCTATTTCTCAATGTGATCAGCGTAATGCTAAAAGGATACGAGCTGACCGATCAGCGCTGACCGTCAGCGCCGACCGTCAGCGTGACAGGAAAACCAGCCTAAAGGTGAATTAAAAAAAAAATTATATGTATATATATATATATATATTTATACCTGAGAAAGAGTCAAGTAGTGCTGGAACACCTGTAGGTATTTGTATATGATTTCTAATTTCACAGAAACTGACGAAAACCTGCAACCAATCAACAAAAGCTCCATAAGGAAGTCAGCTAACTTACCTTTTACGTTCACCACCAGAGATTCCCTTTATTACCCCCGGTAAACCAATTTCCACATTTTGGCATTTTGTGAGTGAAAGCTGAAAAATGTATCCATACATTATCTGTTGAGAGTAACAGAATATCGTAATTTCCTTCCACATACCTGATTCATTAATTCATCAATACGCAGTAACTTTTCTTCGTAGGAATAACAGGAGTCCATTCTCAATCTTGCCTGAAAATATTTCATTACTATGACTTGAATATAATATGTTAACACGACGTGGTGGCAGATCATTATAACCAATTTCTCATCTAATGGGTGCGATAAAAAGAATGTGGTCTATAACAATTATTTGGATATGTGTTCTTATCTCTTCAGACAAACACACCAGACATGACAGAGCAAGATTTGCATCTGCAACCTGCGGTATTCTAGCGGGCATTGCTGTCTTCTAGCACACCTATGTTGGAGTAATATTTATCACGAACAATATTATTTCACATGTGTATATTTGCAATGAAGATATTGGAGATGCGTTTTGGTTTATTAATTGAATCAAATTTTTCAAACCATTCGATCGATTTGGTCTTGATATAGCGATCTTAGCTTGTCGTTTATTTATTTGGCGCTCTTGGTCCTCGGAATAGAGTGCTTATCAATTTGCCCAAATGTCTGTACTTCTCGAATTTTTGGCTGAAAACGGTCCTAAACGTTTTGTTTCGACCCACTGATTAAGAATCCTTGGTCAAAATCGATTCTGTCTGGCCAGTCCGTCCGGCCGGCCGAAACCACGATAACTCTCGAACTGAATCAGCTAGACAGTTAAAATTTTCAGAATAGGTTTGGGAAATAAATGTCTCGTTTGAGTTCGTTAGTTGGCAAAATCAATTATAATTTGCTGATTTTTGTGAATCCAATATGAGGTTAGTCATAGGCTTACATTCTGTATTTAGTTAGGAAAAATCTTGAAAATCGACGTACAAAAGCCAAATTGAAAAAATGTTACAGCACGTGGTGTTCCCAAGCGGTGACCCTGCAAATACATGCTCCACTGCTTGGCTTCAGTGTTCGGACGATATCTAGCATATTCAGTATTGTAAGGCCGCGAACAATATTTCTTCCCTTAACTCTGCAACTCGCTCTGCAATTATATTTATGATGCAGTTCTATTTATGCAAGATTGCGAAATGCTCCTATCACATCCAAAATTGTCTAACAAAATTAGTCGAGAATTCAAAAGATTATCGTAATTTGGTATTTCCGAAATCAGTATCCCAGAATTTAAAATTAATTTCTAGGACATGTACATGACATCTTAAGATTCTTATGAAATATGTTGATGTGGTTTTGGCAGTCCTGTGCTAATTTTGTATGAAACGAATTATTCTTGAAACAGATATTTGAGATATCTCCTAGTTTCGAAGCAACAGGTTAAACATGAAAGTTTTGGCACTCTTGCTCCTTGGAACAGAGTGCTCACCAATTTGCCCAAATGCCTGTAACTTTAGAATTTTTGGCTGAAAATGGTCTCAAACGTTTTGGTTTGACCCACTGATTAAGAATCTGTGGTCAAAATCAATTCTGTCCGGTCATCCGATAACTGAGTAATCATTAGAGGATACTGTGGGAGGTATATTCTGTATTAAATCGTTTCCTTCTGGGTTTTCTCTCCCAAACTCTTGAAAAGATCTATAAAATGAAAAATTAATTATGTTGTGCATTGCTGTTTCGTAAGAAACACAAGATATTTATTTTGTGAGAAGCAATCAATCGAACAATGTTGCCCAACAAACAACAACGAAACAACACGAACGATGAAACAACTATATCGTTTCAGAGTCTATATCAGACTCCTTCGTCAGACACTTAACGAAAATCTTCAGAATTATTTGGTTGATAGTTATTCTGAAATTTGAGTATTGTCACATTTTCGTTAAGTGTCTGACCAAAGAGTCTGATGTAGACTTCGAAACGTTACGATATAATTGTTTCATCGTTGATGTTGTTCCGTTGTTTTTTTTTTTGGGCAACATTGTTGGATTGATTGCTTCTGACAAATATTTTGTGTTTCCTACGCACAAGCAAATCACAAAATAATAATTTTTTTATTTATAGATATTTTTCAGAGGTTGAGGGAGAAATCCAGCAAAAAACCATTTAATAACACGATAACTCGAACAGAAATGTTCAGAGTAGGTTTGGTAGATAAATATCTCGGTTAAGTTCGTTATTGGGCAGAATCAGCCTGATGGTTTCGGAGTTTCAAATTCAATTTCCTCAAGGTGCATCATAAGAATACAATGATATAATTTTCAACTCTAACAAGCTAATACTTTCAGATATATGATTTTTCAAATATACAATAATACATCATACTCCTAGGTTTTCACAGAAAGCGAATTGTCTGCTCTATCTATGTTCACTGTTCATATATGTCATCTTATCTACTTATTTTAATTTTAATTTAGTTTTTTTTTTGATGCAGTTCTATTATAAGAATCCATTGATATCATTTCCAAATCTGAGAAACCAATATTTTCGGAGACATGATTTGTCAAATTTCGAACAAGAATGCCAAAGCTCCTGCCCACAGGGCTTTTTTTATTTCATTTCATCATCATCTGGTGAAATTTCAGAAAAATTCTTCGCATTAATATGGAGAAATATAGCTGTAGACTTGCTGATGCAGAGTACAGCCAATCTGAATTCACGCAGGTAGTTTGGCATGCATCGAACTAGTCGATATTCTGATACATCGATGTTTATTAAGGCGCCAGTACACAATGATCCATGTTGGCCCGCTGCAGGCCGTCGCAATTGTATCCAATGGCACATTATGGCGAACATTTACCAGTATACCAGTGGACAATGGATCATGGTGCGCAATGGCGATAACGGTTAGTCCGGCACACTTCAAAGGAAATGTGGCGTAGTGTACCTCATTCCGTTCTCAAATTATCCTGAGATAAATATTGTTTTTTCATAATTTAATACTATCATTCCCAACTCTGAGAAACCAATTCTTTCGGAGATATTATGGTTTTTCAAAACTTGAACAAGAGCGCCAAGCTCCAGCCACTGGGTTTTTCCGCCTTTTGCACTAATTATCATTTTGACATCTGTGTTACATTTGGCGGACGAAACAAAACAATATTACTCTTAAAATTTGCTCCTTAAAAACAAGACTTGAGTAATTACAGTGAGAGTGTGAGGGAGGCATAACCAAGTTTCAAATGCGAATTATGTTATTATGTTAAAAAAAATGATACTTTTAACTGAGCAGGAGCGAATAGAAATCATAATAGTGGCTGGATATGGTGATAAGCTAGGAAAACATGAAGAAGCATGTTAATTATTGAACCAAGAACATCCAGATAGAGGCCTATTGCCAGATCCGCAGCAAGTAAATGGGTTAATAAATTTACTGAAACGGGATCCATCCATGACTTGCCTCGGCAAGGTCGACTTCGACTAAACGAAGAAACCATCAGATTAAATATCTTAGTTTTTGTACTGACAAATTCTTCCATTAGTGCAATCAATAATTTAGATGGGTATCATATGTGAACGTAATACTTTCACATATGATATTTACCGAAAACCCACTCAGACAGACGTTATCATCCCTTACAGATCATATCACTCAGCCCCAATTAAAAATTCCGCTTTTATGTTTTTATTTCACAGACTTCTCAAAATTCCTTTATCTACAATAGACTTTGACAAAGAATTAAGAACAATTTATAAAATCGCTGAGTCTAATGACTATCCTAGAAATTATATTGACAATATCTTAAGATCGATAAAAAAGAAAATGCTCCTCAAGAAAATTTACCCCCACATTTATTGTAAGCAAAATTACATCGCCATCCCATTTTTTGAAGATTTTAATGATAGAATGAGTTCCATTTTAAAGAAACATGATTATCTAATGGTCAATAAGCGACATATAACCTTAGAAAACTTCTTAGTCAACAATAAATCTGAACTTAGCAATGAATGTTGCAGCGGTATTTACAAGATAACATGTGAAGAATGTCCAGCCTTTTATATAGGCATGACAACTCGTGCTGCCAAAGTGAGATTTAAAGAGCATATAAAGAATAGACCTAAATCTGCGTTAGGTAGTCATTTAATTGAATGTAAACATAAGACCACAATTGAAAATCTATCTCTAATACAAAAAGAAAATAACTATAAAAAATTGGTTCTTCTGGAAAAATATGAGATACTTAAAAACAAAGATAATATCCACCTTTTAAATGATATTTCAGAATTCACTGGGAGACATTCATTTAAAAGTTTGTAAGAATTGTTCCATCATTGAGAGATCATCCTATACCGTATTCTATGGCAATTACACGGTTGACAGCATATTTCGTCGTCCCTGTAGTCTGTACCTAACTCTATGTCCTATCCTGTCATTTAACTTAACCTTATTACATCGCAGATCACATGTTCTAACAGAAGAAATTTTGATACGTTTACCTTAAAATATAGTTTAATATCCAACATAAAACTATTAGTGATTCTAGACAAGTGATGAATTTTATTTCCAATGTTTTTTCATGAATTGACGGTAGGTCTGCGTTCGAGGTCACTCATGTTTTCCTTGATATTTTAGTTTACTACTCAAGTTACCTGTTTGAACATCCTTTTTGTTCAATATTGTATGTTTATATAGACAATTATGTGTTTCAGCTGGCCTGATGATGGCTAACATGCCGAAATCGATCGCCGAAAGTATAGAATAAAACTTCTGATTATTAGTGTGTTTCCATTACCCATCTATCTCAGTTTTTGTTGAAGCTGAAGGAAATCCTCGCCTTGCTACAAGACAGCTAGCCCTAAATCATAACGCGGACCACTATCATCCTTACAGTTTAACTGATTCAGACCGCCGTTTGCAGTTTCGCGAAGTATTAATGTTACGCTGTGATGAAGACCCCAATTTTTTAAATAATATCGTCTTTTCTCAAGAAGACACTTTTTGCCTGAATGGAACATTACATTACATCGTCACAATTGCAGTTATTGGTCAAGAGATACTCCTCACTGTACTCAAGACTGTCACAGTCAACACCGCGAGAATTTGCAAAAAGTTCAAATAACGTTCTACTTCAAGGTGTTCATCTAAAATGTAAGGTCCTGCCCTTACTTTTTTGACGAACACCTCAAAGTAGAACGTTATTTGAACTTTTTGCGGTTTCATTTAGTGAGTGCTCTGGTTCTGGGGTTCCTCCTCAGTTTGGAATAAACGTCCGTCAATATCTTAACGCCACATTTCCTGGAAGGTGGATAGGACATCAATTACCTATTGAGTGGCCACAGTGTTCCACAGATTTAATCCCCTTAGATTTTTTTTTACTGTTATTTGAAAACGAAGGTTTATTTGAATAGGCCAAATAATTTAGAAGAGATAAGGCAAATAATTCGCGCTGTAGTGGAAGGTATTACTCCTGATGTCTTTGAGCAAGGTGTACAAAATGGAGCACAATTTGATCATTTGCACTAAATTTCGTTTGTTTTTTGAGTTTATTTATTTATTTAATTTACTTATTAAATGAACATTGGAATACACAGGCATATGCCTAAAAATATATCCGTAAATTGAAAATCATTTCCAAACGGTTAGAAATTTCTTATCCAACAAAAAAATATCAAAATACAAGCAATGTCAAAGAAGCTACATTAAAAATAAGTATACATAAAAAAAATCATACAAAATATCACCGATTTATCGTTTCAAAGATCTAATGAGGATTCCAATTGAGTTCTTATTGGTCTTTTTGGCACTCTTGTTCCTCGCAACAGACTTTTTATCAATTTATTGAAAGGTTTTTTCCCTTTCAGAAGTTAGCTATGATTTTTGAATACTGTCAGTGTGACAATTCTTGAATTTCACAAAATAACCATCAAAAAAATTGTTCTAATGATTTTCATTGGGCGTCTGACGAAGGAGTCTGATAGACTCCGAAACGTTACGATATAGTTGTTTCTTCGTTGTTGTTTGTTAGGCAACATTGATCAATTGATTGCTTCTGACAAATATCGTGTGTTTCTTACGCAGAAGCAAATAACAAAATAATTAATTATTATTTTATTGATATTTTTCAGAGTTTGGGAGAGAAAACCCAGAAAAAAACCTTTCAATAATGAGTATACCTCCCACAGTATCCTTTAATGATTACTTAAAATAAAGGTATGGGCCTTTTTCAATCATCCTTTTCAGAAGTTAGCTATGATTTTTGAATACTGTCAGTGTGGCAATTCTTTAATTTCACAAAATAACCATAAACAAAATAGTTCTAACGATTTTCATTGGGCGTCTGACGAAGGAGTCTGATATATACTCCGAAACGTTACGATATAGTTGTTTCTTCGTTGTTGTTTGTTAGGCAACATTGTTCAATTGATTGCTTCTGACCAATATCGTGTGTTTCTTACGCAGAAGCAAATAACAAAATAATTAATTTTTATTTTATTGATATTTTTCAGAGTTTGGGAGAGAAAACCCAGAAAAAAACCTTTCAATAATGAGTATACCTCCCACAGTATCCTTTAATGATTGTTTATCAATTTGCCCAAATGTCTGTAATTTTCGAATTTTTGCCTTAAAATGATCTTAAACGTTTTGGTTCGACTTACTGATTAAGAATCTGAGGTCAAAATCGATTCTGTCCGACCGGCCGTCCTTCCGGCCGTAACCACGATAACTCTCGAACGGAATGAGCTAGACAGTTTTGAATCTTTCAGAGTTGGTTTGGGAGATGCATATCGCAGTCAAGTTCGTTACTGAGCGAAATCGGTCTTGTGTTTTCGGAGTAATGAAAAAAGATTTTTTTTTTCATTTTATAATTCAAATTCAATTTTTTTTTAAATTCAGTTTCGTCATGAAAATCAATCGATGTAATTTTCAACTCTAGCGACCTAGTACTTTCGGAGATATGATTTTTCAAAATTTCGATATTACATCGTACTTCTATGTTTTCACAGAATGCGAAATCTATCTGTCTGTGTTCCTTCTGTGTCCAATGTTCATACATATTGTCATCTTATCTACCTATAACGGACATGTCAAATGTATTTCTTTTCTAACAAACAAAGTATGATTGAATGCAAAATGACCAATTATAGGATAGTATAATTACTCTACCCTATATGCCCTTGAATAATCCATATGATGATGGAAATATATAATTTGGTAAGTTTATCAAATTGGGTTCAGAATATCTTCAGTGAAAACAAAACTGAAATATTGGCTATATAAGTTTCAATTGATATATTATAATTTTGAGAGTTGATTTGAGGAATGATTATCTCGAATAAGTTCTTTATTCAATTTTAATTTAGTTTCTTTTATGATGCGGTTCTATTATAAAAATCCATTGCTATCATTCACAACTCTCAGGAACCATAATTTTGGAGATGATTTGTCAAAGTTTTGAACAAGAGCGCCAAAGCTCCTGTCCACAGGGCTTTCCCACTTTTTGAGCATATGCTCTGTGGGGAACATCGCGTTATCATTTTGCACAAGTGTCTGTAATTTTCGAGCCGAAAATGGTCTCAAACGATTGGGTTCGACTCCCTGATGAAGAATTCTAGTTCAAATTTGATTCCGTCTGGCCGGTCGTCCGATGCCACGACAACTCCAGAATGGAAAGAGATTGCGACTCTAGATTTTCAGAGTACGTGGTGCATCCTAACGGATAAATGGTTCCCGAGTAATAATTTCGTTTTCAACCAATACAAATCCAATCGAGTTGAAACTTGGTGAGTAGTTGTAGAATACAAACCTAAGGACGTTTATGTAATTTTGTGAGAATCGTATTACTAGAAAATTTTGAAAAAATTTTTAATAGTATATTCTAAAACAAGTTTCACAATGGGCTGATATTCAAACACGAATACAAAATTCGGAAACGAGCGACGAAGGAGCGAGTTTTCGTACGCATGATTGTTGGAATTGCCTTCTGCAACGAGTATTAGACGATATTTTCTCTATTTCAGGATTAGGATTATACATCCTAGTGACTTTTGTATTGTATCCTGGCAGTTGGTGTAACTGTTACGAAAGTCGACAGATCACGGAATCTGAACTGTACGTAGAGCATGGAGATCAGATTTAACAGTTTCCTAATATCATGAATGATTCAAAATTAGCAAAAAGGAAATCTCTAACCTTATTTTTTTTATGAGAATAAAACCTTTCCTCTCAACAATTATTTCACCTCATCCATATTATCTTATAATGACAATAATTGACGTGTGTTCAAATTTGATAGGATCAAATGTCAGTGCTGACTACCACAAAATGAAAAATATAACTAGAAACAATGCGGGAATGAGTTAATTCCAGCACTGTTTTTAGTGCTGGAATGAAGTCATTACGATACTGAAATACAGAATATCTATTATTTTTGTCACGATAACCTGATAACGGAAAGAGATAGCGACTTGAAGTTTTCAGGTTAGGTTGAACATCTGAATGGGACATTTGTGTTTGTTTATAGGCATAATCGGCCAAATTGTTTTGGAGTTATACCCATCGGAAATTTGGTTGTTTTTTCCTCAATAACTCGAAAAATACAAAACCGATCCAACTCATACATGGTTGTCAGTTGTAGAATGCCAACGCGAAAATTCTTGCGAAATTTCGTGAGGAAAGAATTTTTTTTTAATCATTGGAAAAAATTCTGTACAGGGTGAGTCTTTGACCACTGCATTAATTTTAACCAAAGTTTCCTCTCATCAAATGAAACACTTTTTTCATTTACCATTCTTCCAGATTCGGCTCAGGTAAAAAGTTACAAGCGTTTAAAGATTTCACAATGTGCTAATACACTCCTGCATATAAATTATCTATGACATTGTTGGCGGACGAGAATAAGGCATGGTAACGTGGTTTACAGCTTGATTGGGGATTCCAACGCTCAGGGACGGATCCATAAAAGTAGTGAAATTTCTGGAGTTTTCCATTTTGAAACATTCAATGAAGAATATCTCGAAAACGGTGCGTTTAAGGAGAAATGATGAAGAATAATATAATGTTCTTAAACGATGGAATATTCTTGAAATGACTCAAGAAAAACTTTATATGCTTTCTTTATGCTAATTCCGTTTAGTTTTATGAATCCACGAGTCCATAACTAGAAAACCAGTGGAAGTAGAAAATAACTAATACTTGAAAAATATGTATCATAGTTATAGGAAACTTCACGCCAACATTCATTTTATTCGAAAAAAGGATGTCAAAGCTACAAAATAAAAACTGATTTTTTTTCAAAATAACAACAGCCTGTATCTCTTTACCTGAGCTGAATTTGGAAAAATGTTAAATGAAAAAAGTGTTTCATTTGATGAGAGGAATCTTTGGTTAAAATTAATGCAGTGGTCAAAGACTCACCCTGTATATCAGATACTATTCGCCCAACATCTCTGAAATTTTGCGGGAGCCTTCAGAACCTAACTCGACTGAAAGTTCCAAGTTTGAACACCATCGGATGTGGGAGTTCAGTAGCTGGATGGGTGACCGTTGCTACGATAACCTTCGAACGAAAGAAGATAGGGGCGGATCGGATTCGGAGTTATACCCACATGGAATATTATTTCCTCGAAAACTCAAATAATATAGACTCGATCGAATTGAAGCTTGATAACTAGTTGTAGCATATCGAAATAAAGACGTGCGTAAAATTTTGTGAGAACCGTACCCTTAGAAAATTTTAAAAAAATTTCGAAAAAAAAATTGGTTCGAGCACTGATGTGAAGTCAGGAGCTTTTGCGCGTAAGTTCTATTGTCCATTCTCGAATTTACCTTGGTAAATTCGATTAAGAGTGTCCAATACAGGAGAATGGACAACAGAACATACGCGCAAAAGCTCCTGACTTCTCGCAGTGCTTGGACCATTTTTTTATACTATATATATATTGAATCATGCATTACATCTACATATATTGGAACAAAGAGCATTGCATGTCGTCATCATTCTACACACTGAGGAATTTTGTGCCGAATTGATATTTCTAAAAGATGTATAAAACATTCCAAAAGAGCGTAGAAAGCTATTTAGAATTCTGAAAAGAAGAGAGGCGAGAAGTTGAGATACATAAAACTTAGAACTCACAATTTTGTAGCTAAATAGTATGTCTGAAACGTCGACGATGGAATAAACTCATCATGCCAAATTTATGTCTTGCTAACGTGTTGTCGTTATTGGTATTAAGGAAATTATTTCTAAATGCCATAGGTCTCAAAAACATATCAAGCTCTCAAAGCGCTGCACATTTATATCGTCAGTTCCACACCGATGCCGCAAAATTTAATCTACTATGAACTAACTGTAAAGTGAGCACAGCTACGAAGAACAAATCCCGGTATCTTATTGGAGTTATTTATCGTTTTCTCAATATGTTGATCGAACAGGATTTTCGAGTCAAAAGTCAAGCCCAAATTCAAGACACTGCTGACGGATCTGATGAATTCATCACCCATTGAATAATCAAGCTCATCAACATGAGCATTTCTTGTAAAAATACCTTACAGCACTTTTCCAAGTTGAGAAACAGGGAGTTATTTCTTGAAGCTTCTTAAAATCTTCTTACAGTCCTAAGCAATCTCTATATGTTTTCACTGCCTTCAAAAACTTTCAATCAACTGCGTAAAAGAGAAATTTCGAATGTTCTTGGCTTTATAGAAATAAATGATAAAGAGCAGCGAAACCAATTGAGAGTCCTGTGGGATACCCGATGTGTTTTCAAAAAGTCTCGATCAGTAACTATGAACGGAAACGTATACTGAGAACTATTCAATATCTTCACTCAAAAATATATCGTTCGTAAAAACAGTGAATGGCATTCATTGACAGTCTTTTCGCCGAGCTTACGGAATTTTCGTTTAGGCAGCGATTGTTTTCATACAAGATATTCGTTGACTTATGATTGATTTCGTTTGAAATCAAATATAGTGCGTTATATTCATGGTGCTCGTTTCGTTAGCATGATGAAAAAGTCGTTCTGAGTACTAAAGAAATCGTAGTCTCGAAGAACTTCATCGTTGTTATAATGTTTAAACTGAAAGTAATAGATTCACTCCGGTAATGAACAAATTCGTTGAGTAATGTTCGTAACGTTACCATGACGTTTAAGTCTTCCATAGTCGAATGAAACTATTTCATATCACATCAAACAGGTTCGTAGGTATAATGTATATTATTGATAAATCAATGAAGCGCTTTTCATCAGGCAATGGAGATTCCTTCATAAATTAATATGAAATGCATGCTAACCCATCTGTTTGTTGGGAAAATTGTTATTTTCCAACTCATTATTCATACATTGAAATGGGTTTTTGTTTTAATATCTTTTCTCTTTTAATTTTCTATGTTTAATTCGATTTTTTTTAAACTTTCAGTTTGCCCTGCCTAATCCTATTCAAATTCATTTCAACATTTACAATGTCAATCTTCGAACGCCTATTTTATAGGTACTTATAATATGATTAAAAGGTTTCTTTCTGGGGTTTCTCTCCCAAACTCTTTAATGATTAATTATAAGATGCCCCAATATAATGACTAAATATAATAGGTTTATTGAATAGAATCCCTATAAGTATTTGGAATCTCAATTAGAATTGTTACTGAACATTCTGGAGCAGCAAATTCCACGATACATAGGCCATGTAATACTTCTATTAATACTTCAATGATACCTATAGGAAGCCATGATATTATTTTGATTTATAAGAACTAAGATTCATCTAAGATTATATGCAAGTATTCATGATAAATGTAAATACTATACTATTTTCCATGTAACATGTAATTTCCAGTTTCGGATTTAAAATAGGTACCTACTCCACGAGACCGACTCAATACGTTGATGAGGTTGTTTAGGACATTTGTAGTAATTTCATGAACCTGACAGTATACTGATAATATCTGTTCTGTAATTATCGTTTTCTCGAAGAGTGGAAACACGGAAAGATGATTGTATGGGCCGATATAATCGACCTAGGCACATAAAACCGTATTTTGAAATTTGACCATTATTTCTCAACCCACTTTAAAACTAAAAGAAAAACAACAATTTGAAGAGAAAAAATCAAGTTAAAAAAGTTTGAAATCATATGTTCCTTGAACTCAAAACTCCTGTTGTTTACTTCACAGAATATATATATTTCTATTTTTCTGGCTAAAATTATTCGAATATAATGATATAATATCACACTATCTATGTATAATATCGTTCTAACAATGAAGTAATACTTTCTGACTGTAAATTTCATCGTTGTTCAAACGAAAAGTCTATGTAATCAATTCATTGCTGTGATGAACAAATTGATCAGTTAGTGTAATGAGATTTATGCAAATGAATGATGTATATGAAAATAAAAGGTAAAACTTAAATATTTATTTATTTATTGTTATTAATGATGCTTGAGTTAAAGTACTATATAATGGTAACATTAGCTGCCGCTTTAACTTCCGGATTATAGACCGGGAGATAATGATCTTCATTTCTCCGATTTCATACAGCATGCCTTTTTCAGAATGTATAGTGCAGCCTGAGACAAGAGGGATAACATTTTTCTCGTCCCGTCCATGCATTTACATCATAAAAATAACCGCATTTTCATTTGTGATATTTTTTTTCGTTTTACCGTGATATAATCCTGCTTGACCTTTTATATGTAATTAATATACATCATTTTGAGTTGAAATTAAAATGACATGCATGCTGCTTGTGCACAACATTGAAAATTTTTTTGCATAAAAGTGTGAAAGATACAATGAATTCAGCAAACGTCTATCATGACATTAAATATTTGTCAATGATGACACAGAAGAATTATTATTTGTTTCAGATGATACACATTGTGAATTATTTCAATGTTCAGCACCTGCAGCGTGTATGCCATTTTGAATTCCCAATTGAAGAGATGTTTATAAAATAGTTGTAGTAGTAATAGTATATTTATTGCAAATTTTTCAAATGGCATACGACTGAAGTTTTCCAGGCTATAAGATATATATAAAACACGTCATGCAGTTTGTAATCACCGAAATATTGCAAAATTTTTTGTAAATTCATCTCAATTCTTGCCATGTTTAAAACAAGCAGCTTACAAGCCATTTCCATTTCAACTTGAAATTATATTTATCAAGTATTTTATTCAACATGGCATGCAGTATGAAATCATGAAAAAACACTCATATTTTTCACAATTGATAAACTCAAAAATTTGGTAAGATTCGCTCTGATTCGAATTGTATGATTACATACTCAATTATTGTTACGTTGTAGGACTTCAACAAATGGAACCTAAGGTGGATAAGAAAAATATTGCATCAACGAAAATAATACTACCAGTAAGTATGTGTGCCCGTTTAACAGAGTTTGGGAAAATTAAATTACAACACTAATTAATTAGTTGTTATTTCTGAATTAGAATAAATTAACTAATCATTACAATTGATTGCAATTACAATTGTTTTCAATTTAAATTGATTGCAATCAGAGCTTATTGAATTTAAAATTAAATGCAATTGATAGTGCAATTGAAACTATTTGAAATGAACATGTACCTAATACGAATTGAATTCAACCGCAATTGACATATAATATATATTTGCATTTATATGAAAAATATCAATTTTATTTTGAATTTATTAATGCAATTTTGTTGCAATAATTGAAAAAAATTGCAGTTCAATGAACAGGGATTACAATTAATTGTAATTTCAATTGTACTTTATTTAGGTGTAATTTAAATTAATGGCAACCGAAATACATTGCAATTAAAATAAATTGTGTCGAAAATTAGTTATTACTATTGGATTACGTACACTTAAATTTATTTGCAATCAAAAGTTGCAAATAATTTTCTACTCTATTGTATTGGTTGTTCGTATTAATGCCCAACTTAGCTGTCCAACTGCCTTTATTGCCATTTATTCTCCACTAAACGCCCATCACGTTATATGTTAGGTAGTGCTAATATTTTATTTCAGGTGCGCAAGATGCAATTTTCTTATGGAGTCTGCATGGTTATCTAGATACGATTGAAAAACCATCATTCAAAACAAACCATGTGAAAAACCACTAAGGACTCACAGGACACTTTTAATTCATAGTAAGACCATTCAATGAAATTTCTCATTTTTTCGTATGTTCTAAGCGATTCATAGAATCGTTTAATTTTGTTTACGAATTCAAGCGTTTATGGAACCGATCTTAATTTGTTTTCTAGTCTTAGTATTTATGCAGTCTTTTTTATTTTGATTTCCTGTTTCAACTTGTTCCTGGACTTCATCAGTGTTTAGTTTGGGCCATGGGTAGAATTTACTTATTTTTGTTCCTGAATTGATTCAGTGAGATTATTCAGAGATTTAAGAATATTGACTTAGTTGAATTTTATTTCATGAGCATCTAATATATTTGTTGTTATTTTGTATTCCAGTATTAATTTGTTCCTTAACCTTCATAAATAAAATATTATTTTTTAAAGAAAAACAATTTTTTTATTTCCCAACATGTCAAGGTCAAATATTTATTTATACCTGAAGGTCAATTCTGATTCAAATGAAGTGAACCTGGAACAAGCCATGTCCACAACTTTGTGAGAACAGACTTTTAGTAGTATTAGCAGTATTAGCAGTATTTCAATTGAAATGAACCAGCATAGTGTAACTGGAAAATAAATACATATCTTCAATTGAAAATGTTTATCGAAATTTCAATAATTGTAAATTAATGAACCATTCAAGAATATTCATCCATAAATAAAAATCTAATTACAGAGGAATAATTTCAGTGAATATTTCTGAAAGTTTTATTTTCAAAGGAAGAATTTTGCGCTTTGAGAATGGAATCTCTATTATATTCGTTATATATGTTATATAACAGATACATTGCTAGTAAAATATATCTATTACCTAATTTTATTGTTTTAAAATGAAAAAAAAAAAAATCATTTGTCTCTAAATAAATTTTTTCTACAAACGTCAAAAAATGACAAGGTTCGCTCATTGACAACAATATGCGAAGTGACCCTTTTTTTCATTTTCCTTCGTTACCATGACACCGTGTGCGAAGTAGTGTGCGAAATACTTACTTCGCACACTGCATGTAAACTATATGGAATTTTTATATTTTAACCTTTATGTTCCTCGGTTTCTCCGGTAAAAGATTCAAAATTACTGAATTGGCCGCATCTGTCAAGTTAGGTTGGGTACTGCTTACTTCATCGTCGCTCGAAATTTCCATTACTTTACAGTTATAAATATCACGCACAAAATTGACGCGAATAAAAAGTCACTCCAAAATAATTATCAAGAACTGTCACTTTGAAATAATTGTCAACAAATGCCATTTTATTTCCAAAGTTACTGTAATTACTTGATTTGGAAAAACAGTTTAAGCCAGTTCAATACTATTTTTCATATTAAGCTAAGCATGTTACATATTTTAGAACAATATTTTTGACGTTTGTAGAAAAAAATTTGTTTGCATCTCATGCGCGAAATACTTCGGTGATCTCGACTATTTTTTTAACTCGGCTGCGCCTCGTTAAAAAAATCAGTTCTCGATCACCAAAGTAGCATTTTGCGCACTAGATACAAAAATAACTATATAACTATTGTAAATTTATTTATTTTTAATTACTTATTGAAAATATTGAAATTAAACTAGATAATAGATTTTTTTGACTATAAATTCATATGTTTATAATCATTGAGATTCCATTCTCAAACAACGAAATCATCTCTTGAAACCATAAACTTTTTGGGTGACCACTGCACGGCAGCCGTCGGGCACTGCTTCAGTGCTGTTCAATGGCAATGATTTCGTCGCGTCGGGTCGTCTTGAAGACAAGGCGGCCCACCGTCGACGGCCAAGTCTGGACTGCTCGAAAACATGTCAGAACGGAACGCCTCGATAGTTTTATGATCAAAGGGGCCCGATAGAATCTAGAATCATCATTCGAGATTATTAAGATTCAGGAGTAGGCTACGGAGTTTATTTTGCTTGGAGATCGTACATTAATTAACAGTTGTTTGTGAGAAATGAATGCTTAAAAGTGGTTTTTCTGATTTTATCTATATATATATATTATATATATATATACAGTATGGTGCAAATGAAAGGAATAAATTCGTTATTTCGTAAGCCGGCGAATTTAAGGAAAAATCCCGAAACCCGTCGATTTTTATTCTCATCGCTAAAATTTTTAAATGGAAATGTGGGTGTTGTAATACATTATTTGAAAGGTCTTTTAAATACCTATTCAGCCATATCAATATGTACAGTAATTGATTTGCGTATTGTCACAAATATTATTGATGAAATTTCAACAGATTTCTTAATAAAATGTATGAAGTATCGGTATGATGTATTTATTGACACACAAAAATAAATTTTGTAAAGGCCGTCACTGGTAATGAAATGTCTTATCTACCTAAAAAACTAGTTACCTTATCAACATCAACATTGGCACATGGACATAATTAACTTTATTCCAAGTGATTGATAGTATTATTGTATTAGATGAATTCAAAAAATCTTTGTATCTATCAACATGAAGCTGAATGAAACGCAAAGAATTGAAATTCTAATAATGATTGGCTGTGGAGATAAAGCACGTTCACAGGATGAAGTATGTACATTATTCAATAATAAATACCCCAACCGAGAACCAATTTCACAATCCACTATAAGCAAAATTGAGAAGAAATTCATAGAAACGGGACATGTCAAAGACCTCCCTAAAGGTAGTAGAAAACCAATATCTGAAAACAAACAACTAGATGTTCTGTTAGCCTTTCAAGATAATCACCATACCATTTCACGGCAAGTAGCATTAGATAACGACATGGAACATTCAACAGTTCTTAGAAAGCTAAAGAAGGAAAAGTGGCATCCCTACAAAGTAAGTTTAGTAAAAGAGCTTATGGAAGATGATTTTGACAAACGAATTGAGTTTTGTGAAATAATGATGGAACAAAATAACAGAGATCCGATGTTTTTAAAAAAGGTTCTTTTCTCGGATGAAGCTACATTTCTACTAAACGGTCATGTAAATCGTCAAACTTATCGGTACTGGGCTACGGAAAATCCACACTGGATGCAAGAGTACCGTACTCAATACCCAGAGAAAGTTAATGTTTGGGCGGGAATAATAGATAATAGGATTATTGTACCATACTTTTTCGAAGAAACCTTAACAGATCCTCGATATTTAGAATTTTTCAAAACTTCATGCCACCCGAATTGAACAGGCTGTTTCCAAACAGAAATGATTTATGGCTGCAGCAAGATGGTGCGCCTCCACACTATGCTGGCTTGGTGCGCAACTATTTGAACAACGTCTTTCCAAATCGGTGGTTAGGTCGAAGAGGAACAATAGAATGGCCGCCTAGGTAACATGATTTGACTCCTCTTGATTTCTTTTTATGGGGATCCTTGAAGAGCAACGTGTACCAAAATAGACCACAAAATATCAATGAACTCAAAGAAAGGAGAAGTATTGAGGTTGCACAAATAACTCCGGAAGTTATAGAAAAGGTTCGAGAAGAGTTCGCGGCACGTCTTTCTCATTGTATTTTAGCTGAAGGTAAACAATGTGAGCACTTAATTTAGGTTTCGTTGTATTTAATGAGTAATACATATTAAATATTAATAATAAATTTTATAAATTTTTTAAACAAAAACAAAAATCAATTACTGTAGATTATTGATATGGCTGAATAGGTATTTAAAAGACCTTTCAAATAATGTATTACAACACCCACATTACCATCTGAAAATTTTAGCGATGACTTCATCACGCTCACATAGATGACGTCAAAAATAAAAAGGTATCTTTACGTATAGCCCTTTTTAAAATAAAAATCGACGGGTTTCAGGATTTTTCCTTGAAGTCGCCGGTTTACGAAATAACGAATTTATTCCTTTCATTTGCACCATACTGTATATAAAAATTAATCCCCATATCCTTGGTCACGCCATCACGCGTGAACGGCTGGACCGATACAATATTTTTTTTATTGTGTTTGTTATTGTCAGGAGAAGGTTCTTATGACAGAAAAAAATTAAAAAATAGCGCACACAGGGTGTTTTTCTTTTAACGTCAATTGTAACTTGCTGTTTTTCACGCCAATCTATTTCATTCAATTGTGTTAAAAATTATATTTTCGAGGCATACATCATTGAAAATAAACCATTACTATACAGGGTGTTCATTATATCACTGCACAATTGTACGTTAATGAATTGATTTGTGTCACAACCAAAGCATTTACTAAATAGGTACCTTGAATGGATTCTCATAATGTAGCATTTTTTTTCCTTTGATGTATGGACATGACGCATGGATAATTATACTCGTACGTCGCGTGTTCGCGCGTCGGAAAACCGTCATCTTTGTTTATTCACGCACCACAAAACAGAACAAAAAACATTGTTTATCAGAAAGCTTTAAATTGATTAAGATACTGTATCATAACTGTGTGTGTCTGTCAAAAATAAATTGAAACCTTATAAATAGCCAGTATTATAGGAAAACTCAGTTTTGTAAGTAGGTAAGTGACACAATGTGCAATTAATCGAAAATAATAATAAAACTTCATTCATACCGAGCATTACTTTTCATGAACTTAGGCGGTGCGAAGTTCGCCGGGCCAGCTAGTTTTATATATTAAAAAACAGACAAATTATATCTCCGAAAGTATTGGTTTCTCTGAGTTGGGAATTATATCAATGTATACATATGATAGAGCTGCATCATAAAGGAAATTCAATTCAAATAATAGTTTATTTATCAAGATTAAATGAGCAATCATGAGAATGAGAACTGCACCATGGAAGAAATCGAATTGAATCTGGTCAATTTTGCCCAATAACAAACTTAACCGAGATATTCATCTCCCTAACCTACTCTGAAAATTTCAACTACCTAGCTCATTCCGTTCGAAAGTTATTGTGGAAAAACTTTTTTTTCAAATTTTCAAATTTTTTTTTTTACACTTTGCGGTAATCTGGTCAATACAAAACTTCACATGCGTATAAAGGTCATGATTCTACAATTTGATGCTAAATTTCAGATAGATCGAACGAACTTGTCCGAGATATTTACGCTCCAAAACCACCTTGCAATTTTCAATCCGCTAACTCCTTCCGTTCGAGAGTTATCGTGCCTACGGCCGGTCGGCCGGCCGGACAGAATCGATTTCGCACTCGGATTCTTGATCAGTGAGTCGAACCAAATCGTTTGAGACAATTTTCAGCCAAAAATTTCAAAATTACAGACACTTGGGCAAATTGATAAGCACACTGTTCCGAGGAACTAGAGCGCCAAAAAAACAAGTTTCGTATGACAATTGCCCAAAACAGGTTTAAAGTACCTACAAATAGTAGGTATTCCATAAAACAAATATGAAAGAAGATAAGTAATAATTTAAAATTACCTTGTAATCGATCAAAAATTTCCTGATCTACGTTCACCAAACTACAGAATTATGCTTTCAATATTTACGTAATATTTTCAAACATTTTCGGGTGAGGTCCCCGTTGCATCGCTAAAATACGAGTATTTCAACCCCAATATTTTTGAAGTTACAATATTCCCTTCTGTCAAGTTGACATTATGAGAATTCATACATAGAATAATAATTATATCAATCTGTGAAATACGATTTACATTGAAATTTAAAAAAATCATATCTCCGAAAGTATTAGCCTGTTAGAGTTGAAAATGATATGAATAGATTCTTATGATAAAACTTCTTATTGAAAAAAATTTGATTTGGAATTTGTTTCGTAAAAAAAAATGTTTTTTTTGTTACTCCGAAACCATTTGTCCGATTTTGTCCAATAACGAACTTAGCCGAGATATTCATCCCCCAAACCTACTCTGAAAATTTCAACTCTCTAGCTCATTCCGTTCGAGAGTTATCGTGCTTACGGCCGGCCGGCCGGACCGGCCGGCCGGACAGAATGAATTTCGACCACGGATTCTTGATCAGTGAGTCGAACCAAATCGTTTAAGACCATTTTCATCGAAATATTCCAAAATTACAGACATTTGGGCAAATTGATAAGCACTCAGTTCCGAGGAACTAGAGCGCCAAAAATTGAAATTGATCATAAATGAATACAAATTTTAAAATCTAACGTATTTTGTTACGTTTATGGATCTAATAGTTGTAACAACATGGATATGTTGTTATTTCATTACTATGTTTTATGAGAAAGTTTCAATTTTTTTTACAACATGCTAACTGTGTTAGCAGCATTGTAGCAGCAGTATTGAAACCTTTGGTATATTAATTTCCGTAAATAAAATATAGAAACTACACAAATACCCTTCTGATACACTGAAACTACTCCTGAAAGTTCCATGGAACTAATATTTGTAGAGGGCGCAATCGCGAATATATATATAATATATATATATATATATATTCGCGATTGCGCCCTCTACAAATATTAGTTCCATGGAACTTTCAGGAGTAGTTTCAGTGTATCAGAAGGGTATTTGTGTAGATTCTATATTTTATTTACGGAAATTAATATACCAAAGGTTTCAATACTGCTGCTACAATGCTGCTAACACAGTTAGCATGTTGTGAAAAAAATTGAAACTTTCTCATAAAAATATATATATATATATATATATATATATATTTAGTGTTTTCTTGGGTCAGAGTCAGAATATTTTTATATATATTTGGATCAGGGTATTTGACTCACTTAGCTTTGTATTTATTTTATTAGAGCATTAGTAAAGAGACTCTTTGTTCTATGCCAAGCTTTCGCAATGGATTTATTGCTTCTTCAGGGCTTCTACAACACAACACATAAAGTTAAAAACACGTATACATCTAATTTATAAAACTAGTTTTTACCGATATTGAGGTTACTACTATAAATGGTATCAGAACAAAAAGGTTCAACATTCATCTTATTTCAAATATGTGGAAATTTTAAGGTCCACATTATCTAAATTTTCAGAAAATATTTTAAGTTATAACACAATGACAGTCAACGAAGTTTGAAGGTTAATTTTAGTTTTTCTTCTTTTTCCCTGGCTCCGTATTGCGCATTGCGTATTAACCTGGGCGTTTTCGCTTCCCAGTGGTCAACTGCATGAGACTCCAATCCGAGTACTTGCTAATTACCACATAGGGGAAAAGAATGTACGTAGAGATCTGTAGTTTTTAGGTAGCCACAGCGAGGAGCTTGGTTGATTGAATTCCAGGTGTCACTTGTGTCTAAATTCTACTCACAAGGGATTGCTGGTTTTCTTTAAACCGGTTACTTCGTAGTGTTGTTTTCATCAGCGTTGAATTGTGGTCCACTGATGATTCCTAATAAGGATGAAACCGCGGTATGTAGCTATTCAACTTTGATGAAATCATACACACTCTGTGGATTGCTCCAAAACTTTGGTCTCTACTAGTCCTTTCATCTTCGATTAGTGGTTAGCTTTCCTAAAAGCGATATTCTTTTCTTATGGCTCCATATTGCGCATTGCGTATTAACCTGGGCGTTTTCGCTCCCCAGTGGTCAACTGCATGAGACTCCAATCCGTGTACTTGCTAATTACCACATAGGGGAAAAGAATGTACGTAGAGATCTGTAGTTTTTGGGTAGCCACAGCGAGGAGCTTGGTTGATTGAATTCCAGGTGTCACTTTTGTCTAAATTCTACTCACAAGGGATTGCTGGTTTTCTTTAAACCGGTTACTTCGTAGTGTTGTTTTCATCAGCGTTGAATTGTGCTCCACTGTTGATTCCTAATAAGGATGAAACCGCGGTATGTAGCTATTCAACTTTGATGAAATCATACACACTCTGTGGATTGCTCCAAAACTTTGGTCTCTACTAGTCCTTTCATCTTCGATTAGTGGTTAGCTTTCCTAAAAGCGTTATTATAGAACAAAGAGTCTCTTTACTAATGCTCTAATAAAATAAATACAAAGCTAAGTGAGTCAAATACCCTGATCCAAATATATATATATATATATATATATATATATATATATAGATATATATATATATATATATATATATATATATATATATATATATATATATTATTAATTCTTGAATTTTCTTGTGCTTCTTTCTTATATAAATTTTTGTGAAAGTTTTCTTGGGTATTGTAGCACGTTGTGTTCGACTAGTAAAACAATATTTACTTTTTGGCGCTCTAGTTCCTCGGAACTGAGTGCTTATCAATTTGCCCAAATGTCTGTAATTTTCGAATATTTCGATGAAAATGGTCTTAAACGATTTGGATCGACTCACTGATCAAGAATCCGTGGTCGAAATTCATTCTGTCCGGCCGGTCCGGCCAGCCGGTCCGGCCGGCCGTAGGCACGATAACTCTCGAACGGAATGAGCTAGAGAGTTGTAATTTTCAGAGTAGGTTTGAGGGATAAATAACTCGGCTGAGTTTGTTATTGAGCAAAATCGGACAGATGGTTTCGGAGTAACAAAAAAAAATTTTTTTTTACGGAACAAATTCCAAATTAAATTTTTTTTAATAAGAAGTTTTATCATAAGAATCCATTCATATCATTTTTAACTCTTACAAGCTAACACTTTCGGAGATATGATTTTTCAAAATTTCAATAATAAATCGTATTTCAACGTTGTCACAGAATGATATTATTCTATGAATTGTCATAATGTCAAATGATGTTCCTGAGACATTATCTAATCAATCGAAGAATTGTGAGCGAAGTGAGAAAAATCTCAGTTGTTTGCTCCGAAATTAGTTTTTCTCAGAAATTTCTTACATTTCAGAACTGAACATGAAGTAAGAGATCTGTGAGTAGTGAGACTGCTTTTCATCCATAGACATAGATATAACTCTCGAACGGAATGAGGTAGGTAGTTGAAATTTTCAGAGTAGTTTAGGGAGATGAATATCTCGGTTAAGTTCGTTATTGGGCAAAATTGCCCAACTAGCATCTTTATATTTTATAATAGTTGTGGAAACGTTTTCAACCAAAATCTTATAAAACATTCTTAGTCGCTGAATTGTTTTCAATACGTTTATACAACAGATATAAACCCAAAATTGGCACATTTTATAAAATAATTTTGTCATTCGAAACATTTTATAAAGCTCTTCATAAACATTACAAGACTATTTCATAAACATTCTGGCGCCATCTAAAAAACTGTTTTGTAATAGCTTTATAAGGTTCTTCATATGAGCGTTCTGAAATAAAGATGTTACATAGAATGATACCTATAAAATTAATTGATTTTAAGTTGGCAAATGACAATCCTGAATTATAACAGCATAGCGAAAATATAGATGTCAAGTGTCATTATTGTTTACACGAAGACATTTTATTTATATATACTTCTACTCTTACAGACACATGTTAGGATACACACAACGAAATTCTCAATGCAAATGAAATTTCTTCGTGAAATGTAGCACTAAAATGACATATTTTAAACGCGCCCCCTTGTTTCGAATGTTTCACATAAAAAAATGGAACAAAACAAAAATGTGGTTTGTCAGTCAGTCTAATGATCATTTGTACGAAAATGTATTCCAATTTGTTCTACAGATTATTTTTGAGTCATTTCATGCTCTGGACGGTTGAAATATCCTCACATTGGTGATTTTTAGTGTGTTTAAAACACTCCGTACTCTGAGTCATCACAAATGCCGCCATGTTTAATGTCGTTCTCTTATAAAATGATTTTGCATCAGTTTCAAGCATTTCGTTGTAATGTAGCTACTTAACAACTACTATAAAACATGTTATTATGTTCTACCGCGTGAAAGTCAACATAACCTGCAAAATCAGTGAAACAGTTAACGTTTTCCTGTGGAATATCTGATAAATACATATTTTTGCAAGGATATTCAAAAGGAGATATAACAGTTAATCTGATGAAGGTATGTTATTAATAAGTCGATATCTTGAACACAAACATGATTGTGGTGATGATATTGTTATGGAAATTGAATACTACAAAATAGTTATGAAGTGATTACCGAAACGACAATTCAGTTCTGGAAGCAAAATTGTAACTAAAAGCACTTCTATATAACTGTTTCATGAGGTTATACAGAACATCTTTGAAATGGTTTTTTAATATATTTGAGATAAACTTATAAATATCCCCAGAATTAATAAAGAAACCATTAAAAAGCAATTCAGTTTTATAAGCAGAATTGTTTTATAAGTTAGTTATAAACCTCTTAACAAATGGTTAAGTAACAGTTTTATAACATATTTCATAATTCTGCTGTACAGACGTTTTCACGATAAAGGGCATAGCCGGTTAAATATGGGAAATCTGCCCCCATGGCTTTTTTGACTTACCTTCAGGGGATCGATTTGGCATCGAATAAAAACAATTCACCTCAATTTTTAGCCCTTCAACTCAAATGGCTTTCGAGATTTTCAAAAAAACCTGTTTTTTAGATTTTAATTTTATTTTTATAGTAAAATTCGGAATTAATCAATGGTGATTTTTTTTCTTATTCTTAGGAGTCTAAAATATAAAAAAAAACATACGATCATGGTTCCTTAACGAAAAGCCGATTTTTAACGAAGGAAAGAAAATTAAAATTTTTTTTTTTTAGCCTTTTTGAAATATGTCAATCACCAAAACTCGTCAGAACATGTCTTTTATGCTCCTCTAGACTCAGGAATTTTTTTGGATTTTTTGAAGTGGTGGAACAATTTAAAAAAAAATAAAAACTCATTTTTTTCCTAAAATCCTGCGATTTAACACACGTTCATTTGAAACAATACGTAGGAAAAATTTTTTTATGAAAAATATCTTCAAAGATAAACATAAAAAATTGGTTCAAGCCCTGTGGACAGGAGCTATTGGGCGCATGTTCATCTTCCTTGTGGCCCGTACTGACCAGTAAAGAAAAAAAGCAGTATCATGTTGAATACCTTAATATTATTCTGGAACACAAATTTTCCATTACAATAATCTTCATCTAGCTTCTATTTAGTATCAATTCCTGTAGAACGTGATCATAATAAGTGTTTTCCATATAATAAAATGTGTTTGAACTTGGTATGTAGGAAATCTGACATCAATTATTGGAATTAATTGATTTGACAAACAGCCGTCAAATGAGGTAAATAGATTTTTGTGACGATTTTCTGTGACCATAGAACGTCAAAACACGCTGGAATGTGAATTTTAAGCAATATCTTCTGGAATTGAGATCGTATCGAACTAAAATTTTGCACACTCGTGTAGAATGCTTGATTTAACGTCGGTACAAATTTTTTTATTAAAAAATTTTCCAACTGCCCGATCCCAACAATACTTAGATAATATTATATCCATAAATTAAGCATTTCATTATTGCATTTCTTGAAATAGGTACCTTTTCAAGTCGATCAACATCGTCCTTCTTTCGACGTCTAAACTATGACTTGATTCCTTATGTTTATGTCTTTGAATTTGTTTTCGGTGGAATTCAAAGAGTTCATAGAATAATCGATGAAAATACTGAGAGAGACCCAGGAAATTTGACACATTTTGTCTTATATCTCCAGAAATTGAGATCGTATAGAGCCAAAATTTTGCACAATGTTGCAAAATACTACAATTGACGTTAGTACAAGTTTTTGTTGCAATCTGATGAATAGTTCACGAAAAAAAAATTTTTTTTTCGAAAAAATTAAAAGAAATTTTTTTTAAAAGTTACCAACATTCGGATCATAACAGAATTTTGCCAAAAGTTGCGCGTTTATATCCTCGAACTGACTACCAAGTTTCGATTCAACATCTTCTTTAGTTCCTGAAATATCAGGGAAATAACCTCAAAATTTGAAATGTCTATAACTTCTAAACCGTCCGGCCGATTTTGCCCGTTAACGAACTTAACCGTCGCATTTTGATCAGAAACCTACCCTGAAAGTTTGAAGTCGATAGGACCTTCGGTGCTCCTGTTATCGTGCCTACGGCCGGAAGGCCGGCCGGCCGGCCGGACGGCACCCAAAAATCTGACACCGGATTCGTGATCAGGGAGTCCGAATCAGTCTATTAGCCAATTTTCAGCTCGTAATTCGAAAATTACAGACATTTGGACGAAATGATAGGACGATGTTCCCCTAGAACATGCGCCCAAAAATTAGGAATCTAAAGTAAGTAAAAGGGCTAATGATTCGAAAGACACTTGGAGACGATTTTTATATTTTTTTTATACAATTGTAAATCATTTTTGATACATAATAAAAATATATAATATATAAAAATAACAAAAATTATAATCGAAACAATTACTAGATTAGTCTTCATCACTGTCTTCATTCATTACGACGCTAATGTAATTGTGTGAATTATGAGTAAAGAAAAAATGTTTGCTTGTTTTTTCAAAAAAAAAATGTGTTAATACGCAGGATATTAGGAAAAAAATTAGTTTTTAAATTTTTTGGGATTGTTCCACCACTTCAAAAAATCCAAAAAAATTCTTGAGTTTATAGGAGCATAAAAGACATGCTCTGACGAGTTTTGGTGATTGACATATTTCAGAAAGGCTAAAAAAAAAAAGATTTCAATTTTCTTTCCTTCGTTAAAAATCGGCTTTTCGTTAAGGAACCATGACCGTATGTTTTTTTTATATTTTAGACTCCTAAGAATAAGGAAAAAAATCAACATTGATTAGTTCCGAATTTTACTATAAAAATAAAATTAAAATCGAAAAAACAGGTTTTTTTGAAAATCTCGAAAGCCGTTTGAGTTGAAGGGCTAAAAATTGAGGTGAATTATTTTTATTCGATGCCAAATCGATCCCCTGAGTTAAGTCAAAAAAACCATGGGGGCAGATTTCCCATATTTATCCGGCTATGCCCTTTATAAAGTATTTCGATTGTCCACAACAGAATGAAGTTTATGTAGCTTTAATATAATGAATTGATATTTTGGAAGCACTAATATGATACTTATGAAATATATTAGTCGCGAATCATTGGAGTTATAAGACAACTTTGCTGGTTGGGTGGCCAGATTTAATTTGATTTCTTCCATGGTGCAGTTCTCATTCTCATGATTGCTCATTTAATCTTGATAAATAAACTATTATTTGAATTGAATTTCCTTTAGGGTGCAGTTCTATCATATGAATACATTGATATAATTCCCAACTCTGAGAAACCAATACTTTTGGAGATATAATTTGTCTGTTTGAACTAGAGCGCCAGAAAGCTCCTGTCCACAGGGCTTGAACCCATTTTTCATTTTATATAATATCCAACATATGTTTCGGCCTTGATTGGCCTTTTTCAAGGATGTATAATATAACAACCTAATACTAATTTTTGACAAATTACAACTGTCAAAATTGAAAATAATGTCATGATTCAAAATATCAAATAATTTTATCACTTCAAGACAGCGATAGCTGTGTAAGTTGATAAAATTAAGCAACCACTGCACCTGGGAGACGATTCCAAACCTCAAAAATTCTGTTGGATAGAAAGTTCATTCGGCAGGAGGTTCGAAATGGTTCCTTGGCCAATTTATAAGCGTGTCCGCGAAGGTTGTTCCGATTTGGAAGGAACAACTGTCCAAGGTCAATACCGAAGAATCCATGCATTGCTCGGAAAGCTACTATCATGTCGCCTCTGGTACGCCAGTCCTCAAAGCTGGTTAGCCCGAATGAACCCAACCTTGTCTGGTAGTCAAGTCGAGAAAAGGAGGAAAATGGGATTCTTGTATACCATCTTTGAACAGACTCAAGAAGTTGCAAGTCAGATCTTACAGCGGCCCACCAAACTGGACCCGCATACTCCAGAATTGGTCTCACATATGTTGTGTATAACAATTTTGCAGTCCTTATACTACAGCCGCCAAAAGACTGCTGAATGAGGTAGGTCGATTTTTTGGCTCTACTGCAAGTCTCCGTAATATGCTCAGACCAGTCAAGATCTGCGTTGACGACCACACCAAGATCCCGGTGGCTCCGGACTGAAGTGAGAGAGTGCCCACCAAGCAGATACGGAAGCTTTGGATTGTCCTTACCAATGTGCAGCACACAACATTTTTCGATGTTGAGAGGTAACAACCATTCCTCGACCCACTGAGCAATCGCGTCCAGGTCCGCCTGCAGCTGGTTAGAGATAAGAGATGGAACACTGTATACTTTAACATCGTCAGCGAACAGAAGACATCTCGAGCCGATCAAATGGGGGAGATCCGATGTGTACAGTAGAAAAAGTATTGGGCCAAGAACTGAACCCTGGGGCACTCCGCTGGTTACCTTCCTCTCGTGTGCAGAGAAAACTCCGCCAACCCTGACCCTGAAAGTTCTGTCACTGAGGAATGATCTAATCCAAGCCAGCAAAATACCTCGAATTCCCATATACTCTAGCTTGTGAATGAAACGACGGTGAGGAACTCGGTCGAAAGCCTTCGCGAAATCCAAGTAGATGATATCAACAGGGACACCAGCGTCCACGAACTTAGTCCAATCATTCACCGCCACGAGAATGTTGGTCAGTGTTGAGCGACCCGGAAGAAAACCATGCTGTTCATCGGGAATCAAATTATTGGATTCAGCAAACCCACGAATGTGGTCGGTGATTATTCTTTCAAGGACTTTGGAGACCACTGACACAAGACTGATAGGGCGGTTGTTTGAAGAGGAAGTTTTATCGCCACTCTTAAAAACAGGTGTCATAGTTGCCGAACGCCACTGTGAAGGAAGAGAAGATGTAAGCAAAGATCTTTGAAACAGACGATAAACTGGTTCCGCAAGTGCAGTGGAACAGCGGGATAGAAGAAGGCACGTTATTTCATCGTTACTGGGAGCTGAAGAAACGTTGAGTTTAGAAAGGTATTCCTCAACGATACTTGCAGATAGAGGTACATTTTCGAGGGTGCCAAGACATCGAGAAGTGAGCAAGGGTGGCAAAGCAGACTTAGGCTCCTCAATGAAGTGAGAGGAAAAAGTCTCGGCGAAAACATCAGCCGACTCAGTGTAATCACCGCACAGTCTTCCAGATGAATCCCTCACAAGAGGAACAGATACCTTGCTATCAAAGGAATTGCGGATATATTTGAAGAATCTTTTTTTATTTCCCTGTGAAACCAGGCAATCCTCAAACCGGGCCCTAGAAGACCGAATTAAAGAGGTCAAGTGATTAGAGTAATTGCGATGGTTGAAAAAGTAAGTAGTAGATCTACTGCGGGTATAACGCTGCCATAAGGACTTCTTCACTTCTTGAAGTTGTAATGTAAAAAAAATAATCATATTGTTTTTCGTTACTCCGAAACTATTAGACCGTTTTGCCCCATAACAAACTTGACCGAGATATTTATTCCTCAAACCTACTCTGAAAATTTCAACTGTCTAGCTCATTCCGTTCGAGAGTTATCGTATTAACAGCCGGACAGCCGGCCGGACAGAATCGATTTCGACCACCGATTCTTGATCAGTGAGTCAAACCAAATCGTTCAAGACCATTTCAGCCAAAAATTCGAAAATTACAGACATTTGGGCAAATTGATAAGCACTCTGTTCTGAAGAACAAGAGCGCCAAAATAGGAAACATAGGAAGGTGTCCAAATTGATTTGGACGATCACATTTCTGAATCAATTTGGACACCTTCCTATGTTTCCTAGGTTTGATTTATGCTCGTACGAGCGCCAACCATGGCTGGACGCACGGTCGTACGATGACTTCCCGTCAAAGATACTGAAGGCAACTGCCAAAGTTATCAGTGGGCACTTTGCTCATCTTATTTATATATTTATCTCAATCGTGAAGCTTCCAAGCAGAAAATTAATACTGATTCCAGTATTTAAGAAGGGCAACTTGAATGAGATAGCAAACTACAGATCCATATCAATTCTTAGCGTGTTCGAGAGAATTGTTTTCACAAGAATGATCTCAATACTTAACCGATGGCTTCAGAAGCAGTCGATCAACACAAACGGCTGTCTTCAATTTTGTGGAATCGGTTTATGAGTGTTTGGATGATGGACGACATGTAGCTGCATTATTTTTTGATTTTTCCTCCGCTTTTGACACACTCTTTCTAATTTATATTTTAGAAGTGTTATAATATGGGTTTCAGGAGTTTATACACTGAATGGTTGCGTAGTTTCCTTAATAGTAGCACGATTTATGTTAGAGTGGAGGATAGTTATTCTGTAGGATATCATATTGGCCTTGGAATTCCTCAGGGATCCGTGTTGGGGCCACTATTATTTTTGCTATTCATCAATGATTTGCCTGTTTGGCTGGCCACCTTCCATTTGACATTATTTGCCAATGACACATCGGTGATGGTTTCAGCTCGGGGCCGTGCGGATCTTCAAACGGCCGGTGAGTGCATTGTTGGGGAATTTTTTTATTGGTGTCATTCGATTAACCTGCTGGTGAACGTTAATAAGACTGTGTGCATTTATTTTGAGTTGAAATATGATGACAGTGATACTTACGATGGAACACACACGACAAAGTTATATGTAAAAAACTGAACGGACCGCGTTATCATTTTGCCCAAATGTCTGTAATTTTCGATTTGGTTTGATTCTATATGGAGAATTCAAATTTGATTATTTCCGTCCGGACTTTGCCACAATAACTTGAGAACGGAAAGAGATAGCGACTTGAAATTTGTAGGATAGGTGGTGAGTACCAATACGACGGACAAGTTCGTTAATGGACCCAATGGTTTCCAAGTAATAATTATAAATCCGATCAAATTGAAACTTGGTGAGAAGTTGTAGAATACAAACTTAAAGATGTTTGTAAAATTTTATGAGAATCGTATTATTAGAAAATAAAAAAAAAATACGATTTATGTTGTGATATCAGTTTTGGAGTTATACCCATCTGAAATTTATTATGTCCTCAATAACTCGAAAAATACGAAACCGATCCAATTTAAACATGGATATCAGTAGTAGAATTCTTGCAATATTTCGTGTTGATCGTATCGCTAGAAAAATTTAAAAAAATCATTGAAAAAGATTCTATATATCAGAAACTATTCGACATATATCGCTGAACACGATCGGATCTATATTACTGGAAATCCGAGCTGCCTTGGTAAGTTCAGTAGCTGGATGGGTGACCGTTGCCTCGATAACTTTCGATCGAAAAGAGATAGAGACTTGCAAATTTCAAGTAAAGTTTCACATCCGAATGGGACAGTTTAGTTCGTTGTTGGGCATAATTGGCCCAACGGTTTCGGAGTTATGCCCATCGAATTGAAGCTTGGTAACTAGTTGTAGAATATCGACATAAAGGCGCGTGTGAAATTTTGTGAGGACCTTATCTTACGAAAAAATATTTTGTATCTCACGGTAACTTGAGAACGGAAAGAGATAGCGACTTGCAAATTTGAGGGGTAGGTTGCGCATCTGAATGCGACATTTAAGTTGGTTAATTGGCATAATCGGACAAATTGCTTTGGAGTTATACTCATCCGAAATTTTGTTGTTATTTACTATGTAACTCAAAATATACTTATTTGATCCAATTAAATCTCAGTGATTACTTGTAGAATGCTGACCCACTCATTTTCGCGGAAGTTCGTGACTATCGTATCCTGGAGTTACTTGGGTAAGCTTTTCCATATTTCAATTCCAATAGAATACATATGTCAGAATTAAAGATTCTGTAATCATAGACGATCTTCTACTGAAGTCTGTCATTAAAATGATATAAAATGTATTCATATATTATAAAAGCTGGGGAAACATTACATATTGATGCTAAATTCGTACCTATAAGAGTGTCCAATAGAGTTGAATGGATAATAGAACATTGCAACCTCCCTTCTTTAATTGATTATATGTTTGAAAGAAAATAAGAAAGGTGACTTTGCAACAGGCAGCTCTTATTGCCTTTGGTGAGCTGGGTCGTGAGTTAGAAGGGTATTATTTGAATTTAGGATATAATATTTTGGGCGCCACCAGATTTTATTTAAGAATCCAATTATACACCTAAATCTGGAAAGTGTAAAATGGTGAATACATCTCGTGTGAGGAAATAAAAAGAAATAATTGAAAGTGAGAATTTAATACAAATTAAATTCTTCAACGAACATTTTCCCAAAGGTACCTTGGGGATTATTCTAAGTTTATCCCCCTTATTATCTATTAAATCTATCTTAACAACTAAATTCCTATCAACTAAAAATTTCATATATGTATGAGAATCACAAAATCACAGATCTGACCTTTTTGTGTCCAGTAAAATCACTCCGTATCACAAATCCCGAAGTTCTTATCTTATGTCCTTCTTCCAGAATATTCCTTAGTAGAATGTCTAAGAACAGATATGTAGATCGGACACATAAAGTCGGTAGGTAGATATGAAACAGGCAGATACAACGCAGAAAGGTATGTCCTTAAGTCCCTATTGATTTCATTAATTTATTAGTTTTTATCATACATTATAATAATGAACTAGAAACGTAAAAGAAAACTCACCCTTTATTTTAGGAGGAACTTATTATATTAGGTAGAGAAAATGTCCAACCAACAAGTAAATTACTCAGGTGGAATCCCAGCTGTGTGTAATTATTCCAATGGTGAATGATTGCCTCTTATGAACAATTAGCACTTGCTAAAGATAGCTCGATAAGGTATATTATTCAGAGATATACGACGCTTGATGTTTACTCAAGATTGATCTCACATCTCCTTTCCCGTTTCCTCAATTCGAAAATGAAATATACGCGTTGGCGCAAGCGCATTCCTTATTTTGGAGAACTAGTAACATTTGAATGTTACATCATCCCTCACCTTGGAAAAATAAAAGAAAATTTATTTTCTTTTATTGAATTATAAAGGAATATTATGTAGAGAAATGTAATAACAAAGAAATTTAAATTTTACCATACTACTTCTCAACATCAGATAACTCGAAATCTGATTGATAGCAAGGTTTCAGATCTTTGACATGCCATTCACCAGCGTCTGAACCATTTTTATTCACCAATGCATAAACTAGCTTTGAAACCCTCTTCTTCACCTTGCACAGAGTATATTTTGGTGCAAGCTTGGAAGAAAATTGTGCAGCTTTATCAGAAAGTACCTTGTTTCGCCGCCATACCATGTCGTTAACTTGAAAAGAAATATCTCTTTTTCGGAGATTATAAACACGAGAATTTTGAGTGTAAGCTGAATGTAAGTGACTATGAAGGCTCTTGAAAACTTCTCGTAAATTTTCGAGATCCAAAGCATATTCCAATCTATCCTCAATAGAAAATTTAGCTTCATCAGAACCGACCTTATCATAATATGTACCTGTAATGGGAACAATACGACCAAAATTTAAAAAAGAAGGTGTGAAGCCTGTATCCACATGCCTTCTTAATGTAGCATACAAGAGCGAATTTTGATCTGTTATAACGTCAAATCGAGAACCTTCTACCCAAGGACGAAACTTCTCTATTGCAAAAATCAATGCCAACAATTCCCGTTCCGATACAGAATAGTTCCTTTTGGCCCGAGTCAGAGACCTACTACAATAAGCTATAACACGTTCTTCATTGTCTATGGTTTGTGTGAGTACACCACCCACTCCAACATTTGATGCATCAACTTGCATGGTGAACTTTCGTTCAAAATCAGGGGAACACAGGACAGGTGCTGATATTAACGCATTTTTCATCTCTACAAATGCTTTATCTGCCTCAAGGGTCCAAATAATAGGTTGTTTTTTTGAGCGACATTTATTTTTTAAGAGATCATTTATAGGACTTAAGATAGACGAAAACTGAGCTATAAAACGACGGTACCAAGAGCACATGCCAATGAATCTTTTAACTTCTGTGGTATTTGTTGGTCTTGGATAATCTAACATTGATTGTACTTTATCGGGATCCGTACTTATACCAGTAGAACTGACGACAAAACCTAGATACATCAAAGAGGATTTAAAGAAGTCACATTTTTTTGAATTGATTGTTAAATTAGCGTCTTTCAAGATCGACTTCACTTCTTCCAATAATTTTAAATGTTCCTCGAAAGTTTCAGATATAATGATAAAACCATCAAGATAAGTGAAAATATTCGGTTCATATTTAGGCCCGAAGAGACGATCTACCAGCCTCTGTTGACACTGTGCTGCATTTCGCAGACCAAACGGGAGAACTCTAAACTGAAAAGAACCTCTACCTGGTACATTGAACGAAGGTTTTTCCTTTGAACTCTCATCCAGTGGGATTTGCCAAAAAGCCGATCTGAAATCTAACGAAGATATATATTTTGCATTTCTCAACATATTCAAAATTCGATCTAGTCTAGGTAAGGGATAACTATCGTGAACTGTTATTTCATTTAATTTCCGACCATCAAAACAAAAACGGTATTTATTAGGTTCTTTACGTTTTACTAATAAAACAGGCGAACAGTATGGACTATTGGAGGGTTCAATTACTCCTAGTTTCAGCATTTCGTCTATTTGTTCATTCAATATTTTTAACATCGGGGGTGACATGAGATATTGCCGTTGTCGAAACGGCTGGTGTTCCCCTGTTTCTATTTTTGCAGTTATCTAACCTGTTTTCGCTATCCATTTCACGAAATGACTCGATAGTTTTGGTAGCCACGTCGCGTTGCTCATCCGTTAGTGAACTTAAACTACAGGGTGGATTAGATTGGTTAACAGAGGCATCTTGACCAGAACTTACAATACTGGACTGAACGTTCCAAATATTTTTTTCAAAATCAATATTTACACCGAAGAGATTGCAAAAATTGCTACCTAAGATCAACTCGTGTTCAAGTCCAGGAACTATTAGAAACTTCATTATTTTGCACATTTCATTAACAGATATTGGAAGTTCTACCATACCGTTCACACTTTGTTTTGTACCATCTGCCATTCGGACATGTGGTATATTAGAAGAAGACCTTTTTAATTCAAAAGTTTCCAACCATTTCACTCCCCTAGCTCCTATTATAGAAATATTGGCTCCCGAATCTAATAACGCTTTCACAGAAATATCAAAAATGTTTACCTGAATATAAGGACGATTATCTGAATGAGTTTTAAGAACCACAGGGTATATAATATTTTGCTGTGTTTCTTGAAGATAGAATTTTTTAATTCTTTTTAGCCATTAATTGAAATCTTCTTTATCAAAATTTGGATGAAAATATTTTTCTCGCAGAAGGCCCGTTCGAATCCGGTGGACCTTCTACCCAGTTAGTGTTTTGAACAGGACGGACAGTTTGTTTTAATGACATTTGGAGAGCCACAACCAAGACAAAATCGGTTTCTAGGATTGCGGCAGTGTTGGTAAGTATGGTTTGGTTTATTACAATTCCAACAGAATATTTTCCTGCGGTCAACATCTGATGACTTTTCAGCTGTTGAGACATGAACTCTAGATTTTCCATCTTTGCCATTACCGAAATCCGAAAAATCAAACTTAGAAAAATCAGTGGACCTTTCTTCCGACCTAGATGACCCTGTAGGGTTTACATAAGCCAGTTCCGGTTCTAAAAAAGAACTTTGCTTGAAAGAATTCAAACCATGATTTTTATTTTTAATAAAAAAGGCGCGTTCCAATTTCTCAGAAAGCTCTATTAGCGAAGGAAAATCAACGATATCGACCAAAGCTAATTGAGTCACATTTTCAGGAAGCAAATTGTTCCTAATAATTTTAATTTTCGTATGCTCAGATGGAGCACGAGATAATCTGTGAAATAAAGTTTCTAATATGGCAACGAAAATAGAAATCGGTTCTTTTCTTCCCTGTTTTCTAGACTTTATATCCTCCCAGATAACTTCATCGAAATCAGAAGGTAGAAATGTTTTTTTCAATAGGCAAACTAATGACTGCCAATCTTTCACTATGGTCCTAATAGTACGAAACAAAATGTAGGCTTTATCAATGAAAAGATCTATTGCAGAGTTAAATATTTCTTCTTCAGAAACTTTTCTAGAAACGGAAAGTTCAGACACTTTTTCTAAAAAAGAATGCAATAACTATGCATTTCCATTAAACTTTACATCCCATTTATAAACAGGGACTGAATTTGAGTTTGAAGTAACGATAGGTGATATTGGTGAAAAAGTATTATCCGTTAATTGTTTGATATCTTTAACAGTTTCCACATTGCTGATGCTTTCGTATAAGTCCGCTTCTATAGATAATGCGGTGGCTAAAGCTTCACTTTTAAATGTCTTTTCGGTCAGAAATATGAGCTAAACGAGACTTTGATCTTTTAAAAACAGAATCATTTTCATTTCCCTCGAAATCTTCAACAAGTGCTTTAATTGATGTCAAACTCTTTTTTATGTCTCCACATTCCTTCTCAAGATTATAATCAGGATCAATTAAAGTTAAGATTTTAATATTCTTTTCTCTAGCTAATAATCTACATAATATTTTACGTTTTTCATCTTGTACTCGAGAGGAAGTGACACCTCTAATACGCAATTCATAGTTGAGTTCATCAAGAAGTAAAGGTATAGGTTTAAATTCTTCATCCATTTTCCAACACTATCTTATGTGAAAATAATCAGAGTTGATAATTAAATGAACGATAATTTACACAGTACCGAAATCCAAAATTAATACTACCACATCTGTAAATATATCTCAATCGGACCACTCGTTATTATTTCCTATATTAATTCATAAATCCCAAAAGGAATTCGCGTTGTTTACTTCCATACGTAGGTACTGAAAAAATTATCAGCATATTATGTTACAATGAGAGTTGAAATACTATAACATTATGTCTCGATTTCGTCAAGATTTGTGATATCGTTACTAAGAATGAAAAATGGAACAAATTATAACTCCGTAAATATTACGAATTTTACAGATTAAAAAAACAAATTTTTGTCACTTCAATATTCCTCACCCGAAATATACTCTGATATAAATTACAAAGATATTCCAATAAAGTAAAAAACAAGTAAATTTCCTGGCCCCACGTTGGGCGCAACTTCACAACCTTCCGTCTTTAATTGATTATATGTTTGAAAGAAAATACTAAAGGTGACTTTGCAACAGGCAGCTCTTATTGCCTTTGGTGAGCTGGGTCGTGAGTTAGAATGGTATTATTTGAATTTCGGATATAATATTTTGGGCGCCACCAGATTTTTATTTAAGAATCCAATTATACACCTAAATCTGGAAAGTGTAAAATGTTGAATAGATCTCGTGTGAGGAAATAAAAAGAAATAATTGAAATGGAGAATTTAATACAAATTAAATTCTTCAACGAACATTTTCCCAAAGGTACCTTGGTGATTATTCTAAGCTTATCCCCCTTATTGTCTATTAAATCTATCTTATTAACTAAATTCCTATCAACTAAAAATTTCATATATGTACAAGAATCCAAAAATCACAGATCTGACCTTTTTGTGTCCAGTAAAATCACTCCGTATCACAAATCCCGAAGTTCTTATCTTATGTCCTTCTTCCAGAATATTTCATAGTAGAATGTCTAAGAACAGATATGTAGATCGGACACATAAAGTCGGTAGGTAGATATGAAAGAGGCAGATACAACGCAGAAAGGTATGTCCTTAAGTCCCTATTGATTTCATTAATTTATTAGTTTCTATCATACATTATAATAATGAACTTGAAACGTAAAAGAAAACTCACCCTTTATTTTAGGAGGAACTTATTATATTAGGTAGAGAAAATGTCCAACCAACAAGTAAATTACTCAGGTGGAATCCCAGCTGTGTGTAATTATTCCAATGGTGAATGATTGCCTCTTATGAACAATTAGCACTTGCTGAAGATAGCTCAATAAGGCATATTATTCAGAGATATACGACGCTTGATGTTTACTCAAGATTGATCTCACATCTCCTTTCCCGTTTCCTCAATTCGAATATGAAATATACGCGTTGGCGCAAGCGCAATCCTTATATTGGAGAACTTGTAACATTTGAATGTTACAACAATCGCGCAAAAGCTACTGACTTCACTTCAGTGCTTGAACCAATTTTTTTTGCGATAAATCGAATAAGGAAAAACACTATCTATGAGTTCTGTAATAAACGTGCACTTTAGTATGGTTCGCGGTCACTTGTCCTAAAATATATTACAATGGGGAAGCTGCTCTGATGTTTTCAGGGTTTTTTCCACACAGAAGAGAATTATTCGAGCTACATTTAATCCACAAACATCATTTAGGCCAGTATTCATTCAAAACAAAATTTTGCCACTATCGCGTTTTTATCGAGGGGTAAACCGCTAGAAATTCTGGTGTACGAGAAAGTGGAATTCCATTGAATTCCAATGGAATTCTTATTGAATTCCTGGAATTCCAACTGAATACCGTGGAATTCCTATTGAATTCCGTGGAATTCCTATTGAATTGTCTGTTTGCGTCTGTCTCTATTTTGGATAGTAAAATTGATAATTCTCTCATTTGTATGATTCAATATATTTTAATACATCCATGCAGATTCTATTATACTGATCCTATTATACTGATCCTCTTAGGTCTTCTCAAGGAGAATCCTCAAGAGCTGGAGCGAGTTAGGATATTCAGTTGTCTTTTGTGTAGGCTTTGGAACTGTGTCCTTGCGTCACCTTAGGCACAGCACTGTTAGTTTTCGACCCAACAGTAAATGGTGGCAATTGCCACCTAGAAAATTTGTTATCTAGCCTTGGGATTGAACTCCGGACCTCCGGCCCATGTGTCAATCGTTCTAACCACTGAGCCAATCAGGCTGCAATTGGTGTAGGTACACATAGATACAAAAATTCTTCGACCGAAAGCTTTCTACGAAGCTTTATTATCGACGACGCTATATTATAATCTGAAAAGATCGGAACCACCGAACTACACTTTTTAAAACTTTTTTCGTCGGGGTTCGCCGTTAAGCGGAGAATAAAGCTTCGGAAAGGGCGAGGACGGACGTATCGCCGAAGGCGATTTTCCTGGAGATCAAAACGTCGCGAGTATTTTGAAAAAATTCTGGAAAAGTTGCTAAATCGGGGAATCGGTGAAAGCGGGGTCGCTCGAATCCCTAAGGCTTTTTCTTTCGGGACGCAGGCCGACTTTTGACGGTACGAATCGAAAGACGAAATATATACGAATAAACGTATGTCGCCACTTTAATCCTATTCCTTTCCGTTTATTTTCTACGAGCGTTCGAAGATCGCCAAAATGGGGAAAATCGACCGTTTTTATGGGACTATAGTAATAAAACGACCCTAGCGAGGCCGAAATCGAACGATCCTCTGAATCTTGAATAAAGATTCCGTGCGGTGAAAGCTCACGAAAAGCTCGAAGTAAATAAAGGATGAAATTGCAAATGCACATCTCTAATTTTTTGAAAGGAATAAGCTGGACTAGAACGCTAGAAGCATTCCAAGGTCAGTAATATCAGTCAGAACGGGGGCGTGAATTTAGAGGAATTAACGAAAATCGATCGATTATATCCAATCGGAAATGTGCCGAGAATTATTCAGAATCGATAAAAACCCTTGGATTCGATTTGATACTTTCCAGGGAAATTCATTATTACCACGATAGGTACGTATTCGCCGGTTGAAATTTGAAATGAATAACCTCAAAATGGACTGAACGGATGGGTTTTCGTAAAATCAATGATACGATCTGCTATAAATTACGGGGAATATCACTCTATAAGTAAGCACTATAAGGTAATTACTACTTTACTTAAATTTATGAAGAATTCGACGACGATTGCTTATATCTGGATATTTTCACTTTCCAAAGATTTTGTTCGAACTTGACCTTTTCCATTGGCCGTTTAAATCTCTGAATATCGTGGTTTTTTGAAAGATTCTTGCTTCTGGCAATTCTGTAGGAACATGAATCAATAAGGATTTAATAACGATAACAAATTATTCTTTTTGCACTTTTTTTATCAATTTCCGAGGATCTGTGATAATGATTAGGATAAACACCAATCATCCTGTGTATTAAAGGCCTATCTCTGGGAAGTGGTTTATACGGATATATATTGAATACTTTCGTTAATTTACATTATCTAGAGAAAAAGAAATCAACTTTATTGATCTTGCAGTCAATTGGCTATCGACCGCAGTCTAACAGCCTACATTATCTATTTCCATACGTAAGTATTTTTTAAACATAGGTTAAATTTAAGCGAATAACGAAAACACAGTGGTTCCTCTACCAAACATAACTGATCGGATATGATAGAATAGGGCTGGTCTTAACGACTGTGTTCTGGGTATTCCCTTAAATTCGACTATAATATACTTTCTTCCTGAGTTAAATTGTCTACAAGTTTGGCATCAGTTCAGTCTGTCATCTTGGTTACGATGATACTGATTCCAGATTAATGGACTGAGGAAAAACATTACACGGTCGCTTCTCAATGAAAATACATTGGATTCTTCGAATTCCATAAACTTGCTGCTTGAAATACAACCAGTTTCTCGTTTCTCTGACATCAATTATAAATGTATGTCAGACTGAACTGATTCCAGATTGATCATGTAACCTCCTTCTTCCATGGGGCTCATTGGACCTGAACCGCCTGTGGTATCTTTCTCAGGCAGCGGGGAGAGAGAACAACAGATGGTTGGGCGAAAAGGTCTAGGAAATCTGGACACAGACATGCTCGCTCAACAATTACTGGCCCATCAGCTGAAAGAGCCAGACAATGGCTCAGATTCTCTAGGGTATACCTGAGAATCCTAACAGCCGTATACACGGACCACTGTGGCCTCAGAAAAAAACCTAATTACGTTGGGTTTGCTTGAGGACTCTGAGTGCAGACTATGCCTGGAGGACCACGAGTCTATCGAACACATCATGTGTGACTGCCCCGCTGGGGACAGGATCAGATTTGAGAAACTAATAGTCCACAAACTGAAACTGAGGGAACTGGACAAGTTCTCATCCACCAAACCCATATTCCTTATCGAGAGGCTTGAGTTTGTGGGTGAAGTATAGATTATAGGTGTGCCACAATAGAACAATTGGTCTCAGTGGAGGGGCGGGTTTCGTCTGCCTAACACAATTCAAATAATATTAACCCCTGTCTAAGTCATATGTTTTAATGGAAATTCAAGAGTCTGGACGTCATAATGTGTTGCATGCGTACCACATGTGGGATCAGTTTATCCTTACCTTTGTTGTAAACGAAGGGTATTTATTGATAGTAAAGAATGATATTTTTAGGTAAAGTAGCTTTAAAATTATTAAATTTGGTTCGGTTTTTGAATGTATATCTAGACTTGACAGGATGGTTGTTAATATGATTCTCATCTTTTACCGGATAGCTCTTTATTCCATTGTAATAGTGCTCTCCTCATCACGATTTGGAAAATTTAGTGACAATTTTTGATTCACAGTACCTATTTGTTGTAAGTAAACGAATTTTAAGAGTTTATAATTGTTTCAGAGCGCGAATTGGACAACACATCTTTCCAGAATGGAGAATAATTTGATATAATATACCTAGAACAAGATGAAAGTGTAAAAATCATGAAGTTGAAACAATATATTATATACAGGCTGGTTCTTAATTTTTCTACTCATCCCACAAAATCCAAAATCTATCCTTTCATTAATTATCATAAGAATTGATGTTATAAATTACATACAGGTAAGATTATTTTCCCATTTTTCTGTGCTCGGTCACTCGGACCATCTATTATATATTATTATACTGATCCTCCTAGGATTTTCCTAAGAAGACCCCTCATAAGCCCTCGAAGAGCTTGAGCGAATAAGGAAATTGTGTACTGTGTAGGCTTTGTTACTGTGTCCTTACGCCACCTTAGACACAGCACTGATAATTTTTGACCTAACAGTGAATGGTGGCTTCCTATGTCATATCTGTTCAATTTTGATCCAACAGTGAATATATAATATTCTATTCCATGAACATATTTGAACTGTTGATTCATCGAGGGGGTAGTTTAGATGTGATTAAGTTAGCTATATGGATTTAATAGCTGGATCTGCTAAGTAATTGGTTTATAACTGTGAACTTATGCCATATTTATCACAGCACTGTTAATTTTCTTCCCAACAGTGAATGTAAATATTTTAACAAAATTATCTGTCGAAGAAAAACCACTATACAGGGTGTTTTTAGTAAAATGTCATCTCGAGATATCTATCAAGAGGACAATTATGAACTTTGTAAAGCCGTTGCAAGAGGAAAACCACTGCTATACAGAGCGTTTTTCGAAAATTACAACTCAAAGAGGGCTTTACCCATTCTGATGAAACTTCGTGTGCGTGTGTTGCGGCGGTTCCCAATTGGTCCCGGTAGGTGGCGCTACAATCGATCTATAGGAACTCAAAATCGACTGGGCCAAATTTGATGAAACTTTGTGTTTGTGTTTTGGTGTATTTCTGGTTCAAAATATCATCCGGTAGGGGGCGCCCCAAGATAAAACGTTTTGTACGTGTTTGAGTGGGTCTTAGAGTCACAAGAGGAAACCGGAAGCTGGCGTGTATCCGGTTTATAGCATGAACGGCTGAACCCATTTCAATTAAACTTTGTGTCTGTATCTGGGTATGTGTCCGGTCTACAATATACCCCGCTAGGTGGCATTGCTATCGCAGAAATGGCCTACTCAGAAATGGCTCGACCAATTTTGATGAAACTTCACTTTTAAGTTACCTTTTTGTGATCTGAATCTTAATAAACATTATTATTATTATTGTTTAAGTGGGTGTCAAGGTTACAATAGAAAACCGGTAGGTGGCGCTATATTCGGTTTATAGGAACTCAAAAATGCTTCGACCTTTTTCGATGGGACTTTCGTGTGTGTACTACCGGTTTAATTGATCTATCGTTAATATTGATCTACTAAAAAATGTAGATCTACCGGAAAAATGTAGATCTACCGTAAAAATGTAGATCTACCAGAAAAATGTGGATCTATGGCTAGGTAGATCTGCTGGCTCATCTGTATCCTAAAATATGGACTGCTGGCCACTATTATCAACGCTATATTATTAAACGCGCAAGCTCGGAACCATCGGAGGTAGATTTTGAGAACTTTCTAAAATAGGCGGTTTGGAAGAAATTTTCGCCAGCGGCATGGCCACGAGTCTTGCGAAGGGCAATTATCGCCGCGGCGAGGGCAAGGACTGACGTATCGCCGAAGGTGATTTTAGTCGAGATCGGGAAGTCGCGAGTATTTCAAAAAAATTCCACAAAAGTCGCGAAATCGTCTAAATGGTGAAAAGCGGCCTTGCCCGAAACCCTAAGGCTTTGTCGTTCCTCTCGCCCGACCATATCTAACGGTACCGATCGAAAGACCGAATATAGACGGATAGAATAGCGAGACATTTTTTCCGATTTTCCTTCCGTTCGTTTTCTACGAGCGTTTGAAAATCTCCAAAATGGGGAAAATCGACAGTTTTTATAGGACTATAGAAATAAACCGACCCGAGCACAGCCGAAGTCGACCGACCCCAAGATTTTGGATTGAAGGTGGCGTTCTGATTTATCTTACGAAGCAATTAATGGACAAAATACCACTTGCACATCTCTAATTTTTTGAAAGGAATAGACTACAACAGTGCTTCCCAAACTTATTTTTACTGAGACGCCCTTGGTGCTTTCCCATTTTTGTACGACGCCCCTTAACTCAGCACCCAAAAATATTTACCAATTTAAGTACTAGCCTGGTAATACGTTATCAGCTCACTAGACTCGGTTGCATCGACATACGACGCCCCGCAGGCAATGTCGCGACGAACAGTTTGGGAAGCCCTGGGTTAGAACTGTTAGAAGCATTCCAAGGTCAAAAATGTTTGAATGGTGGCGTCAATTTAGGGTAATTTAACGAAAATCGATCGATTTTGGATCAGAAATGTGTCGAGATTTATTCAGAATCGATATAAACCTATGGTTTCGATTTGATACTCGCAACATTAATTGATATTTACCACGATCGGTACGTATTCGCCGGTTCAAATGAATAACCTCAAAATGGACTGAACGGATGGGTTTTCGTGAAATCAACGATTATCTGTTATAAATTACCTGGAATATAACTCTATAAGTAAGTACTATAAGGCAATTATTACTACTTTACTTAAATTTATAAAGATTTCGACGATTTTCAGGTCAGATGATCTCCCATCAGTGTATGAACATAAATATTAGGTACTACAATTTTGAAGTTTTCCAGGATATATCACGATAGAAAGTAAGTATTCTTCTGTAGGAACATGAATCAATAAGGATTTTATAACGATAACAAACTATTCTTTTTGCAGTTTTTTTTATCAATTTCTGAGGATCTGTGATTAAGATAAACAACAATCAGCCTCTGTATTAATGGCTACACATACATCCGGGAAATGGTTTATACTGATATATATCGAAAACTTCCGTTAATTTACATTATCTATTTCTATACGTAAGTATTTTTTAAACATTGGTGGAATTTAAGCGAAAAACCAGAACACAGTGGTTCCCCTACCAAATATAATAATATTAATGCCTTTTATTTCCACATTCAAGTACATTTAAATTATTACCGATTGGTCATGATAGAAAGGGATTGGTCTTAACAACTGTGTTATGGATATTCGCTTGAATTCTCCTATAGTATACTTTCTTCCCGTGGTCAAGTAATATAAATGTCAGTGTTTCTTCTGGATGGAGGATAAGATTCTGACTTTTAAATGAACGATACCAATCTCCAATAGAGTTAAATCAATTTAGGAAACAGGTACTAAAATCTATTTGCAACAGTATTGTTTTATTGAACGATGAAATGTGAGGAATGCCTAAGAAGAATGGTGAACTTGCAAACATGACTCTTTTAAATATCTTCATTTATGCATAATGTTTATGTTGCACTGTAAGTACTTATTATTATTAGTGCTATTCATTTGCTTCATCTGTGAAGGGAGATAAATTGTCTACAAGTTTGGCATCAGTTCAGTCTGTCATCTTGATTACGATGATCTGATTCCAGATTAATGGACTGACGAAACACATTACACGGTCGCTTCTCGATGAAAATGCATTGGATTCTTCGAATTCCATAAACCTGCTGCTTGAAATACAATCAGTTTCCCGTTTCTCTGTTTCTCTGTGGTATCTCTCTCAGGCAGCGGGGAGGGAGAACAACAGATGGTTGGGCCAAAAGGTCCAGGAAATCTGGACACAGACATGCTCGCTCAACAATTACTGGCCCATCAGCTGAAAGAGCCAGAAAATGGCTCAGATTCTCTAGGGTATACCTGAGAATCCTAACAGCTGTGTACACGGACCACTGTGACCTCAGAAATGAGCTAATTACGCTGCAGTTGATTCAGGACTCCGAGTGCAGACTATGCCTGGAGGACCACGAGTCTATCGAACACATCATGTGTGACTGTCCCACTGGGAACAGGATCAAATTTGAGGAACTAATAGTCCACAAACCTAGACTGAGGGAACTGGACAAGTTTTCACCCACTAAACTCATATTCCTTAACGAGAGGCTTGAGCTTGTGGTTGAAGTATAGATTATAGGTGTGCCACAATAGAACAATTGGTCTGTGTAGGGGCGGTTTTCGTCTGCCCAACATAATTCATATAATACTAACCTCCGCCTAAGTAATCTGTTTTAATGGAAATTCAAGAGACTGGACGTCATAATGTGTTGCATCCCTATCACACTTAGGATCAGTTTATCCTTACCTTTGTAGTAAACGAAGGGTATTTAATAATAATAAATAATGTTATTTTTAGGTAAGGTAACTTTAAAACTATTAACTTTGTTTCGGTTATTGAATGTATACACTTGACAAGAGGGTTGTTAATATGATTTTCATCTTTTACTGGATAGCTCTTTACTCCATTCTAATAGGACTCTTCTCATCACGATTAGGAAAATTCATTGATAATTTTTTATTAACAGTACCTATTTGCTGTAAGTAAACGAATTTTAACAGTTTATAATTGTTTCAGAGCGGGCATTAGACAACACATCTTTCCAGAATGGAAAATAAAAGAGAAACCATTTGATATGTTATAACTAGAACAAGATGAAAGTGTGAAAATCATGAAGTTGAAACAATATATTACATACAGGATGGTTCTTCATTTTTCCACTCATCTCACACAATCCAAAATATATCCTATTATTAATGATCATAAGAATTGATAATATAAATTACATTAGGTAAGATTATTTTCCCATCTATTGTATATTATTATACTGATCCTCCTTGACCTTCCCCAAGGAGACCCTCCCATAAGTTCTCGAAGAGCTTGAGCGAGTAAGGAGAACCAGTTGTGTTCTGTGTAGGCTTTGTTACTGTACTCTAATGCCAGCTTAGGCACAGCACTGTTGATTTTTGACCTAACAGTGAATGGTGGACATCTATGCCATATCTGTTCAATTTTGACCCAACAGTAAATATATAATAATCCATTCCAGGAACATATTTGAACTCTTGATTCATCGAGTGGGTAGGTTAGATGTGATTAAGTTATTTATATGGATTTAAAAACTGGATCTGCTTAATAATTGGTTTATACCTATAAACTCATGGCCATATTTAGCACAGCACTGTTAATTTTCTTCCTAACAGTGAATGTATATATTACAACAAAATTAACTATTGAAAATGAAAAACCACTATACAGGGCGTTTTTAGTAAAATGTCATTCTGAGATATCTATCATGCGGACAATTATAAACTTTGTAAAACCGTTGCAAAAGGAAAACCACTGCTATACAAAGCATTTTTCGAAAAATTACAACATAAAAAGGGCTTGAACGATTCTGATGAAACTTTGTGTGCGTATGTTGCGGTGTTGGATCTTAGAGTCACAATAGGATACCGGAAGCTGGCGCTGTATCCGGTTTATAGGAAGAACGGCTGGACCGATTTCAACTCAACTTTGTGTGTGTATCTGAGGATGTGTCAGGTCCACAATATACCCCGGTAGGTGGCATTGCAATCGGTCTATAGGAACTCTGTTATGGCTCGACCGATTTTGATGCAACTTTACTTTTGAGTTACTTTTTGTGATCTGAATCTTAATAAACATTATTATTAGTATGTGGGTGGGTGTCGAGGTTACAATAGAAACCCGGTAGGTGGCGCTATATTCGGTTTATAGGAACTCAAAAACGCCTCGACATATTTCGTTGGGATTTTCGTGTGAGTGAACTACCGGTCCAATTGATCTACCGATAATATTGATCTACTAAAAAATGTAGATCTACTGGAAAAATGAAGATCTACTGGAAAATGTAGATCTACCGGAAAAATGTAGATCTACCGTAAAAATGTGGATCTACCAGAAAAATGTGGCTCTATGGCTAGGCAGATCTGCTGGATCATCAGAATCCCAAAATATGGATTGCTGGCCACCAGTCCCAATACTAAAATGAAAATGTGTTTCATAGAAGGGAATCAAAAAAAACTTTTTGAAAATGTTACTATAAACGTGACGTTTTTTTGGATGTTAGGATGGGGCTTAGGGGGAAATTTCCAAGGGGTTTATCGAGGAAAAATACGGAAGTTTCGTAGAGTCTCGCGTTTTCGGAGCGAAAAGACGGGGGTGTATTCTAAAACAAATCGCGAAAAGGCGAAAAAACGCAAAAGAAGCAAAATTGTCTAGAGGCATCCGGAGGAACGGTGGCGTTCGGAACGACGGTATTTGCGGCAACGCGAAGAGGAGATTCGAAATTAGTCCGTAACACGGCCCTTTTTTCGATCTTCTCTTTCGTTTTCCCGGAAGAACGATAGGAAAATGTGACTTTTCGCGAAAATCGACGAAATACAGACGTTTCACGTATTTCTGTGGCGAATTTATCGAATTTGAATTCCGCTTGACAGGATTGACGATATTGTGAAAATCGAAAGACGGAAATCATCCCAGTACTATAAAATCTTTATTCGGTAGAAAATCAGAATTGATTCACATAGGTAAACTAGCCGAATGGTCTAAAGCGTTGTCTTTGGGCTTATAGTCGCGGGGCAGCGGTATCGAATCTCGGAGCGTCCGGAATGGCTTTCTCTGTAATTTTTTCATTTTTACCCAATGAAAAACTTGAAGGAGCGTTACTACAGTAAACGTATCTTGGGATTTGGATCTTTTCGTTAATATTGAAAGGTTTTTTTTCTGGGTTTTCTCTCCCAAACTCTGAAAAATATCTATGAAATAAAAATTAATTATTTTGTGATTTGCTTCTGTGCAAGAAACACCAGACATTTGTCAGAAGCAATCAATTGAACAATATTGCCTAACAAACAACAACGAAACAACATCAATGAAGAAACAACTATATCGTAACTTTTCGGAGTCTATATCATACTCCTTCGTCAGACGCTTAATGAAAATCTTCAGAATTATTTTGTTGACAGTTATTGTGAAATTCAAGAATTGTCACATTGATAGTATTTAAAAATCATAGCTAACATAGTTTTACTTCGCATAGAAATTTCCAAGTTCCAACTCCTTTTTCAATAAATTTAGCCAATACCATAAAATATGGTCAATTCCAATTGAGCAATTTGCAAAATTGCAATCTCTGTTCAATAAAATACAAGTTGTAAAATGGCTCATGACCACAGAAGTCTTAGCCGAAGGAATAATAAAAAAAACCTTGTATTAACATATTTTAACGCAAATCCTCATGCTTTCACCATAAGTGCAGAATGAGATTAGGCCTTACCAGAACTTATATTCAGGATTAACCATTCTGTACGTTCTTGCTACAATTTGATCGGATTGACCCTGAAGAATAAATAATTTCATCAAAACTTTATTTGTATAATTATTGTCTTCCATTTGAATCATTTTTCCTTCAAATCTCGGACAATAAATTCAACAATACTTTACAATGTCTCGGAAACGACTCGGAATTTGAAATACCCTGTATGATTAGGGACGTTTGTCATTATACGTAAATGATACATGGGATATTGGTAATCCGTACCCGAAATTGCGGTTTCCTACGATTCCAAGTAACGAAGTAATGAATATCGAATTGAAGGTATGTTTTACCGTAAAAAGAAAGTAAATCAAATAAATTACTCGAAAACCGCTAGAGATAGGGATAATGAAGATGATACTGAATGAATCTGGAGGCTACGTCTAATCGAAAAAAGGAATAATATATACGGTATTCCATTTGAAATATCAAAGTGTTCGTACTTTTTTAGAAAATATCTGTTATCGATAGAGCAGTGGTTCCTAACCAAGAAAACAGATTTTCAATAAAATCGTTCGTCCGGTTCTCCGTAAAAGTCCAGGGCATCATCGAGCGTGGCGCACCCTGAATGGTACCAATCAATATTTTTGAACGTTTTTGTTTTTGATACTTACATAAAGATTATAAAAATTCCATTAAATCAGTATTGTATTTTTATTAGCATGCAATTGTCTTTATAGGAAAAAAACTTCTCATGTCTTTCAGTTTGCGCTTGATCACCCCATTTTTGGAACAATTTTTGACATAACAGTTACGATATTATAATATTGCATGAATCAAGTCAAAGTCGTACGGGTTGAACAAATTAGTGAAATTGTGACGACGAAAGGTCAGATCACGAAAAATCGCCAATATTCGACGTCTGGAAGACGTCATACTGCTATCGAGGACCTCTTTGCCTACCGGCAAAGCCCATCGTGTCACCTATACTGGGGCCTTCATATTTGTGTCAATCATTCGTAAAAGTGGCATAACTCCATACCCTTAAAATATATAATAATGAAAAATGGCGATACCGTTGTTTAAAAATCAACAAGTCAAGAGCGTTCCTGCTAATCGGGTCCTTCCTGAATGGCTTCGTATAATGAATATACTTATGCATATATTTCACAAATCAAATAGACCCCTGGGGGTTCATTGATCTGCCGAGATTGCAAGAGCAGACGCGTTTCTGGCTTCTTGGCCTTCATCAGTACCCTGTAGCTTTCCCAATAAATTCAACTAAACTGACCCGGGTTAAGCCTCTCAGAGCCTGCTTGGTCGATCATTATAATCGCCCACGCCACCTATGAGACGAAACACGGAAATCAGCCTCTCCCCACCAGTGAATATTTGAAGCGTGAAATCATATGCCACCATTCACTCAATATTTAATCAAGAACGAGGCCCGCAGAGCTCAGACAGTATCTTCTCAATGGCCATGAACACTGTTTGGCGTTTTCAAAAATAATAATGAAAAATGGCGATACCGTTGTTAAAAAATCAACAAGTCAAGAGCGTTCCTGCTAATCGGGTCCTTCCTGAATGGCTTCGTATAATAAATATACTTATGCATATATTTCACAAATCAAATAGACCCCAGGGGGTTCATTGATCTGCCGAGAAAGCAAGAGCAGACGCGTTTCTGGCTTCTTGGCCTTCATCAGTACCCTGTAGCTTTCCCAACAAATTCAACTAAACTGACCCGGGTTAAGCCTCTCAGAGCCGGCTTGGTCGATCATTATAATCGCCCACGCCACCTATGAGATGAAACACGGATATCAGCCTCTCCCCACCAGTGAATATTTGAAGCGTGAAATCATATGCCACCATTCACTCGATATTTAATCAAGAACGAGGCCCGCAGAGCTCAGACAGTATCTCCTCAATGGCCATGAACGCTGTTTGGCGTTTTCAAAAATAATAATGAAAAATGGCGATACCGTTGTTAAAAAATCAACAAGTCAAGAGCGTTCCTGCTGGTCAGTTTAGTTGAATTTGTTGGGAAAGCTACAGGGTACTGATGAAGGCCAAGAAGCCAGAAACGCGCCTTCTCTTGCTTTCTCGGCAGATCAGTGAACCCCTTGGGGTCTATTTGATTTGTGAAATATATGCATAAGTATATTTATTATACGAAGCGATTCAGGAAGGACCCGATTAGCAGGAACGCTCTTGACTTTTTGATTTCTTAAAATATATGTATATTTTTCTGCTTAATGAAATCACGTTTAGTCATATCATTCATCAAAATAGTGAAGCAACTAATATCCCATAAAATGTATGGTATAATACTGCAACTATTGGAGTTGCTACACTCTTTTGAAGAGAGATACGATTAAAATTAATTTCAATCAATCAATGATCGACACCATTTGTAGGCTGTGGTATTGCCAACATCGGGACATATGATTTGTGATCAACAATATACTGAGGAATTAGATTTGTTCAATCACTGAAGCTCATCATCGTCTATTTCAGGTAAGAAATTTCAGTTCGAGTATACAAACCATTGAAATAATAGCAGCAAGCTGTCAAATATCTCCAGGGCCCCTATTCACGAAATGTTGAGAGAGATCTCTCCTACGAGATTCATCACGTCAGTGAATCTGCGCAAACTCCGTTTGTGAATTATCGGTTGAAATGTTTTTCTCTACTACTAAATAGTGAGGGAGAAGTGAGATGAGATTCCTTGTAGGAGTTATCGTATGCGAATACTCATCTCTACGAACGTCGCGTATACGGGGCCAGGGTGTATCACCCAATGCCCTTTCTTCTCTGAATGCACCGTCCATCTCTAGACCATATACCTATTATCTTAAGAACTACACCGTGTTTTGCGCCAGAACATGCTCGTACGACTATAGACGTCTGAAGGAATGTACGCTTCTCAGCCGAAGAAAGTGGATGGCCAGCCTTATGATGTCTACCATTTGCGTTATAGATACATAGTGCTTTTTAGGTCAAAATTTGTACGTATTCTCCAGGAATGATGATTGTACTCTACAACTACTCGCCAAGTTTGAATTCGTTCGGATTTGTAATGGTTGAAAACAAAATTATTACTTGGAAACCATTGGGCTGATTATATCCATTAACGAACTTGTCCGTCGTATTGGGATGCGCTGCCTACCATGAAATTGTCAAGTCGCTATCTCTTTCCGTTCTCAAGTTATCGTAGCAATGGACGGCCGGCCGGACAGAATCAGATTGTTTCTTACACAGAAGCAAATCACAAAATAATTAATTTCTATTTCATAGATATTTTTCAGAGTTTGGGAGAGAAAACCCAGAAAAAAACATTTCAATATTAACGAAAAGATCCAAATCCCAAGATACGTTTACTGTAGTAACGCTCCTTCAAATTTTTCATTGGGTAAAAATGAAAAAATTACAGAGAAAGCCATTTCGGACGCTCCGAGATTCGATACCGCTGTCCCGCGACTATAAGCCCAAAGACAACGCTTTAGACCATTCGGCTAGTTTACCTATGTGAATCAATTCCGATTTTCTACCAAATATGTATTTTATAGTACTGGGATATTTCCGTCTTTCGATTTTCACAATATCGTCAATCCTGTCAAGCGATCGATAGGAATCGGTTACTCGCTCATATTTCCCGCGGTCTTTCAAGACGATTCCAAGATTTTCGAATAATTCCGTTCGAAATTAAAATTCGTTTAAATTCGCCACAGAAATACGTGAAACGTCTGAATTTCGTCGATTTTCGCGAAAAGTCACATTTTCCCATAGTTCTTCAAGGAAAACGAAAAAGAGGATCGAAAAAAGGGCCAAGTCACGGACTAATTTCGAATCTCCTCTTCGCGTTGCCGCAAATACCGTCGTTCCGAACGCCACCGTTCCTCCAGATGCCTCTAGACAATTTTGCTCCTTTTGCGTTTTTTTCGCCTTTTCGCGATTTGTTTTAAAATACACCCCCGTCTTTTCGCTCCGAAAACGTGAAACTCTACGGAACTTCCGTATTTTCTCAATAAACCCCTTAGAAATTTCCCCCTTACCCCCCATCCTAACATCCAAAAAAAACGTCACGTGTATAGTAACATTTTCAAAAGGTTTTTTTTGATTCCCTTCTATGAAACACAACTTCATTTTAGTATTGGGACTAGTGGCCCGCAGTCTATTGTTGGAGGCTTCGATTAGTCAGTAGTTTTTATTCATAGGTAAAATTTAATAAAAAAAAAATTAAAAAAAAAATTAAAAAAAAAAAAAAAGATTGAGAAAAATATTGAAAAAAAAATGATATAAAAAAATATAAAAAAAAAATTTCTAAATTTCAAAATTGAAGAAAAAAAATTATTAAAAAAATTTTAACTATAAAAAAAATCAAATTACAAATAAAATACACATTTCTGCAAAATATATTATGAAAATCCATCCAAGGTTCCTATTCAGATAACGCTTTGTTTGTGGCAAAAATCTAATCAATCGCGTAATATTGTGCCGGTAGAAAAAGAACACCCTGTATAGCAATGGTTTATTTTCAACGATGTAGGTCCCGAAAGTATATCATTTATCACAATTGAATACAATAGTAGGATTTATCGTGAAAAGCAGCCAGTTGCGATTGACGTTAAAAGAATAGCACCCTGTATGGAGTTTTCTGAAAAATATATTATAAGAATTCATCGAAGGTTCCTATTTGAATAACGCTTTGAGAGTGGCAAAAATCAAATCAATCGCGTAATATTGTGCCGATAGAAAAAGAACACCCTATATAGTAATGGCTTATTTTCAACGATGTAGGTCCCGAAAGCATTTCTTTTATCACAATTGAATACAATAGTACGATTCTTCGTGAGAAGCAGCAAGTTGTGATTGATTGATTGAAAGAAAAACACCCTGTATAAAGATTTCTGAAAAATATATTATAAGAATCCATCCAAGGTTCCAATTTGAATAACGCTTTGTTTGTGTCACAAATCAAATCATTCGCGTAATATTGTGCCGATAGAAAAAGAACAGCCTGTATAGTAATTGTTTATTTTCAACGATGTAGGTCCCGAAAGTTTATCTTTTATCATAATTGAATACAATAGTACGATTTGTCGTGAAAAGCAGCAAGTTGCTATTGACGTTAAAAGAAAAACACCCTGTATAGAGATTTCTCAAAAATACATTATAAGAATCCATCCAAGATTCCTATTTAGATAACGGTTTGTTTGTGGCATGAATCAATTCAATTGTGTAAAATTGTGCCGTGAAAAAAGAACACCCCGTATAGTAATGGTTTATTTTCAACGATATACACAACACAACACAAAGTTTCATCTGAATCGGTCGAGCCGTTTTTGAGTAACCATAAATCGATCGGTGTGCCCCCTACAGTATGCTATTGTGAATCAGAGATGCGCCAAATCAAAAACACAAAGTTGCATCAAAATCGGTTCAGCCATTTCTCAGTTTCTGTTGACCGTATATTGTGGACCTGAGACCTACACAGACACAAAAATTCATTGAAATCGGTTGAGCCGTTTTCGAGTTCCTATAAATCGATTGGTCGCCCCCTTACTGATGCTATTTTGAACCAGAGACCCACCGAAACACATACACAAAGTTTCATCAACATTGGTCCAGCCGTTTTTGTGTTCATACAAATTGATTACAGCGCCACCTACTGCATCCTATCGTGAACCTCAGGCCCACTAAATCTCATTCTAAAACTTTTGTTAAAATTGGTCCATCCGTTTTTGATTTCCAATAGACCGATAGTGGTGCCACCTACAGGATCGTATCGTGAACCCCAGGCCTCTGAAACACTTCATCAAAATCGGTATCACAGATTAATCTGTATCGGTATAGCCGTTTCTGAGTTTCTGTAAATCGATTGTAACGCCACCTACCGGATCCAATTGCGAATATTAACCTCTTCGAGATATACCAAAACACACACACACAAAGTTCCATCACAATCGTTCATGCCGTTTCGGTGTTGACATTTTCCGAAAAAAACCCTTCGAGATTCCCGCCAAATCCCTCTCCTAACATCCAAAAAAACACACGAATCATATTTTCAAAATGTTTCCCTTAATCCTCTTCGATGACTCCAATTCTTCACGTGAGTATTATTTAGTATTGAAACAGCAGAACTACTATAGCTATAGATCAATATTTTTGCAGTGTAGATCAATCGAAAAAAATTGAAAAATAATGTATGACTGTTCCGGGATTCGACCCGGGGTTTCTGACTCAGAAAGCTAGCCTCCTTACCTATACGCCAGCAGGGCTGTACGCGAAATTTCGGAATTCGCGGATAAAGAGTATTAACGTCAGAAAGATTCTGGTACTTTTCACCTTTCTGAAGAATATCGCCATATAGCATACTATATTATATAAATCGGTGATATCATCGAAAACATAGATCTTCACTTCTTCCGGCCCGTTTCATCAAAAATATTTCCTCGAAGATAGGTAGGTACCTACCTAGTCATTTCAACTTAGAATTTGATAGTAGAACACATTATTTCAAGAATATCACAAATTCTGTCATGCGATCGCTCGAAATCGGCGACTCGTTCATATTTATTTAAAAATACCTCCCACGTTTTCTCTCGTCAAAGACGGATACCTGGAGAAAATTTCGTCTTTTCTCGTTCCCTTTTCCACCTCGAATCCCCCCTCGCCCCTCGAATAACCTACGATAAAATCGAAAATATCGACCTCCTCGAGGAAAAAATCTTTTTTGACTTCTCTCTGTGATCCCGAGATCTTGGCGTTAGTAAAGTAAACAAGTGGCCCGCAGTCTATTGTTGGAGGCTTCGATTAGTCAGTAGTTTTTATTCATTAGTAATATTTAATAAAAAAAAATTAAAAACAAAATTAAAAAAAAAATTAAAATAAAAAATTGAGATGAATACTGAAAAAAAAATTGAAAAAAAAATTATAGAGAAAAAATTTTTTGAAAATTTCAAATTTGAAGAAAAAAAAATTATAAAAAAATTTTAACCATAAAAAAATTTAAATTATATATAAAATGGAATTATAAAAAAGAGAAACACCTTGTATACACATTTCTGCAAAATATATAATCAGAATCCATCCAAGGTTCCTATTCAGATAACGCTTTGTTTGTGGCAAAAATCAAATCAATCGCGTAATATTGTGCCGATAGAAAAAGGACACCCTGTATAGTAATGGTTTATTTTCAACGATGTAGGTCCCGAAAGTATATCATTTATCACAATTGAATACAATAGTACGATTTGTCGTGAAAAGCAGCAAGTTGCGATTGACGTTAAAAGAATAACACCCTGTATGGAGTTTTCTGAAAAATATATTATAAGAATCCGTCAAAGGTTCCTATTTGAATAACGCTTTGAGTGTGGCAAAAATCAAATCAATCGCGTAATATTGTGCCAATAGAAAAAGAACACCCTATACAGGGTCTTTCACGAGGAACCTCACCCATCTTTATACGGGAAACTACTGGACGTATTTTCATGAAATTCAGCACTTATAAGTACTTCACGATGCTGATGAAATCTAAAATATTTTCAAGGCATGAGCACCTCCGGTTTTTCTGGAAATGACGTCAACTTCCGTTTTTCAAATTAGAACACCATTTTTTCATTGCAGAAATAGTTTCCTCAGAAAATTTCAAGTTATTTTGATGTAACATTTTTCAGTTTTGGTTGGAAAATTCTCTCTGAGCGGGAAAATTCGAAAAAAAAATCGAAAATAGAGCTCCGCTGAAACAAGAATAACTTCGAGGTTTTTGGATGGAAAATTTTCATTTTTGGGATTTTTCAAGATGTAAGATTGATGTATCCATTTTGAAAATCGAATTCGTGATTCATGATACAGGGGGTGAAAAAATCGCTTTCAAAGTAAGGGATGACAAAATCGTGAAAAATCAATTTTTTCAAACTAGAACCCCATTTTTTTATGGCAGATATTGAATCAACGTTAAAAAATAATGTGAGTGTATGCATAACACCCTTGCCTTAAAGTGGATATTTTCTGAGTTATTCACAAAAAACTGTTTTTCGTCTTGAATTTTCAGCTATTTCTTTTCCCTTCACGCCAAAAAGATGAAATTTTCAGGAACTGTTACTTAAACCATGTTTTAGATTTTACTACCCTAATATGCAAGAGAAAAAATTTACAGGTTGTTCCTAAATACATGGCGAATTTTGATTCGAATTTTTATCGGAAACCACTTTATTTCAACTAATCGGCCATCGGTTTTCTCTCCAGTGATAAATAAATAATTCCTTATGAACCATATGCAAAAACTTACCATGTTTTACATTCTTTTTTTTAATGATAGATATCACTAATTACATCTGCCAAATTCCTCTTTATTCAGTAGCATTTTGTGTTTACTATTAATTTGGTGATAATTCGTATTAAGTTATAAAATCGATCACTATGCCTAATTTTACCAATGAAGATTATTTAAATCTCATTATACTTCATGGAGAATGTAATGAAGTTGTAGATAGAACGATTCGACTGTTCATTGAGAGGTTTCCTGACCGACCCAGACCAACTAGAGATACCATTAACAGAACCATGACAAACTTGAGAAATGTCGGATCGTTCGTTAAGAAAACTATACACAGAGAAAAAAGTGTAGTAGAAGATGGGAACAACGAAATTACAGTTCTTGCATATTTTCGTGTGAATCCTCAAAATTCTCTCAAAGATGGAATATCTTTTACAGGATGAAGGTCTGGGAATTGATCAAAAAACCACTTCTTAAAACAACGCCGACTAGTTTCGGTTTTATTCTAAAACCTTCTTCAGGGCTCTTCTAGTTGTTGACTGCCAGCTTCTTATAAGATTTATCATGTCTTGACCGTAATGGACATGATAAATCTTATAAGAAGCTGGCAGTCAACAACTAGAAGAGCCCTGAAGAAGGTTTTAGAATAAAACCGAAACTAGTTGGCGTTGTTTTAAGAAGTGGTTTTTTTGATCAATTCCCAGACCTTCATCCTGTAAAAGAAATTCCATAATTGAAAGCAAAGGTCTCAATCCAACAATTCTCTCAAAGATGCCGAGATTGATCTGAGATTATCTCACTCGAGTGTTTGGAGAATATTAAAAAAACATAAAATGCACCCATATAAATTCAATAGGGTACAGCATTTGAAGGAAACTGATTTCGTCAGGAGAACAGAGTTTTGCGAAGCTATGATGATTCGATTTCAAGAGAATGAAATCTTTTTGGACTGTATAATTTGGACAGATGAATCTAAATTCACAAAGAATGGTTCTTTCAATAGGCATAACAGTCATTATTGGGATGAAGAGAACAACCACCACTTCAGACAATGGAACTTTCAAGAGACCTGGAGTTTCAATGTTTTTTGCGCCATCAAAAATAATGCAATTCTCGATGTTCACATTTATGATGGGACTTTAACTGGTAAGATAGAACACTACACATGTTTGCATTATTTAAAGAATGTTCTCCCTTAGGATATAGATATTCTGACATATTGACTCAAATAATTGAGCCGCTAGTACAGAACCATAATGACTTATGGTATCAACAAGATGGCGCGCCTCCACACAATTCACTCAATGTGTCAAATATCCTCTACAGGCTATTTGAAGATCGATGGTTGGCGAACAATGGTCCACATCTTTGGCCACCACGTTCTCCCGATTTAACTCCTTTAGACTATCATGTTTGGGGTAGGATACAAAATATTGTCTACTCAACTCCCCTGACTGATAAAGAGAACTCCATAGAACGAGTCAGAAATGCGTTCAGGTTTGTTTAGATTTTTAGATTCATAGTTTTGAAACTCAATTTGGTTTTTAAACACTTTTGCAGATTTCTTCCTCCCGATGAAATAAGAAGAGCAACGCACGAAGCATTCCTGAGACGTATAAATAAATGTCTAGAAATTAACGGTCAAAACTTTGAGCATCTTCTCTAGTTATAACTGCGAGAGTTTGCCATGGTTCTCCTAATAGTAACTTGAAGTCGGTTTCAAGAAGGGGTGAAAAATCTACAGCATGGTTCAAATAACAGTTCCTGAAAATTTCATCTTTTTGGCGTGAAGGGAAAAGAAATAGCTGAAAATTCAAGACGAAAAACAGTTTTTTGTGAATAACTCAGAATATATCCATTTTAGGGCAAGGGTGTGATGCATACACTCACATTATTTTTTAACGTAGATTCAATATCTGCCATAAGAAAATGGGGTTCTAGTTTGAAAAAATTGATTTTTCACGATTTTGTCATCCCTAACTTTGAAAGCGATTTTTTCACCCCCTGTATCATGAATCACGATTTAGATTTTTAAAGTGGATACATCAATCTTACATCTTAGAAAATCCCAAAAATGAAAATTTTCCATCCAAAAACCTCGTTATTCTTGTTTCAGCGGAGCTCTATTTTCGATTTTTTTTTTCGAATTTTCCCGCTCAGAGAGAATTTTGCAACCAAAACTGAAAAATGTTACATCAAAATAACTTGAAATTTTCTAAGGAATCTATTTCTGCAATAAAAAAAATGGTGTTCTAATCTGAAAAACGGAAGTTGACGTCATTTCCGGAAAAACCGGAGGTGCTCATGCCTTGAAAATATTTCAGATTTCATCAGCATCGTGAAATACTTACAAGTGCTGAATTTCATGAAAATACGTTCAGTAGTTTCCCGTATAAATATGGGTGAGGTTCCTCGTGAAAGACCCTGTATGGTAATGGTTTATTTTCAACGATGTAGGTTCCGAAAGCATTTCTTTTATCACAATTGAATACAATAGTACGATTCTTCGTGAAAAGCACCAAGTTGTGATTGATTGATTAAAAGAAAAACACCCTGTATAGAGATTTCTGAAAAATATAGGTATTATAAGAATCCATCCAAGGTTCCTATTTGAATAACGCTTTGTTTGTGGCACAAATCAAATCAATCGCGTAATATTGTACCGATAGAAAAAGAACACCCTGTATAGTAATGGTTTATTTTCAACGATGTAGGCCCCGAAAGTTTATCTTTTATCATAATTGAATACAATAGTACGATTTGTCTTGAAAAACAGCAAGTTGCGATTGACGTTGAAAGAAAAACACCCTGTATAGAGATTTCTCAAAAATACATTATAAGAATCCATCCAAGATTCCTATTTAGATAACGGTTTGTTTGTGGCACGAATCAATTCAATCGTGTAAAATTCTGCCGTGAAAAAAGAACACCCCGTATAGTAATGGTTTATTTTCAACGATATACATAACACAACACAAAGTTTCATCGAAATTGGTCGAGCCGTTTTTGAGTATCCATAAATTGATCGGGGAGCCCCCTACAGTATGCTATTGTGAATCAGAGACGCGCCGAATCAAAAACACAAAGTTTCATCAAAATCGGTTCAGCCATTTCTCAGTTTCTGTTGACCGTATATTGTGGACCTGAGACCTACACAGACACAAAAATTCATTGAAATCGGTTGAGCCGTTTTCGAGTTCCTATAAATCGATTGGTCGCCCCCTTACTGATGCTATTTTGAACCAGAGACCCACCGAAACACATACACAAAGTTTCATCAACATTGGTCCAGCCGTTTTTGTGTTCATACAAATTGATTACAGCGCCACCTACTGCATCCTATCGTGAACCTCAGGCCCACTAAATCTCATTCTAAAACTTTTGTTAAAATCGGTCCATCCGTTTTTGATTTCCAATAGACCGATAGTGGTGCCACCTACAGGATCGTATCGTGAACCCCAGGCCTCTGAAACACTTCATCAAAATCGGTATCACAGATTAATCTGTATCGGTATAGCCGTTTCTGAGTTTCTGTAAATCGATTGTAACGCCACCTACCGGATCCAATTGCGAATATTAACCTCTTCGAGATATACCAAAACACACACACACAAAGTTCCATCACAATCGTTCATGCCGTTTCGGTGTTGACATTTTCCGAAAAAAACCCTTCGAGATTCCCGCCAAATCCCTCTCCTAACATCCAAAAAAACACACGAATCATATTTTCAAAATGTTTCCCTTAATCCTCTTCGATGACTCCAATTCTTCACGTGAGTATTATTTAGTATTGAAACAGCAGAATTACTATAGCTATAGGTATAGATCAATATTTTTGCTATATCAATCGGAAAAAAATGAAAAATAATGTATGACTGTTCCGGGATTCGACCCCGGGTTTCTGACCCAGAAAGCTAGCCTCCTGACCTATACGCCACCGGGGCTGTACGGAAAATCTCGGAATTCGCGGATAAAGAGTTATAACGTCAGAAAGATTCTGGTACTTTTCACCTTTCTGAAGAATATCGCCATATAGCATACTATATTATATAAATCGGTGATATCATCGAAAACATAGATCGATAATTACCTTATTTTACGTTCTTCACTTCTTCCGGTCTGTTTCATCAAAAATATTTCCTCGAAGATAGGTAGGTACCTACCCAGTCATTTCAACTTAGAATTTGATAGTAGAACACATTATTTCTCGAATATCACAAATTCTGTCATGCGATCGCTCGGAATCGGCGACTCGTTCATATTTCTAGACATTTATCTTCGCAAATCCAAGATTTTCGACAAATTTCGTTCGAAATTCGAGTTCTATTTGACATTTAACGCCGCTCATTCGGAAAGAAAACATCGTTAATTCAAGCTGACAGAAGTTTCTATCATCTGTGGCCGAAACAAATCATCCACATTTTGCCTTAATAGCGGACCCGAAGTCGGTCGAGCGAAGTCGAACCGGTCTAAACGTCACATTTCACCGAGGTTTCAAAGTATGTCAAAGTTTGCGATCTTTTTATGGAAAAAAAAAAACGTTTTATCAAAAATCGAGATCCGTTCCGGACCACCTACGAATCTCGTCTTTTGGACCCCGACGAAATACCTTTTCGAGCGTCGCATCCTCGCCAGTTCTCTCCTATACCGATTCGCACCTTCAGCCGAAAAGGGTGTCAGTAAAATATTATTTTGCAGAGTTGTTTAGTTGGAAATAACGAGATATCCATACATTTCACCATTTATTTCGAAACCAGCAAATATATCCTCCAAAAATTTGTTGATACCTATTATGTTTTCTAACTTTCTCGATTGTTTTCGTTCTATACCTTTACTTTTTTATGCGTGAATATATGTCGTGTATTTTCTTACGACCAGCTACGTACTTAACATTTTCCCCTCCATTTCCGACTCCAGCTGTCTTCCACTGAAACCGGTTTTCTTATCGCGCCCGTTGCAAGATTACAAACTGTTGTTTATGCAAAATATTATAGAGACCATCTATCTGTGATATTTTACTGAGATGAACATTATTCTGTGACTAATGTTCATTAATACGCATGTCTGGTAATACGCATGTATTTTAGTGAAAATCACAATAAAGTTAGTCGTTGAGAAAACCGAGTTTGAATTACAGGTTATGAGCCCAGACATCGCGATTAGATATTTTCCAGAAAGTGTGTTTTTTCCTTTGAAGTGAAAAATAAATTGAAAGTTGTGTTTAAGATAGGACTTTATAGACTAATATTCAGTTTGAATAATTTATTTTGTGTGATTGCTTCGAAAAAGGACGATTAATTTAGTTGGTAAAATGGCCACGAGTTCAAACTTTTTAGTTAACGTACCAAAGTTAAAGGGTCGCGAGAACTACAGTGAATGGTGTTTCGCCGCGGAGAATTTCTTAGTGCTGGATGGAAAGCTCGATTTTATTAAACAAGAGCCAACATCAGTTGATGGAGCCGCAGATGTTGAAAATGCTAAGACCCGAGCTAAACTTATTTTAACAATAGATCCATCTCTATACGTACACATCAGGGAAGTCAGAACAACGAAGGAGTTATGGGATAAATTGAAGGCTATCTTTGATGATTCAGGATTCACAAGACGAATAAGCTTATTGAGAAACCTTATCTCCATTCGTCTCGACGATTGTTCATCGATGACGTCATATGTTACTCAGATTGTTGAAGCAGGACAAAAATTGGCGAGTACTGGATTCAATATTAGTGATGAGTGGATTGGATCGATTATGTTGGCTGGATTGAGTGAAAAGTATGCCCCGATGCTGATGGCGATAGAAAATTCTGGAATCGTGATATCGACCGACGCCATTAAGTCAAAATTGATTGACATGGAACCAGAGAAAAATTACGTTGACAGTGCGTTGATCAGTACGCATACGCAAAGTCATCAACGTAGAAATTTTGACAAATTTATGGTTAGGAAAAATGGCAGTAATACAAGTGGTAACACTGGAAACTTGAATGCACAAACTCAGAAGTCAAATGTCAGTTATGTCAAGACTATTAAATGTTATAATTGTAAACAGATTGGTCATTACCGGAATCAGTGCAGAAAGCAGATTCAGATCCCAAATAGAAGGAATGACGAGAGAAAACAAACAAATGCATTTAATGCAGTGTCTTTTGACGGAAATTTCAATAAAACTGATTGGATTATCGATTCAGGTGCAAGTTCACATATGACAGCCCATAAAGATTGGATTATAGATCCAGATTACAATTGCTCAAAAGAAATCATTGTTGCTGATCAGAACAAAATGCCAGTTTTATGTTCTGGAAATGTAAAAATATTTACCGTTACTGATCAATGTGAATATGAGGTTATAATTGAGGATGTTTGGTGCATAGACATAGAATAACATGGACTGGCCCTCACGTAATTTTATCACACTGTTCATTGCGGAATACATTAGAGAGAGAGATGTTATGAAGGATGGAATAATTCAAGGCATATATCATGGTATAAAAATAATGGTGTTTTTATACCATGGGCTCTATTCTGAACTTCACTCGTTTTCGACCACTCGTGACGAAAACTAACGGTGGTAATTGCGAACGATAGTTTATATTGCTATTCTCATGTGCCCTTCGCAATGACCGATGACTGAAACGAATTCGTGTCGTCTGAAGACTTGGAAACATAGTAACATTTGAGATTTGAATGTGTTATGTATATGTTATTGGCGCGCTTCTTCATAAATCAAAACGATATTAAATTGTTTGTTGAACTTGAGTGATTTATTTGGTTTTTTCTGTTTGCTTCGATAAGAGAAAAGTAATTATAAATTTCCTAAAATGTAAGTCTCAGTTATTAAGCGGGAAATTTACTACAGAATTTTCTTCGGAATGCCTATGAAAGAGGAACTGAGTACAATGTTAAATAGTATTCCTGGACCAAAAAAAGAATGGAAAACTTGGAGAAAGTTTTGCAATATAATATTGAAAGATTTTACAAGGATTAAGGGTTATTTCACCTCTTCAGACAGGTCTTGGGTCAAGAACAAAATCTAGAGAGATTGTATATCGAATACTTTTTTTTTCTGAAAGTTTTATTCCACTCAAATTGTCGAATCATTTTCGGTTTATTGTTGTGATATATTTTTTTAGAATGAAATACATTTTTTTCAAATAGAAATCAATATCTATTTATTTATAGCGTGTCTTTTACAATTATACGAAAAGCTAAACATATAATTATATTCCTCTGAATTCTTCATGAAATCAGCTCTGGTTTTTGTTGCCTACTAGCCATTTCCAGATCAATTCCTTCACATTCCAGTGAATTAACTGATTAGTTAAATAATGAAAATATTGGATTTATTTTACCAATTTTTGGGGGAAAAATTATAATGTATGCGTCCTTAGAGTGTATAAGTGATACGGTCACAAAAATTTATGGATGTTCTGCAACACTTGCCAAATAAACAATTGTAATTAATAATGATTAATTATTTCACTGAAGCTACAGCTATTTTTCGTTAATTTTTCTATTCCAAACTGGATATTTGTTATATAGACATTATTTTTTGTTTACTGTGATATATTCTCTAGTATTGGTTATTGAATACTTTTATTTCTGATTCCTTTATTCTACGTAGACACAGTGAAATATTTTTTTTGTTGTAAGATGTTGTGAGATTATTCAGAACTTCATTTTGAATACTTTTTTTTTTTAAGTTGTATTCTACTAAGGCATTTTTGAATGATGTTTTGTTTATGGTTGTGATTTATTTTTTAGAATTAAATACATTTTTTTGGAAGAGAAATCTATATCTATTTATTCATAGTGTATCTTTTACAATTCAACGAAAAGCTAAACGTATAATTGTATTCCTCTGAATTCTTTCTGAAATCAGCTCTGGATTTTGTTGCCCCCCAGCCACTTCTTCATCAATTCCTCTACCTTCCGGTTACATTTCTGGAATGAACTAATTGATTAATTAAATAACGAAAATGTTGGATGATTTTACCCATGTCCACTTCGTTTTCATTGTCATCTATTTCGCCATCGTTTCGTTCAATGCATAACTACAGCAACCTACCAGGTACATCCTTTTCGATTAACATAAGTGTGTTTTGGGTAATTTGAATCTTCAATTTGAGGTGGAAATATTGCATTGTGTGCAACCTATGCAACCTATTACCCCAGGGAAGTCGAATTTTCATTGAATATAAAAATATTAATAAACTTAAATAATTTTGCAATATTCTAAAATATCAATACCTACCTTTGCCTTTACCTACTATTCAATTCCGCCAATGTTTGTGGGAATCTAACAAATCTATTCGATATTTCTGGTTTATTTAAAACATCGACAATTTGCAATATGATAATAATTCTGACAATTTAATTATTTTTACTGAACAGATTCGTTAATTACACCGTAAAAATACAAACTTATTTACCAACAACAGATTTGAGGTTACAAGATGTGTAGAGGCTTGCATAATAATCAACAAATCAACTGATAACTGAATGCGAGTGGAATTTCTTCCGAAAACGAGTGCTATATACCACTCGTTTAGAATTTCGAGCGCTCGTCTCACCAAATCATATCATCTGTCAGTTGAGAATTGCAAAACGAGTGAACGTTCGTAATGATTACGAAAACGAATGATAATCGTTCGCAATGTCGACCTCGGAATAGGGCCCATGGGATATTTATTGGGAACTTCCAAAACTCTGGTGGCGGGATTCGTCAACTAACCACGCTAGTAATAAATGTAAACAATCTCGTGTTGGACAGGTCAGTCGACGAAGTTTGACCGAAATTTTCATGAAAATTTAAATTATGATTGACTTGAGATCATTGTTGGATTACTTTGTGATATATATTCAAATATTGATCATTATATAACTAATTTTATGGCACTTGATTGATATAAAGACTACAACCAGTAAGTATATTCATATATGTTTGTCAAACTTACATTATATTTAAAACTTCTTTCAGTTACTATTTGCGAATGATTAAGAAGGGACTCAGTTGGTTAGAATTTCTGGAGTACATAGGAGCTTCAACTTCTAATTCTAGAGTCCTTGTAGAAGGAGAAGAGGTTCTAAATGTAGATCATGTAATCGTGTGTGACAAAACAAATTGTGGTCCCAGTTTTATAGATATTTGTTCTTTATGTTTACAAAGTAGTGCCCTTAATTCAGTACCACGTAAAATTGATGCCCCATTAATGTGGAGAATGGTAAACTTAAAATAGAAGGTATGGTATATTCTTGTAAAGTCGGAGCAAGGAGGAGGTGTAAACATATTACTGATGTATTAATTAAAGTTCAGGTGCATGATGTTCTAGTTTATTTATGAGAATATAGTGTCAAATTGAACCAGATAAAGCTTTTGTAAAACAGTTACCAATAATTGGAATGATTTTTTCAAAATATGATACATATATTACGTGAAAATAATTATTAACAATAAGTGTAATGTTTGAGGTATAATAAAGATTATCTGGATGTAGGTCCAGGTTAAGTACTCTTCGGTCTATTAGTTATCCTTCTAACGCATTTCCAACATTTATATTTGGTTTTCCGGAGGTAAGAAGTGAAAACTCAAACCTATACATTTTGGCATTTTTTTCGCCCATGAATTGAATTGAGGCACACAACAATAGTCGTTTCTGGTTGAAGACATATTAGGCAGGATAATATTCATTATTTCAACTTGAATTTTTCTTTTAAACAAAAGTTTATTGACGAATACTGAACAATTAAACTCGAGCACGTGGCTCATTACTAGCTTGGTTAGTTGCCGAATCCCGCCGCCAGAGTTTTGGAAGTTCCCAGGGAACTTCCAAAACTCTGGTGGCGGGATTCGGCAACTAACCAGGCTAGTAATAAATGTAAACAATCTCGTGTTGGACAGGTCAGTCGACGAAGTTTGACCGAAATTTTCATGGAAAATTTAAATTATAATTGACTTGAGATCATTGTTGGATTACTTTGTGATATAGAATATAATATTGATCATTATATAACTAATTTTATGGCACTTGATTGATATAAAGACTACAACCAGTAAGTATATTCATATATGTGTGTCAAACTTCCATTATATTTAAAAGTTCTTTCAGTTACTATTTGCGAATGATTAGGAAGGGACTCAGTTGATTAGAATTTCTGGAGTACATAGGAGCTTCAACTTCTAATTCTAGAGTCCTTGTAGAAGGAGAAGAGGTTCTAAATGTAGATCATGTAATCGTGTGTGACAAAACAAATTGTGGTCCCAGTTTTATAGATATTTGTTCTTTATGTTTACAAAGTAGTGCCCTTAATTCAGTACCACATAAAATTGATGGCCCATTAATGTGGAGAATGGTATATTCTTGTAAATTCGGAGCACGGAGGAGGTGTAAATATATTACTGATGTATTAATTAAAGTTCAGGTGCATGATGTTCTAGTTTATTTATGAGAATATAGTGTCAAATTGAACCAGATAAAGCTTTTGTAAAACAGTTACCAATAATTGAAATGATTTTTTCAAAATATGATACATATATATTATGTGAAAAGAATTATTAACAATAAGTGTAATGTTTGAGGTATAATAAAGATTATCTGGATGTAGGTCCAGGTTAAGTACTCTTCCAATATTTATATTTGGTTTTCCGGAGGTAAGAAGTGAAAACTCAAACCTATACATTTTGGCATTTTTTTCGCCCATGAATTGCATTGAGGCACACAACAATAGTCGTTTCTGGTCGAAGACATATTAGGCAGGATAATATTCACTATTTCAACTTGAATTTTTCTTTTAAACAAAAGTTTATTGACGAATACTGAACAATTAAACTCGAACACGTGGCTCATTAGGAGCTTGGTTAGTTGTCGAATCCCGCCACCAGAGTTTTGGAAGTTCCCAATTGCCACAGTATAAGAATATATTCTTATACCGTCACACCGTGGTTTTGCCATAGAGAAATAGAATCTATTCTATTGTCTCTGGTTTTGCCTTGAAGTATTCTATCTCTTTTTAATGCTGATATCAATGGTCTCTTTCTCAGAACCAGTCCATATTATTCTATGTCTATGGTTTGGTGTGTTCCCAGTTTGACAACAAACCTACTTTCAGTAAGTCAACTCATTCGAAAAGGTAACAAAGTCAACTTCACTCAGAATGGTTGTGAAATCTACAACAAGAAAAATATACTTGTTGCTACTGCTACAGTCATTAATGGAGTTTACAAGTTGAATGTTCCTAATAATTTAATTGCTACAGTTATGGACTCAGAAATTTGTCATAGAAGATTGGGACATATAAACAATCTTTATTTGAATAAAATGGAGAATGCTGTAGATGGAATAGAGTTGAAGAAGAGGCCAGAGATAAACAAGATGAATTGTACTGTTTGTTGTGAGGGAAAACAGAGTAGGTTACCATTTCCACATGAAGGTAATAGAACTAATGAGACTTTACATATAATTCATACAGATTTATGTGGGCCAATGGAGAACATTTCTCTTGGTGGTTCAAAATATTTTTTGATATTTGTTGACGATTTCAGCCGTATGATAACTGTTTATTTTCTGAAGAATAAAAATGAAGTCCTGAAATATTTTCTAGAATACAAACAGAGAGTTGAAAATATGCTGAATAGAAGAATCAAGATATTGAGAAGTGACAATGGCAGAGAATATTGCAATTTTGAATTTGAAGATTACTTGAAGAAGATGGGTATTATACATCAGAAGACAAATCCTTACACACCTGAGCAAAATGGATTGAGCGAGAGAATGAACAGGGCAATAGTAGAGAAGGCCAGATGTCTCCTATATGAAGCCAGGCTGGATAAGAAATTTTGGGCGGAAGCGGTGAATACTGCTGTTTATTTGTTGAATAGGACAGTCAAAGCAAATTTGATCTATCGTACTCCATATGAGCTTTGGACAGGTACCAAACCAGATTTGAGCCACGTCAGGATATTCGGAAGTACTGTGATGGCACACGTACCCAGAGAAAAAAGGCGTAAGTGGGATAGAAAATCTAATAAATGTGTTCTTGTAGGTTTTTCAGAAGATGTTAAGGGATATAGAATATACAGCCCAGGTTCACAATCAATAACGACCAGTAGAGACGTCGTCATTATAGAGAATACTAATAATTCAGAGAGTCTTATTGAGGTAGAAAAGAAAGAAGAGATTGAGAGGGGACCATTGATGGAAGATGATATTGTGGATTCAAGAATTAATCAAGAACTCGACGGAGCAGAAGCTGAAATGATTGAAGAGAAAATTTCGACTGACAACGATGAAGATTCAAGTACAAGGAAAGCTTTACCAATTCGAGAGAGAAAACCCCCCGAAAGATATGGTTTTACAAATTTATGCTTGGAAGAAGTAAATGAGATCACCATTGAAGAAGCACTTCAAGGGCCAGAACGGGAACATTGGGAACAAGCGGTTCACAAGGAGCTAGAGAGTTTTGCAGAGAATGATGCATGGGAGATTGTGGACACTCCAGTTGATGGAACGTTGGTGAATTGCAGGTGGGTGCTAAAAAGGAAAATTGATAGTGAAAACAAAGTGCGTTATCGTGCGCGATTGGTTGCGAAGGGTTATTCGCAGAAATACGGAGTGGACTACCAGGAAACATTTTCACCAGTTGTTAGACATAGTACTTTAAGGTTGTTGTTTGCATTATCTGTTCAATTTGATTTAAAAATCTCTCATCTTGATGTGACAACTGCTTTCTTAAATGGAGATTTAGAGGAAACTATTTATATGCAAAAACCAAATGGATTTACTCTGAATTCTGATAATCAGAATAAAGTACTTAAGTTAAAGAAAGCCATATATGGGCTTAAACAGGCTTCTTGGGCTTGGCATAAGAAAGTTGATGAATGTCTTTTAACCAATGAATATGAAAAATCAAAGTTGGAGCCTTGTTTATATTCAAAAATTAAGAATAATCTGAAAATTATAATTGCAGTGTATGTAGATGATTTTTTTGTTTTTTCTAATAATGCTGAAGAAACAGAATATCTGAAAGATTTAATGAGTAGGAATTTTAAAATAAGGGATTTAGGAATAGTAAAACAATGTTTAGGTATGAGAGTTCGAATTGATGATAAAAATAACTTCATAACTTTGGACCAAGAAAAATATATTGATGAATTATTGTATAGGTTTGACATGAAAAATTGTAAAACTATTAATACTCCAATTGAAATGAAGTTGAAACTTGAAAAAGGTATTGATCAAAAGGGTAAAAACCCATTCCAACAATTGATTGGTGGTTTGATGTATTTGGCGGTCCAGACGAGACCAGATATAATGTATTCAGTTTCTTATTTGAGTCAATTTAACAGTTCTCATAATGATGAACATTTTGCTTATGCAAAGAGAATTTTGAGATATCTGAGAACTACCAAAAATTTAGGATTAAAATATGTAAAGGATGGAAATTTAATGATAGAAGGCTATGTTGATGCCGATTGGGCAAATGATTTTGATAGACGATCTTATACAGGTTATTGTTTCATGTTATCTGGTTCATTAATTTCATGGTGTAGTAAAAAGCAAAAAAATGTGACATTATCTAGTACAGAATCTGAATATGTTGCTATATCGGAATCTTGTAAAGAATTAATCTATTTGAGAAATTTGCAGTATGAAATAACGAGAAGATTTTATATTGTTAAATTGTATAATGATAATCAGAGTGCTCAAAAGTTGTTAATGAATTCTACATTCCATTGTAAAACGAAACATATAGATATTAGATATCATTATTGCAGAGAGATGTTTAATGATGGAGTTTTTGATATCGTTTATAGACCAACATCCGATATGCCTGCTGATATATTTACAAAGGGTTTAAATTCATGCAAACATTATAAATTTTTGAAATTGTTAGGTATTGCTGAATTGAATTAGAATAATATTTTGAGAGGGGATGTTGTTTATGCAAAATATTATAGAGACCATCTATCTGTGATATTTTACTGAGATGAACATTATTCTGTGACTAATGTTCATTAATACGCATGTCTGGTAATACGCATGTATTTTAGTGAAAATCACAATAAAGTTAGTCGTTGAGAAAACCGAGTTTGAATTACACAAACAAATCCGACTAATGTACCGAAATTCTATATACAGGGTAGAACGTGTAGACTCCTTGATGATTAAATTCAATTAAAACCAATAAACAAATTCCAACTTCCAACATCCTCCCCCCTCCCTCGAAAAAAAAATGATTAAAAATTAATTAAACCTTTGGCAATGGACAAAGCTTGGTTATAGGACGTACAAAAATCCCATTTGCGGTTCGCAACTGAACAACACGAACCCTTTTATCTGATCCTGGCATTGACTTTATCACTCTAGCTAGAGCCCACTTAAGTGGTGGCAAATTGTCCTCTCTGATTAAGACCAAAGTGCCTTCCTCGATATTTTGAACAGGCTTATGCCATTTTGCGCGAGTATGAAGCTGATGAAGGTACTCGACGGACCATTTTTTCCAAAACGACTGAGACAACTTCTTACACATCTGCCAATGATCTAGTCTGTTATCCGGTGTTTCCGAGCAATCTCTTTCAGGCATCGCTATTAAAGGTGAACCAATTAAAAAATGTCCAGGTGTCAAGCATGGAGTATCTGAGGGGTCATTTGATAGAGGACACAATGGTCTAGAATTTAATACCGCCTCGATTTGCGCTAGACACGTGAGCATTTCTTCGAAACTCAGATGTGAATTCCCCACCACGCGTTTTAAATGGAATTTTGCGGACTTTATATTCGATTCCCACAATCCACCCCAATGGGGGCTGTTTGGAGAGATAAATTTCCATTCCATTTCATGTTTGCATAAATAACCGTAAATGTCTGAATCTGAATCGACTTGTCCTTTGAGAAAATCATAAACTTCTTTCATTATTTGCACCCCTGAAGTTGGTACCGTTGTCACTCCAGATTTTCTGTGGTAAGCCCCTGCGAGCAATAAATCGTCTCAATGTATTTAAGAACGCTGAGGAGCTTAAACTTGACACGAGCTCTATGTGTACTGCCTTAGTGACCATACATATAACAGCGCGATATAAGCCTTAGATTCTACAGACCGTCGGATGCGCGATTGTTTCACCCAAACTGGACCGCTAAAATCAATTCCTACCCTGAAAAACGGTCGGGCTGGGGTGACTCGATCTGAAGGCAGTGATCCCATCAATTGAGAACGATTGAAACGAAAACATTTAACACAACTGTTTATAACTGATTTTATTTCGCGCACACCCCGTATAATCCAATACTTTAACCTTAAAGAGGCTAACGTTGTTTGCGGTCCTGTATGTAATAATTTCACATGTTCTGCTTCTATTAAAAGTCTAACGATATGATGCTTGGCCGGTAGAAGAATAGGAAATTTACGTTCATAATTAAGATTTAGATTAGATAAACGACTATTCAATCGCAGTAATCCATTATCGTCCATTATTGAACTCAAATTGTTGAGATAACCCCCTTTTGAAATTTTATTTAACTTTAACTTATTCAATTCATCCGAAAAAACTTCCCCTTTGTTACGTTAATTATTAAGTTGGCAACACTTAATTCTTGTTAATCAATTATGTACGCATGCTCTGCGTAGCATATGAGAAGAAGGTCGATGGGCAGTCGATGTAGAGCGAGAGACTAATAAAGAGCTCGTTACTGAAGTCAGTTTAATTTAATAAGAAACTATAAAATAACATGGTGTCAGGTGTAAAACCGAAAAATATCAAGAATTAAATTTAAATTATCAAATATCAGTGAAGATTACACGAAAACCAATGAAAAAACAATATAATCCACCAAGATGAGTGATGATGAAGATAAAAACGTGCCGATAATGTCGAGGTTGAGCGAATCAAGAAAAGTAATGTCTTCGACAATTCCTTTCCTACAGATAGAGAGGGACAGGAACATGAAGAAAGCATGGGAAATATGGCTACAAAGATATGAAATTTATATTCTGGCCACCAATTTAGAATCAGAACCTGAAACCAGAAGGGTCGCAATTCTGCTGCATAATCTTGGACCTGATGGTCTAGAAATATTCAATTCCTTCAACTTGGATATGAAAACAGTCAAGCATCAGGAAGTTATAAAATTATTGACAAATTATTTCGTACCTAAGAAAAATTTAACCGTGAATAGACATAATTTTTTCTCCAGGAAACAATCAGCATCTGAAAATATCGATATGTTTCTTACGAGTCTAACGAATTTGTCAAACGAATGTGAATTTGGAATTCTACGTGAATCTCTTATCAAGGATATTTTCATCTCGAATATGGACAACAGATACTCGAAGATAAGGGAACGTTTACTACAAGAAGATGTTGAATTGGATAAATCCGTTTCAATTGCAAGATCGATTATTGCATCCCAAGAAAACAACTCAATATTAGAAGAAAAACTTGCTTCGAATATTTTAAAGGTGTCCACACACCAGAGGAATCGCCAGTACTTCCCGACAAACGGAAGAAGATACAGATCCCCGAGCCCCTCTCAACGGAATCCCTGTGGTAGATGTGGAAGATTCCATGGACAACAATGCCCAGCTAAAGGAAGCAAATGCAGGTCATGTAATTTATACAATCATTTTGAACAATTCTGTTATTTCAAAAATTCTAATAATTCTAAGAACAAATCATACGAACTGAATAAATTAAACACAGTAATCAATAGAACTGAGAGTCTTGAAAATTCAAAAAATGATTACTTCATAGGAACTCTATCTTGTCAAAATAATCAAAAATTTGACTCAGATGAAAGTTGGTGTATAGATTTAAAAATATATGGGAAAATAGTAAATTGTGTGATAGATACAGGAGCTAATGTTAATGTAATATCTAAGAGTACTTTCGAGAATATTAATTTGAAAGATATCGAAATTAATAAAGTAGACTTTAGGGTTAATGGACTAGGAGGTAATAAAATTCCTGTCTTGGGTAGATTTGATGCTATTTGTGAATACAATAATTCGAGAGTTAATTTATCTTTCGTCTTAGTTGATATTAATTGTAAAACTATTATTGGACTACCTACTTGTCAAAGTTTAAATTTAGTACAAAGGATTTTATACAGTCAATCTACTTCGAATATGAATTTATTACAATCATTTAATGACTTATTTCATGGTTTAGGTTGCTTGCCACAAATTTGTACGATTTTAACAAGACCAGAGGTTCAACCGAAAGTTGATGCCCCTCGTAAGATACCATTTCAACTACGTGATGCATTGAAAAAGGAATTGGAAAGGATGGAGGCTCAGGGAGTGATAGAAAAGGTTACGAAACCTACTGAATGGGTAAATTCCATTGTATTAGTCAAAAAACCTGATAATACTTTAAGATTCTGCTTGGATCCAAGAAATCTGAATTCCGCTATTTTAAGATCTCACTTTCCTTTACCTAACTTAGATGAAATTAGGCACAAATTGAAGGATGCAACTATTTTTTCGCATCTTGATGCATATTCAGGATTTTGGATGTTAAGATTGGATGATAAAAGCTCAGATCTAACATGTTTCCAGACTTGTTTCGGTCGTTATAGATTTTTGCGTCTTCCTTATGGGATAACTTCTGCATCGGAAATATTTTTCAAGGTGATGATGGATATTTTTGGCGATATGCCAGGTGTACTAATTTTTATCGACGATATTTTAATTTATGGTAAGAACGAGGAAGAACATAATAACCGTCTTATGTTGGTTCTTCAACGCATGAAGGAAGTTAATTTGAAACTAAATAAGGATAAATGTAAATTTGGCCTTAAAAGAGTTACATTTTTGGGTCATGAATTCTCTGCGGCAGGTATACAACCAGATCATAATAAAATTAAAGCAATTTCAGAAATGCCAAGTCCACAAAACGTCAAAGACTTACAAAGATTCTTGGGTATGGTTAATTATTTGTCTTCTTTTATCAGTAATCTATCGGAAAAAACTAAACTCTTGAGAAATTTATTGAAAAAACAGTCAGAATGGATTTGGGATGAGAATTATGAAGATGAATTCAATTCTTTGAAGAAATGTATAATTTCGGTGCCAGTTCTTGCTCATTACGACTCTAAAAAACCAATAACATTGGCAGTAGATGCTTCTCACTCTGCAGTAGGTGCTTTTATTGCACAAAACAAACACCCTTTAGCTTTTGCTTCGAAAACATTAACAGAAACACAACAGCGCTATGCACAAATAGAAAAAGAATTATATGCAATACTATTTGGCTGTCAAAAATTCCATCAGTATATATACGGCAGAACAATATTGGTGCATACCGATCACAAACCTCTCGTATCTCTTTTTAAGAAATCACTTAATGATATACCGCCAAGATTACAAAGATTCATGATGTCCTTAGAGATGTATGACTTAATGGTGGAATATGTACCAGGGAAGTATATGTACATTCCTGATACACTATCCAGAGCACCACTTCCATATACAGAGAGTATTGAAGTTGAAAATGAAATAAAGATGCAAGTCAATTTAGTAACATCAAATTTAGCAATGAGTGATGAAACTTTAAATAAAGTTCGGATTGCAAGCAAACAGGATCAAGAATTAAGTTTACTGAGGAATTATTATTCAGGAGGATGGCCGCAAAATAAGAATTCAGTGGATAACTTAATAAAACCCTATTGGCCTCTCCAGAGTCTAATATTCTCAAAAGGTGATCTGATATTTTATAATGATAAATTATTAGTTCCGAAGTCACTACGATCAGAAATTTTGAATAAAGCACATGAAAGTCATATGGGAATAGGGAAATCAAAAAGTCTATTGAAAAATATTGTTTATTGGCCCAATATCAATTCAGATATTAAAAACTTAATTGATGCTTGTGAAATTTGCAACAAATTTAAACCGATGAATGCTAGTGAACCATTAAAGCCATACTCGATATGCAAATATCCATGGCAACGTATTGGTATAGATTTTTTATACTTTGAAAAATTGCATTACCTAATAATTACAGATTATTATTCTAAATATATCGAAATTGCATTACTTCATTCAAATTGTACAGCAAAAAACGTCATATTACACTTGAAGAGTATTTTTGCGAGGCACGGTATTCCTCAGCAAATCGTGAGTGATAATGGTCCTCCCTTTGAGTCAATAGAGTTCAAGAATTTTACATACAGTTGGGAAATAGAACATATTACGTCCAGTCCCAATTATCCCCAGTCAAACGGTCAAGCCGAAAGTTCTGTAAAAATAATAAAAAATATGTTGAGAAAATGTCACGAGACAAATTCCGATCCTTACATTTCTCTGTTACATTATCGAAATACTTCCAAAGAAAATTTACCATCACCCGCTCAACTGTTGATGTCTCGACAACTCCGATGTACACTTCCAGTAACTGAAAATAAATTGAAACCAAAATTAGTGAAATTTAAAGAATATAATATATGTATGAAAAATAATCCAATGAAAATGAGAAAATTTTATCACTGTAATAATAAACCTTTACCTGTATTAAAAATTGGTCAGAAAGTTTTCTTCAAGAAGTCGAGATCAGATCCTTGGATGCAGGCAATTGTAGATAAATCATTAGGTAACAGATCCTATATCGTGAAAACTAGTGAGGGTCGATATTTTCGTCGTAATAGAACTCATATTCGTGAATTTAATTCATCACCAATGACACGCTCTGAAAACGATTCAATATCAGTAAAACATGAGTCAACACAGCCTTTCCAGTTCTTTGAGCCAAGTGTTTCAGTTCATAGTGAAAATTCTAAAAATTTTTTGAATAATGAATCTTCCACAAAAGAAAAGGGAGATGATAATGAATATATTATTAAATCTAAATTCGGAAGAATTTTGAAGAAACCTACAAGATTTGGCAATCCAAGTAGTAATTAATGAGATGAAATTTAAATTGTATTGGGATATTATATAATAATAATAATTAGATATAGAATTGTAAACACTTAGAATAGGAAATTTTAATTTAGTTTTTTACTTACCTTGAGATTTAAGAAAACAAATTAGTTATTATGAAAAGGGGGATGTTACGTTAATTATTAAGTTGGCAACACTTAATTCTTGTTAATCAATTATGTACGCATGCTCTGCGTAGCATATGCGAAGAAGGTCGATGGGCAGTCGATGTAGAGCGAGAGACTAATAAAGAGCTCGTTACTGAAGTCAGTTTAATTTAATAAGAAACTATAAAATAACACCCTTAAACCAATTTAAATAATCTTATTCTTGCCTCTTGTAATTCCTTCACTGTCAATAATCCCGTTGTTCTATTGTTTCGACATTTACTATTATAAATGAATCTCAAACAAAGTGCAAAAATTCTTAGTAAATGAGAAAATTTCGAGAAATTCACGTAAGGGAAAAATTCAACCTTTTCCTTCACCACACAAGAAACTTTATTCAGTTCCTGTAAAAATTCTTCATCCTGTGAAATTGAAATGTTTTTCGGAGTATTTGTATGTATTGAAAAAGTGTCAGGACCGTACCACCAAATTTTACAATTGATCAAATCATGAGCATTCAAACCCCTAGTTAAGTGATCAGCAGGATTACTTCGCGAATCTATATGCGACCAAGTACATTTTGCTGTCATTTCCTGTATCTCAGAAACCCTATTTGATACAAATGTCGTCCAACGTGATGGACAAGATTGCAACCAGCATAATACGATTTTAGAATCAGACCATAGAAAAATATGTTCAAATCGTACACTAATTATACCTAGTAATCGATTAATTAATCTAGCCAATAGCAACGCTCCACAGAGCTCCAATCGCGGAAGAGAGACGACCTTCAAAGGAGCCACTCTGGTTTTAGAGCACAATAAATTGCATGAATTTGACCCATCCTCGTAAAAAACTCTCACATATACACATGCCCCATAAGCGCGCTTAGAAGCATCGGAGTACCCCTCTAACTGAAAATATTTCACAGTCCCATCCTGTAGTACGCAACGACTGACAGATAAATCCGACAAATTTTTCAAATCTGCTGAAAACTTAAACCATTTTTCCGAAATATTCTCAGGTAATGGTGAATCCCATTCCAGTTTGAGTTTCCAGATTTCCTGCATTAGTAATTTTGCAATTATTATTATCGGACCAATGAATCCTAACGGATCATATATCTGCGCAATTTTCGACAAAACGTTTCTCTTAGTAATAATATCGTCGTAAATCAGCATTGGGAGAGAAACTTTAAATAAATCTCTCTTGGTGTTCCAAAAAATACCCAACACCTTATTGGAAAATAAATCGTCAGAAATATGTATATTATCTGTTTCCGAATCAGTGTCGTCACACTCGAAATTCCATACGTTGGAATGCCATTTGTGAAGAGAGAATCTCGCCAAGCCCAGCAAATTAATTAGTTGAGATTTAAGAACTTTCAAACAAGAAATGGTATTCGCGCCTACCAAAATGTCATCAATGTAGCATTGTTCCAAAATTGCCTTGGAGGCCAACGGAAATTCTGTTGCCCTATCTTCCGCTAATTTTTTGAGACACCTTGTAGCTAAGTACGGAGCTATTTTGGACCCAAATGAGACCGTTTGAAGTTCGACACATTTCAGCGGCTCTTCCGGATTATCCCGTCACAAAATATTTTGTAACCTCCGATGTTTTTCAGAAACCCAAATCATTCGGTAAATTTTTTGTATATCGGACGTTAAAACATATATAAAAAATCTGAATCTTATCAAAATTTCAAAAAAGGTTGAACAGGAAATCCCTTCAACATTATGTCATTCACTGAAAAACCTGAAGATGTTTTCATGGATGCATCAAACACAACCCTCAATGGGGTTGACGAACTATCATCCCTGAAAACCCCATGATGTGGAAGGAATTGTTTATCCTTGTAATTATTTGAATTATTTTCGTCGAATTCCACATAGTTGGCGTGTCCTAAGTCTATATATTCATTTATGAAATTTCTATAAGTCCCATGTAATTCAGAATTCAAAGCGAATCTCCGTTCCAATGCAAAAAATCGTTTTTTCGCCAAATAAAACGAATCACCTAATTTATTAATCTCACTTTCTGATTTCAAAGGAATATCCACCTCAAACGAACCGTTATCTACTCTTTTTACCGATTCTAAATACCTTTTTTCACATATGGTATCTTCATGAGATAATGCGCAGATGAGAATTCCTTTAACTGCTGTAGTTTTCGTCAGAGAGGATTGGGGTTTTGGGGTGGCGGATGCTATTCCTCCATAGAATTCAGATCCCTGATGAGGGTCTGCGCATGCGTAAATTAAAGATGCGATATCTTCCGAACCACTAGTGTTGGAGAATCGGAGTTTTTTGTAAGGTGTGTTATTTTGAGAGGACTTTTAGCCGCCAGTAGATTGCGCATGCGCAGAAGAGAAGTGACTGTTTTTTGGTTGGATGGGTTATGTTGGGAGTGCTGAGTCGATATTGTGAGGTTTTAAAAGAATATTCATGGCAATTCAGTGCACGGCAAGTCAATTTGGGGGATGTAGCGTTGTTTCCGAATTGAAGTGTTCGTACCGTGGCCCTGGGGCTAATTTTGAAATCGATGTTACCCCTTACGGGCATTTTCGTTATGCGCATGAGCAGACCATCAGTGATTTAACTGCTGGTATTTTCGTCGGAGAGGATTGGGATTTTGGGGTGGCGGATGCTATTCTTCCATAGAATCCACTGGTGAGGGTCTGCGCATGCGTGGATTCAAGATGCAATATCTTCTGAACCTCTAGTGTTGGAGAATCGGTGTTTTTTGTAAGGTGTGTGATTTTAGGAGGACTTGCAGCCGCTGGAAGATAGCGCATGCGCAAAAGAGAAGTGCCTGTTTTTGGGTTGTATGGGTTATGTTGGGAGTGCTGAGCAGATATTGTGAGGTTTTAAATGAATTTTCATGGCAATTCAGTGCAAGGACAAGTCAGTTTGGGGGATGTAGCGTTGTTTCCGAGTTAAAGTGTCCGTACGGTGGCCCTGGGGCTAATTTCGAAATTGTTGTTAGCCCTTACGGGCATTTTAGTTATGCGCATGAGCAGACCATCAGTGATTTAACTGCTGGTGTTTCCGTCAGAGAGGATTGGGGTTTTGGGGTGGCGGATGCTATTCCTCTATAGAATCCCCTGGTGAGGGTCTGCGCATGCGTGAATTCAAGAAGCGATATCTCCTGAACCACTAGTGTTGGAGAATCGGAGTTTTTTGTGAGGTTTTTAATTTTGGGAGGACTTGCAGCCACGAGTATATTGCGCTTGCGCAGACGAGAAGTGTATGGTTCTGGGTTGTTTGGGTTATGTTGGGAGTAATGAGCCGATATTGTGAGGTTTTAAAAGAATATTCATGTCAATTTAGTGCACGGACACAAGGCAGTTTGGGGTAAATAGCGTTGTTTCCGAGTTGAAATGTCTGTTTGGTGGCCCTGAGGCGAATTTATGTATAACTGTATTCGGTAGATCTATATTGAAATACGTTCGGATTCGGAGAAGAGGCAATTGCTTTCCTAACAGAGATCCCACAACCGCAATATTTTTCGATCTACGGTAAAGCTAACAGTCAAACTGTATTGATAGCTATATTTGTTAAAGGAACTTGAAAAAATAAAAAAAAGCACTGACGTGAAGTCAGTACTCTTTGGCGCGCGTGTTCACGGTGGCCAATTTGAATTGAATGATGAGTACTTCAAGCTCAGTGGATAGAGCGAGCCGAAGATCTACCCAAAGGATAGTGGACACCATTCACTGTCGTTTCAAAAATTAACAGTGCTGTATCTAAGCTGCCATCAGGATAGAGTAATAAAGTTGGAAGAGAACACAACTGACTCTCCTTAGTCACACAAGCTGCTAGAAGATTTGGGAGGGTCAGTATAATCCTAATCATGTTTCCGAGTAAAAGTGTAAAAAGTCAATCTGCTTTAGCGCGCGTGCTATAAACATGATTAGGATTATACTGACCCTCCCAAATCTTCTAGCAGCTTGTGCGACTAAGGAGAGTCAGTTGTGTTCTCTTCCAACTTTATTACTCTATCCTGATGGCAGCTTAGATACAGCACTGTTAACTTTTGAAACGACAGTGAATGGTGTCCACTATCCTTTGGGTAGATCTTCGGCTCGCTCTATCCACTGAGCTTGAAGTACTCATCATTCAATTCAAATTGGCCACCGTGAACACGCGCGCCAAAGAGTACTGACTTCACGTCAGTGCTTTTTTTTATTTTCTTTTTAACAAATCTAATTCTATTTTCAATTCTTCGGATGCCATAATTATAATTTCATGAAAACTAAATATCAATTGAAACAATATCAAAGTGAAATTCAATAATGAACAGAACAGAAATTAACTACTAAACTACTTTTCATCAACCACACTCGAAGAAACCTTTTCAGTGATAAGGATCAAATGAAGAATTGAGTAAAAATGAACGACCTGACCTTATATAAGAATCTATGCAATTTTTCCACTTCCAAGTATTTTCTTTGATGTCCTTTCCTGACTTGATCTTATTTGAAACCTTTCCTATTGTTGAATTTTCCTAAGTTTGATGATGTGTACGTCGTTCTGTCTTCCTTCTTTGAATTATGTCAATCCAGGTGAATATGAAATGGACCCAATTTTTGGTTTCCTCAATGTCCAACCTGATTCCAGTATCCGAAAAGTTTAATGTTTCCTGTCGAAACTGTCTGTAACATTCTCAATGTGTCCAATTCCTCGATTTTTCAACTCAGATTCCCGGCCGATGCACCAAATTTATGTTAGTAAAATATTATTCTGCAGAGTTGATTAGTTGGAAATAACGAGATATCCATACATTTCACCATTTATTTCGAAACCAGCAAATATATCCTTCAAAAACCTTGTTGATACCTATTATGTTTTCAAACTTTCTCGATTGTTTTCGTTCTATACCTTTACTTTTTTATGCGTGAATATATGTCGTGTATTTTCTTACGACCAGCTACGTACTTAACATTTTCCCTTCCATTTCCGACTCCCGCTGTCTTCCACTGAAACCGGTTTTCTTATCGCGCCCGTTGCAAGATTACAAACAAATCCGACTAATGTACCAAAATTCTATATACAGGGTAGAACGTGTAGACTCCTTGATGATTAAATTCAATTAAAACCAATAAACAAATTCCAACTTCCAACAAGGGCGTTTTCCCCCGAATTTACGATTTATTTAAAAATACTCCCCACGTTTTCTCTCGTTAAAGACGGATACCCGGAGAAAATTTCTTCTTTTCTCGTTCCCTTTTCCACCTCGAATCCCCCCTCGCCCCTCGAATAACCGACGAAAAAATCGAAAATATCGACCTCCTCGAGAAAAAAATCTTTTTTGACTTCTCTCTGTGAACCCGAGATCTTGGCGTTAGTAAAGTAAACTAGAATTCTTCATCAGGGAGTCGAACCCAATCGTTTGAGACTATTTATGGCAAACAAATTTGAAATTACAGACATTTGGGCAAAATGATAACGCGATGTTCTTCAGAACATAGGCGCAATATTGGATAGATAGTAATATTATAAAAAAAAAGTTTTCTTCAATGTTTGAGACTATTTATGGCAAACAAATTTGAAATTGGACACATTTGGGCAAAATGATAACGCGATGTTCTTCAGAACATAGGCACAAAATTGGATCGATAGTAATATTATAAAAAAAAAGTATTCTTCAATGTTTAGTGAAGCTTCATAATGTGTCACTCAAGTAAATTGTTAATAACAAAACGAAAATTAACAATTTTCTTATTCTTCCAACAGGAATCTATTCTAAGACCTTTGAAAAATAGCTCGAAGAAAGGAAAACATTCTCAGATCAATAGTTCAACAATAATCGCACTTGCATTGATCTATCCTGCAGGTGCCTGAATTTTTTTCATTTTGATTTTCATATATAATAAGTTTAAATAATATTTATTCATTGAAGGTCCGAAGGTGGCGAGGCTTTCGCAAGCAGGAGTACCCGTTTTGGGGCGTATTTTCAATCCTCTTCGAAAATTACTCATCTGGGTTGGTTACTGTTGGGGATTTTTTTTAGCAAATTTCCTCCTCTTTTTGAATCGTTTTTCATATTTGAATTATTTCAGATTTGAGATATTGGCGAAAAACCAAACCCCCTTTTTTTATTTCAATTAATTGTGTATAACTATTGTAATTTTTGCGAGCGGCCTCAGCATTTTCTCAAAAACTATCTACATGCCATTCCAAATCAAATGACACCTCAATCATAATTTTTGGAGAATACGCAAAAACTTTGACTTAAGAAGCGCTTGTTCACTAGACTAGAAGGAGTGTTCCACGCACTATATTAAAAGTATAGCTTCGAGTCTTCGAGTTACTTGAATTTTCGCACAAAAATCTGAGCCGGATTTTCCTTTGATCTCATTGTTTGTAGTTCAGGATCAAAGGCATGCCTGGCACATTCAATTTTTAGATATCCGAGTGACTTTGACCAGACAATACCAATGGCTTCTCAGGGACTACTAGCGATTGTCAGTCTCATATCATGAACTCTTTCAACTTCAGAAGTGGAAAATACGTCTTCCTGGTAGTCTGGCCGCTCACGATTTGCATCATATTGAGCTCGTTGAAAAAAAAAACTAATTGGATTTATTTCTTGGACTCAATAATTGAATGTCATATACATCATTCAAAGTCTTGGTCCTTCGTACGATTTTCTATCTAAGCATGCAAACCAATTTACGGATCCATACCAGCACTTTTCGTTTGACGCAGAACAAGATACAACTGACTGTCAAACAATTGCAAATCTTTGAGTTAGTCAAAAATATCATCTTTTCTCGAGAACGGGTGTGTACTCATTGATTATGATCACGATTACGATTACCCCTACTGCGCTCTGTGCGAGCTAGACGTATCACTTGTGTTCTTACGTCACCTTAGGTACGGCTAATGTTCGACCAACAAGTGAATGGTGACAGTCCCCGTCTGACTAGGAAATTCCTTCCCTAGCCTCGTGGTTGAACTCGGAAACTGCGGTTCCTAGGCCAACACTCTACCACTGAACTAGAGGCGATTATCGTATTTATAGAAAATGCATTTGTTCACCTGAATCGGTATTAAACACCGATATTATAGTATCAAGATGTCTTCAACGTGGCGCCTATGGTTTAAACGAAATACCACCACATATTAGAAACTATCTCGGCCCAAGTAGATAATCTGTTGATGAATCACAAAAGAAGTACTCTTCAATATTATAAGAATAATTACCTGAAATATCATGTGCTCCTTGACAGTCAAGCATGGTACAAAGAGGTCGTCTTGCTGAACATATGCAGAGTGACCTGCTAATTCGGTTTGAGTCACTAATTGGTCATTTATTCTCACCAATCCAGAAATTTTCAAGGACCTTATATTTCTAAAAGTGACGCAGTTTAGCAGGGTGGTTTTTCCAGCTCCACTGGAACCCATCAGAACAAAGAGTTCTCCTGGATGAGCAATTCCAGTGACTGAAAAATATACCAGTAAAAATTATTATAAAAATATAACTCCATGGAATGTTTTTTTTGCAGCGGCATATTTAATTGAAGCTACTTTATTTAATCAATAGGTACGACAAACACGCATGTACCCCGAGTGAGATTCAGCAAGTAAAAGGTGTAAAACAATAAAAGATCCCCGAAATGCATAAAGTACCTTTTGAAAACTCCAATTGACATACAAACATCAATACAAAATATGGGATAATTCAAACGAATTCATAATTATTGATGGGATAATTAATTATGATGTTACTGACGAGAGCTCTAAGGCTTCTAAGGCCAAGCTTTAGCGCCCTCCTTCGTTCAATAGTATATTATTCTGATACCAGTACAGGAGGCACCGCTATTTTTACGTGACTCCTAAATTCGACTGACGACTGTGAAAATAGAGCTTATGTACGAACATTCATTTTCTGTACTACAGTATGAGATTGCTTTACATCACAGCAAATTATAAATTCGATTCTATTCAAAACTGTTGTTACGAGAATCAAAATTTCGAAGGAGCATAAATATACATAAAGGTACTATATGTACAGGGTATCCAAATGAGAATGATCCAAACTTCACTGGGACATCTTTGCGATTCAATATCACTCCCATACCAATAGACAAAGCTCCATCGTTTAGGATATGCAGGTTAGTTTAAAATTTCGGGCAAAATTCTGATCCGCCGAATTTCTGTAAAGGATCTACCGAACCCAATTTCGCGGCACACATAAAGGTTCTGTCAAAAACTACTTTTGGTCTTTTGGTCCCAACTGAACAACAGATTCGGACCTGAAGTAGTTTTTTATGTACGGAAAATATCACCTTGTACCTTTTTATGTTTTCGAAAATCGGATTGGACAGTCGGGAAGAGAATGAAAAAATTAATGAAACAATTCTTCAGTTCTTTTGGTACCATAATTTTGATGCATCTGTTTCATTCTATGTTGCTATTTAAAAAAAAAATTTCGCCCCATATTATTATGGAAAAAAGTATATTCTGTTATTATGGTCCACTGTATGTCCTGAATAAAAAAATAAAATTGGTTCAAGCACTGACGTGAAGTCAGAAGCTTTTGCGCGTATGTTCTATTGTCCATTCTTCTGTATTGGACACCCTTAATCGAATTTACCATGGTAAATTCGATTAAGGGTGTCCAATACAGAAGAATGGACAATAGAACATACGCGCAAAAGCTTCTGACTTCACGTCAGTGCTTGAACCAATTTTTTTTTCGTGATTTTTTTGAAATTTTCTAGGGGTACGGTTCTTAAAATTTTTTTTCTCGTCGTTTTTTTCAAATTTTCTAGGGGTACGGTTCTCACAAAATTTTAAACACGTCTTTATGTTGATTTTCTACTACTAATTACCAAACTTAAATTGGATCGAATATTTATTTTTTGAGTTATCAAGGAAACAATATTCCAGATGGGTATAACTCGGAAACCGTTAGACCGATTTCGCCCAAAATTGAACTCAACTCTCCCTTTCGGATACGCAACCTTCCCTGAAAATTGCAAGTCCCTATCTCCTTTCGTTCGAAAGTTATCGAGGCAACGTTCACCCATCTACTGAACTTACACAAGAATGCTCGAATCTCCAACATTATTTAACCGATCGTATTAAAACTTGAAAATTGTCAGTATAGTTAGGTTATGAAGGTTCTTGCAAAATTTCAGCAATTTCGAACGATTAGTTACTGATATATAGAACTTTTTTTTTTTTATTTTCAAAGATTTATTTAAAATTTTCTACAAATGCTATCCTCACCAAATTTTGCAAACGTTTCCGCATTGGCATTCTACAACTAATAACCATGTTTGAATTCAATCGGTTTAGTATTTTTCGAGTAAATGAGGAACAAAAACCACAAAATTTCATAAAATTTCAGATGGCTATAACTCTGAAACCGTTTGGCCGATTAGGCTCATAATCAAACTGAAATGTCGCGTTGTGGTGTACATCCCAACCTGAAAACTTGAGGCCGCAATCTCTCTCAGTTCTCAAGTTATCGTGAAAACAAAAATATTTTTTAATAATTTTTTAATAATTTTGTAGCCATACGATTCGCACAAAATTTCACAAACGTGCTTAGGTTCATATTCTACAACTACTCACCAAGTTTCAATTCGATCGGATTCATATTGGTTGAAAACAAAATTATTACTCGGAAACCACTGGGCCGATTATGCCCATTAACGAACTTGTCCGTCGTATTGGGATGCGCCACCCACCCTGAAAATTTCAAGTCGCTAGCTCTTTTCGTTCTCAAGTTATCGTGGCAACGGCCGGACGGCCGGACGGCCGGACGGCCGGACGGCCGGACGGACAGAATCAAATTTGACATCGAATTCTTCATTGGGGAGTCGAACTTAATCGTTCGAGACCATTTTCGTCAAAAAATTCGAAAGTTACAGACATTTGGGCAAAACTATAACGCGATGTTCCCCAGAACATACGCGCAAAAATAGAGTTCGTTTTCAGTAGTAATAACCCAAGGACATTGATAATTGTTCGAAAAAATTTTATGACAGATTTCGAAAGCTTGTTGCTTGGAAACAGTCTGTTGCCCACAAGCAACAAGCTTGAGAAAGTTGTCATAAAATTTTTGAGCATTTATCAATGTCCGAGGGTTATTCGGATAGAAAATTTTTTGCTAGTTATAGAAAAAATGCGGAGCCAAAACAATTTATTTAAACGTGCAATTAACAAGGGATCAATTAGAAAAGTTGAATGACATTTCGAAATATTAAATATTTGAAACTTCATAATCGAAATAAATCAATATAATGTTCATAGCAACGTGAAAACAGCCCATGGTCTGTTATCGATGTAATGTTGACATGATTGGGTGAAATTGTTCATATGATACAAAATGGGGAAATTTGATTGGTTGTTGGAACTGTCAAAAAATTTTCATCATTATAAAACCACAGTGAAGAAATCTACTGCATTCCCCGATAAATCTTGACCACAATTATTATTAAGTAAATTACTGATATGACGCATGATGAGCCAGAGATAAGTAATCAAACAATCAGAGCCAGACTTCCAAGGTGTATGGGGGCGCACAAATAAGAAAGTATCCTTACCATATTCAGGTTGTATAACGCCTGGTATAATGTGCGGAACAAGCATATGAAGTTCTCGAATTATTTTTTACCGAAATATATTTTCGGACAGTATAATATGTTGATTTCTGCTGGTAATTAGGGTTATGATTTTTCCGATTTGTCAAGTCCTGATTTTTTTTATTTAGAGAATATACTATTTTTCCATTATAATATTAGGCGAAAATTTCGAAAAACTCAACTTCGAATACCATAGGAACTGAAGATTGATTTCAATTCGGATATTCTTCCTGACCGTCCAAATGCATTTACTAAAATCTAAGTATCTAAAAGGTGATGCTTTTGCACATTAATAATAACATATTTTAATATAGCTACAAAACGAAAAATAGTTCTTGGGAGAATATCCAGTAGAAAACACTTGCATACATTTATTCGATTTAGTACATCCATTACGGAAATATGGCATATATTTGCCCACAATCAGAACAGAAGCGATAAAGCTTTGACCATTGGAATGGGGGTGAAATTGAATATCCATGATGACCTCTATATCCCAGTGAAGTTTAGAACATTCCTCGTGGATCACCCTGTATACCCCAATAACCAAGAAGACCAAGGCGCTCTAATCAGAGATGAGACCACGATATCTGGAAGCAAGTAGGAACAAAATAATAATGAAACGATATCAAGGCCCACCTGAACACAATAATTAGCCCAGAGTTTGCAGCGTAAAATTAAAAATTCTTCGAAAAACTGTCATTATCCATCTTGTGCTGCGTATTAGTAGAAAATACAGAAGTAACAGTTCAAGATGCAGAGAATTATGCTGATTATAATTATGATGGAAGATTATATTGGTAATCATGTACAAGCAATCCGAAGAAACCGGAGTATTGTAATCAATAATTTTAAGAAACAAATGAGAAATGTATAATTAAAGTCAGATTATTTCTTCTGAAAAGTTATTTCCGATTCTGAAATGTTGAAATTTCGGGGTAGGTTTGACATTTGTTTATCCATAACAAGCTAGTGTAAAGTCAAGCTGAAATTGTTAAACTAGAAATTCATTTATTTCTATTTATGTTTGTGTATGGACGTTACAATTAGTGGTTCATACCAGCACACGTACATAAGAAATAGTAGATAGAAATACAGAAAGATAATCAAGAAAAGATGAGAATCACCGGTACTTACCATTTCTCAAAATCATCTTCTTCAGCTGCCTCTCTCCAGCTGAACACCAGCACATAAGTCTGTGAGGATGTTCAGTTTCTTCATGAATGCTATGAGCTGTTATGTCATACCAACTGAATGTTATGGGCTTCTTTACCGGAATAAATTCGTTTGATTTCTGCACCATTTCCTCCTTCCATTCTGATAGATTCTGATCTATTATCTCACTTTGATTATATTCTTCCTGGAACAATAATGAATTATGATTGAATCAACACCATAAAACTCGTGCAATATTGGCTCTTAACATGAAGACAACAATATATTCGTATTTACTGAGTATAAAAATGTATTCAATCAGCCAAAACAGCTAGTTGGTCATCAACTTTTGGCCAGCTAACATTCAGTCAGTATAACATGTCATGCTTGGAGTTTTGAAAGTTTGATGGTGAATGATAAACCAACAATGATAAATCAACAAAGAATCCTCGTTCTCCTCGTGACTTCGAATATGAAATCAATTCAAAATGATGAATTTTGTAGATACGTCTCTTCCTCATTTTGTCGATGATATATAGAGTGAAATATGATTAATCAAATTTCACAAAATATATACTTCTCATGAAAAAAAAATGGGCGCAACTCCATTATTAAATTATATTATTATTATTATATTGATCCTCCAAGCTCTGCCCCAATAAGAAGGAGTAGGATAATCAGTTGTGTTCTGTGTAGGCTTTGTTACTGTGTCCTCACGCCACCTTAGGCACAGCGCTGTTAATTTTTGAACCAACAGTGAGTGGTGGCGATAACCGTGACTAGAAAATTTCTTTCCTTGCCTCGGGATTGATATTACTTTTTTTGTTTATCATACAATTACATCCTATTCAGTCCAATTTTCAGAACTCTCCTGCGGAATTACTGTGGCAAATTAATAAATTTAGATGACGAAAGAAGTCGCAATAATATCAAATATGAATAAAAATGAAAAAAAAACAGCTACAAAAATTATCCATTGAAAGAGGTTAAACAATCTCTTGGGGACGTTTGTATGATAATTTCTTTGGCGCACTGAATAGCAGAATGGTTCAACGTATTCGAATATATGAGGTGTCCTAGGTTACGTCTCATGCAAGAATTGGCAAATAGTTGCTGTTCCATTCAAATACGAGAGGGGGAATAAAAATCTTTGTTAGTTTGTCATAGAGGATTCCATTAATTCAATTCAATGTTGCCACTACTGGTTTTGGCACAAAATATCTGACATGTTGTAGGTCTTTATTGATATTCATGGTCAAAATGGACATAATTTTCTATTTTAAGGATTTCTGAGTGTTCCAGAATATACAAAACAGAATATTAATGTTGATGTGCAGAAAAATACAATATCCTAGGGGATTTGGCTTTTATACGTTTGTCAAACATACGAACTCTGCAATTTTATAGTCATATGTCATATATTCGGCACGTTTTATTCAATCATTTTATGAGGTTTTATGCAAATTATAATATTTGTTGATTTGTTTTTTCTGATAATTGAACAATACTTGTTTTCTGCATAAAACATGCTGACGAATTATGACATTTATGATAATAAAATGACAGATGGACGAACGTACAATAGTCAGATTCCCTAGGATATTGTATATTTTTCATATCAACATTAATATTGTGTTTTATATGTTCAGAAACACTCAGAAATACCTAAAATTGAAAATTTTGTATTTGTGTTTTACATTTTTATTCTTATGACCACTTTATAATAGTTCAATTAATTGTTCAATTTTATTCTGAGTCCCAGTTGGAAAATCTTCAATTATGCTAGCACCTGTGTTTCAATTATTCGAAAAAAGTATTTTCAAAGATGAATGTACAATCATTCGTAAAACACCCTGTATATCTAAATAATCAAAATCTGAAATAACAAATCTTGGAAAGGAAAAGTATCTACAACATAAACCACAAAGTAATAGTTAAAGCCGTGCGTCTCCGTGCGCACTTTATAATAGACCCCACCCACCGACGCGATCTAACTAACACGAACAACGTTTGGTACGCATAGGTTGAAAGGGACTATAATATGATTGATATAGCCTTTTTGTTTATGAACCGATTGAAATGAAACAAACACTAAATTCTAAGTCTAAGTCCGTTAGGGGAAATCGCATTCAAATCGGTCAAGCCATTTCTAAAATGAGCGTGCACAAACGTTGAGACAAACAGACAAAATTTCTAAAAATCATTGTTTTGGGTTCTATTGCGGTCCCCCTATAATAGTCTATAATAGTTTTTCTTAACAATCTGCCATGTATAGACAGCGACCAGTTACGATTTTATTATATGTATTGATGATTGATTAAATATATCTTTAAAGATATGAAAATAAATTATATTTGTGTATTTTTATACGAGAACTGTGGGAACATATTTTCATGTTGAAGTTCACAGTAATGTAAACTAGTTTCTACACTTTTGAATCTACACCAGTATCATTTTCTTGGGATTTCTCTCAATTCAATGTTGTCTATTGTTGGAGAATTTGTAAATGGTAAATATTCTCCTGCTCTAGTTCTACGACGAAATACGGTTGCTTTTTGCGCACATGTTCTAGGGCATGGCATGTTATCATTCGTGCATGTTCAATGGAATAGCGTGCTACAATTTTAACCAAACAACGGCCGGACACTCGGCCAGCTGTTGCCACGATAACTTTCGAATGGAAAGAGATAGAGACTAAAAATTTTCAGGGTAGGTTGCACAAGTGACGGAAAAGTTTGTTCACGGGCATAAACGGCCTAACGGTTTCCAAGACTTGGGAACCGTTAGGCCGTTAGTACAAATTTCGTTTTCGAACAATATACAACCGATCGAACTGAAACGTGGTAATTAGTTATAGAAAGCCGATACAAATAATTATGTGGAACTTCGTTAGGTTCGGGTCAATAGAAAAGTTTTGAAAATATAAAAAGCACTGACATGAATTCATTGCTCAGTGGGTAGAGCGAACCGGAGATCAACGCAGAGGGTATTGGACACCATTCACTGTCGGTCGAAAGTTAACAGTTTCAATAGAATTGCCATAAAATTTCTCTCGAAACCTCACAATATCGGCTCAGCACCAAATCCATGACCGCTAGACTTAAACCACCCCCATAATAAGCCATACAACCCCAAAAAGGCTACTACTCCTCTGCTCATGCGCAATCTCCTCATCACTTAAAGTCCTCTCAAAATCACACACCTCGCACAAAACTCTGATTCTTCAGCGCCAGTGATTCCGGAGAAATTGCAGCTTTAATCCACGCATACCCAGACTCTTCCAAAGGGATTCTATGGAGGAATAGCATTCAGTAGCTCTAAACCCCAAACCTCCCAGACGAAAACTCCAGCAGTTGAATAACTTCCTTTCTACTCATGCGTGAAACGAATAATGCCCGAAAGGGGTTACATGAATTTCGAATTAGGAAGGAAGTTTGGCGGTCTGAATGGATTTCTTGCAATTTATTCAACAAAGATTTAATTTCTGATCCTTCAAATAGAGTTCCGGGGTTTGATCTTCCAAGGAGAATATGGTCTATTCTGAATCGTCTAAGAACCGGTCATGGTCGTTGCAACAGCATGCTTTTCAGGTGGAACTCAGTTGAGAGCCCTAGTTGTGAATGTGGGGAAGCAGAGGAAACCATAGATCATTTAGTTAATAATTGTCGCATATATAGATTCAAAGATGGTTTTAGGGCTATTCATAATGTTTCTGAATCTTTTTTAGAATGGGTAGCGAGTTTTAAATCTATTTAATAAAATATAGAATATTCCATTTTTAATTTGTTCCTTTTCTCCCTTTGCCTTTTCCTTTTCCAGATTGGGTTTCGGGTACCTTGGAGAAACTTCTCTGATTGTTGAAGGAAGAAGCGATAATGAAGAAAAAGATGCCCTTCAATATTTAATATTTCAGCATATTTTGTTAACAATTTCAATTTTCATAAATCACAACACTAACGGGGAGATAGGGTTTTTTTGCTGAGGTTTTTTCCCTAAGCTCTAGTATCATATATCAAATTATATGGTACCCCGTTACACTAACCTCTGCTAACACTTTTTTCATACACATGCTTTATTGTTAGATGAAAAATTAATTGTAATGCTCAAGTTCAAAAGAATATATATATATATATTTGATATATAGATGTTCCAAATATAGGTATTTATAAATTGGCACCAGGGCCACGGTACCTATATTTCAACTCCGAATGAAGGCTATTTCTTCGAAACTGGCTCATCAGTGCACAGAACTGCCTTGAATTTCCTCCCAAAAGCTCCCAATAACGACTCAGTGCGAAATCCATGATTGCTAGACGTAACCGCACCCAACAGATGCCATACAAACCTAAAAGAGACACTTCTCCTCTGCGCATGGGCAGACCCTATGGAGGCATAGCATCATCCACTCCAAAACCTCAATCCTCTCGACGACAAAAACTCCAGCAGTTAAATCACTTCTCATCTGCGCCTGCGCATAACTAAAAATGCCGGAAGAGGCAGCATGTACTTAAATTCTAATTTACCATGGTAAATTCGAATAAAGTGTTCAATACAGGAGAATGGACAACATAATTTACCATGGTAAATTCGATTAAGGGTGTCCAATACAGAAGAATGGACAACAGAACTTCTGACTTTACGTCAGTGCTTGAACCATTTTTTTTTTCGTGATTTTTTTGAAATTTTCTAGGAGTACGGTTCTTACAGAATTTTAAACACGTCTTTATGATGATTTTCTACTACTAGTTACCAAGCTTCAAATCGATCGAATAGGTATTTATTTCATGAGTTATCGAGGAAATAATATTCCAGGTGGGTATAACTCGGAAACCGTTTGACCGATTATGCCCAAAAACTAATTCAGCTCTCCCTTTCGGATACGCAACCTACCCTGAAAATTGGAAGTCCCTATCTCTTTTCGTTCGAAAGTTATCAAGGCAACGGTCACCCATCTACTGAACTCACACAAGAATATAATATAATAATAATAATAATAATAATAATAATAATAATAATAATAATAATAATAATAATAATGAATTTCAGCAACTTCAAACGAATAGTTACTGATATATAGAATTTTTTTTTTCAATTTTCAATGATTTTTTTAAAATTTTTTACAAATACTATCCTCACGAAATTTTGCAAGAATTTTCGCGTTGGCATTCTACAACTAACTACCATGTTTGAATTCAATCGGTTCAGTATTTTTCGAGTTAATGAGGAACAAAAAACAACCAAATTTCAGATGGCTATAACTCTAAAACCGTTTGGCCGATTATGCTCATAAACAAACTGAAATGTTGCGTTCTGGTGCACATCCTAACCTGAAAACTTCAAGCCGCTATCTCTTTCCGTTCTCAAGTCACCGTGACAACAAAAATATTTTTTAATAATTTTTTTAAATTTTCTAGCCATACGATTCGCAGAAAATTTCACAAACGTGCTTGGGTTCATATTCTACAACTACTCACAAAGCTTCAATTCGATCGGATTCATATTGGTTGAAAACAAAATTATTACTCGGAAACCATTGGGCCGATTATGCCCATTAACGAACTCGTCCGTCGTATTGAGATGCGCCACCCACCCTGAAAATTTCAAGTCGCTAGCTCTTTTTGTTCTCAAGTTATCGTGGCAACGGCCGGCCGGAAAGAATCAAATTTGACCTCGAATTCTTCATTGGGGAGTCGAACTAAATCGTTTGAGACCATTTTCGTCAAAAAAATCGAAAGTTACAGACATTTGGGCAAAACTATAACGTGATGTTCCCCAGAACATACGCGCAAAAATAGGTTTCAGAATTTCTAGAAAAATATAACGCAAAATAGTTGTTTCTTTTTTATTTTCTTCATGTAATGTGAGCCTCATCAAATTTAGCAATCAGATCAGTATGTTTCGGGTTATTGTGGAAACAAAATTTGAAATTTTTAAAAAAATTTTTTGCCACTTTGTAGCCATCTGTTCAATACAAAACTTCCCATGCAAATAAAGATCATGAATCTACAAGATGATGTTAAATTTCAGATAGATCGAGTGATCGGTTCTGGAAATATTAATAAAAATGTTTTAACTATATTTAACGTTAACCGGATTATCCGAGATATTTAAGTCACAAAACCATGTAAATTTCAATCCTCTAACTCCTTTCGTTCAAGAGTTATCGTGCTAACAACCGGCCGGACCGGACGGACAGAATTGAATTTGGACTTGGATTATTCGTCAGTGAGTCGAACTGTATCGTTTGAGACCATTTTCGGCGAAATATTTGTTCAAGCACTGACGTGAAGTCAGAAGCTTTTGCGCGTATGCTCTCTTGTCCATTCTCCTTTATTGGACACTCTTAATTGAATTTACCATGGTGAATTCGATTGAGAGTGTCCAATACAGGAAAATGGGCAATAGAACATACGCGCAAAAGCTCCTGACTTCACGTCAGTACTTGAACCAATTTTTCTTTCGGGAAGTCAGGATCTTTTGCGCGTATGTTCTATTGTCCATCCTCCTGTACACTCCTGGACACTCTTAATCGAACTTACCACGGTAAATTCGGAGTGTCCAATACAGGAGAACTGACAATAGAATTCACCATGGTAAATTCGATTAAGAGTGTCCAATAAAGGAGAATGGACAAGAGAACATACGCGAAAAAGCTTCTGACTTCACGTCAGTGCTTGAACCGACTTTTTGCGCGTATGTTCTGGGGATCATCGCGTTATAGTTTTGCCCAAATGTCTGTAACTTTCGAATTTTTTGAAAAAAATGGTCTCAAACGATTAAGTTCGACTCCCCAATGAAGAATTCGAGGTCAAATTTGATTCTGTCCGGCCGGCCGTCCGGCAGTCCGGCCGTTGCCACGATAACTTGAGAACGAAAAGAGCTAGCGACTTGAAATTTTCAGGGTAGGTGGCGCATCCCAATACGACGGACAAGTTTGTTAATGGGCATAATCAGCCAAGTGGTTTCCGAGTAATAATTTTGTTTTCAACCAATATGAATCGGATCGAACTGAAACTTGGTGGGTGGTTGTAGAATATGAACCTAAGCACGTTTGTGAATTCGAATTTACCATGGTAAATTCGAATTAAGAGTGTCCAATACAGGAGAATGGACAACATAATTTATCATGCTAAATTCGATTAAGGGTGTCCATAACAGAAGAATGGACAATAGAACATACGCGCAAAAGCTTCTGACTTCACGTCAGTGCTTGAACCAATTTTTTTTCAATGATTTTTTAAAAATTATCTAGTGCTACGATCCTCACGAAATTTTGCAAGAATTTTTGACTTGGCATTCTACAACTAATAACCATATTCGAATTGGATCGGATTTGAATTTTTTGAGTTATTGAGGAAATAACCAAATTTCAGATTGATTTAAATCCAAAACCATTTGGCTGATTATGCTAGTTAACAAACGTATTCAGTTGCGTAATCTTCTCTGAAAACTGCAAGTTGCTATTCCTTTCCTTTCTCAAGGGATCATGAGATACCTAATATTTTTTCGTAAGTAATCATTAAAGGATACGGTGGGAGATATACTCATTATTCAGAGGTTTCTTTCTGGGTTTTCTCTCCCAAACTCTGAAAAATAGCTATAAAATAAAAATTATTTATTCTGCGATTTGCTTCTGCATAAGAAGCACAAGATATTTGTCAGAAGCAATCAATTGAACAATGTTGCCTAACAAAAAACAACATCAACGAAGGAACAACTATATCGTAACGTTTCGGATATCAGACTCCTTCGTCAGACGCTTAACGAAAATAATTCAAACGATTTCAATTGATTGCTTCTGACAAATATCTTGTGTTTTTCACGCAGAAGCAAATCGCAGAATCATTCATTTTTATTTTATAGATATTTTTCAGTTTGGGAGAAAAAACCCAGAAAGAAACCTTTCAATATTTTTTCGTATTTTTTTGAAAATGTTCTAGCGTTGCGGTCCTCACGAAATTTTACACACGTCTTCATGTCGATATTCTGCAACTAGTTACCAAGCTTAAATTCGATAGAGTCTATATTTTTTGAGTTATCGAGGAAATAATATTCCAGATGGATATAACTCCGAAACCGTTGGACCGATTATGCCCAACAGCGAAGGTGTGTACAGACATGCAACAAAACCTCGTAACGTAACACCGTCGCGCAACTAGTGTGGACGGCATCACGTAACAACCTAACATCGCCACAGCGTAACATCGAAGCGTTCCTTTGGTTGTCGGTATCAAAGTCACATAAAAGGAACGATACGGACTGATGTTGCGCCACTCGTTTTGATGTCTGTACTGATCTGCGTAACACGATTGCGGTTTGTTTCCGGTTGCATTTTTATTCTATTTACAAAGTGTTTAATTATGTGGTGGACGGAAGAATCTACCATAGAGTTCATTAAAAATTATCAAAATGGAGAGATTGCATCAAATGAACAAGTTTTAAAAGCATTTTGGCCAGCATCTTTCACAAGCTTGTTAAAATATTCATAGCCAGATTGATTGCCCATCCAGGTACTAAACTCGCCCAAAGCTGCTGAGCTCCAGGAAATATAATATACCCAATATTTCCAAGAATATATCTCCGCCTGTAAAAAAAAGCATGCAAAAAAAACTGGTCCACTTTTAAACCTAGAATGTTCAAGCGATTAGTTTCGACTCAAATATACAGGGTGTCCCGTAAAGACCACGTCAAACGAAAACGGAAAGTAGATCAGAATATGCTCTACCTGATGTGAAAAAATCGTTCACATGAAAGTCTCACAGTTTTCGAGATATTTGATGTTTCATGAAAATGTTGAATTTTTTCACTTAAAATGCTTTTTCTCTTGCGGAAGCTACAATTAAATACTTTTCGGATCAGTTTTTTTTCCGTAAATATTGTTGACTGATTACTTCAATTCATGCAATGAAAAATAGCACAAAATATTAAACAGGGATTCTGAAAAAAAATTAAAATTCATGTTCTGAAGGAAGTGTTTTTTTGTACTGAATTATATCTTTCGTGGTATTAAAAAAAAACACTAGACCTTTTCTGCATATTACGTTGAAAAGATGCACATTTTGTGAGTATTCCGAAAAGGTAAAATACAGGTGATAACCTTCTTCACGAAAAAAGATATTTGAATGTTTATCGAAAATGGAGCATTTCTTTGAAAAACTGATTTTGTCACCTTTTCCAGAAATCCTTTCATTTTGCAGATTCTGCTGTAACATATTGAATAATTCTCTCGAAAAATGTCAGTTAGTCCTTAAATTACTTATAAATTGAAATTATTCATTAATTGAAATGATATAATGTAATAAAACGCACAGGACCTTCAACATCAACAAATCTATTGTGAAGAAACTTTATAAAAATATCAATAATAAAAATTCAGGATTCTTATTAGAGCAAATGCTCAAAACGACCACCCCCTCCTCTAATACATGCCCTGCATCTATTGAGAAATGACCATTTCAAACCATACAAACTTCGTCCCGCTATTTTGGCTGCTGAAATACGAATGCGGTCCCTTAGTTGTGCTTCTCTCTTATGGGATTCGAATAAATTTCATTTTTTTAAAAAACCCGCCAGTAAAAAAATCCAGAAGATTCAAGTCGGGTGAACGGGGAGGCCACAAAATTTCACCGCCCTTTCCGATCCACCGGTGAGGATATGTTTGGTTTAAATATTCCCTATTATGACGACTGTAGTGTGCTGGGCACCCGTCGAGTTGAAATCATAGATTACGTCGCATTTCCAGTGGTATATCTTCTAAGAGTAAGGGTTCACTGTTCCATAGAAAATTCAAATAGTTGGTGCCGTTTAATGATTGCGGCAATTCTGTACGACCGAATATTTTTCCATCGTATATTCCAGTCCATAAATTCACCGTAAATCGATATTGGGATCTATCTTGCCTTATATTGTGGGGATTCTCGATGTTCCAACTATAAAGGTTATGCAGATTGATATACCCGCTTTGGGTACAGGAAGACTTACCACCGGTTTCTGAAAGTTATCGAGGAAATAATATTCCAGGTGAGTAATAATCCGAAACAGTTGGGCCTATTATGCCCATAAACGAACTTAAATTTCCCATTTGGATGCACAACCTACCCTGAAAGTTGCAAGTCCCAATCAGTTATCGAGGCAATGGTCACACATCCAGCTACTGAACTTACACAAGGCTGCTCGGATCTCCACTATAGGTCCGATCGTGTTCAAATTTGGAACTTGGCAGTAGTGATGAGTTCTGAAGGATCTGGCAAAATTTCAGCGATGTCGAACGAACAGTTTCTGATATATAGAATTTTTTTCAATGATTTTTTAAAAATTTCCTAGTGATATACGATCTTCACGGAATTTCGCAAGGTTTCGCGTTGATTCCAAAACCGTTTGGCTGATTATGCCTATGAACAAACTCAAATGGCGCATCAAGATGCACAACCTAACATGAAAATCGCTATCTCTTTCCGTTCTCAGATTATCGTGACATAAATAATATTTTTCAATTATTTATTTGAAATTCCTAGTGATACGGTTCTCATAAAATTTTACCATCGTCCATAAGTTTGTATTCTACAACTACTCACCGAGTTTCAATTTAATCGGACTTGTATTGGTTGAAAACAAAATTATTACTCAGAAGCCATTGAGCCGATTATTCCCATTAAGGAACTTGTCCATCGTATTAGGACGCGCCAACTACCGAGACATGAGCGCAAAAAAGAGCACTGTATTTTCAAATAGAGCGAAAAGCGTAAGTTTTGGCGATTGCTGACACATAGTTTTTAAGGATAGTAGCACCTTGTGAATCTCCATTCAACAACTGCATTGACAGATTGAACTATAAAACTAGACATGACTGTTTTTTCCGTGAAATTTTCGATTGGGCGACATCACTGACATCAACGATTTAATTTTCTATATACATACTACAAACATCTTCAGGGTGATGAGTACAAAAATAATGCTTTAATTCAGGAATTACAAAACTCTCATTCAATATTCCACGTAGCAGATATTTTCGAAGAATTGTTGGAATATTCCACTCTAGATAGCAGCAGGGTAACATGACATTATTGCTATATCATTTTTCGAAAGTTTTCGTTTTAATATTTGTGGACTCTTCAGATAATTCTTATCATCTCGAAAGCTTGATGTATATATTTATTTTTGTGAAATATATTTCTTTTTAGATCCTGGATCATTTGAGAAATGCAAACTATTTTTTTCACTCAAAAACACTAATTCAGAACGCAGTCTTGTTTGTAAAATAATTTTCAATCATAGTTATATTAATTTATAATTCATTCTTTATTAAGAAACTATGTAGTATTTATCAATATATGTACACTTTATCCATATTTTTGAGATTTCGATTTTTGAATATTTTTTCAAATTAGGGGCGCCAAAAGCCGTTTTTCCCCCCCCTCGGAAGAGCTCTTAGCTACGGCCCTGGATCAATCTCTTGTTAACCCTCATCTGAGTTGCGCAAAGCGCAAAAACTCGGACTGGTTTAACATTAACAGTTCTGTTAACTTTGACCAGCCTTTCCGAAACCGGGTGTTAGCAGTCCAAAGGATATTATTGAAAAAATCGGGATTTTCTGTAGAAGAATTTTTGACTTGGCATTCTACAACTAATAACCATATTCGAATTGGATCGGATTTGAATTTTTTGAGTTATTGAGGAAATAACCAAATTTCAGATTGATTTAAATCCAAAACCATTTGGCTGATTATGCTAGTTAACGAACTTAAAAATGTCGTATTCAGTTGCGTAATCTTCTCTGAAAACTGCAAGTTGCTATTCCTTTCCTTTCTCAAGGGATCATGAGATACATAATATTTTTTCGTAAGTAATCATTAAAGGATACGGTGGGAGATATACTCATTATTCAGAGGTTTCTTTCTGGGTTTTCTCTCCCAAACTCTGAAAAATAGCTATAAAATAAAAATTATTTATTCTGCGATTTGCTTCTGCATAAGAAGCACAAGATATTTGTCAGAAGCAATCAATTGAACAATGTTGCCTAACAAAAAACAACATCAACGAAGGAACAACTATATCGTAACGTTTCGGATATCAGACTCCTTCGTCAGACGCTTAACGAAAATAATTCAAACGATTTCAATTGATTGCTTCTGACAAATATCTTGTTTTTTTCACGCAGAAGCAAATCGCAGAATCATTCATTTTTATTTTATAGATATTTTTCAGTTTGGGAGAAAAAACCCAGAAAGAAACCTTTCAATATTTTTTCGTAATTTTTTGAAAATGTTCTAGCGTTGCGGTCCTCACGAAATTTTACACACGTCTTCTTGTCGATATTCTGCAACTAGTTACCAAGCTTAAATTCGATAGAGTCTATATTTTTTGAGTTATCGAGGAAATAATATTCCAGATGGATATAACTCCGAAACCGTTGGACCGATTATGCCCAACAGCGAAGGTGTGTACAGACATGCAACAAAACCTCGTAACGTAACACCGTCGCGCAACTAGTGTGGACGGCATCACGTAACAACCTAACATCGCCACAGCGTAACATCGAAGCGTTCCTTTGGTTGTCGGTATCAAAGTCACATAAAAGGAACGATACGGACTGATGTTGCGCCACTCGTTTTGATGTCTGTACTGATCTGCGTAACACGATTGCGGTTTGTTTTCGGTTGCATTTTTATTCTATTTACAAAGTGTTTAATAATGTAGTGGACGGAAGAATCTACCATAGAGTTCATTAAAAATTATCAAAATGGAGAGATTGCATCAAATGAACAAGTTTTAAAAGCATTTTGGCCAGCAGCTTTCACAAGCTTGTTAAAATATTCATAGCCAGATTGATTGCCCATCCAGGTACTAAACTCGCCCAAAGCTGCTGAGCTCCAGGAAATATAATATTCCCAATATTTCCAAGAATATATCTCCGCCTGTAAAAAAAAGCATGCAAAAAAAACTGGTCCACTTTCAAACCTAGAATGTTCAAGCGATTAGTTTCGACTCAAATATACAGGGTGTCCCGTAAAGACCACGTCAAACGAAAACGGAAAGTAGATCAGAATATGCTCTACCTGATGTGAAAAAATCGTTCACATGAAAGTCTCACAGTTTTCGAGATATTTGATGTTTCATGAAAATGTTGAATTTTTTCACTTAAAATGCTTTTTCTCTTGCGGAAGCTACAATTAAATACTTTTGGAATCAGTTTTTTTTCCGTAAATATTGTTGAATGATTACTTCAATTCATGCAATGAAAAATAGCACAAAATATTAAACAGGGGTTCTGAAAAAAAATTAAAATTCATGTTCTGAAGGAAGTGTTTTTTTGTACTGAATTATATCTTTCGTGGTATTAAAAAAAAACACTAGACCTTTTCTGCATATTACGTTGAAAAGATGCACATTTTGTGAGTATTCCGAAAAGGTAAAATACAGGTGATAACCTTCTTCACGAAAAAAGATATTTGAATGTTTATCGAAAATGGAGCATTTCTTTGAAAAACTGATTTTGTCACCTTTTCCACAAATCCTTTCATTTTCAGATTCTGCTGTAACATATTGAATAATTCTCTCGAAAAATGTCAGTTAGTCCTTAAATTACTTATAAATTGAAATTATTCATTAATTTAAATGATATAATGTAATAAAACGCACAGGACCTTCAACATCAACAAATCTATTGTGAAGAAACTTTATAAAAATATCAATAATAAAAATTCAGGATTCTTATTAGAGCAAATGCTCAAAACGACCACCCCCTCCTCTAATACATGCCCTGCATCTATTGAGAAATTACCATTTCAAACCATACAAACTTCGTCCCGCTATTTTGGCTGCTGAAATACGAATGCGGTCCCTTAGTTGTGCTTCTCTCTTATTGGATTCGAATATTTTTCATTTTTTTAAAAAACCCGCCAGTAAAAAAATCCAGAAGATTCAAGTCGGGTGAACGGGGAGGCCACAAAATTTCACCGCCCTTTCCGATCCACCGGTGAGGATATGTTTGGTTTAAATATTCCCTATTATGACGACTGTAGTGTGCTGGGCACCCGTCGAGTTGAAATCATAGATTACGTCGCATTTCCAGTGGTATATCTTCTAAGAGTAAGGGTACACTGTTCCATAGAAAATTCAAATAGTTGGTGCCGTTTAATGATTGCGGCAATTCTGTACGACCGAATATTTTTCCATCGTATATTCCAGTCCATAAATTCACCGTAAATCGATATTGGGATCTATCTTGCCTTATATTGTGGGGATTCTCGATGTTCCAACTATAAAGGTTATGCAGATTGATATACCCGCTTTGGGTACAGGAAGACTTACCACCGGTTTCTGAAAGGCTGATCAACACAAATGTTAACTAATCAATTATCAATCCATCAATCTCTTGTTAACCCTCATCTGAGTTGCGCAAAGCGCAAAAACTCGGACTGGTTTAACATTAACAGTTCTGTTAACTTTGACCAGCCTTTCAGAAACCGGGTGTTAGCAGTCCAAAGGATATTATTGAAAAAATCGGGATTTTCTGTATGTTTCAGCAACATTTGTTGACAAAATTCTACTCGAGCTTGATAGTCTCTTGTTAGTAGTTGTTGAACTCGCTGAATATGGAATTTGTGTTTCTTCAGGATTCTATGGGCACTTGATTCTGATATGCCTGTCATGAGCTCTATCATTCTGGTTGATACTGAAGGATTATTTTCGACTTCATTCAAAATGGTGTCATCCACCACGATCGAAGGCCGGCCACTACTTTTACGACTCCCAGGAACTCATTCTTCGACAATTGCATTATGGGTCCGGATAAAAACTTCGTAATTAGGATGTCAGCGATTGGGGTACCGCTCTGAATAAAGCCTCGATGCTGCCCTAGCATTTAGACGTACTTCTCCATAAATAAGGTGCATGTCGGCGTATTCTCTTGCAGTATACGAAACATTTTCTGTAGACATTTTACCCAGTAAACTGATACGCATTAACTTCCACTAGATGAAAATGAACATTTCCATAGATACCTTAAGTACCTTAAGTTTGAATCATTGAATCGCATCACAGCATATCGATGTTTGAGAGTTCTTCAGGCAAAGATAAAGAAATAAAAGAACTCAGTCAGTGAATTGGCATCTTAATAACATTTTATTGATTTGTTGATTGATTATTTTCAGCAGGAAATGCAAAATGGAAGTATTTATGGAAAAGGTGAAAAAATCAGTTTTTCACAGAAATGCTCCATTTTCGATAAACATTCGAATATCTTTTATCGTGAAGAAGGTTATCACCTTCATTTTATTTTTTCGGAATCCTTACAAAATGGGCAACTTTTCAGCGTAATATGCAGAAAAGGTCTAGTGTCTTTTTTCTTTTTATACCACGTCAGATAGAATTCTGTACAAAAAAACACTTCTTTCAGAAGATGAATTTCAAGTTTTTTTTGAGAATCCCTGTATAATATTATGTGCTTTTTTTCATCGCATGAATTGAAGTAATCATTCAACAATATTTACGGAAAAAACTGATTCAAAATGTATTCAATTGTAGCTTCCGCAAGAGAGAAAGCATTTTAAGTGTAACAATTCAACATTTTCATAAAACATCAGATATCTCGAAAACTGTGAGACTTTCATATGAACGATTTTTTCACATCAGATAGAGCACATTCTGACCTACATTCCGTTTTCGTTTGACGTGGTCTTTACGGGACACCCTGTATATATTCACTCTTGATAATACCCGCTCATTGAAATTCCTGAAATATATAAAATAATATAGGAAATTATTCAGGTTTCACGTTATTTTATAAAAAGATAGATTCAAATTCAATAGTTTCATCAGAGTTATTATTTCGATAAAAATTTAAAAAGCGAAACAGAGCAATTTCGGCTACGGTAATCGATCCCGTTATCTAATTGCTATGAACCAAAATCACTAATCAATACGCTACGCAGGGTCTGTAAAGACTTAGGCTGAAAGCTGGGACGAATATCATTACTTATTTTCGATATGTTTTCACAATTTTCTAATTTCATGAAATTATCATCATCTCACATATTATTCGACGATTTTATCCCTCATCTTCACATTGCCATGTTTTCCAGTCAAAAACTGTTGACAACTTGTAGAGTGTAAATAATGGACCAGTCCCTACATCTCGATCGTTGAAATATTTCGATACTTATATAGGCAATATCTTCACCAACATTACCTAACGAAATTTTGTGTATTCTTGGTGCTTTCAATTAATCAGATCATTATTTTGCGAAATATTGGGAAAACAAAATTTCAGATGGCTATAACTTTGAAACCACTCGGTGGATTCTGCCAATTAACGAACCTATCCGGCGCATTTGGACTCCAAACTTATCGGAAAATTTCAACTCTCTAGCTCATGCGATCGAGCGTAATCGTTTCTTTGGTCAATAATGCATAAATATATAGGATGCTGCAACAACCTCCATATTTTTGAAGAACTTCACAAAACTGAACAAAATTTCATGGAACGATAGAATATTCTGCTCATATGTTACGCAACGATGTGCTGTTACGCTGAAAATCTCTGAACATCGTATCTCCAACGCGTAAAGGCCTGGTTTCGCTAGTGCGTCGGATTCATGCAGTGACTGCGTGCAGCGAATGCTTGCGTCCGCTGCGTCGTCGGAGTGGTTTCATTAGGTGCAGCGGAACTACTGCAGCCGGCATTATTATTTGTGTTCTGTGAGTCGTCAGTGAAAATTGGTTAGCAATGGAGTATGTACTTGCGCTTCATATTTTGGAAGAAGAGCAGAGAATGAATTGATTTTGAAATATCTGAAGCAAAAAAATTAAAAATGGTGACCTGTGCATTTAATGTGTAAAAACAGGGATGAGGAAGGTATCTTCAACAACCTCATAACGAGACATCTTCTAGATAATTTAGAAAAATTCTGACAAGAACGTAGAGCTCGAAATTATGAATATAAAATTGTACAAAACTGTTCATATTAGCATAGGAAATAAAATTTTTTTAAAATATAACTTCATTTCAACTGTTTTCTCTCCATTTCTGTCGCGATCATTTTCCATATGTTATCTTTAACATACCTCGGACACATACTGCGTGGAGAACGCTACCACTTTCAACGTCTCATTCTCCAGAGTAAAATTGAGGGAGGAAGAAGAGGAATGGGCAGAAGAAAGTTATCATGGCTTAGAAATATCCTTCAATGCACGGGGATAAAGGACTTCCAAACATTGCAGAATGCTGCATTCAATAGAAACATATGATGGGAATAGATGAGGATAAACGCCTACGCAGGAATCTGCACGGCACTAAAAAAAGTAGATCTTTAACATTATTAGTTTTATAATTATCATGAGATGCATCATATATGCATCTATTTTGCGAAACTAATTCAATGAGATTAATCTCTCCGTCCCTTTTGAATTTATCGACACTTAGTTTCTCTTGTTTACGCTGCAGCGACGTCGCACAGACTGGTACCCCAAGCAGTCAGCCGTTTGGCGGTTGCAGTGCTGTTGCGTCGGACGCCGAAGCGAAACCACTTCTTCGTAGTTCCGAAGTAGCAGTCTATTCGAAAGACGGTGCAGCAACTTTCTGCAGTTACTGCATGCAGCCGACGCACTAGCGAAACCAGGCCTTAACCACGATTGTTGCGCGACGGTGTTACGGTACGAAGTTCTGTTGCATGTCTGTACCCACCTTAACTCTTCCATTCAGATGTGCACCCTATCCTGAAATTTGCAAGTCCCTATCTCCTTTCGTTAAAGAGTTGTCGTGGCAACGCTCGCCCATCCAGCTACTGAACTCAAACAAGGCTGCTCGGATCTCCAACAATATAGATCCGATCATGTTCAAACTTGCAATTTGGTAGTAAAGTAAGGTTCTGAAGGCTCTCGCGAAATTTCAGCGATATCGAACGAATAGTTTCTGATATATAGAATTTTTTTCAATAATTTTCAATGATTTTTCAAAAATTCTCTAGTTATAAAATCCTCATAAAATTTGGAAGAATTTTCGCATTGCCATTCTACAACTAATAACCTTGCTTGAATTGGATCGGTTCTGGATTTTTCGAGTTATTGAGGAAATAACAACCAAATTTCAGTTGGGTATAACTCCAAAACCGTTATGCCATTTATACCTATAAAGGCGGGTTTATACAGCAAATAAGATAAGATAAAATAAAATAAGAAATAAAATAAGAAAGTTAAACATGTACATTTCTATGAGAGCTTTTATACACGAAATAAGATAAAATAAGAAATAAGAATAAGAATTAAAGTTGGCCAACTCTCATCTTTATTTCTTATTTTATGTTATTTTGTGTGGAAAATGACAATGCGCATGCTCAAAGAGTGAAATTCATAGAACTTGCATAAAATTGTCAAAAAGCTGCGATTTGATTGGTTCATTCTTATTTCTTATTTTGTTTTAGATTATCTGTATAAACCGATCCGTTTAACCCCTAATTCTTAATATATTTTAATTTGTTTCTTATTTTATCTTATTTGCTGTATAAACCCGCCTTAAAGGAACTGAAGTGGCGCATTCAAATTCTCAACCTTACCTGAAAATTTTAAGTCGCTATCTCTTTCCGTTCTCAGGTTTTCGTGACGTAAGTAATATTTATTAATAATTTTTTTAAAATTTTCTAGCAATACGATATTCACAAAATTTCACAAACGTTTGTCGTTTATAATCTACAACTACTCATCAAGTTTCAATTCGATCGGATTAGTATTGGTTGTAGACAAAATTATTACTCGGAAACCGTTGGCCGATTATGCCCATTAACGAACTTGTCCGGCCTATTGGGATGCGCCAACCATCTGAAAATTTCAAGTCGCTATTCTTTCCGTTCTCAAGTTATCGTGACAACTGCCGGCTGGCCAGACAGAATCAAATTTGACCTCGAATTCTTGATCAGGGAGTCGAACTCAATCGTTTGAGACCATTTTCGGTGAAAAATTCGAAAATTACAGACATTTGGACAAATACGCGCAAAAATTCGGAAATAATTCACAATTTGTGATTAGAGAGTACTGCAATTAGACCATATTTCTTTTACTAATTATTACGAAGGGAAATCCACAAATCCATGGATTTATAATTTCGAAAGCAGGTCTCCCTATGCTTTTTGCGCGCGTGTTCCGCAAGGAACAGCGTGCTATCATTCCGTCACAATGTCTCTATTTTTCGATTTTTTTTGCGAAAATGGTCTCAAACGATTGGGTTCGACTCCTTGATGAAGAATTCAAGGTCAAATTCAATTCTGTCCGTCCGGTCCGGCGGCCGTTAGCACAATGACTTTCAAACGGAACGAGTTAGAGCGTTGAAATTTCCAGGATATGTTTGGATCGTAAATATCTCGGACGAGTTTGTTAATGGACAAAATCCATCAAGCCGTTTTGGAGTTACAGCCATTTTTATTCAAAACGTTTTTCAAGAATATTCCCGAAAAAGATCACTCGATCTATCTGAAATTCAGCATCAAATTCTAGAATCATGACATTTATATGCCTGCGAAGTTTTGTATTGATCGGGTGGCTATAAACAAAAAAAAATATCAAATATTTGAATATGATATTGAAATTTTGTGTTCACTATAACTCGAAAACTGCTGATCGGATTGAGTTGAATCTTGGTTATTTGATGCAAAGTACCAACGAAAACACTTGTGCAAAATTTCGGGGGGATAACATGAATAGAAAAAATTTAAAATTTTTTTAACTATTAGCGGAATATTTTACTTGAAATTCCAAAACCAAATATCGGGTTGAGTTCAGTTTAGGCACTTCGGTGAGCAATTATGACCTCTTGGGGTGTGCAAAATTTCACTGAGAACAGTCGACTAGGAGCCTAAGAAATAAATTAATAATTTTGAACTTCCACACTGGACAAATTATTTCAGTTCGAATTCCTAGGTGGAATACGGGTATATAACACCTGGTGAACATAATTTCTACTGGTTTTTTGCCCGTTTATCTGAATCAATGCGATATGTACGAGGGCAACTGATTAAAATATGGACCAGTGGCAATTGAATTAATGCGTGAACGATCTGTGGAATTTTAAATTGGTTTTCAAAATTTGTCTGAACGGTGAGCGACTGGGGGTATAACTGTCTCTTTTGGGCATTTTTTGTAATTCGCACAAGCAGATAAGAAATAATTTAACTGCTCGAGTTTTCTTCTGAGACGATTGGAGTTTTGGGGTGGAGGATGCTATTCCTCCATATAATCCCCTGGTGCAGGTCTGCGCATGCGTGGATTCAAGATGCGATAACTCCTGAACCACTAGCGTTGGAGAATCGGAGTTTTTTGTGAGGTGTGCAATTTTGAGAGGACTTTCAGCTGCGAGTGGATTGTGCATGCGCAGAGGTGACAGAAATGACTGTTTTTGGGTTGTATGGGTTATGTTTGGGGTGGTTACCCAGATAGCACAGGTTCGTCCTATGGATGTCCGATGGATATCCGTAGCAGATATTCTGGACATCCATAGGATATACTGGGATGTTATTGGATATCCTATGGATGTCCTAAAGATATCTGGCGGCCACCAAATCGGACATCCATAGGGTATCCGTTACCGACGTCGATAAGATATATGTTACAGACATCCATGAGACATCTGCTATGGATATCCATGAGACATCTGCTATGGATATCCATGAGATGTCCGTTACCGATATATATGTTCATGAGATATCCTTTGTAAATTAAACTAGATTCAATATTCTTCAATAGATAAGATTCAAACATTTTTATCAAAAGAAACGCCAAAAATGTCTTGCCTTTTGATAACAATATTTGAATCTTATCAGATGAAGAATATCAAATCTAGTTCAATCAGTAAAGTGACAAAATTTGTTTACTCTAATCGTTACTATAATATTCAAATCGAAAGTGCAATGAGAACCATTTGAAATGAAAAAATATACTTTATTTTGATAACAACATCTAAATCTTGAAAATAGAACATACAGTGTGGAACAGCCAAATGGAATAAATTCGATAACGGATAAATGGGAGCGTGTTTGGAAAAACGCTTGGACACGTCGATTTGTATTTTTAACTGAGCATTTTTTTCAAAAAAAAATATTATATAGGGTGCGTCATGTGACAGTGGCCAATACCCACTTTCTTATTTTAAACGCAAGCCCCTGTATATTATTAATTATTTGGATTCTTCAGAGAATTCTAGACATAAATCATGTACAATGTCCTATACCTATCTTCAACTGTTTCGGAAATATTAAGTGTTTTATCTTCAACTGTTTCGGAAATATTAAGTGTTTTCAGATTTATTACAAAAATCAACATTAAGAAAACAAAATTATTTTATTTCACAAATTCGCTACATTACACTAAAAACCTTCTTAATAATTTGAAAAAAAAAACAAAAAAATATTAATGTCAATGTAGTAAATGTTCAAAATGCTCGCCGCGAACGTCTTGGCAACATGCTAATCTGGTATTGAAATGTCTTCTAACATTACTCAACATCTCAGGTGTAACTGATCTATTCGCAAGCGTGATTCGTCTTTTTAAGTCATCTAAGTTGAGGGGTTCAGTTTTGTATACAATACTTTTGACATAAAATAATTTTCTTTTTTTAATGTTAATTTTTGTAATAAATCTTAAAACACTTAATATTTCCGAAACAGTTGGAGTATAGGACATTGTACATGATTTATGTCTAGAATTCTTTGAAGAATCCAAAAAATTAATAATATACAGGGGCTTGCATTTAAAATAAGAAAGTGGGTATTGGCCACTGTCACATGACGCACCCTATATAATTTTTTTTTTTTGAAAAAAATGCTCAGTTAAAAATACAAATCGACGTGTCCAAGCGTTTTCCCAAACACGCTCTCATTTATCCGTTATCGAATTTATTCCATTTGGCTGTTCCACACTGTATATTATGTCTTAGAAACAATTTGTTAAATAATCAAAACAAATTTAGTTTAATTCACAGAAAAATTCCTTGAATATCATTACTTGGAAATAAAACATAGTGTACTTGAAAATAATTTATAACTGAAAAATAACATTCTAACCAATAAATACAACACAAAAAAGTATAATTATTTGAAAATGTTGAAGAAATCACTTCAGCGTTCTGCGTTCTTTTCGCTGGACAAGCTCCTCTCCTTAGCCCTTCTGCGCTAATCCTATGTTGATACTTCAGTTGCCTTCTTTTCCGAAGATGGGTGGTTTTTATCTGCGGTCACTAAAGAATACGAAAAAATCAGGTTTGTCATTCATTAGTGCATCGAACTCCTTCATTTGTTTATCTGGAAATTATCAACTAATAGAAAGATTGAATCAATTTCTTATTCGTCCTTATTAGAGACAGGCCTCACATTAATTTCATTCATTTCCTCCAAAACATTAGTGAGTATATTCCACAGAACCATAATCTGAAATAAACAAATATAATATCGAGCCAGAGACAGAGACTGATCGAGCTTCAAAAAGTCGCTATTCATGAAATTTATCTCAACTTTTCAGTACTTACCCAAGAAAAACACTGAATATCGCTGATTGCCGAATATATCGGAGGCGTACGGTGAACGTTTCATGTCGACCATAACCCTAATAATGATATGATACAGGGTGTTCCTAAATTGAACAAACTAATGAAAAGGGGAGATTCCTTAAGTGAGTTTAAGAAAAAAAAGTCCCAAAAACATGGGGTCGCAAACGTTTCGTTTTCGAGATACAGAGTGTTGAAGTTTGAGTTTTTTTCAAGTTTTTTTCTCATAGTATCTACACTTCACAAGATATTCAACTGAAATTTGGCATAGATATTACATTTGAGAGTTCTCACCACGTGACATGGCAATTTCGATAGAAGATCTACAGGGTGATATTTTTTCTGGAACACTGCCACCTGTTCTTCTGCAGAACTTTTTTTTGGTGAGCAACTGTTAATTTTAAAAATGTAAAAAGAAGCTTTGTTCTTATACTAAACTTTTCGGTATCTTGTAGTTTTGTCGTATCTACCAACGATTTCGAGAAAAAAAATTTTGAACGATTCTCTCGAAATTCTCGTAACTATGATAGGAAGGCCAGTTTGTAATCTGTGATGAATGAATTCATTGCCAGTTTTGACACATCAAATTATTGAGCGTTTGTTTTTTCAAAAAGTGAAGGTGGTTGCATTTGTGGCTATTTATTTTTTTGAATGTAGTTAGACCACTATTTTCAATACGATTTTTATGACTGTCACAACAATATTTGATCATAAATTAGAACCTCTACACATTTCAATATCAAAACATGCCGAATTTCACGAATTCCGAAATGACTGATATGCATTTCATGTATGGTCTTGCAAATGGAAATGCAAGAGAAGCTAGGCGTCTTTACATGGAACGCTATCCCAATAGAGTGATACCAAATCATCGAATGTTCCACGAAAAGAATTAATGCTGGGAGACCACGCAGTGTGAGAACACCAAAACTCGAAGAGGCAGTTATGAACGAAATAGAACAACATCCAAGAAACAGTACAAGAAAAATTAGTGTACTTTTGAATGCAAGTCATCAAGTTGTTTGGCGGATCTTGCGGGATTCTCTGCTATATCCTTATCACATTCAGAGGGTGCAAGCTTTTCTGCGTCGAGATTTTCATCCGAGGGTTAGTTTTTGTCAGTGGTACCTCAGTAGACTATTGATGAATCCTTATTTTGAATGTCAAATTCTATTCACTGATGAAGCCTGCTTCTCAAGGACTTATCAATTATCAATTTTCATAATGAACACGTATGTGCTGATAACAATCCGCATGGATATGTAGAAACCCATTTTCAAGAGCAATTTTCACTAAATGTGTGGGGTAGTAATATTGGTGATGATTTGATTGGTCCTTTCTTCTTGCCAGGTCGACTAACAGGTCAATCATACAGACATTTTTTTGAGAACGGTTTGCCCTTGTTATTGGAAGATATACCTCTTATGCTACGACGAGAAATGTGGTTCATGCATGACGGTGCTCCTGCTCATTTTTCAGTTTTGGCAAGGGAGTATTTGGACGAAAATTATGAAAACAGGTGTATTGGACGGGGGGATCCTCAGTCATGGCCCGCCAGAACCCCAGACTTAAATAGTTCAGATTTCTTTTTATGGGGCCAACTGAAATCTCTAGTATACTCGACACCCGTGAACACCGTAGAAGAACTGAGAAATCGTATAATAGGCGCATTTGATACAGTTAGGAATACTCCGGGAGTGTTTGAAAGAGTTCGATCGCTATGAGACGAAGAACAAAAGCTTGTATAAGAGTTGGGGGAGGACATTTTCAACATTTGCTGTAGTTCAGTCCTTTGCGGTTACTTAGTTTTCTTGTTATGATTTTTTTTTAGTTTTACGTTTCTTGTTGTAATACATTTTTTGTGTTGATTATACGAGTTTATCGAATCTTTATGAATCATCGCTACAGATCAGGAAAATTTCCATAAAAACTGACACTGAATTCATTCACCACAGCTTACAAAGTGGCCTTCCCATAATAATTTGGATTTTCACGAGGATTTCGAGAGAATCGTTCAAAATTTTTTTCTCGAAATCGTTGGTAGATACGACAAAACTACAAGAGACCAAAAAGTTTAGTATAAGAACAAAGCTTCTTTTTACATTTTTTCAAATTAACAGTTGCTCACCAAAAAAAAGTTTTGCAGAAGAACAGGTGGCAGTGTTCCAGAAAAAATATCACCCTGTAGATCTTCTATCGAAATTGCCATGTCACGTGGTGAGAACTCTCAAATGTAATATCTATGCCAAATTTCAGTTGAATATCTTGTGAAGTGTAGATACTATGAGAAAAAAACTTGAAAAAAATTCAAACTTCAACACTCTGTATCTCGAAAACGCAACGTTTGCGACCCCATGTTTATGGGATTTTTTTTTCTTAAACTCACTTAAGGAATCTCCCCTTCTCATTTGTACGTTCAATTTAGGAACACCCTGTATATCATATATTTGATTCCGATTTCCGAATCCACAACAGGAACGTAAAAATCAATTAATTTTAACGACTGAAATATCTATTGGACACATTGTTCATTTTGTATTGATTTTCAACCTTATTTGAGAGATCTACTATGGATCAACTTTTAACGGATAAATTGACAATTGACAACAAATTGATAGGAGATCCGTCATTGTGAGAAAAGGATATCCATTTAATATCTGCTGATGGATTTCTAATGGATATCTATTCTATGTACGAAGATATACCGACCTGAAATCGACTTGAAACGGATATCCATAGGATATCGTGTGCTATCTGTGTAAGGACTATCGGACATGGGCTTGATGTTTAGCGGATATTGTGAGGTTTTAAAGGAATATTCGTGGCAATTCTGTGCACCGACAAGTCAGTTCGGGGGAAATAGCGTTGTTTGCGAGTTGGAGTGTGCGTTCCGTGGCTCTGGGGCTAAATTTGAATCTGATATTGTGTCCGCGCATGCGTGGATTGAAGCTGCGATATCTCCTGAACCAATGGTCTTGGAGAATGTAAGTTTTGTGTGAGGTGTGCTATTTTGGGAAGACTTTCAGCCGCGAGTAGATTGCGCATGTGCATAGAAGTGGCTCGTTTAGGGTTGTTTGGCTTATGTTGGGAGTGATTTGCGTCTAGTGGTCATGGATTTGGTGCTGAGCCGATATTGTGAGGATATTAAATCACGTTCAGATTTGGAGAATAGGTGTAAGCAATTGCGTTCCCAATGGGGGTCCCATAACCGCATTTTTTTTTATTTCTTCCAATTATGGTTATTTATAAATTGTCCCCAGGGCCACGATACAGACAACTCAACTCGAAAACAATGCTATTTCCTCGAAACTGACTTGTCGATGCTCAGAATTGCCATAAAATTCCTCTTAAAACCTCACAGTATCAGTTCAGCATCAAACCCATGACCGCTAGACGCAAACCACTCCCAACATAAGCCATACAATCCAAAACGAGCAACTTCTCCTCTGCGCATGCACAATCTACTCGTGGCTGAAAGGTTTCTCAAAATCACACAAAACTCTGATTCTTCAAGACTATTGGTTCATGAGATATCGCAGCTTCAATCCACGCATGCGTGGACACTGCCAAGGGGATTCTATGGAGGCATAGCATCCTGCACCTACAAACTCCAATTCTCTCAGACGAAAACTCCAGCAGTTAAATCACTTCTCGTCTGCTCATGCGCATAAAGTAAATGCCCGTAACGGGTAACATGAATTTCAAAATTAGCCCCAGGGCCACGGTACGAACACTTCAACTCGGATACAACGCTATCTCCCCCAAACTGACTTGTCCGTGCACAGAATCGACATGAATATTCTTTTTAAACCTCACAGTACTGGCTCAGCATCAGACCAATGATAGTCCTGAACCACTCCCAACATAACACATACAACCCAAAAACAGTATCCACTCGCGGCAGAAAATCCTCTCAGAATCACACACCTCACAAAAAATTTCGATTCTCCAGTACTAGTAGTTCAGGAGATATCGAATCTTGAATCCACGCATGCGCAGACCCTCTTCAGGGGATTTTATGGAGGAATAGCATCCTCCACCACAAACCCTCAATCCACCCAGATGAAAACTCCAGCAGTTAAATCACTTCTTATCTGCGCATGCGCATAACGAAAAATGCTAGGCAGGGGCAGTATGAACTCAAAAAAAATAGGTTTCGGAATTTCAAACAAAATATTCCGCAAAATAGTAGTAATTGTTTGAATTTTTTCATGTCACGTAATCCTCACGAAATTCTGCAAAAGTGTTTACTATTGACTGACTAACAATTCCATCAGATCAGTATTTTTCGACTTATGGTGGAAACAAAATTTTAAAATTTTTTAAGTTTTTTTTGCCACTTTAGGGCACTCCGATCAATACAAAACTTTTTATGTATATAAAATACATGATTCTATAATTTGATGCTAAATTTTAGATAGATCAAGTGTTTCCAAAAATATTTATAAAAAATGTCTTAAAACAGCTCGATGGATTTTACCCGTTAACGAACTCTTGCGAGATATTTACGCTCCAAACCTGCCCTACAAATTTCAATCCTCTAACTCCTTGCGTTCGAGAGTTGTCTTGCTAACGGTTGGCCGGACAGAATCGAATTTGACCTCGGATTATTAATCAGTGACTCGAACCCAATCGTTTGAGACCATTTTTGAAAAAAAAATCGAAAATACAAATATTGTGGCAAAATGATAGCACGCTGTTATTTGCGGAACACGCGCGCAAAAACCTAGAAAAAATCATAGAAGAATTTATATTTAATGAAGAATTGGAAGAACCGTTATTACAAATTTTTCGGGAGATATTCGATTGTAAATCATTTGATCTGAAGATTTCGAAAACATATTTCGAAGAAGTGGTTGATAATGAAGAACAACTGTGCAATGTCATCAAATTAAGAGGATACATCGTAGTGTAGATGATTTGATAAGGTTAAAACGTAAAAACTTCCGGTAGAATATGAACAAAGACAAATTCAAATGAAACTTGTCAAAAGAGCAAATAAGGAAGAACTGCCATAAAAATATATTTCCGACCTAAACCAACAGGATCGGAATCTTCCTCACACATTTATGATAACGTGATACGTTTCAATCTGAATTATTGTTTGAGTGTTATCGATTCGTTTCATAAAGGATAATGTTACTCTTTATTACAGAAAACGGGAACACAAATGGTCTACATATCGGTTAATTATTTTAGGCATTTTGGAATACCTAATAAAATAACTTGTGATAACGGTCTTGAATTCAAAAATAGTATAGTTCAAGACTTTTACAAAACACATATATTTAAAAAAACTATACATAACGGATTTCAGTACTAGTTATAATGCTCTCGTAGAATTATTTCATCCAACCCTTAACGAATAATAAATATAGGGATAAAAATACATTCCAAAGTAGAGCATTAATTATTAATTTCTACTGAACAAACACGTAATGAACAAGTTCGAAATAGTATTTGAAATGCCCGTGATTATTTGGAAGCTATATAACGAAACTTCAGAAAAATAAAAAAAAAATAAAACGTTTACTGATAAGATCTATTGAACAAGATCAGCTAAAGAAAGTCACCGAAAATCCTACATATACATAACTATAAACATTCATCTAGTAATTAGAGATCGTATTCAAGATGAATGTAACAAGCACGTTTATCACGAAACTATTTCAAAGCAAAGAATAAAGTAGTTATATATATATACAGTATAATAGATATATCCTATGAGAAGCGTATATTAATCATAATAACCTCCAATTAAATTATCATATAAACTTGAATGAGATTTAATAACGATTTTAATTATGAGGTCCATAAACTCAAGAAAACGAAAATTGACCTCAAGCGACTAAATTTAAATTCCTGCAGAATAGAAATAATTAATATTAATTCACTAGAAGAAATTATTAATGAAATCATTCAAATTACTAGAGATAAAAGAGAACTCATTAGTTTAGGGGTGAAAATATCAGAGATATTATTTGGAAAATTGCATTCTGATAATCAGGAGGTTTATAAGAATTGACAATATTTTACTGTCCAACATGGGTCTTTCTCAAGGAGACCCCTCAAGCTCTTAAGATCTTGAGAAAATTAGGGTAATCAGTTGTGTTATGTGTAGACTTTGTTACTGTGTCCTCAAACCAACTTAGACAAATCAATGTTAATTTTCGACCCAATAGTGAAAGATGGCGATTACCGTGACTAGAATATTTAATTTCCATCCCCAGGCTTGAACTCGAGACCTCTGGGCCCGGAGTCTAACTCTCCAACCACTAAGCTAATTGCGCTGCATTAATATGTATTATATATTTTTGCGCCTATGTTCTTGGGACTATCGCGTTATCATTTTGCCCAAATGTCTGTAACTTTCGATTTTTTTGACGAAAATAGTCGATTTGGTTCGACTCCCCAATGAAAAATTCGATGTCAAATTTGATTCTGTCCGGCCGGCCGTCCGGCCGTTGCCACGATAACTTGAGAACAGAAAGAGCTAGCGACTTGAAATTTTCAGGGTAGGTGGCGCATCCCAAAACGACGAACCAGTTCGTTAATGGGCATAATCGGCCTAATGTTTTCCGAGTATTAATTTTGTTTTCAACCAATATAAATCCGATCGAATTGAAACTTGGTAAATAGTTGTAGAATATAGACTATAAAAAATTATTAAAAAATATTTTTGCTGACACGATAACCTGATAACGGAAAGAGATAGCAGCTTGAAGTTCTCAGGTTAGGTTATGCACCTGAATGCGACATTTGAGTTTGTTTATAAGCATAATCGGCCAAACGGTTTTAGAGTTATAGCCATCTGAAATTTGGTTGTTTTTTGTTCCTAATTAACTCGAAAAATACAAAACCGATTGAATTCCAACATGGTTATTAGTTGTAGAATGCCAACGCGAAATTTCTTGCAAAATTTCGTGAGCATGGTATTTGTAGAATTTCAAAGAAATCATTGAAAATTGAAAAAAAAATTCTATATATCATTAACTATTCGTCTGAAATTGCTGAAATTTTGCAAGAGCCTTTAGAACCTAACTATACTGCCAAGTTTCAAGTTTTAACACGATCGGCTAAATATTGTGGCAGATTCGAGCAGCCTTGTGCGAGTTCAGTAGAGAGTAGATGGGTGACCGTTGCCTCGATAACTTTCGAACGAAAGGAGATAGGGACTCTTGCAATTTTCAGGGTAGGTTGCGCATCCGAATGGGAGAGTTAAGTTCGTTTTTGGGCATAATCGGTCTAACGGTTTCCGAGTTACACCCACCTGGAATATTATTTCCTCGATAACTCAAAAATCGAGAACCCTAGAAAATTTGAAAAAAATTACGAAAACAAAAAATTGGTTCAAGCACTGACGTGAAGTCAGGAGCTTTTGCGCGTATGTTATATTGTCCATTCTCCTGCATTGGACACCCTTTATGGAATTTACCATGGTAAATTCGAATTAAGAGTGTCCAATACAGGAGAATGGACAACATAATTTACCATGGTAAATTCGATAAAGGGTGTCTAATGCAGGAGAATGGACAATAGAACATACGCGCAAAAGCTCCTGAATTCACGTCAGTGCTTGAACCAATTATTAGAGTAAAGAGAGAAATGGAAAGATAGTGACGAGAAATCCGAAACAGATAGCAATGATAGTAGGTAGCGTCGTTAGCGATGTGAAAAATAAATATGCTACTAAAGTCCAGCAATTCTCAGAAAACCTTAAATGACTCGAAATTGGAGCCTAACTACAAGAGGTACAATGAATGCATCTTATGACATTTGAACTTAAAGATATATAAAATACTCTAGAATAAATTCAGAGTTCTACGAGTTTGTCAGGAATTAATTTATTACATGAATCTATTATCCAACATATCAAAATTGCAGACATAATTAAACATTTTAGCATTATTCCATTACAGCTTAGGGATTATTATCAATTATGCAGATGATGAAGAAGAAAACTTTTGACCTCGAAAGATAATAAGATTTCATTTATTTTTTTGGACTCATTTGTTCTGAAATTACTTTTACTTTAGAAACACAAGATATAGAATATACAAAAATATGTTACTCAATGATAATAATAATAGATAATAATAATAATTCCTGTGTCAACCAGAATCCTTAACGAAATCTCCAGGATGTATGGGCAGCTTTTTAAGAAGTCATAATGAAAATTGCCCTAGAATCAAGAAGATTCCCACTTCATATTTGAATCTTTTACAATACGGAATTATTATTTCTATTGGAAACAAGTAAATTGAAGAAAATAGCACTCAACGAACAAAACATCATTTCATCCCATCAGTAGCAATTCTACGTTCCAGCTGTACGATACCAGAAAAGAGATATCATCGACAGCTGTAGTAAATGAAGAAAAATACGTCATTCTACCAAAATTGGTATTCAGATCCATAAATGTATTGGGAGAAGAAGATCTCAAGAAAGAAGAACCCGAAGAAGCCTAGAAAAATGTTGTTCAGATATCCAATTGGAAGACAACTACAAGGAGTTCAAACCCTCAAGATGTGGTTTATTTTGTTATTTAACATTTTCAAATATTTTTGTATGGGGAGTAGTGGCGTGGCGTGCACGGTCTCACGATTTTTGTCATAGACTTTCTCGACTAGAATTACAAAAATTGGTTCAAGCACTGACGTGTAGTCAGGAGCTATTGCGCGTATCTTCTATTGTACATTCTCCTGTATTGGATACTCTTAATCGAATTAACCATGGTAAAAGTGTCCAATACAGGAGAATGGGCAATATAACATACGCACAAAAGTCAGTGCTTTTTTCGCAATTTTTTAAACATTTTCTATGGTAACGGTTCTCACAAAATTTTACACACGTCTTTATATCGATATTCTACAACTAGCTTCAATTCGATCGACTCTATATTTTTTGAGTTATCAAGGAAACAATGTTCCAGGTGATTATAACTCCGAAACCGATGGACCGATTATGCCCAAAAACGAACTTTACTCTCCCATTGGGATGTGTAACCTACCCTGAAAGTCCTGCAGGTCCCTATCTCCTTTCGTTCGAAAGTTATCGAGGCACCGGTCACCCAACCAGCAACTGAACTCACACAAGGCTGCTCGGATTTCCAACAGTATAGATCTGATCGTGTTCAAACTTGGAACTTGGCAGTAGAGTTCGGTTTTGAAGGCTCTCGAAAAATTTCTGATATATAGAATTTTTTTCAATGATTTTAAATGCTTTTTAAAATATTTTCTAGTGATACGATCTTTGCGTTGGCATTCTACAACTGATAACCATGTTTGAATTGGATCGGTTTTGTATTTTTCGAGTTATTGAGGAAATAACAACCAAATTTCAGATGGGTATAATTCCAAAAGCGTTTGACCGATTATGCCTCTATACGAGCCCAAATGTCCCATTTAGATGCACAACCTTACCCGAAAACTTCAAGTCGCTATCTCTTTCCGTATTTTTTGCAAAGTGTTTTGAAGTTTTCTGGTGAAACGATTCTCACAAAATTTCACAAGCGTCCTTAGGTTTGTATCTTACTCACCAGGTTTCAATTCGATCGGACTTGTATTGGTTGAAAACACAATCATTACTAGTAAACCAGTTGGCCGATTATGCCCATTAACAAACGTGCCCGTCGTATTGGGATGAGCCACCTACCCTGAAAATTTCAAGTCGCTACTTTCCATTCTCAAGTTATCGTGACAACGGACGGCTGGCCAGAGAGAATGAAATTTGACCACGAATTCTTCATCAAGGAGTCAAACCCCATCGTTTGAGACCATTCTTGGCAAAAAATCGAAAATTGCAGACATTTGGGCAACGTGATAACGCGATGTGCCCCAAACATACGGGCAGAAATGTATGACTGTAGGTGGACAAAGAAATAATAAAATTGGTAGATGCTGTGGAAGAAACGAAATTTCAAAAGCAGGAAGTGAATCTGTCGGAGTAACTTCGTTGATTCATATTTGCAGATACCCAAAATATCACTAATAGTAAAACGTAGTATAGCAACGAAAAAATCGTATACTTGATTCTGTTGAAATTAAGGAGCTAAAAACCTAATTTTTTCGATACCTGATTTTGTCGTTGCTCTTCGAGTATATACATACATGATTTCAGCGAATTTTGAAGATATGTTTCCGATTCCGAATTATTAAATTTGTAGGTTTATGTAATAGTATCCTCATGAAATTTTGCATTAAGGACTACACAAACTGACGCGGCCGCGGTGCGATCAGAGAGCAGTAGAGACCGCGATCAAAACAAACACATGGATATTCATGTGGGTTCACAATCTGGCGCGGCCTGAGACGCGGCCTAAACTCGGTGTTAATTTTGTTCGCGTCTCTGGCCACCGACTTATCGCAAACGCCACCGCGGCCGCAACGGTGCCAGTTTATCCAGTCCTTTAATCATGTGGTCGGTATGCTACATCTAAATTTCAAATGTCATTGTATTTGATCTGCAGTTTTCAATATATAGAGAAAATAAAATTGGAAACTAGTATATCTCCATTATCCAGTGTACGGACGGACATTAATGGTACGAGCACGCAAATACTACAGATTTCTGCTTGCTTTATGACATTATAAAAGTAAAATTTTAAATATAAAGCAAGAATTATATTATTGAAATAATTCCTTTATGTGTTGAACTGTGGAATAAAAATATTATTAAAATTTGTACTTATCTACGGATAACTTAAGAACGGTAAGAGATATCGACTTGCAATTTTCAGTTTAGGTTGCACGCAATTTAAAATTGTTAATAGGCAGAATCTGCTAAACGCTTTTGAAGTTATACCCATCTGAAATTTCGTTGTTATTATTATTTCTCCAATAACTCAAAAAATTCTAATCCGATCCAACTCAAACATAGCAAATAGTTGTAGAATGCCAATGCACAAATTTTACGAAGTTTTGTGAGGGTCGTATGAGTAGAATATTTAAAATAATTTATTGAAAAAAATTCTGTATCTCAGAAAGTTTCCGTACGATATCGGTGAAATCTCAGCGAATTTTGAAGATATGTTTCCGAAATATTAAATTTGTAAGAGTATCCTCATGATTTATTTTTTTTCTTGTGGGCGGTATACTACATCTTAATTTCAAATGTCACATCATTTTTTCCATATTTCGAGAAAATAAAATTGGAAACTAGTATATCTCCAAAACCATTGAGTTAATTTTGACCATTTTCGAGCTCAATCGGTGTAGCTATGCCACGAACCTTCCCTGCAAAATGGAATTTTAAAAGTAGGTACAACTTTTCGATACTTATCCTGTTTATAGGCGGACATTAAGGGTACGAGCACGCAAATACTAGAGATTTCTACTTACTTTATGACATGATAAAAGTAAAAGTAAAAAGTAATTTTAAATATAAAGCAAGAATTATATTATGGAAATAATTCCTTTATGTGTTTTACTGTCGAATAAACAAATATATAATATGTTTAATTATTCCGCTTCAATACATTTTTCATTCATCACTTCTAATACAAATTCCTGTATTTGTTTCTTCTGGCGAAAGTTCAATAAATACAAGTTAAATACATACATTGAACCCAAGATGAAGAGACGATAGCAATATGATCTAGGAAACGGTGATACGGGGTTGCTTAGGCTTATACAGCCGGAATGTCTCTCTGAATTCATATTCTTAATTCATAACCTGAATTCTGGAGGCTTGCAAAATCTGAGAATTAATACTATGAAAAAATAAGTGTGTGAGGACAATAGTTAATTAGTATTCAATTCCATGAGGTCTGAATTGAGAGTAGGAATTCAGAGAGACCTTCCAGAGAGAAGTTATGTATTCTTTTACATAACGATATGCCGTTTAGATAGTTTTACAATTCAGGATGGTTCCAGCAGGAAAAAAAATCCTGCAAAATCATGCAATTGCTTTTCTGGTTCCATTTGTGTATTTGAAATTAAATTGCACATTTGAAATGTCACTTTCTTCACAAGCGGCCATCATCAACTTAACTTTTGCTGTTCTGGGAACAGCGTGCTATCATTTTGCCAAATATCTGTAATTTTCTATTTTTCTGACGAAAATGGTCTCAAACGATTAGGTTCGACTCACTGATGAAGAATCCGAAGTTTGATTTTGTTCGATCGGCCGTCCAGACGATGCCACGATGACTTTCGAACGGAAAGAGATGGCGACTTGAAATATGTGGGGGAGGTAGCACATCCGAATGGGACGGACAAGTCCGTTAATCGGCCCATTGGTTTCCGAACTACGTAATTTATTTTGTTAAAATACAAATCCAATCGTATTGAAACATGCTAACTAGTTGTAGAATAACGACACAATGAAGTATGTACATTTTTTTGACGATAGTATCACTAAAAATGTAATTAAAAATTTTTATGTATCTCGAGATAACTTAAGAAATGTAAGAGATAGCGACTTGCAATATTCAGATAGGTTGCGCGCAATTTAAAATGGTTAATAGGCACAATCAGATAAGCGGTTTGAAAGTTATACCCATCTGATTTATTTTTATTTCTATTTATTCAATAACTCAAAAAATTCTAACTCGATCCAACTCAAACATGGCAAATAGTTGTAGAATGCCAATGCGGAAATGCCAATGCGCGAAGTTTTGTGAGGGTCGTATGTGTAGAATATTTTAAATAAATCATTGAAAAAATTTATCTCAGAAACTGTTTGATATCGGTGAAATTTTGCGATAGCCTTCAATACCCAACTTTACAGTCAAGTTCCAAATTTGAACACGATGGGATCTATATTGTTGGAAATCCGAGCAACATTGGATGAGTTCATTTGTTGGATGGGTGACCGTTGCCACGATAACTTTCGTAGGGAAAGAGATAGTGATTTGCAATTTTCAAGGTAGGTTGCGCATCTAAATGGGAAAATATACCAATCCACGATACCGAATTCCTGAATTACCTACTTGTAGAATACCGACGCACAAACTTCCGCGAAATATGGATATTTTATAGAAAAATTTTATATTCTAGAAACTATTCGTCAGATTTCGCTGAAATTCGAGCCACCATTCTACAACTACAATCTACAAATTCTACGAAATTTCAGCGCGATAGACTTTGTATGGGGAGTGAATAGACAATGTAACATGCGCGCAAAAGCTCCCAATACGGTACTGATTTTTTATGAAGAAAACTGAATCAATTTTATATTCTGAATTAGATGATTTAACTTTTGAAATCAAGTTGATACGTTGATGGGAACTTGTTTAAAATATAATTGCAAAATTTTCAGGGCAATATTATGTAGGTATAATCATATCTAATATTAGCTAATTCGAATAATGTTCGAATATTTATATTTTGCTGATATTAGTATTTACAGTATTTATTACAAAAGCAGTAATACCTGATGATTAAATTATTTTCTGGTCAAAAGCTCCTGACTTCACGTAGGTGCTTTTTTCAATTTTTGTGCATATGTTCTGGGGAATATTGCGTTATCATTTTGCCCAAATCTGTAATTTTCGATTTTTTTTGCCGAAAATGGTCTCAAACGATTGAGTTCGACTCACTAATGAATAATTCAAGATCACCTTTGTTTCTGTCCGGCCGTCCGTTTCCACGATAACTTGAGAACGGAAATAGATAGCGATTTGAAATTACGACGCACAAGTTCGTTAATGGGCAAAATCAGCCTAACGGTTTCCGAATAATAATTTTGTTTTTAATCAATACAGGTCCAATTAAATTGAAACTTGGTGAGTAGTTGTAGAATACAAACCTAAAGACATTTGTGAAATTTTGTGCGAATCGTATCACTAGAAAATAAAAAAAAAATTATTAAAAAATATTATTTATGTCCCGATAACCTGACAACGGAAAGATATATAGCGACTTGAAATTTTCCTCAGGTTAGGTGGAACATCTGAGTTTATTTATAGGCATAATTGGCCACACGGTTTTGGAGTTATACCCATCTGAAATTTGGTTGTTATTACCTCAATAATTCGAAAAATACAAATTCGATCCATTCCAACATGGTTATTAGTTGTAAAATGCCAATGTGAAAATTCAAACGAAATTTTGTGAGGATCAATTCACGAGAAAATTTTTAAAAAATCGTTGAAAAAATTCTATATATCAGAAACTATGGTTCCGACATAGCTTAAATTTTGCGAGAACCTTCAGAAACTAACTCTGCGGCCAGGGGGTCTATTCTCGACCATTCGCAATTTTAACGATCGGTCGCATATGCTATATATTGCTATAATAGAGATGCGCACGATCGTGCAAATGCGAATGGTCGAGAATAGGTCCCTTGGTTCCAAGTTTTAACACGATCAGATCTATATTGTTGGATATCCGAGCAGCCTTGGGTGAGTTAAGTAGCTGGATGGGTGATTGTTGCCTCGCTGACTTTCGAACGAAAGGGGATAGGGACTTGCAATTTTCTGGGTAGGTTGCGCATCCGAATGGGAGAGTTAAGTTCGTTTTTGGGGATAATCGGTAAAACGGTTCCGGTGTTATACCCACCTAAAATATTATTTCCTCAATAACTCAAAGATTATAGACCTGATCAAATTGAAGCTTAGTAATTAGTTGTACTCCTAGAAAAATTTTTATTCTTCTTTGGAGGAACAATATTTTCCTTTCCATAAAATCACAACCCCACATTTCTAAACTTTTTCTAGATGCTATATTCCATCCTCATCTGGGACACACTGTATATCAGAGTCAATATATCTTGAAATTTTCAGAATAGGTCTGAATATTTTTCTTTAATAATTTCATTCACAAAATCTCATTCAAAATTGGATATCAACCATATTCTTTATTTCAGGATTCTGCATGATGAAAAATCCTATCTTAGGCATCAAAATGTTCAATATTGATCGTAGTGAAAAAAATTATATACCTACCTATATGTCAGTTTCCTCGTCAGTGAGATGAAAATTCACCCGAATGTTAGGTTTCTGTTTTAAAATCTGGATAAATAACATGACCCAAAAATTACGATCATTTGCATGATATACATGAGAGTTTTGAAAACTCTCAGGTGTGTTTTATTTGTGGGTCATCGCTAAAGCATACATAAAGGGACACTGTGTATACTGATTAATTCAGTAGTGTTCATCAGTAAGGTTAAACTTTTTATGGAAACATCCTATATCAACAGGTTAATACATTGAGTTGAATACAATAAATCAAAATAATGAAATAACCTAGCTATAAGTTAAGGAAATATAAAATGCGAAAAAATGTTCATGTGATTTTTCTTCCTTTATATACTATGGTGGAAAACAAATTATCTAATAAGGCGGCGAATTTTTGTGGAAATTATTCACTTACTGTTTTATCAGACCTTATTAATGAGTCTATAAAGTCCTTCATATTAAACACCGAAATCACTGTGGATTTAGTTCAATTCAGCACAGACTAACCGTTCAACAATCACATTCACTGTCATGGAATAAGAACTTTTTTCCCATTCCGTTATCTCCTTGAAAACAATTAAGACCCACATATTGTGGATTCAGGAAGGAAATTTATTGTGGAAATTTTCCATTTCACCGAAAAGCGAACAGGAAATTGTTTGTGGTAATGTGCTAACGATAAATTATGTTGGCTCTTGGACGTTAGCAGATATGATAATAATAATATCGATTGAACTAATTCATACTTTCAGTTATATTAACTGTAAATAGTCTGAATAATTTATTTTTGACCCACCAGAAGGAATGTATCACAAAAATATGTAATGTTCATTGTTCAGTCCACAGCAAAATTGTACATTCTAGGTTTTGAAAATTCTTTTAGTGATATAGGCCAAATATTAAAAAATTGGTTCAAGCCCTGTGGACATGAGCTTTTTGGCACTCTTGTTCAAACAGACAAATTATTTCTCCGAAAGTATTGGTTTCTCAGAGTTGGGAATTGTATCAATGGATTCCTATGATAGAAATGCATCATGAAAAAAATTAAATTGAAAAAAGGGTCGTTTAAAAAAAATGCTTCAAAAATTATCTTTTAAAAAACTAAAACAAGAGGTGTACCGGAAATAATCTTGACATTTATCTCTCATAGGAAAATAAGATGACATGTAAGAACACAGATCATATAATAATTCATAGATACAATAATTAAGTAAAGCATTCTATGAAAACATAAGAAGTACAGAAGTACGATTCATTATTGAAATTTTGAAAAATCATATCTCCGAAAGTATTAGCTTGTTAGAGTTGAAAATGATAACAATGGATTTTTATGGTGAAACTGCATCTTAGAAGGAATTAAATTTGAAATTTGTGTTGTAAAAAAAATTGTTTTTTCGGTTATCCGAAACCATCAAGCCAATTTCGCCCAGTAACGAACTTAACCGAGATAATTATCTGTCAAACCTACTCTGAAAATTTCAACTACCTAGCTCATTCTGTTCGAGAGTTATTGTAGAAACGAGATTTAAAAATTTCAAAAAATTGTTTTTGATACCCTATTGCAAACCGATCAAATCAAAACTTCGCATGCATATAGAAGTCATTGTTCTACAATTTGATGCTAAATTTCAGATAGATCGAGTGATGGGTTTCGAAAATATTCATAAAAAATATATTTACTAAAAAGGGCCATAACTCCGAAACCGCTCGGTGGATTTCGCCCGTTAACGAATTCGTCCAAGATATTTACGCTGCAAACCTACCCTGTAAATTTCAATCCTCTTACTCCTTTCGTTCGAGAGTTATCGTGCCTACGGCTGGCCGGACCGGTCGGACAAAATTGATTTCGACCACGGATTCTTGATCGGTGAGTCGAACCAAATCGTTTGAGACCATTTTCAGCCAAAAATTCGAAAATTACAGACATTTGGGCAAATTGATAAGCACTCTGTTCCGAGGAACAAGAGCGCCAAAAACAACGAAAGATTATACATTTCCTCTAACGTGTAGAAAGTCTGATACATCATTTAGGCTTTTTAAACTGTTTCACCCAGAAATAAATAACAAATGCCGATTCTGTCATGTCTTTATTTTTTTGTAAAATGTATTTGTTATTTTTAAGAATATGTTTTTATTTGTTTTAAGTTTGTAATGTATTATATTTGAACTGAATGTAACAAAGATACTTTTCATTAATTACAATTTTTAGTAAGCATTTTGATATTTTGCGCGCATGTTCTGTGAAACAGCTATCTTTTACCCAAATGTTTAGATTTTTCCCGAAAATGGCACAAACGATTGGGTTAGTCTAGTCACTGATGAATAATTCGAAGTAAAATTTGATTGTGCCCTGCCAGCCATTGCCACGATAACTTGAGAAAGGAAATAAATAGCGACGTAAAATTTTCAGTGTAGGTGGCATCTCCAAATGCAACGGACAACTTCGGTAGAGGACATAATCGGCCCAACGGTTTCTGAGTACAAATTTTGTTTTCAATCAATACAATATTCGATCTAATTGAAACTTGGTAACTAGTGGTAGAATACGGACATGAAGAAGTATGAGGAATGTTGTGAGGATCTCATTACTAGAAAATTAAAAAAAAATATAAGAAAATATTATTTATCTCACGGTAACTTAAGAACGGAAAGAGATAGCGACTTGCAATTTTCAGGATAGGTTGCGCATCCGAATGCGACATTTGAGTACGTTAATAGGAAATAGATTATAATTAGATAAATGTTTTTGGAGTTATGCACATCTGAATTTTTGTTGTTATTTCCTCTATAACTCAAAATATACAAGTTCAATCCAATTAAAACTCGGTAATTACTTGTGTTACTTGTTATCCGCGAAAACTTTCTCAGAATTTCGTGAATATCGTATCCTGAAATTATATAAGAAGTAAGTTTTTTCGTATATTATTAGATATTTAAAGAATTTCAATTCCAATAGAATACCTAAATAATGTCAGAATGAGAAATTATGTGATCATAGGCAATTCTCTGATTACTCAAGTATGTCACTAAAATGGTACCGAATGTATTCATATCTTATAAAAGTTGAGAAAACGGTCTATATCGATGGTGAATTCGATTAAGAGTGGCCAGTATAGTAACATAGACAATAGAACATGTTCGTAAAAGCTTCTAACTTCAAGTCAGTGCTTAAACCAATTTTTTTCAACTCAGCTTCATCAAAGCCTAACATTCAAGAAACATCGATGTTTCACAACCGAAGTTTTCCCGACATCGATGTTTGCTTTCGATGTTAACATCGATGGTGAACATAGATTCTTTCGGTAATTGAAATGTTAACCCTTTCCTATTGATAGATTGACATGATATTTGGTATGAAAATTAGATAGATCAAAAAATTTAAGTTACAAGGTTTTGTTCAAAAGAAAGATAATATTGATATAGATAATATACTGAAAGCTTTGAAATTCAAAGAGGAATCCAGTTTCACTCCTAGGTGTTCAAAATTGAAATTATGTCTCAAGAAAGAATCACCGAAAGCTACACTCAATGTTCTATATTTTTGACTATTGTTCAAATGGAAGCGAGAAACCTCAGTTTTATTTGGAATCAGACACAAACGCCACTGAAATAGGTAATTTTTCAGAATTTCCAAATCTTCAGATAGATTATTTTCGATACTTTGGACATCAGAATGACGAAATGCAAGGGTAATGTCATCAGCGTATATGAATTTATCGGAGGAAGAAGCAGGAACATCACACAAATATAAATTGAAAAGGAGAGGTGCTAAATTTGAACCTTGTGGGAGACCATTATTGAAATTTTTGAAATTACTTCCATTAGTATTAACAAAAACATGAAACCTTCTATCTGTCAACACATTTTCGAGTAGATGAACCATTTCTACACCCCTTAAATGGTTATAAAGTTTGAAAATCAAACTATCTTTCCAAACTGTGTCATATGCTGCCGACAAATCCACAAATGCTGTTCCTGTTCTCATGTTATTATTGAAACCTGTTTCGATAAAAGTATGTAAGACTAAGAACCTGATCACAACAATTCCTATTTTTCCTGAAGCCTCCCTGGTAATTCTGTAGAACATCTTCTACAGACGATTCAATCCTAAATTGAATCAATCTGTCTAAAATTTCAGAAGGAACACTCCACAGACTAATGGGTCGATAACTGCTAGGATCAGAAAAATTCTTTCCACGTTTTAAGATGCCTATGAGATTCGCTTTGTGGAATTCTTTTGGAATATTTCCAGTATTAAGTATATTACTTATTATAAAGTAATCATAACCAAGAGAATGCCCTTTTGCCCAAGTGTTTGATAAATTCAGGATAAATGCCATGAAATCCTTCTGCTTTTCGAGATTTAGTAAATTTAAATGCAGATTTTAATTCATCCAAGTTGAATGGATTCGATATACTGTCTACAGATGAAGATGATGTCCTAAATTTATGCAAATTATACTTCATATTTTTTATTTTTGTTCTTGAAATTGCAACCGAAATGGAAACATCAACTTGTCGACGAGCAATCAATTCAGGATCAATTTTTGAAGATGAGAATGTTGGAGGAGTAGCTTTACCTAATTTCCTCAAAATCCATGATTATAGGGCTTCACACGATACGAGGGTAGGCGAGAGTATAAAAAATCTCGTCTCGCTCACGCCAATTCCCAAAAAGTAGGTCTCGTTCTCGTCTCGGTATCAGTTGTCTCGTCTCGTCTCGCTTAACCCAGATATGCCTATTGTCCTTTTAGAAGGACACTACATAGTCCAGTGTAAATTGGTTGGATATATAATATTAACCATTCCTCCATAGATGTTGTTACCGTCGGTTGTCTCGGTAGAGTTTTCTTTTTCATTTAAGAGACATTGTAGCGAATTTAGTGTTGTTGTTTATATGTGAGAGATCGTTGTAAAAATGTCTGCTTATGACATGCAGTATGCTCAAGGCCTTAGATTGGAAAGGTGAGTGATATTTCATACATCATTTCTATATGGATAAGATACATGTTAATTTGCATTGTCAAAGCTTTGTAGAATATGAACAAATTAACTTGAAAACCTTATATCCTATATGCAGTATAATATTCATGTTTGAACTTGTCTGTCCTTTTAAAAGGACAATAGGAATATGTATAGTGAATTCTGATTTCTTGAATTTCCAGAGGTTTTACACTTCACGAAGTAATAGCTGCCCTGGAAGATAATTCGGATGAAAAAACTTCTCAAGAATTCGAAATAAACATACTTCCCCCCCTCAATTGTAATAATGATCTCACGGATGAAGATTCTGGTGACGAAAGTCAGGTTTCAATTGACAACCTGCCAGGTAGCCACCTTTTGGCAGAAGCGGAAGTGAAGACGACAATTTCCGATTCGGACGATGAGGAAGATAATATTCCGTTAAGTCTTCTACAAATAAGCTCAAAAAAGAAACCCAAAAATCGCGAATGGAAAATTTTGGACCTTACAACTGAAACCATTGAATGGGCAAAAATGTATTCAGCAGCAAACAACTCAACTCCAACGGAATTATTTGAAAGCTTCTCGAATCCAACACGGAATCAAGAAAACGCGGTAGGCCATCCAGTCTTGAAAACATTGATTCACGATTTGATAGGATGGACCATCTCGTGAGCTCTCAACAAAAGCAGACACGATGTCGAGTTTGCCATAAAAAAGTGATGTCAAATGTGATGTAGCACTTCATGTTGATTGTTTTATCAAATATCATAAGCAATAATATTGTGCTTAAATATAATATAGTAGTTCTTATTATATTTTTTTCCAGAATAAATTTGATTTTCGTTTCTGTAAAAATTGTGCAATATGAATTTATATTTATATCCCATTTGACTATTGTCCTTTTAAAAGGACACCTTATCTAATACAGTTTTTGTCATTATTGAAAAAAGTTGCGAAACTAATTCATCAAATCAATACATTTAGAAAAGGTTTCCATGAAAAAAAAAACCAAATTTGAAAAAAAAAAAATTCAGGCATATCTGGGTTAATTCTGAATAACGCTAATGAATATTATAATATATAAACGAAATGGTATACAATAATGAATAATTTTGTAAAGCTATATTTATTACGCTCTTATACAAAAATATTTGTAGATGTACATATTATGTTTAATTTTAAACACTGATAATTTCAACTTTTAAATTACTCGATGACCAAGAATTCAAACATAATCACGCTTGCATCATATGATTTTTCAATGATGTACATGTTTTTGCCATGATCATACCTGCTGTGGAAAATAATCCTTCAACAGGTACGGATGTAGCCATTAATAAATCATCGGCCATCTTGAAAAGCGTAGGTAGAACTTTTTCATCACTCTCCACCACTGTAAAATAATTTGATTCCTATTTGCTCTTTCTAATAGCAAATATTCTTCAAACTCAGCTTTCCAATATTTCGAAAGTTTTGTTGATGTTTTAAATAGGCTATAGCGATGCCGATATACATTTTGATAGAATTGGACCATTTGGTATAGTTTTCAAAGAATACCTTCCAGTGGGTAGATCATTGAGAGTGTTCTTGGCGTATTCCTCATAACACTTTTGGAAACATTTAATAGCTAAATTCCTTAGCCAGTTTTATTATACGTAGTTCCACAGATGTATACAATAATTGTTCACATCTTCACTACAAGGAGCACAAGCATTTCTCCAGATGTTCAGATAGAGACGAAATTTTCAAAGCATTGGGATTTAGGGGCAATAAAAGTTGTCCGTTAAGTATTGAATTCATAAAGGCATCTGTTTTTATGGTTGTGAATTCTATTTTTTCTTGAAAAATAATCTCAATTATCGCAAGGTCATAACGCATTAATAATCTTCTAAAAAATCGTGTATTTCTAGAACGATCGATGATGCATAACATAGACAAAATATATTGGTGCTTATAGTGGAAACTCTTCATAAAAAATCAGGCAAAATTCTCCTATGGCAGAGAAACCACAAATGCCCCCTGCTAAATATACAGAGGGGCCCAAAAAAGTATTGAAACCGATAGTGGGGACCTCGAAAGCGAATAATCTGCTTGCGGTCCCAAAAATACAATTCTCACATGGCCATATTACAAGACTCAGCACTGAAAAGTCCATTAACGAGAGCAAAGACTTTTTCAACGGGAATATACCCAATGTTTCCTTTGAGAAATTAACATCAAGAAAGCCTGAAATATACTCATCATTCAAGATTACTCTACCCACCGAATTTTTGGACAAAGTCTTGAGTCCTGACTTCTGGACTGAGGGGATAGCAGTGAACAGGTTTTTTTATGAAACGACGCCAGTCCAACACAGCTTCGTAGGGGGCAAAACCAATTTAGGGTTTGCACCATTCTCCAATTGCAATGAACTCAACGGTTATTACCAAAATGTCCGAGGACTGAATACGAAATCTCATGAATTCAGAAGTTCGGTGTCGAGTGGTGATTTCGATTTTGTGCCTTTGACGGAAACCTGGCTACAGGATGGGCTGCCGGATAGTGAGCTGTTTCCCTCAGGGTATGATATGTTTCGGTCTGACAGGGATTTAGTGAAAACGAGTTTATCCACCAGGGGAGGAGTATTGCTTGCGATTAGGAGTGAGTATTGTGCAGAAAAACTAGATTTATCTCTGTTGACAGTTTCGGTTCCTCTCATTGATGTAAGTTCACGTAAAATTAGGTGTGATTTTTTATCTGTAATTATACTAGTGCTTTATATTCCACCTTAATTAGAAATTGAATTGTATGAATTGATTTTTGAAGCTTTATCATCGCTTGATTTCATGTTGAATAATCAACTTGTTATATTGGGCGACTTTAATGCCACCAAATATGTCGAGAATTCTGTAACTGATCGTCGCACTATTGCTTTCGATATATTCAACAAACACTGAACCTGCATCAGTTCAATACTGTTGTTAACTCTTATGGCAAATTGTTGGATCTTGTACTTTCAAATATGGAATGCCTAATAGTTGCCTCTGACTTCACACTCGTCTCGCTGGATTTCCATCTCCCACCCATTGAGATTTCGTTTGGTTTCAAGCAGCCTAGAAGGGTTTGCAATCTTGGAATCGATTATAATGAGATGCTTTCATCATATAATTTTCGTAAACTTCGCCAACTTTATTGACATGTATGAACACTTTTTCATCGCAGACTGGTCGAGGGTTCTGGATAGTAGTGATTCTGAGATGGCATGTGCTGAATTCTATAATGTTCTCAAAATAATTTTCGATCAAACAGTTCCGGTCAAGATAAGGAGAAAAAAGCGTTTTCCTTTATGGTACTCCAGTGAGATAATTGAATTGATCAAATCAAAAATGAAGGCTTTAAGAAATTATAGAAAGTACAGAAATAATGTCAATTTTCTAAAGAATAGATCGCTCCGAAGATTGCTCAAATCTAAAATAAGTATTGCACATCAAAACTTCCTAAATTCCTCCGAGGATAAAATACGCACTGATCCTACGGCTTTTTGGTCGTTCATGCGTGAGAATAAGGAATTTTTTCGTATTCTGGATGTGTTGAGCAATGGCGTTGAAACTTTCACAGGTCCGGCAGAGATTGTTGATGCGTTTGCCACTCACTTCTCTGATGTTTTTGAAAGACATGTCGAAGCTTTTTTCATGGAGCAGCTTGTTGACAGCTAGGATATATCACTGAAGATGATTTCATCAAGGCATCTAGGAGACTTTCGAACAAATGTACGGCTGGACCGGATGGAATTCCTAGCTTTTTAGTCAAGGACTGCATTGATGTGTTTGCTGCACCTCTGGCGCATATTTTCAATATGTCTGCTGTTGAGGAAAGATATCCTTCTCTGTGTAAACTATCAAAAATCATACCAATTTTCAAGAAGGGTGAGAGATCGAATATAAAAAATTACCGACCAATTGCTATATTGTCTAATTTTTCCAAGTTATTTGAGATTATTGTATATAATTAAATTGTTTCGTCAGTTAAGCACCGTATTAAACCTTACCAATATGGTTTCATGCCAAGAAGATCCACCTGTACTAATCTTGCTTGCTTTTTCGAACAAGTGTTGAATTCATTGGGTAAATCTGAACAAGTGGACGTAATCTACACGGATTTCCAAAAGGAATTGGATAAGGTCGATCACAGAATTTTGATGAGTAAATTGAGGTTGATATTTGGATTTGGAGATAGGTTGGCCTCATTGGTGGAGTCTTATTTGGGTGAAAGAGTATGGTTTGTGGAGATCGAGCAGTCTCGCTCATTTGAGTTCCACGCAATATCTGGCGTTCCTCAGGGCTCTAACTTGGTACCTTCATTGTTTCTTTTTTTGTAAATGATATTCTTGATGACGTGGAAATTTCGACTTTGATGTTCGCTGACGATTTAAAGCTCTTCTCTAGGATATTCTCTGTCACTGATTGTATTCGATTACAGAGAGCGCTCGATGCTCTTTTGAGATGGTGTGAGCAGAATGGGCTGTCGTTGAATGTTTCTAAGTGCTATACAATGTCTTACACTAAAAAAAATAATAAAATTCATTATAACTACCAAGTAGATAACCAGCTATTCTCTCGTGTAACTGAGTAAAGAGATTTGGGGGTGTTGTGTGACAGTCAATGTTCTTTCGTGCCACACTTGAATCAACTCATTTCTTCTGTCAGTAAAAGTTATGGATACATCATTCGCAATGGTAGGCGTTTTAATAATTCGAGTACGTTAATAGTTTTATTTAATAGTTTTATTCGTAGCAAGTTAGAATATTGTAAGATTATTTTGAGACCTATATATAGCTGTCATAGAAAACGAATTGAATCTGTACAAAAAAAATTCTATAAGTATCTTGTTTGGAGAGAAGATGGTGTTTATCCTAATATAGATTTTTGTAATGACATGTTACTTAGTAGATTTGGAGCTGAGCCTATAAAGCATAGGGTAAAAGTAAGGGCACTATTGTTCATTTATAATATTGTGTATGGCCTAATAGATTGCATCGACTCAATTGAGCATCTATCCTTTTTGATGCCCCGATGTGGCTCAAGGAGTAATGCTGTATTTTACTGTAGGGCGGGTAGAACAAACGCCAGTTTAAGATCTCCAATTCATTTTATGTGTTGTTTATTCAATTCCATAGCCGGAAGATGTGATATATTTAATGATTCTCCCCGCTCTATAGTATCTGCTTCTCTGGAGGAGATTGGTAATATCAACCATTCTTGAATAAGTTGTGTTTTTTTGCATTTTGTCCGTGTTAATCTCTTATTCTGGAGATATTTTGATTTATATTTTCCTGTAATTGGGTATTTTGACATGTTGGAAATTAAAGGCTTATTATTATTATTTTTTTTGTCGCGTAAGAGGACTCACTAAAAAACCTCTCACTCTTCTTGGACTGTTCTTCGTCCTGCCCTCACAGCGTCCCTTAACAAAAGAGATGAGCTGCAAGTGGCCTTCATAGTTGATGGGACCTCATGACTCGTAGTGACCCGAGCAACACTGCTTTCTGCATTCTGTTCGCCAAAACCTCGGCCAAGGATGTACAGGCCGGAATAATCTTCAATTCTGTCACATAGTTCGCTCTCATTCCGCCAAGGCATCCTATGATGAAAACGACCATTTTTACTTTATACCCTGGATATAGGGTTCCCAGCTCAAACAGCAAATCCTTGTATTTCTCCCTCTTCTGTTGTTCTTTCATCACCACATTATTTTCAGCGGGGGAGGAACATTCGACAACAAACAATTCCCTGAGATCTTTGTCCACCAGTACTATATCTGGCTTTATGGCATGGATCTGCCGAGTTGTTGGAAAAGCATAGTTCCAGTAGATTCGAGCTCTATCATTTTCGATGACTGATTCAATTTCCAGAGGCACAAATGGTAGCACTGGCTCCTTTGTTATACCATAAACTTCTCTCAGATGGAAGTAGAGAATCCGAAGTGCCGCATTGTGTCTTTCTGTGTATCCTGATGGAGCGTGGACTCTGCAAGCGGACAGGATGTGCATGACAGTTTCCTGCTGACTGTGGCATGCTCTGCAAGATGTTGGGGTGTCCACTTTCATGATGTTCTTCTTATACCATCTTGTATTTATCACTCCGTCTTGACAAGCCATAACGATTCCCTCCGTTTCCGACTTTAGACCAGCCGACTTCAAAAACGCAAAGGATAGTTCCTCCGATAGATCCTGATCTTTCAAACACCTGAAATATATAGAGTGCAGACTTTTACTCATGTGGTCTTCGAGTAACGTCTTCAGTTGTGCCTGTCTGATCTCTCTGTCTACTCTTCTCTGGTCTGTTGGCGTGATAGGTGTTCCCACTAGCTCATAGTCGATGGATACTTACGTTATGCTGAGTTTTTCCAAGGCTCTCCGTCCATCTCTAAATAGGAAAGCTCCTTGGTTCCTAATTTCATGATGAGCTACCATTTTCAGAAGCGGGTCTTCACTTCTCAATATCCTTATTGCCATTTCCAACGTTTGTTGATGGTGTTGGTATTCCAAACTCTGCAAACTTCTGCCACCCTGCGTTCGTGGGAGATATATTCTTTGTACCGAGCAGTTGGGATGAAGGCTCCGATTCATGTTCATCACTTTACGTGTGGCCCTGTCTAGTTCGAGAATCTCATTAACTGTCTAGTTGATTACTCCGAAAGAGTATGTGACTATCGGAACTGCCAAGATGTTGGTAGCTGACACCTTGTTTTTACCAGACAGCTGTGATTTCCATATATCTCGGATCTCCTTTTTGTAGCTGGCTGTTAAGGCATCCTTGATTCGAGTTGACTCCACAATTATTATTATTATTATTATTATTATTATTATTATTATTATTATATTTATTATAATATTCAATTTTCTGTGGGTGTTGAAAAAAGTCGAATCGTATATAAAACTTCATACAAAACATTTAACGAGACCAGAAACGAGACTCTCTTGTTGCGCTGTATGTGGTCTCGGCATCACCTATAATATGTTTGATATCGTTTCGTCCCGTCTCGTCTCGTCTCGTCTCGCTTTTACGAGACGAGAACTAGACGAGACGAGAAAAATCTCGCTCTCGCGTGAAGCCCTACCCATGAATTCCAACTCGAATGTTTGAAATTCATATCTGAAATTGTACTATTCCACTTTTCCTTACGACTTGCATTTATCGAATTCATTAGTTTTTCACATTTTTCATCCGTTGGGGAATTTTGATAGGTAATCCTTATATAAATTTTCTGCTTCAACTGACCAACCGGGAATATACTCTTGACGGAAACCTCTCGGAATGAATTATTTAGCTGAAGCTTTTACTACACCAACAAATATAGAGTAATTTTCATATGTTGGTCGAAACCATCTTATGTCACAATTAACTTTTTTCGAGAATTTAATCCAATCAGCCTTCTTGAAATTCCAGAGGGGTTTATTCAAAAAGGGAGAAATATAAACTACATCACCTATAGGTAAGAACATGGGATTATGTTGGCTACGCGGAAAACCACCTAGAATTTTACGCTTTGTTGAAAGAGGTTTAGATGAAGCATCACAAGGAACCATGCAAAGATCAGGGTTATAACCTCTATTTCATCTTCAAGAACGGAAAGAATGTGTACTTTTTGCAACAAAAATCAAAAAATAGTCATTGTCTTCCATCCAATCGGACAAAGCTACACCATTTCTATCATTAACATCATGACCCCACATAACATCATGCGAACTAAAATCTCCTCAGTAAATTGATGGATGATTAACATGTATATTGAAATTTCTTGGCCAAAAATTATTTGGAGGATTATAAACGTTGATGACAGAAACGTCACAAAATTTTAAGGTAATGAAGAGAACTCCTTCAATCACACCTTTCCCAATTAACTGAACATTATGAACAGATGAATTTTTGACATAACGAGCTAGACCGTAAATTCAACTTGGAAAGAAAATCAACTAGAACATAATCTTTCAACAGTCATCTCTCATGAAGATTTTCTTCTGTTGCTGTATGGGTCTCTTGAAGAAGAATCGCCTCTGCACCATGTTGGTCTGGTAATTTTTCAAGGTAATCGCATTTGTCCTTAGAAATCACTTCAATATTTAAATTTAAAATGGATAGATTGTTGCTCTTTTACCGGGAGGGTTCCTGGGTCCATATTAGGCAATCCAAGCGATGATTTTTTGGAACTCCATATGTTAGAAGACTGCTACAGGACCCTAATGAAGGGCAATCATCTCCCATAGATAGAAGCTGCACTTCCGAATGGAAAATCGAGTATAAATCTTCAAGAAAAAGGGGGGAAAGCCCTGAGGACAGGAGCTTTGGCGCGGCGTCCAAATCTATAGAGAGCTTTCACCCATCCAGATGCTGAACTCACCCAAAGCTGCTTAGCTCCAGGAAAAAAAATAATATATCCAATAATTTAAATCCGACCGTAAAAACAAGCGACCAAAAAAACTGGTTCACTTTTTGGACGAGAATAGTATCAAACTCACATACATAAATCCACTGTTGGTTCATTAATGAACGGTGCTGTGTTTGCGGTGGCATAAGGTCCCATTCAAATACATTCATCCACTATTGGTTCGAAAATGAACAATGCTCTGTGGTTAATGGTGTCTATTCAAATATAAAATTTAACTGTTGGATCAAAAACAAACAGTGCTGCGTTTGTGGTAGCAAAGGACCCATTCGATTTATTCTATATTGTATTGTATATATTGTATATTATTATACTGATCCTCCTAGGTCTTCCCGAAGGAGACCCCTCATAAGTTGTGTTCTGTGTAGGCTTTGGTACTATGTCCTTACGCCACCTCAGGCACAGCACTGTTAATTTTTGACCCAACAGTGAATGGTGGCGATTACGGTGACTAGAAAAATTCATTTTCTAGCGTCGCAATTGAACTTGGGGCTTCCGCTCCCAAGTCAAATGCTCTCCCGCTGAGCCAACCGCACTACATTATTTATTTATTTTGGAATAAGTGACACAAACAGACTAATTTCCAATACATTATCCACGCTTTCACAGCAAAAATAAATTAGAATTTGGTTAACAAATCAAAAACATATTAGTTAACATTAATATATAACATTATATCCCACATTTATAATATAAAAAAAAAACAATTACTTCAAGATATCTTTCATAAGCCCTCTGAATGAATTCAAAGAAGGTCCATAGAAATCAACGGAATTACTATACAAGTTGCACAATCTCTGACATCTAACCAGTGGGGAGTTGAATCCCACATTTGTTCTTCTGTAAGAAATTGAGAACATATCATGACGTCTTGTTGTACGAGAGCAAATGTTATGATTCAGCATCGATAATAAGTCGGGGGAATCAACATGAGAGTTAATAATTTTGAAGATAAAGACGGTATCATTCATATTTCTGCGGTCAGTTGATTTAAGAATTCTATACTTGTTTTGAATAATCGAGTAGTCAATATTTAGGATTGGCTCATTTGTTTTATACGCGAACGCGATGTATCTCAAGAACTAATTCTGCACTCTTTGCAATATTTTTATATATTTCGCATACATTGGATTCCATACTATAGAACCGTAACATAATTTACTGTCTATGAAAGCATAGTAGAGTGGTATCAAAGATCGCACATTGCAGAAGTTTCTACAGCTTCTCATGTTAAACCCCATTATTCTGGAGCAGCCGACTGCTACGGAGTTTATGTGATCGCTAAAACTCAATTTTTCAATCTACTATAAGGCCTAAATCTTTCACAGTTCGAGTTTTTTTTTATTTTCTTGCCATGGATATGGTAGTCGTGCGATATTTTGTTTTTGTTGTTGGTGAAAGTTATTGAGTTGCACTTATTGAAATTTATGTAAATATTTTTCTGAGAACAGGATTCAGCGAGGCGATCCAGGTCGGCTTGGATTTTATGACAATCATCTGGTACCTCTATCCTGTGGAAAATTTTGAGATCATCAGCGTACAGTAATTCTGATGAGTACTGAAAATATTTTATAATATCATTGATGGAAATTATGAATAATAATGGGACTAAGTGACTACCCTGAGGTACGCCAGATGTGGCAGCATACTCGCATGACTAATATCCATTCACTGTCACTATTTGTCCCCCCCAGCAATATATGACCAAATGTAATCAGGCAGACCTGACGTCTCACAGACCTTAGCAAGTTTACCAGTTAGTAGTTGGTGGTCAATTTTGTCAAATGCTTTGCTGAAGTCCATGTAAATCGAGTCGGCCTGACAAGCGGCGTCTATCGACTGCGAAATGTACTCAACATACAGGCTGAGATTTGTTTCGACCGATCGTCCGGGGTATAATCCGTATTGATGAGGAATTATATGCTTTTTAGTTTCACTCAGAAGTATGTTGTAGACAATCTGTTCCAATACCTTTCTAAATATTGAGAGTTTACTAATGGGGCTGTAATTAGTGGCGACATTTTTTATTCCCCCCTTATGTATCGGTACCACGTGACTCAACTACCATAATGTAGGGTAATAAGACGAGAGAGATTGTTTATTATGGCAAGCGGAGTGGTAAGGCTATCTATAAAATTTTTTATTAATAGGGGAGGAATCCCATCAGGACCCGCAGACTTGTTCAACTTGATTTTTTTCAAGAGATTATGAACCTCGGTTACCTTCGCTATTGTTAGCTGCCGAGTATATTGAGTGTAGGAGCTATTAATATTCCTAGGGATCTTGAAAGTAGTAAAAAAAAAGCACTAATGTGAAGTCAGTACTCTTTGGCGCGCGTGTTCACGGTGGCTTATTTGAATTGAGTGATGAGTACTACCTTCTGGGTAGATCTTTGCCTCGCTCTATCCACTGAGCTTGAAGTACTCATCATTCAATACAAATTAGCCCCCGTGAACACGCGCGCCAAAGAGTACTGAGTTCACGTCAGTGCTTTGTTTTTCAAGTTCCCCTAAGAAATATAGCTTTCGATACGGTTTGGCTGTTAGCTTTACCGTAGATCGGAAAAAAATTGCGGTTATGGGACCTCTGTTAGGAACGCAATTGCCTGCTCACCAAATCCGAACGTATATTAATATAGATCTGCCGACTATAGTTATTTATGAATTCGCCTCAGGGCCAACATACAGCCGTTTCAACTCGGAAACAACGCTATTTCCCCCAAACTGACTTGTGTCCGTGCACTGAATTGACATGAATATTCTTTTAAAACCTCACCAAATCGGCTCATTACTCCCAACAAAGCCCATACAACCCAAAAACAGTCACTTCTCACCAGTGCATGCGCATTATACTCGTGGCTGCAAGACTTCCCAAAATCACGCACCTCATACAAAACTCCGATTCTCCAACACTAGTGATTCGGGAGATATCACTTCTTGAATCTACGCATGCGCAGACCCTCACCAGGGGATTCTATGGAGGAATAGCATCCGCCACCCCAAAATCCCAATCCTCTTTGACGAAAACACCAGCAGTTAAATCACTGATGCTCTGCTCATGCGCATAACGAAAAATGCCCGTAAGGGGTAATATCGATTTCAAAATTAGCCCCAGGGCTACGGTATGGACACTTTAACTCGGAAACAACGCTACAACCACCAAAAAGACTTATCCGTACACTAAATTGCCATGAATATACATTTAAAACCTCACAATATTGGCTCAGCACTCCCGACATAACCCGTACAACACAAAAACAGTCACTTCTCTTCTGCGCATGCGCAATCTACTCGCGGCTGAAAGTAATCCCAAAATCACACACCTTACAACAAACTCCGATTATCCAACACTAGTGGTTCAGGAGATATCGCATCCTTAATCCACGCATGCGCAGACCCTTACCAGGGGATTCTATGGATTAATAGCATCCGGCATTCCAAAACCGCAAACCTCTCTGAAGAAAACTACAGCAGTTAAATCACTGATGTTCTGCTCATGCGCATAACGAAAAATGTCCGTAAGGGGTAACATCAACTTCAAAATTAGCCCCAGGGCCACGTTACGGACACTCCAACTCGGAAACAACGCTACATCTCCCAAACTGACTTGTCCTTGCACTGAATTGCCATAAATATTTTTTTAAAACCTCAAAATATCGCTCAGCACCCCCAACATAACCCACACAACCCAAATACAGTCACTTCTCTTCTGCGCATGCGCAATCTACTCGCGGCTGATAGTCCTCTCAAAACCACACACCTTACAAAAAAATCCGATTCTCCAACACTAGTGGTTCAGGAGATATCGCATCCTTAATCCACGCATGCGCTGACCTTCACCAGGGGATTCTATGGATTAATAGCATCCGCCACCCCAAAACCCCAATCCTCTCTGAAGAAAACTACAGCAGATAAATGACTTCTCATCTGCGCAGGAAAGGAAAGGCAGGATGAATTTCAAATAAATAGGTTTCGGAATTTCAAGCAAAATATGCCACAATATAGAGTAATTTTTTGAATTTTTTGATATCACGTGATCTTCACGAAATTTTGTGAAAATGTTTGCTTTGGTCTTTTGCATCTAACTACTGCTTTTCTATTCAATCAGATCAGTATTTTACGAGTTATCGTGGAAACAAAATTTTAAAATTTTTGAAATTTATTTTTTGCCACTTTATGGCCATCCTGTCAGTCACAAAAAACTTCGATTCTCCACCACTAGTGGTTCAGAAGATATCGCATCTTGAATCCACGCATGCACAGACCGGCCCGGGGGATTCTATGGAGAAATAGCATCCTCCACCCCAAAACCCCAATCTTCTCAGAAGAAAACTCGAGCAGTTAAATTATTTCTGGTCTGCTTATGCGAATAACAAAAAATGCCCAAAAGAGGCAGTAACACCCCAGTCGTTCACCGTTCAGACTAATTTTGAAAACCAATTTAAAATTCCACACATCGTTTACGCATTAATTCAATTGCCATGCTAGTAAGTAGTCCATATTTTAATCAGTTGCCCTCGTACATATCGCATTCATTCGGATAAACGCGCAAAAAATACGTCGGAACGAAATCACCAGATGTTGGAGATATTCCATGTAGGAATTCGAAATGTAATATAATTTGTCCAGTTTGGAAGTTCAAAATTATAATTTTTTTTTTTAGGCTCCTAGTGGTCTGTTCGCAGTGAAATTTTGCACACCCCAAGGGGTCATTATTGGTCACCGAAGTGCCAAAACTGAACTCAATCCGATATTTGGTTTCGGAATTTACAGCAAAATATTCCGCTAATAGTTAAAATTTTTTAAAATTTTTTCTACTCATGCTACCCCCACGAAATTTTGCATAAGTGTTTTCGTTGGTACTTCGCATATAACTACCGAGCTTTTCATTTTCAAATATTTAACATTTTTTCTTCTAGTTTACAGCCATCCGATCAATATGAGACTTCGCAGGCATATAAAAGTCATGATTATACAATTTGACGCTGAATTTCAGATAGATCGAGTGGTCGGTTTCGGAAATATTCTTGAAAAATTGTTTAACTAAAAATGGCCGTAACTCCGAAACGGCTTGATGGATTTCGCCCATTAACGAACTTGTCCGAGATATTCACGCTCCAAGCATGCCCTGCAAATTTCAACGCTCTAACTCGTTCCGTTCGAGGGTTATCGTGCTAACAGCCGACCGGCCGGCCGGACCGGACGGACAGAATTGAATTTGACCTCGAATTCTTCATCAGGGAGTCGAACCCAAACGTTTGAGATTATTTTCGCAAAAAAATTCGAAAAATAAAGACATTGTGACGAAATGATAGCACGCTGTTCCTTGCGGAACACGCGCGCAAAAAGCTAGCAAGCAAATAACATATCTCTTCCGGATTATTCCCAGTGAGGCTACCATTTTTGCGCGCGTGTTCCGCAAGGAACAGCGTGCTATCATTTCGTCACAATGTCTGTATTTTTCGATTTTTTTTTCGAAAATGATCTCAAACGATTGGGTTCGACTCCCTGATGAAGAATTCAGGGTCAAATTCAATTCTGTCCGTCCGGTCTGGCCGGCCAGCCGTTGGCACGATAACTCTCGAACGGAACGACTTAGGGCGTTGAAATTGGCAGGGTAGTTTTGTAGCGTTAGTATCTCGGACAATTTCGTTAACGGGCGAAATCCACCGAGCGGTTTCAGAGTTAAGGCCGTTTTTAGTCAAAACGTTTTTTATGAATATTTCCGGAACCGATCACTTGATCTTTCTGACATATGGCATCAAATTGTAGAATCATGACCTTTATAGGCGTGCGAAGTTTTGTTATGACCGGACGGCCCTAAAGTGTCAAAAAAAAATGTCAAAAATTTTAAAATTTGTTTTCACGATAACTCGAAAAATACTGATTTGATTAAATTGAAGCTCAGTAGTTAGATGCAAAAGACCAATGCAAACACTTTTGCAAAATTTCGTGAAGATCACGTGACATGAAAAAAATCAAAAAATTACCACTATTTTGCGGAATACTTTGCTTAAAATGCCGAAACCTATTTTTTTGAGGTTCATGCTGCCTTTTCCGGACATTTTTCGTTGTGCGCATGCGCAGATGAGAAGTCATTTAACTGCTGTAGTTTTCGTCAGAGAGGATTGGGGTTTTGGGGTGGCGGATGCTATTCCTCCATAGAAACCAGATCCCTGATGAGGGTCTGCGCATGCGTAGATTAAAGATGCGTTATCTCCCGAACCACTAGTGTTGGAGAATCGGAGTTTTATGTAAGGTGTGTTATTTTGAGAGGACTTTTAGCGGCGAGTAGATTGTGCAGAAGAGTAGTGACTGTTTTTGAATTGGATGGGTTATGTTGGGAGTGCTGAGTCGATATTGTGAGGTTTTGAAAGAATATTCATAGCAATTCACTTCAAGGACAAGTCAGTTTGGGGGATGAAGCGTTGTCTCCGAGTTAAAGTGTTCGTACCGTGGCTCTGGGGCCAATTTTGAAATTGATAATAACAATAATAATAATAGTGTCTTTATTAGCATACCAGAACAAAAATACACTTGGGGCGAAGTCTAGCGTCAGCTACTCCACTCAACCCCTGACAAAATAAAATAAGAAAAAAAAAATTAAAATTAAAAAACATATGAAGAAGAGAAAATATCAACACAAATAAACGAAATTAATGAAATATACAGTGAACTGAACTGAATATATGTACAAAAAAAAAAAAAAAATATCAAATCCAAAACTACGACTGCTTCACTAACAGCCCCATTTTCAACTCCTTCCTCAAAGAATCAAGAGAAGTTCTTTCGCACGCAATTAAAAATTCATCATGAAGTTTCACCGCATTAAAGGTGAAAGAGCGCTGAAACATAGCTGAACCAAATCGAGGAAGCATAAGTCTCCCCCCATGCCTCACAGCCACATCGTGGACATCCCGTCTGAAAACCAGCTTCACTCTCAAATAGGGAGGAATACCTGTACCCAAAATTCGATTTACCACAATCGCCATATGAAGCCGGAAAATATAATCGACCCTGAGCCACTCCAACCTATTTATTCCACTAGTAATCCCCCTGTCATACTTTCTCAAACCCAGAACGTAGCGACAGCACGAATTCTGCATTTTCTGCAACCTATATTTTTCGACAGAATCAAGACATGGATAAAAAACTGTCAACCCGTAACTCAGCTTAGACAACACTAAGGATTCGCAGAGATACTTCCGTGATCTGAAATCTAAAAAATGTCTTTGTCGATACAAATAACGAAGTACCAGAAAAAAACTCCTCAACAGAAATGACACATGCTCCCTGAATCTCAACCGACAATCGAAAAAGATCCCAAGGTTTCTGCAGCAGGTGGAGGATGGAATTTTATCATCACCTATTTTAATGTCAAACTCCGCACTGAGTGTTCTTGGAAAGAAAGGTAGGTATATAAAAACATTTTTTTACGTTTATTTTCAAGTTATTTTCCCTGCAATAGTGCATTATTCTGGACAAGTCTTCATTTAACTGTTCGACAGCTGCAGAAACCGAATATGGAAGGAAAGACAGGCGAACCTGAGTGTCATCACAATAAAAATAGATGACAACAAACCTAACTACTCTATACATATCAGCTATATATATATTAAGAATAGCAGAGGACCAAGAATGGAACCCTGAGGCACACCTGAAGTTATCGGGCAGTACTCCGAAAACACACCGCGCAACTTAACGCATTGATATCTACCAAAAAGATAAGACCTAAAAAATTTCAAAGCAGATTCATCAAAACCAAAATAACCTAACTTAGCACAGAGCAACTCATGGTCCAGGGTATCGAACGCTTTTGCAAAATCTAACAGGGCGAGAATTGAAGCCTGACCCCCATCCAGAGATCTCAGAATGTCATCTGTTATATTTAAAAGAAGAGTGGTAGTGCTGTAACCCCTTCTGAAACCCGACTGCTGGTCAGTAAGAATTCCGCTCTGGGAGGCTTAGTCATAAATCTGAGCAAATAATACTTTTTCGAGAACCTTAGAAATAGCTGGTAACACAGTTATTGGGCGAAAATCGGAGAAATCTTTAGGATCAGAAATCTTGGGCATAGGATTAACAATACAGCACTTCCAAACATCTGGACAATACCTAGACTCAATGCAAACATTGGTGATATGAGTCATGATGGGCAAAATAATACTGAGCGACAACTGAAGCATTCTGGCAGATATACCATCAATCCCCAATGCGCTCGAACTAAGATTGAGAACAATAGATCGAATCTCCTCCATAGTTGCAAGTCTGAACGAAAATTTCGCATTTGCAGCGAACCTACCAGAAGTATAATAGCTAGTTGTATCAGGGCAAACATTCGGAGGGCTGAAAACTGAGCGAAAATAATCATTGAACGCCTGAGGGTCCACAAAGCATTCGGGCACCGTTTCCACCGAATTTGCGTACAATGATCTGAAAGATTTCCAAAAAAACTTTGGACCTTGATATCGGGCTTGGGACATAAAACTGAATTTTTCCTTTCGCACAGCAGACGTTACAGCATTGCGTAGACTAGTATAGTACCTATAATCAGCTAAGTTCTTTGTAAGCTTATACCTCGATAAGGCCCTGCCTCTCAACCTCATCATACTTTTCACAGTGTGAGTTATCCAAGGGGCAAACGGTTCAGAAACTCTTGATTCAACGTATGTTGCATGTTTGTCAAATACTTCCGTAAGACAACGACAAAAGATGGATATCTTCATATCAATATCACCAACATAGAGAACATCATCCATATATGAACTGGAAAGGTCCGATAAAAAGTCCTGAAGGTCGAAATTACGAAAATCAGGATAACGTATTATCCTTGGGGAATTAATTTTTCTTTTCAAATTTATCCTACAGAATACACCTCTGTGGTGAGACATTGAATGGTCAATGACCACAGAATGAACTACCAATTCGGGTCTGCTGGAACAAACCACATCCAGTAGAGTTTGAGATGTGGCCGTTATGCGTGTTGGTTCATCAATCAGCTGTTTGAGACCATAAGATTCTATGCAATCAGTAAAATTAGACTCAACCAGTTGATCTTCGTTTATATCCCCTGCGATAATTATATGTCCATAGTCGGATGATACCACTGACAAAAAATCATCCAAATAGCGGATAAACTTTGAAGTATTACACGCGGATGTTCGATAAACAGATCCCAGTAGAAGAGTCTCCTTACCTAGTCTAAGCTCAATCCAAATATGCTCTACCCCATCAGGCAGAACAAAATCGGCAAATACTCTTTTCGATGAAAGTGAGTCCCTAACATAAAAACCAACTCCCCCCCCCCAACACGTCCAACACGATCGCCACGCAAGACACGAAAACCAGAAATAAAAAAGCTCTCATCGGGAATATTTTGGTTCAGCCAAGTTTCAGTTAAAAAAATTACATAAATACTTTCAGCAGTTACAACATCAAAAAATGTATCAAATTTAGGAAAGAGAGAACAAACATTAAAATGGGCCAGTTTTACACATGTATGTGTTCTATTCTGCATAATCGATCCTAGACTTAAGCTTACCTATCTGGGACAGAAAATAACTACACATAGAGCACTGTGACCTATATCGTTTGCTGTTTTGAACCTTGAATTGAAAAACCTGCAATTTACGCAGCAAAGATCATTCGATTCGCAGCTTTTTATGTCATGAGAACCTGAGCATTTGGGACATAAGTCACAATCGCTTTTACATTCACGCCTGTAATGACCCATCTTCCAACATTTGAAACATCTTATTAAACTGAAATGTTCCTTTACATAACACTTAGACCAACCCAGATAAAGGAATTGCCCCTTAATAATGTTATTGAACAGAAATGAAGCTACTTCAAGAACAACATTGAATCTATCCTTGAACTTGAATTTCGTAATGAGTTTGATATCCCCAACAGAGCAGTTCAAATTGTTGCTCAATATTAATTTTTCCAGGATATCGGGTTCACTTACTGTGTATGAGTCGACCCCATAAACCATAATACGAGGTCTCAACTTTTTTGGGATGGTCACATTGTATGCACCCTTGGTTTCTTCATTTATAAGGGATTTCAGTTTTTCTAGGGAATTATTGTCGCCACAGGATATCAGCATTCCATCCTTAATTCTTTCAGTTCCCAAAACTAAGGCTTGAGCAGATGAGGGATTAACTTTAGATTTTATTTCGTTTTCGATAGCAATATTGTTTATATTTCTGTTATTCGTTTTCAACAATAGCACATGGGAATCCTGATTCTTTTTAACGGCTGACGCAAGACGATTTCTGTGACACATGGATCTGCGTGCAACTGATCACTGCGGGACTTTGAAATGTTTTCACTGTGGAAATCCTTGGAAGTTTTCAGAATATTATTTGTGAATTCCAGCTCAGACACATACTTTTCTAACAAAATTTTCTCGCGGGTCAAGCATTCAGTCTCTTTCTGTAGAACAATGCATTCCGTATTTGAACATGACCCATGATTATCCGACGACTCGCAACAACTTCGACACCGGAAATTATTTTTGTCCACATAAATAATTTTTCCAAGAGCGTTCAAGCAGTTATCATGAACAACAACTTCACAACCTTCAGTTTTGCATTTTATATCATTCGAACCAGTAAATTTAGAACAAAATCGACATTTCTTGTCACTAGCATCTGATGTTGAACTGCCTGCCATGACGGTCAACATGTAATGATGTCAACATGTCAACATGTAATGATGTAACATGTCAACATGTCTTGATGTACCGAGGTGATGTTAGCTCCCGGCCGGCCAACTCCAAGCACTGCTATTCCACCACGGTCAATACCGTTCCCTAACGTTCTCTCACGCTTCTGATATTTTATTCCGATGTTCCGAATAGGTGAATAAGCTTTGTAATCAGCTGAATGCATATACCTAAGGACTTATAAATTAAAAAAATTTTTCGTTCAATTCTGTAATCACTACAGGTTCGAAATATAAAATTATTCTCGTAGCGCTCAGTTAGAAGTTTGTAATTTTAGTTTTCTGGAAATCTGAATGGCCGGCCAAGAAAGGTTATTAGGAGGATACATGTGTCGATCAAATAGCGATTCAAATTGATTTTTTCGTTCTATTTTGATATCCTTAAGTACCCAGCTCCAAGGATCGAAATATGAGGTTTATCACATAGTCCTCAGATAGAAGTTGGTAATTTTTTTTTCTGAAGATTGAAGTAGCCGGTCAAGAAAAATTATTAGCAGGATACATGTGTAGATCAAATACCTAATCAAATTGATTTTTTCTTTCGATTCAGATATCCTTAAGTACCCAGCTCCAAGGATCGAAATATGAGATTTATCTCATACTGCTCACATAGAAGTTGAAATTTTTTTTTTCTGAAGATTCAAGTGGCAGGCCAAGAAAAATAATTATCAGGATACAAATGTATCGATCAGATACCTAATCAAATTGATTTTTTTGTTCCATTCTGATATCCTTAAGTACACAGCTCCAAGGATCGAAATATGAGGTTTATCTCATAGTGCTCAGATAGAAGTTGGTAATTTTTTCTTTCTGAAGATTCAAGTGGCCGGCCTAGAAAAATAATTAGCAGGATACATGTGTCGATCAAATACCTAATCGAATTGATTTTTTGGTTCGATTCAGATATTCTTAAGTACCCAGCTCCAAGGATCGAAAAATGAGATTTATGTCATAGTGCTCAGATAGAAGTTGGCTACTTGAATCTTCAGAAAAAAAATACCAACTTCTGAGCACTATGACATAAATCTCATTTTTCGATCCTTGGCGCTGGGTACTTAAGGATATCAGAATGGAACGAAAAAATCAATTTGATTAGTTATCTGATCGATACATGTAAACTGATAATTATATTTCTTGGCCGGCAACTTGGATCTTCAGAAAAAAAAAATTTCAACTTCTGTCTGAGCAGTATGAGATAAATCTCATATTTCGATCCTTGGAGCTGGGTACTTAAGGCTATCTGAATCGAAAGAAAAAATCGATTTGATTAGGTATTTGATCTACACATGTACCCTGCTAATTATTTTTCTTGGCCGGCTTCTTGAATCTTCAGAGAAAAAATTACCAACTTCTATCTGAGCACTATGAGATAAACCTCATATTTCGATCCTTGGAGCTGGGTACTTGAGGATATCAGAATGGAACGAAAAAATCAATTTGATTAGTTATCTGATCAATACATGTATCCTGATAATTATTTTGAGATAAACCTCATATTTCGAACCTTGGAGCTGGGTACTCAAGGATATCTGAATCAAACGAAAAAATCAATTTAATTATGCATTTGATCGACTAATGTATCCTGCTAATAACCTTTCTTGGCCGGCCATTCAGATATCCAGAAAACTAAAATTACAAACTTCTAACTGAGCGCTACGAGAATAATTTCATTTTCGAACCTGTAGTGCTTTCAGAATTGAACGAAAAAATTTGTTTGATTAATTAGTCCTTAGGTATATGCATTCAGCTGATTACAAAGCTTATTCACCTATTCGGAACATCGGAATAAAATATCAGAAGCGTGAGAGAACGGTAGGGAACGGTATTGACCGTGGTGGAATAGCAGCGCTTGGAGTTGGCCAGCCGGGAGCTAACATCACCGAGGAAATCATTGAAGGATACTGTGGGAGGCATATTCATCATTGAATGGTTTCTTTCTGGGTTTTCTCTCCCAAACTCTGAATAATATCTATGAAATAAAAGAATTGGTTCAAGCACTGACGTGGAGTCAGAAGCTTTTGCGCGAATGTTCTATTGTCCATTCTTCTGTATTGGACACCCTTAATCGAATTTACCATGGTAAATTATATTGTCCATTCTCTTATATTGGACACTCTTAATTCGAATTTACCATGGTAAATTCGACTTAAGTAGTGATCAAGTATTTTCGCGTTGGCATTCTACAACTTTCAACCATGTTTGCATTCAATCGATTTAGTATTTTTCAAGTTAATGAGAAACAAAAAACAACCAAATTTCAGACGGCGCTAACTCTAAAACCGTTTGGTCAATTATGCTAATAAACAAACTAAAATGTCGCGTTCTGATGCACATCCTAACCTGAAAACTTCAAGCCGCTATCTCTTTCCGTTCTCAAGTTATCGTGACAACAAAAATATTTTTTAATAATTTTTTAATAATTTTCTAGCCATACGATTCGCACAAAATTTCACCAACTTGCTTAGGTTCATATTCTACAACTACTCACCAAGTTTGAATTCGATCGGATTTATATTGGTTGAAAACAAAATTATTACTCGGAAACCACTTATTATGCCCATTAACACACTTGTCCGTCCTATTGGGATGCGCCACCTACCCTGAAAATTTCAAGTCGCTAGCTCTTTTCGTTCTCAAGTTATCGTGGCAATGGCCGGACAGAATCAAATTTGACCTCGAATTCTTCATTGGGGAGTCGAACTAAATCGTTTGAGACTATTTTTGTCAAAAAAATTCGAAAGTTACAGACATTTGGGCAAAACGATAACGCGATATTCCCCAGAACATACGTGCAAAAATTAATTATTTTGTGATTTGCTTCTGCGCAATAAACACAAGATATTTGTCAGAAGCAATCGATCGAACAATGTTGCCTAACAAATAACAACGAAACAACATCAACGAAGAAACAACTATATCGTAACGTTTCGGAGTCTATATTCGAGAATTGTCACAATTCTCGAATCTCAGAATAACAATCAACCAAATAAATCTGAAGATTTTTTCGTTAAGCGTCTGAAGAAGGAGTCTGATATAGAGTCCGAAACGTTACGAAATAGTTGTTTCTTCGTTGATGTTGGTTCGTTGTTATTTGTTAGGCAACATTGTCGATTGATTGCTTCTGACAAATATCTTGTGCTTCTTACGCAGAAGCAAATGACAAAATAATTATGTTTTTATTTTATATATATTTTTCGGAGTTTGGGAGAGAAAACCCAGAAAGAAACCATTCAGTGATAAAATTTGGATGGCTGGTCTTTTGTTATTATATCGTGATCTGTAGCGGTTAACAAAATTTTATTGTTACGACTCAAAATAATTATCGGTAATATCGGACGAGGATTTTGTTGATACGTATTACGTAGAGACTCTGCTTTGTAGTAGGTAACTGGAAGGCAGTATCCCGACCTGCTGAGAAGATAAATTAATATTGGGGATAAAATAAAAGAATTCACTTTGTGAACCCATCGAATTATATACGCGAAAAATTGTGGCTTTATGTTTTTGGAAAGAGTCATTCGTGGGACCTACACCCTCACAAAAATAATAGTTGGGTTTTCACTTACAGTACGTCGACGTGGACTACGTTTGGTTTTGGGCAGAAGTCACGTCGGGAAACGGAAAGTACAGACTGTTCCGTCGATAGTAAGATACGTTGAGGTTTTTGAGTCGTGTTTCCAATCCGGACATTTTACATGAGAATTGAATCGTATGTTTTAATTACAAATCAAGAGAATAGGTAGTACGGTATTTGTTAATAATTTTGGATTCAGTCTATTAAAAAGGGTTGTATATTTAGAAAAATTGGATGTTATTAATGTGATTCAACTTTCACCACAGCCTGACCCTCAGAAAGGTTGCACAAGTCCTATCCTTCGCGAGATACGCGGAACCCACTTTTTTTCCAGAAAAGGGAGGAGTTTAAGAAATAGATTTTATAAAGTAAATAACTTCTTTTAGTCGATGGAAAGCCGCTCTGCCATCGTGTAATATCTAAAAACAAAGGGATTATAATAAATGGTGACAGCGGCGGGATATGTTAATTTTCTGGGGAAAGCCAGATAGATTAGTGGTTGAATAGAAATAAAATTAATAGTATAGTGAATCAAAATTAAAATATCTGGTGAGCTCAATATCATCGTTAATTTCGAGCCGGCCTCAAATATTTCAATTTTTGCAGTAAAAATTACTACAGTGAACCTATGTGAATATTTATTAACGACAATTTTAAATCCCAGCTATCGTCCGGAAGACCTTTATAATACAGCTCACTTCAAGACACGTGATAGTGTAGAAAGGACATATGTGTGCGGAAGAGAAGATTTGCCTGTCCTACTGTGCATTTACAGTTATTCTAGCTATGGCAGTGTTGCACAATACAACCTAGATCCAGAATGATTATTTTGAAATTGAGGAAGAATTTCAAGAAGTGTCCATCAATTCGGATAAATCAATTCCAGATTTCTTCGTAGCAAACATAATATTTCGAAGGATGATACTTAGTCAATATAATAGGTGAGTTTGAATAAAATCGATAATTTCATAGTATTTTATTTACTATTTGTAATTTTTTTCTTGAGACGAATATCAAGTTTGCTTTATCAATAGTAGTAATTTTTTTTTCTTTTCCCTTATAATTCCATATTTCGTTTATATACCATTTTTTCATTATCAATTTGTATTTGAAGTAATTAAATTTTTCTTTGTAATCAAATCTTCATATTTTAGATTTCCACATTTCCAGTTGACCATTGCATTCGTTATGTTAGTTATAGATTTTTTTTTTAGTTAGAGACATCTTGGCTCTTGGTTTTTTTCGAGGATTTTGTGTTTGGGTCTGTTGGACCAATTGGGGAATAGCAGAAATTGTAGAATTATATTCCTGTGTGCTGTTCTCCTGATTTACAGAACTGCAGGGATAGGGACACAATTCAACCTCAACCGTTGGAAGTACTTCCTCTTCACTGAAGTTTTCAGCAATGCCTGGAATATGAAAATCAAAAATAAATATATATTTCAGTTCCTTATAAACTTTGATATAAACATTGAACAGTTCTCTTTAAATAATCCTAAAATACACAATGTTTTCCAATTCGTTTTACTCATTCATGAATAACTTGAATCTCTCGAAATATAAAATCCTTCTTTTCCAAATTGCATGAAATCACATCAATCTCCACTTTGGAGGATCTTTGTTCTCACTATAGTTCCGTGTCGTTCATTGTCGTTAAAAAAAATGCTTCAAAAATTATCTTTTAAAAAATTGGTTCAAGCACTGACGTGAAGTCAGGAGCTTTTACGCGTATGTTCTATTGTCCATTCTCCTGTATTGGACACTTTTAATCGAATTTACCATGGTGAATTCTATTGTCTATTCTCCTGTATTGGACACTCTTAATCGAATTCACCATGGTAAATTCGATTAAGAGTGTCTAATACAGGAGAACAGACAATACAATTCACCATGGTAAATTCGATTAACAGTGTTCAATACAGGAGAATGGACAATAGAACATACGCGCAAAAGCTCCTGACTTCACGTCAGTGCTTGAAACAATTTTTTTTCGTGAATTCAGGAGCTTTTGCGCGTATGTTCTATTGTCCATTCTCCTGTATTGAACACTCTCAATCGAATTTACCATGGTGAATTCTATTGTCTGTTCTCCTGTATTAGACACTTTTAATCAAATTTACCATGGTGAATTCGATTAAGAGTGTCCAATATAGGAGAATAGACAATAGAATTCACCATGGTAAATTCGATTAAAAGTGTCCAATACAGGAGAATGGACAATAGAACATACGCGCAAAAGCTCCTGACTTCACGTCAGTGCTTGAACCAATTTGTTTTTCTTGAAGTCAGGATAAAAAGCAATGATGAAAAAATTAACACCGTATTGTCTACCTTCAATTCTTCTTTAAGATGTTTGAATCCAATCGGTTTTGTATTCTTCGAGTTAATGAGGAACAAAAAACAACCAAATTTCAGAAAATTTCAGATGGCTATAACTCTAAAACCGTTTGGACGATTATGCTCATAAACAAAATCAAATGTCGCATTCAGATGCACAACCTAACTTGAAATTTTCAAGCCGCTATCTCTTTCCGTTCTCAGGTTATCGTAACAACAAAAATATTTTGAATAATTTTTTAATAATTTTCTAGCGATACGATTCTCACAAAATTTCACAAACGTGCTAAGGTCTATATTCTACAACTATTCACCAAGTATAAATTCTATCAGATTTATTTTGGTTGAAAATAAGATTATTACTCGGAAACCATTGGGCCGATTATACCCATTAACGAACTTGTCCGTCGTATTAGGATGCGCCACCTACCCTGAAAATTTCAAGTCGCTAGCTCTTTCCGTTCTCAAGTTATCGTGGCAACGGCCGGACGGCCGGACGGCACCACAGAATTAAATTTCACATTTGGGCAAAACTATAACGCGATGTTCCCCAGAACATACGCGCAAAAAAAGAGCAATCTACAATGCTTCGATCTTTAATGGTTCAAAAATTGTCATTAAATTTATTTATCAAGATTAAATTAGCAATCTGCAATGATTCAACAGTAGGTAAACTACCAGGGTCCTAGGACATTTCAAGGCCACCAAAACCATGGTAGTTCCTGGTACACTTCAAGGTCACCCAAATGGAACCTAACCCAAGTGGGTAGGCAACCAAAAATTAATGTAGTAAACGTGTGACGTCATTGCAGGTGACCTTGGGCTGGTAGATCAGGCCTAGCCAGGCTTGCGCAGGTTAATTTTGCGAGAGAAGTGAAAAAAATTTTTTTTCGGACTTAGAAAAATTTCGAAAATTTCGGACTTAGAAAAATTTCGTAAAGTTCGGACTTACAAAAATTTCAACAAGTTCGGATTTCAAATCGAATAAAACGATGATTAATTTTGTGAGAATATTGAAAAAAAAATATATTTTTGAAAATTCTTTATGTTGGACTTGGAAAAACTTTGAAAGGAACAATTTTAGCTACTATAAACCTTAGATATCCTTATGGGAAATTACATGTTAAAATAAGTGAAATTGAACTAGAATTCTGGGAGGAAATAAAACAAGACAATTATAATATTTGTTTTTTATTGACAAGCCAATCGTATAGTAAATTAACATTTTCGAGTGCACATATGAGTTCATTCTTTACATGTCACCTACAATGATAACTTGTTGTGGATACTTCTTTTAAGAGTTTTAGCTTGGGGCAGTCAGACATCTCTAGGATGATACATCGATCGGAGTCTTTATGTAATAGTGTTCTTAGAATCCTTACTTTCGGCAATCCTTTTACGTAAATTAAGCTTTGTGCATCAGGTAGTAGGTGGCTCTTCAAAACAGAAATTAGCATTTCTATAGGTATATAGTAATCATAGTTGGTCGTCCAATCCAAACCATGGATGTTGTTTGTTGTGTAATCTATCTGCCATTTGAAATGCTCAGATAGTAGATGAAATTGCACTGGTGTTCTTATAAAATATTTTTCCTTTCACAAGTGTTAATATTTAAAATTGAAAGTTCCCTGATGTAAAATTCACTATCTTTGTAGTGGAACCCTTGGAAATCCACAATAAATGCCATTTTGTGCCGTCGTATGAGCTCTAGATAATCCTTACAGTCCCACTTAATGGATTATATATCACGTTTCGGTCGTGAAGAATTGAACAATAAGCACTTGTTTTGTTTGGTACCGGTTTTGCTGTTTCAATTTCAAGTCTGATATCGACTGCACCGTTCTTTATTGTCTCACTCTGATGAGTACAATCTATGACAGCTATTGGTGCTGTATGTTTGAATGAACTGGGTGTAAACGCTGGTTCAGCTTCGTTTTTATAATAGTACGCTCTTTGAAAATGCGCATACATTTCATATAATAACGACCATTGATTCTTGTCCCAATCAAGGTTAAGGTTATCATACGGATATGCGTCTGAATTCAGGAATAATTTAATATTCCTTAGATTACAATGATCAAATAATGCCGAATCTCTGTTTAAGCTATTTTTACGATCCGTTTGGAAGGCAAAAATAACAATTCGGGGTTTTTCCATCAAGCTGCTTGATTTAACAGTCCAGGTGTGATGGGTAGTCTCTTGAAGAGTGGGTAATTGTTGAATTTCCCAATTTCTAAATGAAATGGATAAATCTCTGCTCTCCTCAACATATTTCAATAATCTTAATTTTTGCACATCGGCCACTTTAAGATGTGGCACTTTCCAATAAATTTTGTTGATTTCCACAAAGGGTTTTTCAGTTCCTGTTACTGGTTGATTAATAATCGCGTTCAAATCATTGCTGCTCCTAATCAATACCAATTCTTGACGAACATTCATAATAACCTTTTGGAAATCCTCTGCAAATCCCAGCCACAATTTAAGAGGTATACAAACGGTAAAATTACCTTTTTGATCAAGGATATCAGGTAGTCCATCTAATGCCAATCCAGCATTTTGCGAACGATCAAATTGATACTTCGTGTAGGATAAGTAACTCTTCAATGTGCTAGTTATTCCCAAATTCCGTGTTTGATCAATCACAGTGCCTCCTATTTCATAACGAGTTTCATCGAAAAGAAATGAAATTCCATTTTTTATAAATTTTATATGTGTAGTTTCAGTAGGTGGATGTTTAACATCATCACTATTTTTTAATAATTTCCCCCCAATATAAATGTAACTATATGATGGTAAAGTGTATAGATCTTGCGTTTGGATGGGTATTCTTATTTCATCACTGCACTTATATGTCGTTGAAGCATACGGTTGATGAGTATGATATTCAAAATTCGCAATAGATTCATCAATTAGAACATTTTCAGCTACATTTAAATTTAGGAAACTCATTTTGTCTTCACTTTAAAACCCAAGGACCTTAAAAATAATTTATTTGTCGCTGTTAACGGTACACTGGTTTTTGTAGTACTGAACAATATATTTCTATCAGCCCCTTTTTTGTTATTTTTCATACCATTAGATTGTTGTTGTTGTTCTTGGTTGCTTGAGAAAACGTTATAATATCTCATGATCGCTCTTAGTTCACTTGTTGTAGATTTTTTTCACATGTAATCTTACTGTTACCACTTCTCCGTTGAAATTGACCAAGTTACCCTCTTGGTCTATTAGTTTTATAGCAATTTCATTGATAAATTTCGTATTTATCGGTAAATAGATAACATTAGAGGGGTTTTCAACTATCTTGGTGCCTGGTGCATTTTTTGGATAGAAGACGTGCAAAATATGTTTTTTTCATCATAAGAATATGTGTTTTGCACTAAATTACATTCAATATTGATCGCATTCACTCTGAAAATATTGATAGGCTTGTTGGAAATATGTTTTTTATTAGCAGCTAATATTTGCGGTGTAAACCCCAAAACTTGTGCTATACTACAATTCTGTTGAAAATCAATAGGTTCCGTGCATTTCACTTCCGATCTCAGGGTGGTTCGATTCAACGAAATATTTATGGCTGGTCTATCTGTTTGACCTTTCAATGGATTATTTTCATAGTTATCAATTATATATTTTTGTAGATAGTGATTTATATCACTTATTTCATAGCAACCAGGTGGAAGAATGATTATGTTGTTCACACCAAAATGGAAACGATTATTTGTTTCATCGACATTGGGAATGCTATTGTAACTGACAAAGTTTATTAATCCGATAACATAGTCATGAGATTCACTTAACACAATTGGTGGATATATAGTGGCTTGCAATTCTGACGACTTGTCGTCTAACGTGAACGTGTAGGACATGATGTTGCTGCTTGCATAAAACCGACCATATTTTTCATTTGAATGATAATTTATTTAATAAAAATTTTATACATAAGTGCCCACAATTATACGATGTTTTTTTTGATATGTTTTATAATTATAGAAAATATTCAATTGTTTCTTATGCGTACAATGATGTTTACAACCAGATTTAAAATATTTACAAACTTCAAGAGGTGGAGGTAGATTTCCATAACTATCAAAATATGAAATGTTATCCCCCTTTTTGCGATAGCTGACCCAATGTGTGCCCGGCCCATCAGAGTTGTCTAAATTCACAATTCCGCATTCATTTTTTCGAATACGTTTAGGCATCTCATCTTTCATAAAGCATCCACGAAAATTAGCAATTTTTAATTCTGTAACCAAATTGCTAATATCCCGATCTGTTAGTGCTCGCTTTGGAAGTTTCATCTCTCTCTCTCTCTCTCTCTCTCTCTCTCTTTTTTTGTTAATTGTAACGATCTGCTTCACTGTCTCGTAGAAAAAGTCCAAATCCTTTTTTGTATTTTCTCAAGCACATTCCTTTTCCCATAGCAATAGCTTCCATAGTTTTATTGTGTCGATTTGCCTCTTCGAATTGTTGTTTGGCCTGTTTAGCAGCATTAATTGAATCAATAATTTTTGCAGTTCCCCCACCTAGTGCACCTAAAGCACTCAATCCCGCAAAAATCGGAATTAATGGTAAAATACCTCCTTTTTTAGGTAACCTTATCACTTTTGTTGATTTTATTTTGGATTTGAATTTATTGGCTAATTTCTTTGCCAAAAATACCCGTGAAAATAGGTCCTTAGGTTTTTTTCTTATTATATGTTTTTTTTATTTCTTTCACCACTTTATTGAAAGAAACACGTTTAATCTTCTTTTTCTTCATGCTCATTCTTTTTACACCACATATACACACTCAAAGTTGAGCAGGACTGCACCCCAATTATGTAAAGCTCACATATTTATAGGTAAAATTCTTGTTCGTTTAGCACCCCCATTCTCGTCCTGATCTTCATCTGTGGTTCTTTTTCGTTTTATATAAGGTATTTCTTCATAATCTATCTTGTCATTGTCAGTATTTATTTTCAATCTCTTACTTTCAATCTCATCGTTGCTATAGACGCTTTTACGCTTTTTCACCCTCAAAATTGGTTTTCGAATTTTCTTTTTATTGGTGGTATCAGCGAAGGCAGGAGCAGCATCAGCAGCAGTCCTATTTGATGTCATAATTTTAATCATCGCAGGAGTAGGAATTTGATTTTGTTGTTGTTGTGAAGGTTGAGTAGGTTTGGATTTTAAAATTCTTGGTTTTAACAGTTTTATTGCCTTTTCCCCTGAATTTTCTTCTTCTACACTTAGAATGATTTCATTGCACTTTTTTCTGATGAGTAATAAACTCTTTAGGAGTTTTCGTAAAACATTTCTTTGTTGTCTCTTATTACCAATTCCCATCCCTAATTTAACTTTGCTTCGCATTATACCGCTAACACCTAATGCAGCCATCTTTTCAGTAAGCGAAGCATCAGAAGAATGATATCTTTCCATAGCTTTAGTAGCTAAATTTCATCTGCTTTATGGCGGTGTTTTAAATCCTTCTCTTTCGAATATTTAATATCATGTTCCATGCATGCCTCATCCAATTTATTTATAGGTTTGGATCCTGACATTAAACGTTTCGATAGACGTGTTCCAGGACCACAATAATTGTACCCAGGTATATGTAATTCAAATGGCAGGGAATTTATAAGGTTGTTAACAAGTCCACCACCCGTATAAAATTTCATATTTCAACCAAAATATATATATATAAATTCTTGTGAAAGTTTTCTTGGGTAATTGCAGCACGTTGTGTTTGACTAGTAAAACAATATTTACTTTTTCATTTTATATAATTTCCAACATATGTTTCGGCCTTGATTGGCCTTTTTCAAGGATGTATAATATAACAATCTAATACTAATTTTTGACAAATTACAACTGTCAAAATTGAAAACAATGTCATGAATCAAAATATCAAATAATTTTATCACTTCAAGACAGCGATAGCTGTGTAAGTTGATAAAATTAAGAAACTGGGATCTATATTTTCATTTCCTATCATTTTATTAAATTGAAATATATTTGTGCCAAGTTTTTGGTGTCAGTTTTATCGTTCATAGCTTCTTTCTCTTTTTTGATATGAATCATTTCTAATATATTTCGGGTTTTACAATTTTTTTCTCTATCTAAAATATGAAAGTTTTCAAAATCCATTTTATGCCCTTCAATTTGTTCGTGTTTTTTAAGTGCTGTGGTATTTTTACAAAATTTATGGCCATTGATACGTTCTTTTATATATTGTGATGTTTGACCTATGTATACTTTAGGGCAGTTTATGCAGTTAATTTGGTATATACAATTTGAAATTTTATTTTTTGGAATTTTTGATTTTAAATTTGAGTTTAAGAATTTCAAATTATTCACATTTTTATATGCTAAATTTATTCCATAATCTTTTAATGTTGTATTTAGTTTTTCCGATAGGCCTTGTATATATGGTAAAGATATGTATTTTAGAATTTTAGTTTCGCTTTTTTTAGTATTTTTTTTCTCTGTGTTGTATAGGCTGAAAATTTTGTTTTTGAAAATTTTGTTTATTATTTTTAGAGGATAGTTATTTCTTATCAGCATATTTTTTGCTTTATTTATTGTTTGTTTTCTGAATTCTGGACTTGTGAGTTTTAGAGCTCTGTCAGCGATTCCTGATATCACACTTTTCTTATGAATCATTGGGACTGTAGCTTCAAAATTTAAATATCGTCCGCTCCAGGTAGGTTTTGTATACCAAATTGTCTTTATTTTAGTGTTTGTTCGAATAAGTGTTAGATCCAAGAAATTGATTTTATTTTGTTCTTCTAATTCATGGGTGAATTTCAATTTTGGATGGTAGTTATTGAAATCGCTAATAATTTCACATATTTTATCTTCAGGTGCTGCTGTGAGACAATCATCTACGAAACGTTTAAAAAATGGTATTTTGTATGTTAATCTATTTATAACAGTTTCTTCTAAATCTTCCATAATAAGTTGTGCTATTACCGCAGAAATCGGAACTCCCATGCCACATCTATTTATTTGACAATAAAATTCGTTTTTAAATTGAAAATACGAGCATGAAAAACATAGTTCGATTGCTTTTATAAATTCTGTTTTTGGTAGGTCTGTATGTATTTTTATTTCATTCCATTTCTTAATAATAAAGTCTTTTGCTACGTCAAGTGGTAAATTTGTGTATAAGCTGACAACATCTAGTGAGAACAATTTTTCATTGTTTTTTAATGATACATTATCTATGAATTTTTTGAATTGCCATGAATCTTTTATATAAAATTTATTTTTTATTGTCAAATAAATGGATGTGGCATGGGAGTTCCGATTTCTGCGGTAATAGCACAACTTATTATGGAAGATTTAGAAGAAACTGTTATAAATAGATTAACATACAAAATACCATTTTTTAAACGTTTCGTAGATGATTGTCTCACAGCAGCACCTGAAGATAAAATATGTGAAATTATTAGCGATTTCAATAACTACCATCCAAAATTGAAATTCACCCATGAATTAGAAGAACAAAATAAAATCAATTTCTTGGATCTAACACTTATTCAAACAAACACTAAAATAAAGACAATTTGGTATACAAAACCTACCTGGAGCGGACGATATTTAAATTTTGAAGCTACAGTCCCAATGATTCATAAGAAAAGTGTGATATCAGGAATCGCTGACAGAGCTCTAAAACTCACAAGTCCAGAATTCAGAAAACAAACAATAAATAAAGCAAAAAATATGCTGATAAGAAATAACTATCCTCTAAAAATAATAAACAAAATTTTCAAAAACAAAATTTTCAGCCTATACAACACAGAGAAAAAAAATACTAAAAAAAGCGAAACTAAAATTCTAAAATACATATCTTAACCATATATACAAGGCCTATCGGAAAAACTAAATACAACATTAAAAGATTATGGAATAAATTTAGCATATAAAAATGTGAATAATTTGAAATTCTTAAACTCAAATTTAAAATCAAAAATTCCAAAAAATAAAATTTCAAATTGTATATACCAAATTAACTGCATAAACTGCCCTAAAGTATACATAGGTCAAACATCACAATATATAAAAGAACGTATCAATGGCCATAAATTTTGTAAAAATACCACAGCACTTAAAAAACACGAACAAATTGAAGGGCATAAAATGGATTTTGAAAACTTTCATATTTTAGATAGAGAAAAAAATTGTAAAACCCGAAATATATTAGAAATGATTCATATCAAAAAAGAGAAAGAAGCTATGAACGATAAAACTGACACCAAAAACTTGGCACAAATATATTTCAATTTAATAAAATGATAGGAAATGAAAATATAGATCCCAGTTTCTTAATTTTATCAACTTACACAGCTATCGCTGTCTTGAAGTGATAAAATTATTTGATATTTTGATTCATGACATTGTTTTCAATTTTGACAGTTGTAATTTGTTAAAAATTAGTATTAGATTGTTATATTATACATCCTTGAAAAAGGCCAATCAAGGCCGAAACATATGTTGGAAATTATATAAAATGAAAAAGTAAATATTGTTTTACTAGTCAAACACAACGTGCTGCAATTACCCAAGAAAACTTTCACAAGAATTTATACAAGAAAGAAGCACAAGAAAACTCAAGATTTAATAATATATATATATATATACACACACACACACACAACCTTCGCTTTATAAAGAAAAGCTATAAATGATATAGTTTTAGTTATGTTAGTCATTTTTATTTGAAACATTGTTCAATATGAAAGTTCATCAACAAAAAGTTCATCTAAAAGTTCAGAATAATGATGTGTTGCAGACTGCAGGTGCTTATCATCAACATTCGAAACAAGGTGATTTATTTCCCGCTACTATTAGATGTCTTATAGTAGGACCTTCAAATTGTGGGAAAACTAATGTTATGATTACACTCATTGAACATCCACATGGATTGAAATTTGAGAATATTAACTTATACTCAAAATCGGTACATCAACCGAAATACCAGTACCTCGAGCAATTATTAAAACCAATAAAAGGAATAACTTTCAACACTTTCACGACAGCTGAAAATATAGATCCACCTAATAGAGCCAAACCTAATTCTCTATTCATTTTCGATTATGTCATCTGCAACAAACAAGATGTAATGCGTGAGTTCTTCAGTATGGGAAGACATAATCATGTGGATTGTTTCTATTTAGCACAAAGTTAAGCTAAAATACCAAAAAATCTAATACGAGAAAATGCTAATGTTATTATTCTTTTCAAACAAGATGAAATGAATCTAAAACATGTCTATACAGATCATATTGGTTCGATGGATTTTTCCTTTGATACATTTAAAAATATATGTTCAATGTGCTGGTCGGGGGAACCATTTAGTTTCGTTTCAATCTTTAAGGATAATGAACTAAATGGAGGTCGATATAGAAAAGGTTTTGACGAATTCATCAATATAAATACCTAAACTCTATTACTGCTTATGTTAGTTTGCCAGTTCAACAACAGGTGTTGACAAGCAGAACGTTGATAACGATGACCGAAATGAACACTTACAATAAGAGATTGAAACGACTTTTGATTCATAAACGTAAAAATATTAAAGATAAATTACAATTACTCAAGTATGGAGAGAGAGTCAAAGAAAATGCATTTTCTCCAATAACGAAACAATTGAAGGAAATAAAAAAAAATTTGAAACATGAGGAAGACGAAAAGAATGGCAATCATGAAGAAGAATTAGAAGAAGAAGACTTAAAATGGGTGATGCCTCAATCGTCTTTATCACCGCTCACACCCATTGGGGAAACGACAGCAGGCAGCAGTAAAGACAGGACCAAGGAGACCGCTAATAATACTTCGTTTATCGATTACCTAGATCAATATCCACCCATTGCGAGGAAATATATTATGAGTCTGAATGAAAATCCTTCAAAATTCGATCGAAAATATGGTGTTCGTTTTGATCCAGAAACGGAAAAATTCTCGATTGGTAATTCACGAATGCAAATAATTGATAATGGAGATGTTATGGTAAAAAATAAAAGGTATCGAGGTACTAGAGGTTTATACGAATTAATATTTAAACGAAAACCTAAGAAATATTCTGAGGAAGACTTGCAAAATTACCATGATATAATTACTAAAACAAACGCACATAAATGTTATTATCACCCAAGCAATCAGATAGATGGTAACAAAACTGTTAAATATAAAAAAATTGTTGCACCGTTAATAAAAAAGAAGGGGAGTTCTATCAATTTGAGATTACATAAAAACACAGCCTATATGTTTTGGAATGATCCTAATGAATTAGTTGAATGATTGAAATCATTATTGGCATCACATGAAGCTGGAAACAGTGGTGTTATAAATGAAATCACTTCAATTGTTGAAGAATTGTACGAGGCTGGTTTGATAGTATAACGATGACATCGAGAACCGAGAAGAAGTGGCAAATTGTCACCGAGCTGTATAAGCAGGCCCGAATAAATTTTAAACGTTGTAAAACAATTGTACGTGGCTTGTGGGACTTATGCCAAGCTGATCTGATAGATATGCAACCATATGCCAAAGAAAATAACGGTTTCAAGTATATTCTAATTGTCATCAATTGTTTCTCTAAATACGTTTGGACTGAACCGCTCAAGGATAAATCAGGGAAAAATGTGTCTACTGCTATGGAAACTATTTTGTTGAAGATGTTGAAATCGAAAAAAAACAACAGTTTGAAAAATTTACAAACAGACAAGGGTACAGAATTTTATAATGTTACTTTCAAAAAGCTAATGGAAAAATATTCTATTAATCTTTATTCCACCTACAGTGATAAAAAAGCAGCAATTGTTGAACGTGTAATTCGAACAATTAAAGGAAAAATGTATCCTCAATTTTCCTTTCAAAATACCCACAAATGGATAGGTGGTATTTTAGCTGAAGTGGTTAAAAACTATAATAATTCTGTGCACCGCACAATCGGAATGAAACCGATCGATGTAAAAGAAACAAATGAAGATTCTCTACGTGGAATTTATAGTAATCCAAAGTCACCAATACGAAAATGTAAATTCATAAAAGGTGATCATGTAAGAATTTCCACAGCGCGGGGTGTCTTTGATAAAAAATATAATATGAATTGGTCTCCTGAAATCTTTATTATTAAAAAAAAAGTATTGAGCACACCCACAACATATATTTTGAAGGATATCAATGATAAAGAAATCAAGGGAGGATTTTATGAGGAGCAAATGCAAAAAGTGAAATATCCAGATATTTATTTGGTTGAAAAAGTTTTGAAACGTAAAGGTGGAAAAAGCCTAGTTAAATGGGTTGGATTTGACGATACACATAATCAATGGATATCAAATGACAATGTATCTTAAAGGTAACAATAAAACACCAATAATTTAGTAATGATTCTTTTATTACTTCAAAGTCCCAAATGGTTAACGTTTTTTTCAAATGAAATCATGATCATCAATCTCGATTCTTGGCATTTCCCTTCTTCTTCTTTTCGACGGTTGTGATGAGGGTGGTTGTTGTGATAGGGGTGGTATTGTTTCCTCCTCCCCCGAAAATAATTGTGAATTAATTTCAAAAAGTTGTCTTTTGGCTGCTCTTCTTTGTCTCGAATCCTCCTCATTAAGCCCATTATTCACATGAGGTGTACTTTGGGTAATGGGAACTCCTGCTTCCCTCAAGGCTCTCTTCAATATCACCCCATCTGATTGTAATGGGGGTGTTTGTGAAGGTGGTGGTGGTGTTGATATACATGCTTGTGTTACTTGAGCACTCTCGATATCCTCTTCGTCGACAATATTGTACTTGTATCTTCTTATGACATCTTCCAATAACCCCAGATCTTTGTCATCCTCCAATCGTGTTTTCAGGTATTTCACAGGTAAATTACCAAATTTTTTTTTCATCGTTTTTACTTTTGGACTATATGATAGTTTTATTGTTACCTTATCATCATAAAGAGTGACTTTGGGGGCTCCATATCTTTGAACAAATGAAAGTAGTTTAAAAAAAATAAAAATGATTAGGGAGGAAAAAAACTTACTGAAAAATCTGCTTGCACACCACCTCTAACATTCGGGGAGTAAAATTGTCCCGATCAGTAGAGAAAACAACAATAGTACAAGGAATATTCATGTTAAAGTTTTTTTCTTATTCACGTGCACGTTCGTAGCTGGTAACTCCAATAATTATACTAGTTTTTCAAGATGAATTGAACGGAATTTATACTCTGAAATCGCTGATTGTCAAGGACAAAATGTTTAAATTTTGGGACAGAATATTTTACTGTCAATCCTTCTTCCCCTTTATTTTATTTGAAAATGTAAATACATAATTCATGTGAAATATCAATTGAAATTTGTTTGAAGTTATTCATTTTCACCAAACGAATATCCATATTAAGAATTACATATATCAATTAATTGGTGTGAATCAATTACATACAAAGTGAAAATTTTCATCAATTGGATAATTATTTATTAGGCGATGTATTACTCTCTAAGTAAACGCTTATCGGTATGCTAATTGAGTCGGTATGCTAATTGAGCTTCGTCGGCGTTTATTTATCTCCGCGGATACACTGTAGTTAATTGAATAGAATGCAACTCTAACCATTTATTATTCCTCTTAATTATATCGAATGATACATTGTTTTAATATTAATGATGTACATGCAAAAATCTATATTGTTAGGATGCAACTTTGACCTTTTCTATCTTTGTCTACTATTATAATCTGAATTGAATTATTGCAAAATTAACAAAAATTTTGGGGCACGTGTAGTTGCGATCCGAATTGGTATATAAGAAATAGATTGCGTAGGTATTCTACTTGAGGTTGTGTTTGTGCATAGAGCAGAATCGACGTAAGCAGATTTTATTTTCTACCTGTTTTAAAAAAAAATGTTTGGGCTGATTTTTGAGTTTCCAATTTTTCAAATGAAAATATTTTTTTCAGACATAAAAAAAAAAACCATAAAAATACAGCAAAAATCCGTGAAAAAGGCAGAGAAAAAAAAATGAGCGGTACAGCAACCATCCGTTTAGATAGTTTGTCGGCTGAAGCCGTTAAGACTATGGAAAGGGTGAGTAGATTGATCCAAACTAAAGAGGAATTTTTAAAATATATTACTCATTTGAAAAATATTATTTGCGTTTTGAATAGATCGATTAAAAATAAATATAATGATGCTATTGGGAATTTTGCTGGAGTTGAATCTAATCTTAGTATTTTAAAGTATTATCAACGAACATTTAGGAAAAAGTTATCAAAATTAATGGAAAAACGATGCGAACCAAATTTAGAATGGCATGAAATTAAATCGGCATTTAATGGGCGTATATCTAGTGGTATTATTACAAATCTTGGATTCAAAGATCCTCAATTATTTTTGGAGAAAGCATTTAGAAGTTTTGCAATACAAATTCGTAAGTCGTTGAAAAAATCTGTACTAAAAGTTAACACTATTTTGGCTGGTTTATTTGTGAAACCCTCTGATTTAGAGACTAACTTTAAATTTTTTTCCACAAAAAATGAAGTTATTGACGTTAGTGTAAATTTAAAAGATTGGTATAAAAACAATGTATCGTCTGTTATTTTGAATCGAATGGGTGAGTTCCAAGAACGCGATTCGGGCTGGAGTCTATATGAAATTTTGTATTTGAAATTGAACATTAATCATTTCAGTCCAATAAATGTTGGTATGTCCACTTATGTAGATTTACCAGCATTTGTGAAAAGCACGCATAGTGTAATCAATATAAAAAATAATGATCAGTACTGTTTCCTGTGGTCTATAATGGCTGCTCTTTTTCCCGTTTACGATGAATCCAAAAATAAATGTAGAGTATATTCTTACCCCGATTTTAAAGGCTTTCTTAATTATGAAAACATTAATTTCCCAATAGAATTGAAGGATATTCCAAAATTTGAATTATTGAACGGTTTAGGAATAAATATTTTTACTATTTCGAATAACAAGGAGATTGTTCCTCTTTGTCTTACCAAGAGTCCATTTTACAAAATAATAATAAATCTCTTGATGGTGCCTTGTGAAAATTTGACAAATGAAATAGCTGAAAATAATCCTGGAACGAGTTCAATGAATTTAAAAACTAAAGCATATTACCATTTTGCTCTAATAAAAAATTTATCCCGTCTTTTGAGTCGTCAACTTAAAGATTCGAAAAATAGGAAATATTTCTGTGAAAGATGTTTGAATCATTTCGCTACAAATGAATCTTTGGAAAGGCACCTGGAATTATGTAGAGATTTGAATCACTGTAAAATAGTTTTACCTAAAGAAACTCATAAGATTTTAAAATTCAAAAATTTTACACATCAAATACCTATGCCTTTCGTTATTTATGCGGACATTGAAAGTCTTTTGGTTGATTATGATCTGTCCTCTTCCTCCTTTGCTCTCGATAATAAAACTATAAGGCGCAAAAAACATGAAGCCTTTAGTATAGCTTATTATTTCAAATGTGATTATGATGATTCTTTATCTAAATTCAATTTATATACAGGTTCTGATTGTATAAAATGGTTCTTAAATGAATTGGAAAATCTTTCAGCATATGTTGGAGGAATTATATCGAACCCTCTTCCAATTGTAATGAACGATGAGGAGAAACAGAATTTTTATGAAGCGAAGCAATATTATGTGTGCGATAATGAATTTTCTGTTAGTGATGGTAAAGTTCGTGATCATTGTCATTTTTCAGGAAAATATCGTGGTGCAGCTCATGAAACTTGCAATTTAAAATTGCAGATATCTAATACTATACCTGTGGTTTTCCATAACTTTTCCAATTATGATAGTCATTTTCTAATCAGAAGTCTTGCGAAAGATATTGAGGGTCCCTTGAATATTTTGCCTGTTAATAAGGAAAAATTCATTTCGTTCACAAAATACATCACTAAATATAAAATAAATTTGAGATTTATAGATTCCTCTAGATTTTTAGCCGGTAGTTTGGAAAAATTATCCTCGTATTTGGATGATGAACAAAGAACTATTGTTTCAAAATTCTTTCCTGATAAAACTCACTTTGAGTTAGTGACAAGAAAAGGTGTATTTCCATATGAGTATCTTGATAATTTTAAAAGACTAGACGATCAGGAACTTCCATCGAAGGAAAATTTTTATAATACGCTCACTGAGGAGGCAATATCGGATGATGACTTTAATCATGCAAATAATGTATGGAAAACTTTCAAAATACAAAATTTGCAACAATATGCTGAATTGTATCTTAAAACTGATGTTTTACTTTTGAGCGATATTTTCGAGAATTTCCGAATTAATTGCATGAAATATTATAATTTAGATGCACTCCATTATTTTACAACACCAGGATTGGCCTTTGATGCGATGTTAAAACTTACAAAAATTGAATTGGAATTACTCACTGACATTGAAATGATTAATTTTATTGAAAAAGGCATTAGAGGAGGAGTGTCGCAATGTTCGAGGCGTTATGCGAAATCCAACAATAAATACATGTTGATGAATACAAGTCTGATGAGCCTATTTCGTATTTAATGTATTTTGATGTGGTGAATTTATATGGAGCTGCCATGACAAAGGCATTACCATTTTCTGATTTTCAATGGGTGCAGATAGGGTCTAATGAAATAGGCACTATCTTAAACACACCAGATGATGCTGAATTTGGTTATGTTTTAGAAGTGGACTTGGAATATCCGAAATCTTTATATGAAAAACATAAAGATCTTCCGTTATGTCCGCATCATCTGCCACCACCTGTATCTGATAATGATACAACTAAATTATTATTGACTTTATACAATAAAAAAAAATTTATTATTCATTACCAAAATTTGAAACATGCTATTAAATTGGGGTTGAAGCTAAAGAAAGTTCATCGGTGTTTGAAATTTGCTCAAAAACCTTGTACATCGATTTTAACACAGAGTTCCGTAAAGCCAGTAAAAACGAATTTGAACGTAACCACTTCAAATTGATGAACAATGCGCCATTTTGAAAAACAATAGAAAATGTTAGAAGATATAGAGATATAAAGCTAGTAACACATTATGAAGGGAGATATGGTGCTAATTACTACATATCACAAGGGAACTTTAGTAGCATTACCATTATCGATGAAGATATTGTACTAATAGAAATGAAAAGGTTAACCATAAATATGAATAAACCAATTTTCATCGGTATGTGTATTTTAGATATTTCGAAAACATTTTTGTATGATTTTCATTATGAATACATTGAAGCTAAATTTAACGACAATGCAAAATTATTGTACACAGATACTGATAGCCTTATTTATCAGATTTTCACAGATGACATTTACCAACATATAAGGCAGGATATTGATAAATTTGATACCTCCGATTATCCTGAGAATAATATTTTTAATATTCCTAGGCGGAATAAAAAAGTAGTTGGTTTAATGAAGGATGAAAATAATGGTTGCATCATGAGTGAATTTATCGGGTTGAGGTCGAAGATGTACACGTATAAAGTTTGCGAAATTGAAAAAAGAAAAGAACAGAATATTAATTATGCTGATAACCATGAACTTATTGAGCTTTTGAAAACAATTAAAAAAGTAAAAGGAGTAAAGTATGCTGCTATAAAAAATTATATAACCTTTCAAGATTTTTATAAAACACTTTTCGAACAATCAACATTTTCAATAATTCAGAACAGTATAATTGCAAAAAATCATGAGATTTTCTCAATTCAACAAGAAAAGGTTGGTTTAAGTTTTGATGATGATAAAAGAATTGTATTGGAGGATAAAATATCAACAGTACCATGGGGGTATTTTGATTAATTCCTATCTTTATATATTTTGATTGATCTACACAGCCTCTCTCGGTGAAAATGCTGTATCGTTGTTTCTCAAAAAAAAAAAAAAAACTAAAACAAAATATAAAGTTTCATTACCAGAATGAATAATCTACCTACTGGAGCAGAGCTGCGGCGGTGCCCAATAGCCGCGTGGGAGCTTGAAATACTTTTCCATGTACTGGAAAAACCTGGAGACTTAACACTCCAGGACCTGGGACGGCTGGTGGCACTGGCCAATATTCCAGGTCATTGGAAAGCCTGGCTAATTCAGCAGTATTATCTAACGCATTGTGCTGTAATGTGTCAGGACAACTAGATTAGGTTTTATATTTATCTTTAGGTTAATATTATATCTATTTAATAAGTTAAGAAATTGATGTTTAACCCGAAGTAGTAGTAGTGCCATTAGGCGGTATTTTATTTAAGAAAAAGTAATCGATGAACTACCAGTTTCATTTTGGTCTCTCCACTGTTTCATTTGATACAGAATTTCTCAAAGATCAACATGCCTGTGTCCGTTAAATACGTCTGTCCTATATGTAAAGGTGAATCTGAACAATACTATGCACCTTGTATTCGTTGTTTTTTTCAATTACTAGACAAAAAACTGTATGGAGTAAAACATAGATGTAGTTGTTGTCGATTAATGTGGCAAGAGCAGTGAAGATGTGTCTTGAAAGTATGGATCACATGGACTTTGAACAACGACTTCTCACGTTTAAGAAGAAATTTTGGACCGGTGCTGCAAATCCTATCGATTTGGCTAGAGCTGGTCTGTATTTCACCGGTGAAGGAGACATTTGCCGTTGTGTTTATTGTTCAGTGCAAATTCATAATTGGAAGAAGGAGGATAGTGCTTTGGAGGATCATTATAAGTATTCCAAAGATTGTGCATTTGGTCAGATGTTGTGGAAATATTCCAGGACTACGCGTAACGAAGATCATCACCCCCACAAAATACTACTACTACTACTACTACTACTACTACTACTACTACTACCACTTCTACTACTACAAAAAAATGAATTAAGTAATCCTTTACTCGCTTATATGTTCATTTCCAACCTAAAGTGATAAAGGCTCAAATATGTACTAATAAAAATAAACTATGTGATAATATGGTTGTATGCAGGCTAAACAATGATCTACCTGTATTTAAATATTACTTTAAAAATGATGATGATTATGATGTCTACAACATACGTACTTTCAAAATAATTTATACTTTTTCAAATCGAAGTTGTAAAGAATCTGATTGGCTAAACGTGCCTCCTTCTGAACAAAAAGAACATCACTCTTCTATAAAGATACTTATAATTTTGTTATTTTGCTTAATATGTATGCTCGTATCCATACTTACCTTTTTATTAAGAAATACTTTATTTCCTAAAATAACTACTTGTATATAACATAATAATTATCGATAATCTTCCTAATACATATATATTTTTTTTTAACATGAATGCAGCCTCAGAATCTTCCCTATGTACTCTGTTACGAGCTGTTTCCTTTCTTCCTTTATAGGCAGAACCTTTTTTTTCCCTGAAATCTTCAATCGGGATCTTAAACTCTTCATAGTATCATTACTGTGCCCCCCTTTTGTACTCTTATTCTTGTGTCGTTGGTCGCTGTCACTTATACTGGCACATTTCTACCTCCTGTCAAGTACGTTACCTGAACTAACTACTTGCGTATAATATAATTCTGTGAATGCAGCCTCAGAATCTCCCCTATTTCATATATGCATTAATAATGCACTATTTGTTCTAGCACATTTCTACCTCAGGTCAAGTACGTTACCTAAACTAACTGCTTGTGTATAATATATACAATTTGTAATCTTTTTCTGTTAATATATTTACATACAACCCATTTGTACTTATAAACCAGTTTGTTGTACTACCATTTGTAATTTAAGAATTCTTATTACCTGACAAGTTCGTACTTGTATATAACACAATATCCATGGTTTGGATTGGACCACCAACTATGATTACTATATACCTGTAGAAATCATGTAAAGAATGAACTCACATATGCACTCGAAAATGTAAATATACTATACGATTGGCTTGTCAATAAAAAACAAATATTATAATTGTCTTGGTTTATTTCCTCCCAGGATTCTAGTTCAAGTTCACTTATTTCAACATGTAATTTCCCATAAGGATATCTAAGGTTTATAGTAGCTAAAATTGTTCCTTTCAAAGTTTTTCCAAGTCCAACATAAAAATCAAAAATATATTTTTTTTTCACAATTCTCACAAAATTAATCATCGTTTTATTCGATTTGAAGTCCGAACTTTACGAAATTTTTTTAAGTCTAGAATTTTTTTAGGAGCGAAAAAAAATTTTTTTCACTTCTCGCGCAAAATTAACCTGCGCAAGCCTGGCTAGGCCTGATCTACCAGCCCAAGGTCACCTGCAATGACGTCACACGTTTACTACATTAATTTTTGGTTGCCTACCCACTTGGGTTAGGTTCCATTTGGGTGACCTTGAAGTGTACCAGGAACTACCATGGTTTTGGTGGCCTTGAAATGTCCTAGGACCCCGGTAGTTTACCTACTTTCAACCTTGTGGAATGGGTTGTTGCAACTTACACTCGGTGCATAGTTTTCACAACTCGAAATTCCTAAGGAAAGTATCATCGAAATGTCTGGGGACAATCATAGCAGATTGTTCATTTACTCCTGATATTTGAGTAGGTAGTGGATTACAATCAAATTATCTTAGTAGTCTTTTCATTTCATAATTTAAAATGTAATATTTCAAACCACTAACACATTCTTTTCTGTATTATGAACTCAAGAAAGAATGTTTGATACACAAATGAAGATAATAATAATAATAATAATAATAATAATAATAATAATAAGGTAGAACAACAACAAGGGATGACAAACATAGGTCAAGAATGAAGAAGCTAGATAAGAAGATGAAGATCGTGAGGCAGCAAGCATCTTGGTACCAATGTATCACAGATGTTATGAAAGGACAACTGAGGCCTAGCAAGAAGATAGAGGTCATGATGGGGGAGCTACGTGCGTTGCACCGTACGCTTAGCTTGCCCATCATCAATCTACTGAAGCAGAAAGCTGTCGATAAGATAAGATCACTAGCGGCAGCGAGGAAGAAGCTGATCAGGAAGCAGAAATGGATAGAGGACAACAACACATTCACCGCAGAACCCTCAAAGCTATTTCAGCCTAAACAAATAGAGGCAGAAAACTCGCCATCGCCAGAAGAAGTCGAACGGTTCTGGAAGAAAATGTACGAGCGACCAGCGGAAACCAGGGATACTCCAGCACTTCACAGATTCCAGATATTATGCGATCAAAGTCTGCAACCGACAGAAGAAATGACTGAAGTAACAACCGAAGAAGTTAGACAAGCCCTAAAGAACAAAAATGATTTCACGGCACCTGGACTGGATGGGATCCAGAACTACTGGTGGAAGAACTTTCCAGCTACTCATCAACACGAAGCCAGATTACTCAGTGGGATAATAATTCACCGTGAGGCAATTCCATCATGGTTGGTAGAGGGCAGAACTGTACTGATACCAAAATCAGGCGATCTAGGACAGCCAAAGAACTATCGCCCTATCACGTGTCTCAATACGCTGTATAAAATACTCACAAGTGTCCTTCAAAACCGGATTCTGGAGGTTAGTGCACCAGTGTGGAACCAAATCTACGAGCAAAGAGGAGCACGGAAAGGAGTACAGGGGTGCAAGGACAACCTACTCATAGACAAGAGCATTTGTCAAGATGCAAAACACTACAAGCGCGATCTACATACATCCTGGCTGGATTACGCGAAAGAATTTGACACATCGTCGCACAGCTTGATATTACAGCTGCTTGAGATGCTCAAAGTCCACACTAATATAGTCCATGTGATGAAAAACATCATGGCGCTATGGAAGACAAAGTTCGCCGTTCGATCGGAAGGTCGAACCACGTATACGGGATGGGTGAAATACAGGCGAGGCGTATTTCAAGGAGACTCGCTAAGCCCGTTACTGTTCTGCATAACACTCCTACCATTAACAACGGAGTTGAGGGAAAGTAGAATAGGGTACAAGGCCGGGCCACCAGGCAGAAGAAAACATCTGGTTTCACATCTCCTGTACATGGACGACTTGAAACTGTACGCTTCCTCCAAGGCAGCGCTACAACAACTTCTTAACATCGTTGCGGAATACACCACAGCAATAGGAATGTCATTCGGTTTGGAAAAATGTGCTGTTTTCCATCTGAGCAGAGGAAGAACTGAAGAAGTAGGAGAAGACATCGAACTGGAAGGAGGAATAATCATTCGGCACCTCGATGAAGAGAAAAATTACAAATTCCTTGGAATGCAACAAAGAGGCGCACTGGAGACAACTCGAATCAAGGATGCTTTAACAGCCAGCTACAAAAAGAAGATCCGAGATATATGGAAATCACAGCTGTCTGGTAAAAACAAGGTGTCAGCTACGAACATCTTGGCAGTTCCGATAGTCACATACTCTTTCGGAATAATCAACTGGACAGTTAATGAGATTCTCGAACTAGACAGGGCCACACGTAAAGTGATGAACATGAATCGGAGCCTGCATCCCAACTGCTCGGTTCAAAGAATATATCTCCCACGAACGCAGGGTGGCAGAGGTTTGCAGAGTTTGGAATACCAACACCATCTACAAACGTTGGAAATGGCAATAAGGATATTGAGAAGTGAAAACCCGCTTCTCAAAATGGTAGCTCATCATGAAATCAGGAACCAAGGAGCTTTCCTATTTAGAGCTGGATGGAGAGCCTTGGAAAAACTCAGCATAACTGGAGTATCCATCGACTATGAGCTAGTGGGAAAACCTATCACGCCAACAGACCAGAGAAGAGTAGGCAGAGAGATCAGACAGGCACAACTGAAGACGTTACTCGAAGACCACATGAGTAAAAGTCTGCACTCTATATATTTCAGGAGTTTGGAAGATCAGGGCCTATCAGAGGAACTATCCTTTGCGTTTTTGAAGTCGGCTGGTCTTAAGTCGGAAACGGAGGGATTCGTTATGGCTTGTCAAGATGGAGTGATAAATACAAGATGGTATAAGAAGAACATCATGAAAGTGGACACCCAACAACTTGCAGAGCATGCCACAGTCAGCAGGAAACTGTCATGCACATCCTGTCTGCTTGCAGAGGCCACGCTCCATCTGGATACACAGAAAGACACAATGCGGCACTTCGGATTCTCTACTTCCATCTGAGAGAAGTTTATGGTATAGACAAGGAGCCAGTGCTACCATTTGTGCCTCTGGAAATTGAATCAGTCATCGAAAATGATAGAGCTCGAATCTACTGGAACTATGCTTTTCCAACAACTCGGCAGATCCATGCCATAAAGCCAGATATAGTACTGGTGGACAAAGATCTCAGGGAATTGTTTGTTGTCGAATTCCCCCCCCCCCCCCGCTGAAAATAATGTGGTGATGAAAGAACAACAGAAGAGGGAGAAATACAAAGATTTGCTGTTTGAGCTGGGAACCCTATATCCAGGGTATAAAGTAAAAATGGTCGTTCTGATCATAGGATGCCTTGGCGGAATGAGAGCGAACTATGTGACAGAATTGAAGATTATTCTGGCCTGTACATCCTTGGCCGAGGTTTTGGCGAACAGAATGCAGAAAGCAGTGTTGCTCGGGTCACTACGAGTGATGAGGTCCCATCAACTATGAAAGCCACTTGCAGCTCATCTCTTTTGTTAAGGGACGCTGTAAGGGCAGGACGAAGAACAGTCCAAGAAGAGTGAGAGGTTTTATAGTGAGTAACCAAATAACATCTGGAGTCTCACACTGCCGCTTGCGGTGCCTATAAAAGGTTTTTCCTCTTTATTTATTGCATAAACTTTATTATACAAATGGTAAGAGTTTGGTACACCAATCTTTCACTCCTCAAAAAAATAATTGACAACATAATGTACTATAGGTATTAAATTCCTTATACAATACAAACTATTTAAGCCAAAATATGACTAAATAGATAAATAGCAGCAAAAAACAATAAAAAGATGAAAATATATAAATAAAATAAAATAAATTCTTTTCTCTTTTTTCTTCCCTTGAAGAAATCCAAACATCCAAAATTAAACCTTTCAACTTTTTTTTCAATGTTCCACAGATCTATTATTCTCAACCAAACAAATGTAACAGTAAATTCTGCGACATATAATCAAAACAACCCTCGTACTTAACAGTCCTATGTTTCGGAACACTATAATGACCCTTGGATTTGATGTTAACATTATGTTCTGTACTTCGAGTTTCTAGTCTGCTGTAAAGATATTCTGGAGATTGCCCTCTCAGAAGTTTAAACAAAAAAATTTCATATAGGTATTCCGCTCTTTCACTAAAACTTAGCTCATTGAGTTTCCTCCTGAAGGGCGTGATAGAATCTCTGTATGAGCAGCAACAAACAAATCTGAAGCATGAGTTCTGATTTTTGTGTAGTCTTTCTTTATCCATTTTTGTTAAAAAGTTAAAATATACTGCACTCCAGTAGTCAAAAATTCGATATATTAGTGATTTTGTTAGCTGTAGCTTAATTGTCTCATCCAGTTCATATTTTATACCTCTGCAAACCTCTCAACCTCACGAAACAGCTACGCCTCACTTCTGAGGTATGTCTTCTGAAATTTAAATCACTGTCGAACCACACCCCGAGATGTTTAGCTTCATAAACCCATGGTACCCGCTCGCCCCCAACTGATAAATTAGTCCTCCACATCAATGTTGCGAGCATGCATCCCACCTCGAATAAGAAGAGCCTTTGATTTGCTTGGATTGAGTTTCAATGCATTCTTAGCACACCAATGTGTTAAACTCTCCAATTCACCATTGATCACTTCAACAATTCGCGGAAGCTCATAGGGTTGACAAGACATGTAGACCTGCAAGTCATCAGCATAGAGATGGCTGGAGCAACTATTAAAAATACCAGGAAGATCAAATGTGTAAATTGCAAACAGCAATGGCCCCAGATTACTGCCCTGCGGTACACAATACTCAACATCACTCAACTCAGATATACTATCATCTACCTTAACTACCTGCTTTCTATCACTTAAATAACTATTAAACCACTTCAGAACTCCAACATTAAATCCTACATATTTCATCTTGGCCTGAAGTAATAAGTGTTCCACCAGATCAAATGCTTGGCTCTGATCCAGGAGTATGAGTAAAACCAATAAACCATTGTCTAAGGCATATGCTATATCATTAGTAACAATCAAGAATGCTGTACTTGTAGAATGGTTTGGTCTGAATCACGACTGAACTTGTGGAAGTATATTATATAAGTCTAATTATTCTCTGATCTGCTCAACTAAATTTTTTTCAAAAATCTTCGATAGTACAGGTAGAAGACTTATGGGTCTTGAATCCGAATAAGATTTGGGACGAGTACCAGTAGAAATCGAATAATTGAATATATGACACAGAACATTACAACAAAAAGGCAACACCATCTTTATCATTCTCAGACTTATACCATCCATTCCAGGTGACCCGGATCTAATCATGTCAACCTTCTTCATGACATCGATGTCAGTAATTTTTTTGAAGGAAAACACATTATCGTGCAACTCATTTGAACGATAAAAATTCATCACTTCATGGTCAGATCTTGGATTTCCCACTTTTTCGATAAAATATCTGTTTATTTCATTCGCATTTTTCAAGGCCTCTGGTAACTTAGATAAGCCTTTTTTTCTGCCGTTATAGCTCTTCCTACTTCATTTCTTAAATGCACAAAATACAATCTGTCATTTACACTTTTAGTTTTAATATATTTTTTATGAGCTTTACTCTTCAATTTTATCATATACTTAATCGTATCTGTTATGTATGGCTTAAATTTGTACGGTTTAATATGAGCTTTTTTCAATTATACAACGGGAGCATATACATCAAACAATTTCATTATACAATCAATAAAAATATCTACCTTTTTATGGACATCATCAGCATCACAGACACACAGTAGGTAGAGAATGTATGTGCAAGGGTACAAAACCGGTTTTGGTGACCTTGACCATATATGGAGTTTATTTATGGTCAAGGTCACCAAAACCGGTTTTGTACCCTTGCACATACATTCTCTATAATCCCCACTGCCAATAATTTGCATTACTTTCATTGCCCCCACCCAAATTACCCCCCCTTCACCCCCCACTCAAACTGGTGACCAAGGACGTTACCCCCTCCCTTTCATAGTTCAAGGTCAAGGACACTCCCCCACTCCTACCCCCAGTATCATCCAAGGTCAAGGACACTCCCCCACTACTATCCCCACTAGCAGTTCAAGGACATTCCCCTCATGCCTATCAATTTTTAGTTCATGGTAAAGGACGTATCCACGCATATATAAATCAGAAATGAATGGTACACATCTTGAATTCGAGCAAGTAAATATTTTTCAGTTATACTTGAGATATAGTTAAGTTGTAGTTAAGATTAAATTAGATAGTTTTAGTGTGACTTAATAGTTTCAGTCCAGTGCAATTTTTAAGTGGTGCAAGAAGAAATGGCGTTCATTGCAGATTTCCAAGGCTTTCAGTATAAATACGGTCCATATTACATCCGGGAAATCTGCATAATAAATATTGCAACTGAAGAGGTTCATCATAAACGAGTTAAGTTACCGTTCGACCTTGAAACCGTTTCTTCAGATTTTCGGCACCATTTGTCGTAAGCAATGTTGAATGTACATGGGCTGGATTACGATTCATACTATCCGGATGAAGACATTCATTTTGCACCGAGGTGATGTTAGCTCCCGGCCGGCCAACTCCAAGCGCTGCTAATCCAGCACGGTCAATACCGTTCCCTACCGTTCTCTCACGCTTCTGATATTTTATTCCGATGTTCCGAATAGGTGAATAAGCTTTGTAATCAGCTGAATGCATATACCTAAGGACTAATGAATTAAAATAATTTTTCGTTCAATTCTGTAAGCACTACAGGTTCGAAATATGAAATTATTCTCGTAGCGCTCAGTTAGAAGTTTGTAATTTTAGTTTTCTGGATATCTGAATGGCCGACCAAGAAAGGTTATTAGCAGGATACATGTGTCGATCAAATACACAATCAAATTGATTTTTTCGTTCTATTTTGATATCCTTAAGTACCCAGCTCCAAGGATCGAAATATGAGGTTTATCACATAGTGCTCAGATAGAAGTTGGTAATTTTTTTTTCTGAAGATTCAAGTAGCCGGCCAAGAAAAATAATTAGCAGGATACATGTGTGGATCAAATACCTATTCAAATTGATTTTTTCTTTCGATTCAGATATCCTTAAGTACCCAGCTCCAAAGATCGAAATATGAGATTTATCTCATACTGCTCAGATAGAAGTTGGAATTTTTTTTTTCTGAAGATTCAAGTAGCGGGCCAAGAAAAATAATTATCAGGATACATGTATCGATCAGATACCTAATCAAATTGATTTTTTCGTTCCATTCTGATATCCTTAAGTACTCAGCTCCATGGATCGAAATATGAGATTTATCTCATAGTGCTCAGATAGAAGTTGGTAATTTTTTTTTTCTGAATATTCAAGTAGCCGGCCAAGGAAAATAATTAGCAGGATCCATGTTTCGATCAAATACCTAATTGAACTGATTTTAAAGTTCGATTCAGATATCCTTAAGTACCCAGCTCCAAGGATCGAAAAATGATATTTATGTCATAGTGCTCAGATAGAAGTTGGTATTTTTTTTCTGTAGATTCAAGTAGCCGGCCAAGGAAAATAATTAGCAGGATACATGTGTCGATCAAATACATAATCAAATTGATTTTTTCGTTCGATTCAGATATCCTTGAGTACCCAGCTCCAAGGTTCGAAATATGAGGTTTATCTCATAGTGCTCAGATAGAAGTTGGTAATTTTTTTTCTGAAGATTCAAGTAGCCGGCCAAGGAAAATAATTATCAGGATACATGTATCGATCAGAAACCTAATCAAATTGATTTTTTCGTACCATTCTGATATCCTTAAGTACCCAGCTCCAAGGATCGAAAAATGAGGTTTATCTCATAGTGCTCAGATAGAAGTTGGTTATTTTTTTTTCTGAAGATTCAAGTAGCCGGTCAAGAGAAATAATTAGCGGGATACATGTGTAGATCAAATACCTAATCAAATTGATTTTTTCTTTCGATTCAGATATCTTTAAGTACCAAGTTCCAAGGATCGAAATATGAGATTTATCTCATACTGCTCAGATAGAAGTTGGAAATTTTTTTTTCTGAAGATTCAAGTTTCCAGCCAAGAAAAATAATTATAAGGATACATGGATCGATCAGATAACTAATCAAATTGATTTTTTCGTTCCATTCTGATATCCTTAAGTACCCAGCTCAAAGGATCGAAATATGAGGTTTATCTCATAGTGCCCAGATAGAAGTTGGTAATTTTTTCTTTCTGAAGATTCAAGTAACTGGCCTAGAAAAATAGTTAGCAGGATACATGTGTCGATCAAATACCTAATCGAATTGATTTTTGGTTCGATTCAGATATAATTAAGTACCCAGCTCCAAGGATCGAAAAATGAGATTTATGTCATAGTGCTCAGATAGAAGTGGTATTTTTTTTTCTGAAGATTCAAGTAGCCGGCCAAGAAAAATAATTAGCAGGATACATGTATCGATCAAATACATAATCAATTTGATTTTTTCGTTCGATTCAGATATCCTCGAGTACCCAGCTCCAAGGTTCGAAATATGAGGTTTATCTCATAGTGCTCAGATAGAAGTTGGTAATTTTTTTTTTCTGAAGATTCAAGTAGCCGGCCAAGAAAAATAACTATCAGGAAACATGTATCGATCCGATACCTAATCAAATTGATTTTTTCGTTCCATGCTGATATCCTTAAGTACCCAGCTCAAAGGATCTAAATATGAGGTTTATCTCATAGTGCTCAGATAGAAGTTGTTAATTTTCTTTTCTGAAGATTCAAGTAGCCGGTCGAGAAAAATAATTAGCAGGATACATGTGTAGATCAAATACCTAACCAAATTGATTTTTTCTTTCGATTCAGATAGCCTTAAGTACCAAGTTCCAAGGATCGAAATATGAGATTTATCTCATACTGCTCAGATAGAAGTTGGAAATTTATTTTTCTGAAGATTTAAGTTGCCGGCCAAGAAAAATAATTATCAGGATAAATGTATCGATCAGATAACTAATCAAAGTGATTTTTTCGTTCCATTCTGATATCCTTAAGTACCCAGCTCGGGGATCGAAATATGAGGTTTATCTCATTGTGCTCAGATAGAAGTTGGTAATTTTTTCTTTCTGAAGTTTCAAGTGGCCGGCCAAGAAAAATAATTAGCAGGATACATGTGTCGATCAAATACCTAATCGAATTGTTTTTTTGGTTCGATTCAGATATCCTTAAGTACCCTGCTCCAAGGATCGAAAAATGAGATTTATGTCATAGTGCTCAGATAGAAGTTGTCTACTTGAATCTTCAGAAAAAATAATACCAACTTCTTTCTGAGCACTATGACATGAATCTCATTTTTCGAACCTTGGAGCTGGGTACTTAAGGATATCAGAATGGAACGAAAAAATCAATTTGATTAGTTATCTGATCGATACATGTATCCTGATAATTATTTTTCTTGGCCGGCTACTTGAATCTTCAGTAAAAAAAATTTTCAACTTCTATCTGAGCAGTTTGAGATAAATCTCATATTTCGATCCTTGGAGCTGGGTACTTAAGGATATATGAATCTAAAGAAAAAAATTATTTCATTAGGTATTTGATCTACACATTTATTCTGCTAATTAGTTCTCTTGGCCGGCTACTTGAATCTTCCGAATAAAAATTACCAACTATCTCAGCACTATGAGATAAACCTCATATTTCGATCCTTGGAGCTGGGTACTTAAGGATATCAGAATGGAACGAAAAAATCAATTTGTTTAGGTAACTGCTCGATACATGTATCCAGATAATTATTTTGTTGGCCGGCTACTTGAATCTTCAGAGAAAAAAAAATCCAACTTCTATCTGAGTAGTATGAGATAAATCTCATATTTCGATCCTTGGAGCTGGGTACTTAAAGATATCTGAATGGAAAGAAAAAATCAATTTTTTTAGGTATTTGATCTACACATGTATCCTGCTGATCATTTTTCTTGGCCGGCTACTTGAATCTTCAGAAAAAAAATTACCAACTATCTGAGCACTATGAGATAAACCTCATATTCCGATCCTTGGAGCTGGGTACTTAAGGATATCAGAATGGAACAAAAAAATCAAATTGTTTAGGTATCTGATCGATACAGGTATCCTGATAATTATTTTTCTTGGCTGGCAACTTGAATCTTCAGAGAAAAAATAATCCAACTTCTATCTGAGCAGTATGAGATAAATCTCATATTTCGATCCTTGGAGCTTGGTACTAAAGGATATCTGAATCGAAAGAAAAAACCAAATTGATTAGGTATTTGATCTACACATGTATCCTGCTAATTATTTTTCTTGGCCGGCTACTTGAATCTTCAAAAAAAAAATCAATTTGATTATGTATTTGATCGACACATGTATTCTGCTTATTATTTTTTTTGGCCGGCTACTTGAATCTTCAGAAAAAAAAATACCAACTTCTATCTGAGCAATATGACATAAATCTCTTTTTTGATCCTTGGAGCTGGGTACTTAAGGATATCTGAATCGAACCAAATAATCAACTTGATTAGGTATTGGATTTACACATGTATCCTGCTAATTATTTGTCTTGGACGGCTACTTGAATCTTCAGAAAAAAAATTTATCAACTTCTATCTGAGCACTATGAGATAAACCTCTTATTTCGATCCTTGGAGCTGGGTACATAAGAATATCAGAATGGATCAATAAAATCAATTTGATTAGGTATCTGATCGATACATGTATCCTGATAATTATTTTTCTTGGTTGGCTACTTGAATCTTCAGAAAAAAAAAATTACCAACTTCTATCTGAGCACTATGATATAAACCTCATATTTCGAACCTTGGAGCTCGAGGATATCTGAATCGAACGAAAAAATCAATTTGATTATGTATTTGATCGACACATGTATCCTGCTTATTATTTTTTGGCCGGCTACTTGAATCTTCAGAAAAATAAATTACCAACTTCTATCTGATCACTATGAGATAAACCTCATATTTCGAACCTTGGAGCTGGGTACTCAAGGATGTCTGAATCGAACGAAAAAATCATTTTGATTATGTATTTAATGGACACATGTATCTTGCTAATTATTTTTTTTGGCTGGCTACTTGAATCTTCAGAAAAAAAATACCAACCTCTATCTGAGCACTATGACATAAATCTCATTTTTCGATCCTTGGAGCTGGGTACTTATTATTATTATTATTATTATTGATAAGGGGTCACGTTGCACCGCGACCTTGAGATCTATTGTGCCCCCCATCAGAGCTGTTCTCACCATTACGCCATCTACAGCTCGCCCTCCAGTTCCAGAGTATAAATGAACCTGGAGCTGGGTACTTCAGGATATCTGAATCGAACCAAAAAATCAATTTGATTAGGTATTGGATCTACACATGTATCCTGCTAATTATTTTTCTTGGCCGGCTACTTGAATCTTCAGAAAAAAAAGTACCAACTTCTATCTGAGCACTATGAGATAAACCTCATATATAGATCCTTGGAGCTGGGTACTTTAGAATATCAGAATGGATCGAAAAAATCAATTTGATTAGGTATCTGATCGATACATATATCCTGCTAATTATTTTTTTTGGCAGGTTACTTGAATCTTCAGAAAAAAAAAATTACCAACTTCTATCTGAGCACTATGAGATAAACCTCATATTTCGAACCTTGGAGCTGGGTACTCAAGGATATCTGAATCGAACGAAAAAATCAATTTGATTATGTATTTGATCGACACATGTATCCTGCTAATAACCTTTCTTGGCTGGCCATTCAGATATCCAGAAAACTAAAATTCTAAACTTCTAACTGAGCGCTACGAGAATAATTTCATATTTCGAACCTGTAATGCTTACAGAATTGAACGAAAAATTATTTTAATTCATTAGTCCTTAGGTATATGCATTCAGCTGATTACAAAGCTTATTCACCTATTCGGAACATCGGAATAAAATATCAGAAGCGTGAGAGAACGGTAGGGAACGGTATTGACCGGGCTGGAATAGCAGCGCTTGGAGTTGGCCGGCCGGGAGCTAACATCACCTCGGTGCAAAATGAATTTCTTCATCCGGATAGTATGAATCGTAATCCAGCCCATGTACATTCAACATTGCTTACGACAAATGGTGCCGAAAATCTGAAGAAACGGTTTCAAGGTCGAACGGTAACTTAACTCGTTTATGATGAACCTCTTCAGTTGCAATATTTATTATGCAGATTTCCCGGATGTAATATGGACCGTATTTATACTGAAAGCCTTGGAAATCTGCAATGAACGCTATTTTTTCTTGCACCACTTAAAAATTGCACTGGACTGAAACTATTAAGTCACACTAAAACTATCTAATTTTATCTTAACTACAACTTAACTATATCTCAAGTATAACTGAAATATATTTACGTGTTCGAATTCAAGATGTGTACCATTCATTTCTGATTTATATATGCGTATGGATACGTCCTTTACCATGAACTAAAAATTGATAGGCATGAGGGGAATGTCCTTGAACTGCTAGTGGGGATAGTACTGGGGGAGTGTCCTTGACCTTGGATGATAGTGGGGGTAGGAGTGGGGGAGTGTCCTTGACCTTGAACTATGAAAGGGAGGGGGTAACGTCCTTGGTCACCAGTTTGAATGGGGGGTGAAGGGGGGGTAATTTGGTTGGAGGCAATGAAAGTAATGCAAATTATTGGGAGTGGGGATTATAGAGAATGTATGTGCAAGGGTACAAAACCGGTTTTGGTGACCTTGACCATAGGTAAACTCCATATATGGTCAAGGTCACCAAAACCGGTCTTGTACCCTTGCACATACATTCTCTACCTACTGTGTGTCTGTGATGCTGATGATGTCCATAAAAAGGTAGATATTTTTATTGATTGTATAATGAAATTGTTTGATGTATATGCTCCCGTTGTACAATTGAAAAATTGTTTCAAGCACTGACGTGAAGTCAGAAGCTTTTGCGCGTATGTTCTATTGTCCATTCTTCTGTATTGGACACCCTTAATCGAATTAACCATGGTAAATTATGTTGTCCATTCTCCAAAAGAACATACGCGCAAAAGCTTCTGACTTCACGTAAGTGCTTGAACCAATTTTTTTTTTCGTGATTTTTTTAAAATTTTCTAGGGGTACGATTCTTAAAATTTTTTTTTCTTAATTTTTTTTTTCTAGGGGTACGGTTCTTACAAAATTTTAAACACGTCATTATGTTGATTTTCTACTACTAGTTACAAAGCGCCATTTCGATCGAATATTTATTTTTTGAGTTATTAAGGAAATAATATTCCAGGTGGGTATAACTCGGAAACCGTTAGACCGATTATGCCCAACAACGAACCCACCTCTCCCTTTCGGATACGCAACCTAGCCTGAAAATTGCAAGTCCCTATCTCCTTTCGTTCGAAAGTTATCGAGGCAACGGCCACCCATCTACTGAACTCACACAAGAATGCTCGAATCTCCAACAATATTTAACCGATCGTATTAAAACTTGAAACATGTCAGTAGAGTTAGGTTATGTAGGCTCTTGCAAAATTTCAGCCATTTCGAACGAATAGTTACTGATATATAAAATTTTTTTTTTTATTTTCTATGATTTATTAAAAATTTTCTACAGATGCTATCCTCACCAAATGTTGCAAACATTTTCGCGTTGGCATTCTACAACTAATAACCATGTTTGAATTCAATCGGTTCAGTATTTTTTGAGTTAATGAGGAACAAAAAACTACCAAATTTCAGAAAATTTCAGATGGCTATAACTCTAAAACCGTTTGGCCCATTATGCTCATAAACGAACTGAAATGTCGCGTTCTGGTGCACATCCTAACCTGAAAATTTCGAGCCGCTATCTCATTCCGTTCTCAAGTTATCGTGACAACAAAAATATTTTTTAATAATTTTTTTAAAATTTTCTAGCCATACGATTCGCACAAAATTTCACAAACGTGCTTAGGTTCATATTCTACAACTACTCACCAAGTTTCAATTCGATCGAATCCATATTGGTTGAAAACAAAATTATTACTCGGAAACCACTGGGCCGATTATGCCCATTAACGAACTTGTCCGTCGTATTGGGATGCGCAACCCACCCTGAAAATTTCAAGTCGCAGGCTTTTTTCGTTCTCAAGTTATCGTGGCAACGGCCGGACGGCCGGCCGGACAGAATCAAATTTGACCTCAAATTCTTCATTGGGGAGTCGAACTTAATCGTTTGAGACCATTTTTTTTCAAAAAATTCGAAAGTTACAGACATTTGGGCAAAACTATAACGCGATGTTCCCCAGAACATACGCGCAAAAAGCTCATATTAAACCGTACAAATTTAAGCCATACATAATAGATACGATTAAGTATATGATAAAATTAAAGAGTAAAGCTCATAAAAAATATATTAAAACTAAAAGTGTAAATGACAGATTGTATTTTGTGCATTTAAGAAATGAAGTAGGAAGAGCTATAACGGCAGAAAAAAAGGCTTATCTATGTTATGAGTTGAATAAAAAGAAAAATTCCTCTAAGCCAATTTGGAACAAGTTGGGAAAAATTGGTGTTTGCAGGTCAAAAAATATTGAAATACCAGAGGCCTTGAAAAATGCGGATGAAATAAACAGATATTTTATCGAAAAAGTGGGAAATCCAAGATCTGACCATGAAGTGATGAATTTTTATCGTTCAAATGAGTTGCACGATAATGTGTTTTCCTTCAAAAAAATTACTGACATCGATGTCATGAAGAAGGTTGACATGATTAGACCCGGGTCACCTGGAATGGATGGTATAAGTCTGAGAATGATAAAGATGGTTTTGCCTTTTTGGCGCTCTAGTTCCTCGGAACTGAGTGCTTATCAATTTGCCCAAATGTCTGTAATTTTCGAATTTTTCGATGAAAATGGTCTTAAACGATTTGGTTCGACTCACTGATCAAGAATCCGTGGTGGAAATTCATTCTGTCCGGCCGTCCTGTCGGCCGGCCGTAGGCACGATAACTCTCGAACGGAATGAGCTAGAGAGTTGAAATTTTCAGAGTAGGTTTGGGGGATAAATATCTCGGCTGAGTTCGTTACTGAGCAATATCAGAGAGAAGGTTTCGGAGTAATGAAAAAAAAATTTTTCTTTACAGAAAAAATTTCAAATTGATTTTTTTTTTATAAGTAGTTTTATCATAAGAATCCATTCATATCATTTTTAACTCTAACAAGCTAATACTTTCGGAGATATGATTTTTCAAAATTTCAATGTAAATCGTATTTCACACATTGATATAATTATTCTATGTATGAATTCTCATAATGTCAACTTGACAGAAGGGAATATTGTAACTTCAAAAATATTGGGGTTGAAATACTCGTATTTTAGCGATGCTACGGGGACCTCACTCGAAAATGTTTGAAAATATTACGTAAATATTGAAAGCATAATTCTGTAGTTCGAGCTGAGAGGAGAAAATTAGGTGAACGTAGATCAGGAAATTTTTGATCGATTACAAGGTAATTGGCGCTCTTGTTACTTATCTTCTTTCATACATCTTTTATGGAATACCTACTATTTGTAGGTACATTAAACCTGTTTTGGGCAATTGTCATACGAAACTTGTTTTTTGGCTCTCTAGTTCCTCGGAACAGAGTGCTTATCAATTTGCCCAAGTGTCTGTAATTTTTGAATTTTTGGCTGAAAATGGTCTCAAACGATTTGGTTCGACTCACTGATCAAGAATCCGAGTGCGAAATCGATTCTGTCCGGCCGGCCGACCGGCCGTAGGCACGATAACTCTCGAACGAAAGGAGTTAGCGGATTGAAAATTGCAAGGTGGTTTTGGAGCGTAAATATCTCGGACAAGTTCGTTCGATCTATCTGAAATTTAGCATAGTTTTGTATTGACCAGATTACCGCAAAGTGTAAACAAAAAAAATTTGAAAATTTCAAAAAAGTTTTTCCACAATAACTCTCGAACGGAATGAGCTAGGTAGTTGAAATTTTCAGAGTAGGTTAGGGAGATGAATATCTCGGTTAAGTTCGTTATTGGGCAAAATTGGCCAGATTTAATTCGATTTCTTCCATGGTGCAGTTCTCATTCTCATGATTGCTCATTTAATCTTGATAAATAAACTATTATTTTAATTGAATTTCCTTTATGATGCAGCTCTATCATATGTATACATTGATATAATTCCCAACTCAGAGAAACCAATACTTTCGGAGATATAATTTGTCTGTTTGAACTAGAGCGCCAGAAAGCTCCTGTCCACAGGGCATGGGGTTCAACCCATTTTTGTTGTGATGTTCTGTGTCATATATTCAATTATTCGATTTCTACTGGTACTTTCCCCGACATCTGGAAGTCAGCCTTGGTTTTGCCGTTACCTAAGAAAACTCTTCCCAAATCTTATTCGGATTTAAGACCCATAAGTCTTCTACCTGTACTATCGAAGATTTTTGAAAAAATTTTAGTTGAGCAGATCAGAGAATATTCAGACTTATATAATATACTTCCACAAGTTCAGTCGGGATTCAGACCAAACCATTCTACAAGTACAGCACTCTTGTGTGTTACTAATGATATAGCATATGCCTTAGACAATGGTTTATTGGTTTTACTCATACTCCTGGATCAGAGCCAAGCACTTGATCTGGTGGAACACTTATTACTTCAGGCCAAGATGAAATATGTAGGATTTAATGTTGGAGTTCTGAAGTGGTTTAATAGTTATTTAAGTGATAGGAAGCAGGTAGTTAAGGTAGATGATAGTATATCTGAGTTGAGTGATGTTGAGTATGGTGTTCCGCAGGGCAGTAATCTGGGGCCATTGCTGTTTGCAATTTACACATTTGATCTTCCTGGTATTCATAATAGTTGCTCCAGCCATCTCTATGCTGATGACTTGCAAGTCTATATGTCTTGTCAACCCTATGAGCTTCCGCGAATTGTTGAAGTGATCAATGGTGAATTGGAGAGTTTAACACATTGGTGTGCTAAGAATGCATTGAAACTCATTCCAAGCAAATCAAAGGTTCTTCTTATTCGAGGTGGGATGCATGCTCGCAACATTGATGTGGAGGACTTTAATTTATCAGTTGGGGGCGAGCGGGTACCATGGGTTTATGAAGCTAAACATCTCGGGGTGTGGTTCGACAGTGATTTAAATTTCAGAAGACATACCTCAGAAGTGAGGCGTAGCTGTTTCGTGAGGTTGAGAGGTTTGCAGTGGTATAAAATATTAACTGGATGAGACAATTAAGCTACAGCTAACAAAATCACTAATATATCCAATTTTTGACTACTGTAGTGCAGTATATTTTAACTTTTTAACAAGAATGGATGAAGAAATACTACATAAAATTCAGAACTCATGCTTCAGATTTGTTTGTTGCTGCTCATACAGAGATTCTATCACGCCCTTCAGGAGGAAACTCAATGAGCTAAGTTTTAGTGAAAGAGCGGAATACCTATATGTAATTTTTTTGTTTAAACTTCTGAGTGGGCAATCTCCAGAATATCTTTACAGCAGACTAGAAACTCGAAGTACAGAACATAATGTTAACATCAGATCCAAGGGTCATTATAGTGTTCCGAAACATAGGACTGTTAAGTACGAGGGTTGTTTTGATTATATGTCGCAGAAATTACTGAACAGTTACATTTGTTTGGTTGAGAATAATAGATCTGTGGGAACATTGAGAAAAAAGTTGAAAGGTTTAATTTTGGATGTTTAGATTTCTTCAAGGGAAGAAAAAAGAGTTTATTTTATTTTATTTATATATTTTCATCTTTTTATTGTGTTTTGCTGCTATTTATCTATTTAGTAATATTTTGGTTTAAATAGTTTGTATTGTATAAGGAATTTAATACCTATAGGTAGTACAGTATGTTGTCAATTATTTTTTGGTGGAGTGAAAGATTGGTGTACCAAACTCTTACCATTTGTATAATAAAGTTTATGCAATAAATATTATTATTATTATTATTATTATCTTCATTTGTGTATCAAACATTTTTTCTTGAGTTCATAATACAGAAAAGAATGTGTTAGTGGTTTGAACTATTACATTTTAAATTTAGAAATGTAAAGACTACTAAGATAATTTGATCGTAATCCACTACCTACTCAAATATCAGGAGTAAATGAACAATCTGCTATGATTGTCCCCAGACATTTCGATGATACTTTCCTTAGGTATTTCGAGTTGTGAAAACTATGCACCGAGTGTAAGTTGCAACAACCCATTCCACAAGGTTGAATCATTGCAGATTGCTAATTTAATCTTGATAAATAAATTTAATGACAATTTTTGAACCATTAAAGCATCGAAGCATTGTAGATTGCTCTTTTTTCAAAAGATAATTTTTGAAGCATTTTTTTAACGACACGGAACGACACGGAACTATAGTGAGAACAAAGATCCTCCAAAGTGGAGATTGATGTGATTTCATGCAATTTGGAAAAGAAGGATTTTATATTTCGAGAGATTCAAGTTATTCATAAATGAGTAAAACGAATTGGAAAACATTGTGTATTTTAGGATTATTTATGAGAACTGTTCAATGTTTATATCAAAGTTTATAAGGAACTGAAATATATATTTATTTTTGATTTTCATATTCCAGGCATTGCTGAAAACTTCAGTGAAGAGGAAGTACTTCCAACGGTTGAGGTTGAATTGTGTCCCTATCCCTGCAGTTCTGTAAATCAGGAGAACAGCACACAGGAATATAATTCTACAATTTCTGCTATTCCCCAATTAGTCCAACAGACCCAAACACAAAATCCTCGAAAAAAACCAAGAGCCAAGATGTCTCTAACTAAAAAAAAAATCTATAACTAACATAACGAATGCATTGGGCAACTGGAAATGTGGAAATCTAAAATATGAAGATTTGATTACAAAGACAAATTTAATTACTTCAAATACAAATTGATAATGAAAAAATGGTATATAAACGAAATATGGAATTATAAGGGGAAGAAAAAAAAAATAACTACTATTGATAAAGCAAACTTGATATTCCTCTCAAGAAAAAAATTACAAATAGTAAATAAAATACTATTAAATTATCGATTTTATTCAAACTCACCTATTATATTGACTAAGTATCATCCTTCGAAATATGTTTGCTACGGAGAAATCTGGAATTGATTTATCCGAATTGATGGACACTTCTTGAAATTCTTCCTCAATTTCAAAATAATCATTCTGGTTCTAGGTTGTATTGAGCAACACTGCCATAGCTACAATAACTGTAAATGCACAGTAGGACAGGCAAATCTTCTCTTCCGCACACATATGTCCTTTCTACACTATCACGTGTCTTGAAGTGAGCTGTATTATAAAGGTCTTCCGGACGATAGCTGGAATTTAAAATTGTCGTTAATAAATACTCACATAGGTTCACTGTAGTAATTTTTACTGCAAAAATTGAAATATTTGAGGCCGGCTCGAAATTAACCTTGATATTGAGCACACCTGATATTTTAATTTTGATTCACTATACTATTAATTTTATTTCGATTCAACCACTAATCTGTCTGGCTTTCCCCAGAAAATTAACATATCCCGCCACTGTCACCATTTATTATAATCCCTTTGTTTTTAGATATTACACGATGGAAGAGCGGCTTTCCATCGAATAAAAGAAGTTATTTACTTTATAAAATCTATTTCTTAAACTCCTCCCTTTTCTGGAAAAAAAGTGGGTTCCGTGTATCTCGCGAAGGATAGGACTTGTGCAACCTTTCTGAGGGTCAGGCTGTGGTGAAAGTTGAATCACATTAATAACATCCAATTTTTCTAAATATACAACCCTTTGTATTAGACTGAATCCAAAATTATTAACAAATACCGTACTACCTATTCTCTTGATTTGTAATAAAAACATACGATTCAATTCTCATGTAAAATGTCCGGATTGGAAACACGACTCAAAAACCTCAACGTATCTTACTATCGACGGAACAGTCTGTACTTTCCGTTTCCCGACGTGACTTCTGCCCAAACCAAACGTAGAACACGTCGACGTACTGTAAATGAAAACCCAACTATTATTTTTGTGAGGGTGTAGGTCCCACGAATGACTCTTTCCAAAAACATAAAGCCACAATTTTTCGCGTATATAATTCGATGGGTTCACAAAGTGAATTCTTTTATTTTATCCTCAATATTAATTTATCTTCTCAGCAGGTCGGGATACTGCCTTCCAGTTACCTACTACAAAGCAGAGTCTCTACGTAATACGTATCAACAAAATCCTCGTCCGATATTACCGATAATTATTTTGAGTCGTAACAATAAAATTTTGTTCACCGCTACAGATCACGATATAATAACAAAAGACCAGCCATCCAAATTTTATCATTGAATGGTTTCTTTCTGGGTTTTCTCTCCCGAACTCTGAAAAATATATATAAAATAAAAAATTAATTATTTTGTGATTTGCTTCTGCGTAAGAAACACAAGATATTTGTCAGAAGCAATCAATCGAACAATGTTGCCTAACAAATAACAACGAAACAACATCAACGAAGAAACAACTATATCGTAACGTTTGGGACTCTATATCAGACTCCTTCTTCAGACGCTTAACGAAAAAATCTTCAGAATTATTTGGTTGATTGTTATTCTGAGATTCGAGAATAGTGACAATTCTCGAATATAGACTCCGAAACGTTACGATATAGTTGTTTCTTCGTTGATGTTGTTTCGTTGTTATTTGTTAGGCAACATTGTTCGACCGATTGCTTCTGACAAATATCTTGTGTTTCTTGCGCAGAAGCAAATCACAAAATAATTAATTTTGCGCGTATTTTCTGGGGAATATCGCGTTATCGTTTTGCCCAAATGTCTGTAACTTTCGAATTTTTTTGACAAAAATGGTCTCAAACAATTTTGTTCGACTCACCAATGAAGAATTCGAGGTCAAATTTGATTCTGTCCGGCCGGCCGTCCGGCCGTTGCCACGATAACTTGAGAACGAAAAGAGCTAGAGACTTGAAATTTTCAGGGTAGGTGGCGCATCCCAATAGGACGGACAAGTGTGTTAATGGGCATAATCAGTGGTTTCCGAGTAATAATTTTGTTTTCAACCAATATGAATCCGATCGAATTGAAACTTGGTGAGTAGTTGTAGAATATGAACCTAAGCAAGTTGGTGAAATTTTGTGCGAATCGTATGGCTAGAAAATTATTAATAAATTATTAAAAAATATTTTTGTTGTCACGATAACTTGAGAACGGAAAGAGATAGCGGCTTGAAGTTTTCAGGTTAGGATGTGCATCAGAACGCGACATTCTAGTTTGTTTATGAGCATAATTGACCTAACGGTTTTAGAGTTAGCGCCATCTAAAATTTGGTTGTTTTTTGTTTCTCATTAACTCGAAAAATACTGAATCGATTGAATGCAAACATGGTTGTTAGTTGTAGAATGCCAACGCAAAAATACTTGATCACTACTTAAGTCGAATTTACCATGGTAAATTCGAATTAAGAGTGTCCAATACAGGAGAATGGACAACATAATTTACCATGGTAAATTCGATTAAGGGTGTCCAATACAGAAGAATGGACAATAGAACATACGCGCAAAAGCTTCTGACTTCACGTCAGTGCTTGAACCAATTCTTTTATTTCATAGATATTATTCAGAGTTTGGGAGATAAAACCCAGAAAGAAACCATTCAATGATGAATATGCCTCCCACAGTATCCTTCAATGATTATCCAAATTTCAACTTTGTTTATTACAAAATTATTCTTTTCGAAATGGTTGTCGATGAACATTGACCCTATTAGAGAAATTAAATACCTGGGACTAATTATTGATGATAAATTGAATTGTTGAAGGAACTTAAACAATAAACGATATGATGCAATTTCTTAGAGCAGTGTAAAACCTAGAGACTATCAGAGTCATAAAACTAAATTGAGTGTATGTAATTCGTTTTTCTTAACCCATTTAAAATTTGATGCTTTCTGTGTGGGGCAACTGTGGAACAATTGTATTTAATAGAACTCAGGTGTTAAAGGTTTCTTTGTAGGTTTTCTCTCCCAAATTCTGAAAAATATCAATAAAATAAAAAATTAATTTTTTTGTGATTTGCTTCTGCGTAAAAAACACAGATTTGTCAGAAGCAATCAATCGAATAATGTTGCCTAACAAACAATAACGAGACAACATCAACGATGAAACAATTATATCGTAACGTTTCGGCGTTTTAAAAGTTTATAAATGAAAAACAAAAAAACTAATTCCGCCATTATATTCACCAGAAATAAACATAGTCATAATACCCTTACAGCGGGAGCGATAATCTATCTATCCAGGGACAGTACAGACTGAGAGTGCTCGTGGTGGCCCAATATGGCAAGCTTCTAAATCATTTACCAAATTAACTCAATTATTGAAGAGTATCTTTTATAAGTATTCAGTTCTTGTTAATGAAATAAAAAAATTGGTTCATGCACTGACGTGAAGTCAGGAGCTTTTGCGCGTATGTTCTATTGTCCATTCTCCTGTATTGGAAACTCTTAATCGAATTTACCATGATGAATTCTATTGTCTGTTCTCCTGTATTGGACCGTGGACACTCTTAATCGAATTTACCATGGTAAATGGACAATAGAACATAAGCGAAAAAGCTCGTCTGACTTCACGTCAGTGCTTGAACCAATTTTTTTTTTCGCAATCTTTTAAGAAATTTCTAGTGGTACGGTCCTCACAAAATCTTACACATGTATTCATGTCGATATTCTTCAACTAGTTAACAAGCTTCAATTCGATCGAGTCTATTTTTTTTTAGTTATCGAGGAAATAATATTCCAGGTGGGTATAACTCCGAAACCTTCAGACCGATTATGCTCAAAAACGAACTTAAACCTCCAATTTGGATTCGCAACCTACCCTGAAAATTGCAAGTTCCTATATGCTTTCGTTCGAAAGTTATCGAGGCAACAGTCACCCATCCAGCTACTGAACTCACACAAGGCTGCTCGGATCTCCAAAAATATAGATCCGATCATGTTCAAACTTGGAACTTGGTGGTAGAGTTAGGTTCTGAAGGCTCTCGCAAAATTTCAGTGACGTAGGACGAATAGTTTCTGAGATAGAGATTTTTTTTCAATGATTTTCTACAACTAATAACCACGTTTGAATTGGATCGGTTTTGAATTTTTCGAGATTTCTTAAAAAATTTCTAGCGATACAAATCTCACAAAATTTCACAAACGTCCTTAGGTTTGTATTCTACAACTACTCACCAAGTTTCAATTCGATCAGATTAGTAATGGTTGAAAACAAATTTATTACTCGGAAACTGTTGGGCCCATTATGCCCATTAACAAACTTTTCCGTCGTATTGGGATGCACCACCCACCCTGAAAATTTCAAGTCGCTCTCTCCTTCCGTTCTTAACTTATCGTGGCAACGGTCGGCCGGACAGAATCGAATTTGACCTCAAATTCTTCATCAGTGAGTTGAACCTAGTCGTTTGAGACCATTTTCGGCAAAAAATTCGAAAATTATAGACATTTGGGAAAAATGATAACGTGATGGTTCCCAGAACATACGCGCAAAAACGATTTCAATGATCTCTAACTTTTGCATTCACGTCACATGTGTTTCTTGGTTTGGTTCGTTCTGTAGGTAGTGAGTTGATGTATTTGATATATTATCAGAGACAACAAAGTGTGTCCCCGCTAAATATTATCCCATGTGTTGCATCCTTGTCTTGCATAAGCAGAGGTGAAAGAAGATGGCGCTAGCGTTACTGTGTGCTTAGCACGGGAATTTCAGATTAGTGATGCTACTGCCATTTTATTTAGTTTTAAGGTTTTGTGTACTTGAAAGCCGTTTCGCGCAACCATAATATTGAAATTAAAATTTTTGCCATGTCGATTCCTGTAATTGCTCATATTGGAAAAGATGCGACATAAATATTGCGGCAAAAATCGTAATAAAGCGGAATTAAAAATATGAACAAGCCTTTGCTATTGATATGGTTGAGCGAAAATGCTTCCATAAAAATGAAAATACGACTTTATATGGAGATTTATGTTTTTATGAAATTTTGATATGCTTGTGACAACTAACATATAAACAAACAAAGAACATGAACAAAGTTGTATACAGTAGTGGTATGATTAACAGTCTAAAAAATATTTCCTCATAATTCGTTCTTCAGAAGTGAATTCTAAGACGAACAGATATACCAAGCAAAAACTCAACAGAGTAAATATTACATATTTTGGTTTTTCTCATGGTATTTGACTGCACTTTTTCATTTCTCATTTGTCTGAACTTCTGGTTTTCTCTCTTAACCCACCAGCCAATGCCAACATTGAATATCGATTGCAATACAATAACTTCTACCTCCTTTGAATGATGCTCACATTTCAACCATTTAAAATCAATAGTATCTTTCAAGAATTTAGTGGCACGACAAGGGAGGTCAGAAATATTTGATTTATCGATCAATAAATTCTCCAGTGATGTTATAACATGTGCAATACATATTGTAAAAAATATATTTGGATACATTTAATCCTTTTTATCATCTACCCATTCCTTGTTCCAGATAAATATGTTGTGTGGATCCAATTCATCTGATGATTATACACATTTGAATCTTCTAAAAATTCCTCTCAAAATAAATCCAGAGCACTTCTGGCATTAAATAAACAGGATATCTATCTTCAAAATTCACTGATACCTCTAATTATTCCTTCGCCAGATATGACTTAAAATTGCTAAGAAGTTTTTTTGGTTGTTTGTGGCAGATCCATTTTAGGATTGCGTATATAAATTATAATTTTCATGTGTCTAACAATATTTGAAAATATTTAATTCCGTGATTTTACAATATTCTGGATACATCCCAGCAAACACAAATTCTCGCTCAAACACAAATTGACGCTCTCGAGTCAATTCAGAGGTGGAACACTAGGATCCCTTACGGTACAGTTCGTCCTGATTATCCCACACGCTTACGTCTGCTGAATCTATCCACCTTCGACAGCAGACGGGCCAGAGGCGACATGATCTTCACTTATAAGGCCTTGCATGGAATGTTTGGTCCTCAGCTTGAAGCCATCTTTACAAGAAACACGAATCATCTCCGTGGACATAACTACAAGTTGAGGAAGGAAAATTTCAGGACTCAGCCGAGACAGTGCTTTCTTAGTAACATAGTTTTCTGCACCTGGACAGCCTGCCCTCTGACGTGGTCGGGAGCAACTTTACCAATAGTTTTAAAAATGGGTTCGATGGATGGCGCAGCTCTCATTAATCATACGCATGCACTTTATTTAATTCTTAATAATTTGTAACGAACATGATACATCACATGTACCAGAAGGAAATAATATAACTACGACAGCACAATGGAGACGTATGTGATCTGAGTCAGATTATTATACAGGGTGTTTTCGAAGGTGAGTCTTAGTTTTTAACAGGTAGAACTCATCAAAATAAATCATTTCACCAAAAATGGCATATATATAATATGCATGATAGGGCAGCGATCCACCCTCGAAGTTGCATACGACTTCGTGGGTGGATAGCAGCCCTATCATGCATATTTTATATATGCAATTTTTGATTTTAATTAGATGAGTTCTACCTTCTGTTAAAAAAAGACTCACCTTTGAAAACACCCTGTATTGTATTCTCCGGCTTGCATGTTGATTTTTGGGGTTTTGGATATATGCCATATTTCTGTTGAACAAATAATATTAATATTTATTCTTGTTCTAAATAATAGTTGGCACATGACAAATAAAATGCATTAACAAATAAATAAACAATGAAAAGAATTTATTTCTAAATTTATTGGTACATACTTTCAAAAAGATTAATGTATATATAAATAAAATAATGCATACTCTTTCTTCATAATTCTGTCTCAAAGAGCTGAGCCTTATCCAGTTACTGGCGTATTTTTCAAATTCGCGCTCTCTGTAAAGCAGCTCTGCGGTAATGCAAAATCTAAATCAAAATATAATATGGATTAATAAAAAAAATATCTTCAAGAATATGTCATTACGAGGCTTCCAGATTGGATAAATATTTTTTTATTTATTTATTTAAAAATGAATAAATATGTTCATTAAATATCATAATCATAATAGAGATCATTCTAGATCTAGACCGACTTACAAATTGGTATACACATTAATAAAAAAAAATGGTTCAAGCCCTGTGAACAGGAGCTTTCTGGTGCTCTAGTTCAAACAGACAAATTATATCTCCGAAAGTATTGGTTTCTCAGAGTTGGGAATTATATCAATGTATTCTTATGATAGAACTGCATCATAAAGGAAATTCAATTCAAATAATAGTTTATTTATCAAGATTAAATGATCAATATGAGAATGAGATCTGCACCATGGAAGAAATCAAATTAAAATAACTGAAATCTTTGAATCTCTCTTATAGAACAGGATGACATGTACGAGTATGAACACAGATCATATAATAAAGCTTAGATAGAATAATTATAACATTCTGTGAAAACATAGAAGTACGATTCATTATTGAAATTTCGAAAAATCATATATCCTAAAGTATTAGCTTGTTGGAGTTGAAAATGATATCAATGGATTTTTATGGTGAAACTGCATCTTAAATAAAAATTGAATTTGAAATTTGTAACTCAAAAAAAATTTTTTTTTTCGTTACCCCGAAACCATCTGGCCTATTTCACCCAATAACGAACTCAACCGAGATATTTATCTCCCTAGCCTACTCTGAAAATTTCAACTGCCTAGCACATTCCGTTCGAGAGTTATTGTAGAAATTTTTTTTTTTAATTTTCAATTTTTTTTTTACACTTTGCTGCAACCTGTTCAATACAAAACTTCACATGCGTAAAGAGGTCATAATTCTACAATTTGATGCTTAATTTCAGATAGATCGAGAGGTCGGTTTCGGAAATATTCATAAAAAATGCTTTTACTAAAATTGGCCATAACTCCGAAACCGATTGATGGATTCCGCCCATTAACGAACTTGTCCGAGATATTTACGCTCCAAACACACCTTGCAAATTTCAATCCTCTAACTCCTTTCGTTCGAGAGTTATCGTGCCTACGGCCGGCCGGCCGGCCGGACCGAACCGGCCAGACAGAATCGATTTAAACCTCGGATTCTTGATCAGTGAGTCGAACCAAATCGTTTGAGACCATTTTCAGCCAAAAATTCGAAAATTACGGACATTTGGGCAAATTGATAAGCACTCTGTTCCGAGGAACCAGAGCGCCAAAAAGAAAAACATTCATTTCATGCATTTACCTAGAGGTAGCTTCGCTTTCAAGATCTTAGAAAATGTATTCTGTTCGTCAAATTTACTCAATTTGTTAAAGTTATTAAACTTTCTTCTACCACCCCTCATGCGATCTAAAATTGGAAACTAACGAAATACAAAAAACTCGTATTTCAATTTTCAATAGTTAAAATGAGGTTAAAAGCAATAAGTAAAAATATAAATTCAGTTGGGAATATATTACCAAAAACTAATTTACAAAAAATGTGGTCAGTAATAACAATTATTTAAAGCCTAAGATTTCAATCTACGCTTTTGTCTAGTAGACAATTCTAGAAAAGATTTACGTCTCTTATACACATTAAAAATAATTGGCTACCTAATTCGAAAGTTTTCAATAAAATCATTATCTATATCTATATAAACATTATAAACCGTATAATATCTACATTCTCACCAGAGTTGATATTTCCTCTCCAAGTTATAGGTGTGTTACCCCTGTCCAATTTGTAGATCTCTTATTTATTTGAGCACGTGATTCTTCAGGTCCTTAATAACACCTGCGTCACCTGCAAAAATATTTAATATTTCTCGGTTTTTGGAATGCATATTCATGAGTAATGCAAGACTTAACTATAGCTTACGTATTATTAATTAATTATTGGAAAATGCACTTATGTATGATCTAAAACTTACCCGAATTTGTTCACCAGAAGACATTCATGTAAAATTACTCAGCGAATTTACATTAAATCTATACTATTTAATCAAAGATAAGACTGGCACAATATATTTTTTCCAAATAATTAACTCTCTCCTAACAGACTTAATTCGGGATAAGAATTAAACATCCACAAGGCAAGGCGTCGTTTAGAATGGAAGAGTGCCAACCAGAGACTGCCAATATAGCGGTTAGTTTTGCAAGTCAAGCTAATAACATATCAATCTTGCATTTCCAGCAATATATCCAGAATATAAAAAAAGTGACATTACAAAAATAACATGTATGTTACATAGTTGTTAAATATATGGTTAACATTTCCGCGAATATAAATATGTTACATAAATATCATATGTTTCCAGATGGTAGAATTGTTATATGCTTTTGATATGTAGCAAATACATAACTCAGGTTATATTATTCTATCAATGTAACAGATATATAAAAAGAGCAATGTTCTCAAACTTATACAGCAATGTTATATTAATTTTGATACATATCAGAGATATATCTTAAATATACCTCAGAGATGTAACAAGAACGGGTGTGTTTTCTGGGATCATGATGTGGAATACTAAATTCAAACCTGTGCATTTGAAAACAAGAAAAAACGGGTTCAAGCCCTGTGGACAGGAGCTTTCTGGCGCTCTAGTTCAAACAGACAAATTATATCTCCGAAAGTAATTGGTTTCTCAGAGTTGAGAATTATATCAATGTATTCTTATGATAGAATTGCATCATACAGGAAATTCAATTCAAATAATAGTTTATTTATCAAGATTGAATGAGTAATCTGAGAATGAGAACTGCACCATAGAAGAAACCAAATTAAAATAGCTGAAATGAATTTGACTCTCTCTTATAGAACAGGATGAAATGTACGAGTATGAACACAGATCATATAATAAAGCTTAGACAGAATAATTATAGCATTCTGTGAAAACATAGAAGTACGATTCATTATTGAAATTTAGAACTTCATCTCAGCAGAAATTGAATTCAAACATCATAGAAGAATTTAAATTCAACAAGAGTGCCAAAAATTATCAATCCAAAACCAATAGACGAATTCTACCCAACAAAGAACTCATCCGAGATATTCATTCCTCAATTCCAGTTTTGTTTTTAGTGGAGATATTCTGAACTCAATATTATTAACTTACCATTACCATTCCCATCATCATATGGATTGACCATCGGCATAAAAATATCAACCAACAAAAACTATGATAAATATTATAATTCTCATATTTATACGATTGTTGGAATGAATGACAATGTTATTAACTTACCATTACCATTCCCATCATCATATGGATTGACCATCGGCATGAACATATCAACCAACAAAAAGTATGATGATATTATAATTCTCATATTGATACCATTACTGGAATGAATGACAATGAGACAACGTCAAAGTTGACGTTATAACAATTCATAGAATAGCCACAGAATAATTCTATCATTGAAATTTTGAAAAATCATATCTCCGAAAATATTAGTTTGTTAGAGTTGGAAATGATATGAATGGATTCTTATGGTAAAACTCCTTATTAAAAAAAAATTTAATTTAATTTGTTCTGTAAAAAAAAAATTTTTTTTTGTTACTCTGAAACCATCTGTCCGATTTTGCCCAATAACGAACTTAGCCGAGATATTTATCTCCCAAACCTACTCTGAAAATTTCAACTGTCTAGCTCATTCCGTTCGAGAGTTATCGTGCCTACGGCCGGACGGCCGGACCGGCCGGAAAGAATGAATTTCGACCACGGATTCTTGATCAGTGAGTCGAACCAAATCGTTTAAGACCATTTTCATCGAAAAATTCGTAAATTACAGACATTTGGGCAAATTGATAAGCACTCAGTTCCGAGGAACTAGAGCGCCAAAAATCAGACTGAATGACATTTCATATATACACATATTATATACCTGTGATATCATTAGGGCTATCTGAGTCCACTAGCACTTCATTACATCCTTCGGAGACAACTCTGCTTTCTTCACATTCTTCACATTGCATCAGCATCAATCTATGACTCCAAGGTGAAATGTTTAGAGATATTCTTTAATTCCCGAGGTTCTCTATAACGAATTTAATCCCGTTTTTTATGCCAAACTTTTGACCTGCAAATTTAAATATCTTATTACTCACTGATATAAGTAAATTTTTCAACTCACCTGTTTAAATTTGTTGGAAAATAATGCATTTTGGTAACTTCGCTTTCTCCAGCCCCACAAAAGAAACATTTAGCCATATTGAAATATGTAATAACAAATAAGCTAAAAAATAACACTCATATTTTCCAACTCAGCTGAAGAACGTGAGGTTGATTTCCAGGTTGCCAAAATTATTGAGCACGTGGACTGACGTGAAGTCAGAAGCTTTTGCGCGTATGTTCTATTGTCCATTCTTCTGGATCGGATAGCCTTAATCGAATTTACCATGGTAAATTATGTTGTCCATTCTCCTGTATTGGACACTCTTAATTCGAATTTACCATGGTAAATTCGATAAAGACTGTCCAATACAGAAGAATGGACAATAGAACATACGCGCAGAAGCTTCTGACTTCACGTCTGTGCTTGAACCAGTTTTTCATCAATGGCGCACAAACTATACAAATGATTTTCAGTCCACGTGCTCAATAATTTTGGCAAACTAGAAATCAACCTCACGTGCTTCAGCTGAGTTGGAATATTTGAGTGTTATTTTTTAGCTTATTTGTTATTACATATTTCACTATGGCTAAATGTTTTTTTTTTGTGGGGCTGGAGAAAGCGAAGTAACCAAAATGCATTATTTTCCAACAAAATTAAACAGGTGAGTTGAAAATATTTATAAAAAAATATTGAGCACGTGGACTGAAAATCATTTGTATAGTTTGTGCGCCATAGATGAAAAATTGGTTCAAGCACTGACGTGAAGTCAGAAGCTTTTGCGCGTATGTTCTATTGTTCATTCTTCTGTATTGGACAGCCTTAATCGAATTTACCATGGTAAATTATGTTGTCCATTCTCCTGTATTGGACACTCTTAATTCGAATTTACCATGGTAAATTCGATGAAGACTGTCCAATACAGAAGAATGGACAATAGCACATCTGCGCAAAAGCTTCTGACCTCACGTCAGTGCTTGAAACAATTTTTTTTTTCGTGATTTTTTTGAAATTTTCAAGGGGTAAGGTTCTTAAATTTTTTTTTCGTTATTTTTTTCGAATTTTCCAGGGGTACGGTTCTTACAAAATTTTAAACACGTCTTTGTGTTGATTTTCTTCTACTAGTTACCAAGCTTCAATTCGATCGAATCTTTATTTTTTGAGTTATCAAGGAAATAATATTCCAGGTGGGAATAACTCGGAAACCGTTAGACCGATTATGCTCAAAAATGAACTCAACTCTCCCATCCGGATAAGCAACCTACCCTGAAAATTGCAAGTCCCTATCTCCTTTCGTTCGAAAGTTATCGAGGCAACGGTCACCCATCTACTGAACTCACACAAGGCTGCTCGAATCTACAACAATATTTAACCGATCGTATTAAAACTTGAAATTTAGCAGAGGAGTTAGGTTCTAAAGGCTCTTGCAACATTTCAGCAATTTCAGACGAATACTTACTGATATAAGGAATTCTTTTTTTCAATTTTCAATGAGTTTTGAAAATTATACAAATACTATCCTCTCGAAATTTTGCAAGAATTTTCGCGTTGGCATTCTACAACTTTTAACCATGTTTGAATTCAATCGGTTTTGAATTTTTCGAGTTAATGAGGAGCAAAAAACAACCAAATTTCAGATGGCTATAACTCTAAAACCGTTTGGCCGATTATGCTTATAAACAAACTTAAATGTCGCATTCAGATGCACAACCTACCTGAAATCTTCAAGCCGTTATCTCTTTCCGTTCTCTGGTTATCGTGACAACAAAAATATTTTTTAATAATTTTCTATCGATATGATTCTCACAAAATTTCACAAAGGTGCTTAGGTTTATATTTTACAACTATTCACCAAGTTTCAATTCGATCGGATTTATATTGGTTGAAAACAAAATTATTACTCGGAAACCATAAAATGTATGTGGACGATCGTTGGGGTTGGCTTCTGGGGCTCCTCTGCAGTACAATCTTTGGTGCTGCGATAGTGCCCTCTGTGAAGAGTAGGTCGTGCCGTTGCCGCAGACACAGAGTAACCCCGCAGGGGGTTGGGGTGGTGGGGACATTCGGAATTTTTAATACTCAAACGCCTTCATAATATCCTTTAATTAACCACCAACTTCCCGTTCGCACTGAATTCAGCGCCCGCTCGCTCTCGGCTGAAATTTGTCGTCGGGTAGATTTAATCTATGGTATTCTGTAACAATACAGGGTCTTTCACGAGGAACCTCACCCATATTCATACGGGAAACTACTGAACGTATTTTCATCATCATCTAAAATATTTTCAAGGCATGAGCACCTCCGGCTTTTCCGGAAATGACGTCAACTTCCGTTTTTCAAATTAGAACACCAATTTTTTTATTGCAGAAATAGATTCCTTAGAAAATTTCAAGTTATTTTGATGTAACATTTTTCAGTTTTGGTTGGAAAATTCTCTCTGAGCGGGAAAATTCGAAAAAAAATCGAAAATAGAGCTCCGCTGAAACAAGAATAACTTCGAGGTTTTTGGAGGGAAAATTTTCATTTTTGGGATTTTTCAAGATGTAAGATTGATGTATCCACTTTGAAAATCGAAATCGCGATTCATGATACAGGGGGTGAAAAAATCGCTTTCAAAGTTAGGGATGACAAAATCGTGAAAAATCAATTTTTTCAGATTAGAACCCCATTTTTTTATGGCAGGTATTGAATCTACGTTAAAAAATAATGTGAGTGTATGCATCACACCCTTGCCCTAAAGTGGATATTTTCTGAGTTATTCACAAAAAACTGTTTTTCGTCTTGAATTTTCAGCTATTTCTTTTCCCTTCACGCCAAAAAGATGAAATTTTCAGGAACTGTTATTTGAACCATGCTGTAGATTTTTCACCCCTTCTTGAAACCGACTTCAAGTTACTATTAGGAGAACCATGGCAAACTCTCGCAGTTATAAATAGAGAAGATGCTCAAAGTTTTGACCGTTAATTTCTAGACATTTATTTATACGTCTCAGGAATGCTTCGTGCTTTGCTCTTCTTATTTCATCGGGAGGAAGAGATCTGCAAAAGTGTTTAAAAACCAAATTGAGTTTCAAAACTATGAGTCTAAAAATCTAAACAAACCTGAACGCATTTCTGACTCGTTCTATGCAGTCCTCTTTATCAGTCAGGGGAGTTGAGTAGACAATATTTTTTATCCTACCCCAAACATAATAGTCTAAAGGAGTTAAATCGGGAGAACGTGGTGGCCAAAGATGTGGACCATTGTTCGCCAACCATCGATCTTCAAATAGCCTGTAGAGGATATTTGACACATTGAGTGAATTGTGTGGAGGCGCGCCATCTTGTTGATACCATATGTCATTATGGTTCTGTACTAGCGGCTCAATTATTTGAGTCAATATGTCAGAATATCTATCTCCTAAGGGAGAACATTCTTTAAATAATGCAAACATGTGTAGTGTTCTATCTTACCACTTTAAGTCCCATCATAAATGTGAACATCGAGAATTGCATTATTTTTGATTGCGCAAAAAACATTGAAACTCCAGGTCTCTTGAAAGTTCCATTGTCTGAAGTGGTGGTTGTTCTCTTCATCCCAATAATGACTGTTATGCTTATTGAAAGAACCATTCTTTGTGAATTTAGATTCATCTGTCCAAATTATACAGTCCAAAAAGTTTTCATTCTCTTGAAATCGAATCATCATAGCTTCGCAAAACTCTGTTCTCCTGACGAAATCAGTTTCCTTCAAATGCTGTACCCTATTGAATTTATATGGGTGCATTTTATGTTTTTTTAATATTCTCCAAACACTCGATTGAGATAATCCCAGATCAATCTCGGCATCTTTGAGAGAATTTTGAGGATTCACACGAAAATATGCAAGAACTGTAATTTCGTTGTTCTCATCTTCTACTACACTGTTTTCTCTGTGTATAGTTTTCTTAACGAAAGATCCGACATTTCTCAAGTTTGTCATGGTTCTGTTAATGGTATCTCTCGTTGGTCTGGGTCGGTCAGGAAACCTCTCAATGAACAGTCGAATTGTTCTATCTACAACTTTATTACATTCTCCATGAAGTAGAATGAGATTTAAATAATCTTCATCATTAACTTAATACGAATTATCACCAAATTAATAGTAAACACAAAATGCTACTGAATAAAGAGGAATTTGGCAGATGTAATTAATGATATCTATCATTAAAAAAAAAAGAATGTAAAACATGGTAAGTCTTTGCATATGGTTCATAAGGAATTATTTATTTATCACTGGAGAGAAAACCGATGGCCGATTAGTTGAAATAAAGAGGTTTCCGATACAAATTCGAATCAAAATTCGCCATCTATTTAGGAACAACCTGTAACTTTTTTCTCTTGCATATTAGGGTAGTAAAATCTAAAACATGGTTTAAGTAACAGTTCCTGAAAATTTCATCTTTTTGGCGTGAAGGGAAAAGAAATAGCTGAAAATTCAAGACGAAAAACAGTTTTCGTGAATAACTCAGAAAATATCCACTTTAGGGCAAGAGTGTGATGCATACACTCACATTATTTTTTAACGTAGATTCAATATCTGCCATAAAAAATGGGGTTCTAATTTGAAAAAATTGATTTTTCACGATTTTGTCATCCCTAACTTTGAAAGCGATTTTTTCACCCCCTGTATCATGAATCGCGATTTCGATTTCCAAAGTGGATACATCAATCTTACATCTTGAAAAATCCCAAAAATGAAAATTTTCCATATAAAAACCTCGAAGTTATTCTTGTTTCAGCGGAGCTCTATTTTCGATTTTTTTTTTCGAATGTTCCCGCTCAGAGAGAATTTTCCAACCAAAACTGAAAAATCAAAATAACTTGAAATTTTCTAAGGAATCTATTTCTGCAATGAAAAAATGGTGTTCTAATTTGAAAAACGGAAGTTGACGTCATTTCCGGAAAAACCGGAGGTGCTCATGCCTTGAAAATATTTTAGATTTCATCAGCATCGTGAAGTACTTACTTATAAGTGCTGAATTACATGAAAATACGTACAGTAGTTTCCCGTATAAATATGGGTGAGGTTCCTCGTGAAAGACCCTGTATAAAAGGGCTCTTAGAAAAAATGGGTTTGCCTGAATACACTCCAGATGATTGGCGCCTTTTTATTGACAGTTCAAAACGTAGTTTAAAATGTGTTCTTTTACATAACGGTAACAAATATGGCTCAATTCCTATTGGTCATTCTACTACCATGAAGGAAAAATATGAAACAATAGCATTAGTTTTGAGAAAAATTAAATACGAAGAACATCTGTGGTCAATTTGTGTTGATTTAAAAATGATTAACTTCCTCCTTGGACAGCAGAGTGGTTATACAAAATATCCTTGTTTTTTGTGCCTTTGGGACAGCAGAGCTAAAAATGAGCACTGGGTTAACAAAAATTGGCCTTCAAGAGATGTTATGATTCAAGGAATACAAAACGTGATCAACGAAAGTTTGGTTTCAAGAGAAAAAATCTTACTTCCGCCCTTGCATATCAAGCTAGGCCTAATGAAGCAATTTGTGAAGGCCTTAAATCGAGATGGAAATTGTTTTGGGTATTTGTCACGTAAATTTCCTGGCATTAGCACGGAAAAACTAAAAGCTGGTATATTTGATGGTCCTCAAATAAGGCAACTTGTTAAAGATCCACAATTCACCACATCAATGAACGAGACTGAATCTAACGCTTGGAGTTCATTTGTTCAAGTAGTACAAAATTTTCTTGGCAATCATAAAGCAGAGAATTACGTAGAATTAGTGGAAACTATGCTTTCAAATTTTAATATTCTCGGCTGTAACATGAGTATAAAAGTTCACTACCTCCACAGCCACCTAGATCGTTTTCCAGAAAACTTAGGTGATTGTAGTGAAGAACAGGGGGAAATATTCCACCAGGATATTAAAACTATGGAAGATCGTTATCAAGGACGATGGTATAGCCACATGATGGCGGACTACTGCTGGAGCCTTCAGCGAGACTGCCCTAGTAAACTCCATTCTAGAATATCGTATAAAAGAAAATTTTTATGTGATTATTGACTAATGTAATTATGTAAATTAAGTTTTTGCAATAAATACTTAAATCCATGTGTCTTTGTTTTTTTTAACTGTCAATAGTAATATTATATATTATAACAGTTATAACGTAAATTATATACACAATTTTTTAAAAAAATCTCAAAAACTAGGTCTGATAGACAAAATCTGAGAACTTTTTTACATTCTGCATCCAAAAATTACTCAGGAACAGTTAAAAAATCGCAGGCACCAAAATGTGTGTTGCCCTGTGTAATATTTATTTTCTAGTTTGGCAACCTCCACAAGAATGTGAGCAGCGACTCTATGTTAATCTTTATTCAGGCAAGACAAATATAGTAGTTTTATGCCAAATTGAATGATATAAAAAAAAGGACAGATGACAAATCTACAATGGAACATATTTGGTGAAGAAGTTTACGTCTCTTTGTTGGCTCTGATATTATCTTGTTGAATTTAAGGAATTTCTCAATTCAATATTGGGTAAAAGAAGAAAATAATAGAAATAGAATAACGCCTTAGGAAAACTAGCCAAGAGTATATGTCAACGAAAAAATGAATATCGAAGACTAAAGTTTAGAGCAATGCACAGTAAATAGCTACATACTGGTTTCATCGTTATCAGGAATCACCAGTCGAGCATAATTCAAGGATGATGAAAAACAGTGAAAACACTACGAAGAATCCAGTTTAATCAAAGGCCAGCAGTCACTTATGAGTAAAAAGTAAACAGAAGTGAACCCTGGCTTTCAAGCAACCAAGCTCCCTGCTGTGGATACTCAAAATTATAGACTCCTGATGAAGTCTGCACACTGTGTGGATTACTCTGAATTTCAGTCTCTGCTAGTCTTTTCACCATTGAAGAAAATAATGTTCAATTTATAATAAAATAATGTTTACTTTGTGATATGCGTTGTAATGTACTCAACGCCTCCACAAAAGTGAGTGTTAGAATTCGTAAGTATATTCCTAGGTGGCGTTTGTTAGATTTTCTTTCCACCATCGGGTTTACGTTTTCTGGAGCTCCCTCGTTTGTCATTTAGTGGATAGGTTATGCTGATGATTGGCAACAACCAAGAAACCAGTACTTATCTGTCCTGTAAGATACTCTCCTCTTTGGGGGGCACTGATTGATGAAGTGGCTATCTCGGATAACGAGGGAATATTTGTTCATGATTAAAATCGACAAAAAATTTACCGTATACTTAGGTAACTCATTGACAGTTTCTAGAACTATATAAGCTTATCTCTTTCATCTGATACAGTTGAATATTCTTGAAGTTCTCGGATCACTGCGTCAAACTTGACAAAATTATCTCCTGATTTTTTCCCAGATTCTTATGAGCCTTCTCCACGTTGACAATTTGGTAAATAAACTTGACCTGGCAAATGTTTATCAGACAATCCCTGTACTATAATTGACTGACCCTTCATGTCTTTCTTATGACATTCCTTCTTTTCTGCTTCTGTTGTCAAAATACTCGACACTGTTTTCAGAATATCCCCACATAATTTACGTATTCAGAATAGTATGAATTCCATCAATTATCAAAATCCTGGCCTGATTGTGTATCAACTTATCAAAATGTCTCAAGTTGTTTATTATTTTCAATTATTTGGAATATTATCTGGATAAGATGATTGTATTGACAACTATCATATTTTCATTCATTACAATCTTAAACCTAGAGTGACAATAATATCTGACATAGATACTGTACAGGAAAACCAATATAACACCAACATAGAGGTTGAGGTTCTCACTTCTGAGCACATAAACTAATTTCTATCGTCGTTTCATTTGAATATTCGGTTTGGTGGGTGTGAACAGGCACGCCAATAAAAATTGCTATAACTGCAAAGCCTGCTCAAGGATTTAGCTGATTAGCGAACTTAGCCGGCGCATTCGGACTCCAAACTTACCCTGCAAATTTCAACTGTCTAACTCATTGCGTTCGAGAGTAATCTTGCGTATGGCTGGACTGACATATTTAAATCTGACCTCGGATTCTTCATCAGTGGGTCGAACCTGAACGTTTGAGATCATTTTCGGCAAAAAATTCGATAATTACAGAAATTTTGTCAAATGGATAGGAACTCCGTTCGGGCGAACAAGCGCGGCATAAAATCAGCACTAGTAAAGTGTGTATCGTCCTCTTGCATTAATGACTACATCATATTATAATAATTATATTATATAATTATAATTATAATAATATTAAAATATATCATATTATTTTGATCGTCGATATTCTCCCATTCCTGAAATATCAACTCAGTGGTGAATTTTCTTGAGGACATGACGATGCTAAGGTTGATTTTAGCAGCATTAATTTTATTTTGTACTTTTAGTGGCTATTAAATATGGTCTCGTTTTGATATTCACGAATTTGTAGGCTAAAAAATTCCATTTTTGTACTCTTATAACATCCTCCTGCCTCCAGTTCTGAACATTCCGATGGGAATTATCTGCGGTCATATGAAAGTAAGTCCAAGAATTTTCACGGTCCCTGAAAATACACATGCTCGGGGAATTATGTAGAAAGGTGAAATTCGAAACGGCCGTTGAACTAAGGTCTCTCAATAATACCTACCTCTAATCAGTATCATTATCGATATACAAGAATAGGTATCACTTTCAGATATATTCTGAACCGATACGGTTAACAGTTGACATGCTCAAATAGTCCCACAAAATCTGAAATATTCAAAGTTGTGTATATTTTTTAGATAATGTGAGTAAGCATTCGTAATAAAATATTTCTTTACATTATCCTGTTGACGAAAACTAGTGAATATTGGAGCAATGGAAATACAGCCTCTTGTTGACCTAGAAAACAGATCAGTTTCCTCTAGTGCAAATGTAAGTTTATTATTCATGTTGGTAATTCTGAAACGCTAAAGGTGAGTTCTTTCTGAATCCTTTAGATTATTGTTGGCTAACACACCGGGCAAAAAATTACACAGTTATGATAAGTTGTGATCTTAAATAATATTCCTGCTCATATTTCAAATGCGTATTACTCTATTTGTGTATGCGAATAATATAATAGTGATGCAGCTTTTGTTGTTTCCGACCAAAGTACCAATAATTCAGCTAAAGTTAATGACATTTTTGGAACAGTTAAAATAGTGGTGCAAGTCTAACAAATCAAGAACTTATATTATTATATGCCTACATATTATATTTTGAAGGATAAACATACTGATAAGATGTGCAAATAATTTGTCCCAAATTTCAGGATGCAATTTGCTTCATGGGTATGTATTTTCATCGATATCGTAATTTTGAGTCTCATTCTAATAGATGTAGGTATTCGAAGTTAGCCGGACACTTTCGGAAATAGGGAAAACAGATTAATACATAATCTTCCAGAAATTCCTTGGTGCTTTGAATCGGAGCAAGATATTTTTTATCATATACAAATCCACCTAGATATTGCTGAAACATCGAATTTTGATCGATTGAATCAAAAACTGCGAAACAGCAGTGTTTTCCCCGAAATAAATTAGCGCAAAATTATAACATTTCTAGTTTTCCTCATTTCCAGGAAGGTAGTGCAAATAGCGACAATTTTTTACTCAATATATCAGTAAATATCTTTTGAACAATTCAAAGCTTCAAATGTGTCGAATTATAATAAATCCTCTTGGAACTTGAAGTACACAACACTATTCTTCACAGTGAAGGAAAATATTTATTTTGCGTCAGAATTATCAATTCGAAATGTGCTTTGATAAATGCATTATGAAGATAGCGGTACTTTCCCAATCTATTCTCAAGACGATTCACAAATGCTTCCTTGTGATAAAATTTATCAAATAAAAAATTTGGTTCAAGCACTGACGTGAAGTCATTAGCTTTTGCGCGTATGTTCTATTGTCCATTCTCCTGTATTGGATACTCTATATCGAATTTACCCTGGTAATTTCGATTAAGAGAGACAAATATAGAAGAATGGACAATAGAACATACGCTCAAAAGTTCCCGACTTCATGTCAGTGCTTGAACCAATTATTTTTTCTGAATTTTTTTTCAATTTTCTAGGTGTACGTTTCTCATAAAATTTTACATATGTACCTCTTTATGACGATATTCTACAACTAATTACTAAGCTCCAGTTCGATCGAGTTATATTTTTTGAGTTATCGAGGAAATGATATTCCAGGTGGGTATAACTCTGAAACCAATTATGCCCAAAAACGAACCTAAGGGTCACCCATCCAGCTACTGAACTCACACAAGGCTACTCGGATCTCCAACAATACTGTATATTGTATATTATTATACTGATCCTCCTAGGTCTTCCCAAAGGAGACACCTCATAAGCTCTCGAAGAGCTTGAGTGAGTAAGGAGAACCAGTTTTTTTATGTGTAGGCTTTGTTACTGTGTCCTTACGCCACCTCAGGCACATAACCGTTAATTTTTGACCCAACAGTGAATGGTGGCGATTACCGTGACTATAAAATTTCTTTCTTAGCCTCGGGAATGAACTTGGGGCGTGCGCTTCCAAGTCAAACGCTCTACCCCTGAGCCAACCGCACTACTATAGATCCGATCATGTTCAAACTTGGACCTCGGCAGCAGAGTTCTGAAGACTCTCGCTGATGTCGGACGAATAGTTTCTGACATATAAAATTTTTTTCAACGATTTTCAATGATTTCTTTCAAATTTTTTAGTGATATGATCCTCACGACATTTCGCAGGAATTTTCACATTGGCATTCTACAACTAATAACCATGTTTGAATTGGATCAATTTTGTATTTTTCGAGTTATTGAGGAAATAGCAACCAAATTTCAGATGGGTATAACTCCAAAACCTTTTGGCCTATTATACCTATAAACGAACTCATGCCCCATTCAAATGCAGATTAAAGTCGCTATTTCTTTCCGTTCTCAAGTTATCGTGGCTTCGGACGGCCGGCCGGACAGAATCAAAGCTGACCTCAAATTCTTCATCAATAGGTCGTACTCAATCGTTTGAGACCATTCTTGGCAAAAAAAAAAAAATTAGGGACATTTAGGGCAAAATGATAACGCAATGTTCCCTAGAACATACGCGCAACAACCGAATAATTTCATACCAGTCAGTTTCACAGATGTATTTTTCTTCGGCGAGAGAAACAAATTTAGATTTTGTTAGACATGTACGCGACAGTATATGAAGATAAGAAATGTATAAAGCATGGTCTTCTCTCTTCCACATAAAGCATATCGCGGAAGGAAATGGATCGGAAGCGAATGGATCGGAATGGAACGGAACGGAAATTTTGAAATGCATATAATATCGTTAGAACCCACACATTACTGCGGATCGAAGCAGCATGGAATGTATCGCAACGCAATGAAATCGCTTGGATTGCCGCTGAGCGAATTTAATCCACGGTTGCGCAGCTGTCCCCACGTTTCAGTCGAATGTTTACAAATTCGCACGATGGTCACGCATTTTCAGTCTTGTTTCTCATACAAAACAGAATAACAGCAAAAGCAAGTGGTTTACGTTGCAACATTATCAAGCAGTTCTCTGTTTTTGCGCGCTTGTTGTAGGGAAAAGCAAGCAATCATTTTGTCGAAATTCCTGTAATTTTCGAATTTTTAGACCAAAATTGGTTCAAGCACTGACGTGAAGTCAGGAGCTTTTGCGCGTATGTTCTATTGACCATTCTCCTGCATTGGATATATTACCATCCGGTAAATTCGATTTAGAGTGTTCAATACAGGAGAATGGACAATATAATTCACCATGTTATATTTGATTAAGAGTGCCCAATACAGGAGAATGGACAAAAGAACATACGCGTAAAAGCTCCTGACTTCACGTCATTCCTTGAACCAATTTTTTTTTCGTAATTTTTTTAAAATTTTCTAGGGGTACGGTTCCTACAAAATTTTACACACGTGTTTATGTCGATATTATACAACTAGTTAGCAAGTTAAAATTTGATCGGGTCTATATATTTTGAGTCATCGAGGAAATAATATTTCAGATGGGTACAACTCTGTAACCGTTGGGCCGATTATAGCCAACAGCGAACTCAACTGTCCCATTTAGATGAGCAACCTACCCTGAAAATTGCAAGTCCCCATCTCCTTTCGTTCGGGAGTTATCAAGGCAACGGTCACCCATGCAGCTGCTGAACTCACACAAGGCTGCTCAGATCTCCAATAATATAGATCCGATCGTGTTCAAACTTGGAAGTTGGTAGTAGAGTTAGGTTCTGAAGGCCCTCGCAAAATATCTGCCATATCGGATGAATAGTATTGGATATATAGAATTTTTTTCAATGATTTTCAATGATTTTCAAAAAAATTTCTAGTGATACGATCCTCACATGATTTTGCAAGAATTTCCGTGTTGGCATTCTTTAACTAGTGACCATATTTAAATTAGATCGGTTTGGTATTTTTCGAGTTATTAAGGAAATAAAAACCAAATTTCAGATGGTGATGACTCCAAAACCGTTCGTTTGATTATGCTTATAAACAAACTCAAATGTCACATTCAGATGCACAACCTACCTGAAAATTTCAAGTCGCTATCTCTTTCCGTTCTCAGGTTATCGAGACATAAACAATATTTTTTAATAATTTTTTAAAAATTATCTAGTAATACGATTCTCACAAAATTTCACAAACGTGCTTTGGTTTGTATTTTACAACTATTCACTAAGTTTCAATTCGATCGGATTCATATTGGTTGAAAACAAAATTATTACTCGGCAACCATTGGGCCGATTATGCCCATTAACTTGTCCGTCGTATTGGGATATGCCACCTACTCTGAAAATTTTAAGTCGCTAGCTCTTTCTGTTCTCAAGTTATCGTGGCAACGGCCGGACGGACAGAATCAAATCTGACATTTGGGCAAAATGATAACGCAATGTTCCCCAGAACATTGTCGACCATTCCCAAGATTTTTGAGTCACTTGTGTGTAAATTCATTGCATATCATGTAAAAGATCTGATTGTAGAAAATCAGCATGGCTTTGTGAAGGGACGAAACCTGGAGACGAACTTGCTGACATATTTGAATTACATCCACGAGGGCATTGAGTGTCGATGCCAGATAGACGCCATATACACCGATTTAAGAAAGGCCTTCGATAAAATAAATCATTCGGTACTTCTCAGACGACTTGCTGAGGTGGGTATCTGTGGTGTTTTGTTGAGATGGATCAAATCATATATTTTAAACAGATCACAATTTGTTTGCATCAATGGAAGAAGGTCAAGCATATTCTCGAGTCCATCTGGTGTTCCTCAGGGTTCCCACTTGGGTCCACTGCTTTTCATTGTTTATCTGAATGACATTTCCTCCTGTTTCCACCATGCGGAGTTTCTCATTTATGCTGATGATCTCAAGATATATTTGGGGATAAAGACCATCGAGGACTGTATTCTGTTACAGCAGGATTTAAATAGGTTTTCCGTATATTGTAGGAGAAATTTACTCTTTGTTAATTTGGATAAGTGCCTGCAGATTACCTTTACTAGGAATATAAACATAATAAATTTCCGTTATTCAATTGAACAGTTTCACCTTCGGCAGGTTTCCTCTGTGCGCGATTTGGGGGTAATTCTGGACTCAAAACTGAATTTTAACGAGCATATTGATAGTGTCCTTTCGTCATCAAATAAGATGCTTGGTTTTGCTCCTCGACATTGTAAATTATTCAAAAGAAATAAGACCATACTAGCGATATACCACTCATTTGTATTCTCAAGATTAAATTTTGCAACACCAATTTGGAACCCTCAATATAAGTGTCACGTGAAGCGGTTGGAGAGTGTGCAGCATAAATTGCTGAGATTCTTGGCCTTTCGTAACAGTTTTCAAATTTTAGATCATGATTATTCTGAGGCCCAGTTGAGATACAATTTGATAACTTTGGAGAATCGAAGGAAAATAAATGATATGTGCTTTTTATATAAAATTTTGAATAATATTTTCTCGGCTCCGTCTATTCTTGGCTTGATTGGGTTTAGGATCCCCGAGAGAAGGCTCAGATCAAAGGAAATGTTTGCAGTGGCTTTTTAGCAGATTAAATGTCATGCGGAATTCGCCTCTATGTAGAGTCCTGACTAGTTTCAACAACGAATCCTTCGATGTCGATATTTTTAATGTTTCTTTTAATCGTTTCAAATACTATATGAGACAGGGGTTAGGTGCGCGATCCATCTCTTAGTTGCGTTTTTTTTGTGCGTTATGTATTTAGTTTGTAAGAAAATCATTTATTAGTATGTAGATTTTTACCATATAGATTTAAATTGACTTTGTTGTTACTTTTTACTCTTTCCTTTAAGTTTCAAGGTTGTAATGAATATGATTGGAAGAATATTTTTGTTTGGTGTGCTATGAATTGTATTGTATGATTACCTTCTGTTAATTTGTGAGTACTCTTGTTGGGTTGAAATACCCGTTAGTATTCTCTTTTGGTAAATAAATAAATAAATAAATAAATAAATAAACATACGCGTAAAAATGGTCTCAAACGATAAGGTTGGACTCATGATAACCGAACGGAAAGAGGTAGTGACTAGAAGTTTTCAGGGTAGGCTGCGCATCTGAATGCGACGGTTGAGTTCTTTTATGGGCATAATCGACTAAACGGTTTCGGAGTTTAAATTTTGTTTCCAAAGAATACAGATCCGATTTAATTGGTAACTGGTTGTAGAATACCAACACAGAAACTTATGCGAAATTTTGCAGGGATCGTATCACTAGGAAATTTAAAAGAATGGTTGAAAAATATTCTCTGAAAATATCTGTGGGATAGCGCTAAAATTTCAGGAGAAGCAAGTGCTTCTGATATCACGTCATTGCTTTTAAATGAATCATGTTTCTTAGTGAAAGCGAATAAAGAACAATGAATGTATATAATTCGTGTTTACATACACAAAAACCTAAATCAAGCCAGTCTGGTATTAAACGACTGATAAACAAATAAATGTTTCCGCGCTAATGTGCGTTGATCCAAAATATCCAGTCCATTCCATTCCGATCCATTCCGTTCCGCGATTTAATGTTTTTCGACTGAATATCATGCCCTTGCCCGTGTCGAGTTTCCTATTCGTTATGAGGTATGTGATCGGTATCACTTACTCTGTACTGATTTTCGCACTTCAGAATCATCTGATGAGAGTGATTTTCTAGATCTAGTGAAGTTTTATAGACCATTTCCATCGGGTGTAACCTAACCTGAAAATTTCAAGTGCCTATCTCTTTGAGTTCTCAGATCATCGGGACATAAATAATATTGTTAAAATTTTGTAGTTATACGATTCTCACAAAATTTCACAAACGTCTATAGGTTCGTATTCTAGAACTATATATATGATTTTCTAGATCTAGTGAAGTTTTGCCGACCATTTCCATCGGGTGTAACTATCCCTGTAATAAATTGATGTACTATCCCTGATTAAATGGGATCAAAGATCGTATCAAAGTGTTGGAAGCCATGAACACTAATTTGATTGTGGTGAATGCAGAACATCATAAATTGTGCCTTTAGAATGTACTTTAGAATGAACTTGATGAACAGTTGTAGAATATAAACCTTAGAACGTTCTTGAAATTTTGTGAGAATCGTATCGCTAGAAAATTATTAAAAAAATATTAAAAAATTATTTTGTTATCACGATAACTTGAGAACGGAAAGAGATAGCGGCTTGAAGTTTTCAGGTTAGGTTGTGCATCTGAATGCGACATTTGAGTTTGTTCATAAGCATAATCGGCCAAACGGTTTTAGAGTTATAGCCATCTGAAAATTGGTTGTTTTTTGTTCCTCATTAACTCGAAAAATACGAAACCGATTGAATTAAAAAATGGTTATTAGTTGTAGCATGCCAACGCCAAAATTCTTGCAAAATTTCGTGAGGATGGTATTTGTAGAAATTTTTTTTTAAAATCATTGAAAATTGAAAAAAAAATCTATTTATCAGTAACTATTCGTCTGAAATTGCTGAAATTGCAAGAGCCTTTAGAACCAAACTCTTCGGCCAAGTTTCAAGTTTTAACACGATCGGTTAAATATTGTTGGAGATTCGAGCAGCCTTGTGTGAGTTCAGTAGATGGGTGACCGTTGCCTCGATAATTTTCGAACGAAAGGAGATAGGGACTTGCAATTTTCAGTGTAGTTTGCGTATCCGACTGGGAGAGTTGAGTTATTTTTTGGGCATAATCGGTCTAACGATATCCGAGTTATACCCACCTGGAATATTATTTCCTTAATAACTCAAAAAATGAAGATTCGATTGAATTGAAGCTTGGTAACTAGTAGTAGAAAATCAACATAAATAAGTGTTTACAATTTTGTAAGAACCGTACCTCTAGAAAATTCGAAAAAAAAACGAAAAAAAAAATTTTTGTAAGAAACGAACCCCTAAAAAATTTTAAAAAAATCACGAAAAAAAATTGTTTCAAGCTCTGACGTGAAGTCAGGAGCTTTTGCGCGTATGTTCTTTTGTCTATTCTTCTGTATTGGACACCCTTAATCGAATTTACCATGATAAATTATGTTATCCATTCTCCTGTATTGGACACTTAATTCGAATTTACCATATAAGGGTGTCCCTTATATGTTAAAAAAAATTTTTTTTTAGTTTTCGAAACGCATACCCTCTTATTATATTTATTAGTCTATTAGTTACCCAAGTACAGAATTTCAACCTCCTACGTTGATTTTATCCGGTTCCGACTTAGCTTTAAAGTTTTCGAAAATAGCTGTTAAACCCATTTCCTAACTCTGCCTGTAGACCATCACTTAAATACATTCCATTAGATAAATTATGATCAAAACACAAATTTATATGATAAACTTTCTGCAACTAATAAAAATAGTACAATATATCTAATTATTAATTCAGATTTTTCCATTTTACTGTTCTTCATCTGCAGTAATCAAACAATCAACCTCCAGCATTAATTTAGCATCTCGTTAAGCTGTGTCATTAACTGTTTTTAATCTAAAAATTTTCTTTTTTGCTTCAATATACATACTCGTACTTCGCAGTGTTTTCATTCCACAATAACACATTCTCTTGCAGGAAACTAATGTCAAGTTTCAGTCAGGGAAATAAATCTTTGCTTGTCACTGATACGAACTCAAACAAAGATTTCCCTGAAAAAAGTTGAACTACTTGGAGTAGTATGAATAAAAGAGTGAGTTTCAATGAACTGATTAAACTAATTTTTACCAAACGTAAAGAGAACCAGACATTTCTTCCCTGGATGGTACATATCTCTTTTCAGAAGCTTCAAAGCCTTTGCTGTAAATTTTCTAAACTGTTCATTTTCGTCCGCTCATCAACCTTATCATCAAAATTTTAAATAACGACTATTTCCTCTGATAAGTACTACAAGTGTTGACAGAACTCGTTTAGAGTCGCTTTAAAAATTAGTTTATCAACCCTTTCATAATCTTCTAAGATTTGTATAAAACAACAATGTTGTTAAGGTGCTTTTCTGCCAAACTGCATACCAGCTAGGGCTTCCCATAAACTGCCACAATAAAAAAACAAAAAAACACAAATCACGTAGAACTTATTCCCTTTTGCACCCATTTCATTTGATTGCAACAAACAGCTTTTTTAAGTGTATTATTTTGGGTTTTGCCACCCAAAGAGCTTGATGCATTGCGCCAGAATATCTGATTTTTAGTTCATTATCATTATCTTTATCCAGAAAAGGAACAGCAAGCTCGATTGATTTACGGTATGGATCTTATATTATCGATTTTGCCAGTTCATTGTTGAAAAACGTAATCCAGTTATTTGTTCAACAGAGGTGTTGTTAAACAAAATCGGTACATGGTTTGATAGCACTAGGATTAATATCCATCCAGTTGTCTCTAAACTTTTTCAACAGCGTAATATCAGGATTACTAGTAACTAGCTGGATCTTGGATCAAACGTAGTTTTGAGAACCCGGCCTTTAAGTGCATTTATTACAGCATCGCTTGATGTTTAGTGGACATCTGTCTAAAGTTGCAACTAATTTTGAGGTCACAAAACCTTTTCTTCCCCTTCTTGTCAACTTACATATTGAGATGTGGCAGCCTGAGGTTCTTCCAGACTTTCTACAGACATTGTAGATTTTTCCTCTATGTCTCCATGTGTTTCAAAGCTGTGTGAAGAATCAATAATCTCTCGGAAATCATTTGCCTTCATCTCTTTTTCTCTTCTGCCAGCTTACTCAGCGCTGCCCTTTGTTCAATTTCAGCCAACTTTTTGTCAACACATGCTAAGTATCCCGGACGTCCTGGCTCGCTTTGTTTTTGCAAGAATATCTTATCATCTGCAATTTTTATTCTTTCGAGAGTATCAGCATGTGCGATATCCAATAAATTATCTACATAACTCAAATTGAAAGTTTTTATTGTGGTGCCTATAAACATCCTGAATCTTCTTACTATGCTTTTGAAGCTCACGCCAGACTTGATAACTTTTTAACATCATTACGAACAGCTTTGGTAGGTATTCTAGCCTTTTCACAGAATATGATACACTCCAGAAGATTTGCACTGTCATTAGCAGTCAACTTAGCTTCGCGTATATTGAAAAATAAATACATAAGAAATCAACGAATAGACGGTAATTTTGCACCTGTTATTAGGCGACTTATTTCACCAATTTAATGTTTTTTTTTGCTTCTTAATTCCACTGACAATAACAGAAGGCATGCGTCGCTTCTGTGACTGAAGACTGAACTTGTATGAACTTCTTTACGTGCAAGTCGGCACGGTTAGTTCTATGCCAAATGAGGTAATAAATGGTTTTCGAGTGTTTTGGGTCCAAATGAACAAAACAAGAGCCTATGCGTTGTGAAATTAAAACTTTAAAAAATAAGGGACACCCTAATATATACATACATATATATATTGGATTGTTTTAAGGGATATCGACCAATAATGAAAGTTTGAGTTTTACTCAATTGTTCACACAGCTAGTCGATTTCTTTCTTAAATTTTAATCATCAATCAACAAACATTATTTCCACAAAATAGTAAAGTGTTTAGTTGTTCGATATTTCACGCTTTAAAGTCATAAAACCTCACATTCGGTAAACACCTTGTAAAATATAACCTAACATCTGACTAATATTTGTAATTTGTAGCTGCCCTGAGGAAGGAACACAACTGTTTCGAAAGCTTGGCACATGAATAAAGAGTAAACTCAAACTTTCATTATTGGTCGATATCCCTTGAAACAATCCAATCTAAATTATACGACCTTCATCTACAAACCATATATATATATATAGATTTGTTCGACCGCACATACAGACCCAAATCGACATACTTTACCGACTATACAGTCCAAAAGTGACGTTTTCAGACCCGACTCCGGGTCTGGTAACGTTTACCTATAGAATTGTACTCAGGGACGTTAGGGGATGCCAGGGGTAAATTTTCAGATGGGTCTGAAAAAGCGGTGATACATCATATTATATACAGAAAAGCTTCAGGGTTTGGCCAGTGCGAGGGCGCTTCTGCTCACATTAGCTGGCTGTATATAATTCGTATAGTTGATCAACGTCTAGAGTCCTTACATCCGGCAACGCTGTAGAGCGAGAGTTTGAAAATAATATATTTCATCCTCTCGATATACAAACCCAAAACCAACACATACGAAAACTTATACGAGCCCGGTATAGGTAGTCAACGTCATGAGAATTGTTAATTGTGGATTGTTCAAATAAAACTTCAAAATCAGATACTTCTTCCTTTTGATATACAAATCTAAAAACCACACTTATGAACGCTTATACAAGCCCAGTATATGGAGTCGTCGTTATGGGACCTGTTTATTTCGAATTCTCAATCATAATTCTGAAGGAGTGTTGAGGACAAATATCATTTCTTCATGGATCATTTTGGAAAAAATGAACATAATAAACAGTAACGAAACCATTCTGTAATATTTCGGAGACTAAATCGGACTCCTTCATCAGACACAAAGCGAAAACTACCAATTATTTTTTGTTGACACTTATTCTCACTTTGTTACACTGCAAATTACAGTATTAGCTGAAAGACACACGGAGAAATATTCATTGATTTTAACAATCAACAAATATTTCGTGGATACGGGCTGGTCCCCTCATCGCTCAGTGAGGAAAGCGTCATTCAGGGGCAAATACGAACCAGTTTCATGGTTATTACCAATCGTCAGCATAACATAGCCACACCGAATGACAGCTGAAGGAGTTCTAGGAAACATAATCCCAGTTGTTGCGAACAGGTAGGAAGAAAATATCATTAGCTGCATCTAGGGAAATCCTTAGGAACTCTGACCCTATGTGATGCGGAAACCATAAGCGATGTTCAGTGATGTTCATGCTTTTGCCATAAGAGGGTCAGGGACTGCAAGGCTGTCTACCTGAATTGGCCATTAAGAGCTGTCAAAGCTTTGTGAAACCCATCGTAAGAGTTGGGAATGATATCAATGGATTCTTGTGATAAAACTGCATCATATAATAATCAAATACAAAATGTTTTTTACAAATCTCATAATTAGAGCATTCTATGAAATCGTGAGTCCATTTTCTGCCAATTCGAAAATTACCGACATTTGGGCCAATTGATAAGCACTCTGTTCCGAACAACAAAAGCACCACAAATATCAGAATATGTATGTACAATCTATAGAGATCGACATAATGGATTAGACTAAAACAAAGATTCTGATGACGGAATATCACTCACATGAAAAGGAAACATAAGGAGTCGACTTGTATTTTGTTGAACAGACAAAACAATTATCCAAATTACTCAATTGGAATTGTCCATATTTGGTAGTTGAATTTGTTGGAGAAATAGTTAGAACTTGGAAATTTTTATCTGAAGTGACACTGTGTTACTATTTTTTTGGCGCTTTTGTTATCAATTTGCCCAAATGTCTGTAATTTTCGAATTATTGACTGAAAGTGGTCTGGTTCGACTCACTGATCAAGAATCCGTGATCACAATCGCCGTCCGGCCGTCCGTTAACCCGATAACTCTCAAACAGAATGAGCAAGATAGTTCCAACCACTGTAGGTTTGGGAGATGAATATCTCCATAAGAATCCATCGAGATCATTCTCAACTATAACAAACTTACACTTTCGGAGATATTTTTTTTCAAAATATGAAAGCTTAATCGTAATTTTACGATTTCACAGATTCATCTGATTACAATTTGTTGATGTATGTAAATCCAACGTAGGAGGTGAGTCATATCGAACATTGTTTTTTGGCGCTCTTGTTCCTCGAAACAGAGTGCTTATCAATTTGCCAAAATGTCTGTAGTTTTCGAATTTTTGTATGAAAATGGTCTTTCACGATTTGGTTCGACTAACTGATCGAGGATCCGTGGTCAAAATTGATTCTGTCCGGCCGGCCGTAGACACGATAACAGTCAAATGGAAGGAGCTAGACTGTTGAAATATTTCAGATTAGATTTGGGAGATATCTCGGTTAAAAAAAATTAAAATATTTTTTTTATATCACATATTTAAAATTGTTTTTTTTTATATGCAGTTTTCCCATAAGAATCCACTGATGATATTTAAAACTCTAACAACTACTTTTGGAGATGTGATTTTTCAAAATTTCAATAATAAATCTTACTTCTATATTTTCACAGAATGCTATAATTACTCGATCGAAGAATTCTCAGGGTTATAATATGATATTATTTTTTTTAAGTGATTTTAATGCCCCTGGATAATTCATATGATGATGGAAATATAAACTTTGGTAAGTTAATCGAATTGGGTTCAGAATATCTCCAGTAAAAATAAAACCGGACTATTGGCTATGTTTCAATTGATATACATAATATAATTTTCAGAGTGGATTTGAGGAATGAATATCTCGGATAAGTTCATGGTTTCGGAATAATTTTTGGCACTCTTGTTTTATTAAATGATACTTTTTTGAATTTCATTTCTTTCATGATGCAGTTGTATCATAAGAATCCATTGAAATAATTCCCAGCTCTAAGAAACCAATACCTACTTTCGGAGATATGATTTGTCAAAGTTTGAACAAGTGCGCAAAAGCTCCTGCCCACAGGGCTTTTCCTTTTTTTTTATCATGCAGTTCTATCTTGAGAATGCATTCTTATCCAACTCTGAGAAACCAATATTTGGAGATATGATTTGTCAAAGTTTGAATAATAACTCGTTAGTACTTCGACGAAAGCGCCAGAGTCCCTGTCTACAGAGCTGTCCCACATTTATAGTTAAATATCAATTAATTCAATAAAAGATTTGATTTGATTTTGACTAATTTGAAAAAAATCTTCTTCAAAGCTTATTATATCTTGCTGTAGTCTCATCTTATTTTATCTAAGAAAACTTAATCATTCTCTGACGAAAGCATGCCCACATTTGTTCTCAAATTTTTGGCAACCATCACTTTCTAAAGGCAATTTAATGCTTAAGAATTTTGTAATTTTTATTGCATTTTCTCGCCATCTGCACATGCAGGTGCGACTGTAATTTCAGAGAAGGACGATTGCAAAAAGCCCATACCATCATTTCAAGAAATCATTAAAGGATACTTTGGGAGGTGAATTCATCACTGAATGGTTCCTTTCTGGGTTTTCTCTCTTAAACTCTGAAAAATATCTATGAAATAAAAAATTTCATTATTTTGAAATTGCTTCTGCGTTAGAAACATATTAGACCAGGGTCGATAATTTTTGAAACCGAATAAGATTATAGTAGAATGAAACCCATTGTAAAAGGAAGAGAATATAACAAAAATTATGGAAAAAATAATTTACGGGTGATCTGAGGTCGGGAAGGGGTAGAGGGCGAGTTTTTAAGGGTAAAAAACGGTTTATCTCGATTTCCGGCAAAACTACAAGTCCTATGGGGAAAAATTGAATTGCAAAGTTGTAGGTAATAAAAAGATCTACAACATTTGTTTTCACACTTTTTTCACATAACCTCAAAATTCATGTGAAAATTTCAAATAACCACGTTTTTGGTTTTTAATTTTTATGTTTTACAAAAAAAAATATTTTTTCACCAAATTTGCTGAAAAACTTACCTTTTCATGTCCCAAATACACTGTAATTTTTTGGATTTGAAATATTTTTGTTTTCACCTCAATTTGACTTAATATCGAAAAAGCATCCTAATTTTCAATTAAAAATTCTCACGTCAAAATATCTGCTTTTTTAAAAAAGTAGGTGGTCTTTCTATTCGTTAAAATCTCTACTTCCTAATGGTCTAAAAAAAATATACATTACTATGGTAAATTCTCCCAGAAAATGCTACGAATTAACAGGCAGTAAGGCGCAGACCCACATAGCCCCTTCCTCACTTCTCTATGAAATAACTTTTGATGGGCTAAAATTATCCGTAGGTCACTCAGGTATACAAGTTATCTGAAAAGACCAATAAATAGGCATCTACACATATAATTTAGAGAAGATTGTACAACTTTCTCAAAATATTCTGGATATCTTATTAAATATTAACTTTATTAACTTAGCATTTTCTGAGAAAATTTACCATAGTAATGTATATTTTTTTACACCATCATAAAGTAGAGACTCCAATGAACAAAAAACCCACGTACTTTTTTAAAAAAGCAGATATTTTGACGTGAGAATTTTTGATTGAAAATTTGGGTGCTTTTTCGATATTAAGTCAAATTAAGGTGAAAACAAAAATATTTCAAACCCAAAAAATTACAGTGCATTTGGGACATGAAAAAGTAAGTTTTTACCAAAGGTGAAAGAATATTTTTTTTGTAAAAGATAAAAATAAAAAACCAAAAACGTGGTTATTTGAATTTTTCACAAAAATGTTGAGGTTATGTGAAAAAAGTGTGAAAAGAAAAGTTGTAGTTTTTTTTATTACCTAAAACTTTGCCATTCAACTTTTCCCCATAGGACTTGTAGTTTTGCCGGAAATCGAGATAAACCGTTTTTACCCTCAAAAACTCGCCCTCTTCCCCTTCCCGACTTCAGATCGCCCGTAAATAATTTTTCCTATAATTTTTGTTTTATTCTCTTCCTTTTCCAATGGGTTTCAATCTGCTATAATTTTTGTTCACTTTTTATCATTTTTAAAGACTTCGACCCTGGTCTATATGTAGATATTTGTAATTCGATTGCAATTACAGTCTGATGACATAAAAAGATAACTTAAAGGAGTCGCTCTGTATTTTGTTGATCAAAGAAAACAATTTTACAAATTGCTCAAGATGAATAGACCATATTTGGTTGAATAAAGAATTTGGACTTGGAAATTTCTATGTAAAGTGGAACTGTGTTACAATATTTTTCCAAAGACTATCGGCTGTCGGCTTGACAAATTTCAGTATTAGTGTCATCAAATATAATTCTTAAGATCTTCGCTTTGTGTCTGATGAAGGAATCTGCTTTAGTCTCCGAAACGTTACAGAAAAGTTGTTTTATATGTTATTAGTTATGCTTCTGTTCATTAGGGAATATTGTTCTATATATGGCTTCTGGCAAATATCTTGTCTTCTTCCTAACGCCGAAGTAAATTAAAAAAAAAACATTTTTTATTTCATGGATATTTTTCAGAATCCAAAAAAGGACCATTTAGTCCACTTCTAAATTTGGGGCAATATTCAACTATTTTACGCAAACGGTATAAAGAAATGTATAGGTAGATGTTGACTGAAAAAAATGCAAAGCTTTTTCAGCATTGAAAGAATCAATCAACATACGCCGTTTTTTGGATAAAATAATATTGCTTCCAGAATGTCAACAAAAGAAATTAATCTGGAATAATAGACTTTCTGTGGAAGACATATCATCTCTTTCATCGTCCCTTATATTCTTCGGTTTCGTAGAGCCTTCATATGTAGCATTCATTCGGATCCATTTAATTTTTAATGCATCTATTCTCAGTTGTCTCTTATTGATACTTTTCTCGTCACTTCAAATTTACTCTTTTCCTCTTCGTCATCTTCTAATTGTTCCAATTCTAACTAATATTCCGTAACTTCATTCTGGGCAAGACTCTTTCCCCAGGCTAATATTCAAGGTGGTGATTTTTTGACTTATTTTAAGAAAAAACTTCCTATGAACGTATGTCCTGAAAGTCCTAACTTTTGAGATACGTGGTGATAAAATGTTAAAAAAAATCAGATTTCAAATAATAACTGAGATAATATTGCAGACATCTTCATAAAATTTGGTACATGTATTCTATGCATCAAGGTGCATTTTGTGATGTACAAAAATTTCCATTTTCTCAACCAGTGACGTCCATACGGGTTTTGCATTGAATATTTTTGGAGAAAAAAATACTACGCCACTGCTTTCTTTTCAAATAAAAATTAATTTTAAGATCCTCATTCATTTTTGAGCAAATTTGATCCAATGGGTTTTCTTTGACCAACACACGGTTTCCACCTAAAAAAATAAAAATCATTTTACTTCAGGATCAATTCCTCAAAAATCTGAGGTGGTGTGAAATATTTGTGCATCGACTGAAAGCAAATTGAGAGATCAGATTTGTTCCAAAATGAATGAGAATCCAAAAAATAAGTTTTCTTGTCGTATGCTCTGTTCTTGATTAAAACAATAAAAAAAAACTCTTATCGTCCAAACAGGCACTAGGCCCAATTACAGGACACAATATACAATTTTCGGATGTAAGTGTTAAACATAGGAAACATATACCTATCGCAACAGCCATACATTCATGGAATACCTATAGAAAAAAAAGCAAAAAAGCAAATACACACATATTGTAATAATACATTTATGGAATATAAAAAAAAGATAAAAATAGAAAAAAATAAATAAATGTGTGTTGATTCGCAAACATAATGTTTCTTATCTCTTCTCTCTTTATCTCTTAAATTAAAATTACTTCATATCGCAGCACAAAATTTTATCACCCTGTATGTCAAAAGTTAAGACTTTTAGGACATACGTTCATAGGAAGTTTTTTCTTAAAATGAGTTGAAGAATCGCCCCCTTAAATATTTACACGTCTTTAAGGAAGACACTGTATATGCTCTGACATTCTGAAAAAAAATATATGTTAGTAAAAAGTATTGTAGATAATGAATTCTCGCTAATCACTTGGTGAAACATTTTGACAAGTTATTGAGGTAAAGAAAAAACTTGGCTTAAATTTCACAATATAATACTATGTTCTTGACATTGTTCAGTCTTGAACATGGGATAAGCCGGAAACATATATTTATGTCAACAATATGGTATTATATTGTAAAACTTAAGCCAAATGTTTTCAATTGGAAAATAGTGTAATTTTACATCAAATGAAATACTGTACCTATAGAACACCTAATGGCTCTTATTTACGTACCTGTTGCACTTTTCATCATCAGCTTCCTTCTTGCAGACATTAAAATCACTTCATAACACAACTAAAACAATGTAAACGATTCCAGCTTCGTTTTCGCGCCCTTTCGTATATCGAAATTGGCGCAATTAGTCCCGAAGAGCTGGCAACAGCGCTGGGTTCGAAGACGTTGGCTGAAGATACTTGCGGAGTATAAGTGGGATCAGAAAGTCGGCGAAATGATTCGGGATTCGAGAAGTTTGACGAATATACAACTTTTTTGAAAGAAAAAAATTCCTTCCCCTCTCAAGATGCCTGAGGAGTTATATTTTCAATTTACCCATTTTTTGTCTATATACTCCTGAAAACATTTTGGATCATATGGGTCTCAGGTAGCCTTCAGAGTGTACCGGGACTGGATACGTCTATTAGATAAATATATATTTATATATTATTATGCAATATGTATCTTGGCATTCCTCAATATAGGAGTAAATGCCCTTAGTCTTAATTCAAGGCCTTCCTAGAAGCGCCGCTCGACTCTGAGTACTTTTGTGCAGTCAGCATTTTCATTCCAGCTTCCCGGCTTTCTGATTTAATAGAATATAATTCCAATTCATTATTGTATTAACCAGCTCAGAATAAACTTGCTTCTGAATAAATATTTGTTTTTTTAAAAAGGTGATTCAAAAGAGTAAATTTATAAATGGCGACGAGGATGGGATTGTTGCTAGTATAACGAAAAAAAAAAATAAGTATACGTGAATTTCAATTCTTCGAGCAACATTCCAAAAACCCGAGTTTCGAAAAGTGCGACGATAAGTTCGAAGTAAAGTTCCGACCACGAGAAGCTCAAACGACTGCAGTAGAGATAAGCCACGAAGGTGTGTTGAATCCCCGAAAACAGAGTAAGGAGAACCATTCCCGACTTGATCTCAACTGCAACCCTTGAGAATCACCCTGAGGAGGTTTGGAGGTAGCAGCCCGGACACCAGGTTTAAAACGAGAAGTAAGTTGAGGCTATCCCTTACAATAATCCCAGTTTTTCCTATCCCTGGCCCAAAGGATATTTTCAATTTAATTGCAACTCATTTTTCCATATCACCGATAGTGTAAACAAGCACATCGAAATCTTTCAAAATAGAGTCCTTATTGGAAAAATTCAATTCATTGAATATCAACGTAAATAATAAAAACTTCAATATGACTTCTAATGGAGAACATTCCAATCGCATGGTAATAGATTTAAGCACAGTTAAATATTTCGGTGAGTTATTACCAAGATTTAATGGTAACTCACAAGAACTACAAACCTTTTTAATGGAAACTGAAAATTTCATAGATCGATTTGGCACAACTGATAATGATTTAATAAATCAATATTGCTTTGCAACAGTAAAATCGAAATTAATTGATCAAGCGAGAACTATCGTGTATTCTGGACCATGTTGCAATTCATGGCCTGAATTAAAAAGATTATTGAACAGTAAATTCGGTTTTAAAATTAACTTTGACGTTCTACAAAGTGAATATCAATATATGAGGAGAAAAACGAAGGAATCACTTTCTGAATTTATTGAAAGAATCAAAGAAACTAAATTACAATATGATTACCAAATACAATTATTAGGATTATCGCCCCCAGAACTGAATGTTTATCGAAACCTTTCAGAGAAAATTGGCATAACCGTCTTATATAATAATGTTGACGAAAATTCTAGGAATTTACTTGATCTCCAACCAAAATCTTTCGACGACACTTGTAAAATGCTAGAAAACCGAGAAATAAAGAGACAACAGCTTTATTTACAACCACCAACAATACCGACACCTAGGACAACGTACTCCCAAAATTTAAATTCCCAACCTACTGTTAGAAGAATTTATACAGACCCACAATTTCCATCAACTAGTAGACAATTTCCTGCAAACAGACAATTCAATTCGAATAGTGGAGAATTTCCTTCACAACCGGTACATTTGAAATTTAATAATAAAATACCAGAAACTAAATTTGCGACAAGCAGTCAAGTATTCGGAAAACCGCAAGACGTATTTAAGCCCAATCCAAATCATCGTTTGGTTCAACCCAAACCTGAACCTATGTCGGTCCGAACAAGAATACACCCTGTAAAAAGACCAGCTAGCAGTCAAATCCGACAAGAACCACCCAATATTAGACAAAATTACAGAAGAAACGGACCTAATGACTTTATATTTGAAGAACTCACTAATACAGAACAAATTGAACAAGAATTAGGAGAGGAAGAAGAATTTTATTATGAATCCGAAAATATAGATGACTCTAAATTAATTGAGGAATTTGATGAAAATTTTCAGAGAATCTCCGAAGACAAAGACATGACCTAAACTTTACACAGGAACATCTAGCATCATTACCATATATAGTATTAGATTATCCACCCTGCAAATTATTGATAGACAGCGGAAGTTCCATGAGCATTATTGATCCATCTGTAGCATATAATTTACTATCAGAAAACATTTACGAAGAAAAAACCTATTTTAAAACTGCACTAGGTAAAGATTTCAGCACGAATAAAGTTTCATTTCCTTTAAATTCTTTTGGCTATAATACAACATACCCCTTTGTGATCTATAAATTTCATACACAATATGATGGTGTAATAGGATCCAACCTTTTAAGATATTTAAAATTAAATTTCAATTGGGAAAGTCATGAATTAGGAAATACCATCAGAACACATAAATTCTTTTTACAAGAAACCAGTCCTAATGAACCCCTACCCATTAAATTAGACCATTTGGACAAAAATTTTCGAAACCAACTTACAAAAATTATTCAAAGTCACAAACAAGCCTTTCATCTATCAAATCAACCTTTGAATGCCTCAAACAGAGTTAAACATAATATTAGGACCATAGATGAAAATCCCGTGTATATTAGACGATACAGATATCCTGAGGTACACAAACAAGAGGTAAATAATCAAGTACAAGATTTATTAAGTAAAAACATTATAAGACCAAGTATTTCTCCCTGGTCATTCCCTATAGTAATCGTTCCCAAAAAAACGGACCAATCAGGTAACAAAAAATGAAGAATAGCTATCGACTATAGAAAACTGAACGACAAAACAATTGATGACAAATTTCCGATCCCCAATATTGACGAACTTTTGGATCAACTGAATAAAGCAAAATATTTTAGCGCCCTTGATTTAGCAAGTGGTTTCCATCAAATAGAACTAGACGAGCAATCAATAGAAAAAACTGCTTTCGCAACCGACGAAGGACATTTCGAATATTTAAGAATGCCCTTTGGATTGAAAAATGCCCCTTCAACATTCCAACGTTTCATGAATAGAGTCTTAAAACCGATCATTAATAAAATATGCATAGTATACATGGATGATATTCTCATTTTTTCAGAAACACCCGAAAAACATTTGGCAGACATTCAGACAGTTCTTCAACTCTTAGAAAAAGAAAATCTCAAAATTCAACTAGACAAGTCATACTTCTTTCAGGCCGAAATTGTATTTTTAGGCTACAAAATATCTGAAAAAGGTATAGAACCGAATCCTGAAAAAATTGAAGTCGTAAAAAACTTTCCCATTCCTAAAACTATTAAAGAAATTAAATCTTATCTCGGAATGATAGGCTACTATAGAAAATTTATTCCTAATTTTTCAAAATTAACGAAACCCATGACTAAATACCTGAAAAAAGATGTTAAATTGAATATTAATGACAAAGAATATGTAGATGCATTTCATGCCAGCAGAAACATACTCATTAATTATCCGATTCTCCAACATCCGGACTTTAACAGACCATTCGTACTTACAACCGACGCATCACAATATGCTATAGGCGCAATTTTATCGCAAGGGACACCCCCAAACGATCTACCTATCGCTTATGCGAGCCGAACATTGAACGAAGCTGAAATAAAATATTCAACTATCGAAAAAGAACTTCTAGCCGTTGTATGGGCTACAAAATATTTTAGACCTTACTTATTTGGTCAGAAATTTACGATCTACACGGATCATAGACCCTTGACGTGGTTATTTTCTTTGAAAGATGCATCATCTCGACTAATGAGATGGCGAATCAAATTAGAAGAGTTTAATTTCGAAATAAAATACAGGAAAGGAGCGTACAATAACGCAGATGCAGTATCCCGCATAAAATTTGACGAATTAAATTTAAATGAAAATTCAGATGACGATCTAGACTCAATAATTCCCCAAATTACTCATGAAGATCTGGAAATATCTCAAAAGGAACTAGAAGATATTACGAAATCGTGTACGGAAGAACAAGCAAATCCATCTTCTTCCCAAACTATTCATAGTAATGTCGAAAACCCTATATTAGAGATACCATATTCAGAACGCTCTCTGAACACATCAATCCATCAAATAATTTTCCAAAAAGCTAATGTGTTTAAAGTAGAAAAATTAAAACTACATAAGAACAGTCGATTTAGACTCATAGTTTCTATAAAAGAACCAGACGACTTCACAAAATTTTTAAAGGAATACGTCAAACCAAATAATCATTACGGCATATATTTCAAAAATAAAGATTTGGAAATACCATTTTTGAATCTATCACAGAATCTCTTCAAAGCTAACGCTTTTTCATTCAAAATTTCAAATACATTGTTAGAAGATATCGAAACGGAAGACGACCAACAACAGAAAATTAAATTATTTCACGAGACCAAGACCAGACACCGAGGTTTCCAGGAAAACTTAGAAAGTATTAAAAGACGTTTTTATTGGCCGAACATGAATAAACATATTCAGTCCTATATTAACTCCTGCGAAATTTGCCAGAGTCAAAAATATGAACGACAACCTACTAAATTAATATTTAAACCGAATCCAACAGGTGACAAACCATTTTCCCACTTGTATATCGATACAATAGTCATGAATAGAACACCCTGTTTGACTATAATTGACTCCTTCTCAAGACATGGACAATGTTACATTCTAAATAGTAAAACTTCAACAGAAATTGCAAATCAATTAACTCAATATTTTTCAAACCACGGTATACCACAAAAAATAACCTTCGATAATGGAACAGAGTTCAAAAATCAAATTATTCAAGATTTAGGCGATACCCATAAAATTTCCCTTCATTATATCACAAATTACAACCCTACCTCCAATGCACTAGTGGAGAGATTCCACTCTACCCTTATTGAGCAAATTAGAGTAATTGATGACAAGAATATATCTTTGTCAGAAAAGATGAATAGAGCGCTTTTGAGTTATAATAACTCAATTCACTCGTCAACTTCCTACACACCCTTACAAGTTATAAAATCGGATCTAAATTACAATACGCCAGTCGAACAGTCTACTCATGAAAAAATTTCGCAATATATTAAAGAATATCGCGAAAACATGAAGGAAATCTCAGACCATCTAAATTCACAGAAGGAAAGACAAAAAGAGAAACTAGATAAACTCAATCAGACACGACAAGAAGACAAAAAACTCGACGAATCTAAACCATCTTATATTGCCATACCAAAAAAGGCAAAACTTGACCCAAAATTTAAGAAAACCAATATCAAAATTATAGATAATATATTGATAAGGAACCCTGACTCCCAAAAAGTATATCATAAAAATAAAATTAAACAGAGAAAGTAATAATCTTTAATTTTCTCTTTTCAGAACACAAAAAAAAATGACGAGAATCCTATTGCTATTTCTCAATCTAATTTTCGTCCCAGCTTTGCATTCATTAAAATTTAAGGAGATCAAACACAATATTCTTCCCTTTTTCGTAGAGAAAACATACATCAGTGTATCAAAGCATGTATTGATGTACCACTATAATTTAACCGATATCGATAAAATTTTACATGATCATTTTGTTTTAGTTGATCAATTAAATATGTCAGTTCCAACGTTATGGTTTCAAACTATGTTGGATCGATCAAAATCCAATTGAGACAAAATGAAATGCTTCTCAATAACTTATACACTACCCGACAAAAACGAGGTTTATTAAATATAGGCGGACATATAGCAAAAACACTATTCGGAACTCTTGATAGTGAGGATGAAACACTTTACTTGAAATATTTTGAATCTTTTAAGAATGAAATGCAATCGGTAAAAACCGAACAAAATCAAATGATCAGTATCCTGAGATCTATGACATCAAAGTATTCCAATGTCACTAGTCACATTATACAAAATTATAATAAGTATCGATTGACACAAAATGATATTAATCGACTTATTCTTATAGAATTTGAACAGTTAACAATAAATAGAATTCTAAATGAAGTCAATACAGCCATCAGCTTTGCAAGGCTTCATCTTTTGCATGAAAGTATTTTACCCTTAAATATATTCCATGATTTTGTTAATAACACCGATTTCATGAAACACCTCTATCATTTAAAAGACTTTTATTCCATTTGCTACACTTCTGTAAAGTCCAGAAATAATGAGGTGATCTTTATCATTGAAGTACCCTTAACATCCCCAAATTCCCTAGACACATATTATGTCCACTATATCCCGTACCAAAACGTTACCCTCACCCAACAGCCCAAATACTTATTGGCTAAAGAAGAACAAATCTTGTGGTCCATTGATCAAGAATGCCCAAAGGTAGAAGATTGGTGGATCTGCCCACAGAATTTGCTACGACCAGCACCCAGCTGCATGAAGGACTTAATTTCCCACAAGAAAGAAAATTGTGAAAGACAAAGTGCACAGTGTAGTGACGATCTACTGAAACTATCATCGAGAAAATTTTTATCAATCGGTAGTGTACAAATTGGGGAACTATGTAATGACCATACAGAGTATTACAAACTCAATGGAATTTTCCTGATTGAAAACTTTTGTAACATTACCAATAGCTTTAAGTATTTTTATAAGGAAGAAATATCCACAATTTTTCATAATGTTCCTCTCCCGAATATGAAACCTGAAATAATTGAAAACTTAACCATTTCCAATTTTTTACTTGATAATTTTACTGTTCAAGAAACAATCTTTAATTGGAAAATCCACCCTAACCATGTATCATCAATCTATTTTATACTAAGTCTCACCATTATAACCATATTTGCCTGTTTGTTGTATAAAATATTCATTTTAAAATTCACAAATATCGTGAAGAGTTATAAAAATAATTCAGCCTCTTCAGCCGAAGTTATTTCTTAAAAAATGGGGAGGTATTATGCAATATGTATCTTGGCATTCCTCAATATAGGAGTAAATGCCCTTAGTCTTAATTCAAGGCCTTCCTAGAAGCGCCGCTCGACTCTGAGTACTTTTGTGCAGTCAGCATTTTCATTCCAGCTTCCCGGCTTTCTGATTTAATAGAATATAATTCCAATTCATTATTGTATTAACCAGCTCAGAATAAACTTGGTTCTGAATAAATATTTGTTTTTTTAAAAAGGTGATTCAAAAGAGTAAATTTATAAATATATATATAAATAAATGGAAAAGTATAACGGCGATTCCGCAAAAAAAAAGCAGAGAAAACATTCTGCTGGTACCTGCCGACACGTGTTTCTGCTATTTGGCTTCTTCAGGACAGGGCAACCAAGAAACCAAAAAAGGTGAAAAGATAACTGAAAACAGGTGGCACCACAACAGGAGTGAGCAACCAATTTGTGCCTTCAGCTCTAGGACCTCCAATTCGGAGGCAAACTATGGCATCGGCACGGAGGAAGCATAAGCTACCTGTGCGATGCGACCATTTAAATATACTTATCCGCAATATCCTATTGTTCTTTAGTATATATATATATATATATATATATATATGTGTTCGGATAGGTTTCCGCGGCTAACAATGTTAGGAATAAGAAGGTTCCGGGTTGGACCGCGTCTGGAGTTTAATGTCGTTCGACGTTTCGGCTCCGATTTTGGAGCCATTATCAAGAACAAGATGTAAAATGTGAATTAACGCCGGGGTCTCAATCTGCCTACTCCCCAGGTTTCATCACCAGTACTCTCGGAGATCACTGTATTTCTACTACTTCGAGAAGACTGATTAACGGAAGATCGAGATGCTGTATTTATTCTTGTCGAGGTTGGGGTAGGACTGGGGATGGTGGGGGTACTGGTAGCGGTTGGGGTGACTATGGGAGGAGGGAGACGAGAAATCAAGGGTTTCCACGTACGAGGTAATCTTTGACTATCGTCGCGTTTGTTAAGGCAATCTGGACGTCTTTCAATTTCAAGGGCTTCACGAATAATACGGCTGGTAAGCATTTTTTCTATTGCAATGGTTCTGCTGATAGCACTAGCAAAGTCAATTTTGTGACCTGTATCAGCATGATGTTTGAAGAGTGCTGAGGATGATTCAGCTTTGCGTACTGCTAGTTGGTGTTCGTATACTCTGTTAGTCACGCGTCTGTTAGTTTGACCGATGTATGACCTTGGACATTCGGAGCATGGTATCTCATATACACCGTGGGATTCATTGGGAATGGAATCTTTCGGTGAACGGAGAAAGTTAGAAATTTTATTGTTTGCAGTAAAAATAGTTTTTATTTCCTGTTTCTTAAGGATGCGACCTATTTTGTCGGTAACACCTCGGATAAAAGGAAGGAAAGCTTTGTGAGGAAATCTCTCTGGAGGTTCCTTTTGATCATGGGAATGTATCAGATTTCTACGGAAAGATTTATTAATTTGATATCTGCTATACCCATTCTGGAGCAGAGCAGACTCGAATTTAAGCAACTCGAGTCTGCTCTGCTCCAGAATGGGTATAGCAGATATCAAATTAATAAATCTTTCCGTAGAAACCTGATACATTCCCATGATCAAAAAACCTCCAGAGAGATTTCCTCACAAAGCTTTCCTTCCTTTTATCCGAGGTGTTACCGACAAAATGGGTCGCATCCTTAAGAAACAGGAAATAAAAACTATTTTTACTGCAAACAATAAAATTTCTAACTTTCTCCGTTCACCGAAAGATTCCATTCCCAATGAATCCCACGGTGTATATGAGATACCATGCTCCGAATGTCCAAGGTCATACATCGGTCAAACTAACAGACGCGTGACTAACAGAGTATACGAACACCAACTAGCAGTACGCAAAGCTGAATCATCCTCAGCACTCTTCAAACATCATGCTGATACAGGTCACAAAATTGACATTGCTAGCAGCAGAACCATTGCAATAGAAAAAATGCTTACCAGCCGTATTATTCGTGAAGCCCTTGAAATTGAAAGACGTCCAGATTGCCTTAACAAACGCGACGATAGTCAAAGATTACCTCGTACGTGGAAACCCTTGATTTCTCGTCTCCCTCCTCCCATAGTCACCCCAACCGCTACCAGTACCCCCACCATCCCCAGTCCTACCCCAACCTCGACAAGTATAAATACAGCATCTCGATCTTCCGTTAATCAGTCTTCTCGAAGTAGTAGAAATACAGTGATCTCCGAGAGTACTGGTGATGAAACCTGGGGAGTAGGCAGATTGAGACCCCGGCGCTAATTCACATTTTACATCTTGTTCTTGATAATGGCTCCAAAATCGGAGCCGAAACGTCGAACGACATTAAACTCCAGACGCGGTCCAACCCGGAACCTTCTTATTCCTAATATATATATATATATATATATATATATATATATATATATATATATATATATATATAAATCGTAACAAATATATATATATATATACATATATGTAAGTATAAATTTGGGTACAAGGCAAACTTTGGCAGATATCAACAATCAAGCGTCATCAACATCTATATTTCGAACCTCTAGCAGTTCTTCTTCAGGATGCTAAAAATATATACATTATAAACAATTAGAAAACTAAACACTCAATAACTTACGTCTGACAAGATCGTTACTTAAATTAACAAAGAGAGCATCAGAAAAATATCTCAGCCACAAATCCAATACAAAATCCTGAATACTATCAATTAATGTAGCGTGAAAAATATGATTCGCAATTCATAGGTTAAAACACATAAACAAAGTAAACCACAGAAAATAACAATTCAAGTAATGACTTCCACGGTACGATTGTCCTCCGAATTTTTGTTGAGAGATAACAGAGAACTGTATACTACACTTAGATTTTTTACATCAGTCTTTTTGTTGATATTATTTTTATTTACGCTGATAAAACACATTTCCAGAAATGATCTTTTGTTATAATTAGAGCTGGCACATAGTATTTCAACTTCATCGAATTTAAAGGCGTGGTCTAATGTGGATGAATGAGTCGCCAATGCGCATCTGTCAGGTCTTAGTCTGACATCACTCTTATGGATGGAGATACGTTTCTTCAGGGACTGGGATGTCTGTCCAACATATACGGAGTCACAACCTCCACACGAAATACGATATACAACGTCAGATCAAGACGTGATGTGGACTTTATCTTTAATTCTACTGAAAATATTCCTTACTGTCAGTGGGTTGTATCTTGCTATTCTTATGTTCTCCACTTCCCTTAGAATATTCACCAATTGTGATGTTAGGGATGGAATGAAGGGCAGGGATACATATCTGGGCTGTTCACCTGGGTCCGCAGTTACTTCTCCCCCTCTCCGTGCTATCCCCCCAACCTGTCCGAGGGTCAAAGAACTCAAGCACCTATCTAAAAATACCCTGGGGTAGCCATTATCCTCGAAAAGGCTAAATAATCGTCTTATTGCATTTCTTTGGAAATCTGGATGGCAAATTCTAATGATTCTCTGAAACATTCCCTTGATAAGGTTGGTTTTGATAGCCCAAGAATGATTGGATTTATAGTGAATGTAACGACCCGAGGAAGTTGGCTTTTGGTACCAATCAAGCTTAATTATATTGCCTGGACATCTAACAACTTTCGTGTCGAGAAATGGGACTCCGTTTTCTACTTCTTCCTCCACTGTAAAATCAATATGTGGATCGAAGCTATTAAAGACTGATAATATTTCAGCTGTCATGTCCTCGGGAATGGCGAAAAGGAGGTCATCAACATATTGGTAGGCAATTGGCACTTGAAAGGGCAACAGGGGAATGTAATAATTTAAAAGCACTGTCATCACAATGAGGGCTAGGATAGGACTAGTTTTACTGCCCTTTGCACATCCGAAAATCTGGGAAAAGAAAGTTCCCTTGAATACAAAATAACTCGATTCCAATAGGAACTTTATGATTGATAGAAACAAGGGCATCTCTATGGTTGTGACACTTTTGATTCTGTTCCATTCAGACTGAATAGTCTATATAACTAAGTCGAGTGAAATATTGGTGAATAAACTGACAGCGTCCAAGTAAATTAGTTTGTACCCTTGAGGCAGTGTAATATTGTTTACCTCGACACTAAATTGGAAGGAATCGCTCACCGAGTACGAAGAGAATTCCGCGAACGCCTCCGTAAGAATAACTGTCACAAAGTGGCTGAGTTCCACTGTAGCTGAACCAATGGTACAAACAATGGGTCTCAATGGGATGTCCGGTTTGTGGATCTTGGGAAGTCCATATATTCTTGGAGCTAATGCCTTGTAAGTGGTTAATTGTCTGGCAGTGGAAGCATCAATAAAGCCCTTATCTTTTTACAGGGCAGGAATAACAAAATCGTAAAACAACTAAAAGATAAGGGCTTTATTGATGCTTCCACTGCCAGACAATTAACCACTTACAAGGCAATAGCTCCAAGAATATATGGACTTCCCAAGATCCACAAACCGGACATCCCATTGAGACCCATTGTTTGTACCATTGGTTCAGCTACAGTGGAACTCAGCCACTTTGTGACAGTTATTCTTACGGAGGCGTTCGCGGAATTCTCTTCGTACTCGGTGAGCGATTCCTTCCAATTTAGTGTCGAGGTAAACAATATTACACTGCCTCAAGGGTACAAACTAATTTCCTTGGACGCTGTCAGTTTATTCACCAATATTTCACTCGACTTAGTTATACAGACTATTCAGTCTGAATGGAACAGAATCAAAAGTGTCACAAACATAGAGATGCCCTTGTTTCTATCAATCATAAAGTTTCTATTCGAATCGAGTTATTTTGTATTCAAGGGAACTTTCTTTTCCCAGATTTTCGGATGTGCAATGGGCAGTAAAACTAGTCCTATCCTAGCCCTCATTGTGATGACAGTGCTTTTAAATTATTGCATTTCCCTGTTGCCCTTTCAAGTGCCAATTGCCTACCAATATGTTGATGACCTCCTTTTCGCCATTCCCGAGGACATGACAGCTGAAATATTATCAGTCTTTAATAGCTTCGATCCACATATTGATTTTACAGTGGAGGAAGAAGTAGAAATCGGAGTCCCATTTCTCGACACGAAAGTTGTTAGATGTCCAGGCAATATAATTAAGCTTGATTGGTACCAAAAGCCAACTTCCTCGGGTCGTTACATTCACTATAAATCCAATCATTCTTGGGCTATCAAAACCAACCTTATCAAGGGAATGTTTCAGAGAATCATTAGAATTTGCCATCCAGATTTCCAAAGAAATGAAATAAGACGATTATTTAGCCTTTTCGAGGATAATGGCTACCCCAGGGTATTTTTAGATAGTTGCTTGAGTTCTTTGACCCTCGGACAGGTTGGGGGGATATCACGGAGAGGGGGAGAAGTAACTGCGGACCCAGGTGAACAGCCCAGATATGTATCCCTGCCCTTCATTCCATCCCTAACATCACAATTGGTGAATATTCTAAGGGAAGTGGAGAACATAAGAATAGCAAGATACAACCCACTGACAGTAAGGAATATTTTCAGTAGAATTAAAGATAAAGTCCACATCACGTCTAGATCTGACGTTGTATATCGTATTTCGTGTGGAGGTTGTGACTCCGTATATGTTGGACAGACATCCCAGTCCCTGAACAAACGTATCTCCATCCATAAGAGTGATGACAGAATAAGACCTGACAGATGCGCATTGGCGACTCATTCATCCACATCAGACCACGCCTTTAAATTCGATGAAGTTGAAATACTATGTGCCAGCTCTAATTATAACAAAAGATCATTTCTGGAAATGTGTTTTATCAGCGAAAATAAAAATAATATCAACAAAAAGACTGATGTAAAAAATCTAAGTGTAGTATACAGTTATCTGTTATCTCTCGACAAAAATTCGGAGGACAATCGTACCGTGGATGTCATTACTTGAATTGTTATTTTCTGTGGTTTACTTTGTTTATGTGTTTTAACCTATGAATTGCGAATCATATTTTCACGCTACATTAATTGATAGTATTCAGGATTTTGTATTGGATTTGTGGCTGAGATATTTTTCTGATGCTCTCTTTGTTAATTTAAGTAACGATCTTGTCAGACGTAAGTTATTGAGTGTTTAGTTTTCTAATTGTTTATAATGTATAAATCTATATATTTTTAGCATCCTGAAGAAGAACTGCTAGAGGTTCGAAATATAGATGTTGATGACGCTTGATTGTTGATATCTGCCAAAGTTTGCCTTGTACCCAAATTTATACTTACCTGTTTCCTTCGGCAAATTTCATTCTTACAAGAAATATATATATATATATATATATATATATATATATATATATATATATATATATATACACAAATGATTTTCACGACCGTGGAGAAATATGAATGAATATAGTTATCTCGGGTGTTCGGTCTTTGTTTGAATGAAATAATTCAACTCATGTATTCTGAATCAACCTGTATATTTCGCTGTTGGTTAACAGCTTCATCAGCAGGATGTAGCTAAAATGTAAAAAATAATCACATAATCGAACATAAAGGAAAAACAATTATATAGACTTACAATGAAAGTTTCAAATATTATGATAAATTACAATTCATTATCGAAGTCATGAACGAACGAGAAATCAACATCAAGATATAAAATCAAAACAAATATGCTACGGGAGACCGTATGCAACTAAGCGGTGGTATCAAAACAATATTTATTCGATCAGATAACCAGACGTTCCCGAAAAGAATTATTATATAGGAATTAATACATCGCTATTGACTTGGATGTTTTAAGATTTGACAGTAAATAGCACTTAACTGGTCCACATCAGATTTAGAATTGATGGTATTTGGTGTATTGTTTATGTGTACCATCTCCAGGAAGGTTCTTTTTTTGAGGTTTTTTTCCCTTTCTAGTATTTGGGCATTATTGAAATCAAATGGATGATCATTATCCTGCATATGACATGACAATGCACAAGATCTCTTTCCAATTTTTGCGTCACTCTTGTGTTGAGTTACCCTCTGCTTCAGTGTTTGCTTTGTCTGTCCTATATAAACCCCTTCGCATTTCATGCAGTTTATTTTATACACTACATGTGAATTTTTTAGGTTTGGTGTTTTATCTTTGATTTTTGAGAATAGGTTGCCTATTGTAACGCTGTTGTACTTGGCAATTGTTACGTTGTTCACTATTGGTTTTATTTGTTTAGTAATTTTGTGAGTTAATCCCTGAATAAAAGGTAGTTTCTTAAATATGACGGAGTTTGATCGTTCTTCCGTTGGTCCATCAAAAAAACCTGTATTATAAAGTAACTTGTGCAGTATCTTTCTGGGGTAGCCATTACTCACAAAAACCTCAAAAAGCTTCCTTAAATTAGCATCCAAAAAAGAAATGTGGGAAATGTGAACGATCCTGTTTCTCATTGCTAGAACTGTGTTGAATTTTTGACTCCTTGGATGGTTGGAGAGGAAGTTGATGTATCTGTTTGATGCTGAAGGCTTTTGATACCAATTCAGTATTACTGTGTTGTCTGCTTGTCTTATCAACAGAGTATCTAGGAAAGGGACACTATTGTTGCTTTCCTTCTCCATGGTAAATTGGATTTTCGGGTGTATGGAGTTGAATACTCCCAGAGTGCGTTCTTGTTCGGTCTTTGGGATGGCCAGGATCAAATCGTCAACGTATTTGTATATGAATGGCAAATGAAAGGAAAGGTTTGACAATGCCTGATCAATAATATGATCCATCACAATTTGCGCCAATATGGGGCTGATCGGAGAGCCCATTGGTGTACCATATATCTGTTGGTATATATTTCCATCAAAGGTGAAAAAGCAGTTTTTACACACGAATATTACCATTTCTGTGAGTGCTTCTCTTGTCAGCGATGTATGGGGCACTATTTTTTGCCAATTTTGATCTAACAAGTAATAAACTAATTCGCATGGGATGTTTGTGTACAAGGAAATGACGTCCAATGATATAAGAACGTAGTCTGTTGGTAAAATAAATTCTTGCATGTTATTAACAAAAGTGAAGGTATCCTTGATATTGTAATCAGTTCTATCTCCAAGTGCCTTAAACAGTTTGAGATGGTACACATAAACAATACACCAAATACCATCAATTCTAAATCTGATGTGGACCAGTTAAGTGCTATTTACTGTCAAATCTTAAAACATCCAAGTCAATAGCGATGTATTAATTCCTATATAATAATTCTTTTCGGGAACGTCTGGTTATCTGATCGAATAAATATTGTTTTGATACCACCGCTTAGTTGCATACGGTCTCCCGTAGCATATTTGTTTTGATTTTATATCTTGATGTTGATTTCTCGTTCGTTCATGACTTCGATAATGAATTGTAATTTATCATAATATTTGAAACTTTCATTGTAAGTCTATATAATTGTTTTTCCTTTATGTTCGATTATGTGATTATTTTTTACATTTTAGCTACATCCTGCTGATGAAGCTGTTAACCAACAGCGAAATATACAGGTTGATTCAGAATACATGAGTTGAATTATTTCATTCAAACAAAGACCGAACACCCGAGATAACTATATTCATTTATATATATATATATATATATAAGAAAATAGGATAACGCGGATAAGTTTATTAAAATGGAGAAGTATAACGGGTAATTCCGCAAAAGAAAGCAGAATGATTTTCTCTGCTCCTTTTGCGGAATTACCCGTTATACTTCTCCATTTTTATATATATATATATATATATATATATATATATATATATATTAAAAATATGGATCATGCGGAGTAATATATATATATATATGGAAAGGTTTAACGGGTAATTCCGCAAAAGGAGCAGATTAAAAATAATTCTGCTGGTACCTGCTAGTTGGCTTCTTCAGGACAGGGCAACCAAGAAACCAAGGAAAAGATGGAAATCAAAGTGAAAATAGGTGACAACACACCAGGAGCGAGCAACCAATTGTGCCTTCAGCTCTAGGACCTCCATTTCGGAGGTAAACTATGGCATCGGCACGTTAAACCTTTCCATATATATATATATTAATATATATATTTTTTTTGAGTGAGAGCTTTATATGTGTTAGCAGAGGTTGGTGTAACGGGGTACCATACAATTCGTCGCATGATACAAGAGCTTAGGGAAATACCTCGGTAAAAAAACCCTGTCTCCCCGTGAGTGTAGTGATTTGTAACTATTGTTTACAAAATATGCTGAAATTCAAAAATATTGCTAGGCATTAATTTCTTCAATATGGATTCCTTCGTCAAGAAACGGAGAGGTTTCTCCAAGGTATCCGAAAATCAACCTGAAAATGAAAATACAAGAGGAGAAGAAAGGACTTTTATTGAATAACGAATTATTCACATCTATTTCAACACATATGGAGGGCAAGGTTCAGTTTGTTCCGAGTATTTCCTACCCCGAACGTAAGTTCAACTAACCCTACATGAACTCGATAATTAAACTACAATAATGCCAACATTTAACACGAAAAACCTAAAGAATTGATTTGGAAGACGAAAAAAAAAAGACGAGGAAAAAAAGACAGAAACGTGTTTATCCCCTTTCCCTTTTTAATGCAGAGTAAACCCATATCTTAGAGATATCAATGAGTAGTATACTCGGTAGTATACAGATTTCAACCTCTATTACCACATACGCATCCACTCAGAATTTCCAGCACCATCTTTCTGAATTTCTTCTTGGAAGATGAATCAACGATCGTGTAATCCAAAACCATTTGGCAGACTATACTAATTATGGGACTTAAATGGCACACTCAGATGCGCATTGTAGCCTGAAAACTTGCAAGTCGCTATTTATTTCCGTTCTCAAGGTATCGTGAGATACATTATAATTTTTCGTAATTTATTTAAAATGTTCTAGTGGTACGGTCCTAACAAAATTCTATACACGTCTTCATGTCGATATTATACAACTAGTTAGCAAGCTTCAATTCGATCGAGCCTATATTTATTTATCGACGAAATAATATTCCAGATGGGTAAAACTCCGAAACTGTTGCGCCAGCAGCGAACTTAACACTTCCATTCGGATACGCAACCTACCCTGAAAATGTCAAGTCCCTATCTCCTTTCGTTCGAGAGTTATCGAGGCAACGGTCACCCCTTCAGCTGTTGAACTCACACAAGGCTGCTCGGATCTGCAACAATAATGATCGGATAGTGTTCAAACTTGAAACTTGAAAATGGTAGAAGAGTTAGGTTTGGTAGGATCTCACAAAATTTCAGCCATCTAGGATGAATAGTTTCTGATATATCGAATTTTTTTCAATGATTTTTGAAAACATTTTTTTTAGTAATACGATCCTCGCAAAATTTTGCAAGAATTGTCGCGTTGGCATTCTACAATTAATAACCATGTTTAAATTGGATCGGTTCTGTATTTTTCGAGTTTTTGAGGAAATAACAACCATATTTCAGATGGGTATAACTCCAAAACCGTTTGGCTCATTATGTTTATAAACAAACTTAATAATTCTTTTTCTAGTGATATGATTCTTACAAAATTCCACAAACGTGCTCTGGTTTATATTCTACAACTACTTGCCAAGTTTCAATACGATAGGATTTGTATTGGTTGAAAACAAAATTATTACTCGGAAAACATTGGGCCGATTATGCCCATTTACGAACATGCCACCTATCCTGAAAATTTCAAGTCTCTATCTCTATCCGTTCTCAAGTTATCGTGGCAACGGCCGGCTGGCTGGCTGGACATAATCAAATTTGGCATCGAATTCGTCATCGGGGAGTCGAAGCCAATAGTGTAAGACCATTTTCGGCAAAAAAAATCGAAATTTTCATTTGGACTAAATGATAACGCGATGTTCCCCAGAACATACGCGCAAAAATATTGCCTAACAAACAGTAACGAAACAACATACACGATGAAACAACTATTCTGTAACGTTTTTGAGACTACATCAGTCTCCTCCTTCAGACGGTACGCTCCGATGACTGTATTTGAATATTTGTGCACTGATTAGCGGTCAGGTCTCAATTTTACATACATACATTAAAAAAAAATGAATAATTTCATTGACTCTATTAATATAAAAATTGTTCTATTCTACAAGGAAGCTCACTCGGTGGATACCTAGCTATGAATAATAGAAACTCTGCTGAATACTCCCAATACCCATCTGTTATCTGTCAATTTATAGATTGTTTTCCAGAGCTAAGAGGTGCATTATAACTATAGAAGATCCCGATATTCTCCTTATGCGAAAAACGAAGTATTCGCCAAGTGAGCGAGATGACGGCGTCAGGGTTAACCTAAATTTCCACCTCAGAAAATAATTTTCCAACGGATCAGAGATCTCTACAGAGAAAATTTAAATAGTCATGCCAAACTAAACTACATGAAGTGAATAATTAACTAGTACTAGAACAGCAACCAACAACTCGATGACCAACAAAATGATACAGTTAATTCTCTTCCTTCACTAGGATAATTCGTTTGAATCAGTCACTAATTTTCCCATAAGATATCCCTCCTAAACGTGACTATTCGTCTCAAAAGACTACCATCATAAAAATATACACTGAACCCTGTCAGCTGAGATTCCTACCTTCGTTAAAGTGTATTTGAAATGAAAGAGACAGAGACGGTACGAGAGAACAGAGAGATCGATGATCGATATCAAAGATCTTTTGCTGAAACCTGAATTGGCAATGGCTTCTCCCTAGAGATCGCCCTAAGTACAAGACATATGAAAATTATTTTGGATTCTACCATGAACATATGTATTATACTACAACATAAATCAAATTAAGCCGAAAACTTAACAATCGAGATCAATTCACTGAGGGATATGGAAATCACGGGTGCAAATCCGAAAGATATTCGTGTTCGATGATCAATCAAGTGAGTTATATTTAATCAGAATTATTTTATGGCATTTTCCATCAATCGTGGTTGTGAAAATATGAAAAAAAAATGGTTCAAGCACTGACGTGAAGTCAGGAGCTTTGGCGCGTATGTTCTTTTGTCCATTCTCCTGTATTGGACACCCTTAATCGAATTTACCATGGTAAATTATGTTGTACATTCTCCTGTATTGGACACTCGACATTCGAATTTACCATGGTAAATTCGAATTAAGAGTGTCCAATACACGAGAATGGACAACATCGACAAAATGCTGCCACGGAATGGAAAATTTTGAAAACATCCTTCACACTTCATAGATTATTTAATAGCGACCGAACAGCACGAAGTTCAGGATCCAATAAAGTTGTCCATACTCAGAAAAATTATTGGTACAGAAGCTGCAAGAATTATGTCCACATTCGTGATCCCTGAGATAGAACTGAACAAATATGAATATACTATGAAAGGTATAATTTCTTGAAAAAAGTGCAAAAAGATAATGAACAATGTAAACATTTCCTTACTGAATACGAGTATCTAGTACGAACATGTAATTATAATGAAACCGACTCAAATCAAACTGCAGAAGATAAAGCACTGAAAGACAAAATAGTTATAATAAGATCATCCTTTAACCAGAGAGGCATTACTGAGAGTTGAAAAATTGGCACTGGAGAAAGCAATTGTATTTTGCTGAACCAGCGAGCAGAGCAAGCAATGGAACCTGCAGTTCCAGAGCGAATTGAGGACATTAAATCTGCAGGGAAGTATAATAAACAAACAAAGAATTTTAAGTGTAGATAAGAAGGACAGAAGAAGGAAAATTCAAATGAAGGAGATCTCAGTCGACACATGGTGCACGTGAATGCCCCGCACTTCGTAAAAAGTGTAGGAAGTGCGGTATGTTAAATCATTTTACTATATCTTGTAATGTTAAAAACGTGAGAATGTCGAGAAAGATGAAGGTGGTTCTGATGAACCAGATCTTATTGTACGATACTTATGAAAATGTAGCTACCTGTTATAATATCAATTGTAGGCATAGGAAAGCATGGGATGAACTTATTCAATGATGAACGCAATAATTTCAATGTTGAATTAGATACAGGTGTGAACATTAGCATAATTCCTAGAGGAAAATATAATGAAATATAAACACAGATTTTAGTTCGTAAATCTAACTCATCTCAGGATTTGAAGATACACAGGCTAAAGCTACTGGAATTGTTAATTTGCACTGTAGATACAATGTTCGATCTGAAGGGTGTCTTCATTTGAAATTAAATGAGGAGTCATCTTGGAAATTCTTCTTTGTGACACCATTTGGTATTTATAGATATTGGGTATTACCTTATGGTTTATCAAATTCCCAGGACTTATTTGAAGAAGCGGTAGAAAAGAGATCTGGCAACATTGAAAATATTTTAATATGTCATGACCCTATGGTCGTAACAGGGAATACTAGGGAAGATCATGATTTAACAGTGAGAAGTGTTAAAAAGGGGTTGAGGAGATGGGGTTAGATTTAATAAGGATAAATTTCAATTTTTTAAAAACAGGGGCAAATTTATAGGTCAAATTTTATCTAGTAGAGGAATGAAGGTAGATCAGGACAGTGCAAAATCACTTTGTGAACTAAAAAAGCCAAATAACAAAGTAGTATTACAAATAATAAATGTAGAGTGGCAATGGCTACCCAAGCATGTTCTAAGGAGTTGAAAAAATTGTATGCAAATCCCCAGTCCTTCTTCCATTGATCCAAGTAAAAAAATAATTCTTCAGTGTGACGCTTCTAAACATAGCTAAGGATGTTGTGTATTCCAAGAATATGAGAATAAAGTTTTGGAGCTAGTGGAATGCACATCTCGTAACATGAATGACAGTGAGATAAATTATAGTCGAACAAAAAAAAAATTGCTCGCTATTTATTTTGGTACGCAAAAGTTTCATCCTTTCATTTATAAGTATATAGTAGATGTTCACTGTTATCATAAACAGATGATGCCAATTATGAATAAACAAATATGTAGAATTGGATCGGTGTTATGATTCTGAGATGTTAGAACATTTACCAATGAGCGGAGAGAAAAAATTAGACTTCAGAAAAGCAACGATGAATTATTACTTGAAATGTTTAATTATTATTTTAATGGATGGGCTCAAGAGTACACTGTACACTGAATTATAAAATGAAGGACTCTTATATGTAGAGGTTCGTATCATATTTATTTACTGCAAATTGATTGTTCCTGAAAATCTGAGAGCTCCAATGATCAAGTTACTTCACAAAGGTCACGTGGACGTGAAAAAAACGATAAATAAGGCTAGACATTTATTTAATTGTCCAGAATTAATGACAGATATCGTGAATTTTATTAAACAAAGTAGAACATGTGAAAAGTACAGTCCAAGCAACTTTAGAGAACCGTTATTACCGCACTCAGTACCCAGATAAAGATTTAATAAGATAGGTGCAGTTATATTAGAATTTGGACCAAATTCATATTTAGTGATAGTGAATTATTTTTCGCATTGGCTTGAAATTATGAAAATGAAAGACAAAACTTCAAGTTCTGTAATAGACGCTTGCTTTTAAAGGCACGTTCACTAGATTTGGTTACCCAGATCAAATAATTGCTGATAACTTACCATTCCTATCAAGTTAATGTCAGAATTATTGTATAAGTAAAGACATTACTATTTCGACATGTAGTCTGCATTATCATCAAATCAATGGACCAGCCGAGAAATATGTGAATATAGGCAAACAATTTTTTGAAAAAATGGTATTGAGGGAAATTTAGATTTGAGAGACCTTGTAATGAATTACAATAACATGGCTCTGATTAAAAGAATCACTAGTACAAATCTCACAAAGTAGACACCTCGGAGATCATTCACCAATAATAAGCTACAACCTCAAATTCAAAAAAATATTTAGTTTAAGAAAGAGAATCAAGTTGTAATAAAAACGTCAAGTGATATTCTGGGAAAAGGTTATTGTCTTGGGAAAAGCAAAAGAACCTAGTACTTATCGGTTGAAAAAGCAAGTAAATGGTCAATTATTATGACGTAATACTCAACAGACGCCATAGTAATAAATATACATTAGAAATTGAATTAGACCCAAACCAATTATCACCAAATTATTGTAAGGAAAACAAGAGTAGAAATAGTTCGAACAAGACAAATTTTAGTAATGTTCTACGAGAACCCGAGATAATGACTAGAAATAAAAAAGCAATATAATCCGTTGTGGAAGAATTTTAAAATTCCTGGGCATTTAAACCTTTGAGGGGAAGGTGTTCAACATAATAATATAATAATAATTCTATGGTCAAACCTCAATGGACATATACCTATTGTTATACCTATTGTACCTATATCGTATAGCATTGTTGTATCAGATTATTACGGTCTGTAAGAATGACAGAGACATTTAATAAACATAAATTAAGTACTGGAACCAGTCTTGCAATTTACAAACAATGAGTGGAAAATAGTTAGCTATGCAAAAAAGTCTTTCTCATGAGAAAGACTTTCACTTTCTCATTTTGTTGAATTCCCAAACAAAGTATTCTGCATTTTTTCTGGAGCTAATCAGCTTAAGGCGAGTTCTTCATCTGGATGGGTGACAGCTCTGGGTATAAATTTGGACAGCGCGCCAAAGCTCCTGTCCACAGGGCTTTTCCACTTTTAGTGACAAGTTTCATGGATTCTGCTCTGAGTTTTCAATTTTGCACGCATGATCTGGGGTGTAGCTTGTTATCATTTTGCCCAATGAGTGTAATTTTCGAACTTTTTACCGAAAAAGTTTTCGAACGATTAGGTTCGACTCACTGATGAAAAATTCGAGGCTAAGTTTGATTGTGACTGGCCGTTGTCACGATAACTTTCGAACAGAAACAGATGGCAACTTGGAATTTTAAGGGTAGCTGGCGCAGCCAAATGCGACGGCTAAGTTCGTTAATGGGTAGAATCGGCCCAACGGTTTCCAAGAACTAATTTTGTTTTCATACAATACAAATCCGATCAATTGGAAACTTGGTAACCAGTTGTAGAATACCTACACATAAACCAATGTAAAATTTCGTGAGAATCGTATCACTAATAAAGTTATAGAAAATCATTAAATAATATTATGTACCTCACGATAATTTGAGAATAGAATGACATTCCAATTTTCAGAGTAGTTTGAGTTTGTTGTTGGGTATAGTCGGCCGAGTGGTTTCGGAGTTACACCCATCTTAAATTTTGTTGCTATTTCCCCAATAACTGAAAATATCCTAATCCGATCCAACTAAAACTTGGTAATTACTTATAGAATACCGACGTGCTAAGTTTTGCCATATATTGTATCGCTATAATATCGTATCACTAGAAAATAAAAATTTTTCTTCAAGACTTGTATATTTCAGTAACTAGTCGTCAGAATCTGCTGAAATTCCGCACATACCTTGAAGCAACCATTTTACAGTCGACTACCGAATTTCAGCTCTATCCTGATAGCATAGGTTCATCCTATGGATTTCCTAAGAATATCCGTAGCGGATATTCTGGACATCCATAGGATATCCTGGGAGGTTATTGGATATCCTATGGATGTCCTAAAGATATCTGGCGGCCATCAAATCGGACATCTATAGGATATCCGTTACTGACGTCCATAAGATATATGTTACAGACATCCTTAAGACATCTGTTATGGACATCCATAAGTTGTCCGCTACCGATATCCATGAAATATTTTGAGAGGATGTTCATGAGTTAACATTTGTGAATTAAACTTCTTTCGATTTTCTTCAACTGATAAGATTCAAACATTCTTATCAAAAAATTGTTCAAGCCCTGTGGACACGAGCTTTTTGGCGCTCTTGTTCAAACAGACAAATTATATCTCTGAAAGTATTGGTTTCTCAGAGTTGGGAATTATATCAATGGATTACTATAATAGAAATGCATATTGAAAGAAATTATATAAATAAATGGGTTCAAGCCCTGTGGACAGTAGCTTTCTGGCGCTCTAGTTCAAAGAGACTAATTATGTCTCCGAAAGTATTGGTTTCTCAGAGTTGGGAATTCTATCAATGTATTCTTATGATAGAACTGCATCATAAAGGAATTTCAATTCAAATAATAGTTTATTTATCAAGATTAAATGAGCAATCATGAGAATGAGAACTGCACCATGAAAGAAATCAAATTAAATCTGGCCAATTTTGCCCAATAACGATCTTAACCCAGATATTCATCTCCCTAACCTACTCTGAAAATTTCAACTACCTAGCTCATTCCGTTCGAGCGTTATTGTAGAAAAACTTTTTTTAAATTTTCAAATTTTTTTTTTGACACTTTGCGGTAATCTGGTCAATACAAAACTCCACATGCGTATCAAGGTCATGATTCTACAATGTGATGCTAAATTACGGATAGATCGAGTGATCGGTTTCGGAAATATTCATAAAAAATATTTTTACTGATATCGGCCATAACTCCGAAACCGCTTGATGGATTTGGCTCATTAACAAGCTCGTCCGAGATATTTACGCTCCAAACCCACCTTGTAAATTTCAATCCGCTAAATCTTTCCTTCGAGAGTTATCGTGCCTATGGCCGGCCGGACAGAATCGATTTCGACCTCGGTTCTTGATCAGTGAGTCGAACCAAATCGTTTGAGACCATTTTCAGCCAAAAATTCCAAAATTACAGACACTTGGGTAAATTGATAAGCACTCTGTTCCGAGGAACCAGAGCGCCAAAAAAGCAAGTTTCGTATGACAATTGCCCAAAACAGGTTTAAAGTACCTACAAATAGTAGATATTCCATAAAACATGTATGAAAGAAGAGAAGTAATAATAAAAATTGGTTCAAGCACTGACGTGAAATCATAAGCTTTTGCGCGTATGTTCTATTGTCCATTCTCCTGTATTGGACAACCTAAATCGCATTTACCATAGTAAATTATGTTGTCCATTCTCCTGTATTGGACACTTAATTCGAATTTACCATGGTAAATTCGAATTAAGAGTGTAATTTTTTTTTTCATGATTTTTTGAAATTTTCTAGGGGTGCGGTTCTTAAAATTTTTTTTTTCGTTTTTTTTTTCAAATCTTCTAGGGGTACGGTTCTTACAAAATTTTAAACACGTCCTTATGATGATTTTCTACTACTGGTTACCAAGCTTCAATTCGATCGAATATTTATTTTTTGAGTTATCAAGGAAATAATATTCCAGGTGGGTATAACGCGGGAACCGTTTGACCGATTATGCTCAAAAACGAACTCAGCTCTCCCTTTCAGATACGCAACCTTCCCTGAAAATTGCAAGTCCCTATCTCCTTTCGTTCGAAAATTATCGAGGCAACGGTCACCCATCTACTGAGCTCACACAAGAATGCTCGAATCTCCAACAATATTCAACCGATGGTGTTAATACTTGAAACTTGGCAGTAGAGATAGGTTATGAAGGCTCTTGCAAAATTTCAGCAATTTCAAACGAATAGTTACTGATATATAGGATTTTTTTTTTCAGAATTCAATGATTTTTAAAAATTTTTTTACAAATACTATCCTCCCGAAATTTAGCAAGAATTTTCAAGTTGGCATTCTACAACTAATTACCATGTTTGAATTCAATCGGTTTAGTATTTGTCGAGTTAATGAGGAACAAAAACAACCAAATTTCAGATGGCTATAACTCTGAAACCCTTTGGTCGATTATGCTCATAAACAAACTAAAATTTAGCATTCTGGTGCACATCCTAACCTGGAAACTTCAAGTCAGTATATATTTCCGTTCTGAAGTTATCGTGACAACAAAAGTATTTTTTTTAAATTTTTTTAAAATTTTCTAGCCATATTATTCGCACAAAATTACACAAACGTGCTTAGGTTCATATCCTACAACTACTCACCAAGTTTCAATTCGATCGGATTTATATTGGTTGAAAACAAAATTATTACTCAGAAACCACTGGGCCGATTATGCCTATTAACGAACTTGTCCGTCGTATTGGGATGCGCCACCCACCCTGAAAATTTCAAGTTGCTAGCTCTTTTCGTTCTCAAGTTATCGTGGCAACGGCCGGACAGAATCAAATTTGACCTCGAATTCTTCATTTGGGAGTCGAACTAAATCGTTTGAGACCATTTTCGTCAAAAAATTCGAAAGTTGGGCGATGTTCCCCAGAACGTAAGCGCAAAAATTACCTTGTAATCGATACAAAATTTCCTGATCTACGTTCACCAAATTTTCTCTTTTCTCGAACTACAGAATTATGCTTTCAATATTTACGTAATATTTTCAAACATTTTTGGGTGAGGTCCCCGTTGCTTCGCTTAAATGCGAGTAGTTCAACCCCAATATTTTTGAAATTATAATATTTCCTTCCGTCAGTCCCGTCATAAATTGAGAGAACTGAGCATTCTATGTCTATGGACGAAAAGCAGTCTCACTACTCTCAGATCTCTTACTTCATGTTCCGTTCCGAAATGTAAGACTTTTCTGATAAGAACAAATTTCGCAGCAAACCACTGAGATTTTTCTCACTTCGCTCACAATTCTTCGATTGATTAGATAATGTATCAGGAAAATAAGTTGACATTATGACAATTCATACATATAATAATTATATCATTGTGTGACAACGTAGAAATACGATGTATTATTGAAATATTGAAAAATCATATCTCCGAAAGTATTAGATTGTTAGAGTTGAAAATGATATCATTGGATTCTTATGGTGAAACTGCTTATTGAAAAAAATTTAATTTGGAATTTGTTTTGTAAAAAAAAATTTTTTTTTGTTACTCCGTAATAATCTGTCCGATTTTGCCCAATAACGAACTTATCCGAGATATTTATCTCCCAAACCTACTCTGAAAATTTCAACAGTCTAGCTCATTCCGTTCGAGGGTTATCGTGCCTACGGCCGGACGGCCGGACCGGCCGGACAGAATGAATTTCGACCACGGATTCTTGATCAGTGAGTCGAACCAAATCGTTTAAGACCATTTTCATCGAAAAATTCGAAAATTACAGACATTTTGGAAATTGATAAGCACTCAGTTCCGAGGAACTAGAGTGTTGACGAAACAAGGGATTGGGGGATTTATTTAATTTTAATTATTAATGTACGCGATTTTGGCACTAGGTGGCTTGAAGTGAGCTCCAGTTACAGTCTTCATAAACTTGAGCCATATAACCGTGTGCAATTTAAAACAATTCAGCGTCTTGTTCGCATGGTGAAAATCAGTTTTTTGATCTTCCACGCTTCTTTTGTGAAATAGAGTGATTTATTTAGAAGCTATTCCAAGAAGGGTTATCCGGCTTGAGGATATTTGACAATCTCGTACCAACCTAGTGGTACAAAAGTAGAGATGTGCTACACACAATTCAACCCTATACGAAGGAGCCTAGCCGTTCTAGTCAGGGGACTTATTTCTGGCTTCGCAGAAAAAGTTGGTAAGTCATTTAGTGCCTCCGTTCTTGTTCTTCAAACCTCCAATATTTTGCATCAATCTGAACCCTATAGAAACAGTCCACTAAAACTCTCCAATTAACGAGTTTCCGATACATTTTTTGGCCCGTTCGTGCCGGATTTTGAATTCTTCATTTTGAGTGCAAAGTAGATTGCGGGTGAGGGAAATTGTGTGAAATTCATACGGAATTTTCATTTAATAAATTTTTATATGAGTTCATTTCCGTAAGAAATCGGTTGTTTGTACCGGTTTTTGTTGCGGTTTTTGCGCGCGTGTTCCGCAAGGAACAGCGTGCTATCATTTCGTCACAATGTCTGTATTTTTCGAATTTTTTTTCGAAAATGGTCTCAAACGATTGGGTTCGACTCCCTGATGAAGAATTCGAGGTCAAATTCAATTCTGTCCGTCTGGTCCGGACGGCCGGTCCGGCCGGTCCGGCCGTTAGCACGATAACTCTCGAACGGAACGACTTAGAGCGTTGAAATTTGCAGGGTAGTTTCGTAGCGTAAATATCTCGGACAAGTTCGTTAACGGGCGAAATCGACCGAGCGGTTTCGGAGTTAAGGCCGTTTTTAATAAAAACGCTTTTTATGAATATTTCCGGAACCGATCACTCGATCTTTTTGAAATTTGGCATCAGATTGTAGAATCATGACCCTTATATGCCTGCGAAGTTTTGTGTTGAACGGACGGCCCTAAAGTGGCAAAAAAAAATTTTGAAAATTTGAAAATTTTGTTTTCACGATAACTCGAAAAATACTGATCTGATTAAATTGAAACTCAGTAGTTAGATGCAAAAGACCAAAGCAAACACTTTTGCAAAATTTCGTGAAGATCACGTGACATGAAAAAAATAAAAAATTACTACTATATTGCGGAATACTTTGCTTTTAATGCCGAAACATATGTTTTTGAGGTTCATGCTGCCCTTTCCGGGCATTTTCCGTATTGCGCATGCGCAGATGAGAAGTCCTTTAACTGCTGTAGTTTTCGTCAGAGTGGATTGGGGTTTTGGGGTGGCGGATGCTATTCCTCCATAGAATTTAGATCCCTGATGAGGGTCTGCGCATGCGTAGATTAAAGATGCGATATCTTCCGAACCACTAGTGTTAGAGAATCGGAGTTTTTTGTAAGGTGTGTTATTTTGAGAGGACTTTTAGCCGCCAGTAGATTGCGCATGCGCAGAAGAGAAGTGACTATTTTTGGGTTGGATGGGTTATGTTGGGAGTGCTGAGTCGATATTATGAGGTTTTGAAAGAATATTCATAGCAATTCAGTGCAAGGACAAGTCAGTTTGGGGGATGTAGCGTTGTTTCCGAGTTAAAGTGTCCGTACCGTGGCCCTGGGGCTAATTTTGAAATTGATGTTACCTCTTACAGGCATTTTTCGTTATGCGCATGAGCAGACCATCAGTGATTTAACTGGTGGTGTTTTCATCAGAGAGAATTAGGGTTTTGGGGTGGCGGATGCTATTCCTCTATAGAATCCCTCGTTGAGGATCTGCGCATGCGTGGATTAAAGATGTGATATCTCCTGAACCACTAGTGTTGGAGAATCGGAGTTTTTTGTAAGGTGTGTTATTTTGAGAGGACTTTTAGCCGCGAGTAGATTGCGCATGCGCAGAAGAGAAGTGACTGTTTTTGGGTTGGATGGGTTATGTTGGGAGTGCTGAGTCGATATTATGAGGTTTTAAAAGAATATTCATAGCAATTCGTTGCAAGGACAAGTCAGTTTGGGGGATGTAGCGTTGTTTCCGAGTTAAAGTGTCCGTACCGTGGCCCTGGGGCTAATTTTGAAATTGATGTTACCCCTTACAGGCATTTTTCGTTATGCGCATGAGCAGACCATCAGTGATTTAACTGGTGGTGTTTTCATCAGAGATGATTAGGGTTTTGGGGTGGCGGATGCTATTCCTCTATAGAATCCCTCGTTGAGGGTCTGCGCATGCGTGGATTAAAGATGTGATATCTCCTGAACCACTAGTGTTGGAGAATCGGAGTTTTTTGTAAGGTGTGTTATTTTGAGAGGACTTTTAGCCGCGAGTAGATTGCGCATGCGCAGAAGAGAAGTGACTGTTTTTGGGTTGGATGGGTTATGTTGGGAGTGCTGAGACGATATTATGAGGTTTTAAAAGAATATTCATAGCAATTCAGTGCAAGGGCGAGTCAGTTTGGGGGCTGTAGCGTTGTTTCAGAGTTAAAGTGTCCGTACCGTGGCCCTGGGGCTAATTTCGAAATGGATGTAACCCCTTACGGGCATTTTTCGTTATGCGCATGAGCAGACCATCAGTGATTTAACTGGTGGTGCTTTCGTCAGAGAGGATTGGGGTTTTGGGGTGGCGGGTGCTTTTCCGCTATAGAATCCCCTGGTGAGGGTCTGCGCATGCGTGGATTCAAGAAGCGATATCTCCTGAACCACAAGTGTTGGAGAATCGGAGTTTTTTGTGAGGTGTGTAATTTTGGGAGGACTTGCAGCCACGAGTATACTGCGCTTGCGCAGACGAGAAGTGAATGGTTTTGGGTTGTTTGGGTTATGTTGGGAGTAATGAGCCGATATTGTGAGGTTTTAAAAGAATATTCATGTCAATTCAGTGCACGGACACAAGTCAGTTTGGGGGAAATAGCGTTGTTTCCGATTTGAATGGCCCTGAGGCGAATTTATAAATAACTATAATTCGGTAGATCTATATTAAAATGCGTTCGGATTTGGAGAAGATGCAATTTCGTCCCTAACGGAGGACCCACAACCGAATTTTTTTCTGATCTACGGTAAAACTAACAGCCAAACTGTATTGATAGCTATATTTGTTAAAGCAAAGAGTGATAACGTTAACGTTACTGCTAATAAAGCAGAAACTAGGTCCAAAGCGACTTATAATTGAAAATCATCGAATTTTTTGACGAAAAGTATTGTTAAATTGAGTAACCAGACAGGATCTAAGACGTGTAGTTATAAGAAGAGGTATGTATCGACTCATCGACAGGTAAGATAGTCTACACGAATCAAAACCTGAGATCATCCAGACTAAGGTACTCAAAATCGGTAATAATTGACAAAAATCAATGGTGGATTAGGTAAAGATATTTCTTCCTGGAGCATTGAAGAATGACGAGTGGCACGGTGTAGACAAAAAAAATAACAAAATTAATTTTTTTTTAAAGGACGAGGAGTGTGATGCATTGTAAAAAAAAATATCAGGTTAGGTACTATCGATCATATTCTGAGGCGTCTCTCCAATTTCCAAAGCTCAAGATTTACAGCTAATTTATTTCACAGTAGATGTTAAATGTGTATGTGTAGATGATCTAACTAATAATATCAAGAGATCACTTCCCAACCCAGCCTCTCCTATGAAGTGATACTTAATATTTGAAAATAATGAAAGTTAAATTAGCGAAACAGCTCAAAAGCCCGGAAATGCGTAGGAAAGGAAAGATGAGTTTGGGCGCCAGCGATTAGGAATCGCGAATTAGGTTCTTTATAAGGTAGCGGAAATAGGGATAGATAATAGGAAAATGTAATAGGGATAGGTTATCTGAAACAGTTCAATGAATAGTTAAGTTAAGGAAAGAGAGGTGTCCGCCTGTCGGTACAAACAACAACTGTATCCAAAGATACAACCAAAAGAATCTCTACGCGACTCACAGATTCAAGAAAACTTCAAAGTAAGTCACGAGCTACGCTCAAATTTCCAATAAGGTACTGCATAGCCGCTCTAAACTTCAAAAAATTGATGGGCAGAAAGATACGGTAATTGCCATCAGGCAGGAAAAGATACGATAATTGTCATAAGACACGATAAACGGTAAGTGTCATAAGACATAAGAGATAAGATAGTTGCCAAATTGAAGGCTTGAGCAAACTGCAGACTACGCTCAAATTTCCAATCAAGGTACTGCATAGCTGCTGTGAACTTCAAAAAATGAATCTCAACCCTCATGAAATTGTCAGGTAAACAAGAAAAAAAAAATATATACATTTGTACCAACTAGACAGACACTGGCCTTGCGATAGAGGAAGGAGGAAAGGTATTAGGAACTCAAGATATAAAAAAAACAATCATCATCCCCATCCTGAATTATCCCCACTTTCGTCACTTTGTGTAACGTCCAATTTAATATGTTTTACGTGAAAATCGCCAAGATCATTTCCACTCAAGTCTTTCAAATTATAAACTAATGGAGATACGACTCTATGAACAATGCAATACAAATTTAGGAGCGAGCTTAGCTGAGAAATTCTTAATCGCATCGGAAAGTACAAAGTTCTTTTTCCAAACCCTGTCACCAACATGAAACTGAACATCACGTTTTCTCAAGTTATATCGATTAGAATTCCTCTTATAAGCTTGAAATATTTTCCGTTGTACGGATTCATAGAGATCAGGTAATTTTCTCTGCAAAAATGGATCTAAAACTTTATTACGGACTTCAATTGGATTATTTGCATTCTCTGAAATTTTACCATGAAAAGCGCCATCAGTTGTTACATTTCTCATAAAACATAGGTAGGAGGGAGAAAGTCCAGTGACTTCATGTTTACTTAGTCTAATAGCTTGGGCTATATGGTATATGTTCTGATCCCAAGTTTTATGGTTTTCATGTATGAAGGATCTTATAGCGGTTGTAATCGTTCTATTCACACGTTCTGTCGGATTTATTTGCGGGAAATACCTCGCGTTGTACAAAATCTTTTGGACATTATATTGTCTCTTTTGAAATGAATTGTGCTCCGTTATCAACTACAATTATCTGAGGGACACCAAAAATTAGAAAGACCTGAGTTTCAATAAACTTAACGATATAGTTCTTAACTGAATCACGCATCTTTGGCCAATAATAAAGATAAGATAAACGGAATAATGTCTTACAAACACCAAAGTGTGCTGCAATAGGATCATCATGATATTTCCTCAACAACTCTAATCTATTAGCAGTAGGAATAACAATCTTCCACTCAGGAGAATCATCAGATAATCTGGACTTAAAAATATATGTTTATACAACACGTTACCATTAACACGGAAATCAGGATAGAGACGAGGATTACTTGTTACGTTTTCCAGCATTTCTCGATACCACCGGTCAGGCCTCAATGCACCAAGGTCCAATACAAAAGTCTCTACAGACTCAGGAATGCTTGATAATGAATCGGCAACAGTATTCAGTGAACCACTACGATGTATGATCTTGAATTTATGGCATGACAATCTGATTATCCCTCTAGCCAGTCGCGGAGAAGGGTTCTTCATTGAATGCAGCCACTGTAGAGAAGAATGATCAGTTATAACAGTGAATTCATTACCTTCAATATATGGGCGAAATCGAACTATTGATAGTAAAATTGCGAGGCATTCCTTTTCGGTTGTTGTATATTTACGTTGACATTTGTTCAAGGTTTTACTAAAGAAGGCAATGAGATGTTCTAAACCGTCCGTTTCCTGAAAAAGTACCCCACCAACCCCTACGTCTGAAGCATCACAAGCTAGGTAAAATCTCTTAGCAAAATCTGGGCTAGCCAAAACAGGAGTGGATGTTAGAATTTTTTTAATACTGAGGAAAGCTGCATCAGCCTCCTTAGTCCAAACAATAGGTTGACCCTTCCGGCGTCCTTTTAGCAGGTCAGAAATGGGGGAGCATACAGTAGCAAAATCTTATAAATATCGGCGATAATAACCTACTAAACCAATTAAACGTCGTATTTGGGTAGTGTTGGTTGGTACAGGATAATTCAGAATAGATTCAACCTTTTCTGGGTCAGTTCTCAGACCTTGTTCATCGACGAGAAAACCCAAGAATTTCAACGAAGGATGACAGAATTTGCACTTATCAAAATTTACAGTCAGGTTAGCCTCTCGAAGCCGCTTGACCCATTCCCTCAAAACTCTAAGATGGGTCTCAAAATCAGGTGTCACGATGATAACGTCATCTAAGTAGTAAAACACAAAGGGTTCCAATGAAGGGCCAATGAGCACGTCCATGAGTCTACATAGAGCTTGGGTGGCATTATTTAAACCAAAAGGTAAAACGTTGAAACAAAATAGTCCTCTACCCGGGACTGAGTATGTGGTCTTAAGTTTGGACTCTTCATCGAGCGGAATTTGAAAGAAAGTGGATTTTAAATCAATAGACGATATGTGTGAAGCATTGTTCACCTTACTAACGATCGTGTCTATTAATGGCATGGGATATGAATCTTGAACAGTTACCGAATTTAATTTCCTACCGTCAAAACAAAGCCTGAACGTTCCATCTTTCTTGCCGACGAGCCAAAGAGGAGATAACCAGGGAGAACATTCAGTGACTGGTCGAATGATATCAAGTTTTAGCATCTCGTCAATCTGACTGTTCAAAACGGACTGCATCGCGGGCGATAGAGGATATTGTCTTTGCCTAATAGGAGGACCTTCAGTCTTGATGGAATGTGTTAACAAATGTGTCCTACCGATTTTATCTTCAGGCCCAATGGACTTAAATAAATTTAGTACTTCTTGCAGTTTCTCCATTTGAGAATCTGATAGATTATCTGCGGGTTTAATAGCATGTAGTGCAGCTGTAGAAGTTACCGAGGAATTGAAAGAGAAGTTAGTAAAATCCACGGCGATATTAAACGTTTTAATAAAGTCCATTCCTAGTATCATACGATGGGAGATTGTAGGGACCACAAGGAACTTCAAAGACTTAGTCGAGTTGTAAACTTTAATAGGTAGCCAAACATATCCCAATGTACTCTGTAACTAGCCATCTGCTGTAGTCAAGTGTATAGACACGTCGTAATTCAAAGATAAATTTAGTTTCTTTAAGAGATTGAGAGAGGGAGAACCAAGAATAGAGACATTGCTTCCACTATCGAGCAGTGCTAACACTTTCTCTTCAGAGATACTGACCTTAATATAGGGTCTATTGTCGCCCTGTTTATGCAACAGTAGTGGGCATGCGGAATTAGCCTTAACATTTTCAAAGTTAAATTAATTGTTTCTAACTGGAGTATTACTGGAGAGGTTTGAACTGGATGGTTTTGAACTCGAGGGTTTTGAGAGAGAGTTGTTATAAAAATTCTCGATTGTTCTCGAGCAGTCGTTCCAGTCATCTTTTTAGAAACTGTTTATTGTCTCTTGTTCTTTTGAGTGGCAGTTGGTTTTGAGGTACTTGGCTGAATCACCCGTTCTGCCGACCGATGACCAGCTTCTACGTTTTTTGAACAATAATGACAGTTTGACTTAGCAATGCCTCGCTCACCACAACCGTAACAGAAAATCACCCTTGGTGTTTTACATACACTATATGTGTGTCCGTTGACACCTCAATTCCAACATTGAACCAGAGATACCTCGGCAATTGATAAACTTTTGGAAAATTTATGTTGGAGATCACCCAGTCGTAAGATATCCTCAATCCTTTTACATAATGAAGTTAATTTGGCCACTGTATCTATGTCCTGAAGCACTAATGCTTTAACAAAATCTTGAAGCAAGTTGGTTCTAATGATTCCTACCATTTCTCTCTCTGAAGGTTTTGTATTTAATCGGTAAAATATAGCTTCTAATGATGTTATAAAAATGGTAACATTTTTTCAGACCATCCACCAGGTCCGACCAGGTCTTAAAGGAATTACGAATAAAATGGTTATGCCGCCATGTCCAAGCGTCAAACTCAAAAAGATCCGAAGCTGACTCGAAGAGGTCAGCATCTGTACAACCACGTGAATCCTCAAGGGTATCTATCAACTCTAGAAAAGGCATTAGAGGTTCTCTACCGGAGAATTTTTTTAAAGCCCAGTTATAAATGGGAACCTTTTTTGAAGAAACGGTGGTATTACTTAATGTGGGAGCTTTGGTAGGTGTTGAAGTAACAGGAGCTGCTGAAGGCGTTTTACGTTCGTCCAACTCTGATTCTAAGGTGATAATTTGGAACAATAAAGATCTTTTCTGTTTTTCATCAGAATCTTCTTCAACAGAAATTCTGTGTAACCTAGCTGAACAGTGAGTTAAACGGTCTATGATCCGTTTATAATCATTCTCTGAAGATGTAACAGATAAGTTAGAAATCAATGTGGATATTTCAGTAATTGACCTTTTTAACTCTGTGAAACTGGTTTCTAACTCGTAATCATCCCTTAATTCAATAAAAATACTATCGCCCTTTTCCTGAGCAGCAAGCCCCTCAAAAGCTTACGCTTCTCATCCACAGTTGTTGGTATCTCTTTGCCTATCCGTATTGTCAGTTCATAACTCAACTCGTGAGACTTCAAGTTGTTGGGATTCATGATTCAATTATCCAGATAACAATGAGATGAAAAAGCAATAAGGTAAAAGTTGAAAGATAGTTCAAACATAAAAAAAAATTGAACTCGAATCTCAGACCCACGACGAAGTCACCCTCACCACCAGAAAAACGGCAGAAACACACCCAGGAAAAAATATCACTCAAAAAATAGGTCACTCGAGCCCCATACGTTGGGCGCCAGTGAAATCAAACTTACTAGTTTGCCCGTTACTAGCTCAGTGACTTATGCTAGCAAGTTTGTTCGTCCGCCTAGGAAACATCTTACCTAAGTAAAATGCCTCATAGAGCGCCTAAGTAAAAAGTACCCTACTCCTGAACGTATCCCAAATCGTTGATCTGATGGTAAAGATAAAACCTCTTATTCCCTATCCATATATTCCAACTTTACAAATGAAAATTTCGGTAATAGGATCAATGGTAAGTCTGAGATCGATGAGGCACTTATCTTTGCAGTCTGGGTTCGATAGATGAGGTAGGGCCGTCCAAAATGTCACAGGTAGATGTACGTTCTCTTCGGAACAAAGGTATTCCGGCAGTAAGAAAGTTGTCTTCAACTGTTATCCCAGGACTAAGTTGTTCCAATTGTTATTCCACCAGATTTACGATCAGGTATTAAGATATTCCACCAGATTTGTGCTCAGGTATTAGGATATTCCACCAGTTTATGTTCTGGTACCAAGAAAGTTCTCCAGATTTTAAAGTCGTCTCCGAATGTTCAATCCGGAACTAAGGAAGTCGTCTCCAATTGTTCAATCCGGAACTAAGAACGTCGTCTCCAAATGTTCAATCCGGAACTAAGAAAGTCGTCTCCAAATGTTCAATCCGGAACTAAGACTGCAAAATTCAGATCCATAAGATAGTGCATGTAACACGTGATCTCATTCCCAGTAACTCTAGACGATCTTGAAATTATTTACAGAGCAATAAATATGAGATAAAATATCTAGAATCCAGGAATAAGAGCACGTTATTCGATCGCAAGAATGAGACAAGAAACTAAGTATTATACAAAGAAACGTGTTAACCTGTGTAACCTGCAGAAAATGAAATAAAACGGAAATAACAACTTGGCATTCACAAAAGTAGAAAATAGCAGTTTGAATCTACGTAGTACTTACCGCCTTCTAACTAGATGTCTTGTAAGAAACAAATAAACTTCCAATTTGCACGATTTTAATGGATTACGATAGTACTTCAATTTGCTAAACTCTCTGGTGAGATGTTAACTCTTTGACTTCCAGTACTCGAACTCGAAAAAGAAAAAAAAGATGTCTGCTTGACATCGCATGACGCTGCCGATCGTGCGCATGCGAAACATACTATCAACGCGCAGGGCGATTCATAGAATCTAGACAAGGCGTTTGTGATTGTGAATTGAAGCTGCCCGTAGAGAGTTTTTCGCGATTAAAATAGTAATCAATGGTGGAGCGTTTTGTAACATTACAAGTGTCGAAAGTTCAAACCTACCTTCGAAAGATATCAATTCGAATTTTCAAATTGAGAATTTATCATATTGATTAATAAGCCCAGAAGGACTGACATCAAGGAAACAATCGGCATGAAGCAATTTGTTGACTTCATAGTGTATTCAAATGAGCTAAATTGATACAACTATCTCCGGAACTTTATTTAATTATCTTTGTCGAATTGTTCATAACTAGATCTCAATTATACCTACCTGCTATTATACAATTTCTTTCATAAATTGTAATGGTCTATATTTCTATTTTTTGAAGCAGTATTTTATTCATTTCATATGGAGAACATATAATCACCACTATCTACTGCCAGAATTATATTGGGTGGATATACAACTAAAAAAATAGTAGCATAACAAGACATTTTATTAATAATAATGAAAAATGGCGATACCGTTGTTAAAAAATCAACAAGTCAAGAGCGTTCCTGCTAATCGGGTCCTTCCTGAATGGCTTCGTATAATAAATATACTTATGCATATATTTCACAAATCAAATAGACCCCAGGGGGTTCATTGATCTGCCGAGAAAGCAAGAGCAGATGCGTTTCTGGCTTCTTGGCCTTCATCAGTACCCTGTAGCTTTCCCAACAAATTCAACCAAACTGACCCGGGTTAAGCCTCTCAGAGCCGGCTTGGTCGATCATTATAATCGCCCACGCCACCTATGAGACGAAACACGGAAATCAGCCTCTCCCCACCAGTGAGTATTTGAAGCGTGAAATCATATACCACCATTCACTCGATATTTAATCAAGAACGAGGCCCGCAGAGCTCAGACAGTATCTTCTCAATGGTCATGAACGCTGTTTGGCGTTTTCAAAAATAATAATGAAAAATGGCGATACCGTTGTTAAAAAATCAACAAGTCAAGAGCGTTCCTGCGGGTCAGTTTAGTTGAATTTGTTGGGAAAGCTACAGGGTACTGATGAAGGCCAAGAAGCCAGAAACGCGTCTGCTCTTGCTTTCTCGGCAGATCAATGAACCCCCAGGGGTCTATTTGATTTGTGAAATATATGCATAAGTATATTTATTATACGAAGCCAATCAGGAAGGACCCGATTAGCAGGAACGCTCTTGACTTGTTGATTTTTTAACAACGGTATCGCCATATTTCATTATTATTTTTGAAAACGCCAAACAGCGTTCATGGCCATTGAGAAGATACTGTCTGAGCTCTGCGGGCCTCGTTCTTGATTAAATATCGAGTGAATGGTGGCATATGATTTCACGCTTCAAATATTCACTGGTGGGGAGAGGCTGATTTCCGTGTTTCGTCTCATAGGTGGTGTGGACGATTATAATGATCGACCAAGCCGGCTCTGAGAGGCTTAACCCGGGTCAGTTTAGTTGAATTTGTTGGGAAAGCTACAGGGTACTGATGAAGGCCAAGAAGCCAGAAACGCGTCTGCTCTTGCTTGCTCGGCAGATCAATGAACCCCCTGGGGTCTATTTGATTTGTGAAATATATGCATAAGTATATTTATTATACGAAGCCATTCAGGAAGGACCCGATTAGCAGGAACGCTCTTGACTTGTTGAATTTTTAGACAGTTTATTGTTAGTAATAATCACATTCTTCGGTTTGAATTAGTAGATATACATACACTGAGAGCAAATACTGGTCGAAATATTTCAAATAAAAAGGGCTTTTCATCACAATACCATACTAAAAGACGAACAAATAGATTATTACAGATAAACAAAACACTGAGATTAAACTTACTCATATCACGAAAAAAAGATATTCAATTTGAATGAGAAATTAACTGCACACTTTCTCAAATATTGGTAACAAAAATATATTCAAAAAAACAATATTATAGAGCAAACAAAACACATTCCAATGATAAGGATCCATGGATTCAACAGAAGAACAATAATGTGCCATTTAAAAAAAAGTTGACCTAATCTTTCAATAATTAGTTATTCAGAATTTCGAATATAATTTAATTATGAATCTGATGAGACCAATGGAAATTATTGAAGGATTACATACTAACATTCATTCGATTGATGAATTATTCATTCCGAACGCATGGACGCCATTGTTTCAAGATCCAACGGCCAATATTGTTATTATGAAAAATCAATGGTTAGTGAATTCAGATTGATGCTCTAATAATAATTAAGAATATAACTAAGCCACCTGTACATTTTTTGACATAGTCTCCTTCCTAATCCCCAACTTTGCAATGAATTTACAACTCTCCATTAGGAACTTAGGAATTCTGCAAACTTCTGTTCCATGTGTGCAGGAAGATTGATTTTAGACACACAAAACAAAAACGGTGATATTTCAATGTACAAACCAAACACATTCAAACTACACTATGATGATGATTGTTGATTAATATCATGAATAAACTAGGAATCATATTTCACAAATTAGTTTAATCGCGTTAGCAGGTTGTCTCAAGTCGAATAGACAAACGATGAGTATTGAGTTTGAGTGGATGCTATGAATCGGGCACAACCCTGCATTCGAGCATAATCGCTTATATTCGACCTGTTTAATGAATCAACATTAACTGCCGTAGTAAATTTATGGAACTAAAGTATCTCGCATAGTATCGCTAAATTGTTATGGCTATTGGATGCCGGTTAGAAAACTTTGGTTTACCGTGGCAATTCCACATTTGAATGAGATAATAAAACACTTTCATAAATTTAATAAGAAAACCGTTGTAAAATCTGTTCAAGAACTATAGCAACTCAATTTACTATGTCTATAGTCCTATTTTAACCGAATAATAAGAAATGTATCAACCCTAGTAAGAATACTTTTGGTAAACCTTTCTCATTGAATCATTACATTCAGTGTATCCCTGAAATTTTGGATATTGTCTTCCAAACGAGCAATTCATTCTGTCCTTTCAAAATGCATGAAGTGTTTTAAGGCTAGACCCAGATGTTTACAACCTCCTATGAGTAATTTGCCCAAACATCGGACTTCGATGGTAAAGACATTATTTGTTCACACTGGCTCGGATTGTGCGGGACCTTATGTCATTATTCCTGGTAAAAGGTACAGAGGTCAAAGAGTAACCAAAGAATATTTTTGTATATTTGTGTGCCATGCTACTAAAGCCGTACATATTGAATTGACCAATGATCTTTCATCTGAGTCATTTTGGCAGCGTTACAGAAGTTTATAGCACGTCGTGGTAGATGCTCTCACTTATGTTGTGACAATGGGACAAATTTCGTAGGCGCAAATCGTGAGTTATCTAATTTAATGCAGCTCGCAGCATCCAAAGAGTCTATTATTATTATATCAATCCACCTTCTGGTAGTCATTTTGGTGGCCTATTTGAAAGCGTTGTAAAGTCCATAAAAACCCATTTATCGCGGGTTGCTAGAGTTGCCCAAGTTCGTACTGCGGGTGGTATTTTCACTAGACCGCTGGTGAAATTATGTCTATTGCGCGGTTGCGGTGATGAACATTAAATTATTTTTTTTTTATTATTCATATAATGTAATGTAGGTATGAATATTATTTTTTTTCTACTAATATAGTTTCGTATCATGTTTCACACAATTTCTTTGATGAGTTTTTCATTTTTTCGATATTTGAAAAATGCTTGCGCATTTTTAGCGCACTGAAAGAAATGATTCAATGAGAAAGGTTTACCAAAAAAATTCTTACTAGGGTTGATACATTTCTTACTATTCGATTAAAATAGCACTACAGACATAGTAAAATGAGTTGCTATAGTTATTGAACAGATCTTACTACGGTTTTCTTATTACACCAATGAAAGTGTTTTTTTATCTCATTCAAATGTGGAATTGCCACGGTAAACCAAAGTTTTCTAACCGGCATCCAATAGCCATAACAATTTAGCGATACTATGCGAGATACTTTAGTTCTATAAATTCACTACGGCAGTTAATGTTGATTCATTAAACCAGTCGAATATAAGCGATTATGCCCGAATGCAGGGTTGCGCGCCACCCGATTCATAGCATCCACTCAAACTCAATACTCATCGTTTGCCTATTCGACTTGAGACAACCTGCTAACGCGATTGAACTAATTTGTGAAATATGCGTAGTTTATTCATGATATTAATCAACAAGCATCATCATAGTGTAGTTTGAAAGTGTTTAGTTTGTACATTAAAATATCACCGTTTTTGTTTTGTGTGTCTACAATCAATCTTCCTGCACACATGGAACAGAAGTTTGCAGAATTCCTAAGATCCTAATGGAGAGTTGTAAATTCATTGCAAAGTTGGGGATTAGGAAGGAGACTATGTCAAAAAATGTACAGATAGCTAAGTTATATTCTTAATTATTATTATAGCATCAATCTGAATTCACTAACCATTGATTTTTCTTAACAACAATATTGGCCGTTGGCTCTTGAAACAATGGCGTCCATGCGTTCGGAATGAATAATTCATCAATCGAATGAATGCTAGTATGTAGGTAATCATTTAATAATTTCCATTCATCTCATCAGATTGATAATTGAATTTTATTCGAAATTCTGAATAATTAATTATTGAAAGATTAGGTAAACTTTTTTTTAAATAGAACATTATTGTTCTTCTGTTGAATCCATTGCTCCTTATCATTGGAATGTGTTTTGTTTGCTCTATAATATTCTTTTTTTGAATATATTTTTGTGACCAATATTTGAGAAAGTGTGCAGTTAATTTTTCATTCAAATTGAATATCTTTTTTTCGTGATATGAGTAAGTTTAATCTCAGTGTTTGTTTATCTGTAATAATCTATTTGTTCGTCGTTTAGTATGGTATTGTGATGAAAAGCCCTTTATATTTGAAATATTTCGACCAGTATTGGCTCTCAGTGTATGTATATCTACTAATTCAAACCAAAGAATGTGATTATTACTAACAATAAAATGTCTTGTTATGCTACTATTTTTTTTTATTTGTATATCCACCCAATATAATTCTGGCAGTAGACAGTGGAGATAATATGTTCTCCATATGAAAAGAATAAAATACTGCTTCAAAAAATAGAAATATAGACCATTACAATTCATAAAAGAAATTGTATAATTTGCAGGTAGGCATAATTGAGATCTAGTTATGAAAAATTCGACCAAGATAATTAAATAAAGTTCCAGAGATAGTTGTATCAATTTAGCTCATTTGAATACACTATGAAGTCAACAAATTGCTAATGCCGAGTGTTTCCTTGATGTCCGTCCTCCTGGCCTTATTAATCAATATGTTGAATTCTCAATTTGAAAATTCGAGTTGATATCTTTCGCAGGTAGGTTTGAACTTTCGACACTCAATGTTATCATTAGAGAAACTATCAGATATATTATGTAATTTATTCTCTTCATAATATGGTTAATCTCTTCTGATTGCCTTTGTTAACTTGCGCACTTTAGTTAATTCATTTAACTGCCATGTTAATGACTGAGCCAACGTAGCACAAAAATTTGACCAATTTATTTGCTTGTCTTAATAATAAATTAGAAATTTATTAAAGTACAGACATAGTATTGAATTAGCCATTGTTTTCTGTCAGATGAGCTCAGTTTGTAATATGGCAGTTAAAAATTAACTAAAATTGCAAATTAAGCTGCTAAAGACAGTAAGACGAGATTACGAGAGCGGTAAAATAGGTTTACTAGACAAGTAAAATGCAGTTATACAATATTACTATGGTTGTAAAACAAAGTTACAAGTGCAGTTATACCAGATTACTATGATAATAATACGGAGTTACAATTTACAAACGCAGTTATTTAAGTTTACTACGGTAGTGAGCCAAAATTTCAAAACCAGTAATATAAAAGTACGACTATAGTATAATCACTTCAATACTTGCTGTAAAACGGTATTATTTCTGTTATGAAGGATTAAATCATATAGCCATTATTAACTGAATCGTAGTAAATCAAGGTGAACTGTGAGAAATAGATAGTTTTGTTGAGGCATATAGTATATGAATTTTCTCATTGCTGCTATTATATTTTTCTTTCAGTGCGGGCAGGAAATGTTGACGAAATAAGGGATTGGGGGATTTATTTGATTTTTATTATTAATGTACGCGATTTTGCAACTAGGTGGCTTGAAGTCAGCTCCAGTTGCAGTTTTCATAAACTTGAGCCATATAACCGTGTGCAATTCAAGACAATTCAGCGTCTTGTTCGCATGGTGAAAATCAGTTTTTTGGTCTTCCACGAATTCTCTTCTTTTGTGAAATAGAGTGATTTATTTAGAAGCTATTTCAAGAAGGGTTATCCGGCTTGTGGATATTTGACAATCTCGTACTAACCTAGTGGTACAAAAGTAGAGCTGTGCTACACACAATTCAACCCTATACGAGGGAGCCTACCCGTTCTAGTCAGGGAACTTATTTCTGTCTTCGCAGGAAAAGTTGGTAAGTCATTAAGTGCCTCCGTTCTTGTTCTTCATAAACCTCCAATATTTTGCATCAATCTGAACCCTATAGAAACAGTCCACTAAAATTCTCCAATTTACGAGTTTCCGATACATAGAGCGCCAAAAAAAAGAAAATGTCGTTTGAAAAAAATACTTCAAAAATGATCTTTTCGATGCCTTAATTCTTCAAAAATTGTCATTAATTTAATTTACTAAGATTAAATGAGCAATCTGCAATGATTCAACCTCGTGGAATGGGTTGTTGCAACTTACACTCGCGTCGTAGTTTTCACAACTCGAAATACCTAAGGAAAGTATCATCGAAATGTTTAGAGCAAGGCTGGAGACAATCATAGCACACTGAAAGAAATGATTCAATGAGAAAGGTTTACCAAAAATATTCTTACTAGGGTTGATACATTTCTTACTATTCGGTTAAAATTGCACTATAGACATAGTAAATTGAGTTTAATGTTTAATGTTTAATGTTTAATGTTTAATGTTTAATGTTCTACATGGAATACAGACAGGCATAGCCCAAAATAAGTATTCTCCTATTCCAAATAACAGATAATTACATCGTCTGAAATATTTAAATGATTTGAGTACGATACAGATCCAATACAAAACATATTATAAACCAATTTTACAGTAAAATATGGGTGAACGGAAAACAATTTTTTCTTTTTATTTATTTTTTTTTTTTTTTCTTTTATGAGAGAATATTCCTGAGATCATGTTTGAGAGCGCGGAGAGATATATCGAAGACATCCAAGCCACCACCAAGGCTATTAAACAGAGTGACCATTCTGAAAATAGGAGCATTCTGTGCACTACTTGTCCTCCGCAAAGGAGCATAAAATGTATCTCTATTACGCAAACGAACATCAGGTACCCTAAACGGAATTGACTGTAGAAGTGTAGGCACACAGAGAATGCCATTAACAATTTTATACAAAAAAACAATGTCGGTCATTTGTCGACGATTCTGCAGCTCCATTATGCCAAATCTTTTCCGGATATGAGAGTATTCATGATTGCTATAAATTATATTATTTCTGAAGGCAAGAAATCTCAGAAATTTATTTTGTATCCTCTCGATTCTATCTATATAATATCTGTATTGGGGATTCCAAACTACTGATGCAAAATTCAATCGACTATAAATAAAGGAATGGTACATCATCAAAAAGGTTTTATTATTGTTGAAAATTCTACAGTGTCGAAGAACATATCCGAGCAACCTATTGACATCTCTCACAAGGTTTTCAACATGCCGGTCGAAAAGAAGTTTTTTGTCGAATGTTACCCCCAAGTCCAAAATGCTTTCCACCTTCATAAGAGGATAATTTCCCACAGTGTACGGATTCTCTATAATATTCAAGTTTCTACTGAAAGTGATTTTGTGACATTTTTCATAGTTCAGGAAAAGATTATTCACCGAACAATAATCAAATAATCTATTTATGTCCCCCTGAAGCAAAGCGCAGTCTTCCACGCCATTAATTGCTCTGAAAAACTTCAGATCGTCAGCGTAAAGCAAAAAACTGCAATCCCTAAAACATGTCCCTATATCATTTAAGTATATGATGAAGAACAGAGGTCCTAGGTGCGAACCCTGAGGAACCCCTGAAGTACTATAAAATATAGAAGATCTAACACCATCTATGGTAACAAAGTGAGACCTTCTAGTTATATAAGAGGAGATCCATCTCAACAAATCACCGCATATTCCTACCTCAGCGAGCTTCCGGAGCAATATTTTATGACTTATTTTGTCAAAGGCTTTCTTAAAGTCGGAACAGATAACATCGACTTGAGTTTGTTTATCCATATTTACTTGAAGATACTCAGAAAAATTTAATAGATTGGTTTCAAGGTTTCGCCCCTTGAAAAAACCATGCTGTTGTTCGATTATTAAGTTCTTAGTATGATTGAAAATATATTTGTTCACCAATGATTCAAAGATCTTTGGGATGACAGACATGATGCTGATCGGCCTATAGTTTTCGACGTCTTTAATCGTACCTTTTTTATGCACTGGAGTGACTGATGAGATTTTCCACTGATCTGGAAATGTTGCAGTTCTCAAAGAATGATTGAATATGTGAAGAAGCGGGGGACCCAAAGATTGTGCGCAATTTTTAAACAATATTGGGGGAATACCATCCGGTCCAGCACCTTTAGAACCATCCAAGGATCCCAATGAGGTTATGACCTCTTCCAATTCAAAAACTATACAGGGCAAATAATCACTACTATAGAGATTTTGAACATGTTCAAAAGTTGAATTAATTTGATCTTTTTCAGGCTCGTACACACCACGAAAAAACCCGGCGAAGAGCTCAGACATGCTCTCGGGATTGTTAGCTGTTTCAGCCCCAAAATTCATCTCATCCGGAAAACGGGAATGGTTTCTCTTACGAGCAACATACTTGAAAAAATTTTTTGAACAACTCACAAGCTCATTCTCCATATTTCTTAAATAATTTGTGTGATCAGAAAATATCAGTTCCTTACATCGTGATCTCAAGCGTTTGAAACGATTTAAATCATTTAAGTCATGATACTTCTTCCATCTTTTATGTATTTTTAGTTTATTTTTGATTAAATTGATAGTTTTCATGGAAAAGTAAACTGGAAATTTTTTGTTTATTATTTTCTCTGGAACATTCTCTCTTACAATTTCATTCATGATATGATAAAATGAGTTCACTTTGCAATTGACATCATCATCCCGGAGAACATCATCCCAATTTATTGTTTCAAGTAAATTATTCATTATTTCATAGTTGGCCTTTCTGTAATTGAATACAACAGAGCTTGTTTTGATGTTCAGAAAATGCCCAGTGCCAATATCAAAAAGAAATTCTAAAGAGGGATGGTGCTCATCTTCTGTGACATACGGATTTTCATTTCTAATAATTCCATTTATATTATCACCAGTACACAATACAAGGTCGAGTATTCTTTCATTATTATTTACAATACTATTGAACTGCATTAGTTCCATGAAAGAGAATGTATCAACAATACTGGAGGAAAAACCATCAATATTAGTTGGCATCAACACATTATCTATGCCTCCTTGACTCACCCATTTGACAGAAGGGCAGTTGAAATCACCACACACTAACAGAACATCATCCCCAATCGTCAATTTATTCAGTTCAAGCTTTGAGGTAAACGAAGTAACAGCACTCTCATCACCCGGGGGCAGATACACGCAGCACAAAAACACTCTAACATTATTCAACCTTATCATAGCCCAAACATCCTCCGATTCGCTATTAAAGTTCGACAGTACTTCTGGTTTCAGGATGTTACGTACCGCAATAAATACTCCACCACCCTCCTTCTTTGAAGAAGATGTAGAGGCACGATCTCTTCGGAAAATTGTATAATTATTTTCGTCGATTAGTTCAGAGTCAAACACAGTGTCATCCAGCCATGATTCCGTTACGAAAATTATATCATGAAAATTAGACGTTAAATTCAATTTAAACTTTCTCAGTTTTGTTCGCAATCCACGAACGTTTTGATAGGCAACATGTAGAGACATGGGGTTCGTTGACTTTCGATACATCATATTGAATAGGCTGTGGGAAGAAAACACTACTTTGTTATCATCTTCAAATCGGATTCTTTAAGTATATGTAGGATTTTTGAGGTATCATCCCTTCGTGCAAGGAGTTGCTATAGTTATTGAACAGATCTTACTACGCTTTTCTTATTACACCAATGAAAGTGTTTTATTATATCATTCAAATGTGGAATTGCCATGGTAAACCAAAGTTTTCTAACCGGCATCCAATAGCCATAATAATTTAGCGATACTATGCGAGATAATTTAGTTCCATAAATTTACTACGGCAGTTAATGTTGATTCATTAAACCAGTCGAATATAAACGATTATGCTCGAATGCAGGGTTGCGCGCCTCCCGATTCCTAGCATCCACTCAAACTCAATACTCATCGTTTGTCTATTCGACTTGAGACAACCTGATAACGCGATTAAACTAATTTGTGAAATATGAATCCTAGTTTATTCATGATATTAATCAACAAGCATCATCATAGTGTAGTTTGAAGGAATTTAGTTCGTGCATTGAAATATCACCGTTTTTGTTTTGTGTATCTACAATCAATCTTCCTGCACACATGGAACAGAAGAATATTGGCCGTTGGATCTTGAAACAATGGCGTCCAAGCGTTCGGAATGAATAATTCATCATTCGAATGAATGCTAGTATGTAATCATTTAATAGTTTCTATTGATCTCATCAGATTGATAATTAAATTTTATTCGAAATTCTGAATAATTAATTATTGAAAGATTAGGTCAACTTCTTTTTAAATAGAACATTATTGTTCTTCTGTTGAATCCATTGCTCCTTATCATTGGAATGTGTTTTGTTTGCTCTATAATATTGTTTTTTTGAATATATTTTTTTCACCAATATTTGAGAAAGTGTGCAGTAATTTCTCATTCAAATCGAATATCTTTTTTTCGTGATACGAGTAAGTTTAATCTCAGTGTTTGTTTATCTGTAATAATCTATTTGTTCGTCTTTTAGTATGGTAATGTGATGAAAAGCCCTTTATATTTGAAATATTTCGACCAGTATTTGCTCTCAGTGTATGTATATCTACTAATTCAAACCACAGAATGTGATTATTACTAACAATAAAATGTCTTGTTATGCTTCTATTTTTTTATTTGTATATGTATATCCAACCAATATAATTCTGATAGGAGACAGTGGAGATAATATGTTCTCCATATGAAATAAATAAAAAACCGCTTCAAAAAATAGAAATATAGACCATTACAATTTATAAAAGAAATTGTATAATTTGCAGGTAAGGTATAATTGAGATCTAGAGATAGTTGTATCAATTTAGCTCATTTGAATACACTATGAGTTCAACAAATTGCTTCATGCCGAGTGTTTCCTTGATGTCAGTCCTGCTGGGCTTATTAATCAATATGATGAATTCTCAATTTGTAAATTCGAGTTGATATCTTTCGCAGGTAGGTTTGAACTTTCGACACTCAATTTTATCATTAGAGAAACTATCAGATATATTATGTAATTTATTCTCTTCATAATATGGTTAATCTCTTCTGATTGCCTTTGTTAACTTGTGCACTTTAGTTAATTCATTTAACTGCCATGTTACTGACTGAGCCAACGTAGCACAAAAATTTGGCCAATTTGTTGCTTGTCTTAATAATAAATTAGAAATTTATTAAAAGTACAGACACAGTATTAAATTGGCCATTGTTTTCTGTCAGATGAGCTCAGTTTGTAATATGGCGGTTAAAAAAAAACTCAAATTGCAACTTAAGCTGATAAAGACAGTAAGATGATATTACGAGAGCGGTAAAATAAGTTTACTAGACCAGTAAAATGCAGTTATACAATATTACTATGGTTGTAAAACCAAGTTACAAGTGCAGATATACCAGATTACTATGATAGTAATACGGAGTTACAATTCACAAACGCAGTTATTTAAGTTTACTACGGTAGTGAGACAAAGTTTCAAAACCAGTAATATAGAAGTACGACTATAGTATAATCACTTCAATACTGGCTGTAAAACGGCATTATTCCTGTTATGAAGGATTAAATCATATAGCCATTATTAACTGAATCGTAGTAAATCAAGGTGAACTGTGAGAAATAGAAAGTTTTGTTGAGGCATATAGTATATGAATTTTCTCATTGCTGTTATTATATTTTTCTTTCAGTGCAGATTGTCCATTTATTCCTGATATTTGAGTAGGTAGTGGATTACGAACAAATTATTTTAATAGTTCAAAATATATTAATAAAACACTATCCTCTTTTCATAATTCAAAATTTAATAGTTCATACAACTAACACATTCTTTTCTGTAATATGAACCTTAACACAAGAAAAAATGATTGATACACAAATGTAGATCCTTATTTCAGTATTATTTTTCCTTGCAACATTATGTAAATACTGTATATAGGAATATGTCTCAGTACTTACGGAAGTAAAAGGTAATATTAACCTCAGTACGAACAGTAATTCCATTTGATTATGATCTTCTTTCCTATTGCCTCCATAAACTACATCAAAACAGTCTTGTATATATTCACAAATTCAAGAATCGAATTTTTGTTTTCCAAGAGAAAATAACAACAATATTTTGACAATCTCTTATAGCTAGAAAAAATTACATTTATGAATAGTGATAACAGACAGATTCTCTGTTCACATTCTATGAATACGTAGAACTTATGATGTATTATTGAAACTTTGAAACATCATTTCTCCGAAAGTATTAGCTTATTAGAGTTGAAAATGATAGCAATGGATCCTTATGATGGAAGTTCATCTTAAAAAAATTTGAATTCAAAAGATGTAATGTAAAAAAAAATATTTTTTTTCGTTACTCCGAAACTATTAGACCTATTTTCCCAATAACGAACTCAACCGAGATATTTATCCCTCAAACCTACTTCGGAAATTTTAACTGTCTAGCTCATTCCGTTCGAAAGTTATCGTGTTAACGGCCGGACGGACAGTCGGACGGACGGGCGGCCGAACAGAATCGATTTCGAACACGGATTCTTGATCAGTGAGCCGAACCAAATCGTTTAAGACCATTTTCAGCGAAAAATTCGACAATTACAAACATTTGGGCAAATTAATAAGCAGTTGAAGAATATCAAATCTAGTTTAATCATTAAAGTGACAAGATTTTTGCGCGTATGTTCTGGGGAACATGGCGTTATCATTTTGACCAAATGTCTGTAATTTTCGAATTTTTTGCCGAAAATGATCTCAAACGATTGGGTTCGACTCCCTGATGAAGAATTCAAGGTCAAATTTGATTATGTCCGTCCCGCCGGCCGGCTGGCCGTCCGGCCGTTACCAAAATTACTTGAGAACGGAAATAGCTAGCGACTTGAGATTTTCAGGGTAGGTGGCGCATCCCAATACGACGGACAAGTTCGTTGATGGGCATAATCGGCCCAATGGTTTCCGAGTGATGATTTTGTTTTCAACCAATATAAATTCGATCGAATTGAAGCTTGGTGAATAGTTGTAAAATATTAATCTAAGCACGTTTGTGAAATTTTGTGAGAATCGTGTCACTAGAAAATTTCAAAAAAATTATTAAAAAATATTTTTTATGTCACGATAACCTGAGAACGGAAAGAGATAGCAACTTGAAATTTTCAGGTTAGGTTGCGCGTCTAAATGCGACAGTTGAATTTGTTTGTGAGCAGAATCGGCCAAATGGCTCTGGAGTTATACCCATCTGAAATTGGGTTGGTATTTCCTCAATAACTCGAAAAATACAAAACTGATCCAATTTAAATATGGTAAGTAGTTGAAGAAGGCCAACGTGAAAATTCTTGACAAATTTTGTGAGGATTGTATCACTAGAAATTATTTTAAAAATCATTGAAAATCATTGAAAAAAATTCTATACAGGGTGTAACTAAATAAGTGTAAAATATTTAAGGGGGTGATTCCTCATCGAAAAAAAGATAGGATCTTCCATATAAAGAAACTTCATGGTAGTATCCCTTATTAAGATACAGCCCCTTAAAGGGGGTACAGAAAATTTTTTTAATAATTTTTTTCACAAGCACTAAAAGAGTCACAATATTGAAATTAACCTGATATTTTCTAATACCAAAAAGACATTCAGCCAGTAATTTATTTGGTTTATCCCATGGTTGTAAGGGGTGGAAAACGTAACCCCTAAAATTGATTTCCAATGTAACTTTTTGTCTTATTATTTGTTTACCATTTTAAAATTTATTTCCGATAACCTGTTTCATTCTAAACAAAAAATGTTTCTTGAATTTTTTGCCCAAAATAAACCAGAATGCAGCAAAACATTATTTTACGAACAATATACATATCGTCATAAAACGAAACTAATTTATCCAGTTAGGCCGCTATTAGCGGAAATTAAATTTCTGGCTCAGTGTCTTTTTGGTATTAGAAAATATCAGGTTAATTTCAATATTATGACTTTTTTAGTGCTTGTGAAAAAAATTATTAGACAAACTTTCTGTACCCCCTTTAAGGGGCTGTATCTTAACAAGGGATGCTCCAATGAAGTTTCTTTATATGAAAGATCCTATCTTTTTTTCGATTAGGAATAACCCCCTTAAATATTTTACACTTATTTAGTTACACCCTGTATATCCGAAACTATTCATCCGACATGGCTGAAATTCTCCTGTATTGGACACTCTTAATTCGAATTTACCATGGTTAATTCGAATTAAGTGTCCAATACAGGAGAATGGACAACATAATTTACCATGGTAAATTCGATTAAGGGTGTCCAATACAGGAGAATGGACAATAAAACATACGCGCAAAAGCTCCTGACTTCACGTCAGTGCTTGGGCCAATTTTTTACTTCAATCGGTACTATAATATTCAAATTGAAATTGCAATGAAAACCATTTGAAATGAAAAAATTGGTTCAAGCACTGACGTGAAGTTAGGAGCTTTTGTGCGTGTGTTCTATTGTACATTATCCTCTATTGGACACTCTCAATCGTACTTTGCCAAGACAGGAGAATGGGCAATCGAATTTACCATGGTAAATTATATTGTCCATTCTCGTGGTAAATTCGATTGAGAGTATCCGATACAGGATAATGGACAATAGAACATATGCGCAAAGGCTCCTGACTTCATGTCAGTGCTTGAACCAATTTTTGTTTTCGTAGTTTTTTTTAAATTTTCTAATGGTACGATTCTCACAAAATTTCACACACGCCTTTATGTAGATATTCTACAACTATTTACCAAGCTTCAATTCGATCTAGTGTATATTTTTTGAGTTATCGAGGAAAATGTATTCCAGATGGGTATAACTCCAACACCGATGGACCGATTATGCCCGAAAACGAATTGAACTTTCCAATTGGGATGTGGAACCTACCCTGAAAATTGCAAGTCCTTATCTCCTCCAAAAGTTATCGAGGCAACGGTCAAGCAGAGCTGTGCCAAGCACTGACGAAAAGTGCTTCGAGCACCGAGCACTAAGCACTGACTGAAAAGTGCTCCGGAATCTCGAGCACTAAGCCCTTTTATTCATGAAATGCTCGCGATTACTAAGCACTTTCGGAAAGTAATTCGTCTTTGCGAGCACTAAGCACTAAGCACTTTACAAAAGGATAAGTCTGTTAAACATTTGACGGTGAGTGGGGGGCAATACCATACTTCCTTCAAGATAAGGTTATATAATATGTTAATTATACTGCTTCACCTATTGTTTTGGCGCGATCGTTCCCTGGAACGAGAACATTATCATGTTTTCCGAGTGTCTGTAATTATCGAATTTTGGGCGGAAAATGTTATCAAAGGATAAGGTTGGACTCACTGAAGAGGACTTCCTGGTAAATTTCAATTCTATCCGTCCGTCCCGAAAGAAAAGAGCTAGACTCTTGTAATTTTCAGGGTAGGTTTAGGGTGCAAATGCGCCGGTTGAGTTCGTTCATGTGATCAAATTGAAACTTAGAAATAGTTGTAGAATACGTACACGAAGACTTATTTCATATTTCGTGAGAATCATGTCACTAGACAAAAAAAAAGTAAAAATATCTGTCAGATGTTGCTGAAATTTTGCAAAAATCGATAGGGCTGGTATTCTTGGAAATATTTTGGAAACATATTTCTTGGAAACGTTTGGAGATTTCAGAACCTGGGTGAGTGACCATTGTAGATATTATTTTGAAAATGTGCACTTCTCTCCATTTCTCATTCAGTAAGTGTGCTCTCTACATCTTCCGGCAAACTTGGAGGCGATCTTTCAGCTGCGACAAGAGAAATAGGAAATTGAAATTATGTGCGTGTAGTGTTATGGGGAAGCCTGATTGATTTTAACAAATATTTGAATGCATATTAAGATGAAAGTAATGAAAATGACAGATTAGATACAATTCGCGAGAATCACTGACGTAGTGATTTTGAGCGTTTATTATTGTCACTATTCATCGAAAATAACATACAATAGACAACCATCCATACGATAGACAACAATAATATTGACCGTCTAGGGTCCACCGTCATTATATTGTGCAACGCACATTGCACAATAATATTGAGCGTGTATGGTCTGGTGAAAAAACAAAATTTTTAGAGCAAATGTAAAGAATAATGAGGGGTTTCCATAATGAAATTTGAAATCGTTGGAATTGAAAATTTCTGAATATGAATGCACTGAATTTACTTATGAACAAGCTGAAGAAAAGAAAATTGATAAACAAATTAAGAATGAAATCACTGATGTAAAGATAGGGAGAAATCTCCGCGCGCTTGTTCACATCACTCGGAAGCTCTTGAGTTATAGATAAGCGGCCTAATAATCTGAAACCATTTTCGGCTAATGAATTGGCAGATTATATTCACCTGGACATAATAATAAAATGCTTTGAAATGTTTTCTACTCAAAAACAGGAACAGTCCCGAAATTGAATTGAAAAATTTAATAGTTATTCTAACTCATAAAATAGGATGACCACTTCATTTAAACCTATAGCCAGAAATGTTCCGTTTTCGAGATACAAAGCTATTTGCATTTCTAAAACAGATTTTTCTCGGAAATGGTGAATCCATACAGAATTAAGTTAGCAAATTTTAACTTAGTTTCCTTCATTCGTTCCGGAGAAAATCAAGAAAAACCAACTTCAGGGAACTCCCTTCAACAGCATGTATATCGAAAACGGAGTCTTTCGAGATATAGGTTTAATAAAGTATCATCCTATTTTCTGACGTGGAATATAGCATAAAATTTTCACATCTAATTCTGTATAGGACTATACTAGCAACTACACTATTGTCCGCTATAAATTTTGTCATCAGACACATTATATGTCAGAATACAAAATTTGTAGTGGAAAATTGTGTAGTTACTACTATAGTGCTCATAATCAGTCCACAGTGGACTCAAACTAGACTACACCCTGTATAATTGATTTTTCGATAACCACTTTAATCGATGCTTTTTATTTACATACAAAATTTGAGCTGAATTTGCAGAATTAATTCCGGAATATTCAACTTTCCTGGAAAAATAAGTTAGGATTCTAGTGATCCGACCTTCACAAAAGTCTTACCTAAGCATTAGAAAGTTGATATTGGTTCTTGCATCCTCCATATTAACCTGTTTTCAAATCAAACATATCAGGAAAAGGACAAAGAAAATAAAGATATTAAGTCTTCTCTAACACTATGATGGCGACGTTTCGCAGAAGTTGCCTTCTGCTTCTTCAGGCAACGTTACAAATTCCCTGAGTACAGTAGAACTTACCACCAAAGAAGTACAAAAACTATTCTACTTACGACCTTTTTAGGATTTTGAATATTTTTGAAAAAATTGGTTGTTGCCAGATTGTATCTACTGTATAATAGTTTTTGTACTTATTTGGTAAGTTCTACCACGGGCGTAGCCAGGAATTGATTTCGAGGGGGGGGGTTTTGGGGGTGTAAGGGTCACTTTCTGCAGCAAATTTTTTTTTTTTAAGAGAAAAATAACATTTCGGGGGGGGGGCGGTTTGAACCGCCAAACCCCCCCCCCCTGGCTACGCCCTTGAGTTCTACTATGCTCAGTGAATTGGTAACGTTGTATCTTATGATTTAATAAATTGTAGGCCTGAAGAAGCAGAGGGCAACTTCTCCGAAACGTCACCAAAGTGGTACTGAAGACTTAATTTCTTTCCTTCCTTTGTCCTATTTCCTGATATATTTGAATACAATTAAAAAGTAATTTAATTGGATTACCACTCATTGTATCTATAGTATAACTAAATATTCAAAATTAGTTTTTAAACGTGAATATTTCCAATACCGTTGGTCCGATTATGCCCACATTTTAACGACCTCAATTCAGATATTGAGGCCGCAAACTTACCCTGAAAATTTTAAGTTTAAGCTGTGGTCGTTTCGCAGAAATGAGTCTAATCTAATCGTTTGAGATCCATTTCTCCCCAGAAACCATTGTGATGAAACAGTCGAGCTAAAATTCAATGAGTTGGTTAGGTACCTACTGACTGACAAATGCGTGATTATTTTTCAATATTCGATCGTGTGAATTTTGCAATAGCAAAACTTAAAAATTCAAGTAACAGTATCAATACATTTCCCCTGCACTCATTTCTACAGAAAAAAATATTGCACGATGAAGATAGTAAAAATTGGTATTCGAGATCAAATCAAGATATATAATAAACTAGTGTTCCATTAAAAAATAATTTAACATTAGAAAGCTATTTCCATTCTTTGAATATTATTATTTTTTCACCAAGGGCTAATAATTTGTCATTACAACGTGTTTGTATCAAACGTATATCAATATTCCTTTACTTTTACATTAACATACATACTCGTACAATATATCTACATAGCAATATAGTATATTAATCAATGAAGGTATTAAGAATGCCATTATTCATGAGGGTGATGTTTATGAAACAAACCGGGGGTGAGTTTCGTAAATCCCTCGAGTGAATAATTAAAGTCATAAAAAGCAAATTGAGTATTACGCTCCATCCATAACGATTAATTCTTTCTAAAATAATTTCAAATATTTGTTGGAATCAATTGATATTTCACATAGACTTAATTTCATATGAATTGTTATCATAGTGAACTATGCATGCCATTATACTTGAGTAAACACGCGTACAATATGCACATTATAGTCGTGGATAAAAATCTTAAAATGTTTACTTACCTTAGATTCCTGCGAAACTGCGCAGTTCACTCACTACTGACTGCAACTTCTTCAACTCTACACTCGAATGAGTCGAATGTCCATAATGATGCGATCGTCTTACGTTTTCAGATTGTGACAAGTATGAATCGGTTATCCCGAGAAGTGCTCCGCAGCATTGCAGTGCTTGGGAGCACTTTGTAGTGCTCGGGAGCACTATAGTGCTTGGGAGCTCTTTGTGGTGCTCGGGAGCACCCTAGTGCTTGGGAGCACTTTGTGGTGCTCGGGAGCACTCTAGTGCTTGGGAGCACTCTGCTATGCTCGGGAGCATTTTGTAGTGCTCGGAAGCACTTTTTGGGAGTTCTGAGCACTAAGCCTTTTCAAACATTTTGAGAAGCACCAAGCACTAAGCACTGCTTGGATATGGTGCTCGCGAGTACAGTGCTTAGGAGCACAAAAGTGCTCAGAGCACTTTGACGAGCCCTAAGCACAGGGCTTTGGGACAGCTCTGCGGTCAAGGCTGCTCGGATATCCAACAATTCGGATCCGATCGTATTTTGCTAGTAATACGATCTTCACGAAATCTTGTAAACATTTTTGAGAAGGCATTCTAGAACTAATTACCATATTTGAATTGAATCGGCATAGCATTTTTTGGGTTATTGAAGAAATAATAACCAAATTTCAGATTGATATAAGTCGAAAACCATTTGGCTGAGTATTCCAATTAACGAAGGTAAATGTCACATACAGAAACGCAATCTACCATGAAAACCGCAAGTCGCTATTTCTTTCCGTTCACAAGTTATCTTGAGAAACATAATATATTTTGGTAATTTTTTAAAAATTTCCTAGTGGCACGGTGCTCACAAAATTTTACACACGTCTTCATGTCGATATTCTACAACTAGTAGGCAAGCTTCAATTCGATCGAGTCGATATTTTTTAGTGACTTACTGAGGAAATAATATTCCAGATGGGTGTAACTCCGAAACCGTTGTGCCGATTATGGCCAACAGCAAACTTTACTCTCCCAGTCAGATGTGCAACTTACCCTGAAAGTCCCTTTCTCCTTTCGTCCGACTGCTATCGAGGAAACGGTCACCCGCCCAGCTACTGAACTCACACCAGGCTGCTCGGATCTCCAACAATATAGATGCGTGTTCATACTTGGAACTTGCAAGTAGAGTTAGGTTCTGAAGGCTCTCGCAAAATGTCAGCGATGTCGGACGAATAGTTTCTGATATATATCATTTTTCTCAATTATTTTCAATGATTTTTTTTAATTTTCCAGTTTTACGATCCTCACGAAATTCCGCAAGAATTTTCGTGTTAGCATTCTACACCTGATAACCATGTTTGAATTGGATCGGTATATTTTTCGAGTTATTGAGGAAATAACAAACAAATTTCAGATGGGGATAATTCCGAAACCATTTTGCCGATTATGCCTATAAACAAATTCAATCGTCGCATTCAGATTCACAACCTAACCTGAAAATTTCAAGTCGCTTTCTTTTTCCGTTCTTCGGTTATCGTGACACAAATAATATATTCTTTTAATTTTCTAATGATACGATTCCCACAAAATTTCACGAACGTCCTGAGGTTTGTATTCGACAACTACTCACCAAGTTTCAATTCGAGCGAATTAGTATTGGTTGAATACTCAATTATTACTTGGAAACCATTGGGCCGATTATGCCCATTAACGAATTGGTCCGTCGTATTGGGATGCGCCACCTACCATTAAAATTTCAAGTCGCTATCTCTTTCCGTTCTCAAGTGGCAACAGACGGCCGGCCGGCCAACCGAACAGAATCAAATTTGACCTCGAATTATTCATCAGGTAGTCGAACCCAATCGTTGGAAACCATTTTCGGCAAGAAATTCGAAAATTACAGACATGCGCATTACTAAAAATTTCCGTAAGGGGTAACATCAATTTCAAAATTGGCCCCAGGGCCACGGTATGCACACTTCAACTAGGAAACAACGCTATTTCCCTTAAACTGACTAGTGTCCGTGCACTGAATTGACATGAATATTCTTCTAAAACCTCACAATATCGGCTCATTACTCTCAACATAACCCATAGAAACCAAAAACAGTCTTTTCTCTTCTGCGCATGCGCAATCAACTCGCGGCTGCAAGTCCTCTCAAAATCACACACCTTACAAAAAACTCCGATTATCTAACACCAGTGGTTCAGGAGATATCGCATCTTTAATCCACGCATGTGCAGACCCTAACCAGGGGATTCTATAGAGGAATAACATCCGCCACCCCAAAACCCCAATCCTCTCTGACGAAAACACCAGCAGTTAAATCACTGATGGTCTGCTCATGCGCATAACGAAAAATGCTCGTAAGAGGTAACATCAATTTCAAAATAAGCTCCAGGGCCACGGTACGGACACTTCAACTCGGAAACAATGCTTAATCCCCCAAACTGACTTGTCCTTGCACTGAATTGCCATGAATATTCTTTTGAAACCTCACAATATCGGCTCAGCACTCCCAACATAACCCATACAACCCGAAAACAGTCACTTCTCTTCTGCGCATGCGCAATCTACTTGCGGCTAAAAGTCCTCTCAAAATCGCACACCTTACAAAAAACTCCGATTCTCCATCACTAATGGTTCAGGAGATATCACATCTTTATTCCACGCATGCGCAGACCCTCAACAGGGGATTCTATGGAGGAATAGCATCCGCCACCCCAAAACCCCAATCCTCTCTGACGAAAACACCACCAGTTAAATCACTGATGGTCTGCTCATGCGCATAACGAAAAATGCCTGTAAGGGTTAACATCAATTTCAAAATTAGCCCCAGGTCCACGGTACGGACACTTTAACTCGGAAACAACGCTACATCCCCCAAACTGACTTGTTCTTGCACTGAATTGCTATGAATATTCTTTTAGAACCTCACAATATCGACTCAGCACTCCCAACATAATCCATCCAACCCAAAAACAGTCACTTCTCTTCTGCGCATACGCAATCTACTCGCGTCTAAAAGTCCTTTCAAAATAACACACCTTACAAAAAACTCCGATTCTCCAACACTAGTGGTTCGGAAGATATCGCATCTTTAGTCTACGCATGCGCAGACCCTCATCAGGGATCTGGATTCTATGGAGGAATAGCATCCGCCACCCCAAAACCCCAATGCTCTCTGACGAAAACTAAAGCAGTTAAATGACTTCTCATCTGCGCATGCGCACAACTAAAAATGCCCGGAAAGGGCAGCATGAACATCAAAAAATAGGTTTCGGCATTTTAAGCAAAGTATTCCGCAAAATAGTAGTAATTTTTTTATTTTTTTCATGTCACGTGATCTTCACGAAATTTTGCAAAAGTGTTTGCATTGGTCTTTTGCATTTAACTAATGAGTTTCAATTTAATCAGATCAGTATTTTTCGAGATATCCTGAAAACAAAATTTTAAAATTTTTGAAATTTTTTTTGCCACTGTAGGGCCGTTCGATCAGAACATTACTTCGCAGGCATATAAAGGTCATGATTATACAATTTGATGCCAAATTTCAGAAAGATCGAGTGATCGGTTCCGGAAATATTCATAAAAAACGTTTTGACTAAAAACGGCCTTATTAACTCCGAAACCGCTAGGTGGATTTCGCCCGTTAACGAACTTGTCCGAGATATTTACGCTACAAAACTACCCTGCAAATTTTAACGCTCTAAGTCGTTCCGTTCGAGAGTTATCGTGCTAACGGCCGGCCGGACTGGACGGACAGAATTGAATTTGACGTCGAATTCTTCATCAGGGAGGCGAACCCAATCGTAGAGACCATTTTCGAAAAAAAATTCGAAAAATACAGGCATTGTGACGAAATGATAGCACGCTGTTCCTTGCGGAACACGCGCGCAAAAATGTTTGGTTTTGACCGAACTGGCTGAAGTATTGATGGGTGAGTTTTTCAACATACGATTCATCAAAGTTCCTAGCACAAAAACACTACACCACTTGTATTTGTGTTTAAAATCTTCAGTTTGTGTAGTGCCGGACCGGACGGACAGAATTGAATTTGACCTCGAATTCTTCATCACGAAGTCGAACCTAATAGTTTGAGACCATTTTCGAAAAAAAAAAATCGAAAAATACAGACATTGTGACGAATTGATAGCACGCTGTTCCTTGCGGAACACGCGCCCAAAAATCAGAAAACTTTGAAACCATTTTGAGTGAAATTCGTGAAAAATTATTACCAGAAATGTCAGAAGAATGGAGCCTTTGGCATTCTTTTGTGTAATGCACTGGCATACATTATATACTGCACACCTCTTATATAGTAACATTAATGGAAATAATTTATTATGCAGATTCTAATAACAAAGAGATCTTTCTATCTAATTGTTCGCAAAACATATTAGAAAGGTTCATTCATATCTACATTTGAATAATATTATGTAGGTATTTTGAATACTCAATGACTAGATGCGTTTAAATGACTCTCACTGATATGCATTTACAAAACTACAATACATATTTCACTACACAAACTGAAGATTTTAAACACAAATACAAGTGGTGTAGTGTTTTTGTGCTGGGAACTTTGATGAATCGTATGTTGAAAAACTCACCCATCAATACTTCAGCCAGTTCGGTCAAAACCAAACATTTTTGCGCGCGTGTTCCGCAAGGAACAGCGTGCTATCATTTCGTCACAATGCCTGTATTTTTCGAATTTTTTTTTGGAAATGGTCTCTACGATTGGGTTCGCCTCCCTGATGAAGAATTCGACGTCAAATTCAATTCTGTCCGTCCAGTCCGGCCGGCCGTTAGCACGATAACTCTCGAACGGAACGACATAGAGCGTTGAAATTTGCAGGGTAGTTTTGTAGCGTAAATATCTCGGACAAGTTCGTTGACGGGCGAAATCCACCAAGCGGTTTCGTAGTTGAGGCAGTCTTTAGTCAAAACGTTTTTTATGAATATTTCTGGAACCGATCCCTCGATCTTTCTGAAATTTGGCATCAAATTGTAGAATCATGACCTTTATATGCCTGTGGAGTTTTGTTCTGACCAGACGGCCCTGAAAGGCAAAAAAATTTCAAAAATTTTTAAATTTTGTTTTCACGAATACTCGAAAAATACTGATCTGATTGAATTGAAACTCAGTAAGTAGATGCAAAGGACCAAAGCAAACACTTCTGCAAAATTTCGTGAAGATCACGTGACATGAAAAAAAACAAAAAATTACTACTATTTTGCGGAAAACTTTGCTTGAAATGCCGAAACCTATTTTTTTGACCTTCATGTTGCCCTTTCCGGGCATTTTTCGTTATGCGCATGCGCAGATGAGAAGTCATTTAACTGCTGTAGTTTTCGTCAGAGAGGATTGGGGTTTTGGGGTGGCGGATGCTATTCCTCCATAGAATCCAGATCCCTGACGAAGGTCTGCGCATGCGTGGATTAAAGATGCGATATCTCCTGACCACTAGTGTTGGAGAATCGGAGTTTTTTGTGAGGAGTGTGATTTTGAAAGAACTTATAGTCGCGAGTAGATTACGCATGCGCAGAAGAGAAGTGACTGTTTTTGGGTTATGTTGGGAGTGCTGAGTCGATATTGTGAGGTTTTAAAAGAATATTCATGGCAATTCTGTGCCAGGACAAGTCAGTTTGGCGGATGCAGCGTTGTTTCCGAGTTGAAGTTTCCGTACCGTGGCCCTGGGGCTAATTTTGAAATTGATGTTACCCCTTACAGGAATTTTTCGTTATGCGTATGAGCAGACCATCAGTGATTTAACTGGTGGTGTTTTCGTCAGAGGGGTTTTGGGGTGGCGGATGCTATTCCGCTATAGAATCCCCTGGTGAGGGTCTGTGCATGCGTGGGTTAAAGATGCGATATCTCCTGAACCACTAGTGTTAGAGAATCGGAGTTTTTTGTAAGGTGTGTGATTTTGAGAGGACTTTTAGCCGCGAGTAGATTGCGCACGTGCAGAAGAAAAGTGACTGGTTTTGAGTTGTATGAGTTATGTTGGGAGTGCTGAGCCGATATTGTGAGGTTTTAAAGGAATATTCATGACAATTCAGTGCAAGGAGAAGTCAGTTTGGGGACGTAGCGTTGTTTCCGAGTTGAAGTTTGCGTACCGTGGCCCTGCGGCTAATTTCGAAATTTATGTTACCCCTTACGGGCATTTTTCGTTATGCGCGTGGGCAGACCATCAATGATTTAACTGCTGGTGTTTTCGTAAGAGAGGATTGGGGTTTTGGGGTGGCGGATGCTATTCCTCCATAGAATCCCCTGGTAAGGATCTGCGCATTTGTGTGTGATTTCGAGAGGACTTTCAGCTGCGAGTAGATTGCGCATGCGCAGAAGAGAAGTGACTGTTATTAGGTTGTAAGGGTTATGTCGAGAGTGCAGGGACAATATTGTGAGGTTTTAAAAGAATATTCATGGCAATTGAGTGCACGGACAAGTCAGTTTGGGGGATGTAGCGTTGCTTCTGAATTGAAGTGTCTGTACCGTGGCCCTGGGGCTAATTTTAAAATCGATGTTACCCCTTACTCCTCAGAGAGGATTGGGGTTTTGGGGTGACGGATGTTATTCCTCAATAGAATCCCCTGGTGAGGGTCTGCGCATGCGTGGATTCAATATGCGATATCTCCTGGACCACTAGTGTTGCAGAATCGGAGTTTTTTGTAAGGTGTTTGATTTTGGGAGGGCTTTCAGCCGCAAGTAGATTGCGCATGCGCAGGAGAGAAGTGAGTTTTTGGGTTGTACTGGTAATGTTGGTAGTGCTGAGCCAATATTGTGAGGTTTTAAAAGGATATTCGTGGCAATTTAGTGCACGGATAAGTCAGTTTGGGGGATGTAGCGTTGTTTCCGAGCTGAAGTGTCCATACCGTGGCTGGGGGCTAATTTTGAAATTGATGTTACCCCTTACGGGTATTTTTCGTTATGCACATGAGCAGGCCACCAGTGATTTAACTGCAAGTGTTTTAGTCAAAGAGGATTGGGGTTTTGGGGTGGCGGATGCTATTCCTCCATAGAATCCCCTGGTGAGGATCTGCGCATGCGTGGATTCAAGAAGCAATATCTCCGGAACCACTAGTGTTGGAGAATCGGAGTTTTTTGTGAGGTGTGTAATTTTGGGAGGACTTGCAGCCACGAGTAGATTGCGCATGCGCAGACGAGAAGTGACAGTTTTTGGGTTGTATGGGATATGTTGGGAGTAATGAGCCGATATTGTGAGGTTTTGAAAGAATATTCATGTCAATTCAGTTCACGGACACAAGTCAGTTTGGGGTAATAGCGTTGTTTCCGAGTTGAAATGTCTGTATGGTGACCCTGATGCAAATTTATAAATAACTATATTCGGTAGATCTATATTAAAATAAGTGGATTTGGAGAAGAGGCAATTGCGTTCCTAACGGAGACCCACAACTGCAATTTTTTTCGATCTACGGTAAAGCTAACAGCCAAACTGTATTGATAGCTATATTTGTTAAAGGAACTTGAAAAAAAAAAGCACTTACGTGAGGTCAGTACTCTTTGGCGCTTGTGTTCACGGTGGCTAATTTGAATTGAATGATGAGTACTTCGAGCTCAGTGGATAGAGCGAGCCGAAGATCTACCCAAAGGATAGTGGACACCATTCACTGTCGGTTCCAAAATTAACAGTGCTGTATCTAAGCTGCCATCAGGATAGAGTAACAAAGTTGGAAAAGAACACAACTGACTCTCCTTAGTTGCACAAGCTCCTAGAAAATTTGGAAAGGCAGTATATAGGATTATACTGACCATGTTTATAGCACGCGCACCAAAGCTGATTGACTTAACAATGAAAGAAAAAGTGTCAAAAGTCAATCTGCTATGGCGCGCGTGCTATAAACATGATTAGGATTATACTCACCCTCCCAAATCTTCTAGGAGCTTGTGCAAGTAAGGAGAGTCAGTTGTGTTCTTTTCCAACTTTGTTACTCTATCCTGATGGCAGCTTAGATACAGCACTGTTAATTTTTGAACCGACAGTGAATGGTGTCCACTATCCTTTGGGTAGATCTTCGGCTTGCTCTATCCACTGAGCTCGAAGTACTCATCATTCAATTCGAATTAGCCACCGTGAACACGCGCTCCAAAGAGTACTGACTTCACGTCAGTGCTGTTTTTCTTCTTTGCTCTCAACCAGCTATAATAATCAACGTATACTTCAATAAAATTTGATTCAGGCACTTATTTAAGAAGTAATTCAAGAAACTTTCTCCGATCTTGTTAAATTCATCAACCTAAAATATTCAAGACAATAATGAAAAAATGGCGATATCGTTTTTAATGAATCAACAAGTGTTTCTGCCAATAGGATCTACATAATGGCTTCCTTTAATTAATATTCTCATGCATATATTTCTGAAATCTAATAAACTCCAAGGGATTTCATTGATTTGCCGAAAAGCAAGAGCAGACGCGTTTATGACTTCTTGGCCTTCATCAGTACTCTATAGCTTCCCGTCAAATTCAACTGAACTGGACCGTGTTAAGCCTTTCACAACCCGCTTGAGCGGTTATATTTAAATGCTCCTTTTGCTGCCATAGAGGTTTGTTGTGTTTGCGGAGCAGTCACAGTTTATGAGTCTGTGACTGCTCATGGGAAATCACAGCTACTTTTCGGAGCTGTGACTTTTCTGCATGCATGAGCGGAATCCGATCTAGGAACAGGAAGGGGAAGGTTACTTAAAATGGGATACTTAAGGTTTGGACCTGGTTGAAAAAAAAAGTTCGAGAAAAAAAAATCAACGAAATCCGTCATAGTAGATAGACGACAAAAACTTCATTCAAAATACAAGCGTTACATATGAAAGTATATTAAACTTAAATGTTCGAAGGGTTATATTTCCATTTTAGGAACATATGTATCTAAAACGGGATCAGTAGGTATTGTTTCTAAAATGGGATTACATTTCCAAACACAGATCGCATATAAAATCACGTGCTTCGTTGTCTGATATTCCGCAAGCCATCTCTGGAAGGAACTGCACCGAATCCATTAGTCACCAGGTTTGCTGCTTAGAGAATCTACTTCTCAATAGAAGCACACAGGATTTTCTTCCTTGCTCTTCTCTCGGTCCATATAAATCATAACCTTATAATTTCATGCGTTATATTGTTGTTTATGTCCTAGCAACTGGAACAAAAATTACCGCTACCATCTGATTGATCATTAAGACAAACGGTTTATGATTGTGTGTCTAAATTTTTACAAGAAATATGTTAAAAATTTACCTAGTAGCGTTGCACCGATCACGATTCCGCTCGAACTCTTGCAGGTTACTTATACACTGACAGGAAGTATTTGGTCAATTTCACAACAGATAGCGCTGTTTATACTACATAATACTATGGATATCCCGTTTTTCCGCAGTATCCCATTATAGATAACCTTCCCCTACTTCGGCTCCAACTAGCGATAAACCGTATCAATGCCGTTAACGGTAAATTCAAGGAAGCTTCAAGGGAATTATGATTCTCATTTACTTCTCAATTTTCTTGTGGAAAAATAGATATAAGTGGAAAATTTCTCATTGAAGTTTTGAAACGTTATTGTGACATATTACATTTGCATCGATGAAATGCTTCAGTCGAATTCCTGATTATTCAATCTAAATAATGAATATTTACACACACAGTTCCGCACAGAAGTACTGTTAATCTGAGGAGCCTACCTTCAACCCCCCTCGTAAGACAGGTATAACCCCCAATTTTTCAAATAGGAAGTATGGTCTTGTGATACATCGTTTGGAAGGCTGCGTCATTCTCTAACAAGAAATGTTATCACTTTCATGTATATTGCAAAACTCAATATAGAGAATAATAAAATCATGTGATTACCGAAATTCATTATAATATACCTACCCTACCTCACAATATCGGATCAGCAACAAAGCCATGCCCGCTAGACGTAAACCGTATCCAACAAAAGCCACACAACCCAAAAAGGGCCGCTTCTCCTATGCGCATGCGCAATCTACTCCTGGCTGAATATCATTTTAAAATCACACACCTTACACAAAACTGGGATTCTTCAACACCATTGGTTCAGGAGGTCCGTTGCTTCAATCCACGCATGCGTAGACACTCTAAAGGGGATTCTATGGAGGAATAGCATCCTGCACCTCAAAACCCCAATCCTCTCAGACGAAAACTCCAGCAGTTAAATCACTTCTCATTTGCTCATGTGCATAACGAAATATGCCCGAGAGGGGTAACATGAATATAAAAATCAGCCCCAGGGCCACGGTATGGATACTCCAACTGGGAAACAACGCTATTACCCCCAAACTGAATGTTCCGTGCACATAATTTTTTATAATACCTCACAATATCGGCTCAGCACCAGATCCTTGACCGATAGTCCTAAACCACTCCCAACATAACCCATACAACCCAAAAAGTTCCACTTCTCCTCTGCCAATGCGATACGTGATTATGGGTCTCATAATCATGACGTACATTAATCGCAGTATTTTGGGATTGCAGCTCCAAGTCTTACCGGCAAAATTTCAGCACACCATTAAGGCCTTTATTGCTTTACTAGCAGTGTAGCTAGCAAATAAACAATAAACATACTTATTCCACAGAAGTTTGCTATCTAGTCTAATGTTACTCCTAGTTAATTAATTTCAGACTTCCATTCTACAATATCTCCTTTCAAAGAGAGGGATTTCACAGCTGAAAGTTTCCTCATCCGAGTAAATGGAATCACTGTGATCTATCATTAAAGGATACTTTGGGAGGTATACTCATTATACATATGTAGTGCGGTTGGCTCAGTGGTAGAGTAATTGACTTGGGAGCGGAAGCCCCAAGTTCAATTCCGAGGCTAGAAAAGAAATTTCCTAGTCACGGTAATCGCCACCATTTGCTGTTGGGTCAAAAATTAACAGTGCTGTGCTTAAGGTGGCGTAAGGACACAGTAACAAAGCCTACACAGAACACAACTGATTCTCCTAACTCGGTCAAGCTCTTAGAGTTTATGAGGGGTCTCCTTGTGGAAGACCCAGGAGGATCAGTATAATAATAATAATAATATAATAATATAATAAAATATAATATTTCTGGGTTTTCTCTACCAAACTCTGAAAAATATCTAATAATAATACGGAAACCTCACAACACTCTTAAGAGGATCATATGACATAATGAACTGGTGATCAGAATTAGGCTGATATGGTAATTAAGAGCTGTCAAAGCTTTGTGACAGCCCTGACAAGACTGTACGCCGTATTCACAAAGCATTCAATCTCCGTTAAGACCTAACTGAAGTCCTCAGTTAAGGATAAATTTGAATCGCAACCTCAGTTAACCTATTTAACAGTGGTGAAACAGGTTAATACTACGTTATTTTTCAAGATAACTGAGGTTGCGATTCAAATTTATCCTTAACTGAGGACCCCAGTTAGGACTTAACGGAGATTGAATGATTTGTGAATACGGCGGTGTATTTATTATTATACAGGGTGAGTCCTTAAGTTGTGCATAAATTTCAACCAAAGATTCTTATCGTTAAACAAAACACTTTTTTCATTCACCATTTTTCCAAATTCAGCTCTGGTGAAGAGATACAGGCTGTTGAAATTCGAAAAAAAATAGTTTTTTTTTCTATCTTTGACATGGATATTCCGAATGGAATTAATTTTGGGGTGAAGTTTTCTATAGCTATGATACATAATTTCCAATTAACAGTTTTTTCCTACTTCCACTCGTTTCCTAGTTATAGACTCTCGAATAAAATAATCTATGAGAAATTAGCATAAAGAAAGGAGATTATTAAGTTTAGCTTAAGTTTTCATAAAAATCTACAATCATTTTGTAAAAATAAAGTATTCTTCATCATTTCTCCTAAAACGTACTGTTCTCAAGATATTCTTCTTTGAATGATATGAAGTCTGATGAAAAATCCAGAAATGTCACTACATTTACCAATCCGCCCCTGGATAAGGAACCCTCAATCAAAACCAGAGATATGATACCTCCATATCTCTGATCAGAACTGAAAGTCACAACGCCATCGCTCATAGATTATTATTTTGATTGAAAATTTCATAAAACATGTATGTAATAACTTGCGTTTGTTTGCAAGTTCTTGATTCTCTTTTGGACAAAAAAATAATTCAAAGCCTAAAGACTTACTGTTTTGAACAATCCTTTGAAAGCAATCAAATATTTTACAAAAGAATAATATGTATGTGAAATTTATATTCGAATCAGGATGTACCTACCTACCTATCTACACAAATAAAAATATGATCGATTCTGCAGAATTGATATCAGCTTTTAGTAATCCCTGATTCCATTTCAAATACCTATATATATATACGTCTGTCATATTTTAGAATGTGTAAAAATTATGATTTCCTAGGATTCACCTTTGAAATTTAATGATTTATTTTTATAATAATCGTACAACCGGACGCTTAATAGGCCATTTCCATTATCAGATATAATCTATTAATCTTTATAAAACTTTAAATAAGTTAAAAACAATTCAATGAGCATGGAAAAAACGAATAAAATATGATAATTTAGTAAGACTAGCACATAGACAAGAGATATGGACTAGCATTGCAAAGCACGATGTTTTGCCCTACATCAGCTGATTTTTATCTTAGCATCTCACTCTTATGTTGGATTCAATACCTCTCTCTCCCTAAGCTCTTCTTCTACATATTATTAGATCATTGCTATGAAGTTCGATCGTCGATTATTAGTGTTCTGTGCTGTGATTTATATTGAGGTTGAAAATGGCCGGCTACGGTGGCATAGTTGGGTAGACCACCTGACTGTGGTGCCGGAGGCCGCGGGTTCGAATCCCGCTCAGGGCATGGATGTGGTGTTGGGTTGTGTGAATGTCCAAAAATAAATTGAAAGAGTTTGCGATAAAGATTGTTACTGCACATAGATAAGAGATATGGACTAGCATTGCAAAGCACGATGTTTTGCCCTACATCAGCTGATTTTTATCTTAGCATCTCACTCTTATGTTGGATTCAATACCTCTCTCTCCCTAAGCTCTTCTTCTACATATTATTAGATCATTGCTATGAAGTTCGATCGTCGATTATTAGTGTTCTGTGCTGTGATTTATATTGAGGTTGAAAATGGCCGGCTACGGTGGCATAGTTGGGTAGACCACCTGACTGTGGTGCCGGAGGCCGCGGGTTCGAATCCCGCTCAGGGCATGGATGTGGTGTTGGGTTGTGTGAATGTCCAAAAATAAATTGAAAGAGTTTGCGATAAAGATTGTTACTGTGTAGATGGCCTACAGTTGCCTAGCACATAAAAAGGATAGAAAAAAAAAAAAAAAAAAAAAGGTTGAAATTGGAATAGGAATCATTTTTTTCTGGAAATATTGCATGAAGGGTCAAATCATATTAATTGAGTGAGTAAATAAGTTTTCTCAAACAAAGTCAGTGAATTTCAGGCATCAGATTTGGTCTATATACAAAACGAGTTACATTAAAAGTAATCCGTGTTCCGCGTAAAGAGAAAATTCAGGGGAGTATCAGCCTATTGTAACACTATAAAAGTAACTGGGTGATTCCGTTCTACCTGTGATATTCAATGTCCTGGATTGTTTGTTCTCATAGGTCATTAATTAATAATCAATTTATGAAATTTTTGTGCTTATTGGAAAATTATGAACATATTTCAACATTATTTTCAAATAATATAACTTGCCACTTACAGAAAACTTAAATGTAAGTACCGTGTCATGTCCATTTCTAGAATTTATTTTTAAATTGTTCTTTTTTTTTGTCGTAATAAATTATTTAAACTAATTACCCCATAGATTCTAATGTTTATGATCAAACTGAACAAAATTGACACATTTTTTGTTCAATGTATTGAGTTAACATTGAATTCCGGTTCAATAACTGTAGAAAACTGTAATAGAAGATACAGAAAGCGACAATGAAATTATTATTGACTGCATAGTTATATTGAGAGCCGTTAGATGGCCGTAGCTAGTGTTAGCTAATAAAGCGAACAATGTCATATACAGAATTAATTAATGAGTAGTAATTAGTGTTGAGTAGGACACGACTTGAAAAAGAGTTTGTAAGAGTAGCCTCTTTTTTGTCCTGAGCCAGTACAATGTCCCACTTCAAAAGAGGCGAGGCGTACTGAACCATTTGAAGTTATTATAGTACGAATTATGCGCGCCTCCTGGCGCCTCAAATGTTAGACGCGACGTGCTTTTGTCACTGCGGTATTGATGAGTAAGCTCTCTAGGAGGTTTGTCACTCGAACTTGGAAAGTTGTAAGAGTGCTTAGCTTATGTAATGAGGGTTTCGGCAAGAACATATCTAACGGACAGATATTAGGAGGATGAACCACATTTGATTGTTTAGTACAATTATTATGAAATTAGGCAATTCTACTACCCTCACATCAAAGGTTCCGACACAAAATGGAATTTCTTTATCTGCCTCTGCCTCGCTCTCGCTCGACCGCGACAAATAAATTGAAGTAGTACAATTTTAAATTTCGAGGCACTCTTACATTTTGACGTCATGTCCGGGACAAATGAAGCGCCTCTTGTATGTCCTACTCAACACTAGTAGTAATAGATGTAAGAGAGACTTGTTAGATTTTTATATTAAACATTAAATTAAAATCTGTGTGAATTCCTTAAAATAACCTCAGGTTATGGGCTCAGACCCGCTACTGTTAGAAAATAAAAACTAAAACCTCCGTGAGTGTTTCAAAAAAAAACAAAACTTAAAAACTGTGTGGCTTACTGGCTTGGATTAGCTTGCTGTGTTGGAAAAATGGCGGCGTCTGTGGATGAAATGATGCTCATCGAGAAACTCAGGGATAGTGAAACATACGAATTATGGAAATTCCAAATAACCATTTTATTTAAAGCCAATTCATTGCACGAAATTGTGGAAGGTGCTAAAAAGCTTGAAGATATAACGAAGGATAACGAAATGGCGGACTGGAAACGAAAAGATGCTCAAGCTCAAAAAGCAATTATAACATCAATCGACAAAAAATTGATGATGCATATAATGAACTGCGAAAGCTCGCATGATATGTTTAAAAAATTATGTAATATTTTTCAGCAGGAAAATGAGCAACACAAATGCAATTTGCTACAAGAATTTTTCAACTATAAATTTGAAAATAATACGGAAATGACACTACATATCAGTAAGTTAGAGAATCTAAGATGCAGACTAAAATCTCTTAATCAAACCATTGATGACGAAATGCTGATGTCAAAACTTCTTTCGACATTACCCGAACAATATAAGCATTTTTGTACTGCATGGGAATCCGCACCCATAGTTGAAAGAAATCTAACCAATTTGATTGCAAGACTGACGTCAGAGGAACAAAGAATGAAAAGCAATACTGAACAAGAAACATTAGCACTTAAAACTGTAGAGGGAAGATCAAAAGTCCAATATAAATCAGAGAAAAAATCCGGTCAACAAGAGAGAAAATGCTATTCTTGTGGGATAGGAGGACACTATGCAAAAGACTGTAGATCTAAAAACAGACAAATTTGCAGGATTTGTAAGAAAAATAACCATAAGGAAGAAAATTGCTTCTTTAAGAATAAACAGAGAGAAGTTTCAACTTCTGGGAAATATAAAAACGAAGATAATAACAAGAGAGTAGCACTATTATCATATGGATCTCCAGGTATAAGCGAAATTTCATAGTTGATTCTGGATGTAGTAGTCACATGACAAATAATAAAAATCTAATTGAAGAATTCGAAGAAAGGAGAAGTGACATTTTGGTAGCAAAGAAAAATGAAGTCATGAAAGCTGTTGGAAAAGGGAAAATCACAGGTAAAACTTGCATCCTGAATAATGTTCTTCTAGTTCCAGATCTTACAAAAAATCTGCTCTCAGTGAATGCCATGGTTGAAAATGGAGCTGAAGTAATATTCAAAGAAAATACTGTTACAATAAGAAAAAATAATATAGATGTTTTGACTGGAGAAAAAGGAAAGAATGGACTTTATGTTATCAACCTAGAAGACCAAAATGAGATAATATCAACAGAACACAAATTAGAGGAGTGCCATGCTATTGAATCACTGTCAGACTGGCATCGTAAGATGGTACATATAAATCACGACCAAGTTAGAAAAATGTTAAGAAAAAATGGAATAGATTTTGAAGACCAAAAGGATCTACAATGTACTGATTGCCTTCTGGGAAAACAACATAGACTACCTTTTCAGTTGAGTAATAAACGAGCAGAAAAGAATTGCGAACTGATGCATGCAGACCTGTGTGGGCCACTCGAAGTATCATCGCTAGGAGGATCAAGGTATTTCCTTTTAATCAAAGATGATTTCTCAGGATATAGATCTGTATTTTATTTAAAACATAAATCTGAAGTCACTGATCACTTTAAAAACTTTTTTGAGTTTATTAAAACTCAAACAGAAAACAAAATAAAGAGAATTCGAACAGATAATGGTTTAGAGTTTGTCAATAAAGATTTGGAATTATTATTAAAAAATGATGGGATAATACATGAAAAGACTTGCCCGTACACTCCAGAACAAAATGGACGTGCTGAGCGAGAAATGAGGACATTAGTCGAAGCTGTAAGAACCATTTTACATAGTAAAAATCTTAACAAAAACCTATGGGCAGAGGCATTAAACTCTGTTGTATATGTGCTTAATAGAGTAGGTTGTAACTCTACTAAAAATGAGTCTCCATACAAACTTTGGTCTAATACAGATTGTGACATCAAAATGTTTCAAGAATTTGGTTCGAAGTGTGCTGTTCATATTCCAAAGCAAAAAAGAAATAAGTTAGATCCCAAAAGTAACATAGGAATTTTTGTTGGATATGGAGATGGAGTTAAAGGTTATCGAGTATATTTTCCTGAAAAAAACGAAGTTAGCTTACATAGAGATATAGTTTTTGTTACAGATAAGATAATGAATAAAGAAAATCAGAATACTACAATGATGAAATCTCTAATAAATGATGAAATAGATGAAACCAGTGAAGAAATTCAAGAAAATGATATTCAAACAGGTATAGAAGATGAAACAGAGAATGCACAGGAAAACTTAAGACAAAGAAGAGAAATTAAACAACCAAAATGGATGAGAGATTATGATGTGACGTTTTATACAGAAACAGAAGAATGTATTGATTTTGACGAAGCAGTTTCTAAAGATGACTCTAGGAAATGGCAAGATGCAGTTGATCAAGAATTGAAAGTGCTAGAAGAAAATAACACATGGACAATTGTACCATGGCCTCAAGGCAAAAATATAGTTCAAAGTAAATGGGTACTAAAGGAAAAACCAACTGGTGATTACAAAGCAAGGCTGGTGGCACGAGGTTTTCAGCAAAAATGTGATAGTGAGTTCTATGATTTCTACGCACCAGTGGCTAAGTTGACTACTTTTCGTATGCTATTGGTCATGGCAAACATCATGAAGCAGCCCATATATCAAATGGACGTAAGAGGCGCATTCTTATACAGTGACATAGAAGAGGAAGTTTACATGTCCCTTCCAGGTACAAATAGAAATAACAGTTATTCTGTGTGTAAACTAAATAAGTCAATTTATGGTTTAAAGAAATCTCCCAAAAGCTGGAATAAAAAGTTTGATCAATTAATGAAGGAAGAACTGCTTGTCAGATCAGAAAATGATTTTTGCTTATATTCAAAGTGTTCAGATAAGAGTAAACTTTATTTGCTGATTTATGTTGATGATGTATTAATTTTAGGTACAAAAGAATCTGAAATTGAAAGTTTAAAAATGTTGTTAAACACACATTTCCAGATGAAAGATTTAGGAATAATTTCTCAATATTTAGGTATTCATATTGTACAAAATTTGGAACAGGGTTTTACCGAATTAAGCCAAAAGTCATATTTAAAAAATGTTTTGAAAAAATTCAAAATGAGTGAGTGTAAAAGTATAAGTACACCTTTAGATACTAATGTTGATGTGAAAGTGTTTGAAACAAATGAGGATAATTCTGAGTTGATAAAATTGTGTCGTCAAATGATTGGTAGCTTAATGTATGCTGCGTTAGCTACTAGACCTGATTTATGCCAAAGCATTAGCTTACTGAGTAGATATCAATCAAATGCGAATGAAAATTTGTTCAAAGCCTTAAAACGTGTATTAAGATATATACAGGGTACTCTTGATTTGAAATTGTTATTCAAGCCTGATGACAGAATTTTAACAGGATTTGTTGATTCAGATTGGGGTGGAGACACCATTGATCGTAAATCCACTACGGGATATATTTTTAAAATGTTTGGTTGTTCAGTCTCATGGACAAGTAAGAAGCAACAAAATGTCTCAATCTCGTCTACAGAATCTGAATACACGGCTTTAAGTTTGGCAGTAAATGAAGCTTGCTGGTTGAGAAAAATTTTGTTCGATTATCAGTTTGAAGTTCTAGAACCAATTCCATTATATGAAGATAATAGAGCAACAATTTTTTTAGCAAATAGTCCTGAAAATAATAAGCGACTCAAACACATAGACATAAAATTTCATTTTATTAAAGAGAAAATTGATCAGAACATTGTTGAAGTCATTCATGTTAAAACTGAAGATCAATTAGCCGACATATTTACAAAACCATTATGCAGAATAAAATTTGAAAAATTTCGTTCCGAATTAGGACTTATTAGTGAATTATAAAATATGTTTCAAAAATATGTTATTCTTAGTTTTAAGAGTTAAAATAATTTCATTGAGGGGGCGTGTAGAAAACTGTAATAGAAGATACAGAAAGCGACAATGAAATTATTATTGACTGCATAGTTATATTGAGAGCCGTTAGATGGCCGTAGCTAGTGTTAGCTAATAAAGCGAACAATGTCATATACAGAATTAATTAATGAGTAGTAATAGATGTAAGAGAGACTTGTTAGATTTTTATATTAAACGTTAAATTAAAATCTGTGTGAATTCCTTAAAAATAACCTCAATAACTTTTAAGTTATTGAACCGGAAGTTAGTGAGAGTAATGGTTTGTTAATAGGGGTTAGGTCATTATTGAGTAAAAAGTCTTTTCTCTTATACATTCCGATTCCTTCAATTGTTCCTAGGTACGTTTTATTGGAATTTTTCAACAATTTGACGGAATTTTCTGAAATTGAGTGGCAAGTTGTTAAAACGAGATTTGCAACCGCAGATTTATCGACGTTGGTGTTCCGAATGTGTCCCGTATGCTCTCTATACCGTGTGAGAATGTTTCTGGTTATTTGCCCGACATAACACTTGTTGCAATCTAAACATTTAATTTCATATGTACCCGATTTCAACATGTCCAGAGTTTTATCGAATGTATTTCCGAGAAGTTGTTTAATTTTCATGGAAGTTTTGAAAGCCAGTTTTATGTTAACCTTTTTGAAAATATTCTGGAGTTTGTTGTTTGTTTTCGGATGGAACGTGAACGCGTGGAAACCTGTTACCGTTTTCATTTCTTTCTTTAGGGTTATGTTACTGAAAAGGTTTTTATGTTTATGTTTGTTGATAATTTTCTGAACTAATTGATGACTATACCCGTTTCTTTCGGAATTTGGAAAATAATTTTTCTTTCTTTCTTGAAATTCACATAACTTAACGGAATATTAAATAACCAGTTAACGAGGAAATGTAATCTGGCTGTTTTATGTGACCAGGGAGCTACCGAATCAGACGAAATGTTACATATTTCGTCAACAACCCATTATACTCACTTATTGGTTTATGACTGAGGGCCGATTTATTCAACCTCTCCGTAAAGTATTCGTTAACTACGTGCTCGTTAACTTTACCGACACCCTTCAAAGTAATAATATCTATTCATGTTTCACAGCTGTTTCACATATTTGCAGATCACTTCGTATAACAGGGAGATGAATAAACAATTAGAGAATACTTTCCTTTCTGTAAGACTACTTGAAAGTTTACAGATAGGTGAATATATCGGCGCTTAGGGTATAATTTCAACCCGTACTGGAATGTAGAAATTGATTGCATTCTTTAGTAACGCTTCGTCTTTGAAGATGGAAACTTTGTTTTCGAAACATATGTCAGACGACAAAAAACTGTAGTGGACAAGAGTGTAGTTACTTTTATAGTGTTCATAATAAGTCCACAGTGAACTCAAATTAGAATATAGCCTATTGTAAAGTCTTTAAACGCTTATAGCTTTTTACCTGAGCCGAACCTGGAAAATTGGCAAATGAAAAAAATTGGTTCAAGCACTGACGTGAAGTCAGAAGCTTTTGCGCGTATGTTCTATTGTCCATTCTTCTGTATTGGACACCCTTAATCGAATTTACCATGGTTAATTATGTTGTCCATTCTCCTATATTGGACACTCTTATTTCGAATTTACCATGGTAAATTCGAATTAAGTGTCCAATACAGGAGAATGGACAACATAATTAACCATGATAAATTCGATTAAGGGTGTCCAATACAGAAGAATGGACAATAGAACATACGCGCAAAAGCTTCTGACTTCACGTCAGTGCTTGAACCAATTTTTTTTTCGTGATTTTTTTTTAATTTTCTAGGGGTGCGGTTCTTACATTTTTTTTTCGTCATTTTTTTCAAATTTTCTAGGGGTACGGTTCTTACAAAATTGTAAACACGTCTTTATGCTGCTAAATTTTCTACTACTAGTTACCAAGCTTCAATTCAATCGAATCTTTATTTTTTTAGTTATCAAGGAAATAAAATTCCAGGTGGATATAACTCGGAAACCGTTGAACCGATTATGCCCAAAAACAAACTCAACTCTCCTTTTCGGATACGCAACCTACCCTGAAAATTACATGTCCCTATCTTCTTTCGTTCGAAAGTTATCGAGGCAACGGTCACCAATTTACTGAACTCACACAAGAATGCTCGAATCTCCAACAATATTCAACCGACTGTGTTAAATCTTGAAACTTGGCAGTAGAGTTAGGTTATGAACGCTCTTGCAAAATTTCAGCAATTTCGAACGGATAGTTACTGATATATAGAATTTTTTTTTTATTTTCAATGATTTATTAAAAATTTTCTACAAATGCTATCCTCACCAAATTTTGCAAACATTTTCGCGTTGGCACTCTACAACTAATAACCAAGTTTGAATTCAATCGGTTGAGTATTTTTCGAGTTAATGAGGAAAAAAAAAACACCAAATTTCAGAAAATTTCAGATGGCTATAACTCTAAAGCCGATTATGCTCATAAACAAACTCAAATGTCGCATTTAGATGCACAACCTAACCTGAAATTTTCAAGCCGCTATCTCTTTCCGTTCTCAGGTTATTATTATTATTATTATTGATAAGGGGTTACGTTGCACCGCGACCTTGAGATCTATTGTGCCCCCCATCAGAGCTGTTCTCACCATTACGCCATCTACAGCTCGCCCTCCAGTTCCAGAGTATAAATGAACCTCAATATCTGGGAAGGCTTCAAGGATATTACGTCTTCACTCCTACAAGTTTCCTGTCCAAAGCATTCCTTTCGCTGACTTGCAATGGCGAGGCATTCTGTAACAAGGTGAAGAGGAGTTTCTTCCTCCTCCCCACAGAATCTGCACTCGTCAGTATCTGATGAACCTATTCTCATCAAATGCTTCCTGAGGCGACAGTGTCCTGTGAGGAAGCCAGTGACCAGGTGTAACTTATTCTTACAGAGATCCAGATACCTTTTGGATCTCACTTCTTTAAAGTTCCTAAGGAACTTTTTGGAATGAACCAAACCTGGAAGATTCCGCCAGAGTGTCTCTCTTTTGGTTTCCTCCTTCTCCAGAAACTCTTTCTTGTAGGTGCATTTTCCTATACCGCAGAAAGGTTCTGGGCCGATAAAAGGAGTTCGTGCTGCCTTTCTGGCAAGTGTATCGGCCTCTTCGTTCCCCTTGACTCCCGAGTGACCGGGGACCCAGACTAAAAAGACCTTATTATTCTTGCCAATTTCATTTAGTTTTCTTCGGCACTCCCATATCAACTTTGAATCGATGGCATGTGAGCTCAGTGCTTTGATAGCAGATTGACTATCCGAATGGATTGCTATGTCGCATTTCTGATATTTTCTTTCTAGGTTAATATCTGCACATCTTTCGATTGCGAGTAATTCTGCCTGGAAGATACTCAAACGGGATCCTACCGACAGTGCGCACTTGGTGCCTGTCCCATATACCCCAGCGCCAGCTCCCGTCGTGGTTTTTGAGCCATCTGTGTACCATTTTATGGTATTTTCTTTGAAAGTCTGGGTGGTGAACTCCCTTTCCCATTCTTCCTTTCTACTTATCATCGTGTTGAAGTTCTTCTCAATGCTTACTTTTTTGACCATTGCATCACTAGGAAGGTTCACTGATGGGATGTAATTAGTCAAAGAGGTCCAGGCTCTCTGACATTTAATCCTCTCAGTTCCTGTACCTTCCTTAGATATTCTGAGGGTGGCCTCATGGGCTAACCTCTCAATCACTAGATGCAGAGGTGAGAGATCTGTGATGATCTCAAGTGCCCTGGTTGGACACGTTCTCTTAGCTCCCGTGATGCACACACAAGCTAGCCTTTGCACTTTGTCAAGCGCTTTCCTAGTAGTTGTCTGATCTGCTTTGGCATGCCAGACTACTGCCCCATAGGTAATTATTGGTCTCACAATCATGACGTACATCCATCGCAGTATTTTAGGGCTACAGCCCCAAGTCTTACCGGATAGATTTCTGCATGCCATCAGAGCTCTTATTGCTTTACTTGCAGTGATATCCACATGCTTGTTCCCCAGAAGCTCTCTATCCAGAGTTATTCCCAGATATTTAACTTCAGTCTTTCAGTCAATCACTTCTCCATTTAATGAGAGGGATTTTATGGCTGGAAGGTTTATTTTCCGGGTGAATGGAATTACTGTGGTCTTGGTTGGGTTAATACTCAGCCCCACCGACTGGCACCACTGCTCAATAATTCTGAGGCCCTCCTGTAGTAAGTCACATAAGATGCCCTCGAATTTGCCTCTCACTATTAGAACTATGTCGTCAGCATAGCCTACGCATTCGAAGCCAAGCTCCGTTAGCCTGTGTAGTAGTTCATCTACTACCAGGCTCCATAGGAGGGGAAATAATACCCCCCCTTGAGGTGTCCCGCGAGTGGCTTTGACAGAGATGGGTTGATTTCCCCCCAATGTCTCAGCTGTCCTCGTTGTCAGCACGTCATACATCCATTTTATTATGGTATTGTTGACACCCCGCCTTTTAAGTGCTTCTCTGACAGACACGTGTGTTGTGTTGTCAAAGGCCCCAGATATGTCCAGGAATGCACACATTGCGATTTCTTTACTATTCAGAGTTCTCTGGATGACTTCAGTCAGTTGATACAAGGCAGTCTCTGTTGATCGACCCGCCCTGTAGGCATGCTGACATTTGTGAAGTGGTTTATTCTCCAGACTCTCCGTTCTTATGTAGTTATCCACTACTTTCTCCATCATTTTAAGTAAAAATGATGTTAAGCAAATGGGCCTAAATGATCGAGGGTCAGTCCCGTCTTTTTTCCCTATTTTTGGAATGAAGGTTACTCTAGCCCTTCTCCATTTTCTAGGTGTGTGGCCCAATGCTAAGCTGCTTCTAGTAATCTTCAGCAGATGGGGTAGAATTTCTTCCATCCCTTTCTGCAGGAGTACCGGAAAAATTCTATCCACTCCTGGGGATTTGTACGGCTGAAAGGTACTTATTGCCCATTCAAGACGTTGCTTTGTAAATAGTTCTCAGGTTATCGTGACAACAAAAATATTTTTTAATAATTTTTTTAAAATTTTCTAGCCTCACGATTCGCCCAAAATTTCACAGACGTGCTTAGGTTCATATTCTACAACTACTCACCAAGTTTCAATTCGATCGGATTTATATTGGTTGAAAACAAAATTATTACTCGGAAACCACTGGGTCGATTATGCCCATTAAAAAACTTGTCCGTCGTATTGCGATGCGCCATCCACCCTGAAAATTTCAAGTCGCTAGCTCTTTTCGTTCTCAAATTATCGTGGCAACGGACGGCCGGACGGCCGGAAGGCCGGACTGCCGGACGGCCGGACGGCCGGCCGGACAGAATTAAATTTGACCTCGAATTCTTCATTGGGGAGTCGAACTGAATCGCTTGAGACCAATTTCGTCAAAAAATTCGAAAGTTACAGACATTTGGGCAAAACTATAACGCGATGTTCCCCAGTACATACGCGCAAAAAGTGTTTTATTTGATGAGAGGAATATCTGGTTAAAATGAATGCACAACTTAAAGACTCACCCTGTATATCATTCCAACTTGCTGACATTAGGATGGTCTCTATATATGTAAATATTTGTTATTTGAGTGAAAGTATCCTAAATTCTTTGGCCAAATACTTGCATTTATGAAATCGTTAAAGTTTTCTTCGGACATTTTCACTTTTCAATACTTATAAGTAATATGAAATATGAATGACATCACAGAACACTAAAAATAATGATCTATGCGAACACGTCATGATTACTTGAGTAAATCATCACCTCCTATACAGGGTCTTTCACGAGGAACCTCACCAATATTTATACGGGAAACTACTGAACGTATTTTCATGAAATTCAGCACTCATAAGTATTTCACGATGCTGATGAAATCTAAAATATTTTCAAGGCATGAGCACCTCCGGTTTTTCCGGAAATGACGTCAACTTCCGTTTTTCAAATTAGAACACCATTTTTTTATTGCAGAAATAGATTCCTTAGAATATTTCAAGTTATTTTGATGTAACATTTTTCAGTTTTGGTTGGAAAATTCTCTCTGAGCGGGAAAATTCGAAAAAAAAATCGAAAATAGAGCTCCGCTGAAACAAGAATAACTTCGAGGTTTTTGGATGGAAAATTTTCATTTTTGGGATTTTTCAAGATGTAAGATTGATGTATCCACTTCAAAAATCGAAATTGCGATTCATGATACAGGGGTGAACAAATCGCTTTCAAAGTTAGGGATGACAAAATCGTGAAAAATCAATTTTTTCAAATTAGAACCCCATTTTTTTATGGCAGATATTGAATCTACGTTAAAAAATAATGTGAGTGTATGCATCACACACTTGCCCTAAAATGGATATTTTCTGAGTTATTCACAAAAAACTGTTTTTCGTCTTGAATTATCAGCTATTTCTTTTCCCTTCACGCCAAAAAGATGAAATTTTCAGGAACTGTTATTTGAACCATACTGTAGATTTTTCACCCCTTCTTGAAACCGACTTCAGGTTACTATTAGGAGAACCATGGCAAACTCTCGCAGTTATAACTAGAGAAGATGCTCAAAGTTATGACCGTTAATTTCTAGTCATTTATTTATACGTCTCAGGAATGCTTCGTGCGTTGCTCTTCTTATTTCATCGGGAGGAAGAGATCTGGAAAAGTGTTTAAAAACCAAATTGAGTTTCAAAACTATGAATCTAAAAATCTAAACAAACCTGAACGCATTTCTGACTCGTTCTATGCAGTCCTCTTTATCAGTCAGGGGAGTTGAGTAGACAATATTTTTTATCCTACCCCAAACATAATAGTCTAAAGGAGTTAAATCGGGAGAACGTGGTGGCCAAAGATGTGGACCATTGTTCGCCAACCATCGATCTTCAAATAACCTGTAGAGGATATTTGACACATTGAGTGAATTGTGTGGAGGCGCACCATCTTGTTGATGATAGCGGCTCAATTATTTGAGTCAATATGTCAGAATATCTATCTCCTAAGGGAGAACATTCTTTAAATAATGCAAACATGTGTAGTGTTCTATCTTACCAGTTAAAGTCCCATCATAAATGTGAACATCGAGAATTGCATTATTTTTGATGGCGCAAAAAACATTGAAACTCCAGGTCTCTTGAAAGTTCCATTGTCTGAAGTGGTGGTTGTTCTCTTCATCCCAATAATGACTGTTATGCCTATTGAAAGAACCATTCTTTGTGAATTTAGATTCATCTGTCCAAATTATACAGTCCAAAAAGTTTTCATTCTCTTGAAATCGAATCATCATAGCTTCGCAAAACTCTGTTCTCCTGACGAAATCAGTTTCCTTCAAATGCTGTACCCTATTGAATTTATATGGGTGCATTTTATGTTTTTTTAATATTCTCCAAACACTCGATTGAGATAATCCCAGATCAATCTCGGCATCTTTGAGAGAATTTTGAGGATTCACACGAAAATATGCAAGAACAGTAGTTTCGTTGTTCTCATCTTCTACTACACTTTTTTCTGTGTGTATAGTTTTCTTAACGAAAGATCCGACATTTCTCAAGTTTGTCATGGTTCTGTTAATGGTATCTCTCGTTGGTCTGGGTCGGTCAGGAAACCTCTCAATGAACAGTCGAATCGTTCTATCTACAACTTTATTACATTCTCCATGAAGTAGAATGAGATTTAAATAATCTTCATTGGTAAAATTAGGCATAGTGATCGATTTTATAACTTAATACGAATTATCACCAAATTAATAGTAAACACAAAATGCTACTGAATAAAGAGGAATTTGGCAGATGTAATTAATGATATCTATCATTAAAAAAAAAGAATGTAAAACATGGTAAGTTTTTGCATATGGTTCATAAGGAATTATTTATTTATCACTGGAGAGAAAACCGATGGTGATTAGTTGAAATAAAGAGGTTTCCGATACAAATTCGAATCAAAATTCGCCATCTATTTAGGAACAACCTGTAGTTTTTGTCTCTTGCATATTAGGGTAGTGAAATCTAAAACATGGTTTAAGTAACAGTTCCTGAAAATTTCATCTTTTTGGCGTGAAGGGAAAAGAAATAGCTGAAAATTCAAGACGAAAAACAGTTTTTTGTGAATAACTCAGAAAATATCCACTTATATATAATATTAGGGCAAGGGTGTGATGAATACACTCACATTATTTTTTAACGTAGATTCAATATCTGCCATAAAAATGGGGTTCTAATTTGAAAAAATTGATTTTCCACGATTTTGTCATCCCTAACTTTGAAAGCGATTTTTTCACCCCCTATCATGAATCGCGATTTCAATTTTTAAAGTGGATACATCAATCTTACATCTTGAAAAATCCCAAAAATGAAAATTTTCCATCCAAAAACCTCGAAGTTATTCTTGTTTCAGCGGAGCTCTATTTTCGATTTTTTTTTCGAATTTTCCCGCTCAGAGAGAATTTTCCAACCAAAACTGAAAAATGTTACATCAAAATAACTTGAAATTTTCTAAGGAATCTATTTCTGTAATGAGCAAATGGTGTTCTAATTTGAAAAACGGAAGTTGACGTCATTTCCGGAAAAACCGGAGGTGCTCATGCCTTGAAAATATTTTAGATTTCATCAGCATCGTGAAGTACTTATAAGTGCTGAAATTCATGAAAATACGTTCAGTAGTTTCCCGTATAAATATGGGTGAGGTTCCTCGTGAAAGACCCTGTATTGAGGTGTTGTTTGAATCAATATCTCCTAAAAGAAGGTGTTGCTTGAATTATTCGTACTGGAGTCACATCCAAAATCAAAAACTGTACAAGTCGTTTGGTTTAATGTGAATACAGTGTACCAGAACACCACGATCGTTGGAATATTTGGATATTTCTGCAATATCTTCACCGTTATAGATCCGATTGAGTGTAGAACTTAACTGTAAAATTAGATTTTGAAGGTTCTCGTAGAATTTCAACGATATTTGATAGATAGTTTCTGAGAAGCAGAATTTTTTTAACTATATTCGTTCAAATTTTCCAGTCATGTGATCCCCACAAAATTTTGCATAAGTCTTCGTGTCGGTATTTTTCAACAAATTACCCTGCTTTGATTCGATCAGATTAGTATTTTTCGAGTTATTGGACAAAAATGTTCAAATGACTATAACTCTAAAACCACTGTGTCCATTAACGAACTCGACTGGCACATTTGGATTCTGAAACTACCCTGAAATATCGAGTCTCTAACTCATATTCTTCGAGCGTAATCGTGCTGACGGCCGGCCAGACAGAGTCAATTCTGACCTCGGATTCTTGATCAGTGGGATGAGATCAATCGTTTGAGACCATTTTTGGCAAAATATTCTGAAATTACAGACATTAGACATTAGAAAGGCTTAAAATTTAAATCACCATACCTCCAGAATCACTCGGCAGTTTTACTTACTCAACCGAGAAATGTATGCTCCAAACCTACTCTGCGAATTTCAACTCTAATTAATTTCGTTCGCAAGTTATCATGCTGACGAAAGGCTGGACGTAATTGTATTTGACCCCAGATTATTGATCAGTGAGTCGAAACCAATCCTGTGAGACCATTTTCTGCCAAAAATAAAAAAAAAATTATACATTAGGGTGAAACTGTAGAACGCTGTTCTTGGTGCAACAAGCGTCCAATATGCATTTTTTAAACCTTTTTAGGCTGTCGTCAGAGCGGCTATTACGTACTGTCAATTTGATAAGTTTCAACGAAAGTAAGAACGATTTCAACGCACACAGGTGACCGCAGCGTATCACGCATACATTTATGCCATCTGAAGCAATACGAGCGATGGAAGGTAGACGCTCACATAAGTCGCGAACGAAAGCGCAGCGAGGAGAAGAGTCATTTCGACGAGGACCGCGCATTGGGAAGAAGCGTCAGATCGCGTATCGGAAGAAATTGAGAGTCCCTTGAATCTTTTCAGTATCATTTGAATATTCCATATCGTGCTGTCAAAATGAGCAGCTCTTCCTCTAAACACGATCTGTTTATTTTGGGTTCAATTGCCAGAATGGAAGAAGAAGAAGAATGCTGGGTCAGAAACATAAATCAAAGGAGGAAAACGTACAGTGAATTCATCACTTCTTTGTTGACTTCAGACAAAAAAAAAGAAATATTTTAAATATTTCCTCATCCTAGAGCAAGCATTTCCTACTGAATACTACCACTGACTGACTATAGAACACGGATCAAGAATGCAATTTTGACACTTCTCTTCGTCTGATACCACGCACTTGAGCGAAACGTCCAGAGAAACGACTCCTAGTTGCCTCGAAGATCATTCGCGCGTCAACCGAATCGCCTCTTCTCTTCGCTTCGCCTAAGTGAGCGAGTCTCCATTTAATTTAATGTAAACTTCTTGGGAGGAAAACGACGTGCCCCTTCCGTACGCGACGCTTCGCCTAAGTGAGCCTCTACCTTAATACCTACAGTCCCCTCGTGGTCACGGTATGTACCTTTATTCCCGAACGCTAGAAATACATCGTTCAACGAAAAAATAAACGCAATATGCTGGTACATCATGGAAAATTCAGTCAAATTGGGAATGGTTAACGGTTTGAAACTGTCAAATATCAAAACAATGCAACTTGCATTTGATACACAGTTCAAAACACGAATCAGCCCACTGAATCAGACTTCCGTAAAATAATCGAATATTTCTGTTTCAATCGATATAATTTCAGGAAGACTGTCATTCTGCCGAGTACTGCACTGTTCCATATGAATCTTGGAAAATGGACTATGGTTCCTGTAGATCTCATTGTATGGTTCCACCCAAGAATCAGTTAACATTCAAATGGTGTGATATCAATGCCTACAGAGAACAGAAGAATAGACATAAATCCTTCACTAAGTATTTAAGAGGGGAAAGAAACATTCGAAGGCATATCTTAAAAAATGGTCAGTGCTATATTTTTAAATCAATTTAATCCTTAATAATCCCACCCCTTCTTTGTTTTCACTAAACATTATATTCTCTTCCAGTAAATGGAGTAGCCCATCCAGGAGAATTGCTTGTCTTGATGGGAGCTAGTGGTGCTGGAAAAACCACACTTCTGAATTGTATGACTTTACGAAATATCAAATTACTCAATATAACTGGACTCATATACATAAATGATCAACCAGTAACACAATGCCAACTAGCTGCTCAGTCTGCATACATTCAACAAGACGATATATTCGTAAGTTGGCTGACAGTGAGAGAACATCTCGTTTTCCAGGTGAATTATTCAATAATATCTAATATCATTACGAAATAATATTTTTAACTGATCTATTCAACTCGAACAATGGAAACTAATACAAGCTTTTGTAGACAAGAAAAAGCTGTATACAAGGATATATTTTTTGTTCATTAAAATAAATCAATTATTTGCGCGTATGTTCTGGGGAACATCGCGTTATCATTTTGCCCAAATGTCTGTAATTTTCGAATTTTTCGCCGAAAATTGTCTCAAACGATTGGGTTCGTTCCCTGATGAATTCAAGGTCAAATTTGATTCTGTCCGTCCGGACGGCGCGGCGGGCCGTTGCCACGATAACTTGAGAACCGCAGGAGCTAGCGACTTTTTCAGGGTAGGTGGCGCATTCCAATAGGACGGACAAGTTCGTTAATGGACATCATCTGGACATCATCAATGATTTCCGAGTAATAATTTTGTTTTCAACCGATATTAATCCGATGGAATTGAAACTTAGCGAATAGTTGTAGAATATAAACCTAAGCACGTTTGTGAAATTTTGTGTTAATCGTATCACTAGAAAATCAAAAAAAAATTATTAAAACATATTTTTTTATGTCACGATAACCTGAGAACGGTAAGAAATAACGACTTGAAAATTTCAGGTTAGGTTGCGCATCTCAATGCGACATTTGAGTTTGTCTATAAGCATAATCGGCTAAATGGTTTTGAAGTTATACCCATCTGAAATTTAGTTGTTATTTCCTCAATAACTCGAAAAATACAGAACCGATCCAATTTGAATATGGTTGTTACTTGAAGAATGCCAACGAAAAATTCCTGTAAAATTTTGTGAGGATCGTATCACTAGAAATTGTTTTAAAAATCATTGGAAAAAATTCTATTAATTAGAAAATATTCAGAACCTAACTCTACTAACAAATTCTAAGTTTAAACACGATCGGATCTATATTGTTAGAGATCTAAGCAACCTTGTGCGAGTTCAGTAGTTGGATCGGTGACCAGGAGATAGAGACTTGCGATTTTCAGAGTAGGTTCCGCATCTGAATGGGAGAGTTAAGTTCGCTGTTGGCAATAATCGGCCCAACGGTTTCGGAGTTATACCCATCTGGAATATTACTTCCTCGATGACTCAAGAAATATAGACTCGATCGAATTGAAGCTTGCTAGCTGATTGTAGAATATCGACATAAAGACGTGTGTAAAATTTTGTGAGAACCGTACCCTTAGTAAATCAAAAAAAATTACGAAAAAAAATTGTTTCAAGTGCTGACGTGAAGTCAGGACCTTTTGCACGTATGTTATATTGTGCATTCTCCTGTATTGGACACTCTTAATCCAATTTACCATGGTGAATTCTATTGTCCGTTCTCCTGTATTGGACAGTACCATGGTAAATTCGATTAAGAGAGTGCCCAAAACCGTTTGTCCGATTATGCTTATAAACAAACCTAAATGTCGCATTCAGATGCAAAATATACCCTGAAAATTTTGAGTCACTATCTCTTTCCGTTCTCAGGTTATCGGGACATAAAAAATATTTTTCAATAATTTTAAATTTTCTGGTGATACGATTCTCACAAAATTCACAAACGTGCTTAGGTTTATATTATACGACTCTTCGCCAAGTTTCAATTCGATCGGATTTATATTGGTTGAAAACAAAATGATTACTCGGAAACCATTGTGCCGATTATGCCCATTATCGAACTTGCCCGTCGTATTGGGATGCGCCACCTACCCTGAAAATTTCAAGTCACTAGCCCTTTCCGTTCTCAAGTTATCGTGGCAACGGCCAGACGGACAGAATCAAAGTTGACCTTGAATTCTTCATCAGGGAGTCGAACACAATCGTTTGAGACCATTTTCGCAAAAAATTACAGACGAAAATTACAGACATTTGGGCAAAATGATAACGCGATGTTCCCCAGAACATACGCGCAACAAAATTGATTTATTTTAATGGACAAAAAAGATATCCTTGTATAAAGCGTTTTCTTGTCTACAAAAGCTTGTATTATATTTCACTTTTTCGAGTTGAATAGATCAGTTAAAAGTATTATATTAACTCGAACAAAATACTAACAATTTTGATATTCCAAATGGATGGATTTGCTTCTATTTTTCTGCAGAATATGTATAGTTTGAGTTGAGCATTCATTACTTCGGTACTTGGAATCCTAGAGAGCAGAAGTTTCGCGTATGGAATACCAACCGTGTATCATTTGCTTTCAATGAAATACGTCTCTAATCATACAGGGTTGTTCAAAATGCGAGGCGCTTCCGACAAATACTAAAACGATGAAAAGTGATATTTTTCAAATGGAATGACTGTACACACTTCAAATGGATTAACATATTTTGCATATCCTCATGCTTTCTCCAGAAGTGCAGAATAAGATTGAGGCCTAACCACAATATTCTGCATGATCGCATTGACCGTGAAGAGTAAACAATTACGTGGAAACTTCATTTGTATAATTATGGCCTCCCATTTGAATGATTTAATAAATTCAACAATACTATACAATCGTTGCAAATTGTTAGCATAATTGTTGGGTCGTTGTAGACCATTTTTGCGCGCGTGTTCTGCAAGAGGAACAGCGTGCTATCATTTTGCCACAATGTCTGTATTTTTCGATTTTTTTTTCGAAAATGGTCTCAAACGATTGGGTTCGACTCCCTGATGAAGAATTCAAGGTCAAATTCAATTCTGTCCGTCCGGTCCGGCCGGCCGTTATGGATATTTCCGGAACCGATCACTCGATCTATCTGAAACTTGGCATACAATTGTAGAATTATAACATTCATATGCCTGCAAAGTTTTGTACTGACCTGTTAGGCATAAAGTGGCAAAAAACAAATTCAAAAATTTTTAAATTTTGTTTCTATGATAACTCGAAAACTTCTGATCTGATTGAATTGAAACTCAGTAGTTAGATGCAAAAGACCAAAGAAAACACTTTCGCAAAATTTCGTGAAGATCACGCAACATGAAAAAATTCAAACAATTACTACTATTTTGCGGAATACTTTGCTTGAAATGCCGAAATCTATTTTTTTGAAGTTCATACTGCCCTTTCCGGGCATTTTTCGTTATTATGCGCATGCGCAGATGAGAAGTCATTTAACTGCTGTAGTTTTCGTCAGAGAGGTTTGGGGTTTTGTGGTGGCGGATGCTATTCCTCCATAGAATCCAGATCCCTGATGAGGGTGCGCGCATGCTTGGATTAAAGATGCGACCTCCCGAACCACTAGTGTTGGAGAATCGGAGTTTTTTGTAAGGTGTGTTATTTTGAGAGGACTTTGAGCCGCGAGTAGATTGCGCATGCGCAGAAGAGAAGTGACTGTTTTTGGGTTATATGGGTTATGTTGGGACTGCTAAGCCGCTATTGTGAGGTTTTAAAAGAATATTCATGGGCCCTCAGTGTAAGGACAAGTCAGTTTAGGGGATGTAGTGTTGTTTCCAAGTTAAAGTGTCCGTACCCTGGCCCTAGGGCTAATTTTTAAATTGATGTTACCCCTTACGGGCATTTTTCGTTATGTGCATGAGCAGATCATCAGTGATTTAACTGCTGGTGATTTGTTCAGAGAGGATTGGGGTTTCGCGGTGGTGGATGCTATTTCTCCATCATCATCTTTATTTGTGCAAGGATACATACAGTATATACACACGTCAGTAAAGTTAATGATATATCTACAATGACAAATAAACACATATAAAATGGCGCAAACAATGCAAAAAAAAAATTCATATATAATTCATATGACCCAGGAGAAAAACTCAACTGAAATTTAAATGTTGGAATTCATTGTAGTTGTAAAAAGTATTCTTACTTAAGAAATCCGAAATTTTGGCCTTGAAAACATTTGATGGAAGTGACCTCCAGGCTACAGGCAACCTATTGAAGAACTTAAGGGCCAAGTGGTTTGGCCCTCTAAGTGATCTGCTCAATCTAACATAAGATGGAACAAGATTGCTCCTGTTCCTTGTATTGTAGTCATGTCTACTGCCATGTGAGCCCCAACTGTCTACATTACCACGCACATACAAAAGACATTCAAGAACGAATAGTCCAGGAACAGTAAGGATGCCCAGCCCAGTAAAGGAACTTGTGCAGTCAACTCTATATCCAAGGTTATCGAGAAATCTTATAGCTCTACGCTGCAGAAGAAATATTCTTTCTACAACAGAGGAACCACCCCACAGCAAAATTCCATATCGAAGGTGAGATTCTATCAATGAGAAGTAGGCAGTTCTTAGTACCATACGGGACACAGAGGTGGATAAACTCCTCAGCACAAATATGTTCCTTGCTAATTTAGAGGCCAGCTGGGTCACATGAGCAGCCCAAGTTAGCCTCGAATCAAGATGAACACCCAAAAATTTCACATCTCGGATATCGTCCAGGTTACGGAGAGCGAAAACTATTTCCTCAGTTTTCGTCTCATTTAGCCTGAGTCCATTACAACTGAACCAAGATATAGCCTTCAAACGCGCCTCCTCAACCTGTATCTGTCCACCTGCCAGATCTTTGTCAGAAATGCAAATAGTGGTATCATCAGCAAACAATAAAGTCCTAAAATGCCCCAGATAATCCGGCAGGTCGTTTATAAAAATCAAAGACAGCACACCTCCATAGAATCCCCTGGTGAGGGTCTGCGCAAGCGTGTTTTAAAGATGCGATATCTCCTGAACTACTAGTGTTGGAGAATCTGAGTTTTTTGTAAGCTGTGTGATTTCGGAGGGGCTTTCAGCCACGAGTAGATTGCACATGCGCAGAATTGAAGTGACTATTTTTGGGTTGTATGGGTTATGTTTGGAGTGCTGAGCTGATATTGTGAGGTTTTAACAGAATATTCATGACAATTCAGTGCAACGACAAGTCAGTTTGAGGGAAGTAGCGTTGTTTCCGAGTTGAAGTGTCCGTACCGTGGCCCTGGGGCTAATTTTGAAATCGATGTTACCCCTTACGGGCATTTTTTGTTATGTGCATGAGCAGACCATCAGTGATTTAACTGGTGTTGTTTTCGTCAGAAGGGATTAGGGTTTTGGGGTGGCGGATGCTATTCCTCCATAGAATCCTCTGGTTAGGGTATACGCATGCGTGGATCAGAGATGCGATATCTCTTGAACCACTAGTGTTGGAGAATCTGAGTTTTTAGTAAGGTGTGTGATTTTGAGAGGACTTTTAGCCGCGAGTACATTGCGCATGCGCAGAGGAGGAGTGACTGTTTTTGGGTTGTATGGGTTATTTTGGCAGTGCTGAGTCGATATTGTGATGTTTTGAAAGAACATTAATGGCAATTAAGTGCAAGGACAAGTCAGTTTGGGGGATGTAGCGTTGTTTCCGAGTTGAAGTGTCCGTACCGTGGCCCTGAAGCTAATTTTGAAATTGATGTTACCCCTCCCAATAAACACACAAACGTATACTAAACGTTTATATATGGTTTCTGAAGTTGATTCAACGTTATACGTTGAATTTTTCAACGTTACCTGCGAAACCTAAATTCAACCAAACGTTTGAGACCATTTTCGTCAAAAAATTCGAAAGTTACAGACATTTGGGCAAAATGATAACACGATGTGCCCCAGAACATACACGCAAAAAGCACTGACGTGAGGTCAGTACTCTTTGGCGCGCGTGTTCACGTTGGCTAATTTGAATTGAATGATGAGTACTTCAAGCTCAGTGGATAGAGCGAGCCGAAGATCTACCCAGAGGATAGGGGACACCATTCACAGTCGGTTCAAAAATTAACAGTGCTGTATCTAAGCTGCTATTAGGATAGAGTAACAAAGGTGAAACGAAACACAACTGACTCTCCACGCCGTCCAAGGCAGATCATTGGTGCGCGTGCTATAAACATGATTATGATTATACTGACCCTTTCAAGTCTTTCCCAAGGAGATCTCTCAGAGTCTTCTAGGAGCTTGTGCGACTTAGGAGAGTCAGTTGAATTCTTTCTCAATTTTGTGACTCTATCCTAAAAGCAGCTTAGATACAGCACTGTTAATTTTTGAACCGACAGTGAATGGTGTCTACTATCCTTTGGATAGATCCTCGGCTCACTCTTTCCACTGAGCTTGAAGTACTCATCATTCAATCCAAATTAGCCACCGTGAACACACGCGCCAAAGAGTACTGACATCAGTTTTTTTTCATATATACAGTCAATATGAAGCTGAAGCAGTTGTTAAATATCAAAAACTCACGCGTAAACAAAGTCAATACTGATGGCTTTGCATCTCACTCTGGAAAACATATGGAGAACAAGCGCCAATTCATGGTCACACAGGATATTAGAATACCTAGCCAAAGTCTCCGTATAAGCGCAAAGCTGATCAAATAATTCATTATATCGCTTCTCAATTTGCCCAACACTGGAACAAATCCGTCATCTGCTCCATCAACAAGAGAACTATCACTATTTTTGTTCTATATAGTCGATTTGTACTAATCAATGATTAGTTTAATCGTTAATGGTTAAAATCGTGTTTTTGTGCAGGTCAGTGCTATGTACGGTACAAAGTACTGGTTCATAATTTTATGTTGTTGGAACGCTTTTGTGTACTGACAAAAGACGCTTTCTTGAAATTTGATGATCGCGCATATCATCGGAAAAAATCTTATTCGAGGCTATGGTATTTAACGATGATATCAGTTTTACACATAAATTATTTACTATTATTTTCCATATAAACCTTTTCTCCACATTTTCTATTTCCGAATAATCTTTATGATTTTGACAGCCATCGTTATGGGTTTCAACATTGAGTAGTTAGGTATTCACTTCTAGCTAGAGAAGCTATTATGAAATGGATAATTTAATTAATATTTCTCAATTTAACATGATACGGATACCTGAATTTTTGTTTCGATATTCCAAAACAATGTTCAGTAACACTTTCACGCACCCAGAAGTTTTAAAAGTTAATATTGAACTGATTCAGCCTTTACTATATGGTAGTTGATCATAATAAAAAAACAGCACTGTCAAATTCACCCCGTTTCTACTATTAAAATAATTACAAGTATTTTGTTACTGCAGTTTTGAACCTTCCTCCATCATCGGATAGAGTTTGAAGAGTGAATAAAAAGTAAAATAATTATCCTTCCAATATGGGTGTAGGTGGCATTAAAACAGGTAGAAAAGGTTTTATATGCTGGCATAGAGGTAGTAGAGCTCAATTGAAAAGGGATTAATGCATTTTTAAATTTTTCAAGGATTGAAAACTACTATACAAAGATTTCCAATATTGGTGATCTATATAAATCAGTCTGATTCTTAAATATCATGAAAACCTTTTGTACCTGTTTAATTCCCAACTACTTTCATATTGGAATAGTTGTACTTTATTCTGTTTTCAAACTCTGTAGCCTGTTACAATGAACGAAAGTTCTAAATTGCAGTAACAAGAACATTTGTAATTATTTAGATATTAAAAATGAAGGGTAAATAACAGTGTTGCTTTTTTGAAAGAAAATAATCATAAATCAACAGATATCCAAACCAAGAACAAAGAGACAACTCTTCAAATAGGAAGAAATGAAAAGAGCTTAGGTCGGTACAAAACCAGCCCAAACGATCCCTGCCTTCGACCAAGTATCGATTTGACCGTACACTATACTGTAGCAGCGTTGCCATCCCAAAAACTTGAGAAATTTTATTACGCAGTAAATACAATGAATATATCATGGAGGTAGGAGGAAGTGGAGGGAGCATGTGCTATGTTTCCCTTGCAACGAAAGTGTCACATAAAATCGGCCATATTGGTATGGGCAAATCCTTTGTTATAAACATGAAATTGTGAGTTTTCTATGGTTGGAATTCCGGATTCCTATAGAAAATTGAGACTAGCCTTTATCTATTCGCATCCCCGACAGAACTGGCTTCTACACCATTAGTAGCCATGTACCTAACTTAGTTGCGCTTGCGTATTAGGCCGAACATAATATTAGTTGTCAACAGGTTGTATTATAGAGGTGAACTGGTCCCAAATCCACTTTGGCCAGTAGTTCTTACTTTAATACCCCCTCCCAAACTGAGGACCTGACAACTAACCAACAGAAAACTGAAAGTTCCATTTAACTGACTTCGATAAACTAAGAAATATAGAATATATATAAAGTATACAATAGTATATAGTATTTTATTTGAATTTATATAAATCAAGCCTTAAACCTGCAAGAGGATTTTCAGTGGAACCGTATAGAGCTGTTGCTGTGAGGCAATGGAATAGGGTTCCTTATAGCGAACCGACTGTCTTCAATATTTGGTATGGTATCAATACATTGTGTCCAGGGACCGGAGACCCTTCCCACAAGTGATATTATACCATCATATCAACTGAAACTGATCAATAGATACATATGCCATAATGCATACATATCACATAGTAGATCAACATATAAATGACATGACTGATCACATACATAGTATGTTCCATCATATCGGACTAACATTAATAAATTCATTACACACATAAGTGGTCAGAATTTTGGATTTCGCATCTATCATTTCCAGGGACCGGAGACCCTTCCAAATCAAGACACTAGTATTCGTAAGAGTATGTATCCAGGGACCGGAGACCCTTCCTACATGACTCAAATGAACACTTCAACAGACATATTCATTAAAGTATATCTCCAGGGACCGGAGAACCTTTCAAATCAAGACACTAGTATTCGTGAGAGTATGTATCCAGGGACCGGAGACCCTTCCTACATGACTCAAATGAATACTTCAACAGACATATTACCAAAGTACCTAAGGGAACGTAGATCCTTTCATGATACTAAGATAAACAACAGAATTCATTATCAGAGTATGTTTGAGATCGAAGATCATTTATAACACTACTCAGATAAGGTATACATAATTACTGAAAAAAAAATTATATTAATTATGAAATGTTTGATAAAACAGAGCATGATTTGAGTTTGTCGTTGACTTTTCTCATTTTCTTCCTATAATATTTAATCATTATGACTTATTACTTGGTTATCATCTTATTATATTTTCATGCAAATCAAACCTCATGGAACACAAGGTGATCACGAAACTTAGTGAGCTTTGCTGGTTTTGTGAGAATGTCAGCAATCTGATCCTTGGTATTGATCTTCACAATATTGATTTTCTTGTCAACGTGTTGACGAATCAATAAATATTTACGTTCCACATACTTCAAGCGGCTTTTACTTGTGCTAGCCAGACAGTTACGTCTTGCTGCTTCATTGTCTTCATATATATTAACTGGAATGGAAATGCTCTGAGACCCACAGTCTCTTCTAATAAATGTGTTAGAAATAGAATTTCATTAGTAGCATGAGAAAGTGCAATAAATTCCGCTTCTGCTGAACTTTGTGCTATTGTTGATTGAAGTTTTGAGCACCATACAACAGGATTGCCAAATGCAAAAATCACAAAGCCTGTAGTCGACTTTTGACCACACTTATCACCTGAAAAATCTGCATCACAATAACATGACAAAATTGGAGATCCTACTGTGAAATTTAGACCTAACTGACTTGTACCTTTTAAATATCTGAAAACTCTTTTAACTAACGTCCAATGATATTGTTGTGGATTAGCTTGGAATCTAGCCAAATAGCCTATGGCAAAGGATATATCAGGTCTTGCGAACATACTTAAATACAGCAGGGAACCTATAGCTTTCTTAAACGGAAAATTTGCTTCGTTACTTCCGGAACTTTATGACTTCCTTGAGGAACTAAAGGAGTATCAACTGAATTTGAGTCTTCCATTCGAAATTCTTTCAACATTTCATTCACAAACTATGTTTGATGAAGAAACAACTGATTTTCTGATCTAGTGATTTCCAAACCAAGAACTTGTAGGAAAGTCAAAATGTTTTACATTAAAACGTGACTTCAACATATTCACATTTTCCTGAATAAGGTTTCTACAACTACCTGTAATTAATAGATCATCAACATATACTAAAATCAAAATGATATTACTATCTTCCTTTTTGGCGCTCTAGTTCCTCGGAACTGAGTGCTTATCAATTCGCCCAAATGTCTGTAATTTTCGAATTTTTCGATGAAAATGGTCTCAAACGATTTGGTTCGAGTCACTGATCAAGAATCCGTGGTCGAAATTCATTCTGTCCGGCCGGCTGGCCGGTCCGGCCGGCCGTAGGCACGATAACTCTCGAACATATTGAGCTAGACTGTTGAAATTTTCAGTGTAGGTTTGGGAGATAAATATCTCGGCTAAGTTCGTTATTGGGCTAAATCGGATAATTGGTTTTGGAGTAACAAAAAAAAAAATTTTTTCACAACACAAATTCCAAATTGCTTTTTTTTGAATAAGCAGTTTTATCATAAAAATCCAATGATATCATTTTTAACTCTAATAAGCTGATACTTTCGGAGATATGATTTTTCAAAATTTCAATAATAAATCGTATTTTCACGTTTTCACAGAATTATATAATTATTCTATGTATGAATTGTCATAATGTCAACTTATTTTGCTGAGACATGACATTGTCTAGTTCCTTGCTAATAGTTGGTTCGAGAAACGTCAAAATCGACTTAGAGAGACAAGGGTAAAAAACCGTCAAATAAACCCCCATGTGGCGATTTTATGTCGAGAAGTGAAAATTAAGACTATATATCCCAGGTAAGTACCGACGTTTTATTCTAATACTGGAGATCGATAAGATCATAGGCGGGCTCAAATCCCGGAAAGGGAATTACACTTTTTGGCGCTCTAGTTCCTCGGAACTGAGTGCTTATCAATTTGCCCAAATGTCTGTAATTTTTATTTAAGATGCAGTTTCACCATTAAAATCCATCGAATCATTTTCAACTCCAACAAGCTAATACTCTCGGAGATATGATTTTTCTAAATTTCAATAATGAATCGTACGTACTTCTATGTTTTCACAGAATGCTATAACTATTTTATCTAAGCTTTATTATATGATCTGTGTTCATACTCGTACATTTCATCCTGTTTTATAAGAAAGAGTCAAATTCATTTCAGCTATTTTAATTTGATTTCTTCCATGGTGCAGTTATCATTCTCAGATTGCTCATTTAATCTTGATAAATACACTTTTATTTGAGTTTAATTTCACTTATGATGCAGTTCTTTCATAAGAATACATTGATTTTATTCCCAACTCTGAGAAACCAATACTTTTGGAGATATAATTTGTCTGTTTGAACTAGAGCGCCAGAAAGCTTCTGTCCATAGGGCTTGAACCCATTTTTCTTATATAAACATGGTTCTCGTAAATTTGATTCAAAACCAGAATCCTTGAGAAAATTATCAAGTGTCATAAACCAACATTTCGGTGCTATAGATAATCCATAAAGAGCTTTTCGTTACTTCAATATTACCTTTGATTTATCAAGAAAGATTCCTTCAGGAACACTTACATATTTTGGTCGATCAATTTCACCATGAAGAAATGCTGTTTTGATATCCAACTCTTCAACATACCAATTCCTAGAAACTGACAATGCAAATAATAATTTAACAACTGATAGAGCTGGTGTAGGAGATGCAGTTTCCTCAGGAGTATACTTTTCAGTATCTGTGCATCCTACAACAACTAAACGAGCCCTACATACACCATTGTCCTTAACTGTAAATACCCATTTCAACGGAATACTTTTCATACCTTGTTTTCTTTCCACAATTTCCCAAACTTCATGTAGGTTTATAGCTTCAAGTTCGGACTGAATGGCAGTAATCCATTTACTACTTTCTGAACATGTCATTGCTTCCAGATATGTTTGAGGTGTTTTACTTGTCTGATAGATTTTTGTATCATATACAAAACCAAATGGATTCAAAATTGTGGCATTAACTGAAATTTGCGGCATATCAATTCCACTGGTTTCATTGCCATCAAAATCATCTAGCTGGGATATTTCTTCATATTCTATCTCATTATTTATCTGAGAGCTAACTGAAACATTTTCTAACATATTTGTAGCACTTGTTTTATCAACAGAATTGTTGGAGCTACTCTGTACTGGACTTGTAGTTCTTACAGAACAAGAGTATTGTTCAACTGATTTCATTTCAACAGGATTGTTTGCAACTGATACAACAGAATTGCCAGCAGGTGGCACAACTGATATGTCCGTAATGGATGCAACAGAATTGCCTACAGAGGGTGTATCAGACGAAACTGTTAAATCATCACTTGGGACTGATAACTTTGATTCATATGACTTGTAGGTCAACTCTTCATTTATTAGAACATTACAAGATGTAATAGTCTTACAGATTTTCGGATCATACAACAAATAGCCAGTATCGGTATATCCTATTAAATACATTGTGCTAGATCTTGCATTCAACTTTTTACCTTTTGGAACATTTTCATTTCTAACTTCTGCCTGTGAACCAAAACTTCTTATATTTTTCAGATCGGCTTGTTTTTCATATGGAGTCAAAAGGTCTAAAGATGAATGAGGCGGACGATTGTATAGATAGCAAGCAGTCGAGAATGCAAAACCCCAGAAAGTATTTGGAAAGCCTGATTCAAATAACAAGGCTCTAGCCCTTTCTTGAAGTGTTCTATTGAACCTTTCAGCAGTTCCATTATGTTCATGTTGATAAGGTTCTGCTAACTGAATTTGAATACCAAACTGATCGAGAACTTATCGACAAGATTTGCTGATAAACTCTGTTCCATTATCACAACGTAATTTTTTGAATTGACCAGGACTAGGAATAATGACTGAAGATAGTTCAAAGCAGACTTCAAAAACTTGAAAGTTTCAGACTTTGTTTCCTCCGGAAAATTTGTGCATATCTTGAATAATCATCAAGAACAATTAAAATATACTTTTTCTTAGTGTAATGTGTTGGCGGATTGACAGTCAATAGATCTGTATGAAGAATTTCACAAGCTCTAGTGGCTCGATCACTTTCTTTTGCACATGTTTTTTCTGGTCATTTTTGCTTTCAAATAAATTGTACCATTACCAGTACTGAGATTATCCGCCGTATTCACAAAGCATTGTTAAGTATTTGAATCTCCGTTAAGTCCTAACTGAGGTCCTAAGTTAAGGATAAATATGAATCGCAACCTCAGTTAACGTATTTAACGGTGGTGAAACAGGCCTGTTTTACCACCTTTACCCCTTATTGTCCCTTATTATCCCCAGTTCATCCTTAACTGAGAACCTCAGTTAGGACTTAACGGAGATTGAATGCTTTGTGAATACGGCGGTATATGTGAGTTCTTTAACTCCTTGAACAACATTAGGTAATTTTCTTAAGTAAGATGATGATATATGACCCATTCTACGATGCCACATACTACCTTCCTGAACCAACATTTTCAACTGATTACGAGTGAAACTTTTACGTAATTTTCGTGTTTCTCTTCTACTATTATTGACTTTCTTATTGGTTTTGATAACTGAGAGTTTCATTTTAAAACAAGAATTATCTTTCAAACTAAACTGTTTATTCATACTTTCATCTTTATTTTCTTTAATTTTGTAGATACTGTTAGTAACACTAGGATTGACTCTTGCTGAGATTCGATAAACGCCATCCGATACAAACAGCAGGGAGATCTTTCTTCTCAATTTTCTAGATAAAATGAAACCATTATTAGCATTTAGCACAAGACTTGTCCCCAACTGAATGTTAAATGCACGGGCACTGAGAATATTGTCCCTTACTTCGGGGACATACTGAACATTAGCTAGATGTACAATGTGCGAACTTTTTCCAAACTGTACTAATAATGGAAGAGTTCCCTGACCCATTGACATAGTGCTACCAGTTTCCGATGCCAAAACAACAGATATCGGTTCTTTATAAGCCTGATAGTTCAACAAAATGTTCTGTACATTCACTACATGGTGAGATGCACCAGAATCAACTAGAAATATTGCAAACATACTGAAATTAATCAAATCGAACAATGACTTACTTGATTTTCGATCTTTCAGTTTCCTGCAGTCCTTCTTTTCGTGCCCTTTCTTATGGCAGAAAAAGCAGAATCTCTCTGTGTTCACACATGTGTTTGACTTGTGGAACATCAAACCACATTTCCTGCAACTTGCATCACGCTTTTCAGCTGGTGTCATTTTTTTGATTTTCTCCAACTGATCCAGTGTGTAAGGACTCTTTTCTGCCCTTTTCTCTTTAAAATAAGGATACCTCTTAGCTGGATACTTCCCTTTTTTTGAAACATCCCTGTTTGTTCGATCAGATCTATTCTCTAAACAAAAATCACAACAATTATTATCATCTCTCTTACCACATTTGATGCAGAGTACTGAAACTGAATTGGGATTTAGCAAAAGTACATTCTCCAATGGGATCGTCAATACAAAAAGAGCATACAGTGTATACTTCATTGCTCTCAGTATTGAGATTCTCACCCGTAATACCAAAACATTCGGAACAAATATCTAAACTATCATTAGATTCATTTTTGCGCGCGTGTTCCGCAAGGAACAGCGTGCTATCATTTCGTCACAATGTCTGTATTTTTCGAATTTTTTTTCGAAAATGGTCTCAAACGATTGGGTTCGACTCCCTGATGAAGAATTCGAGGTCAAATTCAATTCTGTCCGTCCGGCCGGCCGGTCCGGCCGGTCCGGCCGGCCGGTCCGGCCGTTAGCACGATAACTCTCGAACGGAACGACTTAGAGCGTTGAAATTTGCAGGGTAGTTTCGTAGCGTAAATATCTCGGACAAGTTCGTTAACGGGCGAAATCGACCGAGCGGTTTCGGAGTTAAGGCCGTTTTTAATAAAAACGTTTTTTATGAATATTTCCGGAACCGATCACTCAATCTTTTTGAAATTTGGCATCAGATTGTAGAATCATGACCTTTATATACCTGCGAAGTTTTGTGTTGAACGGACGGCCCTAAAGTGGCAAAAAAAAATTTTGAAAATTTGAAAATTTTGTTTTCACGATAACTCGAAAAATACTGATCTGATTAAATTGAAACTCAGTAGTTGGATGCAAAAGACCAAAGCAAACACTTTTGCAAAATTTCGTGAAGATCACGTGACATGAAAAAAATAAAAAAATTACTACTATTTTGCGGAATACTTTGCTTTTAATGCCGAAACATATGTTTTTGAGGTTCATGCTGCCCTTTCCGGGCATTTTCCGTATTGCGCATGCGCAGATGAGAAGTCCTTTAACTGCTGTAGTTTTCGTCAGAGAGGATTGGGGTTTTGGGGTGGCGGATGCTATTCCTCCATAGAATTCAGATCCCTGATGAGGGTCTGCGCATGCGTAGATTAAAGATGCGATATCTTCCGAACCACTAGTGTTGGAGAATCGGAGTTTTTTGTAAGGTGTGTTATTTTGAGAGGACTTTTAGCCGCCAGTAGATTGCGCATGCGCAGAAGAGAAGTGACTGTTTTTGGGTTGGATGGGTTATGTTGGGAGTGCTGCGTCGATATTATGAGGTTTTAATAGAATATTCATAGCAATTCAGTGCAAGGACAAGTCAGTTTGGGGGATGTAGCGTTGTTTCCGAGTTAAAGTGTCCGTACCGTGGCCCTGGGGCTAATTTTGAAATTGATGTTACCCCTTACAGGCATTTTTCGTTATGCGCATGAGCAGACCATCAGTAATTTAACTGGTGGTGTTTTCGTCAGAGAGGATTAGGGTTTTGGGGTGGCGGATGCTATTCCTCTATAGAATCCCCTGTTGAGGGTCTGCGCATGCGTGGATTAAAGATGTGATATCTCCTGAACCACTAGTGTTGGAGAATCGGAGTTTTTTGTAAGGTGTGTTATTTTGAAAAGGACTTTTAGCCGCGAGTAGATTGCGCATGCGCAGAAGAGAAGTGACTGTTTTTGGGTTGGATGGGTTATGTTGGGAGTGCTGAGACGATATTATGAGGTTTTAAAAGAATATTCATAGCAATTCAGTGCAAGGACAAGTCAGTTTGGGGGCTGTAGCGTTGCTTCAGAGTTAAAGTGTCCTTACCTTGGCCCTGGGGCTAATTTCGAAATGGATGCAACCCCTTACGGGCATTTTTCGTTATGCGCATGAGCAGACCATCAGTGATTTAACTGGTGGTGCTTTCGTCAGAGAGGATTGGGGTTTTGGGGTGGCGGATGCTTTTCCGCTATAGAATCCCCTGGTGAGGGTCTGCGCATGCGTGGATTCAAGAAGCGATATCTCCTGAACCACTAGTGTTGGAGAATCGGAGTTTTTTGTGAGGTGTGTAATTTTGGGAGGACTTGCAGCCACGAGTATACTGCGCTTGCGCAGACGAGAAGTGAATGGTTTTGGGTTGTTTGGGTTATGTTGGGAGTAATGAGCCGATATTGTGAGGTTTTAAAAGAATATTCATGTCAATTCAGTGCACGGACACAAGTCAGTTTGGGGGAAATAGCGTTGTTTCCGATTTGAAATGTCTGTATGGTGGCCCTGAAGCGAATTTATAAATAACTATATTCGGTAGATCTATATTAAAATGCGTTCGGATTTGGAGAAGATGCAATTTTGTCCCTAACGGAGGACCCACAACCGAATTTTTTTCTGATCTACGGTAAAACTAACAGCCAAACTGTATTGATAGCTATATTTGTTAAAGGAACTTGAAAAAAAAAAAAAAAGCACTGACGTGAAGTCAGTACTCTTTGGCGCGCGTGTTCACGGTGGCTAATTTGAATTGAATTATTCAAAATTTAACAGTGCTGTATCTAAGCTGCCATCAGGATAGAGTAACAAAGTTGGAAAAGAACACAAGTGACTCTCCTTAGTCGCACAAGCTCCTAGAAGATTTGGGAGGGTCAGTATAATCCTAATCATGTTTATAGCACGCGCGCAAAAGCAGATTGACTTAACAATGAAAGAAAAAGTGTAAAAAGTCAATCTGCTTTGGCGCGCGTGCTATAAACATGATTAGGATTATACTGACCCTCCCAAATCTTCTAGGAGCTTGTGCGACTAAGGAGAGTCACTTGTGTTCTTTTCCAACTTTGTTACTCTATCCTGATGGCAGCTTAGATACAGCACTGTTAAATTTTGAATAATTCAATTCAAATTAGCCACCGTGAACACGCGCGCCAAAGATTACTGACTTCACGTCAGTGCTTTTTTTTTTTTATACATACTGTTGTCTGTTTCCCTGAAATATTGGCTATTCGCCACCTCCAGAAAGGCATTCTTTACGAATTCATACGTCCTCCTTTCCTCTGGTAGTGTAGCCATTGTAGTGAAAAACGCAAAGAAACCATTGGCATCCTTGATCTTATGAAGAAAATATCCCACGATGATCTTCGGGTCTAACGGAAAGCCCAGTTCCTTGAATTCTTGAACTCCCTTTTCAAATTGTGAGACGAAGTTCACCGGGTTCATTTTCAGATAAAATGTTGTTTTCCCAAAATTGTCCAATACTTCCACCATTTTTTGCACGTCATTTTTGCCAAACATTTGTATCAGCTTTTTGAAGGCTTCAGCTGCCGATTCTTCACTTTCTATTACAGCTCTGGGAGCGTGCTGTAAAGATGCTTCCAAGTATTGTAGGACTTGAGCGTTGTACATATTCTTCTCTTCTAAGATCATGCTACACTCTGGTCCTGCATGTCATGAATTAAAATTGTGATCTTCCTAGGGCCCTAATGTCACGCTCGACTCTTTGTTTCCATGAAGGGAAATTGGAATGACCCCTCAGCTTGTCGCTGTTTTCAAATTGAGGTATTATGAAGGTGGGTATATTGACCTTCTCCACAGATGGTTCTGATGTTATGCTTTTAGTTGACGTTGCCGGTGTATTAATGCTATTTATTTGCTCTGCCAACATCTTCACGAAATCGGTGTTCGTGAGCATCGCAAAAATATTTTCGGGTCCTTCCATCGTTGACCTTTCACTTACATCGGATTGGTCCATCTTTTCTTGATTGAACTCGTGGTCTTCTTGTAGTCTCGAAACAAAATGTTTGTACCTAACACGTGGTCAATGTTTCTTATGTTCATTAATAAATACGCACGCACATACACACATAAGCGCTGCTACCATGTAAGGGTGGATACTTTCACAACGGATAACACGGTTTATATAAAGTATATTCAACACACTGGTGAACTAAACAAAAGATGGCTAATGGTCGCTTGAAGCTACTAACAGAGAGAATAGCCTTTATCTATTCGCATCCCCAACAGAACTGGCTTCTACACCATTAGTATCCATGTACCTAACTTAGTTGCGCTTACGTATTAGGCCGAACATAATATTAGTTGTCAGCAGGTTGTTTTATAGAAGTGGACTGGTCCCAAATCTACTTTGGCCAGCAGTTCTTACTTCAATAAAATCAATAGTATATATGTTAAGAAAGGAGAAGCGCTGTCGATTCTGCTCAAGAAAATGGATGAAAGGTGAAATGGGAATCCCCCATTACAGACAAAGAAAATATGTGTTTGTGGAGATCCCCGATAGTTTTTGACAGGAATATACTAATCCACAAACGTTACAGATAAGTCAGTCAAGCATTCTGTGAATTTGCTACTAAATGGTATATGAGTTAATAAATTGAACTAGTGGCCAGCAGTCCATATTTTGGGATTCAGATGAGCCATTAGATTTACCTAGCCATAGATCCACATATTTCTGGTAGATCTACATTTTTTCGGTAGATCTACATTTTTCCACTAGATCAATATTATCGGTAGATCAATTCAACCGGTAGTTCACTCACACAAAAGTCCCATCGAAATATGTCGAAGCGTTTTTGAAGTCCTATAAACCGAATATAACACCACCTACTGGGTTTTTATTGTAACCTCGACACCCACTCACACACTTATAATAATAACAATAATATTTATTAAGATTCAGATCACAAAAAGTAACTCAAAAGTAAAGGTGCATCAAAATCGGTCGAGCCATTTCTGAGTTCCTATAGACCGATTGCAATGCCACCTACCGGGGTATATTGCGGACCTGACACATACTCAGATACACACACAAAGTTTAGTTGAAATCGGTCCAGTCGTTCTTTCTATAAACCGGATACAGCGCCAGCTTCCGGTTTCCTATTGTGACTCTTAGACCCACTCAAACACGCACACAAAGTTTTATCTTGGGACGCTCCCTACCGGATGCTATTGTGAACCAGAAAAACACTGAAACACAAACACAAAGTTTCATCAAATTTGGCGCAGTCGTTTTTGAGTTCCTATAGACCGATTGTAGCGCCACCTATCGAGAACAATCGGGAACAACCACAACACACGCACACAAAGTTTCATCAGAATCGGTCAAGCCCTTTTTGAGTTGTAATTTTTCGAAAAACGCTCTGTATAGCAGTGGTTTTGCTCTTGCAAAGTTTATAATTGTCCTCATAATAGATATCTCGAGATGACATTTTACTAAAAACACCCTGTATAGTGGGTTTTCTTCGACAGCTAATTTTGTTGAAATATATACAATCACGGTTAGGAAGAAAATTAACAGTGCTGTGCTAAATATGGAAAAAGTTCATAGTTATAAACCAATTAATTAGCAGATTCAGCTATTAAATCCATATACATATCTAACTCAATCACATCTAATCCTCCCACTCGATGAATCAAAAGTTCAAATATGTTCGTGGAATGGAATATTATATATTCACTGTTGGATCAAAATTGAACAGATATGACATAGGTGGCCACCATTCACTGTTAGGTAAAACATTAACAGTGCTGTGCCTAAGGTGGCGCAAGGATACAGTTACAAACCCTACACAGAACACAACTGGTTCTCCTTACTCGCTCAAGCTCTTCGAGAGGGGTCTCCTTTGGGAAGACCTAGGAGGATGAGTGTAATAATATACAATAGATGGTCCAAGTGACCGAGCACATAAAAATGGAAAAATAATATTACTTTATGTAATTTATATCATCAATTCTTATGATAATTAATAATAGGATAGATTTTGGATTGTGTGGGATGAGTAGAAACATTAAGAACCATCCTGTGTATAATATATTGTTTAAACTTCATGATTTTTACACTTTCATCTTGTTCTAGGTATATCATATCAAATTATTCTCTATTCTCGAAAGATGTGTTGTCTAATTCCCGCTCTGATACAATTATGAACTGATAAAATTCGTTTACTTACAACAAATAGGTACTGTTAATCAAAAATTGTCACTAAATTTTCCAAATCGTGATGAGAAGAGCACTATTACAATGGAATAAAGAATATATGTATACATTCAAAAACCGAACCAAACTTAATAGTTTTAAAGTTACTTTACCTAAAAATAACATTATTTATTATTATTGAATACCCTTCGTTTACAACAGGTAAGGATAAACTGATCCCACGTGTGATACACATGCAACACATTATGACGTCCAGACTCTTGAATTTCCCTTAAAACAGATGACTTAGACGGAGGTTATTATTATATGAATTGTGTTGGGCAGATGGAACCTGCCCCTCCACTGAGACCAATTGTTCTATTGTGGCACACCTATAATCTATACTTCACCCACAAGCTCAAGCATCTCGATAAGGAATATGAGTTTGGTGGGTGAGAACTTGTCCGGTTCACTCAGTCTCCGTTTGTGGAATATTAGTTCCTCTAATCTGATCCTGTCCCCAGCGGGGCAGTCACACATGATGTGTTCGATAGACTCGTGGTCCTCCAGGCATAGTCTGCACTCGAAGTCCTCAATCAACCCCAGCGAAATTAGGTTTTAAGGAGGCCACAGTGGTCAGTGTATACAGCTGTTAGAATTCTCAGGTATACCCTAGAGAATCTGAGCCATTGTCTGGCTCTTTCAGCTGATGGGCCAGTAATAATTGACCTGAGAGAGATACCACAGGCCGGTTCAGGTCCAATGAGTCCCATGGAAGAAGGAAATTACACAGTCAATCTGGAACCAGTTCAGTCTGACATTGATCTATGATTGATGTCAGAGAAACAGGAAACTGATTGTATTTCAAGCAGCAAGTTTATGGAATTCGAAGAATCCAATACATTTTTATCGAGAAGCGACCGTGTAATGTGTTTCGTCTGTTCATTAATCTGGAATCAGTATAATCATAATCAAGATGACAGACGGAACTGATGCCAAACTAGTAGAAAATTTAACTCCCTTCACAGATGAAGCAAATGCATAGTTTCTAATAATAATAAGTACTTACAGTGTAACATCCATTTTTTTCTGTTCGTTCGATGAAATATTTATTATCAAAACTACTTGTATAAGCATGATAGGATTCTTGAGTTATATGTATTAGCAATCAATCTGAATTCTGTAAGTTCACCATTCTCCTTAGGCATTCCTCACATTTTATCGTTCAAGAAAACAATACTCTCACATATAGAGTACCTGTTTCCTAAATTGATTTACCTCTATTGGAGATCATCAGTTATCGTCATTTAAAAGGCAAAATCCTATCCTCGATCTAGAAGAAACACTGACATTTATATTACTTGACTTGAAGAAAGTATATAATAGTTAAATTTAAGCGAATAACCAAAACAGAGTTGTTAAGACCAATCCATTTCTATCATAACCGATGGGTTATGTTTGGTAGGGGAACCTCTGTGTTTTGGTTATTCCTTTAAATTCCACTTGTGTAAAAAATACTTACGTATAGAAATAGATAATGTAAATTAACGGAAGTATTCGATATATATATATATATATATATATATATATATATATATATATATACGCATATGGCTATCTATACCAAGCCCGACACATACCTTTGGCCACTCGAAGCCCAGGTAAGGGGGGCTACGCGGGGAGTGTATATAATTTATACGTTCATGAATATGTTTCGCTGATGATCAGAAATCCAGTATATTATCATGGTTACGCTAAGCCCATCTGTATAAAATTTAACGTTCCTATGTTCAAACAAAGCCCATGCGGTGTTGCCGGAATAATTCAGTTGGATATTGCATTTAAATGCTTTGAACCTGATTATTTCGATATCTGCTGAGTGTTCAGATATATATATACGCTCGACGACATGATATCATTTGAAGCCATAGTAATACATAGTTTGTTGCACACTAATAAATTATTCCATTCATCGTTAATTTGATACTGATAAAATGGAAATAGGGAGCGTGAAGATGTAGTAAAGATATTGAAATGTATCTTTGGAATGGTAAATTCTTCTGAACCTAAGGAAGTTCAGAAGAATTGTCAGAAAAATTGTCGAAGGTGAAAATTGTACTTCTATGAAGAAGTTGATGGTACTTCTAATCAATTTTCATATTTGTGCTAAATCATGAATAACCAGTTTGTGTGTCTCATCCTTCCATTATTATTGGGGGTAGATTTCACAAGGTTAGGACTTGAATGAATACAAACAAAGTCTACGTTTTGTCGATATTTTTCGACTTTCTCGAGAGTATCCAGACTAAAAACACAGAATTTATAATTCCGACTATGAAACCGTTGATTTAGACACAAGGATTCGAAAAATTACACTTGAAAATAAAATTGCCATCAATTAAAATCAATTTCTCACAACGACAATCTACGTGCCAACAAGAATCCAACAAATAATTCGGGGGAAATATTTCAACAATACTTATTAACGATAAGTTTCTAAAAAATGAAACTAGGTGATTGTTATTATTGGGTCAATACTTGAGTATCACCTCTTTTATGTACAGTGTCGTTCAAACTGATATACAGTATGGTGCAAATGAAAGGAATAAATTCGTTATTTCGTAAACCGGCGACTTTGAGGAAAAATCCTGAAACCCGTCGATTTTTATTTTTAAACGGGCTATTCGTAAGGATACCTTTTTATTTTTGACGTCATCTATGTGAGCGTGATGACGTCATCGCTAAAATTTTCAGATGGAAAGGAGGGTGTTGTAATACATTATTTGAAAGGTCTTTTAAATACCTATTCAGCCATATCAATAATGTACAAAAATTGATTTTTGTATTTGTTTAAAAAATTAATAAAATTTTATTATTATTATTTAATATGACGTCAAAAATAAAATGGATTCCTTACGAATAGCCTGTTTAAGAATAAAAATCGACGGGTATCGGGATTTTACCTTAAAGTTGCCGGTTTACGAAATAACGAATTTATTCCTTTCAATTGCACCATACTGTATATATTATCGCACCATTTTTATCCAATCCTAGACAGACATCAGATCGAAGTTGAATTGATGACCTGTGGTGAAAGTGTACAAAGCTAGCTAAATTTGCCGTCTTTATCCTTGTATTATTCTTTGCAGTCATTTTTATTCTATTCGAAAGTAACTGTTTGGTTTGTCCTGAGTAGCATTTTCCACAGTTAGCTTGGGAACTGTATAAATTAAATTAGATTGATCAGGAATCTTTCTTTTTTTTATCCTTCCAGTTTAGAAAATAGTGACCTTCCATTGTTTAAATTGTCAAAATCAACTTTTGTATTAATTGACACTTTTTGAATCGAGTTGGCTATATTGGAAGAAAATTTTATTTTGAAAGGAAACCTAAAATAAGAAAAGTTCTCCTGTAGTTGGCTTAATTTACTCTCAATATCAGATGAGGACCAATGATTTTATTATCTAATTAAGTGGGGTAATGGTTCATCAAGGAGTATTTTATTTAATTGAAATTTTCTATAGGGAATTCAACGCGTAGATTGAAAGCGTTGTTTACCAGAAAAAAAAAATTGTTTAGTCAGCATTATGTCATTATTCTTGTTTTAAACATCCTGAGCTTGAAACGTTTTTAGAACATCGAATAGGAAGAATGTGGAAAGGTCATGCATCTTTTGAACTTCAGAAATATCATCACAGGGTGTTTCAAATTTTGTGTATATCACACAAACACGTTATAATGGTTATACCAAGCCACACCGACTAACCGAATATTGTTTAATAAGAAGGTTTGACTAAATCTTATCTAGGCTTCGAATAATATGCTGAATACTCGCAAATACATATACTGGATTCCAATGATCGCTGAAATCTCGATTTTTTTGTATATAATTCTTATTATTTGAATTTTTCGATAATCTGTATTCTGAAGATGGACATTATGCACATGCCGGATTGAATTCCTATCTTCCTTTAATATGGCTATAGAATAATGAACGGCAGAAACTATTATCTGAGTTTGATTATTCGCAATAACCAATATCAGTAGTTGTAGTTCCTTTTCGTTGCTTTATGTTCTGATCGAAAAAAGGTAGATGTATGATAGTATAGTCAACAAGTGCTTTTAAGGTCAAAATTTTTGCGTATTCTCCGAAAATTATGATTGAGGTGTCAATCGATTCGGAATGGCATGTAGATAATTTTTGAGAAAATGCAAAGGCCGCTCGCAAAAATTGCAATAGTTATAAATAATTACATGAAAAAAAAGGAGGAGGTTTGGTTTTTCACCAATATCTCAAAAACAATCTGAGATAATTCGAATTTGAAAAAATATTCAAGAAGGGGAGGAAATTTCCTAAAAAAAAATCCCAACTCTTGTAACTAGGACCAATATTTATAAATTTCCCAGACGGTTGAAAATACTCCCGAAGACGGGTACTCCGGCTTGCGAAAGCCTCGCCCGCTTGCGAAAGCCTCGTCTGCAGGATAGATCAATGAATAATAATCCTTGGTCCAAAAATGTTTATCGTGACTTTTCAATTAGTTATGCATTAGTTAATTAACAATTTTTTGTAGCATTAACATTACAAGTGCGATAATTATTAAACTATTAATCTAAGAATTTTTTTCCTTTCGTGGAGCTATTTTTCAAAGGTCTTCGAATAGATTCCCTTCGGAAAATTTGAAAAATATTTAATTTTCATTTTGTTATTAATAATTTACTTCAGCGAAAAATTATAAAGCTTCAATTATGTTTTAAAAGAAAATTTTGAATTATCTCATGAAGAACATGAAGATTTTTTTAAACAATAGGAGGTAATTATTATTAAAAATCATTTTTAAGTAGTTTCTGATCATCAATAGTAATATTATAAATTGGAGCTTTATAATTATTCACCCAAGTAAATTGTTCATAACAAAACGAAAATTAATAATTTTTGAAATTTTCCACCAGAAATCTAATCTAAGTCCTTTGAAAAATAACTCCACGAAAGAAAAAAATTCTCAGATTAATAGTTAAATAATTATCGTACTTGCAATGTTAATGTTAGTGCAACGAAAAATTGTTAATTAACTAATGGATTACTGATAGTAAAATAGCGATAAAGATTTTTGGACCACGGATTATTGTTCATTGATTCATCTTGCAGGCGCCTGAATTTTTACAATTTGTTATTTTCATATTCAATAAGTTTAAATAATATTTATTCATGAAAAGTCCGAAGGGGGCGAGGCTTACGCAAGCCGGAGTAGCCGTTTTCGGGAGTATTTTCAACCCTCTAGGAAAATTATAAATATTGGTCCAACAGTTCCGGCAGTTCAGACTTTTTTTTTAGGAAATTTCCTCTCCTATTTGAATTTTTTCTTCAAATTTGAATTATTTCAAATAGTTTTTGAGATATTGGCAAAAACCTGAACCTCCTTATTTTTTTTCACTAAATTGTTTATAACTATTGCAATTTTTGTTAGCGGCCTTAGCATTTTCTCCACATGCCATTCCGAATCGAATGACACCTCAATCATAATTTTCGGAGAATACGCAAAAATTTTGACCTAAAAAGCACTTGTTGAATAGACTATGAATCATAAGAACACATATTAGTGGGTTTATCTTCAGCTTATCTGTCCAATTCCATTGAATTAAGCAGATAAACTTCATTCAATTGTCCTCAGAGACCAACCCGAAAAGAAGAAAATTGGTTCAAGCACTGACGTGAAGTCCTCATCCAGCTACTGAACTCACACAAGGCTGCTCGGATCTCCAACAATATAGATCAGATCGTGTTCAAACTTGGAAATTGGCTGTAGAGTTAGGTTTTGATGGCCTTTGCAATCAGTGATGCTGGGCGAATAGTTTCCGATGTCTAGAATTTGTTTCAATGATTTCTTAAAAATTTTCTAGTGATACGATCTTCACAAAATTTTGCAAGAACTTTCGCGTTGGCATTCTACAACTAATAACTAAGTTTGAGTTGGATTGGTTCTTTATTTTTCGAGTTATTGCGAAAATAACAATCAAAATTCAGATGAAAACCAAAACCGTTCGACCGATTATGCTCATGAACAAACTCAAATGTCGCATCCAGATGCACAACCTAGCCTGAAAATTTCAAATCGCTATCTCTTTCCTTTCTCAGGTTATCGTGACATAAAAATATTTTTTTTAATTTTCTAGCGATTCGGTTCACATAAAATTCTACACACGTCTTCAAGTCGATATTCTACAACTAATTGGCAAGCTTCAATTCGATCGAGTTTATATTTTTTAAGTTATCGAGGAAATAATATTCCAGGTGGGTATAACTCGGAAACCGTTAGACCGATTATGCCCAAAAACGAACTCAACTCTCCCTTTCGGATACGCAACCTACCCTGAAAATTGCAAGTCCCTATCTCCTTTCGTTCGAAAGTTATCGAGGCAACGGTCACCCATCTACTGAACTCGCACAAGAATTCTCGAATCTCCATCAATATTTAACCGATCGTATTAAAACTTGAAACTTGGCAGTAGAGTTAGGTTATGAAGGCTCTTGCAAAATTTTAGCAATGTCAAACGAATAGTTACTGATATATAGAATATTTTTTTTTTATTTTCAATGATTTAAATAAAATTTTCTACGAATGCTATCCTCACCAAATTTTGCAAACATTTTCGCGTTGGCATTCTACAACTAATAACCATGTTTGAATTCAATCGGGTCAGTATTTTTCGAGTTAATGAGGAACAAAAAAACACCAAATTTCATAAAATTTCAGATGGCTATAACTCTAAAACCGTTTGGCCGATTATGCTCATAAACAAACTGGAATGTCGCGTTCTGGTGCACATCCTAACCTGAAAACTTCAAGCCGCTATCTCATTATGTCCTCAAGTTATCGTGACAACAAAATTATTTTTTAATAATTTTTTTAAAATTTTCTAGCCATACGATTCCCCAAAATTACACAAACGTGCTTAGGTTCATATTCTACAACTACCCACCAAGTTTCAATTCAATCGGATTTATATTGGTTGAAAACAAAATTATTACTCGGAAACCACTGGGCCGATTATGCCCATTAACAAACTTGTCCGTCGTATTGGGATGCGCCACCCACCCTGAAAATTTTAAGTCGTTAGCTCTTTTCGTTCTCAAGTTATCGTGGCAACGGACGGCCGGACGGCCTGCCGGACAGAATCAAATTTGACCTCGAATTCTTCATTGGGGAGTCGAACTTAATCGTTTGAGACCATTTTTTTCAAAAAATTCGAAAGTTACAGACATTTGGGCAAAACTATAACGCGATGTTCCCCAGAACATACGCGCAAAAATGTACGAAAAATATCATTTATGTCACGATAACCTGAGAACGGAAATAGATAGTCACTTGAAATTTTCAGGTTAGGTTGCGCATCCGAATGGGAGGGTTAAGTGCGTTTTTGAGCATAATCGGTCTAAGGCTTTCGGAGTAATACCCACCTGGAATATTATTTCCTCCATAAGTCAAAAAATATAGACTCAATTGAATAGAAGCTTGCTAACTAGTTGTAGAATATCGACATGAAGACGTGTGTAATATTTTCTGAGAACCGTACCACTAGAAAATTTTTAAAACATTAAAAAAAAATTGGTTCAAGCACTGACGTGAAGTCAGAAGCTTTTGCGCGTATGTTCTATTGTCCATTCTTCTGTATTGGACACCCTTAATCGAATTTACCATGGTAAATTATGTTGTCCATTCTCCTGTATTGGACACTTAATTCGAATTTATCATGGTAAATTCGAATTAAGAGTGTCCAATACAGGAGAATGGACAATATAATTTATCATGGTAAATTCGATTAAGGGTATCCAATACAGAAGAATGGACAATAGAACATACGCGCAAAAGCTTCCGACTTCACGTCAGTGCTTGAACCAATTTTTTTTGTCGTGATTTTTTTGAAATTTTCTAGGAGTACGGTTCTTACAAAATTTCAAACACGTCTTTATGTTGATTCTCTACTACTAGTTCAATTCGATCGAATATTTATTTTTCGAGTTATCAAGAAAATAATATTCCAGGTGGGTATAACTCGGAAACCGTTAGACCGATTATGCCCAAAAACGAACTCAACTCTCCCTTTCGGATACACAACCTACCCTGAAAATTGCAAGTCCCTATCTCCTTAGGTTCGAAAGTTATCGAGGCAACGGTCACCCATCTACTGAACTCACACAAGAATGCTCGAATCTCCAACAATATTTAACCGATCGTATTAAAACTTGAAACTTGGCAGTAGAGTTAGGTTATGAAGGCTCTTGCAAAATTTCAGCAATTTCCAACGATTAGTTACTGATATATAGAATTTTGTTTTTTTATTTTCAATGATTTATTAAAAATTTTCTACAAATGTTATTCTCACCAAATTTTGCAAACATTTCCGCGCTGGCATTCTACAACTAATAACCATGCTTGAATTCAATCGGTTCAGTATTTTTCGAATTAATGAGGAACAAAATACCACCAAATTTCAGAAAATTTCATATGGCTATAACTCTAAAACCGTTTGGCCGATTATGCTCATGAACAAACTGAAAGTCGCGTTCTGGTGCACATCCTAACCTGAAAACTTGAAGCCGCTATCTCATTCCGTTCTCAAGTTATCGTGACAACAAAAATATTTTTTTATAATTTTCTAGCCATACGATTCGCACAAAATTTCACAAACGTGCTTAGGTTCATATTTTACAACTACTCACCAAGTTTCAATTCGATCGGATTTATATTGGTTGAAAACAAAATTATTACTCGGAAACCGCTGGGCCGATTATGCCCATTAACGAACTTGTCCGACGTATTGGGATTCGCCACCTACCCTGAAAATTTCAAGTCGCTAGCTTTTTTCGTTCTCAAGTTATCGTGGCAACGGCCGGACGGCCGGACGGACGGCCGGACAGAATCAAATTTGACCTCGAATTCTTCATTGGGGAGTAGAACTTAATCGTTTGAGACCACTTTTTTCAAAAAATTCGAAAGTTACAGACATTTGGGCAAAACTATAACGCGATGTTCCCCAGAACATACGCGCAAAAATGATTCATGCACTGACGTGATGTCAGAAGCTTTTGCGCGTATGTTCTATTGTCTTAATTCGAATTTACCAAGGTAAATTCGATTAAGCTGGTGTCCAATACAGGAGAACAGACAATAGAATTCACCATGGTAAATTCGATTAAGAGTAACCAATACAGGAGAATGGACAATAGAACATACGCGCAAAAGCTTATAACTTCACGTCAGTGCTTGATCAATTTTATTTAACTCATAAGCACCTGCATACTGAATATCTTTTTGATATGGAAAGTGGTTTTCAAAATATGAGGAAAATAAACTGAATTCTTTTATTAATTTTGATTTCTGGTGGTTGTGTTTCATCTTATTGTTTGTTTACTCGAGATGTGATATTGTGGTTGCATAATGTTTTACTGGAGAGTTGAGTGTCACATCTATGTTGCTCGGTGTGATTTGTGGAACGTACCGGAGCGATTCTGTCTACTCATGTCGTGTTGACAACACATGAACCATTCCCAAAACAACAGAAGGAAATAGAATTAAAATTAACACGAGAATTACTTACACAATTTATTTTAATAAAATTGACGATATTCTATCCGATAAGATACGAGGTGAGTGGCGGATCGTCTCTAGGTGCATTTTCATTTGTTTCTAAGTTTATTTTGACATTCCAGCCTTGAGAAAGAATCACAACAGATTCGAAACGTTGGCAATGTACTAAAAGGATATTAATTAAAAAATTTGTCCAAATTCCTGCAATTAATTATTTCGATCTTTTATTAATGTTTTGTCGATATATCAACAATATCACAGTTTTTTTCCCCAAAATTGTCAATATTATCTGATTTAATAAATTCATGGACTGAAGTATCCAATAAAATTTTCATGTGTGAAAAATTATGGTTGTTAACATTTGATGCTCCATTTGGCTGCTTTCAAATCTCTATTCTTCACATAGATACCTAATTTCATCTTATCCCAGGTGTACTTTTCGAAATAACAACCTAATTAACTAATTTCTTTGACGAACTTTCAATCAATATATCACCAAAATCACAAGTTTTGTCGCCAATATTGTCCAATTGTTATTTTCAGAAGTAATACCACAAGTGATTGAATTTTTGCGATAAGTCTCTCGACTTATTTCTTAACGAAACTGAGTTGCTTGAAAACACCACGAGTCCGAAGGACAAGTGGTGTTTTCTCTAGGCAACTCAGTTTAGTTAAGAAATAAATGAAGGACTTTGAGATAAATTCAGTAACGAGTGATATTTCATTAGACTATTTTACGAACAAAATTACTCATGTTGACGTCTGTAATTTATATTTATCATTTTACAAACAGTCCGTGATTGAGTTGTTGAAAACACCAAAAAACATTCATAATTCAAAGACAGTTGCTGTTTTCGCGATAATACATGTCTTTGGCCTGTAGTAGGTTAAACTTTCTTTTTCAGGAAGAGTTGGAGTCGATGATTTGATTATTGTTGAAAAAATGGTGATTTCAAAATTCAAGGTTTATTATGTATTACATTACTCAATTTTTCACTGTAGAAATGACCATAATATCTAAATCAGAAAAATGTGCCTATCTAGCATGTTGTATAAGTAATATCTTCGTTTACGCATCTGAAGATTACTTTTTGACACTCGAGAATTACAGGCGATTATCTTTTCCGGCCATTTTCTTGCTCAGAGCAGAGTAGCTACTGAAAATATAGCTAGTGAACAGAGTGGTTATGGTTTCTTATTTATACTCTGGTTTTAATCTGCAGTGAAATTTTGGCAAATTCATGATTTCAATGAATTAGATATGCACATGAATTGTGATTGCATTAATCTGTCAGTTTTTATAAAGCGGGGTACTCTGAAGTTTTGAACAAATATAGTAGAAATTGGACTCAAAAACACATATTTCAATAACGCCAGAAACGACGCCAAGAAGTCTAACCCCTCTTCCAACGTTCTCACTGAAAAGCATACTCTCGTAGGATTTTGAAATCAACAATTCGCTTTGAAACAATCGAACATAAGCACTACTATTCTGTGACTCTAAATTGAAAATAAATGCTCCGCGTCTAATGGAAATGTAGAAGACAATTCGGAATTGAGCCATATTCGAGGCGTTAGAAGTGAGTCACCTGCTTCTTTAATTTCGGTCTGAATTATGGAAAAGGGGTGATTATCTCAGATCGAATGCGTTGTTGCCAAACTTACGGGCTTCAAATATACATAAAAGCATAGCGGGATTGGAATAATCAGAGTTGTAACTGCACATTGTATATACTTATACAAGCCACGACTGGTGCACCACCTACAGTCAGATGGCCTGAACTAAGCGTGTATATATTGCGATAATATACCGTCAATTCTTGGCCCAGTCGAAAATTCGCCTATGGCTTCCCTGAGCCATCAGCAAGCCTCTACGATAAAATATACACGCGAATTTTTTCGAAGCCCGGATCGGGCTAGAAAAATCTGTATATGGGCGGGAATAGACTGTGAAGTATGGCGTTTTTGGCGTGCTAAGGTAGCAATATACGTCTATATATATATATATATATATATATATATATATATATATATATATATATATACTCATAACGCGCCTTCTACCAGGCCCGGTACGTTGCACAGGCAACCGGAGGCCCGCCTTTTCTGATTGGTTTAGGAGAGTGTATTCTTTTGGAAAACATTCAGAACAGTCATATCTTCAAGAGCAACTTCAGAGGGGAAGATTATTTTCTAAATACAAAAAAATATATGAATTGAAGATTTTCGGAATCCCGACATGTTTCTAGGTGGATTTGACGCCCTCTGTGTAAAAAGTATGCACTTGTACGATTATCGGAAGCCCGGCGGTGTTGTCACTATGATCGCCTTAGATTTCCATCGAATTCTATACAAATTTAACAGTTTCAAGAGATATGTTCTGAATATTCGATGTCTCTATATAGAGGGTGTTAATCAATAATTGTGAATTTGAGAGGTTATTTATTGTCAAACAATATGGTTGGTTTTTTATAGGTTTTTGTTGGGCAGCCCTTTATTATATACAGCCCCCTAAAGATGGCACCGAAAAACCAATTTACATTTTATTTAAACCAACTAAAAACAATGAATAAAATTAAGAGGACATTATATGCGAGCGAGAAGGCACTCAAAAAAAATATTGAGTAGTATTCTATGTATTGTTAGTAGTCATTAGAGGATACTGTGGGAGGTATCTTCATCAATAATTGTATTCTATTGTCTTTGCAAGGGATAGAAGAAATAGCCACCCCTTAAATTTGTTTCGCAACAAAATTTTTTTCCTATTCATACTCTATCATTTAAAAATAATTTCCTCGTCGACCTCTATGAAAAACAATATTTTATCATTTCAACTGTATGTAGAGGTCTACGAAAAAATGTGATATGCACATCGGCGAAAAACTGTCTATTGTCTCGCCTGCTTGCTACCCCCGGCTTTTCCTCAGATAGAAATTTGTGACCTGGACTTTTATGACAGTTTGTCGTCCTTTGTTCATAAATAAATGAAAAGACCTTGATTCATTCTGAACAAATAAGGTCTCCGGTATCTTCCTGCTAAAATTTAAATTTTAGATTTCACAATCGACTATCGGATTGATCTCGATCAGATTTGTATTTTTGGAATTATTTAATTACAAAATACAATGATTTATTTCACGTGGTTTCGCTTTCTTTATTTACACTCAATTTCATATAGTATTTCATGAGGTTATGTGAGGCGTGAATATAGACAATATGCGCAAAACATCCATAAATCTTGAAACAATAAACTGTCGGATTTCGAATTTTGCACCAATATCACCCCTTTTGTAAAGTTTCCACCTGCGTAATTAAAAAGTATCAGGATCAGAGTAGGACAATTTGCTAATATCATTGTTAGAACGGGGTCGTGAGGCATCGGTATGAACCTAGCAGACTATTTTAGTAGACTTTTTGGCGGAAACACCCCAAATTTGGCTCAGATAAAAAGTTAAAAGCGTTTAACGATTTCAGAATGTGCCAATACACTCCTGCATATAAATTATCTATAACATTAATGCTGGACGAGAAAAAGGTACGGTAAAGTGGCTTACAGCTTGATGAGGTTTCCAACGCTCAGGGACGGATCCATATAAGTATTGAAATTTCGGTAGTTTACCATTTTATAACATTCAATGAAGAACATCTCAAAAACGGTGCGTTTAAGGAGGAATGATGAAGAATAATTCAATGTTCTGAAATGATTAGATATTCTTAAATTGTCTCTAAAAGAAAATTACCATCTTTATGGTAATTTCGTTTAGTTTTATGAATCCACGAGTCTATGACTAGAAAAACACTAGAAGTAGGAAAAAACTAATGTTTGGAAAATATGTATCATAGTTATAGGAAAGTTTGTCGTGAAGTTTTCTTCACACACATTCATTTTATTCAGAAAAAGGATGTCAAAGCCATACAATAAAAACAGGTTTTTTTTTATTTCAACAGCCTGTATCTTTTTACCTGAGCCGAATTTATAAAAATGGTAAAGCAAAAAGTGTTTCATTTGATGTTAATAATCTATGGTTAAAATGAATGAACAACTTAAAGTTTCACCCAGTATTTTATCTCCGGAACTATTCACCGGCGCAAATACAGATTTTGTGTGTTGGTTAACTATACCAATCAGGACATTCCCTAAGAATTTTATGGACTTCCCGATGGGCTGCGGGGTAGTTTTTTCGATCCTTAAATTTAAAATTTTTTTATCTCCGTGATTATTCGCCGGAGCACATACAGATTTTATAAACTTATTACTTATACACATACCTATATCCCCTGAATTGGGTTGAAAAAATTACCCCGCAGTCCCTCGGGAACTCAATGAATTTTTCTGGGTTATCGGTATAGGTACAAGTAAAACGTGTATGAAAAATGTATATGTCGTTATCGGTATCATTAACCCATATACGAAATATGTATGTGCTTCGGCGAATAGAGAGAAATTAAATTTTGAAATTTAAAGGTTGAAAAACTACCTCGCACCCACTCGGGAAGTTGATCAATTTTCCAAGGATTATAGGTATGGGTTTATGCAATACGTGTCTGAAATCTGTATGTGCTCCGGTGAAAAGTTCCAGAGATATTGAATGTTGAAATTTGAGGGTTGGAAAAGCCATGCCGCAGCCCCTCGGGACGTCTATCCTTTTTTCAGAAGATGTCGTTATCGGTATAATCAACCCACATGCAAAATATGTATGTACTCCGGCGAATAGTTCCGAAGATATTAAATTGTGAAATTTAAGGGTTGGAAAAACTACCCCGATACCCATCGGAAAGTCGATCAATTTTTCAGGGCATGTCGTTATCGGTATAATTAACCCGCATACAAAAACTGTTTGTGTTTCGGCGAATAGTTCCGGAGATATTATATTTTGAAATTGAAGGGTTGAAAACCTACCCTGCAACCCCTCGCAAAATCGATTAATTTTCCATGGTTTATGGGTATGGGTATTGGGTATATGTAATACGTGTATGAAACATGTATGTGCTTCGGCGAATATTTCCAGAGATATTTAATTTTGAAAGTGAAGTGTTAAAAAACTACAGTGCAGCCCCTCAGATGGCCGATTAATTTTCCAGGGGTTATAGGCATGGGTTTAAGTAATACGTGTATGAAATCTGTATGTGCTCCGGGGAATACTTCCGGATATATAAAATATGAAATTTAAGGGTTGAACTCACTACCCCGAAACCCATCAGGAAGCCGATCATATTTTCAGGGGACGTCGTTATCGGTATAACTAACCCATATATAAAATCTGCATGAGCTGGCCAGTAGCCCCTCGGAGTAGCCCCTAAGTTGATTAATTTATCAGGGGATATAGGTATGGGTATAAGTAATACTAGTATGAAATATGTTCGTGCTCTGCAGGGTACGTTTGGAGCATGAAAATCTCGGTTTAATTTGCTGAAGGGCATAATCGGCTGAAAGGGTTCGATATTATGGCCATTTTGTGTAAATTTCGAATATTTCCGAGATTACTTATTTGATGTAACTGAAATTCAGAAATAATTAATTTAACTACGACTTGAATGTACGCACAGTTGTGTATTGATTGGGTTACTGGGAACAAAAAAAATACATTAGGAAATTTCAAAAACTAGTTTTTCCAATAACTCGAAGCATACTGATCTGATCGAATTGAATTCCGTATTTAGGTTACCAATAATCACCTCTTGGACTATGCAAAATTTGAATTAAAACCGACTGCTAGGGGGCTCAAAATAAATTACTTGATCTTTTCATGAGTTCTTGCAAATTAGTTAAAAATCAAATTTTCACACTAGTTTATTGACATATAACTAGTAAAAAAATGTAAGTACCCTTAGCTATTAAAAATTTGTTCAAGCACTGCCGTGAAGTCAGGAGTTTTTGCGCGTATGTTCTATTGTCCATTCTCCTGTATTGGACACTCTTAATCGAATTTAACATGGTAAATTTTATTGTCAATTCTCCCGTATTGGACACTCTTAATTCGAATTTACCATGGTAAATTCGATTCAGAGTGTCCAATACAGGATAATGGACAGTGTTACATACGCGCAAAAGCTCCTGACTTCAGGTCAGTGCTTGAATCAATTTTCTAGGGGTACAGTTCTTATAAAATTTAAAACACGTCTTTATGTCGATATTCTACAACTAGATACTAAGCTTCTATTCGATCAAGTCTAAATTTTTTGAGTTATCGAGGAAATAATATTCCAGGTGGGTATAACTCTGAAACCGTTGGACCGCTAATGCCCATAATGAAACTCAACACTCCGGATACGCAACATACCCTGAAAATTGCGAGTTCCTATCTCCTTGCGTTCGAAAGTTATCAAGGCAACGGTGACCCATCCATCTACTAAACTCACACAAGGCTGCTCGAATCTCCAACAATATATATCCGATCATGTTAAAACTTGAAACTTGGCAGTACAGTTAGGTTTTGAAGGCTCTCACAAAATTTTAGCGATGTCGGACCAATTGTTACTGATATATAGAATTTTTTTCAATCATTTTCATTGAAATTTTAAAAATTTTCTAATGATACGATCCTCAAAAAATTTTGTAAAATTTCACATTGGCATTATACAAATAATAACCAAGCATGAATTCAATCAGTTTTGTATTTTTCGAGTTATTGAGGAAATATTAAGCAAATTTCAGATGGTTATAACTCCGAAACCGTTTGGCCGATTATGCCTAGGTAAGCAAACTCAAATGTTGCATTCAGATGCACAACCTAACTTGAAAATTTCAAGTCGCTATCTCTTTCCGTTCTCAGGTTAACGTGATATAAATAACATTTTTTAATTATTTTTTTTTGAAATTTTCTAGTGATGCGGTTCTCACGAAATTCCACATACGTTCCTATGTTCATATTCAACAACTATTCACCAAGTTTCAAATCGATCAGATTTATATCGGTTGAAAATAAAATTATTACTCGGAAACCGTTAGGCCGATTATGAACATTAACGAACTTGTCCGTAGCATTGGGATGCGCTACCTACCCTGCAAATTTCAAGTCGCTATTTCATTCCGTTCTCGAGTTATCGTGGAAACGGGTGGCCAGCGGGCTGGACAGAATCAAATGTGTCCTCGAATACTTCATCAGATAGTCGAACTCAATCGTTTGAGACTATTTTCAGCAAAAAATTCGAAAATTACAGACATTTGCGCAAAATGATAACGCGATGTTCCCAAGATCATACGCGCAAAAATTCACGATGTGAAGAGAAATGAAATTAACAAAATAATTGTTCATATTATCCTAGTAAAATTTGCGTATATGATAGCAACGGTAAAATACTGACAAAAGTGTGTACTTGACATGAGCCTTCTATGATATTTCAGATTATACCTCAATGTTCTCTAGATTAATCGAACTCTGTTAGAATATGTGAGTGGTGAAAAATTTTGGATGGGAGATTATTATCTCCGATGATGCCAAATTTATGGGACTGCCATGTGCAGATGAACCTATACGGGCTTCGTAGAATGCGTAAAATCTTTAGAATGTATATAAAGTTTATACAGACCGACCGAAGCGCTCTCAGCGCGGACGTTCCGTGAACCAGATCGCGTATGTTTTGAGATGTATAAGGCATTTTTGATGCCCGGGCGAAAATTTGAGAGAATGGTCCCTGAGGTGTCAGGAATCTCCAGACCAATTTATACACGTTAGTTTTGGGAAGCCCGAAGTCGGGCTTCCCAAAGGTGGTGCGGGCTTCCGATAAGCTGCGGAACATGCATTTTTGGGCCTCCGAATGGCTGTTTATGAGTGTATATATATATATATATATATATATATATCATTATAAACCACTTCCCAGATGTATGTATAGCCTTTAATACAGAGGATGTTTGTTGTTTATCTTGATCATCATCACAGATCCTGATTGTAGTACATACCTACTATTATTTATGTTCATACACTGGGAGATCATCTGACCTGAAAATCGTCGAATTCTTTATAAATTTAAGTAAAGAAGTGATTACCTTATAGTACTTACTTATAGAGTTATATTCCACGTAATTTATAACATAAAATCGTTGATTTCACGAAAACCCATCCGTTTAGTCCATTTTGAGGTTATTCTTTTCAACCGGCAAATACGTACCGATCGTGGTAATTATCAATTTCCGTGGAAAGTATCAAATCGAATCCAAGGGTTTTTATCGATTCTGAATAATTCTCGGCACATTTCCGATCCATAATCGATCGATTTTCGTTAAATTCTCCTGAATTGACGCCGCCATTTAGACATTTTTGACCTTGGAATGCTTCTAACACTTCTAAACCAGGGCTTCCCAAAGTGTGCGTCGCGATATTGTCTGAGGGCCGTCTCATGTCGATGCGACCGAGTCTAGTGAGCTGATAACGTATTAACAGGCTAGTACTTAAATTGGTATAGGAGTTAAGGGGCGTCGTACAAAAATGGGAAGGCCCCAAGGGCGTCACAGTAAAAATGAGTTTGGGAAGCACTGTTCTAGCCTATTCCTTTCAAAAAATTAGAGATGTGCAAGTGGGATTTTGTCCATTAATTTCTTCGTAAGATAAATCAGAACGCCACCTTCAATCCAAAATTTTGGGGTCGGTCGACTTCGGCTGCACTCGGGTCGTTATATTTCCTTAGTCCCATAAAAACGGTCGATTTTCCCCATTTTGGCGATTCCCAAACGCTCGTAGAAAAAAAAATCGGAAAAAGCGTCTCGCTATTCTATCCGTCTAAATTCGGTCTTTCGGTCGGTACCGTTAGATACGGTGGGCGAGAGGAACGAAAAAGCCTTAGGGTTTCAGGCGAAGCCGCTTTTCGCCATATCGATGATTTCGCGACTTTTCTGGAATACTCGCGACTTCGCGATCTCGACGAAAAGCGCCTTCACATCATCATAGAAAACATTTTTAACAGACCAATAGATGACAATCGAGTGTGTACAGAATTGAACAAGAAAAATAATAATCCTAATGCAGCCCAGACACGCTCAATATTATTGTGCAATATTTCGGTTTGTGCAGAATAATCGTGTGTGGGCGATATGGAAAGGTTGCGCAATAGCGCAATATATTGCACAATCATCAACATCGCCTCGATGTGATACAAATTTTTGACCTTCCAACATATTGTACAATAATATTGAACTTCTAGGTGCCACCGTCAATATATTGTACAACCCACATTGCACAATAAAATTGAGAGTGTATGGGCCGCTAAAAACTCCCACTTATTGAGTGTTTAAAAAAAACATAACCTTAAAACATTCTAACCTTCTATGTTGAACTAACTTTTGTGAGTTTTCATACCCACCAGGGATCTTAATCTGATGATTTTTTTTACTTAAAGCTTTTGTAAAAATGTCAGCCTCTTGTTGTTCTGTTGGGACGTACTTCGGATAGACTTCACGATTCTGGTATTTTTCACGAACGAAGTGAAACTGTATGTCTACATGCTTTGTACGGCTGTTCCGGATTGTGCGTAAGCTTGATAGCACCTTGATTATCTATATACAATATACATAGGAGTATCACCAATGCCTAATACACCGATATCACTCAGGAAATTACGTATCTGTATAGCTTCCTTAGTTTCTTGACAAGGAACGTTCCAATCTGAATTTATCAATGATTCTGTTGATATAGCTCGTTTGGAGAAAGAATATGGAATTTTTGGACTCTATAACTTCCAAACCGCTAAAGCTACTGATATCAGTGATCTTAATTTCGAAAGACTTGCTCAGTTCTGTAAGAAATATGTGCAAGTGCATCTTTACATGGTGACATTAACAAGCCATCGTCGACATAGATAATATAAAACTTTTAGTTCCTTTAAATTTTCTCGATAGATATATTTATCAGCTAGGTATTGCTCAAGTCCAAATTATTTCAATACACCATCGAACTTCTGATTCCACCTACTGGGTGCTTGTTTCAAACCATACAATGATTTTATGGGTTTGCAAACTTTGTCACGATGCTCAGTTATTTTCATGTAGATTTCTTCCGAGAGTTTCCCATATAAAAAGGCAGTTTTTGGCGCTCTTGTTCCTCGGAACCGAGTGCTTATCAATTTGCCCAAATGTATGTAATTTTCGAATTTTTGGCTGAAAATGGTCTTGAACGATTTGGTTTGACTCACTGATCAAGCATCCGTGGTCGTAATCGATTCTGTCCGGCCGTCCGTCCATCCGGCCGTTAACACGATAACTCACGAATGGAATGAGCTGGACAGTTGAAATTTTCAGAGTAGGTTTGAAGGAAAAATATCTCAGTTGAGTTCGTTATTGGGCAAAATTGGTCCAATAGTTTCCGAAAAAGAAAAAAAAAAATTTTTTACACAACAACTTTTGATTTTGTTTAAGATGCAATTCCATCATAAGAATCCATTGTTACCATTTTCAACTCTAACAAGCTAATACTTTCGGAGATATGATGTTTCAAAACTTCAATAATACATCGTAAGTTCTATGTATTCACAGAATGTGAACACAGAATCTATCTGTGTTCACTGTTCATAAATGTCATGTTTTCTAGCTATTTGAGATTGTCAATTCGTAGTTTTAAAATATTTCCTCTTGAAAACAAGTATCCGATTCTTGAATTTGTGAATATACACAGGACTGTTTTGAATCCGAAATTAATATTGACTGATTATTATATATTGAATAATTTAAGTATAAATATTGGGGATGATGTTTCAGAAGATTTAAAATTGGATCATTTGAATGATGTACTTCATAAAGGCAATAGGAAAGAAGAACATAATGGAATCAGCAAACGAAATTACTGTTCGTTGACCACTGAGGTTAATATTACCTTTTACTTCCTTAAGTAGTGAGACATGTTTCTATATACAGAATTTTCATAATGTTGCTAGCAAAAAAATACTGAAATATGGATCTAAATTTGTGTATTAAACATTTTTTCTTGAGTTAAGGGTCATAATACAGAAAAGAATGTGTTAGTGGTATGAATTAATAGATTTTAAATTATGAAAAGAGGATAGTATTTTATTAATATATTTTGAACTATTAAAATAATTTGTTCGTAATCCTCTACCTACTCAAATATCAGGAATAAATGGACAATCTGCTATGATTGTCTCCAGCCTTGCTCTAAACATTTCGATGATACTATCCTTAGGTATTTCGAGGCATTAAAGCATTGTAGATTACTCTTTTTTTTTAAAGATAATTTTTGAAGCATTATTTCTGAACGACACTTTTTTTAAATTCAATTTCTTTCATGATGCAGATCTATCATAGTAATCCATTGATATAATTCCCAACTCTGAGAAACCAATACTTTCGGAGATATAATTTGTCTGTTTGCACAAGAGCGCCAAAAAGCTCCTATCCACAGGGCTTGAACCAATTTTTTTTCATCAAACTGCTTGATTTTATATATCTGTTGTGCTGCAGCTAACAAAACTACACTGATTCAGTCAAATCTAGTTGTGGGAGAGGATATTTCTTGATAATCAAGCCCTTACTCTTGAGCGTATCCTTTTTTCTTCTTCTTGAATGTTATTGTCTATCTGAATTTCTGACATTGGGTTTTGACAGATATAATCTGTGAACTCAATCAATACAGGCATATTTTCTTATTTATGCAAAAAGCCATTCCTTTGTTCAGCAAACAAAATATTACAAGATATCATTATCTTACGATTCTGGGGATTATATTGACGATAATTGGTGGAATTCTTGTCATAACCAACAAATATCATTCTATCCGGCGTATTCACAAAGCATTCAATATTCGTTAAGTCCTAACTGAGGTCCTAAGTTAAGGAAAAATTTGAATCGCAACCTCAGTTAACGTGAAAATTTATGTGAAACAGGCTTGTTTCAACACCGTAGAATACGTTAACTTGGGTTGCGAATCAAATTTATCCTTAACTGAGGACCTCAGTTAGGACTTAGGTAACGGAGATCGAATGCTTTGTGAATACGGCGGTTCAACTTTTAGGTTGAAGTTTTGTTCACTTCTGATCAGGGGTGTGTACAATTGTACGACATATCCGAAAACTTCGACATACCCTAAATATGGTTTCTCTCGTGACCATTACTCATATGATGTGGTTTCGCAATGCTTGGATTGGGGTTGGATTCAAAAAATATATATTGCAGTGTTTGCTGCTTCTGCCCACAAATAGTGATGTGTATTTGAACTAATAAGCATGGATCGTACACTTTTCATAATAGTTCGGTTCTCTCTTCCACATATTCCATTTTGCTCGAGTGTGTATGGTGCATTAGTTTCCAATTCAATGACTTCTTTCATCATGTATATTTCCAGCTCTTTATTTGTGTACTCACAACTATTGCCCACATGAAGAGTATGCACCGAGTATCCAAACTTAATTTTGATTTTGTTGTTATCATTTATAATATGCCGTCGAATGATGAAGACGTCGATGCGAGTCTCTCGCTTAAAATGTTGTTCCTCAGTGTGGGCACTGTGGACAACAAATTATAAAAAGTTGTTCTTAGTGTGCAAAATGTAATAAAAGTTATCATCGTGGTTGCAGTGTTAAAATCAAAAAGTGCTGTGAAACCGAATTATCAATTTCAATATCGGGTGACAAGTTATGCTATGACTCATCCCCAATGTTCGATATCGGACCTAAAAATATTGATCGTGAATCTATTCATCAGGATCTTCTTCTCAGGATCATTTTCGAACTGAAAGCAAAGAACAGTCTGCTTATGGAAAATAATTCCCTGTTGATATCCAGGATTATTTATCTCGAGAGAGAAAAAGAATTAAAAGATGCAGAAGTTACTAAATCTAATAAAAAATTGTCAACAAACATTCACAACACAAACATCGGTCCGCGAATTAAACGTTCAATTCCTACCGATGGATCACAGCCAGGGCGTTCTGATACCGTGGATCTCCCGTACAATAAAATTTCGGTCGGCACGCATATTCCGGAGTCCCCAACTGTTACTCCTGCCATACCAGATAAACCGAAATCCTTGCCTCACGAAACTTATTTAAGAAATCATAATGCTATTTCGGAGGGAGCATCCAAACAATTGGAGAATTCGACTGTCAATTTAACATCTTTTGACAATGAATGGAAAGTGGTCGGCCGTAAAAAACCACGCAAAGTTCGTAAATCCCTGGTGAGGGGATCCTACACAGGAGCAGCCGGGGTTGAGGGTCTGGATAAGTTAATAGCCCTTCATGTGTCCAATTTGAAACCCGAGACTTCTGATGCGAATTTAGAAAAATCTCTAGGTCGTAACTTTTCGTATGTCAAGTGCAAAAAGATAACATCTAAGTACCCTGACTCGTATTCCTCATTCAAGGTTGTCATATCCAGTTCCGAATATGAAAAAGCCATGGATAGCGCAAATTGGCCTAACAAGGTCAGTGTGAACCGTTTTTTTCATCGAAGAGAGATTATTCAACAATCTCCAAATTAAATTCAAACCGGAGTTATTCCATAGAAAAATTTAGAATTCTTCAGGTGAATCTACAATGCTCATCCAATAAATTGGAAAACTTGGAGGTTCTTGTAAATGAAAATAAACTGGATGTGATAAGTTTGGCGGAACATTGGTGTAATGTCGACAGTGTTAACTCGTTAGTGGTTCCTGGATACATACAGGCTGATTCATTTTACCGAATCCATAGAAGACATGGTGGTTCGATGATTCTCGTCAGGACAGGTCTGAGGGTGAGGAAGTTATCAGTGTCCGAGTTTTCTCATGAAATGCATATAGAAATTTGCGGGTTACTGGTTTTGCTGGGCAATAAGCGTCTGGGCATTATAAGTGTTTACAGACCTTGTGCTGGGAACTTTGACATATTTTTTGATGAACTTTTTTGTGCACTTCAGAGTTGCTTTGACGTTATTGATTATTGCTTCTTATGCGGTGATCTTAATGTTGACTATCTCGATAAGAGTTGTCATAAAACTAGGTTGGTGGTTGAATTACTCGATTGTTTTGACATGAGTGTTACATCTAGAGAGCCTACTAGAGTTTTCACCGATGTCACGGGTTACACTTCTATTTCCAAGGTGGACTATATTATAACTAACTCCGACTTAGTTCGAAACTGCGAGACTGTTGTTTTTGAATCCTTTATAAGTGATCACAGGGTAATGTCACTTGAATTAAAGATAAATTATGTTCCTACTAAAAAATCAATTAGGTCGATTATAGATTTAAGTGAAGACAATCTGAATGGTTTAGCGAGCTGTTTATCCAGGTGTGACTTCTCTGACATTTTCCTTGAGACCGACACGGATTGATCTTTTGACCTATTTAGAAATACACTTCAGTATTATTTTGAGTTGTGTTGTCCCACAAGAAAGATTACTAGCGTGCCTATAAAATGTAATTGGGTCACTCCTGAAATTGGTGACAGTAAAAAAAATCTTATGAACCTTCATTGGCTTCACACAATTACTAAATCAGCGGAAAACCATAACAACTATAAAAATTGGTACAAGCACTGACGTGAAGTCAGGAGCTTTTGCGCGTATGTTCTATTGTCCATTCTCCTGTATTGGACACTTTTAATTGAATTTACCATGGTGAATTATATTGTCTATTCTCCTGTATTGGACACTCTTAATCAAATTCACCATGGTGAATTCGATTAAGAGTGTCTAATACAGGAGAACAGACAATAGAATTCACCATGGTAAATTCGATTAACAGTGTTCAATACAGGAGAATGGACAATAGAACATACGCGCAAAAGCTCCTGACTTCACGTCAGTGCTTGAAACAATTTTTTTTCGTGAATTCAGGAGCTTTTGCTCGTATGTTCTATTGTCCATTCTCCTGTATTGAACACTCTCAATCGAATTTACCATGGTGAATTCTATTGTCTGTTCTCCTGTATTAGACACTTTTAATCGAATTTACCATGGTGAATTCGATTAAGAGTGTCCAATACAGGAGAATAGACAATATAATTCACCATGGTAAATTCGATTAAAAGTGTCCAATACAGGAGAATGGACAATAGAACATACGCGCAAAAGCTCCTGACTTCACATCAGTGCTTGAACCAATTTTTTTTTCGTGAAGTCAGGATAAAAAGCAATGATGAAAAAATTAACACATTATTGTCTACCTTCAATACTTCTTCAAGAGAAGAATACATAATTATTCTTGAAAAATATTACTGGAGTTAATGTCATATTTAAATAATCAAAGTAAAAAAAATTATAAGTTTAGTTACTAACATATTGAATGAAATTCAATTGAATTCCCGTAATATTCAATAACTTATTCTTAACCAATAAATGTCCATTGATAGATCTAAAGGTGATGAGGTGAAACATAAAGATATATTCTCATTAGTGATAGAAAAACTGGCCTAAAATTCCTCTCTACCCATCACGAGATTTAATATCCACAAATGAGCCTCTCACCTTACAAGATCAGAAGCCTTCAGCAAAAGTTCAGCAATATCATATTATGAATAATACATAACCTTTCAAAAGTCCCCTCTCGCAAATATACTCCTCTGAAGGCACATGGATCTCTTGAAGAAGAATCGCCTTCTCTATTTCTCCAAGATATTCACTCTTGTTCATAGAAATCCCTTCAATATTTAGTTGCCTCCTCCTAAGGAGGATCTCTTTCAAAACAAGGTCTGACCACTAATGTAGGGCTATCATCTCCTATAGATTTGTGATGAAATAACACGATTTTTCCATAACATACGCACAAAAATATGTCATCATGACATTCATATTTTATTTTTGAAGGTTCTCGCAAAAATACCACCATAGACAACATATACGACGATTCGCATCCGCTACCGCTACAGCTACGCTACCGAACTCACAAAAGGCTGCTCAATTCCTCAACAATATGGATCCGATCGTGTTCAAACTTGGAACTGTGCAGTAGAGTTAGGTTCTGAAGGCTCTTCCAAAATTTCAGCCATGCCGGACGAATAGTTTATGATATATAGAATTTTTTTCAATTATTTTTAATTATTTTTTTTTTAATTTTCTAGTTATACCATCCTCACGAAATTCTGCAAAAATTTTCGCGTTGGCATTCTACAACTAATAACCATGTTTGAATCCAATCGGTTTCGTATTCTTCGAGTTAATGAGGAACAAAAAACAACCAAATTTCAGATGGCTATAACTCTAAAACCGTTTGGACGATTATGCTCATAAACGCACTCAAATGTTGCATTCAGATGCACAACCTAACCTGAAATTTTCAAGCCGCTATCTCTATCCGTTCTCAGGTTATCGTGACAACAAAAATATTTTTTAATAATTCTTTAATAAATTTCTAGCGATACATTTCTCACCAAATTTCACAAACGTGCTAAGGTCTATATTCTACAACTATTCACCAAGTATAAATTCGATCGGATTCATTTTGGTTGAAAATAAAATTATTACTCGGAAACCATTGGGCCGATTATACCCATTAACGAACTCGTCCGTCGTATTGGGATGCGCCACCTACCCTGAAAATTTCAAGTCGCTAGCTCTTTCCGTTCTCAAGTTATCGTGGCAACGGCCGGACGGCCAGACGGCACCACAGAATTAAATTTCAAATTTGGGCAAAACTATAACGCGATGTTCCCCAGAACATACGCGCAAAAAGCCAAATATTTTTACAATGCCCTTTTAAAAACTACTAAACACAATTATTACTGCTCCCTCATAAACAATTCTAGGAATAGGAGTAGAACAGTATGGAACATTGTAAACGAGTACACGGGAAGACTTCACAAGGTAAGAGGTGCCATAACCCTTAATGTTGGCGGCAAAACTGTCGATGAACCGAATGAGGTGGCTGATCTGTTCGGCAATTATTTTTCAACGGTTGCAGGTGAGAGGTTGAGAGCACATTATGGTGATACATTGTCACTGTGTTGTACTGTTACTCCATTATTGGGGAATAATTTTTTCTTCCAACCGGTTCTAAGTTTCGACGTTGAGGATATCATCAAAGGATTGAAAAATAAAAAATGTGTTGGCACAGATAACATTTCAACTAGAGTTCTGAAGAAGATTGGCCCAATAATCAGTGAACATCTTGCTCATATTGTCAATCTGTCAATCACTACAGGCAAATTCCCAAGTGCTTAAAGAAATCTATTGTCCTGCCTATTCATAAAAACGGTAATGTAGTTGACATCACGAATTATCGACCGATATCAATTCTGAGTGTCATTGCAAAGATTTTTGAAAGGATCGTTTTCGGTAGAATTTTTTGAATAAATTTGATATTCTCAATAAAGTCCAGCATGGTTTCAGAAACGGTTGCTCCACTCAAACGACTGCCCTCAAGTTCGTGGAAACAGTTCATCAATGTTTAGACACTAAATTGCTTGTAGCAGGAATATTTTTTGACCTGTCCTGTGCCTTTGATACGCTATCTTTTCAATTTATCATTGACAAGTGCTATAATTTGGGGTTTAGAGGTATTTTTTCTGAATGGCTACATAGTTTTCTTCAACAAAGAACTATGTTAGTTAAAAATGATAATCAATATTCCAGTGAATACAATGTGAATATTGGCGTACCCCAGGGCTCTGTATTGGGCCCCTTGTTGTTTATGCTTTTTATAAATGATCTGCCTGCTCATTTATCCTGCTTATTGCTGGTATTATTTGCTGACGACACATCTGTCGTTGTCGCTGCAAAAAGTAGCGAAGAGCTTCAGACAGCTTGTCAGAGAATGATTTATTTATTTATTTATTTATTTATTTATTAACGGGATAAACCCAATTTCACAAATCAATATTAATATACAATAAGAATAGTTAATTCATAATACAAATTAATACATAATACAACCTAATACAGATTGTGGAAAAAAAAAACAATACAAAACTTCCAGAAATAAATTCCAACAGATCATAACAAATTTCGATTGACATAACGCACAATGGATGGGTAACTGAGGTAAAAGAAGTCTATGCCTGTTCTACTGGCAGTGTTTACATGTTGCGAGATTCTTGGAATTGGCGAAGCCCTGGTACCTGTAAGTCCTAAGATTTAGCAGCACGGTACCTCTAACATTCCTCGATGGAACGTGAAAACCAAAAAGAGATAGAAGACTGGAAGAGGACAAAAGCCCCCCGAACAATCTAGCGAACAATAATACATCCGCCCTTATTCTACGAGTCCGCAAAGCAGGAAAGCGAAGAAGTGATCTCATATGAGTTGCGGAAAAATTTACTCGTGGGATTCCCATCCTGCACGACACAGAGAGGAGAAACCTATTTTGAACTCGTTCTAACCTGTCACAATCTTCATAAGTATATGGAGACCATACACAAGAGGCATACTCAAGATGAGGCCTAACCAGACCGACATAAAGATGTTTCAAGGTATTAACATCCCCAAACTCACACGAGTGCCGTAAAATGAACCCTAGCATCCGAAGCCCCGCATTAACTATATGGTCAATGTGCGCCCTGAAACACATCCTTTAACCATGTTCACAGTATGTATTGCTTGGTTATTCAGACAGTAGTGCGATACAAAGTGCTGCTCCCGCCTTACTATACTCATATGCTTGCACTTTCCAAGGTTAATGATGACTTTGTTATCTTTACACCATTGCTCCAATCGATCCAGATCTGACTGGAGGTTTAGCATGTCGATTAGAGTATTAACCCTTAAATAAACCTTGAGGTCGTCAGCAAACAGAAGGTAAAGTGCAAACTTAAAGCAAGTAGTAATGTCGTTAATGTAAATAAGAAACAATAAAGGGCCCAAATGACTACCCTGAGGTACACCCGAATCAACAATGTATGATGGGGAGAAGGAATCACGAACTTTAACTGACTGAGTACGGCGGGTGAAATATGATATGAACCACTTCTTTAACATGCCACCAATTCCATAGGACGACAGTTTTTCACTCAAAATGCAATGATCTACCTTATCGAAGGCCTTGGAAAAGTCAGTATATACAACATCAACCTTACCTCCACTTTCCAAGGAATCGAAGACATAATGGACAAAAACCAATAGATTTGACTTGGCACTTCTACCCTTAGTGAAGCCATGCTGTTGCTCGACCAATCTGGAGGATATATCATTCAGTATACGATCCAGTATCAATGTCTCAAGGATTTTAGGAATGGCGCTTTTAATGCTTATAGGCCGATAATCAGCAATGTCATGCCTGCTCCCAGACTTGAATAATGGTTTCACCGTACTACACTTCCACCTGGTAGGAAAAACACCAGCCGATAAGGACCTGTTGAACAATATCTTAAGTGGAAGTGCCATTGAGGAACAGCAGCTTTTCAAAAAGAGTGCCGGCAGGAAATCAGGTCCCGGACCCTTTCCAGTATCAAGAGTTCCCAACTTCCCGGCAATCTCGTCAAGAGAAAAATATAAAATGTCTCCGCCAAAGTGATCGGAATAGGTCGAATCATCGAAAGGAGTAGGGCCCGAAACATAGGTAGATCGAAAGTGTTCAGAAAAGAGGGCAGCTATGTCAGTGTCACCTTCTACACCTCTGTCATTAAGGTGCATACTTGACGGCAAGTCATTGTCATTTCTTTTAGAATTAGTGAAATTCCAAAATGATTTGATATTATCTTTTATTGATTTCTCAATGTTCTTAATATAATCAGAATAACATGACGCCGCCATATTAGCGCAAGCCGACCGAATCTCAGAAAATGAAAGATAATCCTCCCAGCGTTTATATCTCTTATAACAACGATGAATTTCTTTTTTTTTTAAACGAGATTTTTAAGTTCGGTAGTATACCAAGGAGGAAAAGTGGACTTCTTAATGAGAATTTTTGGAACAAATCTATCTATGGCCCTGAAAACAACATCGTAAAACACACCAACCGCATCATCTATCTCAGCACTTTCATGGAATAAAGCCTCCCAATTGAGCTCCAAGAAATGTTCATTTAAAGCTGTGTAGTCGGCTTTCTTAAAATTGTAAGAGGTTTTACCCACATCCGGAGAATGTACGATGTTAACCGGAATATTAGCAAAAAGTGCGGGATGGTAAGCATCTAACTTAGAGAGAACGTCAACAGCGGGTTCAACTGAGAGATAGCGACAGATAACACAAGATCTAACAAACGGTCATACGAATTTCTTACTGAATTTATTTGAAAAAGGTCATTTGTGATGTACCCTGCTGGGGTACGGTTCGGTATGTCGCGTATACAGTCTCAAAGGGTTGCAGATTAACACACATCAGTCTCGGGCAAGGATTTAATAAGATACATCAAGATCGGCTACATAATACAGTAGTTCAGAGAGAGACTTCTCGCCTGAAGCTACGTGGGAATTGACTACAATAATAGTCAACAATTGAACGTCGGGATCGGCGTTGATACTACCTTGTTGATCCTTCCGAACGGAGTTTATATAATAATTAATTAAATAACAAACAGACTTGTTTTAATAACAAGTCGCGATTATTCGGATATGGAATAATCACGTATTGCAAGACGTAAGGTCCCATGGACCTTCTAATCTCACGTATAACTTATACATCTAGATACAGGCTGTGTCTACTACACCTTCCCCCTTTGAGAGAAAAAAAAAATTTTCTTTTTGTTTACAAATATAAAAACATTTTTTTTTTTTGACTTATCTAAAGTACTATTTACATTACAATACATACTATCAGTCTCATTAAATCTTAAATCTAAAAGCTCATTACGTTATTTACATATAATATCTTAATTCTATAACCTGTCAGTAATTTCTCCTATTGTGAGAAATACTGTTTGACCCGGTTCTTGTGAACCTCTTTTAGTTTGTTTTTGTCCGTTTTCACTACAATGTTCGGGTTTCTCACTTCCACTATTTCATAGGGTCCTTTGAATAAGGGATCAAGTTTATTATCACTGTTCTTATTGTCCAAGAGCACTTTATCCCCTATTTTAAAATTACTCTTATTACATTTCCTATCGAAGTTCTCTTTCCTCTTCAATTTTACCTTCACCAAGTTTTCTCTAGCATCTTTCCATGCCGTTTGCAACCTATACTTTAATTCAATAGGATAGTTGTCAAAATTGTAGATTGGATCTACTTGGCTTTCTAAATTTTGTGGAAATCTTCTAGGTTTTCCGAAAACTAATTCGTACGGAGTATAGCGAGTTGAAAAGTTTACGGTATTGTTGTATGAAAAGCACCAATACGGAACCCAATTACTCCAGTTGTTACTTTCCTTAGCTGAGCGCATACGAAGGAATGCTCCTAAATGCTTATGCGAATTTTCAAGTGCACCTAGTGTTTCGTGGTGGTAAGCGGTTGAATTGAGCTGCTTAATTTCAAGCAATTCACACGATTCACTAAATATTCTTGATAAGAATTCTGTGCCTTGGTCTGTAACAACTTCCGAAGGTATACCATACCTTAAAACAAAGCTTTGAATGAAAGATTTTGCAACTGTTTCTGCTTCTTTGTTTGGTAGTGCATAACATTCTACGAATTTGGTTAAGTCACATTGAATTGTGAGGATATATTTATTATCTGCAATATCGGTAGGAAGTGGACCTACGAGATCTAAAAAAATTCTTTGAAAAGCTGATGAAGCTGTGGTTGTGATTGTCATAGGCTCTCTCCTAGGTAAAGAATGTTTATGTCGTTGACAATCATCACACTTCTTAACAAATTTCTCAACATCCGACTTTAATCCGCTCCAAAAATATTCTCTTTTCAGGTTATTGAACATTCTTTCTATCCCAGCATGCCCTCCTGTTGGAAGCATATGAAAATCATTTAGAATTATTCGCCTTAGTTCCTTATCTTCAATTCGCGTTACATCTCTTATTATGTTTATTTTTAAGGATGTTCCTAGAATTTCATTCTTATAATTTGACAACATTTTCAAAAATTCTTTGTTACTAGCTAGCTTTACGAGGTACAATTCTAATATATTATTTTCTGCGCATAAATTTTCCAGTTTCCTCAACGATGTACCTAAGTCGTACGCTGATCGGATTTCCTGGTTAATGAAAATAATTTGTGAATTCACATTGTATATCAAATTTTCATTGTTATCCTCTGAATGTTGATTTTTCAAATTGAGAAATTCTTTTTCTGGAAGTGGTCTCAATTCAACACTTTTTGCTGGACGTTTTAAAACTTCGACAACAACAAGGTGATCAATCCTCTTGCCCTCGGAGACATTCGTCTCATGTTGTTTGGAACCTACTTCTTTAGCTCGAGATCTCGTCATGACGCTAACGTGTTCGACTACACCATTCGTCATTTCTTTGAGATCTTCCGAATCGATTTTTATACGCGATAAGGCATCTGCTGTTACATTTTCTGAACCTTTCACATAATGTACCGTGAAATCATATTCCTCTAAAATCAAACGGAATTTAGTTAATCTACTAGACGGATTAGTCATATTGAACAAATAAATCAGTGGTCGGTGATCTTTTAAGATTTTAAATTTCCTTCCATATAAATAAGGTCTGAAGTGTTTAACTGACCAAACTATTGCTAAGAGTTCTTTCTCAATTGTACAATAGTTCCTCTCTGCTGGATTCAAGCTTCGCGAGGCAAAGGCTATTGGATGGTCATTTGAATTTGATAAAACTGAACCCAACGCAAATCCACTGGCATCCGTTCTAAGAATAAATTCATTATTCTCAGAGAAATCTGGATATTGCAAAATTGGTGCTGTCAGAAGGACTTGCCTCAGGTTTTGAAATGAATTTTCGCAATCTTCCGTCCATTGAAAAACTTTTCCTTTACGTGACAAGTTGTTCAAGGGTTGAGCGATGGCTGCAAAATTTTTTATAAATTTCCTATAATAATTAGCCAATGCAACAAAACGTTTTACTTCCTCGGAATTTATAGGTACAGGATATCGTGAAATAGCATCAATTTTCTCTGGATCTGGCGAAATGCCTTTATCCGAAATGATATGACCTAGATACAACATTTCCTTCTTCAAGAATTTACATTTACTAGGGTTTAATTTCAAATTAACTTCTCTGAGGCGTTGTAATACTTTAACTAAATTTTGATTATGATTTTGCAAAGAATGTCCAGAGACGAAAATCATCCAAATAAATAAAACATGAATCATAATTTAAACCTGACATAGCTATTGTCATTAGCCTTGAGAATGAGCTGGGGCTCGTTTTTAATCCCATTCCTAGTCTTTTCATTTGATATTGACCTCTTTCAGTTGTAAATGCTGTATATGGTCTGCTATCGGGATGTAATTCTAATTGGTAGTACCCTTGCGCTAAATCTAGATGAGAAAAGTAAACTGCTCCTGACAAGGAATCCAATAATTCGGTAATGTTTGGTAATGGAAATTTATCACCTTTAATTTGTTTGTTCAGTAATCGGTAATCTAAAACTACTCGAAATTTCCTAACTCCGTTTTGATCCGGTTTCTTAGATACAATTAATAATGGTGAGGACCATTCAGATTTGGCTTCCTCTATAATTCCATCTTTGAGCATTTTATCAACTTGCTTATGAATTTCATTTTTCTGAGAATGCGGCAATCGATACGGTTTAACATAAACTGGTTGCACTTCTGGTTTGAGCAAAATTTTCTGTCGGTATAAATTAGTAACTGTTAAAGGATCACCGTCTACGTGAAATATATCTGCATATTTAGCACAAATTTTTTGCACGGAAGTAATTTCTTCCTTATTTAATGATTTCATATTAATTGAATCTAATATTTCATCTACTCTTTGTACGGATATTTCCTTCCTACCATAATTGATAACTTCAAATTTTGAGAGATTCTCAAGTTTTGGAAGAAAATTTTTCAACTTTATTTCTCTATCGTTTACATTCAATAATCTAATTGGAATTCTATTCCCTTCAGGTTTTGCGATCATTCCTGCGACGATAACGCCTTCGCATATTTGCTCGTTTTGAATTACGCATTCTTCAGTTTCCTCAGTATGACAATAATGAATTATTTCACATCTAGGTGCTATAATAGTATAATGTTCGACTTTTGACTTTAGTAGTACACAAATTTCTGTATTATTACTCTTTAGTTTTAAAATGAAATTTTCATAATCAATTACTGCTCTGTATTTTTGGAAAAAATCTGAACCTAGTACACCATGTATACTTGAGTCAAAGGATTTAATTACTGAAAAACTATGAGCGAATCTTGTATTTTCTACAACAAGTGAAATGTTTGCGGAGCCCATGGAAGATGTGGATCCGGCTATACCTTTAATTTCAATTCTTTTTCTTGTATCTAAATATTCTCTTTCAGCTAGATATTCGGGAAAAATGCAACTAATACTTGCACCTGTATCAATTAAAAAATTTAAGTCTTTCTTGTCATACTTCACTGAAACGTAATTCAAAGCATTCAAATTGTAATTAACATGACCGTTGGTCACGAAAAAACTTATCCGCTGCGGGATTTCGTTCTGTCGACGCGTCTGTGTCATTTTCGGCAACATAATACGCTCTTTGCTTTTGCTTTGGGTCGAGGATCCTTTGTTTTTGTTTTTGAACTGATTATTGAACCGCTGACCCCAACCTTGCTCATGATTCTTTTTCGCTGAGTTGAAATTTTGATTGCTTGTATTTCCCTGGCGGTTACGAGTTTCATGACCTCGATACGCCCGGTTAGAACTCTCTTTATAATTTCGCCTCTGATTCCTAAATTGTTTCATGTGAAAAGCCTTTTGATGAGGTGCCTGTGATGACGTCTTCACAAGCTCCTCCTCTTTAGCTGCTGCTACAGCATCTTTCAAGTTGGCGAAATTTCTTGCCTTAACTATCGTTCTTATCTCCGTGTTTTTTAAACCATTGGAAAACGCGCCTAATGCAATTTTTTCATTTACCTTAGCTAACACAGGTAATGCTTCCGGTGCATCATCTGCTTGTGTGATAGTTAAATCTAACGACAATTGCTCCACAAGTTTTGCAAATTCTTCAATCGTTTTCGTATCTTGTTTTGCGTTGTGGAGTTGGGTGGACAATGCTGCTGCGGATTTTTTGGTAATTAGGAGTCTTTTCATATCTACTAACAAATCTTCAACTTTTCTATACCCTTTACATAATCTTAATTTAGCATTAGCTGTCAGTTTAATTTTTAGAACATAATTTATTAAAGCACTTTGACTTGCCTCATCAAGCATATCTCTATACAACTCTATAGCATCAACCAGTTGTATCACAGACTCTTCTGTGTTACCCATCGACGGTAATAATGAGGACGCTGTCCTTAAAATTTTTCGCCCATTGTTGCCTTTTCTGATTGACTTTTGACGGTAATAAATTTAGATCTTTCCTTCAATAATTCTTTTGCTTCTAAAAGTGTTTGGTTTATGAATGCAAGGTGAGGACTAGATGCTTTGAGAAAATTTGGTTCTGACTTAACAATTTCGTATAATTTTTTGAACTTATACTCTAACTTGACCCATTCATTTTGAAATTTATTTACTCTGTCGGCCCTTTCCCTGTGTTCTCGCGGCTCTTTTTTGACACTATCGAGAAATTTAACGCACACACAACTTAGCTCGGATAATTGTTCAACACATTCCATGAAGCATAATTAAGGAAATTCTTACGGTTTTTTTTTTTGCGCGTATGTTCTGGGGAACATCGCGTTATAGTTTTGCCCAAATGTCTGTAACTTTCGAATTTTTTGAAAAAAATGGTCTCAAACGATTAAGTTCGACTCCCCAATGAAGAATTCGAGGTCAAATTTGATTCTGTCCGGCCGGCCGTCCGGCCGTCCGGCCGTTGCCACGATAACTTGAGAACGAAAAAAGCCAGCGACTTGAAATTTTCAGGGTGGGTTGCGCATCCCAATACAACGGACAAGTTCGTTAATGGGCATAATCGGCCCAGTGGTTTCCGAGTAATAATTTTGTTTTCAACCAATATAAATCCGATCGAATTGAAACTTGGTGGGTAGTTGTAGAATATGAACCTAAGCACGTTCGTGAAATTTTGTGCGAATCGTATGGCTAGAAAATTTTAAAAAAATTATTAAAAAATATTTTTGTTGTCACGATAACTTGAAAACGGAATGAGATAGCGGCTTGAAATTTTCAGGTTAGGATGTGCACCAGAACGCGACATTTCAGTTTGTTTATGAGCATAATCGGCCAAACGGTTTTAGAGTTATAGAAATCTGAAATTTTCTGAAATTTGGTGGTTTTTTGTTCCTCATTAACTCGAAAAATACTGAACCGATTGAATTCAAACATGGTTATTAGTTGTAGAATGCCAACGCGAAAATGTTTGCAAAATTTGGTGAGGATAGCATTTGTAGAAAATCTTTAATAAATCATAGAAAATAAAAAAAAAAAATTCTATATATCAGTAACTATTCGTTCGAAATTGCTGAAATTTTGCAAGAGCCTACATAACCTAACTCTACTGCCAAGTTTCAAGTTTTAATATGATCGGTTAAATATTGTTGGAGATTCGAGCATTCTTGTGTGAGTTCAGTAGATGGGTGACCGTTGCCTCGATAACTTTCGAACGAAAGGAGATAGGGACTTGCAATTTTCAGGGTAGGTTGCGTATCCGAAAGAGAAAGTTGAGTTCGTTTTTGGGCATAATCGGTCTGACGGTTTCCGAGTTATACCCACCTGGAATATTATTTCCTTAATAACTCAAAAAATAAATATTCGATCGAAATGGCGCCTTGTAACTAGTAGTAGAAAATCAACATAAAGACGTGTTCAAAATTTTGTAAGAACCGCACCCCTAGAAAATTTGAAAAAAATTACGAAAAAAAAATTTTAAGAATCGAAGCCCTAGGAAATTTTAAAAAAATCACGAAAAAAAAAATTGGTTCAAGCACTGACGTGAAGTCAGAAGCTTTTGCGCGTATGTTCTATTGTCCATTCTTCTGTATTGGACACCCTTAATCGAATTTACCATGGTAAATTATGTTGTCCATTATCCTGTATTGGACACTCAATTCGAATTTACCATAGTAAATTCGAATTGAGAGTGTCCAATACAGGAGAATGGACAACATAATTTACCATGGTAAATTCGATTAAGGGTGTCTCCTGTATTGGACACTCTCAATTCGAATTTACTATGGTAAATTCGAATTGAGTGTCTAATACAGGATAATGGACAACATAATTTACCATGGTAAATTCGATTAAGGGTGTCCAATACAGAAGAATGGACAATAGAACATACGCGCAAAAGCTTCTGACTTCACGTCAGTGCTTGAACCAATTTTTTTTTTCCAGTCCTATGATGTAGGTGCTCCTTTTGAACCAAATCCTAGTGGCTCCTCCTGATCTCCAGTTGCACTTTCTTCTCAATGGCCTTCTTTATCCTGGAGTATACGTAGATGCCTACTGCAATGCAAACCAGAAGAAATGCCACAAGTCCCAGGATGTCTGACACGGTCAAAGATTCAGCTGGGCTCGGCGCATTTGCTGCCCCATTTCCTGTCTGGGCAATGATTACCTCCTCTTGTTTAGATTAACCGGAACCCATTTTTCTTGCTGGTAGAACTTGGCTGAACTCCTGATGACTGCCTTTCTTCTCACTGCGTGTGATACCAGTTACAAACCATGTGACGCCATGTGAATACCACTTTCAACTGCATACAACTGGCAGGATCGCCATGTGATGTACCCTGCTGGGGTACGGTTCGGTATGTCGCGTATACAGTCTCAAAGGGTTGCAGATTAACACACATCAGTCTCGGGCAAGGATTTAATAAGATACATCAAGATCGGCTACATAATACAGTAGTTCAGAGAGAGACTTCTCGCCTGAAGCTACGTGGGAATTGACTACAATAATAGTCAACAATTGAACGTCGGGATCGGCGTTGATACTACCTTGTTGATCCTTCCGAACGGAGTTTATATAATAATTAATTAAATAACATACAGACTTGTTTTAATAACAAGTCTCGATTATTCGGATATGGAATAATCACGCATTGCAAGACGTAAGGTCCCATGGACCTTCTAATCTCACGTATAACTTATACATCTAGATACAGGCTGTGTCTACTACACATTGAAAGCAAGGGCATCGCCAAGAATTCGAGCACATAAATCAGTACATCTGTTAAGAGTCGCATCATTCCAATCGATCTCCCCCATGTTATAATCACCTGCTATGAAAACACTTTCCGGTCTAGTTATACCAACTACATGCTCCAAATTCTCACAATGGCTCTCAAAGTAATGAACTCTAGCAGAAGCACATGATTCAGGAGGTATATAAACAGTTCCCAACAATACATCAGTATCACACTTAAGTAAAACAAAATTATCCTCAACATTATCACGCAAAGTTGGAACCAAAGATGATAAGAACCTTTTTTTCACCGCAATCAATACTCCACCCCCCGCCTGTTTGGAACTAGAAAGAACGGACCTATCCTTCCTAAATATATTATAATTATAGAATTGTAACTCGGCATCAACAATGGAAGGGTCAAGCCATGTCTCGGTCAACAAGATTACATCATAATCTGCAACATTCACATTCTTAATTAATTCATAAAGTTTAAATTTACCCTTAATACTGCGAACATTCTGGTAATAGACACTCAAAACATTCAAATTGAGATTATCCCCTTCAATCAGTTTTTTCTAACCTTAACTATTCTCGGTAAACCACTTATATATCTAATAGTAATATCCAATTCCCCATTAGCCTTCCGATGTTCCAGCTCCCGCCGAAGATCACCCAGATACTCTCGCTGCCTGATTGTCAAATCAGCCGATAATCTTACAGGAGGTTGACCAATCTTATGCTTGTTCTTCAAAATGTTCAGAACCTCATCAGCACTGCCGAAAATCAGCCGAAAATTATGGTTGAGTTCATATCATGGTGCCGTTCCAACAACTTAATAGTGAATATCGAAAATACATCTTTACTGTATTTCGGTTTGAGTCACAATGAGAGAGGTTTTCTGAGGATTGACTGTCTGGGATCCTCTATTTTTCCATCAGACGAAACTAAATTCCTAGGTGTCCATATGGATCGATATCTCAACTGGAATAGCCATGTCGACGCCTTATGCAAGAAAAAAAATGCTGCATTTTTCGCATTGAGTAGACTGAAAACATCCTTACCGCTTGGTCCTCTGATCGATGCATACTACAGCCTTGTTTATTGTCATCTATCATACAATATTCTGCTCTGGGGAAACTGTACTTCGTTCAATAGAGTTTTTGTGGCACAGAAGAGGGTAATACGTTTCATTTTTGGTTTGTCCAGCCGCCAATCATGCAGACCTTTATATGTGGTCAATAAATTGCTGCCTATCCCTTGTATATACATGCTACAGTGTCTCCTTTACGCCAAGGACAATGAAGCTAATTGGGTCAAACTATCGAGTACGCATGATCACAACACGTAATTCATATGTGCTGCTGGTTCCTAAACATCGGACTCGCAGTTTCGAACGCTCTCTGTTATATCAGGGTATTAAATTATACAATCATTTGCCTTGTTATCTTAAACCATTGAATAAACAAATGTTCAAGAGAGAAATTAAAAATTTGATACAAAGATGCTTCTATTCTGTTGAGGAATTTCTATCTAATCCCTTAATTTAGTAATAAATTGATGTAATTTATTTTTAGTTTAATATTCTTGTACATGACTTGTCCTATACACTTTCTTGTGTCCTAAAGGATTAATAAATTATTATTAATATTATTATTATTATACCTGAGAAAACAATCTAAAGTATCACTTTTGTGCTTTATGAAATATGCAACTCGGTAACCAGTGTAGCTGACGTTGAACAATAACATATAACGAGCACCTGATATTGATACATATATTTATCACTGTATACATGATTTCTTGGAGCACTTTTAATAATTCTGGTTGACTCTGTGAAACTTTTTCTGTGCTGTATGCACGCTTCACATTGAAATTTTTCAATTTTACTCATTTTAACCCCTTCTACAAGGTTCCTTTCCACCATAACTATCAAATACTGCGTATTGATGTGTCCAAGTCTGCTGTGCCAATTTTGCAATGAGTTACTGACTTTTTCTGTTACAATTAATTCAGTTTTGTCGTAAACGGTTCGAATAAGCATTTTATACAGATTATTTGATTTTTGCTGCAAATCACTTGCGATAAGGTTTATAGTTTTCTGCATGAGTACCTTCTTTGATTATTCTGATGTTCTTAGTTGTCAGAACTCCCTCAGATATAAGATTTGTCTTAGCTCTGGGATAAATAGTACATCTCTTATGCAAGAGTTGAACCATTGCCCATCTATTAATTTTTGAATCTCTACTGTGCCTATTCCTTTCACTTCTAGGCTTTAACTGTTTCCGAGGTACACTCGAGAAATGATTTCTAGCTCTTGAAACTCTGAAAAGTATTCACTTCTATAGGACATGTGTGCTGAAGCACCAATATCTAGGATCCAGTGATCTTCGCAATGTATTATATTGATAGCTGATTTTTCAATATTGAGTGCAGTTTCGTTTCTTTCACGGGATTCACCATTTTTCATGTTGCTTCGAAACTTTGCAGTCTCTTGACATAATATGCCCACGTTTATGGCAAGAAAAGCAATTTAATAGAAATCTTTTCTTCTTAGGTGGATTTGGAGCCCTTTTCTGTGTATTTAAGGTCATAGTGGCTAGAGCTTCCTGTTCCTCTTCCAACCTTGTCAAGCTTTGTTCTTCGTTCTGAAGTCTGGCTGTCGGGTTCTTCATCGTTTGCTTCTTATCATCCATTGACAGCCACACATGCCTTACATTCCTATATTTGTGTGGTAAAATGTTTAAACTTTTTGTCACTATGGGCGTTCCAGTGACAGAATCACCAGAGTCCCTTATTTGCTGTGATAGGTTCTCAATTTCATGGCTTCATGTTTTGCATGTATTGATGATACTTTTCATGTGCCTTAAGTTTGTTGACTTCAGACTTTTGAAAGTATATTGACTCAAGTTCTCCTTCATTTCCTTCGAGGTTTCGCAATGTTCTATAAGAGTTATATGCTCGACGTCCACGGCTGATAAAAAATATAGCTTGTGCATCTTTCTTCAGCCAACTATCTAATTCTGCAGCCAGGGTTGCGACTGGTTTCACCATTGTTCTTTCTACAATCTTGTAGAGGCATTTTGCTCTCAATGCGTATTTAAGTTGAAACATCCATTGATGATAGTTTTGACTGGTGAATTTCGTGATACTGCCTATATCTATTTGGTCACCCCTTGTTTCACGAATATTAACAGTGTTCACTTATGCGGTCTGGGCCCATAACCAATTGTGAGAATTCTTTGCATAAACAAGTTGATGTGGGAATACAATTTCCAGAAAAACATCATCATACATTAATTCATGCATTGGCATGCCAAGGTGCAGATTGGTCGCTGGTGAAAAACAGTCGCCCTTCGCGAATAAGGCTATATATAACGAACAGATCGGATAACGGGCTACTATGTATGTTATGTATGAGGAAACAGTACAAATGTTTTGATTCACAGGATCTACGAAAATATCCTGAAGACTGGTGGAAATCAAAATTTTACAGAGCAAGATGTGCGCTTATACTGCAATCTTGTACGACCATCGGAGGTTCGAATAATTCATTAACCACAATCTCAGATCATCTGGAGGGCAAATCTCAGATGAAACTGTAAGACAAGAAATAAATTGTGTGACTAAATAATAAAAAAATTGGTTCAAGCCATGTGGACAGGAGCTTTGGCACTCTTGTTCAAACTTTGACAACTCATATCTCCGAAAGTATTGCTTTCTCAGAGTTGGGAATTATATCAATGGGTTCTTATGATAGAGCTGCATCATAAAGGAAAATCAATACAAATAACAGTTTATTTATGAAGATTGAATGTGTAATCTTCAATGCTTCAAAAATTATCATTCAAAATTAATTCAAAACAAATTATTTTAATAGTTCAAAATACATTAATAAAATGCAATCCTCTTTTCATAATTTAATAGTTCATATCACTAACACATTCACTCTGTATTATGAACCTAAATAAAAAAAAATATTTGATACACAAATGTAGATCCATATTTCAGAATTTTTTTTGCTAGCAACATCATGAAAATACTGTATATAAGAACATGTCTCACTACTTAAGGAAGTAAAAGGTAATATTAACCTCAGTGGTCAACGAAAATTACTTTGTTTTGATGATTCTATTATGTTCTTCTTTCCTATTTTCTGCATAAACTACATCATTAAAATGATCCAATTCTAAATCTTCCGAAACATCATCCCGAATGTAAACATAAATTATTCAATATGCAACCAGTCAATATTATTTTCGGTTTCAAAACAGTCTTGTATATATTCACAAATTCAACAATCAGATAATTGTTTTCCAGCAAAAAATATTTTCAAACTACGAATTGACATGTCTCTAATAGCTAGATAAGATGACATTTATGAACAGTGAACACAGACAGATAGAATTCGCATTTTGTGAATACATAGAACTACGATGTGTTATTGAATATTTGAAACATCATATCTCCGAAAGTATTATCTTATTGGAGTTTAAAATGATATCAATGGATTCTTATGGTGAAAGTGCATCTTACAAAAAATTTAATTCAAAAGTTGTAATGTGAAAAAAAAAATTGTTTTCGTTACTCCGAAACCATCAAGCCAATTTTGCCCAATAACGAACTTACCCGAGATATTTATCACTCGAACCTACTCTCAAAATTTCAACAGCCTAGCTGATTCCGTTCGAAAGTTGTCGTGTTAACGAAGGGCCGGCTGCACTGGCCGGACAGAATCGATTCCGACCACGGATTCTTGATCAGTGGGTCGAACCAAATCGTTTAATGCCATTTACATCAAAAAAATCGAAAACTACAGACATTTGGGCAAATTGATAACCACTCTATTCTGAGGAACACGAGCGCCAAAAAGGAGAAGATGGAGAAAAACTGCGGCAAAGTTATTTGAAGTGACGGGACCGAAATCAACAACTTCGACAGATGATTGCAGATAGTACAACGAAGCCATTCTGAAGGCGAAACTGCTGCCGATCATATGGGATTTCTATGATAGCGTCACTAAGTGGTGCATCATCCACAGAGTTGTGCTAAGCACTTTATAAAAGTATTTCGATTTTTCGAGTACTAGCCACTTCTAGAAAACTTTTAGGAATGAGAATATTCACTCCGAATTGTTAAATGAAATTGCAGTGAATTCGAGAAACAAGTTGTAACGTTACAATTTTCCACTTATGGATGATTGTCGAGAATGAGGATCTACTACTAATTTTACAGGGGTGATTGGTAAAAGTTGTCAACAAAACTCCATCCCAGGTTTTGACAATATATATACATATATCAAAATTGAAAATTTTTCACTCTACACAGTCTCATATTACTTAACTCAAAATGCTGTATCAACATCGTCAGGAAGGCTTACAAAGAAGCCAGAAATTCTGGAATCTCAGAAATGAAAAATGTAGGTGCCGATACTGTGGTCAACGCGCAGCGTTATGCCTGGTCCAGACGGGTGTAATGTAACAGGTAACAATGTACGCTCGTAGTACCCTCCACACGGAGAAGTCGCCTTACATTACGCATTACATTACGCGTTATATTACACCCGTCTGGACCCGGATTTACGCTGGTGTTCAGCGCGTTTTAATTGCCGCAAAGGATAAAAACAGAGGCGTATCGTCGCCTTCACTTCTTCATAGACATGCAATATTGTTGCAAAGTAACCACATAAACTTGAAAAAATCATAATATTCGTCATTGACAGATAAGAAATGGAGTGTTGCGAAACAAATTTTTTTGAAATTAACGCACCCAAAATTCGTTTCATTCTCTCATAACCTGAAAAGGTCATTATTATTTATGGAAATAATGATACAATGAATGGAAATATTAATTCCATAGGTGTGTCTGTTTTTTTCCGCACATGCAAAATGTATTTACCGGGATAAACCCGAAAAATATACGTCAACAACATAGTATTATATTGTGGTACTCAGGCCAAGTGTTTTAATTCCCTCAATAATACAAAAAGTGCTGACGTGAATTCAGTGCCAATTGAGGCGCTTTACTATGATTACATAATTCAATTCAAATTGTTCAACATGACTCAGTACGCAGATAGATTTCACGTCAGTCCTTTTTTCAAAACGTAAAAATATAATTTCTATTATAATAATAATAATTATTCTCTATTGTGTCTCTATTGTGCCTCAATTAATCACGTATACAGCAGCACCTCTGACAATAGCGCATCAACATCTATTCATGTTACGACAAGATTTCAGAAAGGCACTTAAGATATTACTAAGCACTAATCCTTTCCATTCATTGCTTGAATTACTAAGGACTAAGCACTGGACTTAAAAAGTTCTCGAGAGCACAGTACTCAGGAGCACAAAAAGGCCTAAAGGGCTTTAAGAAGAACTGAGCCCAATGCTTTGGCTCAGGTCTGGTCCTCCAGTAGAATAGAGGAATAGAGGAATGAATTCAATGGCTCGGAAAATCGAGGAAGTGCTCCCAAACAAGGGCTATCTAATGAAATTTCAACTTTCTTCAATATCATAGAATGAATAACATTGAATGTTTTCGTTCTTTTTAATGATTTTAAGCGAATTGTTGGCTTCAAATGGAACTAATTGAACTAATGCATCAATCATCAATGAATGGTTTCGTTCTGGGTTTTCTTTCCCAAAATCTGAAAAGTATCTATAAAAAAATTGGTTCAAGCTCTGTGGACAGGAGCTTTCTGGCGCTCTTGTTCAAACAGAAGAATTATATCTCCGAAAGTATTGGTTTCTCAGAGTTGGTCCTCATATCAATGGATTCCTATGACAGAACTGCATCATAAAGGAAATTCAATTCAAATAATTTATTATTTATAGTTATATTTTATAGTTTATTTATCAAGATTAAATGAGCAATCTGAGAATGAGAACTGCACCATGGAAGAAATCAAATTAAAATAGCTGAAATGAATTTGACTCTCTCTTATAGAACAGGATGACATATATGAGTATGAACACAGATCATATAATAAATATATAAATAATAATTATAGCATTCTGTGAACATAGAAGTACGGTTCATTATTGAAATTTCGAAGAATCATATCTCTGAAAGTATTAGCTTGTTGGAGTTGAAAATGATATCAATGGATTTTTAGAGTGCAACTGCATTTATTTTGAAATTTGTAAGTTGAAAATTTTTTTTATTTTCGTTACTCCGAAACCATCCCGCCTATTTTGGCCAAGAGCGAAATTAACCGAGATATTTATCTCCTTAACCTACTCTGAAAATTTCAACTGCCTAGCTCATTCCGTTTGAGATTTATTGTATAAACAAAATTTGAAAATTTTCAAAATTTTTTTTTACACTTTACGGTAAACCGATCAATACAAAACTTCACACGCGTCTGAAAGTCATGATTCTACAATTTGATGCTAAATTTCACATAGATCGACTGATTGGTTTCGGAAATATTCATAAAAAACGTTTTTAGCAAAAACGTCCACAACTCCGAAACCGCTTGATGGATTTGGCCCGTTAACGAACTCTTCCGAGATATTTACGCTCCAAACCTACCCTGCAAAATTAATCCTTTTACTCCTTCCGTTTGAGAGTTATCGTGTTAACGGACGGCCGGACGGCCGGCCGGCCGGACAGAATCGTTTTCAACCACAGATTCTTGTGAGTCGAACCAAATGGTTTGATACCATTTTCAGCCAAAAATTTGAAAATTACAAACATTTGGGCAAATTGATAAGCACTCTGTTCCGAGGAACCAGAGCGCCAATAATTAAATTTTAATTTGTTACTTAAAAAAAAAATTTTTTTTTTCGTTACTCCGAAACTATCTGGCCTGTTTTGCCCAATAACGAACTTAACCGAGACATTCATCTCCCTAACCTTCTCTGAAAATTTCAACTGCCTAGCTCATTCCGATGGCGATTTATTATAGAATTTTTTTTTTGAATTTTCAAAAAATTTTATTTACACTTTGCGGTTACCTGATCAATAAAAAACTTCACATGCGTGTAAAGGTCATGATTCTACAATTTGATGCTAAATTTCAGATTGATCGAGTGATTCTTTTCGGAAATATTCCTAAAAAATATTTTTACTAAAAATGGCCATAACTCCGAAACCGCTCGATGGATTTCACCCATTAACGAACTCGTCCGAGATATTTACGCTCCAAACCCACCTAGCAAATTTAAATCCTCTAACTCCTTTCGTTCGAGAGTTATCGTGCCTACGGCTGGCCTATCGGACCGACTGGACCAGCCGGACAGGATCGATTTTGACCTCGGATTCCTGATCAGTAAGTCGAACCAAATCGTTTGAGACCATTTTCAGCTAAAAATTCGAAAATTACAGATATTTGGGAAATTGATAGGCACTCTGTTCCGAGGAACAAGGGCGCCAAAAACTAGCTGCCCGCCCCGGCTTCGCACGGTTGAAATGGTGATACTAAGTAAACTACAGAATTTCTTTATATAAAACGTTCACAGCATTTTTGTCGTTAGACAATACAAACATTTATTCTTTAGAGGTTACTCTTGAAAGAGCGACATATATTTGGCCATGTGAAAATCACTCATAGCTCAAATATAAGTCTGTAGCGTTGAAAGTTAGACCCTGCGTTTTATTAATGGTCATTGCAAAATATATCTTTACCGGAAATTGTAGGCGTTGAAATTGGCTCAGTAAATCCGATGATATCAGAGGAATTCGGGGAACCAATACATTTATCCTAGCTGAGGCGAGCCTCACGCTCTACATATGATTCTCTGACTCTCTGTATTCGATTTCTATCCCTATACTGGCTGTGCCGGTCTCCCGGTTGGTACCACCGCAACCGCTATGTCTCTGCATTTTAAATCTGCATTATCTTCGAAAATATTCATTTGAATTACATGCTGTGAAGGGCCATATTGATCAACATTAAATGGACAATGCATTTAAGGTACTCAATTGGATGAGGATCAATGCTGTATTGCTTTAAATCGATTCGTAATCAAGCTATTATTTCTCGTAGAATGTAAAGGATATAAAATGGTTATTGTGTGTTATCCTTGAGAGATAGACATATACCATCGCAGACTTTTTTGTATACCATTTCAACGTGTACCATACTGTACCCCATTATTTTGATATATCTCGCAGGGTTAGGCCAGCGTTTGCAATGTAAGCGCAAAAAAATGTGTTTATTTAAGACATCACATTAGAAACCTCTAAAATTATCAGTATTTCTCTAATATATTATGCATGTTTTATACATACAATAAGCCTTCCTATTGAATCACTCTATCTCTAAAAAAACCGCATCAAAATCCTTCACGTAGTTTTAAAGATCTAATCATACATAGGAACAGACAGACAGCGGGAAGCGACTTTGTGTTATACTATGTAAGGATTGGTTCAAGCATTGACGTGAAGTCAGGAGCTTTTGCGCGCATATTCTATTATTTACTCACGTCTATTGGTTACTATTATACGAATTTAGCATCAATATATACCGTATACTCAGCTTTTATATCATATAATACATTTCATAACATTTTGATGACAAACTTCAGCATAACGAGAGAATCATCTTTGATGTCAGAATTTTTAATTCTCACACATGCATTTTACTAGAATTTGAAATACGAGGAAACCTACGCCTCAAGTAAGTCCAGGATATGACATTTACGATATTCTGCGGAAATAAGTAGGTCTGTATTCTACACCGAGTTATAATTGGTTCAGATTTTTATATCTTGAATTATAGAGGTAATAACAACAAAATTTCATGCGCAACCTACCCTGAAAATTGTAAGTCGCTATCACCGTACTCAAGATGTCTTGAGATACATAATATGTTTTCGCATTTTTTTTTTAATTTCTCGAGGTAAGATATTCACAAAATTTCACACACGTCCTTACGTCGATATTCTACAATTAATTACAAAGCTTCAATTCAATCGAGCATGTACTTTTTGAGTTATCGATAAAATAATACTCCAGATGGGGATTGTTACGGTTTTGTTTGAGAACCGCTGGCTCAGCGCGATATGGTTAATACCAAAGGAGGGGAGCGGTAGACTGCGCGAATTTAACGGTCATCTTTTTCCTTTGGTCTTGTGCATTAATTTTTCGAGAACGAGTGCTGGGAAAACGCCATTTTGAATTAATTCCGAATTTTGTGGAATCCTGAAAAAGGGAGCTGATAAATTGGAGTTTTCATATAAAAGCAGGTCAACCCGTGATTTTTCTTTGATTGTATCTCTATTGAATGTTTCTAATACATTTGGTACCAGAGGTTACCGGCTTCTCAGACACTGAGGATATAGAGGCACGCCGTTGTCGAAATGCCAAATTTTATCCCTGAAGATCAAGGGTAAGAAGCACAAGGAAAAATTAGTACGTTTATTCATATTTTCTTTTTTTATTCTCTTTAAGGATTTTTCACCTGCTGTGAAAGTTGGGTCGTTATTGTTTTTGGCCTAGTTCATATTGAGGAGTATTCCTCCCTGGAAGACTTTTCAACGTCCACGTAAGAGCAATATCCGTGATCTCCAACCAGCCTATCGGGGAGAAAAGAACTGACCTTTCGCTGAATCTACCTATCTTAGCAGATAAGTAGTAGTGACCTAGAGTAAGCTAGTTAAGACCCATTTGTACGTTCCTGCCACACAATAAAGAAAAAAAAACATCGACATCAAACATAAATTTGTTGGATTCATTTGTTGGAATAGTCCAGAATAGTGAAAGAACGTCTACGACCCTGCTCCATTGTATATCCTTTTTCTTTGATGGTTTAAGCTAATAAAAAATTAAATAAATAAGATCTGAGAGGAAACGGCGTCCAAAACTAAATAAAACCATCTGGCGCCCCATTCTTTTGATTTCGAAAAACCTGAGCTAGCTGGACGCCTATATTTGCAGTGAAGTTGTTAGAAAAATTTTCATTCACACCTTTTTTATTATACACATAATAAAAAGTTGGCTGCCCAACTTAGTGGCCTTTTCTGGATTGTACTGCTTTGTAGTTATTAATTTTATTTTTCAAGTTGAATTGAAAAGCGAATATTTTGTGCAGGAACTTAATGATAGAGTTACATATATTTTTTGAAAATTGTGATTCAGATTTGATAAATTGGTGTCTATCTCTACATTTGATGATTTTAGATTTGATAAATTTTGACTGATGCATGCTGTTATTCAGAATATTGATAATGAATTTCTGATATTGTTTTACATATCTGCATTTCGTTCCAATTGTTTGATTAATTAATCATATAAATATTCGTATTTATGGTAAAAGGGGAAGGTTAGTTCTTTGGTACGTTCTGTAATTAATAACGGAAACTTAAACATAAACGTAAAATTCTTGAAACGACTCAATTTTCACATCAGTTTTAATATCTTTTTGTTGTATTGCTTTTACTTTTGTTCATTCGGTGTTTGTTTCGGCCTATTTCCGTGGGTTTTGTTTCAGATTTCGGAAGTTCTTTTAGTGAAAGCAGGTTAGGTCCCATCCAATTGATTCGTTGATTGATCTCGTTGTTTACCTTTTTTTCTTCGTGCGTCGATTTTCGATTCTTGAACGGGAGAGTTGACGTTGCGCATTGTGCAATTATTCATTTCACTTCCTGCGGAATTAGACGGAGACCGACGAGGTTGTTTGATAGTACGTAACGGTGGAGTCAGCGGTCCTAAACATTTCCTAGGGAATATTCGTTGAATAATATTGGTGTCTGGAAATTCTTATTGATTGGAAATGGCGTCTAAGATGAAATTCGAAATTAATCGGCTTTCTTCCGAAGAATTACAGTATTTGTTGGCAATTAGAGGAGTTTCGGAGGTGGAGACGGTGAAGACAATGAGAGAAACTTTGCGGAGTTTGATAAAATTGGAAAAAAGTCCGGAGTCGACATTGTCATACCCTCCATATCCGTATAAATTTAAAGATGATTTCACGGCGCTAACGAATACTTCTGCAGAGATAACACGTTTACTTGAAAGTTTTGATGGTTCTGATGATTCGGTAAACAAGAAATTAGTAAATAAGATCAATTTTGCACTCGATCGAATAAATAGATCCAAGCCGTCGAATACCGAAGAGAAAAGTCAGAAATCCTCAATTCTAGTTGAAATATTGGGACTTAAGACACGGATGTCGAAAAAAATTAAGGCTCATCAACGCTCCGTGACTTTTAGCGATAACGTTCTCGATTTAGATGCGGTTCACCCACCCTCATCCGATAGCGGTTCAGAAATTTCAACTTCAGATTCTGACAGCTTAGCAGATTTTGTTCGTGCTAATACTTCTCATTCTACAAATATAGCTTCGGCGGGAGTCACAAAGTTTAAAAAGGTTCCTATTTCTCAATGGAATTTGAGATTTTCGGGAGATAAAGATACCATGTCATTCGCGGCCTTTTTGGAGAAAGTTGAAGACTTGCGAGTTGCTCGTCACGTGACTTATGAAGATTTATTTGATTCGGCTATAGATCTTTTCATCGGGAAAGCTTTAATTTGGTACAGATCGTCTAGGAGTAGAGTTAAAACGTGGTCGGCCCTTATGAATTTAATGCGTGAAGAATTTCAACCACCCCATTATAATGATAGGCTCTTCGGCGAAATCAAACAGAGGACACAGGCATCAGTTGAGTCTGTTGGAATGTACGTGGCTATTATGATAAACATGTTCAATAGGTTGACGGTTCCTCTGCCTGAATTTGTTAGGTTGAAAATTATTTTGGAAAATCTTGCACCTTTTTATCAGGCTCAGTTGGGGGTCACTGTTGTTAATTCTATAGAGGAGTTGCTCAGATTTGGTAGGAGACTCGAGGAACGTAAAGCTGCTGCGGAATCTTTTAGACCACCGCCATCCCGTTGCACTACAAGGTTGCTGGAACCTGACTTGGCTGCAATAGATCAACCATCCACATCTTACTGCGATTTATCTGATTCTAGGGACGTATCATCTTCTGGAGTTGAGGGATTCAAATGTTTCAATTGTGGTAGAAACGGTCATAAAGTGAGGGATTGCAGATCTCCGAGACAGAAGAAGTGCTTCAAGTGTGGTAAATTGAATTTTACGATTCGTACGTGCCCCAAATGTTCCACTAACAAACAACTGTCGGGAAACTAGATAATGGGACACTAGATGGTCGACTAGGCGTCCCTGGGAAAATTGAGACCAAAAAGTTTTCTTCTGTTGTAGATTTTATTTTGTCGAGTGTTGAAAGTGACCTGAGACCTTACTTGGAAGTCAATGTTTACGGTATTAAATTGTTTGGGCTCTTGGATTCCGGTGCTTCCAATACTATCGTAGGTGGTCCTGGGTGGCAAATTTTGAAAAGTTTGGATATTCCTTTGGCAGAGTGCTCATCGAGATCATGCACTGTTGCCAATGGGGAAAAATGTGCAATTTTGGGAACGATAAGCGTGCCTGTAATGGTTCAAGATCGTGTGCGAGTGGTGGATATGCTAGTTGTACCCTCTCTTCCACATATGTTGATTCTGGGCGCTGATTTTTGGCGAATTCTGGGAATTATACCAAATTTGAGGTCGAAGGAGTGGACATTCGCTCCGGATGTTCGTATTGACACTATTAAGGATAGAAACCAGTTATCTGATGATGAACAATCAGCTTTGGATTGGTTGCTGGAGAATGTATTCCAGGGTACTAGCTCAGGAATTGGTTTGACAACTTTAGTTTACCATAGGATCAGGGTGTTGGATGAAACTCCTATCAAGCAAAAATACTATCCTGTCTCTCCAGTGGTCCAAAAACATATAGATGAAGAGCTAGATAAAATGTTGGCTGAGGGTATAGTCGAACCTTCAGATAGCCCTTGGGCTTCACCGATTATTTTGATTAGGAAACCAGACAATTCGTACCGTTTCTGTGTTGATTATAGAAGATTGAATAGGGTAACTATCAAGGATGCCTATCCTCTACCTCGGATACCATCGATTGTTGATAAGCTTCGTAATGCGAATTACTTAAGTTCTATCGATATCAAAAGTGCTTTTTGGAATATTCCAATGGACCCAGATTCGAAGAAGTATACGGCGTTCACAGTTCCTAATCGTGGTCTTTATCATTTTAATCGTCTTCCCTTTGGCTTATGTAATAGTCCCGCTACTTGGCAAAGGTTAATCGATCGCATTCTGGCTGGGGAGCTGAGGGAATACGCATTTCCATATATGGATGATATTATTCTGGCTACTAGAGACTTCAAAGGACATCTACGTCTCTTAGAACTTCTTTTAAGAAAGTTAAGTGAAGCAGGACTTTCAGTAAACCGTTCGAAATGTGAATTCTGTAAACAGGAAATTAAATATTTAGGATATATTGTCGACAGAAATGGGTTACGTATGGATCCAGAGAAGGTGAAGGCCATAGTGACAATTCCTCGACCGAAAACGGTTAGAGAAGTTCGTGGACTGCTAGGAGCCATTAGTTGGTATCGGCGTTTTTTGCCTGATTTCGCACATATGTCTGCACCACTCAATGGATTGTTGAGGAAAAATTGTAAATTTGAATGGACAGAGGAGTGTGAACGTTCTTTTGTTGATATCAAACAGGCTTTGATAAAGGATCCTATTTTGTGTTGCCCAAATTATGAGCTACCCTTCGTAGTTCATTGTGATGCGTCTGGTTATGGACTTGGCGGAGTATTGACTCAACCATATCCTGAGGGGGATAAGGTTATTGCATATGTCAGTAGATCCTTGTCAAAGAATGAACGTAGGTTCACGACAACAGAATTAGAATGTTTGACTGTTCTGTTTTGTCTTGAGAAATTTAGGCCCTATATTGAAGGTATTCGTTTAACTGTTGTAACTGACCATAGTAGCTTGTTGTGGTTGCACAATTTGAAAGATCCTCGTGGTCGAGTGGCCAGATGGGCCGTAACTCTGAACCAGTATGATTTCGATATTGTCCATCGTCCAGGCAAGGAACACAAAGTACCTGATTTTCTTAGTCGTAGTGTACCTAAGATAGACCGAGTTTCGGTTGTACAAAAAATACCTGAAGTTGGCGCACAGGAGGATGCGGGAGATTGTCCTGATAAATGGTATTCTAACATGCTGGACAAAGTTAGTCAGTATCCACACAAATTTCCATCTTGGAGGGTTCTTAATGGGAAATTATATAAATATTGCAAGGTACAATATCCCGAGTTAATGGGGGACGAAGAACGCTGCAAGTTGGTGATCCCAAAAGCTCAGCGAAAGTCATTGATGAAGTCGCTTCATGACGATGTAAAATTTGGGCATTTAGGTGTTCATAAAACGGTTGGAAGGGTTTTACAAAGGTATTACTGGCCCAAGTTACGTGCTGATATTTCCCGGTATATTGGGCATTGTACTGTTTGTAACAAATATAAAGCAGATAGGAAAGCCCCAGCAGGAGTCATGTTGACTCAAATTATGTGGCGAAGCCCTGGGAATTAATTTCCGTGGACTTTGTTGGCCCTTTACCCAAGTCAACTCATGGATATAGATACATATTGGTGGTATGTGATTATTTCTCCAAGTTTCCTCTATTCTTTCCTGTTCGTACCCCCACCGCGGAAAAAAACCATTGAATTAATAGAGGACCAAGTGTTCATGATGTTTGGAGTACCCAAATCTATTGTGGTGGATAACGGGTCTCAATTCCGAAGTAAAAAGTTTGAAAATTTCACGTCATCTTACGGAGTAGAGATAAAATTTACCGCGCGATACCACCCACAGGCAAATCATGCAGAATCGGTCAACAAGATAATGAAGACTATAATTTCTTGTTATGTGGATAACAACCACAAAAAGTGGGACTTGTTTTTGCAAAAGGCCGCGTGTGCCAACCGGTCGTCAACTCACGAAACTATTCGTCATTCACCATATTTCGTGAATTTTGGTTCAGAGATGCATTTGTCGGGAGAATCTCATAATTATCAGCCTGATGAGAGTGAGGAAATAAATATAAAAAACGATAATAATCTTCCTCGGCGTGTTGAAGGATTTCAAAATTTATATTTGGATATTCGGAAATATATGTATAGAGCTTTTGACAGAAGTTCTCGATATTATAACCTCAGGCGCAGAAATGTCAGTTTTAGGGAAGGACAATATGTGTATAAGAAGAATCATGTTTTGTCGGATGCCGCTCAATATTTTACGGCTAAGTTGGCTCCAAAATACCTTGGACCCTTTATGATATCCAAACGAGTTTCACCTTGGACTTACGAGTTAGTAGACGACTATGGAGTGTCTAAAGGGACGTGGAATGCAAAAGATTTGAAGCCTGCCTCAGATAATAGTTGAACTGAAGCCTCGGCGATGATGGGTGCACTTGGGAATTTTGTCTTACAATTAGTGTTGTCGATTGTTGAGTTTTTTTTGATAACTGGGAAGACGACTGGGACTATGACTGTTGTTGCGTATAGTTGATTGGGGATTTCTTTTTTTTTTTTAGTTAATAGGATTAAACTGCCTGGTTGCATATCTAACTTATGGAATGATGTTGTAGGAGAGCGAAATACAGAACACAGTGTGGTAGGGTCAATGACTGGTGGAGGAGAACCCGATGGGCCTCTCATTCTACATGTCAATTACAATTTCATTTTTTTTGTCGATTTTATATTTTTCGACATTTGGCAGCCTTCAGCCGCCAAAGTGTCTTTCAATCTTGAGGAACTATCTCTGCTTTCATGATACGGGTATACCTTTGATGTCTGCTAGCCTTCAGCTTCCAGAGATCTTTCACTTTCTGAAATTAAAGAGTTTCGATTCTCGAATTTCTTTGGAAATTCTCCTTTTTTGGTAGGTGGGGGATGTTACGGTTTTGTTCGAGAACCGCTGGCTCAGCGCGATATGGTTAATACCAAAGGAGGGGAGCGGTAGACTGCGCGAATTTAACGGTCATCTTTTTTCTTTGGTCTTGTGCATTAATTTTTCGAGAACTAGTGCTGGGAAAACGCCATTTTGAATTAATTCCGAATTTTGTGGAATCCTGAAAAAGGGAGTTGATAAATTGGAGTTTTCATATAAAAGCAGGTCAACCCGTGATTTTTCTTTGATTGTATCTCTATTGAATGTTTCTAATACATTTGATACCAGAGGTTACCGGCTTCTCAGACACTGAGGATATAGAGGCACGCCGTTGTCGAAATTCCAAATTTTATCCCTGAAGATCAAGGGTAAGAAGCACAAGGAAAAATTAGTACGTTTATCATATTTTCTTTTTTTATTCTCTTTAAGGATTTTTCACCTGCTGTGAAAGTTGGGTCGTTATTGTTTTTGGCCTAGTTCATATTGAGGAGTATTCCTCCCTGGAAGACTTTTCAACGTCCACGTAAGAGCAATATCCGTGATCTCCAACCAGCCTATCGGGGAGAAAAGAACTGACCTTTCGCTGAATCTACCTATCTTAGCAGATAAGTAGTAGTGACCTAGAGTAAGCTAGTTAAGACCCATTTGTACGTTCCTGCCACACAATAAAGAAAAAAAAACATCGACATCAAACATAAATTTGTTGGAATAGTCCAGAATAGTGAAAGAACATCTACGACCCTGCTCCATTGTATATCCTTTTTCTTTGATGGTTTAAGCTAATAAAAAATTAAATAAATAAGATCTGAGAGGAAACGGCGCCCAAAACTAAATAAAACCATCTGGCGCCCCATTCTTTTGATTTCGAAAAACCTGAGCTAGCTGGACGCCTATATTTGCAGTGAAGTTGTTAGAACAATTTTCATTCACACCTTTTTTATTATACTTATAATAGTATAACGCCGAAACCGTTGGGCCGATTATGCCCAACATCGAACTTAACTCTCCCACTTAGATGCGCAACCTACCCTGTAACACTTTTCGTCCGAAAGTTATCGAGGCAACGGTCACTCATCCAGCTACTGAACTCACCCAGGTCTGCTCGGATCTCCAACAATATAGATCCGATAGTGTTCGAACTTGGAACTTGGTAGTAGAGTTAGGTTTTGAAGGCTCTTGTTAAATTTCAGTGATGTCGGACGAATACGTTCTGATATAGAATCTTTTCAGTGAATTGAAAATAACTGAAAAGATTCTATATATCAGCAAGTATTCGTCCGACATCGCTGAAATTTTGCGAGAGCCTTCAAAACCTAACTCTACTGCCAAGTTCCAAGTTGAATATGATCGGAGGTATATTTTTGAAGATCAGATTTTTTTAAATTTTCTAATAATACGATCCTCACGAAATTTTTTGAAGAATTTTCGAGTCTTCATTCTAGCACTAATAGGCATGTTTGAATTGGATTTCGTATTATTCGAGTTATTGAGGAATAACAGACAAATTTCAAATGGAATTAACTCCAAAACCGTAGGATCGATTATGCCTATTAGCAATCTCAAATGTCGCATTCATATGCCCAACCTACCCTAAAAATTGCAAGTCGCTATTTCTGTCGTTCTGAGATTATCCTGACATAAATAATAAGTAGTAAGTGCTATACGGGTTCTGGGCCACCAGGTGATCCGAACCTCACTTATTTATTTTCGCGGTTAGAATGATGATTGACGCCATGACAGTTGAAACTATCACAGCGCCATCTTGGTGGACGGAATTATTCGGAAGCTTTTGTGAAGGGACGTAGAAATTTATGAAAAAGTTCTCGGAGACGACAGGATTCGATCCCGTAATATTTAACTATGAGACCGGTGTGTTAACCGATGAGCCACAGCCACTAACCTTAAGAGGTACCTTTTTGGCCCCACATCAATCGCAGGTATATGACCCTTTGCATTGTGCGTCTCAGGGGAACTTTTTCAGGTAATTAATATGAGGCAATTGGAATTATTCTATTCGTCATATGAAGTTTGATGCATGAGGTACTAGATCCTTTTTTCGAATTATTATTGAGGGCATTTATCGTTAATATGAAAGGGAATACCATGGATTATTTGTGAATCTTTCGGTTTACGCAGACTTTGGGGGATGATTGTGTTGTTTAGTGATTTTCAGCAGACCCATTGTGAAGCACTGACGTGAAGTCAGGAGCTTTTGCGCGCATTGTCCATTCTCCTGTATTGGAATTGGATTGTTAATTGGGACTCGTATCGGTCTCAGGGACTTTCAGGTCATTCTAATAGTAAAATGAAATTGTCATATGGAGTTTGATCATAAGATACTAGATCCTTTTTTCGAATTATTATTGGGGAGGCATTTATCGTTTATATGAAAGGGAATACCATGGATTATCTGTGAATCATTCGGTTTACGCAGACGAGCAATATAAGGGATTCTAGTGTTTTCAAAAACAATTTATTTTGTGATTTTCAGCAGACCCATTGTGAAGCAATAACATGAAGTCAGGAACTTTTGCGCGCATAGTCCGTTCTCCTGTTGTTAAGTAATGTTCCGCCACTGGCCAAGCACCTCCCTTGCTAGATCGAAGCCTATGTATTTAGCATCAATGCGCAAGATGCTTGCGCATTATGTTCGCGCATGTTTCACCCCAGCACCCCCTAGGGAGCTGGCTTAAGTGAGCATCCATTTTTATTCTTGATTATTATTAACTAAAGAGAGTTGTAAGAAGTTGCACGTATTAGCAGAAGGGTAAGAGTTACCACGTTTTAGTTACAAATATACAGTCCACTAGCTACAGTTGTTTTTATAATCCACAAGTGTCTGTGCCCGTACATCACAGTACACACAAGGAGATAAATTCAACCACCCAAATCAACCAAGTTGGCTCCATTAAGTTCCTACCAAATAGTTGTGCGTAGGAAACACCCGTTATATGGTCCTACGGCCCGTTTAAGTTAGAACATTTTTGGTCCCTCGACCCGCATGAAGCTACAACATTTTGGTCCTGATCGAACCGGATAAAGAATCAACAGTGGAAACGAAGACACGTCGAGATACCCGTGTATTAAGTTTCGGTTCATAGTGTATTCAATTTGTGTATAATCATTTCTACAATTCTTCAAAATGGAAACCGCACGATTGTCCGCATTAAGACAAAAGAGAGGTATGATAAAAGCCCAGTTCACAAGATTCGAATCCTTTTTGGATGATGAAAATAACCATAGTAATATTGAATCATTAGAATCGAGATTAGAAAGAACCAACAAATACTTCGACAATTTCGAGGATATACAAACTGAAATCGAACTTTTAGATATTAATGAAGAAAAAATTTAGAGAAGCTATAGAAAATCAATACTATTCAATCGTAGGGCAAGCGAAGGCTCTTATTAAGTCGAAGCAATCTTCGAATCCCGCAAATGTCAGTGTAGACCCGTTGAGGAATATCAATCTACCTCGGTTAAATCTTCCAGAGTTCTCAGGAAATTTTGATAGTTGGCTTACATTTCACGATGAATTTGTTAATTTAATTCATAACAACAACTCGTTGACAAATATGCAAAAATTCTTTTATTTAAGGTCTTCATTGAAAGATGAGCCTCTTAAGTTGATACAGTGTTACCAGGTATCAAACGAAAATTACCCGATAGTTTATGATCTTCTGATTGAAAGATATCAGAGAACAAGACGAATAGTTGATAGTCACATTAATGCGCTTCTAGAGATCCCGAGCGCCACAAAGGAATCAGCTCAAATGCTTCGCGTTGTAACTGATGGATTTTATAGGCATGTTAGCATACTCAATGAAATGGGTTTACCGGTGAAGCAATGGGATGCGTTTCTCATATGCTTGATTAATACTAAACTCGATAATAACACAAAACGGGAATGGGACAATTCATTGAATGATGAGAACAAAATTCCACAATTCGAAGAAATTATGAAGTTCATGAATAAAAAATGTTTCAGCTTAGAATGCGCGAGAAAGGTGCCTCAAAAAGGTGAACCTATTGAGAGATCAGTCAGATTTGAAAGGCAACACTCATTAGTTACGAAAAATCAAGGCAAAAATTGTAATTTTTTCAAAGGGCCTCATTTACTATTCAATTGTTCCGAGTTTTTGAAATTGTCAATCCCCGAAAGATACGAAGCAGCTAAATTGCGAAAGTTGTGCTTTAATTGTTTAAGATCGGGCCACAGCAAACCTGAATGTAATTCTACCAATTGTAAAAGATGTGGTAGAAGGCATAGTACGCTTTTGCATCCCGAAGAAATGACTCATGAAATTCATACAGAATCACCCGAACTCCTTGAAGCAGTAACAGCAGGTAACTCAGCACGATCTTCAGTGAACAGCACAATAGCGCATACGTCAAATTCCAGGAAAATACAAAGCTCCGAACGATTAGTGTTATTGTCTACTGCGAAGCTCATTATTTTCGATTCTGAAAGAAATCCTCATATTTGCAAGGCACTGTTGGACTCAGGTAGTCAAAGTAATATTATTTCCGGTAGGCTAGCAAAACTCTTAAATTTAAAATTGGAAAATTTAACATTACCCCTTGTGGGAGTAAACAATCAGGTAACGAAAATTACTCATCGAGCTAAGGCAACAGTAAAGTCCTGCAATAGTGCATTTACGAATGACTTATCATTTCTCGTTTTGCCCAACATCACTGAAAGAATTCCCTCTGCAACATTCGACAAGAAACTAGTTTCATTTCCATCAGATGTTCATTTAGCAGATCCTCACTTCAACGTATCGGAGGACATAGATTTACTACTAGGCGCAAACATCTTTTATGAATTAATTCGTCCTAAACAGATTAAGTTGAGTGATTCCTTGCTGCTGCAAGAGAGTGTTTTAGGTTGGATATTAGCAGGCACAGTAGTTCTTAGTCATTCCAAAAGGCGTGAAATGTGTAATATAGCTAGCATAAGTAACGATGAGCTTAACAGTAATCTAAAACATTTTTGAGAACTCGAAGACCTACCAAGAAAAAAATATCTGTCCGTGGAACAAAGGTCAGCTGAAGACTTCTTCGTTCAAACAACAACCCGCGATAAAAACGGTAAATTTATAGTAAGATTACCTTTTGTACGAGAAATCTGCGATTTCGGTGATTCCTATTCGGTTGCGCTAAAAAGGTATAAATCCCTCGAAAATAGGTTTTTTAAGGATATAGATTTAAAACGAGTGTACGGGGAATTCATGAACGAATATATAAATTCGAACCACATGTCTTCACGAGGCATTTTCAAAAACGAATTGATTCCACAACCCTATTTCTTATTACCGCATCATTGTGTTATGAAAAAGGACAGTACGACAACAAGGTGCCGAGTAGTCTTCGATGGTTCAGCACAAACAAGTGCAGGTATATCACTTAATGATACACTTAATCCGGGATATACCTTCCAAGATAACTTATTCGACATAGTCATGCGTCTCCGGCTGTATAAATACGTTTTGAGTAGCGATATAAAAATGATGTTTAGGCAAATCTGGGTTCACCCAGATGATCGAAAATATCAGCAGATATTATGGAAGCCACAGCAAGAAACTGAAGCGCATGTATCTACTCTAGACACAGTTACTTATGGGACAACTAGTGCCCCATTCTTAGCGCAAAGATGTTTACAACAACTAGCACTAGAAAACATGGAAAAATTCCCGCGTACATGTGCGATCATTTTGAACTCCTTTTACATGGATGATCTTTTGGTTAGCTTAAAGACAAGGCAGGAGGTCTTCGAGGTTTATGGGGAATTAACAAGTATTTTAGCCCTTGGTGGTTTCGAGTTGCGGAAGTGGGCTTCGAACGATGAGACAATTTTGGAAAGTATTCTGGAAATTTCGAAGGATAAAGAAAAGGCTGTAGAACTTCGTGAAACATCGAATCTCAAAACATTAGGCATTGCATGGCTCTCAAATTCAGACACGTTAAATTACACGTTAGATATTCGATTCAATTTCAAGGAAGTTAATAAAAGAAATGTGTTGAGCACAATTTCAAAAATTTTTGACCCATTAGGCCTGATAGGTCCAGTTGTCATCAAGTCGAAGATATTTTTGCAACGCCTTTGGCAGTTCAATTTTACTTGGGATGAGCCTTTATCCTCCGATTTTTCCGCAGTTTGGTTGAGCTACGTGAAAGATTTGCAGAACATCAAAGATATAAGGGTAGACAGATTAATGCTGATAGAAGATGCGGAAACAATAGAGCTACACGGTTTCAGCGATGCGTCTGAAGCGGCGTACGGCGCCTGTATTTATTTAGTTTCAACAGATTTGAAGGGTATCCGAAAAAGCGCCTTAGTATGCGCAAAATCCAAAGTAGCACCACATAAAACCTGTACGTTGCCAAGACTAGAATTGTTAGCTGCAACACTACTCGCTAATTTAGCTCATTCCGTTGTGGAAATTTTGGGCGTAAATATTAGCAAACGCTGTTATTACTCGGATTCGACTATCGTCTTGGCATGGCTCAAAGCAGAGCCTTATCGTTTGAGAACGTTCGTAGCAAATCGGGTTTCCGTAATTCAAAATAAGACATCTGTCAATGACTGGAATTACATAAGCACAAGGGAAAATCCAGCTGACATAATATCGCGCGGTGTTACTCCGATTGAGTTGCAGAGTTCACATATCTGGTGGCACGGCCCAGAATTTCTAACGACAGGTGAAATTCCTAAGCTAAATAAAGTTTTGCAGTTTGACTACGATGGTTTGCCTGAACTGAAACCAGATATACAAATTAATCTCAAGGTGACTGAACTGGATAATTCTGAAATAATCAAAAGATATTCCAGTTTAGAAAAATTACGAAGAGTGGTAGCTTATTGTATTCGTTTTAAAAAACATGCATTGAAACAAGATAGGAACTGTAACATTAACCTCACAGTATGTGAGTTAGAATACGCTATGATACTACTCTTAAAGATGGTTCAACGCCAGGAATTTAAGGTAGAGATCGATGCGTTGAACAAGGGAGATAATCTATCCAATCGTAGTAAATTATTAAAATTGCACCCATTTTTGGATAAGGATAACTTATTGCGTGTAGGCGCGAGACTGAAACATTCGGATATTGATTTCACACAAAAACATCCGATAATATTACCGAAAAACAACAAATTAACTAGTCTCCTGATTGAGCATGAACACAAAAAACATTTACATGCAGGCGCTCAGAATCTGTTATCATTGATCAGACTCACTTATTGGCCGATAGATGGTAAGAATCAGGTAAAAGCAGTCATCCGATCATGTATACGTTGCTATAAATTCAACCCAAAACCTGCGGAATTTATAATGGGTAATCTTCCACATGCTCGTGTAACTCCTAGTAGACCGTTCACGAAATGTGGTGTCGATTTTGCCGGTCCAATACTAATCAAGGAAAAGGTCACTCGAAATACCAAATTGATTAAAACATATATTTGCATATTTGTCTGCTTCGCTACGCGAGCTTGTCACATAGAGCTGGTCAATGATCTCAGTACACATAGCTTCCTGAATGCACTGAAGAGATTTATTTCGAGAAGAGGAAAACCTGCGGAAATTACATCCGACAATGGTTTGAATTTTGTCGGTGCCAGTAATCATTTTGAAGAATTATATAGACTTATTAATGATGACACGCACAATCAGGCGATTTTAAATTTTTTGTGTAAGGACAAAATCAAATGGAGTTTTATACCAGCTGCTTCACCTCACATGGGAGGATTATGGGAGGCGGCAGTCAAGTCCACAAAATTTCATTTAAGGCGAACGATAGGTAACAATTCATTGACCTACGAGGAAATGTACACTCTGTTAACGCAAATCGAAGCTTGTTTGAATTCTCGTCCTCTCACCCCATTATCCAATGACCCCGATGATCTGTTACCCCTCTCCCCTTCTCACTTCTTGATCGGCGATTCATTGGTTGCACCACCTCAAGATGATGTACGAGAAGTTAGGTGTAATCGCTTGTCAAGATACCACCTTGTACAGCAAATGATGCAACATTTTTGGGATCGATGGTCTCGCGAGTATTTAACACAACTACAACAACGCAACAAATGGTGTAAGGACCCCGGCCAGCAGCTTCAGGTGGGTAGTCTCGTGGTACTAGTTGAAGAAAACCAACCACCCTTTCGTTGGCCTATGGCTAGGATCACGGAACTGCATCCAGGATCAGACGGAACAGTGCGCGTTGTGAGCCTACGGGTGTGTAATGGAAACGTTTTAAAACGATCTATCGCGAAAGTGTGTGTGTTACCGATTCCCAAGGATTAGTAATCTATACTATCATATTTGTTTTGGACTATGTATATATGTATAAGGCTATTTTCATTCATTGTTTGTGTAATGCTTTTTAATGTTGAAAGCTGAGATCTTTCAAGGGAGGTGGCATGTTAAGTAATGTTCCGCCACTGGCCAAGCACCTCCCTTGCTAGATCGAAGCCTATGTATTTAGCATCAATGCGCAAGATGCTTGCGCATTATGTTCGCGCATGTTTCACCCCAGCACCCCCTAGGGAGCTGGCTTAAGTGAGCATCCATTTTTATTCTTGATTATTATTAACTTAAGAGAGTTGTAAGAAGTTGCACGTATTAGCAGAAGGGTAAGAGTTACCACGTTTTAGTTACAAATATACAGTCCACTAGCTACAGTTGTTTTTATAATCCACAAGTGTCTGTGCCCGTACATCACAGTACACATGGACATAAATTCAACCACCCAAATCAACCAAGTTGGCTCCATTAAGTTCCTACCAAATAGTTGTGCGTAGGAAACACCCGTTATATGGTCCTACGACCCGTTTAAGTTAGAACATTTTTGGTCCCTCGACCCGCATGAAGCTACAACACCTGTATTGGAATTGGATTGTGAATTGGGACTCGTATCGCTCTCAGGGACTTTCAGGTTATTCTAATAGTAAAATGAAATTGTCATATGAAGTTTGATGCATGAGGTACTAGATCGTTTTTTTCGGATTATTCGCAGGTACTAGATCCTTTTTTTCGGATTATTATTGGGTTGGCATTTATCGTTTATTTGAAAGGGAATACTTATAACATGGATTATTTGTGAATCTTTTGGTTTACGCGGTCGAGAAATATAACTTTGGGGGATGATTGTGTGGTTTTGAAAATTTGTTGTCATAACGAGTAAATTCAATGGAAAGCGTGTTTGTCAGCAAGCTGGGTGTACGGATTTGAAACATCCTAATGAACCTGAGTGAAATAGCCGAAAGTTTTTATTCAAATTCTTCATATTCAAGGGCAGCAGTTATTAACGAATAAGCTTTTCCCAAAGGAGACTGCACGGGTTCAGACTCAATTTCGATGATTTTTATGTGTAAATTCCTATGACGATTTCTAAGCTCGAATTTAGCAAAAATGGTTCTTTTCACATGAATATATGTAGATTTCTCAGCATCTCTAGATGATTGGAAAATTATTACTGTTCTTCACAGCAATCGCACCCTTGTCTCCAAGCAATACTTTTTCAACCAGATAAACATCATGCTGCTTTGTTTTTTGCAATTCTTCTTGATAGAAAGCACCACTTATAAGCCTACCGGTAAAGAAGGTTACTCGCTGGGTAGGTGAATTGGACTTTTGTGATTTTAAATAGTTCAGTAGTCCATTGATACCCTTTTGTGAAAACGTGTCTAAATTTACGTACAATTCTTCTGAAATTTATAAGGTCATGTGACTGTAGGCGAATTTATATATGTCGTTCTTTGTATTAACGTCATGGGGTTTCATGCCTATAGTTCAATGTTTTTTATTATTATACTCATTTCACCACATCTTGAAGGATCCATCGATATGTTCCACTGAATTTTTTGTAAAGCACCTCTTTCAACGTTCTTATAACCAACTCCACTATTGGAGCTTTCATATCACTATATATATTATAATGATGCTTTTTATAAACTTGTTCATGAAATTATCGGTTGAAATATTCAGTTCATTGATCAGATTGCAAGTTGGTAGGTGCCATGCTTGAGGATATCGACAAAAGACACTTCTTCGCCAGTTTTCCTTTTCAATGGTCGAGCCCAATATGAATTTAGAAAAGCAATCAATTACAACGAGAACTTACATTACTTGTGGCAAGCTTATCAAGCTATCCTAAATGCATTGTAGGGGTTGTATACTTTTGATTTGGCAGCGAGCTAACATAACAACAAATGTGGGTGGTTGTATACGAACAAATTCCATTTTTGATGTATTATGGATACTTTAACAAAGCATATGAGACATATTTTCTGTCATTTCAACGTAAGCACAATTGTTTTCGAAAAAATCTTTGGGTAGTTACTCGACATTGTGAAAATCGATTTGAAGTCAAAAATATTAAATATTTGCTTGGCACTGAGACAAAATGTGCAAAATGTGAAATTTTGTATTCTTACTATCTGGAAAGATTACATGAAAGATTGTACATTTGTACTGTTCCGAGATTGACATCGCTTCACTAAATAGTAACAATATTTGGATGAAAATGAATCCTATTTACACAAAAATTCACAAACGTATTAGAGGATTGACATTTATGATAAAATAATAATCTCCTACTCAGAAGGACTATAATTTTTGATTTTGTTTGCATTGAGACTGATTTGACGTATTGTATTTTCCAAAATAAATTTTATTTTTTCAGATACTGTATACTGTATTGTAGTCAAATTATTTTTGGTATATTTATTCAACAATATCCAGAAGAAATGTTAAATTATAGAAATGAGGGTGAACTCAACCACCCAAAGCGAATTACAGAAAAAGCAGTCAGGTATTTTCTTTGAATTTAACGATACGGTAGTCGGACATGGGTACAAAGGTATATTTATCTGACCTAGTGAATGATGGGGTGCTAACTTGACCGCATACCTTTATGAAACCCGGGCATGGGGTTTATTCTAACCATTGTTGGGATCTATTGTTTTGGATATTGGGTGATTTGTGAAACAATTTTGATATTTATTGCATGTTGAGTGGTCTGATTTCTCTTTCAATATTCAGGAATCGTGTAAACAAAGTGAGGTGATTTTTCGGATTCTTCTGAGCTCCTAGTATGTCATAATACATTTTTGATAGTAATACGAAATGTAACTCTCATTTATTTTTTCGTTGTAAAATTGGTTAACAAATATATCATGGATATGTAAGTCATCAGGAGCTTGGCGTCCTTTTGAACATTTGATTCCCATGGTGTCATTGGATAGATGTTCAATTGTTACTTCAAACGATAAAGAGAAGGAACTTCAATCGAGCCCTTTTTCAGGTATCTTCCGCTTACGGCGAATACCTTCATGAATCTTTAAAAGTTGAAATAAAGACGTTTTCATTTCAGCTTTACAAAAATGGTCAGCATGGAGGATTAAGCTATAAAGTCGTTGGTTACAGTAAAATCGATAGGAGAATTAGTTTTTCACGCTCACAATTGTCGGGATATTAAGAAAAAATCTTATTGTGATGAGGAACTTGTTGAGATTTAAATATATGAAAAACAGGCCTGGTCAGTGGATATCAAATGAGAAGGTGTGATTTTGAAACTTTATCATCTGGCTGATGCTTGAGATGCTGTATTGAGAACGATCAGCATGTTTGATATAGGGGCATGACTTGGTTATGAAGGGAGGGACGACGATGAATTGGCAATATACACAGGATTGCAATAGATATGTGGAGGAAGATACGACGTATGATATTGGAGATGCAGAGAAAGAGACTGCGATGGATACTGAATTTATTAACAAATCAGCTTTTCACAATTATTTAGCGCGTCTTCTTGACATAATGGATAGTGTCATCATGACATGATGTCATGATGACATCGTAAATTTTTCCGGCTCATTTTTCCATTATTTTATACGATACAAAGTAAAACATCTATCTATGGGAGATGATAGCCCTAAATAAGGGCCCTGTAGCGGTCTTCGAACATCTGAAGTTCTCAATAATCATCGCTTGGACTGTCAGACCTGGTTTTGAAAGAGACCCTCCTGGCCTTACGAGCAACATTTTCCCTTTTCGAATTCAAATATTGAAGGGAATTCTGAACAAGAAGGAATATTTTTGAAAACTAGCGGAGGTGATTCTTCTCCAAGAGAACCCATGCGCCTACAGAGAATTATATTTGTGAGAGGAGACTTTTGAAAGGTTATGTAGTATTTATAATTTGTTCGTTCTTCTCCTCTTGTCTTTTAATTTTTCAGGAGTTTCGGGTACCTTGGAGAAACCTCTCCGTTTTTTGACGAAGGAGTCCATATTGAAGAAATAAATGCCTATCAATATTTTTAAATTGCAGTTAATTTTGTGAACAATAGTTACAAATCACACACTCACGGGGAGACAGGGTTTTTTTGCTGAGGTTTTTCCCTAAGCTCTTGTATCATACGTCCAATTGTATGGTACCCCGTTACACCAACCTCTGCTAACACATATACAGCTCTCAGTCAAAATAATATATATATATATATAATGGATAGTGTTGATCATTATTCATTTCATTTAATTTCGAGTTATTCTGATGAACGATGTTTAAATAATTTGAGATAATTTGTAATGAAAAATTAGAGTTTAGTTGCCATTTTTTATATTAAAAAAGCAGTTTTTTAGATATGATCATATTACTTTTCCTAATAAATAACTTCAGCTATTCGAAGTTGCCAAATATTGTATTCTTTCAAAAGTATCTACAGTGCATTTTTTAGGCATGCAGCAAGCATAGCTCGTCAACTATAGAGAGAGAGAGAATTAACTTTATTAGCATACGACCGAAGTCTTCCAGCCTATTACACTCAGGTTCGTCAACTATATTACTGATATCAAGCTATTATCATTAACTTTATGAAGACTTTGTGTTGGATACTTTTCGTGTGTGTCCTGGGATCCTTTATATATGTTGGTGTGCAAACTCTTTGAATAGTTTTCCCTAATGTGATCAATACTCATATAGTCATGGAATTTATCATGTTTCTTGATTGTGTGTTTCCTTAAAGCATCGTTTCATGTGAATTTCTTTCCACATATGAAACAAGCAAAGCCAATTTGCTTATGTATATTCATGTGTCTGCTCAAATTATTGGGTTGGGTGTATTGTATTTCACAAATGCTGTAGGTATGTATTCTGTTGATATATAAAAATGAGACTGATAAGTATACGCGTTAAATACTCTTTATATCCACTATATACATTTTTATAGCAGTTTTATATAAGTTTTGCATTCACTTTATAACTGAATATGTATCCATTCATGAAATTCTACGGTCATAATAGATCAGTCCAAGCACAATCATAACAATCTATACACATTCTTTATAGAAATTCAATAGAACACAGGAACAAAATTTGCCATATTTATTTGTGTATTTTCATAGACATTCTAGTATATTCGTATAGATTCATACATCTTCGTATACAGTCATGAATCAATCAATTTTGCTGAGGAGTATCAAGACATGTATTCGTTTTATAGTTTGGATATATGTATACACTCATACATTTTTGTCGTATTCCATATGAATTCATCACGAAAAAGATGTAAGAACAAGCGAATTTGATGATGATTAAGGGTGAAAATACAACCTACATACATACGTAACCAAGAAAAAGATGGAAAAACATGCATCAAGCTATCATCAAGCTATCATCGAACTACCATCAAACTAGCATCAAATTATCATTAAACTGTCATCAAACTATCATAGCAGCTACTTCATGTACAGTTTATATCAGTTTTGTGTATTTTTCCTAGACATTCGAGCATCTTCGTATACATTCGTGCATCTTCGTACACATTCACAATCAGTTTAGCATAGGAGTATCAAGACATGTATTAGTTTTATAGTTTGGATATATGTATACAATCAAGCATTTTTGTCGTACTTCATATGAATTCATCACGAAAAAGATGGAAAAACATGCGAATTTGATGATGATTTAGGTTGAAAATACAACCTACATACATACGTAACCAAGGAAAAGATGGAAAAACATGCGTCAAGCTATCATCAAGCTATCATCAAACTACCATCAAGCCACCATCAAATTAGCATCAAACTATCATAGCAACTACTTCATGTATAGTTTACATCAGTTTTGGGATATTTTCGTAGACATTAGAGCATCTTCGTATACATTCGTGCATCTTCGCACACATTCACAATCAGTTTAGCATAGGAGTATCAAGACATGTATTCGTATTATAGTTTGGATATATGTATACAATCATGCATTTTTGTCGTACTTCATATGAATTAATCACGAAAAAGATGGAAGAACATGCGAATTTGATGATGATTTAGGATAAATATACAACCCACATACATACGTAACCAAGAAAAAGATGGAAAAACATCCGTCAAGCGTGTAGCCATTATCATTTAATTTATGAAAGATAGCTTTCTTCATGCAGCACCTCAAGCGTACTTTATATATGATTTGCAACCACTTTATGTATAGTTTATATCAGTTTTGTGTATTTTCGTAGACATTCGAGTATCTTCGTACACCTTCGTACATCTTCGTATACATTCAAATCAATCAATTTTGTATAGGAGTATCAAGGCTTGTTGTTTATATCAATTTTTTTTTTCATAGACATTCGAGCATCTTCGTATACATTCGTGCATCTTCGTATACAGTCATGAATCATTCAATTTTGCTTAGAAGTATGTACATGTTTTCGTATTATAGTTTGGATATATGTATACAATCATGCATTTTTGTCATACTTCATATGAATTAATCACGAAAAAGATGGAAGAACATGCGAATTTGATGATGATTTAGGATGAATATACAACCTACATACATACGTAACCAAGAAAAGGATAGAAAAACAGTGCGATTTTACTGATTATTCAAGATCAATATACAGATGAAGATACACCAGGTCGATACCATTACAGATGTATCAAGAATATATATCTAGACTTGTACAATTCATTTGAGTAAACACAGGGATGCAGAAATGTATTTGTAATAGATGACTCGGCTACTTCCATTCCAAAGAAAATCTTGCTATTCACGCGTTAGTTTTTATGAATTGTCCAAAGACCCAATATGGAATATTGAGAAGAGATTGACATAAATACGACAATACTTCCGATTATGCTTGAGGGGATAATCCTTATGAAATTACTAGAGTTAACAAAAAATGGTATAAGGGATGATGAAAGTTGAAAATAATGATATTCTGATTATGCAGGGGTCAGATCGAAACTGTACGCAGTGAAAAACTCAACAACGAATGATGAAATTAATATACAGAAGTGTTTCAACACCAACGCTAGTGGGCGACATTCACTGTCGGGGCAAAAATTAACAGTGCTGTGTCTAAGCTTCCTGAAGGATACAGCAACTATTTTGGCGCGCCCACTAGCGTTGGTGTTGGAACACTTCTGTATATTAATTTCATCATTCGTTGTTGAGTTTTTCACTGTGTACAGTTTCGATCTGACCCCTGCATAATCAGAATATGTATATATATATTTATGTATATATATATGTATATATTATTTTCAACTTTCATCATCCCTTATACCATTTTTTGTTAACCCTAGTAATTTCATAAGCATTATCCCCTCAAGCATAATCGGAAGTATTGTCGTATTTATGTCAATCTCTTCTCAATATTCCATATTGGGTCTTTGGACAATTCATAAAAACTAACGCGTGAATAGCAAGATTTTCTTTGGAATGGAAGTAGCCGAGTCATCTATTACAAATACATTTAAGCATCCCTGTGTTTACTCAAATAAATTGTACAAGTCTAGATATATATTCTTGATACATCTGTAATGGTATCGACCTGGTGTATCTTCATCTGTATATTGATCTTGAATAATCAGTAAAATCGCACTGTTTTTCTATCCTTTTCTTGGTTACGTATGTATGTAGGTTGTATATTCATCCTAAATCATCATCAAATTCGCATGTTCTTCCATCTTTTTCGTGATTAATTCATATGAAGTATGACAAAAATGCATGATTGTATACATATATTATCCAAACTACAATACGAATACATTTACATACTCCTAAGCAAAATTGATTGATTCATGACTGTATACGAAGATGCACGAATGTATACGAAGATGCTCGAAAGTCCATGAAAAATACACAAAATTGATATAAACAACAAGCCTTGATACTCCTATACAAAATTGATTGATTTGAATGTATACGAAGATGTACGAAGGTGTACGAAGATACTCGAATGTCTACGAAAATACACAAAACTGATATAAACTATACATAAAGTGGTTGCAAATCATATATAAAGTACGCTTGAGGTGCTGCATGAAGAAAGCTATCCTTCATAAATTTAATGATAATGGCTACACGCTTGACGCATGTTTTTCCATCTTTTTCTTGGTTACGTATGTATGTAGTGTAGGTTGTATATTTATCCTAAATCATCATCAAATTCGCATGTTCTTCCATCTTTTTCTTGATTAATTCATATGAAGTACGACAAAAATGCATGATTGTATACCTATATCCAAACTATAATACGAATACATGTCTTGATACTCCTATGCTAAACTGATTGTGAATGTGTACGAAGATGCACGAATGTATACGAAGATGCTCTAATGTCTACGAAAATATCCCAAAACTGATGTAAACTATACATGAAGTAGTTGCTATGATAGTTTGATGCTAATTTGATGGTGGCTTGATGGTAGTTTGATGATAGCTTGATGATAGCTTGACGCATGTTTTTCCATCTTTTCCTTGGGAACGTATGTATGTAGGTTGTATTTTCAACCTAAATCATCATCAAATTCGCATGTTTTTCCATCTTTTTCGTGATGAATTCATATGAAGTACGACAAAAATGCATGATTGTATACATATATCCAAACTATAATACGAATACATGTCTTGATACTCCTATGCTAAACTGATTGTGAATGTGTACGAAGATGCACGAATGTATACGAAGATGCTCGAATGTCTATGAAAAATACACAAAACTGATATAAACTGTACATAAAGTAGTTGCTATGATAGTTTGATGATAGTTTAATGATAATTTGATGCTAGTTTGATGGTAGTTCGATGATAGCTTGATGATAGCTTGACGCATGTTTTTCCATCTTTTTCTTGGTTACGTATGTATGAAGGTTGTATTTTCATCCTAAATCATCATCAAATTCGCTTGTTTTTACATCTGTTTCGTGATGAATTCATATGGAATATGACAGAAATGCATGAGTGTATACATATATTCAAACTATAAAACGAATACATATCTTGATACTCCTATGCTAAACTGATTGTGAATGTGTACGAAGATGCACGAATATATACGAAGATGCTCGAATGTCTATAAAAAATACACAAAACTGATATAAACTGTACATAAAGTAGTTATATGATAGTTTGATGATAGTTTAATGATAATTTGATGCTAGTTTGATGGTAGTTCGATGATAGCTTGATGATAGCTTGACGCATGTTTTTCCATCTTTTTCTTGGTTACGTATGTATGTAGGTTGTATTTTCATCCTAAATCATCATCAAATTCGCTTGTTCTTACATCTTTCTCGTGATGAATTCATATGGAATACGACAAAAATGCCTGAGTGTATACATATATCCAAACTATAAAACTAATACATGTCTTGATACTCCTATGCTAAACTGATTGTGAATGTGTACGAAGATGCACGAATGTATACGAAGATGCTCGAATGTCTAGGAAAAATACACAAAACTGATATAAACTGTACATAAAGTAGTTGCTATGATAGTTTGATGATAGTTTAATGATAATTTGATGCTAGTTTGATGGTAGTTCGATGCTAGTTTGATGGTAGTTCGATGATAGCTTGATGATAGCTTGACGCATGTTTTTCCATCTTTTTCTTGGTTACGTATGTAAGTAGGTTGTATTTTCACCCTAAATCAACATCAAATTCGCTTGTTCTTACATCTTTTTCGTGATGAATTCATATGGAATACGACAAAAATGTATGAGTGTATACATATATCCAAACTATAAAACGAATACATGTCTTGATACTCCTCAGCAAAATTGATTGATTCATGACTGTATACGAAGATGTATGAATCTATACGAATATACTAGAATGTCTATGAAAATACACAAATAAATATGGCAAATTTTGTTCCTGTGTTCTATTGAATTTCTATAAAGAATGTGTATAGATTGTTATGATTGTGCTTGGACTGATCTATTATGACCGTAGAATTTCATGAATGGATACATATTCAGTTATAAAGTGAATGCAAAACGTATATAAAACAGCTATAAAAATGTATATAGTGGATATAAGGAGTATTTAACGCGTATACTTATCAGTCTCATTTTTATATATCAACAGAATACATACCTACAGCATTTGTGAAAAACAATACACCCAACCCAATAATTTGAGCAGACACATGAATATACATAAGCAAATTGGCTTTGCTTGTTTCGTATGTGGAAAGAAATTCACATGAAACGATGCTTCAAGGAAACACACAATCAAGAAACATGATAAATTCCATGACTATATGAGTATTGATCACATTAGGGAAAACTATTCAAAGAGTTTGCACACCAACATAAGGGATCCCAGGACACACACGAAAGGTATCCAACACAAAGTCTTCATAAAGTTAATGATGATGGCTTGATATCAGTAATATAGTTGACGAGCTATGCTTGCTGCATGCCAAAAAATGCACTGTAGATACTTTTGAAAGAATACAATATTTGGCAACTTCGAATAGCTGAAGTTATTTATTAGGAAAAGTATTATGAGCATATCTGAAAAACTGCTTTTTTAAAATAAAAAATGGCAACTAAACTCTAATTTTTCATTACAAATTATCTCAAATTATTTAGGCATCGTTCATCAGAATAACTCGAAATTAAATGAAATGAATAATGATCAACACTATCCATTATGTCAAGAAGACGCGCTAAATAATTGTGAAAAGCTGATTTGTTAATAAATTCAGTATCCATCGCAGTCTCTTTCTCTGCATCTTCAATATCATACGTCGTATCTTCCTCCACATATCTATTGCAATCCTGTGTATATTGCCAATTCATCGTCGTCCCTCCCTTCATAACCAAGTCATGCCCCTATATCAAACATGCTGATCGTTCTCAATACAGCATCTCAAGCATCAGCCAGATGATAAAGTTTCAAAATCACACCTTCTCATTTGATATCCACTGACCAGGTCTGTTTTTCATATATTTAAATCTCAACAAGTTCCTCATCACAATAAGATTTTTTCTTAATATCCCGACAATTGTGAGCTTGAAAAACTAATTCTCCTATCGATTTCACTGTAACCAACGACTTTATAGCTTAATCCTCCATGCTGACCATTTTTGTAAAGCTGAAATGAAAACGTCTTTATTTCAACTTTTAAAGATTCATGAAGGTATTCGCCGTGAGCAAAAGATACCTGAAAAAGGGCTCGATTGAAGTTCCTTCTCTTTATCGTTTGAAGTAACAATTGAACATCTATCCAATGACACCATGGGAATCAAATGTTCAAAAGGACGCCAAGCTCCTGATGACTAACATATCCATGATATATTTGTTAACCAATTTTACAACGAAGAAATAAATGAGTGTTACATTTCGTATTACTATCAAAAATGTATTATGACATACTAGGAGCTCAGAAGAATCCGAAAAACCACCCCACTTTGTTTACACGATTCCTGAATATTGAAAAAGAAATCAGACCACTCAACATGCAATAAATATCACAATTGTTTCACAAATCACCCAATATCCAAAACAATAGATCTCAACAATGGTTAGAAAAAACCCCATGCCCGGGTTTCATAATGGTATGCGGTCAAGTTAGCACCCCATCATTTACTAGGTCAGATGAATATGCCTTTGTACCCATGTCCGACTACCGTATCGTTAAATTCAAAGAAGATACCTGACTGCTTTTTCTGTAATTCGCTTTGGGTGGTTGAGTTCACCCTCATTTCTATAATTAACATTTCTTCTGGATATTGCCAAATAAATATACCAAAAATAATTTGACTACAATACAGTATACAGTATCTGAAGAAATAAAATTTATTTTGGAAAATTTGGAAAATACAATACGTCAAATCAGTCTCAATGCAAACAAAATAAAAAATTATAGTCCTTCTGAATAGGAGATTATTATTTTATCATAAATGTCAATCCTCTAATACGTTTGTGAATTTTTGCGTAAATAGGATTTATTTTCATCCAAATATTGTTACTATTTAGTGAAGCGATGTCAATCTTGGAACAGTACAAATGTACAATCTTTCATGTAATCTTTCCAGATAGTAAGAATACAAAATTTCACATTTTGCATATTTTGTCTTAGTGCCAAGCAAATATTTAATATTTTTGACTTCAAATCGATGTTCACAATGTCGAGTACCTACCCAAAGTTTTTTTTCGAAAACAATTGTGCTTACGTTGAAATGACAGAAAATATGTCTCATATGCTTTGTTAAAGTATCCATAATACATCAAAAATGGAATTTGTTCGTATACAACCACCCACATTTGTTGTTATGTTAGCTCGCTGCCAAATCAAAAGTATACAACCCCTACAATGCATTTAGGATAGCTTGATAAGCTTGCCACAAGTAATGTTAGTTCTCGTTGTAATTGATTGCTTTTCTAAATTCATATTGGGCTCGACCATTGAAAAGGAAATCTGATGAAGAAGTGTCTTTTGTCGATATCCTCAAGCATGGCACCTACCAACTTGCAATCTGATCAATGAACTGAATATTTCAACCGATAATTTCATGAACAAGTCATTAAAAAGCATCATTATAATATATATAGTGATATGAAAGCTGCAATAGTGGAGTTGGTTATAAGAACGTTGAAAGAGGTGCTTTACAAAAAATTCAGTGGAACATATCGATGGATCCTTCAAGATGTGGTAAAATGAGTATAATAATAAAAAACATTGAACTATTGGCATGAAACGCCATGACGTTAATACAAAGAACAACGTTTATAAATTCGCCCAAAGTCACATGACCTTATAAATTTCAGAAGAATTGTACGTAAATTTAGACACGTTTTCACAAAAGGGTATCAATGGACTACTGAACTATTTAAAATCACAAAAGTCCAACCCACCTACCCAGCGAGTTACCTACTTTACCGGTAGGCCAATAAGTGGTGCTTTCTATCAAGAAGAATTGCAAAAAACAAAGCAGCATGATGTTTATCTGGTTGAAAAAGTATTGCGTGGAGATAAGAGTGCGATTGCTGTGGAGAACAGTAATAATTTTCCAATCATCTAGAGATGCTGAGAAATCTACATATATTCATGTGAAAAGAACCATTTTTGCTAAATTCGAGCTTAGAAATCCTCATAGGAATTTACACATAAAAATCATCGAAATTGAGTCTGAACCCGTGCAGTCTCCTTTGAGAAAAGCTTATTCGTTAACAACTGCTGCCCTTGAATATAAAGAATTTAAATGAAAGCTTTCGGCTATTTCACTCAGGTTCATTAGGATGTTTCAAATCCGTACACCCAGCTTGCTGACAAACACGCTTTCCATTGATTTTACTCGTTATGACAACAAATTTTCAAAACCACACAATCATCCCCCAAAGTTATATTTCTCGACCGCGTAAACCAAAAGATTCACAAATAATCCATGTTATGAGTATTCCCTTTCAAATAAACGATAAATGCCTACCCAATAATAATCCGAAAAAAAGGATCTAGTACCTGCGAATGATCCGAAAAAACGATCTAGTACCTCATGCATCAAACTTCATATGACAATTTCATTTTACTATTAGAATAACTTGAAAGTCCCTGAGAGCGATACGAGTCCCAATTAACAATCCAATTCCAATACAGGAGAATGGACAATGCACGCAAAAGTTCCTGACTTCACGTTATTGCTCCACAATGGGTCTGCTGAAAATCACAAGATAAATTGTTTTTGAAAACACTAGAATCCCTTGTATTGCTCGTCTGCGTAAACCGAATGATTCACAGATAATCCATGGTATTCCCTTTCATAGTAACGATAAATGCCTTCCCAATAATAATTCGAAAAAAGGATCTAGTACCTCATGATCAAACTTCATATGACAGTTTCATTTTACTATTAGAATGACCTGAAAGTCCCTGAGACCGATACGAGTCCCAATTAACAATCAGGAGAATACAGGAGAATGGACAATGCACGCAAAAGCTCCTGACTTCACGTCAGTGCTTCACAATGGGTCTGCTGAAAATCACAAAACCACACAATCATCCCCCAAAGTCTGCGTAAACCGAAAGATTCACAAATAATCCATGGTATTCCCTTTCATATAAACGATAAATGCCCTCAATAATAATTCGAAAAAAAGGTCTAGTACCTCATGCATCAAACTTCATATGACGAATAGAATAATTCCAATTGCCTCATATCAATTACCTGAAAAAGGTCCCCTGAGACGCACATTGCAAAGGGTCATATACCTGCGATTGATGTGGGACCAAAAAGGTACCTCTTAAGGTTAGTGGCTGTGGCTCATCGGTTAACACACCGTTCTCATAGTAAAATATTACGGGTTCGAATCCCGTCGTCTCCGAGAACTTTTTCATAAATTTCTACGTCCCTTCACAAAAGCTTCCGAAAAATTCCGTCCATCAAGATGGCGCTGTGATAGTTTCAACTGTCATGGCGTCAATCATCATTCTAACCGCGAAAATAAATAAGTGAGGTTCGGATCACCTGGTGGCCCAGAACCCGTATAGCACTTACTACTATAATATTTTTTTATAATTTTGTTAAAATTTTTTATTAATACGATTCTGACAAAGGTTCACGTCAGTATTCTACAACTAGCTACCAAGTTTCAATTCAATCGGATCTGTATTGATTGATGACAAAAGTATTACTCGGAAACCGTTTGGTCGATTATGCCCATTGACGAACTCGTCCGTCGTATTAGGAGGCGCCACTTACCCTGAAAATTTCAAGTCCCTATCTCTTTCCGTTCTCAAGTTATCGTGGCAATGGTCAGCCGGCCGGATAGAATCAAATTTGACCTCGAATTTGGATTTTTCTTCAGTGAGTGGAACTTAATCGTTTGAGACCATTTTCGGTAAGCAATTCGAAAATTACAGAAATTTGGGCAAAATGATAACGCAATGTTCCCCAGAACATGTGCGAAAAAATCAATTGAATTTTTTTGACGATTTTTTGATAACTCCATGTATAATGGTAAGTTCTTCATATAAAGATAAATTTCAGTAGTCCATGGTGTCACAAAACAGTGGAATCTAATGACACCATATTAGTTCTTTAATCATGTTTTTGTTTCTGCGGGGGTATCAATACCCAATTATGAGATTGAGAATTAGTCTTCTCTTGTATAATCTGCAAAAATTAGAAGAATCTTCTTGAAATCGACTGCGATCGTCTTGTTTAGTTATTTTATAATACAATTTCTTTTACAGGCATCAGTACGCATGGATGCATACTTTTCCGATGAAGAAAGGATAGAACGAGTGGAAAATGTTTTAGGAGAGGTTATAATTTTTCACTTATGTCGATTCTCTAGATATTCAAGGTTTCTCAATTTTTAGCTTTCTTTGAAAAAATGTCAACATGTACAAATAGGAAACCCTGGAATTACCAAAGGAATTTCTGGTGGTGAGCGGAAGAGATTAGCCCTTGCTGCAGAACTTTTAACCGATCCATCCCTGCTTTTCTGCGATGAGCCCACCTCAGGACTGGATTCATTCATGTCACTTAATGTAGTCCAGATGCTCAAAGCGATGGCAAAAACTGGAAGAACGGTTATTTGTACTCTTCATCAACCTTCCTCTGAACTCTTCCAAATGTTTGATAAAATCTGTTTCATGGCGGAAGGTAGAGTGGCATTTTTTGGTGATTCCTTAGAAGCGAACACCTTCTTCGAAAGGTGAGCTGACAATATGAAATATAAGTAGATATGTATCGAACTATGACGTGCCTCAGATTCCAACTTAAAAATCTGGACGTTGACGTTCAAATCGGGCGATTTGGGAGATAGGTTTAAATGATTTACTATAATTATTTTCTTGGACAGATATACTTCTCTCAATGTGAATCAACGAGGTGTCGTTTCTTGTGAGAAATAGAAATCAAATGTTTTCAAGAAATTTGACACAGGTTCTTAATAGTCTAGTCAACAAGTGCTTTTTAGTTCAAAATTTTTGTGTATTTTCCGAAAATTATGATTGGGATGTCATTCGATTCGGAATGGCATGTAGATAGTTTTTGAGAAAATGCTATAAGGTCGCTCGAAAAAATTGCAATAGTTATAAACAATCAAGTGAATAAAAGGAGGGGCTTTGGTTTTTCGCCAATATCTCAAAAACTATCTTAGATAATTCAAATTTGAAAAAAAAGAGGAGAAAATTTTCTAAGCGAATATCTCAACTCCTGTAACTAGTACCAATATTTATAATTTTCCCAGAGGGTTCAAAATACTCCCGAAAACGGGTAGTTCTGCTTGCGTAAGCCTAGCCACCTTAGGAGTTTTCATGAATAAATATTATTTAAACTTATTAAATATGAAAATAAAAAATGGGTTCAAGCCCTGTGGACAGGAGCTTTCTGGCGCTTTAGTTCAAACAGACAAATTATATCTCCGAAAGTATTGGTTTCTCTGAGTTGGGAATTATATCAATGTATACATATGATACAGCTGCATCATAAAGGAAATTCAATTCAAATAATAGTTTATTTATCAAGATTAAATGAGCAATCATGAGAATGAGAACTGCACCATGGAAGAAATCGAATTAAATCTGGCCAATTTTGCCCAATAACGAACTTAACTGAGATATTCATCTCCCTAACCTACTCTGAAAATTTCAACTACCTAGCTCATTCCGTTCGAGAGTTATTGTGGAAAAACTTTTTTTAAATTTTCAAATTTTTTTTTTACACCTTGCGGTAGTCTGGTCAATACAAAACTTCACATGCGTATAAAGGTCATGATTCTACAATTTGATGCTAAATTTAGAATAGATCGACCGAACTTGTCCGAGATATTTACGCTCCAAAACCACCTTGCAATTTTCAATCCGCTAACTCCTTTCGTTCGAGAGTTATCGTGCCTACGGCTGGTCGGCCGGCCGGACAGAATCGATTTCGCACTCGGATTCTTGATCAGTGAGTCGAACCAAATCGTTTGAGACCATTTTCAGCCAAAAATTCCAAAATTACAGACACTTGGGCAAATTGATAAGCACACTGTTCCGAGGAACTAGAGCGCCAAAAAAACAAGTTTTGTATGAAAATTGCCCAAAACAGGTTTAAAGTACCTACAAATAGTAGGTATTCCATAAAACAAATATGAAAGAAGATAAGTAATAATAAAAAATTACCTTGTAATCGATCAAAAATTTCCTGATCTACGTTCACCAAACTACAGAATTATGCTTTCAATATTAAGTAATATTTTCAAACATTTTCGGGTGAGGTCCCCGTTGCATCGCTAAAATACGAGTATTTCAACTCCAATATTTTTGAAGTTACAATATTCCCTTCTGTCAAGTTGACATTATGAGAATTCATACATAGAATAATAATTATATCAATCTGTGAAATACGATTTACATTGAAATTTTAAAAAATCATATCTCCAAAAGTATCAGCTTGTTAGAGTTGAAAATGATATGAATGGATTCTTATGATAAAACTGCTTATTAAAAAAAATTTGATTTGGAATTTGTTCACTAAAAAAAATTCTGTTCGAGAGTTATCGTGCTACGGCCGGCCGGACAGAATGAATTTCGACCACGGATTCTTGATCAGTGAGTCGAACCAAATCATTTAAGACCATTTTCATCGAAATATTTCAAAATTACAGACATTTGGGCAAATTGATAAGCACTCAGTTCCGAGGAACTAGAGCGCCAAAAAGTCAAAAAATTCAGGCATCTGCAGGATAGATCAATGAACAATAATCCGTGGTCCAAGAATGTTTGTCGTGACTTTTCAATTAATTATCTTTTAGTTAATTAACAATTTTCTGTAGCACGAACATTAACATTGAAAGTGCGATAATTGTTAAACTATTTATCTGATAATTCTTTCCTTTCGTGGAGCTATTTTACAAAGGTCGTTAAATAAATTCTTGTTGGAAAATTTCAAAAATTGTTAATTGCCGTTTTGTTATTAACAATTTACATAAGTGAAAAATATAAAGCTTCAATTATATTTAAAAAAAAAATATCTCTCAAACAACGCATTGGTTTATTACAATTTTTCAAACAAACGGAGATAATGATTGAACATTATTTTCTAGTATGTTTCTGATCATAAGAAAACGAATCAATAGTAATATTTTAGATTGAAGCTTATAATTCTTCACTCAAGTTACTTATTCAGAACAAAACGAAAATTAACAATTTTTAAAATTTTCCGATAGAAATCTATTCAAAGACCTTTGAAAAATAGCTCCACGAAAGAAAAAAAGTTCTCAGATTAATAGTTTAGCCATTATCGTACTTGCAATGTTAATGTTCGTGCTACAAAAAATGTTGAATTAACTAATGGATAACTAATTGAAAAATCGCGATAAACATTTCTGGACCACGGATTATTGTTCCTAGATCTATCCTGCATGCGCTTAAATTTTTTAAATTCTTTATTTTTATTTTTAATAAGTTAAAATAATATTTATTCATCAAAAGTACGAAGGGGGCGAGGCTTGCGCAAGCCAGAGTACCCGTTTTCAGGCGTATTTTCAACCCTCTAGGAAAATTATAAATATTGGTCCTACAGTTCTAGCGGTTGGGAGTTTTTTTAGGAAATTTCCTCTTCTATTTAAATCTTTTTGCGCGTATGTTCTGGGGAACATCGCGTTATAGTTTTGCCCAAATGTCTGTAACTTTCGAATTTTTTGAAAAAAATGGTCTCAAACGATTAAGTTCGACTCCCCAATGAAGAATTCAAGGTCAAATTTGATGCTGTCCGGCCGGCCGTCCGGCCGGCCGGCCGCTGCCACGATAACTTGAGAAAGAAAAGAGCTAGCGACTTGAAATTTTCAGGGTAGGTGGCGCATCCCAATACGACGGACAAGTTCGTTAATGGGCATAATCGGCCCAGCGGTTTCTGAGTAATAATTTTGTTTTAAACCAATATATATCCGATCGAATTGAAACTTGGTGAGTAGTTGTAGAATATGAACCTAAGCACGTTTGTGAAATTTTGTGCGAATCATATGGCTAGAAAATTTTAAAAAAATTATTAAAAAATATTTTTGTTGTCACGATAACTTGAGAACGGAATGAAATAGCGGCTTGAAATTTTCAGGTTAGGATGAGCACCAGAACGCGACATCTCATTCTGTTTATGAGCATAATCGGCCAAACGGTTTTAGAGTTATAGCCATCTGAAATTTTCTGAAATTTCGTGGTTTTTGTTCCTCATTAACTCGAAAAGTACTGAATCGATTGAATTAAAACATGGTTATTTGTTGTAGAATGCAAACGCGGAAATGTTCGCAAAAATTGGTGAGGATAGCATTTGTAGAAAATTTTTAATGAATCATTGAAAATAAAAATAAAAAATTCTATATATCAGTAACTAATCGTTAGAAATTGATGAAATTTTGCAAGAGCCTTCATAACCTAACTCTACCGCTAAGTTACAAGTTTTAATACGATCGGTTCAATATTGTTGGAGATTGGAGCATTCTTGTGTGAATTCAGTAGATGGGTGACCGTTGCCTCGATAACTTTCGAACTAAAGGAGATAGAGACTTGCAATTTTCAGGGTAGGTTGCGTATCCGAAAGGGAGAGTTGAGTTCGTTTTTGGGTATAATCGGGCTAACGGTTTTCGAGTTATACCCACCTGGAATATTATTTTCATGATAACTGAAAAAATGAATATTCGATCGAATTGAAGCTTGGTAACTAGTAGTAGAAAATCAACATAAAGACGTGTTCAAAATTTTGTAAGAACCGTACCACTAGAAAATTCGAAAAAAATGACGAAAAAAAAAATTTTAATAACCGTACCCCTAGAAAATTTCAAAAAAAAATCACAAAAAAAAAAATTGGTTCAAGCACTGACGTGAAGTCAGAAGCTTTTGCGCGTATGTTCTATTGTCCATTCTTCTGTATTGGGCACCCTTAATCGAATTTACTATGGTAAATTATGTTGTCCATTCTCCTGTATTGGACACTCTTAATTCGAATTTACCATGGTAAATTCGAATTAAGTGTCCAATACGGGAGAATGGACAACATAATTTACCATGGTAAATTCGGTTAAGGGTGTCCAATACAGAAGAATGGACAATAGAACATACGCGCAAAAGCTTCTGACTTCACGTCAGTGCTTGAACCAATTTTACTATTTGCATTGTACATTTGCTTTTATTTTGATATTCTTTAGAATTCTTTCTAAACTTTTGCCAAATAAATAATAATCATAATAATAATAATATATAGATTCAAAGATGGTTTTAGGGCTATTCATAATGTTTCTGAATCTTTTTTAGAATGGGTAGCGAGTTTCAAATCTATGTAATGAAATATAGAATATTCCATTTTTAATTTTTTCGTTTTCTCCCTTAGTCTTTTCCTTTTCCAAATTGGGTTTCGGGTACCTTGGAGAATCTTCTCTGCTTGTTGAAGGAAGAAGCGATAATAAAGAAAAAGATGCCCTTCAATATTTAATATGTCAGCATATTTTGTTAACAATTTCAATTTTCATAAATCACAACACTAACGGGGAGATAGGGTTTTTTTGCTGAGGTTTTTTCCCTAAGCTCTAGTATCATATATCAAATTATATGGTACCCCGTTGCACTAACGTCTGCTAACACTTTTTTCATACACATGCTTTATTGTTAGATAAAAAACAAATTGTAATGCTCAAGTTCAAAAGAATATATATATATATATATATATATGGGCTTCCCAAAGGTGTATAATGTATAAATGGGTCTGTAGATTCCTCACACCTCAGGGATTAATTCCGCAAATATTTGCCCGGGCACCAAAAATGCCTTATACATCTCAAAACATACGCGATCGTGTTCACGGAACGTCCGCGCTGAGAGCGCTTCGGTCGGTCTGTATAAACTTTATATACATTCTAAAGATTTTACGCATTCTACGAAGCCCGTATAGGTTCATCTGCATATGGGAGTCCCATAAATTTGGCATCATCGGAGATGATAATCTCCCATCCAAAATTATCGCACCACTCACATATTCTAACAAAGTTCGATTAATCGAGACAACATTGAGGTATAATCTGAAAAATCATAGAGGGCTCATGTCAAGTAGACAATTTTGTCAGTATTTTACTGTAGCTATCATATACGCAAATTTAACTATGGGAAAATGAACAATTATTTTGTTAATTTCATTTCTCTTCACATCGTGAATTTTTGCGCGTATGATCTGGGGAACATCGCGTTATCATTTTACGCAAATGTCTCTAATTTTCGAGTTCTTTGCTGAAAATGGTCTCAAACGATTGAGTTCGACTATTTTATGAAGAATTCGAGGACACATTTGATTCTGTCCAGCCGGCTGGCCACCCGTTTCCACGATAACTTGAGAACGGAATGAAATAGCGACTTGAAATTTGCAGGGTAGGTGGCGCATCCCAATGCCACGAACAAGTTCGTTAATGGTCGTAATCGGCCTAATGGTTTCCGAGTAATAATTTTTGTTTCGACCAATATAAATCCGATCGAATTGAAACTTGGTGAATAGTTGAAGAATATGAACATAAGAACGTTTGTAGAATTTTGTGATAACCGCATCACTAGAAAATTTCAAAAAAATTATTAAAAAATATTTCTTATATCACGATAACCTGAGAACGGAAAGCGATAGCGACTTGCAATTTTCAAGTTAGGTTGGGCATCTGAATGCAACATTTGAGTTTGCTTACAGGCATAAGCGGCCAAACTGTTTTGGAGTTATAACCATCTGAAATTTGCTTAATATTTCGTAAATAACTCGAAAAATACAGAACTGATTGAATTCATGCTTGGTTATTATTTGTATAATGCCAATGCGAAAATTCTTACAAAATTTTGTGAGGATCGTATTAGTAGAAAATTTTTGAATTATCATTGAAAATTATTGAAAAAAATTTTATATATCAGTAAGAATTCGTCCGACATCGCTAAAATTTTGTGAGAGCCTTCAAAACCTAACTGTACTGCCAAGTTTCAAGTTTGAACATGATCAGATATATATTGTTGGAGATTCGAGCAGCCTTGCGTGAGTTTAGTAGATGGATGGGTGACCGTTGCCTCGATAACTTTCGAACGAAAGGAGATAGGAACTTGCAATTTTCAGGGTATGTTGCGTATCCGGAGTGTTAAGTTTGATTATGGGCATAGCGGTCCAACGGTTCCAGAGTTATACCTACCTGGAATATTATTTCCTCGATAACTCAAAAAATATAGACTCGATCGAATAGAAGCTTAGTATCTACTTGTAGAATATCGACATAAAGACGTGTTTTAAATTTTATAAGAACTGTAACCCTAGAAAATTTTAAGAAATAAAGGAAAAAAAAATGACTCAAGCACTGACCTGAAGTCAGGAGCTTTTGCGCGTATGTTATACTGTTCATTCTCCTGTTTTGGGCACTCTGAATCGAATTTACCATGGTGAATTCGAATTAAGAGTGTCCAATACGGGAGAATTGACAATATAATTTACCATGGTAAATTCGATTAAGAGTATCCAATACAGGAGAATGAACAATAGAACATACTCGCAAAAAATCCTGACTTCACGGCAGTGCTTGAACAATTTTTAAATAGCTATAGGGTACTCACATTTTTTTCACTAGTTGGATGTCAATAAACTAGTGTGAACAAGCACTGACGTGAAGTCAGAAGCTTTTGCGCGTATGTTCTATTGTTCATTCTTCTGTATTGGACACCCTTAATCGAATTCACCATGGTTAATTATGTTGTCCATTCTCCTATATTGGACACTCTTATTTCGAATTTACCATGGTAAATTCGAATTAAGTGTCCAATACAGGAGAATGGACAACATAATTAACCATGGTAAATTCGATTAAGGGTGTCCAATACAGAAGAATGAACAATAGAACATACGCGCAAAAGCTTCTGACTTCACGTCAGTGCTTGAACCAATTTTTTTTTCGTGATTTTTTTTTAATTTTCTAGGGGTGCGGTTCTTAATTTTTTTTTTTCGTCATTTTTTTCAAATTTTCTAGGGGTACGGTTCTTACAAAATTTTAAACACGTCTTTATGCTGATTTTCTACTACTAGTTACCAAGCTTCAATTCAATCGAATCTTTATTTTTTGAGTTATCAAGGAAATATTATTCCAGGTGAATATAACTCGGAAACCGTTAAACTGATTATGCCCAAAAACAAACTCAACTCTCCTTTTCGGATACGCAACCTACCCTGAAAATTGCATGTCCCTATCTTCTTTCGTTCGAAAGTTATCGAGGCAACGGTCACCCATTTACTGAACTCACACATGAATTCTCGAATCTCCAACAACATTCAACCGATTGTGTTAGAACTTGAAACTTGGCAGTAAAGTTAGGTTATGAACGCTCTTGCAAAATTTCAGCAATTTCGAACGGATAGTTACTGATATATAGAATTTTTTTTTTATTTTCAATGATTTATTAATAATTTTCTACAAATGCTATCCTCACCAAATTTTGCAAACATTTTTGAGTTGGCATTCTACAACTAATAATCAAGTTTGAATTCAATCGGTTCAGTATTTTTTGAGATAATGAGGAAAATAACCACCAAATTTCAGGAAATTTCAGATGGCTATAACTCTAAAACTGTTTGGCCGATTATGCTCATAAACAAACTCAAATGTCGCATTCAGATGCACAACCCAACCTGAAATTTTCAAGCCGCCATCTCTTTCCGTTCTCAGGTTATCGTGACAACAAAAATATTTTTTAATAATTTTTTTTAAATTTTCTAGCCCCACGATTCGCCCAAAATTTCACAAACGTGCTTAGGTTCATATTCTACAACTACTCACCAAGTTTCAATTTGATCGGATTTATATTGGTTGAAAACAAAATTATTACTCGGAAACCACTGTGTCGATTATGCCCATTAACGAACTTGTCCGTCGTATTGCGATGCGCCATCCACTCTGAAAATTTCAAGTCGCTAGCTCTTCTCCTTCTCAAATTATCGTGGCAACGGACGGCCGGACGGCCGGCCGGACAGAATCAAATTTGACCTCGAATTCTTCATTGGGGAGTTAAACTGAATCGTTTGAGACCAATTTCGTCAAAAAATTCGAAAGTTACAGACATTTGGGCAAATCTATAACGCGATGTTCCCCAGAACATACGCGCAAAAATTGATTTTTAACTAATTTGCAAGAACTCATGAAAAGTACAAGTAATTTATTTTGAGCCCCCTAGCAGTCGGTTTTAATTCAAATTTTGCATGGTCCAAGAGGTGATTATTAGTAACCTAAATACGGAATTCAATTCGATCAGATCAGTATGCTTCGAGTTATTGGAAAAACTAGTTTTTGAAATTTCCGAATATATTTTTTGTTGTTTCCAGTAACCCAATCAATACAAAACTGTGCGTACGTTCAAGTCGTAATTAAATTAATTCTTTCTGAATTTCACTTACATCAAATAAGTAATCTCGGAAATATTCGAAATTTACACAAAATGGCCATAGTATCGAACTCTATCAGCCGATTTTGCACGTCAGCAAACTAAACCGAGATTTTCATGCACCAAACGTACCCTGAAAATTTAATTTATAAGTCATTTCGTTCGAGAGTTATTTATAGTACTATAGATATATAAATTAAAAAATTTATGATCGCCGAAAATATTAGCCGGAGCACAAACAAATTCAATACTCGTATTACTTATACCCATACCTATATCCCCTGATAAATTAATCGACTTATTATTTAGTCGCTACTGCGAGAGGCTGCTGGCCAGCTTTTTCATCCCCTAAATATCAAAATTAAATATTTCCGGAAATATTCACCGGAGCACATGCAGATTTTATATATGGGTTAATTATACCGTTAACGACGTCCCCTGAAAATATGATCGGCTTCCTGATGGGTTTCGGGGTAGTGAGTTCAACCCTTAAATTTCATAAGTTATATATCCGGAAGTATTCACCGGAGCACATACAGATTTCATACACGTATTACTTAAACCCATGCCTATAACCCCTGGAAAATGTATCGCCCATCTGAGGGGCTGCACTGTAGTTTTTTAACCCTTCAATTTCAAAATTCAGTATCTCCGGAACTATTCGCCGAAGCACATACATATTTCATATACGTATTACATATACCCATACCCATAAACCCTGGAAAATTAATCGATTTTGCGAGGGGTTGCAGGGTAGGTTTTCAACCCTTCAATTTCAAAATATAATATCTCCGGAACTATTCGCCGAAACACAAACAGTTTTTGTATGTGGGTTTATTATACCGATAACGACATGCTCTGAAAAATTGATCGACTTTCCGAGGGGTATCGGGGTAGTTTTTCCAACCCTTAAATTTCATAATTTAATATCTTCGGAACTATTCGCCGGAGTACATACATATTTTGCATGTGGGTTGATTATACCGATAACGACATCTTCTGAAAAAAGGATAGACTTCCCGAGGGGTTGCGGGATAGCTTTTTCAACCCTCAAATTTCAACATTCAATATCTCTGGAACTATTCACCGGAGCACATACAGATTTCAGACACGTATTGCTTAAACCCATACCTATAATCCATGGAAAATTGATCAACTTCCCGAGTGGCTGCGGGGTAATTTTTCACCTTTAAATTTCAAAATTTTATTTCTCTCTATTCGCCGACGCACATACATATTTCGTATATGGGTTAATTATACCGATAACAACATATACATTTTCCATACACGTATTACTTATACCTATACCGAAAACCCAGAAAAATTCATTGAGTTGCCGAGGGACTGCGGGGTAGTTTTTTCAACCCAATTCAGGGGATATAGGTATGTGTATAAGTAATAAGTGTATGAAATCTGTATGTGCTCCGGCGAATAGTCCCGGAGATAATACATTTTTAAATTAAAGAGTCGAAAAAACTACCCCGCAGCCCATCGGGAAGTCCATAACATTCTTAGGGAATGTTCTGATTGGTATAGTTAACCAACACACAAAATCTGTATTTGTTCCGGAGAAGAAATACTGGGTGAAACTTTAAGTTGTACATTAATTTTAACCATAGATTATTAACATCAAATGAAACACTTTTTGCTTTACTATTTTTATAAATTCAGCTCAGGTTAAAAGATACAGGCTGTTGAAATAAAAAAAAAACCTATTTTTATTTTATGGCTTTGACATCCTTTTTCTGAATAAAATGAATGTGTGTGAAGGAGACTTCACGCCAAAGTTTCCTATAACTGATACATATTTTCCAAACATTAGTCTTTTCCTACTTCTAGTGTTTTTCTAGTCATAGACTCGTGGATTAATAAAACTAAACGAAATTACCATAAAGATGGCAATGTTCTTTTTGAGACAATTTAAGAATATCTAATCGTTTCAGAACATTGAATTATTCTTCATCATTCCTCCTTAAACGCACCGTTTTTGAGATGTTCTTGATTGAATGTTATAAAATGGAAAACAAACGAAATTTCATTACTTTCATGGATCCGTTCCTGAGCGTTGGAAATCGCATCAAGCTGTAAGCCACTTTACAGTACCCTTTTCTCGTCCAGCATTAATGTAATAGATAATTTATATGCTGGAGTGTATTGGCACATTCTGAAATCTTTAAACGCTTTTAACTTTTAATCTGAACCAAATTTGAAAAAATTGTAAATGAAAAAAGTGTTTCATTTGATCAAAGGAATCGACGGTCAATATTAGTGTAGAACTTTAAGACTCATCCTTGTATATTGAAATTTAAGGGAAAAAACTACCCCGCAGCCCTCCGGGAAGTTGACAAATTTCTGAGGGGTTATTGGTATGGGTATGGCCCTTGACTTTCAAGGGCTGAAAAAACAATTTTCAGCCTGTGAAAGTAAAAATTCAATATCTCCGGAATTATTCGCCGAAGCACAAACAGATTTCATACACGTATTACTTATACCCATACCAATAACCCCTGAAAAATTTTTCGACTTCCCGGTGGGCTGCGGGGTAGTTTTTGCGCGTATGTTCTGGGGAACATCGCGTTATAGTTTTGCCCAAATGTCTGTAACTTTCGAATTTTTTGAAAAAAATGGTCTCAAACGATTAAGTTCGACTCCCCAATGAAGAATTCAGGGTCAAATTTGATTCTGTCCGTCCGGCCGGCCGTTGCCACGATAACTTGAGAACGAAAAAAGCTAGCGACTTGAAATTTTCAGGGTAGGTGGCGCATCCCAATAGGACGGACAATTTCGTTAATGGGCATAATCGGCCCAGTGGTTTCCGAGTAATAATTTTGTTTTCAACCAATATGGATCCGATCGAATTGAAACTTGGTGGGTAGTTGTAGAATATGAATCTAAGCACGTTTGTGAAATTTTGTGCGAATCGTGCGGCAAGAAAATTTTTAAAAAATTATTAAAAAATATTTTTGTCGTCATGATAACTTGAGAACTGAATGAGATAGCGGCTTGAAGTTTTCAGGTTAGGATGTGCACCAGAACGCGATATTTCAGTTCGTTTATGAGCATAATCGGCCAAACAGTTTTGGAGTTATAGCCATCTGAAATTTTCTGAAATTTGGTGGTTTTTTGTTCCTCATTAACTCAAAAACTAATGAACCGATTGAATTCAAACATGGTCATTAGTTGTAGAATGGCAACGCGGAAATGTTTGCAAAATTTTGTGAGGATAGCATTCGTAGAAAATTTATAATAAATCATTGAAAATAAAAAAAAAAAATTCTATATATCAGTAACTAATCGTTTGAAATTGCTGAAATTTTGCAAGAGCCTTCATAACCTAACTCTACTACCAAGTTTCAAGTTTAAATACGATCGGTTAAATATTGTTGGAGATTCGAGCATTCTTGTGTGAATTCAGTAGATGGGTGACCGTTGCCTCGATAACTTTCGAACGAAAGGAGATAGGGACTTGCAATTTTCAGGGTAGGTTACATATCCAAAAGGGAGAGTTGAGTTCGTTTTTGGGCATAATCAGTCACACGGTTTCCGAGTTATACCCACCTGGAATATTATTTCCTTGATAACTCAGAAAATAAATATTCGATCGAATTGAAGCTTGGTAAGTAGTAGTAGAAAATCAACATAAAGACGTGTTTAAAATTTTTTAAGAACCGTACCCCTAGAAAATTTGAAAAAAATGACGAAAAAAAAAATTTAAGAACCGTACCCCTAGAAAATTTCAAAAAAATTACGAAAAAAAAATTGGTTCAAGCACTGACGTGAAGTCAGAAGCTTTTGCGCGTATGTTCTATTGTCCATTCTTCTGTATTGGACACCCTTAATCGAATTTACCATGGTAAATTATGTTGTCCATTCTCCTGTATTGGACACATAATTCGAATTTATCATGGTAAATTCGAATTAAGTGTCCAATACAGGAGAATGGACAACATAATTTACCATGGTAAATTCGATTAAGGGTGTCCAATACAGAAGAATGGACAATAGAACATACGCGCAAAAGCTTCTGACTTCACGTCAGTGCTTGTTTCCCTTAAATTTCAATATACAAGGATGAGTCTTGAAGTTCTACATTACAATATTGACCATGGATTCATTTCATCCAATGAAACACTTTTTGCGCGTATGTTCTGGGGAACATCGCGTTATAGTTTTGCCCAAATGTCTGTAACTTTCGAAGTTTTTGACGAAAATGGTCTCAAACGATTTAGTTCGAATCCCCAATGAAGAATTCGAGGTCAAATTTGATTCTGTCCGGCCGGCCGGCCGTTGCCACGATAACTTGAGAAAAAAAAGAGCTAGCGACTTGAAATTTTCAGGGTTTGTGGCGCATCCCAATACGACGGACAAGTTCATTAATGGGCATAATCGGCCCAGTGGTTTCCGAGTAATAATTATGTTTTCAACCAAGATAAATCCGATCGAATTGAAACTTGGTGACTAGTTGTAGAATATGAACCTTAGCCCGTTTGTGAAATTTTATGCGAATCGTATGGCTAGAAAATTTAAAAAAAATTATTAAAAAATATTTTTGTTGTCACGATAACTTTAGAACGGAAAGAGATAGCGGCTTGAAGTTTTCAGGTTAGGATGTGCACCAGAACGCGACATTTCAGTTTGTTTATGAGCATAATCGGCCAAACGGTTTTTAGAGTTATATCCATCTGAAATTTTCTGAAATTTGGTGGTTTTTTGTTCCTCATTAACTCAAAGAATACTGAACCGATTGAATTCAAACATGGTTATTAGTTGTAGAATGCCAACGCGAAAATGTTTGCATCATTTGTTGAGGATAGCATTTGTAGAAAATTTTTAATAAATCATTGAAAATAAAAAAAAAAATTCTATATATCAGTAACTATTCGTTTAGAATTGCTGAAATTTTGCAAGAGCCTTCATAACCTAACTCTACTGCCAAGTTTTTAGTTTTAATACGATCGGTTAAATATTGTTGGAGATTCGAGCATTCTTGTGTGAGTTCAGTAGATGGGTGACCGTTGCCTCGATAACTTTCGAACGAAAGCAGATATGGACTTGCAGTTTTCAGGGTAGGTTGCGTATCCGAAAGGGACAGTTGAGTTCGTTTTTGGGCATAATCGGTCTAACGGTTTCCGAGTTATACCCACCTGGAATATTATTTCCTTGATAACTCAAAAAATAAATATTCGATCGAATTGAAGCTTGGTAACTAGTAGTAGAAAATCAACATAAAGACGTGTTTAAAATTTTGTAGGAACCATACCCCTAGAATATTTGAAAAAAATTACGAAAAAAAAAACTTAAGAGCCGTACCTACTATTAGAAAATTTAAAAAAATCATGAAAAAAAAATTGTTTTAAGCACTGACGTGAAGTCAGAAGCTTTTGCGCTTATGTTCTATTGTCCAATTTTCTGTATTGGACACCCTTAATCGAATTTACCATGGTAAATTCGAGTCCAATACAGAAGAATGGACAATAGAACACACTCGCAAAAGCTTCTGACTTCACGTCAGTGCTTGAACCATTTTTTTCAAATTTGAATAATCTCATGTAGTTTTTGGGATATCAGTGAAAACCTAAACCTCCTTCTTTTTTCTTCACTTTATTTCAATTTCTGCGAACGGCCGTAAATAGTTTTCTCAAAACTATTTACATACCATTTCGAATCGAATGACAACTCAATTATAATTTTCGGAGAATACGCAAAAATTTTGATCAAAAGAGTACTTGTTGACTAGACTATGAGGCACATTAATTTAATTTAAATGTAGATTAATCACTCTGTAGGAGACTTTTCGAAATCCAATAGTTAAACTACCCAGGTGTATGTGAAGTCAGCCGCTTTGAGATATTTTGTTCTTTGAGAAAGATATTACAGTTTGAATTTGCGAACATAATTTGTAATATCCTTAATATTTCGATGTGCTGAGGAGTGAATGAATAACTTTGGAAAACCTCGGAGGTGATTATTTGTTGAAAGATAAGTTATTAGCATACAGCTTCTGAAATGAGCTGAAACAAAGCCGTATTTAATTATTCCTTTCAATCAAGAAAGTAACAAAAATAAAATTAAACACCCATTTAGTATCTGAGGCCAAAATAGAACTCAGTGTGTTTTTTTTGGGTTTTCAGTATCGCTGTAACAGGAAAAAGAGCCACAACCAAAGTTTGTTAAGGCTGAAAACGTTTCGGTCACTCTTACCAACCAAAAATTAATTTCAAATAATAAATAATGATTCGGATTTTAAATTTCCACGATTGTTTTTATTCAAGAACAACAATTGTTTTGCCACACTAAGGCTCATTCGGGTTCTACAATTGAACTCTTCAGATCATTTCGAATTCAGGGCCCGAAGAAGCCATGTTGAATAGGAATTTCCATCGAGGAAATACCGAATCAATAAAATGTTAATTTCAGTTCGTCTGATCCATTCTGAACAATATGTTTTTTCTGCAATTTTTTTTGTGAAATCAATGAATAATAATTGGAATGAAGAAATGAGCATAATGCAGAAAAGTTTATTTAATCAGAATTATATCAATATGAAAAATAAAGTAAGTTACACTAGTTACAGTACAAAAACCTTCACAGAAGTCAACTCCTAACTCACACAAACTCCTGAGACTATTTAGTAGATGGTTTATGTGAAGTTTGACCAAAATATGTCGAGCGGTTCTTCATTTATCAAAGGATACTTTTTGAAAATGTTACTATAAACGTGATATTTTTTGGATGTTAGGAAGGGGGTTTGGGGGAAATTTGGAAGGGGTTTATCGAGGAAAAATACGGAAGTTTCGTAGAGGTTTGCGTATTCAGAGCGAAAAGATGGGGATATATTTAAAAAAAAATCGCGATAAGGCGAAAAAACACTGATTTTGGCAAAAGAAGCAAAATTGTGGAAAGGAATTCGAAGGAACGGTGGCGTTCGGAACGACGGTATTTGCGGGAACGCCAAGACGAGATTCGAAGTTAGTCCGTAACGGAGCCCTTTTTTCGATCCTCTCTTTCGTTTTCCCGGAAGAACGATAGGAAAATGTGTCTTTTCACGAAAATCGACAAAATTCTGACGTTTCACGTATTTCTGTGGCGAATTTTAACGCGGCTCCTTCTAGATCGACGTTTTCGTCCTGAACGAGCGACGAGAAATGTCAAATCCAATTTGAATTTCGAACGGAAATACTCGAAATCTCGGAATCGCCTAGAAAAACTGCAAGAAATATGAACGAGTAGCCGATTTCGATCGATCGCTTGACAGGATTGACGATATTCTGAAAATCGAAAGACGGAAATCATCCGAGTACTGAAATAGTATATTCTAAAACACGTTGCAGAATGGGCTCCTGTTAAAACACGAATACGAAATTCGAAAACGAGCGATGATGGAGCGAGTTTTCGAACACATGAGTGTTGGAATTGCCTTCTGCAACGGGTATTAGACGATATTTTCTCTATTTCAGGCAAGTTTTGTAAATACTGTTGACGTTCAATGAAAAATTCGGATTATACATCCTAGTGACTTTTGTATTGTATTTTGGCAGTTGGTGTGACTGTTACGAAAGTTGACAGATTACGAAATTTGAATGGTACGTAGGGCATGGAGATCAGATTTAAAACAGTTTCCTGATAACAGAAATGATTCAAAATTAGCAAGAAGGAAATATTTAGTAGGTTCCTTATTTTTTAATGAAAATAAAACTTTTCCTCTCAACAATTATTCCACTACATCCAGATTATATTATATTGACAATTGAAGTGTGCTGAAATTTGATACGTTCGAATGTCAGTGCTGACTACCACAAAACGAAAAATATAACTAGAAACAATGCGGGAATGAGTTAATTCCAGTACTATTTTCAGTGCTGGAATGCACTCATTACGATACTGAAATAGAGAACTATTTATTTGGTACATAATAATTGGAGTAGATTCACCTAGGCAACGTGTCCGAGTTGCCTGAGGCGTTGGATTGGGAATTTATAGCTCCCGAGCTTTCCGTGCCTCGCAGGGCGGTGGATCGAATCTCGGAGCGTCTCCTAAATTTTTTTCATTTTTACCCAATGAAAAACTCAAAGGAGTGTTGCTCCAGTGAACCTATCTTGGGATTTGGATCTTTTCGTTAAGTTACGATCGACGGATTTTTGCATTAAAACTACTCAAAATATTCAAACATTAAGCTGAAAATTAACGGTCGAAAATGAAAAACCCCCAGCCGTTTATTCATTCATGCTCAAAATGGAAAAACAAAAATTATTGTTTTTCCAAATGTTTTGGATTAAGTTGTAAAATTAATAAAATATTTTTTTGTTTGGATTAATGAATTTGATGTTTCAATTAATTTTTTTATTATTTCACTTTATTCGTAGCTTATAACGAAATATTGACATGACATTTTACCCTATGTAAATTAGGCCATATTTATTTGTCATTTAATTATTTTTCACCGCTTGTCAATTTGCCCAAATATCTATCTTTAATTTTCGAATGTTGGGCCAAAAATGTTCTCAAACAATCAGTTTCTACTCACTGATGAAGAATTCGAGGTCAAACTTAATTATGTCTGGCCGTCAGCACGATAGCTCTCGAACGCAATGATTTAGAGAGTTTAAATTTGTAGGGTATGCCTGGAGTCCAAATGCACTGGCTACGTTTGTTAATGGGCTAAATTCGCTTAAAGATACAGAATTTAGAAAAATCTGTACCTCAGAAACTATCCGTCAGATATCGCTGAAATTTTGCAAGACCCTTTCAAACCTAATTTTACAGTAAAGTTCGAACGGATCTATATTGTTGTAAATATGGCAACATTTTACAACGATTACACTGTATTAGTCCAGCGAACAACAAACTTATCAATTTTCGATGTTTGTTCCAAAATCGAATGAATTTCATGATGCATGTCATATTTTTTATAAGGGAAGAGCAATTTGTTTGAAAGTTGAAATAGACTCCTGGAATATCATTATTTTGTTGCAATCGATGTTCAGATGTTTCTTCAAATTCATGTCCTCGCTACAAAATTCCAAGAGATTGAGAACGATGTCTTGACCTTTCACGGCTTCGTTCCACAAACGCCCAAACGATTTCCACATTTTCGTTGGTTATGACTGTTGATTGATCACCTCTATTACTGTTGGGAGCAAAATTCCCTGTGCATTAAGACTGAAATGAATGCTAAATGCCGAACGCGTGGCTTCAAAACTCCCATTAGCCTTCATCAAGACCTGAAGGCAAACAAACAATGTTGAGTGGTCCAAGGCTTCATGAAAACTATCAAATATGGTATACTTGCTGCCCGGTACGTGCTTTGCTACGTATAAAGTAGAATAATAAAACAAGTACTGACGTGAAGTCAGAAGCCTTTGCGCGTATGTTGTATTGTCCAATCTCCTGTATTGTACACTCTTAATCGAATTTACCTTGGTAAATTCGATTGAGAGTGTCCAATACAGGAGAACAGACAATATAATTCACCATGGTTGTAAATGTAGGAAAGAATTGCTGGTATAAAAATATTAATTATTAATTTTGAATGAACGGTAGCACTTATCCAATCAAAGTCGGAGAGTAATGGGCGACAACTGCTTACCTGAACACACTTCAATGTCTGTGAATTCGTGATGTACTGATCTTCAGTTCTTGAAACTGCCTTCGATTGAAGTTTACTATCTTCAGTGCACTGAATTTCTATTAATCGAACCAAACACTTGCAGCAAAAATAAAATTAAATTCTCGAATAAAGTTCCCAAATTCACTTGAGTAAAATGAATAATAAACACGATATGTTCGCCAGGAAAGTCAGTATGTTTCTGCTTGCGCACATTTTACACACATTTTGTCTCCCGCGAACTCGAGCAGTTGCCCCTAGATTTGGACAGGTGCTCCGCGAGTACGTAACAAAAAACAAAAAGAAATAAAAATACCAAATCATTTTTGAGTAAGGCCAGGATTCAATAATTCAAGTTTGATTCAAATGGGGATTTTAAGTTTCCCAAACATTCTCCCCCACCAAAACGAACGTTTTTGAACCTAAGCGCACACGAAAATTAGAAGAAAAAAAAAACATAAAGAAAATAAATTTGCCGTACTCCAGAAAGAAGGGACGAATTAACGAGTAGGTAAAGGACACACTTTTACTACCGGACGCTGTAAAGTACCATTGGCAGCCGTCCTGAGGGTCACCACACGTGCAACACCATCAGTGCCACAATGCAATTTTATTATTCTGGCTAGTGGCCAGCGAAGCGGGGTTTTTTGTTCATCTTTGATCAAAACAAGTGAACCTTCACTAAGCGATGGTGTGGAATCACACCATTTTGAACGTTCTTGAAGAGAATGAATATACTCTTCTGACCACCTTTTCCAAAAATCTGTTTGAATACGTTGAATCAATTGCCATCGGTTTAACCGGTTTACGGGTACGGAGCAAAGATCGGGTTCGGGAACTGAACTTACTAATGGCTCGAAAATCAAGAAATGACCCGGTGTTAAAGCTTGTAGTTCATTCGGATCAGAACTAATTGTACATAGAGGGCGAGAATTTAAGACAGCCTCTATCTGAGTGATAAGGGTATAAAATTCTTCGAAAGTTAGGATCTGTGTACCTAAAAGACGATAAAAATGATTTTTAAATGACTTTACGCCGGCTTCTGCTAAGCCGTTAAAATGAGGCGCACCCGGCGGATTGAATTCCCAATTAATTGAAAGTTTTTCAGCAGTAATTTTTGCCAATTTGAGAAGTTCGTTGTTGGCTCCTTTAAAATTTGTACCTTGATCGCTTCTGATTATGGAACATTTTCCACGACGAGAGATAAACCTGCGGAAGGCCGCTAGAAATGAATCGGTGCTAAGTTCAGAGGTCAGTTCTAAGTGAATTGCCTTGGTACTAGTGCAGACAAAAACACAAACATAACCTTTGTATGTCTTTGCACCCCTATGTTTGTTCATAAGTAAAGAAAAAGGTCCTGCAAAATCCACACATACGGACAGAAACGCACGCAAAGGTGTAACTCGGACACTTGGCAAGTCAGCCATGAATGGGTTATATGATTTAGGTTTGCAACGAAAACAGCGAATACACTTAGACAAACAGCGATAAATGGCACTTCTAGGAGAAATAATCCAAAAGTTCTGTAGTAATAAATAATGCGTGGCCTTCAAACCAGGATGTAGATGTGTATGGTGAGTCCACTCGATGATTAAATCAGTTAAACGGTGATTTTTAGGCAAGAGCAGGGGGTTTTTAACGTCAAAAGATAACTGAGATCTCCGCAATCGACCACCCACTCTCAAGAGACCACATTCATCAATGAAAGGTGCAAGTTTGCGAATCGGTTTAGGCAGGAGAAAGTTCTGTTTGATTTTAGCAGAAATATCAGAAAATTCATCGTTTTGTACCACCTTAATAATGTGTTTCATTGCGCAGTCACTTTCTAACGGAGTGATGAGAAAAGTTGAAGAATGATTATTAATCTTCTTTTGAGTGTTGAATAAAAATCTCAAAACATAAGCCATAATTCTCTGAATCCTTGGCAGAGAGGAAAATTTTGAAAGCAGAACAAGGACAAAGTTTTCCGAACTATCGGGAAGAAGTAATAAAACAGTTGACGATTTTTCTTCCAATATTCCACTGGTGTTTGAAGATGATACATCATCTTGAGAAGGCCAATGTTCCTTCGATTTTAAAAGGAATTCCGGACCATGCCACCATGGCGAAAAATCCAGAAGTTGCGTTGGTGTCAAACCACGACTAGCGCAATCGGCTGGATTTTGGTGTGAAGGCACATAATGCCACGAAGAAATTGGTATCAGGTCTTGAACATATCGAACGCGATTAGCAACGAATGTTTTCCATTTATGCGGAGACGAACTAATCCAAGTAAGGACAATTTTAGAGTCTGACCAAACGTATAGATTGGAGAAATTAAAAATATCCAAAAAGCTTTCTTTTACGAATGTTACAAGATCGGCGAGCAACACTGCTGCTAAAAGTTCTAACCTCGGAATCGATTGCGTTTTTAAAGGAGAAACTCTACACTTAGCGCAAGTAAGAACAGTCATGAAGTTGCCGGAATTTTCAAATCTGAAGTAGATTACGGCAGCGTAACCCACCTCTGAAGCATCACAAAATCCGTGAATTTCTACCGCAGAAGAGATATCAAACCCCAAGTGTCGAGGTATCTGAATATTAGACAGGCCAGGCATTTGTCCTTTAAATTGATGCCATACTTGCTGTATATGTTCAGGGAGATCTTCATCCCAAGATATATTGGATTGCCATAACTGCTGCATAAGACGTTTTGCAAGTAGAAGGCATGGTGAAATAAATCCAAGGGGATCAAAAATTCGACTTATATCCGAAAGAATGGTACGTTTAGTAGATATATTATTTAAGGGTTCATAGGAATAAGAAAAGAAGTCAGTTGTTGGATTCCATTTAAGACCCAACACCTTAATGAATGAAGGTTCATCTTTGTCAAATGAACAGGACGTCAAAACATCAGACTCAAAATCTTGAAGAAGGCTAGGATGATTGCTGGCCCACTTGCCCAATTCAAAGCCACCCCGCTTCAAAAGTTCTATGAGTTCTAACTGAAGAGATCGTGCTGATAACAGGGATTCACTACCTAAGAGACCGTCGTCAATATAAAAATGTCGTTTCAAAGCTCTGGCTGCTTCAGGAAAGTTTGAACCTTCAGAATTGGCTAATTCTTGTAAAGTCCTCAGTGCTAGGTAAGGCGCTGCAGAAACACCATAAGTAACGGTACATAAAAAATACTCTTGGAGAGGTTCAGATGGATCCGATCTCCATATAATTTTTTGGTAAGGCCAATATTCCTTGTTGACATTGATTTGTCGATACATTTGCTTTATATCACATGTGAAACAATAACGAAAATATCGGAAATTTAGCAAGAGAGACGCAATATCTTTCTGTAATTTAGGACCAGTATACAATGTGTCATTAAGAGAAACACCTTGAATATCACGCAAACTAGCGTCAAACACAACGCGAATTTTGGAAACAGTAGAAGAATTCATAATTTGTTCTTTAAACACTGCATGATGAGGGATATAATAAGAAGCAGATGCTTTAAATTTTTCCATAGGAACTGGAATCATATGCCGACGGTCAATATAATCTTTGATGAATTCAACATATTTTTCCTTCAAGATAGGATTTTTGCCGAAACGATTTTCAAGCATGCAAAACCGTCGATATGCACGAGAATACGTATCAAAAAAAACTGGATTAGTCTGTCGAAACGGAAGTGGCACTGAAAATCTGCCTGTTGATTCTCGAAACGTCAAAGCCGAGTAGATCTCCTCACAACTTTGGTCTTCCTGAGATAAAATATTAGATTTAGGAATATGTTCGACTTCCCAAAATTTTTGCAGAAGAAGATGTAAATTCGATTCCGTAGATGTATGTAATGACGTCAAATGACAAGTCGGTAATGAAGTACAGACACGTCCTTGTAGAACATATCCAAAGATAGTCTCCAAGGCTACCGGTTGATTGGGTCTACCATAAATTCTGCCCGATTTAAAGAAGAAAGGTACTAATTCGGCACCTATGAGCATGTCTATCGGACCAGGCTGAAAGAATTTTTGGTCTGCCAACTTTAAATCGCGAATATGAGTCAACTCTTGAGGATTAATATTGATTTTTGGTTGAATTGAACAGACCTTATTGATTATAATGGCTTCGAAACTGAACGTCGGGCCATCACGATCACAAGGCTTTATTAAGCATGAAGTTTTTCCACGCGTTGTAAACGTCGACATTCCATTAAGACCTTCAACAGGTATAGATAATTTTTTGCGAGAAAGTCCTAAACGTTGAACACAAGTATCAGAAATGAAGTTGGCCATGGAGCCAGTGTCCAATAGTACACGAATTTTCTGAAAATGCCCACTAACATCCTGAATATGCACCACACAGGTAGATAGCAAAATAGTTGACTGTGTTAAAGAGTTGGTACTAATGAGCGATGTCGGAAGAGTAGTAGTTTGAGTTGACTGATTCGTATCAAAACCAGTAGAGAGTGATTGGTTAGAGGTCGATGGCGATACTGACGATTGATTAAATGAAGTCGTTTTATTTGAGGATTGATCAAAATGCAAAGTTGTATGATGAGGTGATTTGCAAATTTTACATTTATGAGTTGAACTACAATTTCTTATTGAATGAGGTGAGATCAAACAGTTAACACATAACTTATGCCGCTTGGCTAATGAAAATCGTTCGTGTGGCATTTTTGCCAGAAATGTTTGACATCTATATATAGGATGCGCGAAAGAACACAAAACGCATTTTTCACTTTGGCACGCCTGTGTGACATGCGAATCGGCAGTAATAAAGCTAGAGGTGACTGGTTTTCTCTTAGAAAGTTGAGAAGATTGTTGTCGAATATTCTCGGTTGCGACGACAGAATAAGAATAACCAAATTGTACCGATTCTATAGCAGTACATTGTCTTTCTAGAAATGAAACCAATTGTCTATAAGTAGGAATGTCGTGATTTATGCTATTTTCCAATTCGAAATCTGTACGTGTTTTAATGTCTAATTTATTGAGAAGCATATTGAACAACAAAAAGTCCCACTGGTCCACTTGAAAATCAAGAACACGCAAAGCAGAAACATTTTCTGTGAAAACGTTCAATAAACGTCTTAAATTAGTTGCAGTTGGTTTCTGCACACATGATGCATTGAAAATATCATTATAATATTGTGTAGCAAGTATTCTTTTATTTTGGTATCTCTTTTCTAAAATAGCATAAGCAACTTGATAATTTGCTCCAGTAAGTGGAATGCCTTTAACTAGAGCCAAAGGTTCTTGATTAATCGAGGTAAGAAGGAAACGGAATTTTTCTACATCTGGCAAGTCGGAATTATTATGAATTATACTATTGAATAAATCAAAAAAACTAGGCCAATCTCGATAATTACCCGAAAATGTGGGAATATTGAGCTTTGGAATTCTGACAGAAGTCTTTATGGGTTGTGAAGTAGAAAGAGATGAAGTATTCATCGAATTTGAAGAAGAATCCTTCAATAAAAAATCGTTTTTTATTGATTTGATGGCATAATAGGCCTGATCAGCCCGAATTCTAATATTATCATATTCTGAAAATTCCTCATCTGAAATCAAACCAATAAGAGTGTTGTGAGATGTTCGAAACTCTTCATAGATTCTTTCTACTTCCTCCGCTCGAGCCAAAAACTGAGATTTATGAGTATCATTTGTTGTTGCCTCAATTCCTATTTGATGAGTTTCCTTCAAACGCGAGTAGGCAGTTTGTAACAAAAGATTGGTTTTATTCAACTTGCTAGACATAGTGAGATAATATGGAAACTAATTTATCGGATTATTATCATATATCAAAAAGAATAAACACGGTTATCAAAAATCAGTTCGATTCTTTAATATTTATATGTCAACAAAACCAAAGTGAACTCGCAGAACGTATCGTAAAAAAAAACAATGCACCCTGTACCTAGACCATCAAAACAACTTCCAATGGCAGAATACAACGACGAGAAATTATTGTAGTGAATAATAAACGTAGTTCGAAGTAAAGAAAAATCAAATTCGTAGTAATGAGAATGAGAAAGAAAATGCAGCCCAATATTATGTAGCGTTGAAAAAATGAACGATAAAAGTATCAACTTAAAATCGAATCAGAAATATTTTAGAGAAAGAAATTAATCAATTATCGTTTCTCCGAGAATGTGGTTGACCTTGACCGAAGAAAATAAATAACCGCGGATCGCAGAAACCGGTTTTTCAGGCGGCTGAAATATGAAATGTGTAATTCGCACTGAAAATGAAAATTCAAAAAAAGGAAAATGACCAAACTCAAAAATGAAAATTAATTATTCTAAGAAAAAATTGAAGTAATAATGCGGCTTACGAAGGACCAATGTAAATGTAGGAAAGAATTGCTGGTATAAAAATATTAATTATTAATTTTGAATGAACGGTAGCACTTATCCAATCAAAGTCGGAGAGTAATGGGCGACAACTGCTTACCTGAACACACTTCAATGTCTGTGAATTCGTGATGTACTGATCTTCAGTTCTTGAAACTGCCTTCGATTGAAGTTTTCTATCTTCAGTGCACTGAATTTCTATTAATCGAACCAAACACTTGCAGCAAAAATAAAATTAAATTCTCGAATAAAGTTCCCAAATTCACTTGAGTAAAATGAATAATAAACACGATATGTTCGCCAGGAAAGTCAGTATGTTTCTGCTTGCGCACATTTTACACACATTTTGTCTCCCGCGAACTCGAGCAGTTGCCCCTAGATTTGGACAGGTGCTCCGCGAGTACGTAACAAAAAACAAAAAGAAATAAAAATACCAAATCATTTTTGAGTAAGGCCAGGATTCAATAATTCAAGTTTGATTCAAATGGGGATTTTAAGTTTCCCAAACAATGGTAAATTCGAATAAGAGTGTCCAATACAGGAGATTGGACAATAGAACATACATGCAAAAGCTTCTGACTTCATGTCAGTGCTTGAACCATTTTTTTTTTCGTGAAGTCAGAAGCATTTACGCGTATATCCTATTGTCCAATCTCCTGTATTGGACACTCTTAATCGAATTTACTATGGTGAATTCTATTGTCTGTTCTCCTGTATTGGACACTCTCAATCGAATTTACCAAGGTAAATTCGATTAAGAGTGTCCGATATAGGAGAATAGGTCCGATAGGTTAATTCCATTGTCTGTTCTCCGGTATTGGACACTCTCAATCGAATTTACCAAAGTGAATTCGATTAAGAGTGTCCGATATCGGACAACAGACAATAGAATTCACCATGGTAAATTCGATTAAGAGTGTCCAATACAGGAGAATGGACAATAGAACATACGTGCAAAAGCTTCTGACTTCACGTCAGTGCTTGAACCAACTTTTTTTTCAATAATTTTTTTTTATTTTCTAGTGATACGATTCTCACAAAATTTCACAAACGTCCTTAGGTTTGTATTCTACAACTAATCACCATGCTTCAATTCGATTGGATTCGAATTGGTAGAAAGCAAAATTATAACTCGCAAACCATTGGGCCGATTATGCCCATTAACGAACTTGTCCGTCGTATTGGGATGCGCCACCTAACCTGAACATTTCAAGTCGCTATCCTATTCCGTTCTCAAAATATCGTGGCAACGGTCAGCCGGCCGGCCGGACATAATCTAATTTGACCTCGAATTCTTCATCAGGAGGTCGAACCCAATCATTATAATGATTGGTCTCTATAGACACCATTTTCGGCCAGTAAATCGAAAATTACAGACATTTGGACAAAATGTTAACGCTAAGTTCCCCAGGACTCGCAAAAATGAAAACACCGTAGGAGGAAAACGAACAAATTAAAAATAATACATTACCTTTCAAAAGTCCCCTCTCACAAATATACTCCTCTGTAGCCGCATGGATCTCTTGAAGAAGAATCGCCTCCGCTAGTTTTCAAAGATTTTCACTCTTGTTCACAGAAATCCCTTCAATATTTGATTTCAAAAAGGAAAATGTTGTAGCTCCTAAGGACGATCTCTTTCAAAACCAGGTCTGACCAATACAAACCAGAGCTGTCCCAAAGCCCTGTGCTTAGTGCACTTTTGTGCTCCTAAGCACTGTACTCACGAGCACTATATCGAAGCAGTGCTTAGTGCTTCTCAAAATTTTCGAAAAGGCTTAGTGCTCAGAACTCCCGAAAAGTGCTTCCGAGCACTACAAAGTGCTCCTGAGCATAGCAGAGTGCTCCCAAGCCACTAGAGTGCTCCCGAGCACCACAAAGTGCTCCCAAGCACTAGAGTACTCCCGAGCACTTCAAAGTGCTCCCAAGCACTAGAGTGCTTCCGAGCACTACAAAGTGCTCCCAAGCACTGCAATGATGCGGAGCACTTCTCGGGATAACCAATTCATACTTGTCACAACCTGAAAACATAGGACGATAGCATCTGTTGCGTCCCAGGACTTCACATGTTGGGAAGCACTCATTTGTTTTTCTAAACAAAGCAGCTCGCTTATAAAACTTAAATGTTTTGGGTTCACTGGTTTAGTTTAACCTGGGTGGCATCACCCTTGAAATTAATATTTTCCACGAAAAGATAATTGCAAGTGAAATATCTTGTAACCTTTCTACCCTTGTAGATATTTATGACCTATTTCCAGTGAAATATTGATAAAATTAATTTAACAACTGAAGTGCTAAGAAACGTATCAGTTTCTAAACACATTGCCAGAGCCCTTAGTCCTTTTGTCTAGACTATTCGAATACCCCTAGTCTATGAAAGTCATATATCAGCTTTCGCTGATAGATAATATCCAGAAAACGAGGAAATTTTTGTCCCGATAGTGGGGGAATTTCGAGATTTCGAATTCCTAAGACTAAACACGCTAGAGATTCACTGATTCGTGCATTTAGTATGCATTCCTACTACCTTTTCGCAATCGACAAATGAGAGTATTGTTGTAACATATCTGGGGCGGTTTTAAGATCGAACCCCCCAATAATTGTTAATATTTCCCCTTTTTTACCCAGATGAAGGAACCTCCTATATTTCCTTCTATCTGGGCCGTTATATACAATTACACAGTTCAATTTCATTACTATTCATGATCTGTCGCGAAACAATAACATTGTCTTGCCTTCGTTAGCAACTAAGTAGTCACTTCTTCATTTTTCATATAGAATGAAGATTTTAAATTGTATCAATATTGTATTGTACAATAATTCGTGCTTGTTATAGAAGTAACGGTAACAACAGAATACAGTTAATAGTTTATTCAAAGTTCATTCGAATCATTCACCACTTCCCATCGTCGTAATTGTTACCTCATTCCAAGTAACAAATTACTCATCCACCTGATAAAACCATCAGGGTGTAAAAATCTGGTCCTTCGAATCAAAACTTCCTGATAAACTAATCAGGATTCAACAGCATCATTATGGACATTCGACTCATTCGAGTGTAGAGTTAAAGAAGTTACAGTCAGTAGTGAGTGAACTGCGCAGTTTCGCAAGAATCTAAGTAAAAATGCCATTCTTTATAACTTGTCATATAAAATGGTACCAAACATCAATATGTTTCAAACCTTGAGAATTTTGACCAACAACATGCACACTCTGTGGTGCTACAAATAGTTCCTAAAACTGCTGGTTATTGTTTTTCTAAACCTGACTCTGCATTTCTTGGGTGAGTGAAAAGCTATGAACTTTTGCCATGAGCATATATATATATAGCTTAGTCAGACACTTTAGGTAAACTAATTATCAAAAATTCCTGAAAAGCACTGGTTGGAGGTCAGGAGCTTTCGTACGTATGTTGAAATGGATAGAGGGAGCGGGATCCAGAAAAAAATATATATAGCAAGCAATTACCAAGTTTCAATTCGATAGGAATAGTATTTTTCGATTTATTAAGAAAACTCAATTTTAGATGGTCATGACCCCGAAATTATTGAGCGGATTTTGCCCATTAGTGCTACCAGGTGTAACGTTTCTTTTTAACCCGGGCAGGGGTTTGTTTACATTTGGTTTGCGCGAGTGTCGTTTATGTCGTTTATGTTGACATTGAATTTTAGGTTGGATCTCAGTGGTACCAATCGACGCTAAATAATTATTGTATTCGAAGAGTCGAATGAGTTGGCAATATTGTTGCATTGTGACAGTCTGAAAGTTTGTGAGAGTCTGCGCCAGTCAGGGAGATGAGGTCGTCCATTTTGTGAAGATTCGACGGAGGAGCGCCAATTTATAACGACATACGACTGTTCCCCAGTCGCAGTGGTTAAGTTCAGAGCTACTAGAACTCAGGGATCCGCGGTCTAGCTCCAGTGGATATGGGAGTGGATTCCTAAAAAGGGAACCTAGTAAATGGGCGCCAGGTAAATTTAAGTCTCTCAGATACCCCCGCGTAATGTACTAATTCCTAAATTCACCAAAAGAATATTCACGCTAATAACAGACAGTTTATTCCAGTAGCATACAACCCAGGTTTTTAGACCCACCAAAATAAAACTACTGTGAAACCCTGAATGAGGGTGGCGGAAATTGTACGCAGATATTTCTCTTTGATTCAAATACGCGTCGCTTGAGCTCAGGCGCATCCACGTTTCTTATCTATGATCTTGTATGATTTACGCAAATCTTTCCCCACTTTCCGCTTCACAACAACAATAATTTACACAATTGATGACAATATATGTTCAAGTTGCATATAGCAGGTATAAGATATATTTCGAAAGATGTTTCCAATAACTTGCGTGCTATGCCTGAACGTAGTATTGCTTCGATGGTCTCGCAATACTGTTCTCCTTCCCTCTGTGCTCGCAGTCTGCAACCCTTGACTGAATGTCCCACAGCGCTGCTTCCTGACCACCTTGTATATACTCGGGATCTGCAACACTGCGTTGGCTATCTCACAGCGCTACTTATGGACCACCTTGTATATAATCGAATGTCTCAGTTCCACTCTTCCTGACATAAAAATCGTGCTATTCCTCTTGAAATAAAAATCATGCTGGCATAAAAACTCGTGCTACCATAAAAACTCGTGCTACCATAAAAACTCCTGATGTTCGGGGTTGTCTTGCACACGTTTGCTTCGAAACCAAACCTGGCCGTGCCTCCACCAAATAATTCTTCAAGCACACAGCGATATTCTGTCAAAGTCACCAAGATCGTTCACGTGGTCAACTCTTGGATTTGCAAAAAGGTCTTTATATCCGTTTTCGAGACGAGCGCAAGTTACCTGATATCTTCCCAAATCAAACCAATGTAACCCTCACTCCTAATTCGATTTTCGAAACCATATCCAACTAAGAAGAAATCAACAATTCTTACTAAGTTCCGAAAATACGCCTAACCTATTGCTCCTCCGTCGAATCTTCACAAAATGGACGACCTCATCTCCCTGACTGGCGCAGACTCTCACAAACTTTCAGACTGTCACAATGCAACAATATTGCCAACTCATTCGGCTCTTCGAATACAATAATTATATAGCGTCGATTGGTACCACTGAGATCCAACCTCAAATTCGATGTCAACATAAACGACATAAACGACACTCGCGCAAACCAAATGTAAACAAACCCCTGCCCGGGTTAAAAATAAACGTTACACAGGGTATTTCGGTCCTTAACCTAACCTGCAAATGTCAAGTCCTTATGTCCCTATGAGTGTTTACGGGGATGGCCGAAAGAACCAACAGAATTTAATTTGACCAGGAATTCCCCATCAGTGAGTCCAACTCAACCGGTTGAGACCATTTTTGGCTTGAAATTCCAAAATTTCAGACATTCGGACGAAATGTTCCCGATCCTGGACTGAAGCGCGCAAAAATAAATGGAGAAAAGCGCACATTTTCAAAATAATATCTACAATGGTCACTCACTCAGGTACTGAAATCTCCAAAGGTTTCCAAAAATAAATGTTTCCAAAATATTTCCAAAAATACCGGCCCTATTGATTTTTGCAAAATTTCAGCAACATCTGACAGATATTTTTACTTTTTTTTGCCTAGTGACATGATTCTCACGAAATTTGAAATAAGTCTTCGTGTACATATTTTACAACTATTTCTATGTTTCAATTTGATCACATGAACGAACTTAACTGGCGCATTTGCACCCTAAACCTACCCTGAAAATTACAAGAATCTAGCTCTTTTCTTTCGGGACGGACGGATAGAATTGAATTTTACCAAGAATTCCTCTTCAGTGAGTCCAACCTTATCCTTTGATAACATTTTCCGCCCAAAATTCGATAATTGTACAGACACTCGGAAAACATGATAATGTTCTCGTTCCAGGGAACGATCGCGCCAAAACAATAGGTGTACCAGTATAATTAACATATTATATAACCTTATCTTGAAGGAAGTGGGTTTTGCACCCCGCCCCCCGTCAAATGTTTGACAGTCTCATGCGTTTGTAAAGTGCTTAGTGCTCGCAAAGACGAATTACTTTCCGAAAGTGCTTAGTAATCGCGAGCATTTCATGAATAAAAGGGCTTGGTGCTCGAGATTCCGGAGCACTTTTCAGTCAGTGCTTAGTGCTCGGTGCTCGAAGCACTTTTCGTCAGTGCTCGGCACAGCTCTGATACATTCTATGATTATTCAGAACTTCAGATGTCCGAAGACCCCTACAGGACTTCAATGTAGGGCTATCATCTCCCATAGATAGACGAAAATTGAAGTTATAATTCAATATGTCAGCATGACGTTCATGGTTTTAGAGGTTCTCGCAAAATTTCTACTATTTCCATCCAGCTACTGAATTCACACAAGGCTGTTCGGATCTCCAACAATATGGATCCGATCAAGGGCGTAGCCAGGAATTAATTTCGGGGGGGGTTTTGAAATAGGAATTGATTTCAGGGGGGGTTTTGGGGGTGTAAGGGTCACTTTCTGCCGCAAATTTTTTTTTAAAAGAAAAATAACGGGGGGGAGGGAGTTCAACAATTGGAGCATAAAATTCATTTATCAAACAAAAAAATATTTTATTAATTACTAGCTGTTTTAAAACTCAATCCGAAACATTTGGATAAACAATATTTTTTGTTTTTCCATTTTGAGCATGAATAAACAAACGGCTGGGGTTTTTCTTTTTCGATCGTTAATTTTCTGCTTACTGATAGAACATTTTGAGCAAAAATCCAACTGATCGAACGGATATTCATTACAGATTTCGTAACTTAACGAAAAGATCGAAATCCCAAGATTCGTTTACTGGAGTAATGCGCCTTTATGTTTTTCATTGGGTAAAGATGAAAAAAATTTAGGGAAACCTATTTCGGACGCTCCAAGATTCGATCCCGCCGCCCCGCGAAGCTCGGAAGGCTCGGGATCTATGAATTCCCAATCCAACGCCTCAGCTCACTCGGCCACGTCGCCTACGTGGATCAACTCCGATTATGTACCAAATAAAGATTTTTAGTACTCGGATGATTTCCGTCTTTCGATTTTCAGAATATCGTCAATCCTGTCAAGCGATCGATCGAAATCGGTTACTCGTTCATATTTCTCGCAGTTTTTCTAGTCGATTCCAAGATTTTCGAGTAATTTCGTTCAAAATTCAAATTTGATTTGATATTTCTTGTCACTCGTTCAGAACGAAAACGTCGACCTAGAAGGTGCCTAGAGGATCGAAAAAAGGGCTCCGCTACGGACTAATTTCCAATCTCATTTTCGCGTTCCCGCAAATACCGTCGTTCCGAACGCACCGCTCCTCCGAATTCCTTTCCACAATTTTGCTCCTTTTGCCAAATTCGGGGTTTTTTCGCCTTTTCGCAATTTTTTAAAAATACACCCTCATCTTTTCGCTCCGAAACGCGAAACTCTACGAAACTTCCGTATTTTTCCTCGATAATCCCCTTCGAAATTTCTCCCAAACCCCCCTCCGAATATCCAAAAAAATGGAAAAGTATAACGGGTAATTCCGCAAAAGGAGCAGAGATAATCATTCTGCTGGTACCTGCCGACACGTGTTTCTGCTAGTTGGCTTCTTCAGGACAGGGCAACCAACCTGTCCAACCTGTCCAACCTGTCCTGAAGAAGCCAACTAGCAGAAACACGTGTCGGCAGGTACCAGCAGAATGATTATCTCTGCTCCTTTTGCGGAATTACCCGTTATACTTTTCCATTTTTATATACTTATCCGCGTTATCCTATTTTCTTATTACATATCCAAAAAAACATCACGTTCATAGTAACATTTTCAAAAAGTTTCCTTTGATAACTGAAGAACCGCTCTACTGGTTTTATGCAAACTCCACATAAACCATCTACTAAATAGTCTGAACAGACCCTAAACATTTGGTTTGAATAGGTAAGCCCGATCTTGAGTTATAAAATTACAACGAAAAGTGGCATTGATTTTTATACAGGGTGTCCCGTAAAGACCACGTCAAACGAAAACAGAAATTTAGATGAGAATGTGCTCTACCTGTTGTGAAAAATAATTCATATGAAAGTCTCAGAGTTTTCGAGATATTTGATGTTTCATGACAATGTTGAATTTTTTCACTTAAAATGCTTTCTCTCTTGCGAAAGCTACAATTAAATTCTTTTCGAATCAGTTTTTTTTCCGTAAATATTGTTGAATAATTACTTCAATTCATGCAATGAAAAATAGCACAAAATATTATGCATGGATTCTGAAAAAAAAAATTAAAATTCACGTTCTGAAGGAAGTGTTTTTTTGTACTGAATTCTATCTGTCGTGGTATAAAAAAAAGACACTAGACTTTTTCTGCATATTACGTTGAAAAGTTGCCCATTTTGTGAGGATTCCGAAAAGGTAAAATACAGGTGATAACCTTCTTCACGAAAAAAGATATTTGAATGTTTATCGAAAATGGAGCATTTCTGTGAAAAACTGATTTTGTCACCTTTTCCACAAATCCTTTCATTTTGCAGATTCTGATGTAACATATTGAATAATTCTCTTGAAAAATGTCAGTTAGTCCTTAAATTACTTATAAAGTGAAATTATTCATTAATTGCAATGATATAATGTAATAACGCACAGGAACTTCAACATCAACAAATCTATTGTGAAGAAACTTTATAAAAATATCAATAATAAAAATGCAGGATTCTTATTAGAGCAAATGCTCAAAATGACCACCCCTTCTCTAATACATGCCCTGTATCTATTGAGAAATGATCTTTTCAAACCATACAAACTTCTCCCCTCTATTTTGGCTGCTGAAATACGAATGCGGTCCCTTAGTTGTGCTTCATCTCTTATGGGATCCGAATAAATTTCATTTTTTAAAAAACCCCAGTAAAAAAAATCTAGAGGATTTAAGTCTGGTGAACGGGGAGGCCACAAAATTTCACCGCCCCTTCCGATCCACCGGTGAGGATATGTATGGTTTAAATATTCCCTAACATGACGACTGTAGTGAGCAGGGCAACCGTCGTGTTGGAACCATAGATTACGTCGCATTTCCAATTGTATATCTTCTAAGGGTAAGGGTACACTGTTCCTTAGAAAATTCATATAGTTGGTGCCGTTTAATGATTGCGACAATTCTGTCGGACCGAATATTTTTCCATCGTATATTCCAGTCCATAAATTCACCGTAAATCGATATTGGGATCTATCTTGCCATATATTGTGCGGATTCTCGATGTTCCACCTATGAAGATTATGCAAATTGATATACCCGCTTTGAGTATAGGAAGACTCATCAGTCCAAAGGATATTATTGAAAAAATCAGGATGATCTGTATGTTTCAGCAACATTTGTTGACAAAATTCTACTCGGGCTTGATAGTCTCTTGGTAGTAGTTGTTGAACTCGCTGAATATGGTAGGGGTGATATTTGTGTTTCTTCAGGATTCTATGGGCACTTGATTTTGATATGCCTGTCATGAGGTCTATCATTCTGGTTGATACTGAAGGATTATTTTCTACTTCATTCAAAATGGTGTCATCCTCCACGATCGAAGGCCGGCCACTATTTTTACGACTCCCAGGAACTCTTTCTTCGACAATTGCATTATGGGTCCGGATAATAACCTCGTAATTAGGATGTCTGCGATTGGGGTACCGCTCTGAATAAAGCATCGATGCTGCTCTAGCATTAAGACGTACTTCTCCATAAATAAGGTGCATGTCGGCGAATTCTCTTGCAGTATACGAAACATTTTCTGTAGACATTTTACCCAGTAAACTGATACGCATTAACTTCCACTAGATGAAAATGAACGTTTCCATAGATACCATAGTACCTTAAGTTTGAATCATTGAATCGCATCACATCATATCGATGTTCGAGAGTTCTTTAGGCAAAGAAAAAGAAATAAAAAACTCAGTCAGTGAATTGGCATTTTAATAAAATTTTATTAATTTGTTGATTGATTATTTTCAGCAGGAAGTGCAAAATGGAAGTATTTATGGAAAAGGTGAAAAAATCAGTTTTTCACAGAAATGCTCCATTTTCGATAAACATTCGAATATCTTTTTCCGTGAAGAAGGTTATCACCTTTATTTCACCTTTTCGGAATCCTCACAAAATGGGCAACTTTTCAACGTTATATGCAGAAAAGGTCTAGTGTCTTTTTTTCAGACCACGTCAGATATAATTCAGTACAAAAAAACACTTCTTTCAGAACATGAATTTCAATTTTTTTTTTCAGAATCCCTGTATAATATTATGTGCTATTTTTCATTGCATGAATTGGAGTAATCATTCAACAAAATTTACGGAAAAACCTTATTCAAAATGTATTCAATTGAAGCTTCCGCAAGAGAGAAAGCATTTTAAGTGTAAAAATCCAAAATTTTCATAAAATATCAAATATCTCGAAAACTGTGAGACTTTCATATGAACGATTTTTTCACATCAGATAGAGCACATTCTGATCTACATTCCGTTTTCGTTTGACGTGGTCTTTACGGGACACCCTGTATATATTGATTGTACCTATTTTAATTAATGGAAACAGATATTTTCTGATCAGAGATGCTGAAGTAGATTTTTTTTCCTCTACTTATTAAAGGTTCCATTTGTGAAATCGATTTGAAATCGGTATATGAACGAAATACTGACCCGACATGCGTAAAATAGGTGAAATTGGACGTATTCTGAAAATTGGAAAAAATATTTTTGAGATTCAAGATATGGAATATATCTGATTATTTCAATTCCTAGTACAAAGTTATATGTTCTAAGGTTGAATTATATGATAACCGGAAACGTTCATAGAATATTCTTGATTTCATAGAATTTTCTTGATATATTTTACTTATTTCACAGTTCAGATTCTAAAAGGGCCTTAAAAACCTCATTTTGAAGTTCGAGATTTAAATTTGAGGGAATCCATATTGTCTGAAATATTGTGAAGATATTAATTTCTTTCTGGAAGAAGCTGCCTTGGACGATTTCAGTACTTGAATGGGTGACAGCTCTAGCTATAAATTTGAACAAGCACGCCGAAGTTTCTGACCGCAGTGCTTTTCCTACTAGTTTTTCCTTAGAACTGTGATTTCTTGAGAACATTTCATAAGAGTTTTTTGTTTAGAATGTATAGAACTAAATTACCATTTCGTTTGTGGCACTTATAAATTCAGAAAAATGCCTCCATTATTATTAAAAAAGAGCTGGAGACAAACGAACGATATTGAGTGGTCCAAGGCTTCATGAAAATTAGCTTCCCATTTCCTGCCGTAAAGGACATTATGGGGATTAAGTCAGCATTATGCGCCACCTCTTTTTGAGAAACCCGTCCTTGACAAATGTGATAATCCGTGCTGCGCTGTTCATTTTGTCTGGGGAGAATTTGCCTGATCATCTAAATATACACCTACCTCCAATGTTCAAATAAATTTATTTGGTAACTTTGCATAGTTACATTTTTCTGGCAATTGTTTTCTTTCGATACATATAATATCCCGTTAGTAACTTTGGAAAATCCTGTAGGTTGTTCTTCAGTAGAAAATATTAATGCTTCGAAAGTATGGGCTGATATAAAAATATTTTAAATTGATTTCAAACATACCTACTGTCAATTGGATGTAGTTAAGCAGAAAGAATCCAACCCACAAATTGTAGTTTTGAGGAATTTCAACTTGAAGCATATGTGTATCATACACTATTTTTGTATCAAATTTCATTGGTACAATTGATCCAGCCCTCTAGAGACTGTTCAGCCTTTTATTATTAGCAACGTATATTTTTCATAGAAGCCATTCATATTACTTTAAGGTTTTACACTAATAAAAATCCAAGTTAGCTCATATGTGACTTAGCATTACCTACACAAATATATTCAAACTGAGCAGGGATTTCATTAGAACGTTTTTCAAATGGTTAAAAAGTTGATTTTGAAACACATCGTATATAAAACTCATTTTTGACAATTTGTAGGTTCGACGTTTTCTGCTGAACGACTTCCAATTTCACCATCTGGTATTTTTTCAGGCTCAGAGCTCCTTGTCCGGTTAACTTCAATCCTGCAGATTACTTCATTCAACTGTTGTCGGTAGTACCTGGAAAGGAAGAATCTTGTAGACAAGCACTAAAAGCTATATGCGATTCTTTTGAATCATCTGAATTTGGATTGAGAATCCGACAAGGAACAATCATACCAGTAAGTTACAAATTTCACTCATAGTTCAGTCATTTCAGGCATTTCAAACCCCGCTTTCTCAGCGCTCTACTGCAAAAACGGTTAATTTTACAGAAAAATATAGCAGCCATTTTTTGTGGATAATTTTACGACAAACAATTCTTATGGTAACCCCTATTGACCTAATAGCAATAGGTCACGAGATATTTGCGAAAAACTGATTGTCGTGACCTTTATAACTTTTATAGCCGGCAATGTTGATTCTTCACATCTTCATTACAACGTTGTAATAAAGGTGCATACAAAAATTAAGCTCACTAGGAATTTTTCCGCAGATGAATCCAAAAATGACTGGACTATCAATGATTTTCACTTACATTTTAATATTTTTCAGCAGGCAACCGCATCAGAAAATATTTGGTTGAATATCAAACCCCAGATAAGTCCATATAAAGTTTCTTGGTTTTCACAATTCAGAGCTGTTTTATGGAGATGTTGGTTGTCTACCATCAGAAATCCAAGATTGACCAAAGTTAGATTCCTGCAAGTACTTGTGAGTGAACTGACGTATCAATAAAGGGTAATACAATAAGGGTGTAAGATTTGTGAACGTCTTTTTGGCAGACATGATTTGGCAGGTTATTAAGTAATAGGTTGGTAGGAGATATATGACAGCAAGATGCAGGTTGTACCTGTTGTGGAAGACTACTACTCATTACTACTCATTTCCTTGAAATATCTTCAGAAATGTTAAGTTGCAGCGATAAAGTCGATTAAACAATTATGGACTAGGTGGAGTAGTGATTTATTGAAAACATAAAGTCGTTTCTACAAATATATTATCCATGAGGGGATTAGTTAAAAACGCTTATTACATGCTCCGGCGACTAGGCAACCATCGTCAGTTACATAAACACTATAAAACAAAATTATCTTCGGTTTATATTACAAGATGGTGGAAAGATATCTTTCTTACTAACAAAGTTACTTTGGAGGCAATGAAATCATTGAAACAAAAGGGTCAACCTGAGTTAAAAGATTAATACATATTGATACAAAATGGTACCCATAATCTGGGTTTGGAACCCGATGGTAACATTCCAAGCTGGACTGCTCAAGTCGTCTATAGAAATCTGTGAAAATCCCTTAGCCCTGGGAAAGAGAGGAAATAGTGTCTTCATTAACCGATTGATGGCTTGTTCTCTGTGAGGTAACCAAGAAAAATAATACAATTGATAACAATTCGTTCGTGGACCTGAAAACTGAAATACAATCAAATTTAATTTGGTCATTAAGCGGAACTACATTGGGTTTGTTTTAGGGATTGTTTTAGGGATAGGTTTAGGAGTTATATTTTTTATCTAAAATTGTGTTCTTATTTCCAATATTCGTCACAAAATACTACACTGATTCTAATAGAACATGGTAATTAGTTGAAGAATGCCAACGCGCAAATTCCTGGGAAATTCCGTGAAGATCGTAGCACAGAAAATTTTAAAAGAATCATTGAAATTTATTGAAAAAAATTCTATATATATGAGAAAAATGGTTCAAGCACTGACGTCAAGGCAGGAGCTTTTGCGCGCATGTTTTATTGTCCATACTCCTGTATTGGACACTCTCGAATTTACCATTGCAAATTCGATTGAGAGTGTCCAATACAGGAGTATCGACAATAGAGCATGGGCGCAAAAGCTCCTGACTTCATGTCAGTGTTTGTTTAGCCTTTTTCTTCCGTAGTGAATCTGTAATTGTTGCGCATGTTATAAACATGATTATGATTATGCTGAGCCTCCCGAGTGTTCCCCAAGGAGATCCCTCAGAAGCTCCTAGGAGCTTGTGCGACTAAGGAGAGTCAGTTGTGTTATTTGTCGACTTTGTTACTCTATCCTTATGCCACCTTAGATGCAGCACTGTTAATTTATCTAATAGTGAATTGGGTCTACTACCGTCTGGGTAGATCTCTGGCTCGTTCTTTCCGCTGAGCTTGAAACACTCATCATAAAATTCAAATTAGCCAACGTGAACACGCGCGCCAAGGAGTAGTAACTTTTTTATATTTTTGTTGGTTCCTTTAACAAATCCCGCTATCGATACAGTCTGGCCGGTCAGTTGTACCGTATATCGAAATGAAAAGAAATGTCGTTGGGAACGCAATTGCTTACGCCTATTCGCCAAATCCGAACGTAATTTAATAGAGATCTTCCAAATATTGTTATTTGTAAATTGGCCCTTTGGCCACGATACAGACAACTCAACTCAGAAACAACGCTATTTCCTCGAACCTGTCGGTGCACAGAATTTCCATAAAATTTCTCTTAAATCCTCACAATATCGGCCTAGCACCAAACCCATACAGATATTGTGGTAAGATGACAGCACGCTGTTCCTTGCGGAACTCGTGCGAAAAAACTTATATTATTTCTAAATTTCAACAGCCTGTATCTTTTTACCAGTGATGACTTTGGAAAAATGGTAAATGATAAAAGTGTTTCATTTTACTGTATTTAAAATTAATGTACAACTTCACAGACTCGCCCTGTATACTATGGAAGAATTCGTAACCAAACTCATTCAAAAAATTCACTTACTCGAACATACCTCAATTAGATTGGTATCTTCCTATATTATGTTTACTTTATGGTCTTTCCACGAACATTTAATGCTCAAACTGTTAGAAAATTATTTCCTTAATATTCGCTCTTGTTGATCTTTAGGGCCAGATAACATGCATTTTGTGAAATTCATGAGACCTATTATAAGATTACATAATGTAATCAATGGGGATTCAATTCAATGCAATACCAAGTCAACCAGACAGATTCATTCAATTATAAGAACAAATTCATTGAAATACATAGTAATAAATAGAGGAATGAAATAACATGTGTAATAATGAATGAAGGCGGGTTTATACAGCTAATAAAATAAGAAAAAAATTTAAATAAAATATGAACTAACACCTAAGGCGATTAGTTTTTACAGATGAACTAAAACAAAACAAAAAATAAGATTGAACCAATCAAATCACAGCTTTCTGACAATTGTATGCAAGTTCTGTGAATTTCAATCTTTGAGCATTCGTATTGACATTTTCCACACAGAATAACATGAAATAAGAAATGAACAGACAAGTTGGCTATCTTCAGTTGTTATTCTTATTTCTTATTTTATCTTATTTGGTGTAGAGGCACTGTCATTGAAATGTGCGTGTTCAACTTTGTTATTTCATTTTAAATTGTTCCTTATTTCATTTTATTTGCTGTATAAACCTGCCTTTATTGTCAAAATATCACCTTAATTGAAAAGAGCTCTGAAACGCTTCGATCAAAGGCCAAAATTAAAATGACAAGAACGAGAATCTAGCCTCCCGGTATATCAGTTTTCTTTTTTTAATTTATTTCATTTATTTAGTCAAAGACTAGTGCAATCATTACATGGAGTCTTACTCACTAGTTGTACCACAGGAACAAATTATTGTTTTAATACATTGATGCTTTCCGTACCGAAACCCCGTTGAAAAGGGATATATTAATTCTGCCCCTATAATAAAGAGCTAAATCAGATATTACCTAAGGTATGCACCGGTTTCTTATCCATGCAAACGACTAGTTTCTAAGCAAATTGAACAATTTTCTACTATTCGCACTATTTGGGATGATTTAAAAATACAGGCTGATCTGAAATATATATCCTAAACTGAAAATTATCAGGGAACTGTTCTTATTTTTAGAATATACGTATACCATTTAACATTGATTGAATAGAAACTAATTTATACTATTATTATTTACGATGATAATGATTCAGCTGATATTCGACTTTTTATAGGTTAGTTTTGACGATTACCTATTTTCGAACTGTCAAAACAGTTCAAATTACACTTTTGAGACTTGCCTCATTGTTATTTGATTTTTTCGCTGATGAGCGTTCCAGAAACTGAGCACTCACCTACTAAAATCAACTCTTCATAAAATTTTCGAACCTTTCATCGGATTGATAAGTGGATTATTGATTGATTTTGATAATGTGCGATAATCTTTGTATCATCGCTTATTGTTATCTGTTTTTTTTTCTTTTGTAAAATTATCTGTTCTTCATTACTAAGAATCTTTTCTTTTCTGACGTATTCTATACAGATGTATTCTGTCTATAAGAATGAATAAAATATTATTATTATTATAATCCACCAGAAAAGGCGATGAAAATAAAAACGCACCCTAATAATAGAAATTATCACTATCATTTGCAGTGTCTTTTTTCGTATACCGTATTCTATCAAACGTTGATCTTGAGAATGTATCAATTGCATCAATATAAATAGATGAATTTTTAGGATGGTAAGCCTTAGAAAATGAACTTTCACCCGAAAAATTAATTATGTTAGAAGGATTGGTGAACTGAAACTTCATTGAATTTTTTGTTTGTTTGAGTACAGACATGGAAATATATAGTGACGATAACCGATGGCTTGACGTTGTACGATTTCTATCTATCGAACATCGCTCTCAATATCCGATGTCTAAATATCAATATCAATCTCCTTCTAAAATAATTCCTTCAACCCATAATATATTATACATTTACGACAATTTCAGGTTCCTAGGAATCCCCATACGATGACTTTGGGACCTCGCATTAGTACATATTTACGAAAATCTTAATGAGGTTACTATTGTTGAGTCTTTGGGTGATCACAGCGTGAATATCCCGTTTTAGTAACATTCGCGATATCTCCAGGTGATTACATGGCAATCTTACGAAGATATTATCTTATAGATCTCACTTTATGACTTGAATAGGCTCTAAATAGGAGTTCCCATAATTTCACGAGTGTAACTTCTCAGAAACGTCCGAAGGGATCTAGGTATATGGCCTGGGTTGCTTTCAGTGAATTATCTGAAAAACCTGCCACGAACGCACAAACAGTCAATGAATTGGTACTTTCCTATTTGATACAGAAATTAATGCTGCATTTAAAATCCAAATCTTGCACTTTCATTGTAACACCCTTACATTATGCTTTTGAATTCAAATGATTATTTTCAGTTTGTGACAATTTTGATCAGTATTTTGTTCTGGCAACAAAAATATGATCAGTTCGGAGTTCAAAACATAAATGGAGTCTTGTTTCTATTTTTGACTAATGCAACTTTCCAGAATCTTATAGGCGTGATAGCAGTAAGTAGAATCTTGAAAATTGAATTAAGAAATCATCTTTTCTGGACTTAAAATATTTCACTCATTCCATATGCAAACTTGCGAACTGCTTATTGTAGAATGTTGCGGTGGAATAGTTTCAAACGATCCAAATTCGCAAATTCATTCAACTTTAAACTTAGCAGTCACTATTTGATGCAAATCGACAGAATTTCAATCCACTTTCGTGAATCATATATAGCTATTTTTTAAAGGAACAATATTATATTCGCAGTAACTCAAGTTTGTAGTAACGAATTAATGAATCCTTTATCCATAATTTCCATGAAGATATAGACAAATTTATGGATGGATCTAGTATATATGCATATTATTTTCGAGATTTCTGTATCAAACATTTGCTAACATTAACTCTTCCATGTCTCATGTATAATGTAGTGATAAAATAAAAAAAATAAAATAAATACATAGGGTGATTCAAATCTCGAGGTGAAAAATTAATGAACGTATACTATATGATATGATATGATACTATATGATATTCTTGGTATAACATATAAAATATAATTTTTAGATATGGCTTTGTTTATAAGATTTGAGACTTTAAAGTTTCTGCATGTCATCAATATTCAAATTTAATACATAATATAAAAATACAAAAATTGGTTCAAGCACTGACGTGAAGTCAGAAGCTTTTGCGCGTATGTTCTATTGTCCATCCTTCTGTATTGGACACCCTTAATCGAATTTAACATGGTAAATTATGTTGTCCATTCTCCTGTATTGGACACTGTTAATTCGAATTTACCATGGTAAATTCGAATTAAGTGTCCAATACAGGAGAATGGACAACATAATTTACCATGGTAAATAGAACATAATTTACCATGGACAATAGAACATACGCGCAAAAGCTTCTGACTTCACGAATTTACCATGGTAAATTATGTTGTCCATTCTCCTGTATTGGACACTCTTAATTCGAATTTACCATGGTAAATTCGAATTAAGTGTCCAATACAGGAGAATGGGCAACATACAGTACAGTACAGTCTGAAACTGGTTTTCATCGACTTTGTCCCACCACTGCACATTCATGTGGTGCGCATATCGTAGACGTCCGTCCACCAGCCGTACTCGACTCGCTGGAGCGTTCTCGTTCACTTTCAGTATCGAGTGTTAATCTGGACTGCGAGTTGATGCATGTTGCGTTATTTCAATAAAGTAGACGCCGTCGCACTTTTAAACACTTGGAATTGAATTGGAATCCGTAATTTTCATTCCCTTTGTTTTATTACCTCTCTACCCGTGGCCATCCTTGTGTGTAATCTAAGTCTGTCTTACATTCCCAAGACAGTGAAGCGTGTTATCCTAGTTCAAAATATTCCTAAATATGCTGAATCCCCGCGCCGCTTGTTCTGATGAATTAGGTGATACAACAGCTTCGATTTTATGTACCACCTGTGATAAATCACCATAAATGTGTCAACCTGGATGAGACTGAGGTTTCATTTATCCTCGAGAGTAGGCAGAGATGGATCTGTTCGATGTGTTCATCGCGCTCTAGAACGTTGCGTAGCGAGTCTACTACTACTACCCCTGTTGGTAGTTCTCAATTGAATTCTACTCAGGTCATTAGCGTGGAAAGTTTTGGATTGCTTCTAGAGAAAGTAACAACTATGTCCGAACAGCTTTCGGCTGTACTGAAAGAGGTAAGGTCGATGAAAACGGAACAGATGGGGTTGATCTCCCGTATAGATGCATGTACTTCTATTATCGAAAAATATTCCGGTTTACTGGAGCAACATCAAGCTGAGATAGATTCGTGGAAGTCGAAGCTTGAAGATCTAGAAGTACAAAACAATGATTTGGGTAATGGCTTGACCGATCTTTCCACTCGAGTCAGTGAAATAGATAAAATCCTCAACGACCCACTGCCAGCCCATCGAGTGGCTTCACGGGTAGATGCGAGAGTTCTTCTTCTTCTACCGCGGTGCCGTCCCTGGCTGAACTGAGGCCTTCAGGCCCATTGTTCTCCTGCTTGCCAAACTCGTGAGACTCAGTCCAAAAAGCACGCTGACAGGAATGCCGCGAGCTTAAATGGAGAAGTCCCTCTCACCGTAGGAATCGTAGGTGTTGGGTTGCCTTGGTGTATGACCCTCAATTCCTTAAGGTTGTTACAGTCGAACAGAATATGTTCAGCTGTTTCTTCCATGCTCTTGCACCAGCGACACAGAGCGCTATCGGCCAATCCCATCCTATTCAGATGTTTGTTGAACTGGTGACCAGTTAGTAATCCAGTCACCAGGCTCAATTCTCTTCTTTCGAGTGAAAGAAGTTTCTTTACTTCAGACTTTGACGATGGTTTCTCAATGAGAAGCCTTGACTGCCTGAGTCCTACTCCCATGTTCCATACACTGGAGAAATTCCTGTCCAAACGATTCTTGAAGAATGTTTTAACAGAGGTACGACATACTGGAAGCGAGGGCTCAGGACCTATAAATGGTATCCGAGCCCCCTGCTTCGCCAGCTTATCTGCCTTAACATTACCTGAAATCTCCGAGTGAGCCGGACACCAGATGAGTTTTACAACGCTACCAGCGCCCAGCCTTCGCAGAACCTTCCTGAATTCGCCTACTAAGTAGGAGTTTATTTTCACATCAGATAGGGATTTTAACGTTCCTTGACTGTCACAACATATATATATGTACTTGCCAGAGTATCCTAATCGGATGTTTTCCAGCGCGCAGACAAGAACAGCATATAGTTCGGCCTGTATTATAGAGCAGTTCTTCCCGAGAGGGATGGACATGCTCTTTCGAGGTCCCACAATTCCTGCACCTATCCCTGTAGTCGTTACAAAGCCATCTGTGAACCATATGGGCCCCTCCGGTTTAAGGAGATCACTCCTTGTATCCCATTGGTCTCTATCAGGAACAATCACCATATAGGGTTCGTTGAAGCAGAATAAGGAGCCCGCACGGTCACTCCTCTGGAGGAGAGATGCATCGTCATCCTCCACCTTCTTGAGTGCCCTCGCGTGTCCCCTAAACATTCCGCTGTCTCGCCACTGTCCCTGTTCCCAGATTCTTAAAGCTGTCTTCATAGTCCCCTCCTCAACTACAAGATGTAGGGGAGGTAGCCCCAGCAGGCACTCCATAGCTGCTGTTGGAGTAGATCTCAGAGCACCTGTGATGCTTAAACAAGCTTTTCTCTGAGATCTTGTCAATTTGTTGCGGATATCTGACTTCTCCAAAGAAGTCCACCACACCAATGATGCGTAGGTTAGGATAGGCCTCACCACCACAGTATACAACCAGTGAATAATGTGTGGTTTGAAGCCCCATCCATTTCCCACTACTCTCCGAGTAGACCAAAAGATCATCTCGGCCTTTTTCGTTTGTTCCTCAATGTGTTTGTTCCACAGTAGTTTGTGGTCCAGTATCACACCCAGATATCAAACTTGCTCTGTTAGATTGAGCCCTACTCCAAACAGACTTGGAAGTCTTATGTTACAAGGCCCCCTCTTCCTGTCAAAGAGAACCATCTCTGTTTTTTCAGGATTAACCGTATGATCGTTATTCAAGCACCATCGCTCAATCCTACACAGAGCATCCTGCATAAGATCAGCGTTGACATTTGGATGTTTACCTCTGATTAGTATCACGAGATCATCTGCACAGGCTAAAACCATTAGGCCAGCCCCCGCCAGCTCAACCAGGAGCCCATCCAGAACCAGATTCCACAGGAGAGGTGATAGAACACCACCCTGTGGGCATCCCCTACCTGGTGTTCCCCTTATGGTTGAGCTGCCTAGACGAGCCACTATGCTGCGGTCCCTTAAAAGGGATCCTGTCCATCGACAAACTGCAAAAGGAACCCCATGTTTGGTTAGTGCATTGTGCATAGCTCCAAATGCAGTATTATTGAATGCACCCTCTATGTCCAGAAACACAGCAAGAGTGCACTCTCGATAATGTAGTCCGCTCTCGATGCAGCTGACCACTGAATGAAGAGCAGAATCTACTGATTTGCCCATCTGATAGGCATGCTGAGTTGGATGTAGTGGACTAGCCACTAAGGTTCCATCTCTGATATATCGTTCAACCAATCTCGCCAGCGTTTTGACTAAAAAGGAGGAGAGGCTTATTGGTCGGAAGTTTTTCGTCTATATACTCAGACGAAAAACTTCCCGACGACTTTCCAGGCTTGGGTATGAACACAACCCTCACCTTTCTCTAGGACTTTGGTATGTGTCCTAGGGCTAGACTCGCTCGGAGCATATGAAGCAGTGGGGGTGTCAGCAGCTCCAAGCCCTTGATCAAAAGTGCCAGAAATATGCTATCCTCCCCCGCAACTTTATAAGGCTCGAATTTTCTGACAGCCCAGCGAATTCGAGAGTGTGTTACCACAAGTGAAGCCAACTTCCAATCCTCACTTGAAGCTCGTCTATGGTCTTCACCCTGTGTGTTGTCATTCTCTCTAAATCCCGGAAAATGTGCCTTCAGGAGTAGTCTTAGACTATCTTCCTCTGAGGAGGTCTTCTCCCCATTAGGAAGAGTCAAGTAGTCAATCCTTGGAGGGCCTCCCACAGAGAGGACCTTCCTAAGCCTATTGGCCCCTGGTGCTTCCTCTATACCACTGCAGAAGAGTCTCCAGGATTCGCGCTTGGACCGCCTAATCAGTCCTTTGTATTTTTTCAGGGACAATTTATAATCATCCCAGTCCTTCGCATGGCCTGATCTCATGGCCATATTGAAAAGACGCCTTGTTTCGCGTCTGGTGTCGTTCAGTTCAGTCATCCACCATTTCGTCTGACTTTTAAGTCTTCGGACTTGGGGTATACAACTGCTGTGATAAGCTGAGACTATGGACTCCTGAAGCATGGCTGCTGCCGTGTCCAATTCTTTCATGTTCTTGGGTTTTAGGTTTCCCTGTTCCAGATTGTCGGAAAGGTATGCCCGGTATCTGGTCCAATCCGTTTTTTTCGGATTCCTATAGATCTCAGGATCCTCCTTTTTCTTGCTTCGGAATATAGAGAAGCAGATGTGTCAGTGGTCCGATACAGAGACCACCTCCTTCGCTACTCGCCAATCCTTTATGGAATTGGCGATTGATCTGCTGCCCAATGTGATATTTATCACCTCCCTTCTTGTCGTTGTGACGAAGGTCAGTTCCGTACCCTGGTTAAGCAGGTTCAAATTAATGGAGAATGAAAATTCTGCTAGCGCTTCACCCCTTGAGTTAATATCTCTACTACCCCACAGAGTGTGATGTGCATTCGCATCACATCCTATGAGCAGAGGCCAGCTCCTCCGCTCACAGTATTCTATCAACTCCTCCATTTCCCTCGTTGGTGGTGGGCCTGGTGAGTCATACGGGAGATATGCAGAACATATCACCAGGTTATCTAGCGGTCTCCTGCTGTCTTTGATCTGGACCGCTACCAGGACTCTGAAACAAAAGTTGTTTAATAATTGAGCACCTAAATCAGTGGAGGTGATTATACTCGCCCTTGGACTGGTGTCCTTAGGCGCGCAGAAGAGCACACCTCCCCTAAAGGAGAGGCCTTTCACTTCACCCCCCCTGACCCAGGGCTCCTGAATCAGAGCTATAAATGTCTGCACCTTCGACAGCCGCAACCGAAGAATATCGGTTGCCGCTATACAGTGGTGCAAGTTTATCTGCGTGACATGAATATCGGCCGCCATGAGGACAGTTAAACACTGCTCTCAGTCGAATGACTGTCACGTCTTGCCAGCACGCCCTCCGGAGATGATGGCATCTCCAGAGTATATGCCGGTGGGCTAGATGGAATGGGGCACTGCCCGGGCCCCACAACCACCGCACAATCCCCCCTCCCGAATGTCCCACCTGAGACCTGCGGAAGGGCGAGAGGCGCGCCGACTGAGGGAGCCTCCGCAGGCACCACTTCCATCTCGCTTTGCGACTTTTCAGTCGCATTGGAAGGTGTTACCTTCCGAACTTGAATGCTCTCCACCACAGCAGCGGACCCCGTTTCTGGAGCGGCCGATACAGCCGCGGAGACTGTTGCATTCTTTTCCGGTCCTGCAGCTTGGATGAGCTTGAAGGTGCTCTTCCTCGTTGCAACCTGGACCGTATAATTGGAGGCCTGTAGAACCTCCGCGTCGGGCCTGTCACATCGGTTGTATATCCTCCAGCTCCTTGATTTCAGGGCCGGAGTTGACATCTCTAACCTCCTGAGAATCAGACCTGTCGGTGCAGTGCATTACGTACCCTTCACCATCAGGCTGACTCTCGTCGGTCTTTCCAGGTCCCCCATCCCAATCGTCTTGAGACTTAGGCCCTTTGGAAGAACAAGCCTGGATAGGTTGTTTTGCAACCAGTCCCTGCTTGTTTTATCCTCGCAAGATGCGATAATCACCCCTTGCGGGTTGAGGTCCATTTCTTCGAGCCTCGGGAAGTACTGCCCCGACTGGATCTTGTCCATTGCAGCAGCAACCGCCCGCTCTACGGCATAGAACTCCTCCTTGGAGAGCGCCCTTTCTGGCCAGTCCTTATGTACCAGGACTAGCTTCATGGGCACTTTCGCTACCTCATTATAGGAGAGCCCACTCTGAAGGTTTTTTACCTTCTTCGATGGCCACTCACATGAGGGCGGAGTGTTATTATCAGGAGCATCTCTTTTTGAGCTACTGTCCTGTTTACGGGGGGAATTCCCGTCCGAAGACTCTCCGGCCTGATGACCGGCTAAGCCTTCACGAGCCTTCCGAGCCCTTCTTTTTTCCGCACCAGAACGATTCCGTCTGGTGTGTAACTTGGGCAAGGATTTCGATGGCGAGTTTCCTGCAGCAAGAGCTGCTGGACCCTCTTTTTCCGTCCTCGCCAAGTTTTTTCTCTGAGATCCGTCCGAAGACGGTCCCTGGGTGTCAGGTTGCACCGCAACCCGTAGAATTTGTTGTTTTTTCGTTGAGCTATTCATATAGTTCCCACGAGTAACGAAGAAATATTCAGTCACCCTTCAGCAGAGCTTCGATACCGAGGGAAGGTCTTTTTACAAGAGGAGGCGACCCGGTGTCCTCAGGGAATCGTTCGTAACACACTTGACCCAGGTGCCATTCAGCCCTTGGCACGATTTCTTCCACCGTGGCTTGGGAGTCAGTCTTAGTTTTCACCGCTCAACTTGGACCCCGTCGACCTGGGTCGACACCGCTCCAAGCATTCTCGCAGCTACTTAAGCCCTCACACCGCGTCAAGGTGCCGACCAGTAGTGAGGGAGATGCGAGAGTTGGTCGTATTGAGCGGAAAACTATGGCCCTTGAGGTTGATTCTGGCACCTCTGTTGCTTCAACCGAGGCTGTTGAGCGTGTAAAGCGTTCATTCAATGTTATTCTTCGTGGTGTTCCTGAGAAGGTTGATACAATTGTTGCCATCCGTGAAATTTTTAAGACTGCCGATAGATATTCCGGAGACCATGTAGGGGTTTCACTTGGTTTCTCTTGGTTAGGAAAGAAGCTGATTGCACGTCGCCGCTTGCTAAGGGTGACACTGTCAAACCCACATGTTGTGAACTTACTCTTGCGAAGCAAGAACCTTTTCATGAACAAGCCGGCCTACATGAACTACACTATTTCGGATGACAAAACACCACAGCAGCAATCAGAGATGAATAATTTGCGAAAACTTTTAAAATGAAGGCAGGAATCAGGAGAGATGGATCTGACTATCAGATTCGTTAAGGGTAATCCTACCATTGTGTCACGTCCCCCTGGTTCTCCAAAAAACGTTCAGTGCCCACCGAATGGAAACTCATTTACAACAACGCCCGGTCCCTCTACAGCAAATACAACGAATTGTTAACCTATGTAAATTGCAATAAAACCTATTGGATTTTCATTTCCGAATCTTGGCTTAAACCCACTATTCCCGACAGTATCGTTGCCATTCCTGGTTTCAGGCTGTACCGTTTCGATAATTCCTTGCACGTGGGCTATGATGGTGTATGCATTTACGCCAGTAACCTTATCTGCCAGAACTATAATATATCAAGCACCTCGATCAACTCCCCTAACATAGACAATTTGTTCCTGGAGATAAAGCATAACAACTAGCTTTTGCTGACCATCAGTTGCATTTATAGGCCACGTACATCTGATTTAGACTCTATTCTCTTCTCTCATCTAGAGTCTTTATCTCATTGCAAAGGAACTGTTTTATTTGCAGGTGACATCAATTACCATTATTTAAAGTGGCCATTGCAGACAGTATCTCAGGGTACCAGGTACCAGGTGGATCAATGAGGCAAATTGGGCACTAGGTCCTCCGCTAGTGCCCAATTTGCCTCATTGATCCACAATTCTTTTATCACTCAATTAATTGAGAATCCTACAAGACTTCAAAGTGGCCAGCAGCGTTCCGTATAAGATCTTGTACTTGTGAATGATCCTGATTCGATAACTGGCGTGGAGTACTTGCCGCCTTTCGGGAGATCTGATCATGTAGTACTCGCTACAAAATTCCAGTTCAGTTCGGTTGATACCCTGATGGTTCCTAAGGTAACGACAAGAATTGATTTCCATGGCGTGAATGCGGATCTTTCTCTCGTCGATTGGGCAGAAAAATGTAGAGATCAATCTGTTCAAATTATGTGGAATGTATTTGTCTCCACGTTCAATGATTTGTTGACTTCACAAACAACAATTCACCAATCCAAACTCAATCCCATAAAACCATGGATAACCATCTGAAATGTTGCATCATAAGAGGGTCCTTTGGCAGCGTTTCCTTCGTCATAGGTCACAAGAGAACTACCAGATCCATAGATCATACTCTAACGCACTGCAGTCCAAACTCACTATGGCAAGGATGGAGTTCCAGAGGCAGATGGCCGGATCGAAATATAGAAAACAACTCTTCAAATTCATCAGATCATCCTTGAATACTAAAGTTGGTGCCCCGGTCGTTGATGATGCGAACGGAAGTCCCTGCATTGAACCCGATAGGTCTGCTGAAGTTCTTGCCGACAGCTTCTCTTCCGCCTTCACCAGTGAACCTGATGGTGCGATGCCTGAGTTGGTGATCGCTAGACAACGAAGAGGACTCTCGGATATACATAGTCTTCTGTGCTGACTCTGTTCTTGAAGAACTAAATTCCCTGGACTCGTCTTCTGCCCCTGGCCCGGACCACCTGACACTTTTTGTAATAGCAAAATGTGCATCCTCATTGGCTCTACCATTACATCTTATATATACCGGGTCACTCAATTCTGGCAGCCTTCCGGTGGGGTGGCTTGATGCGTCTGTTACTCACATCTTCAAGCTGGGAGATAAATTAAATGCCTCTAATTATCGACCCATAAGTCTAACTTCAGTTGTGACCAAGGTCTGTGAGAGACTTATAGTTAAGGTGATGATACTAAACTTCTGCAGAATGGAGTGCTTTCGGAGTGCCAACATGGCTTCTTGCCTGGAAGATCTGTTCTCACAAATCTGCTGAGGTGTAGTGATGATTGGACAAAAATGACGGATGATGGACGAACTGTTGACGTACTCTACCTGGATTTTGCTAAGGTGTTTGATCGACTGCCTTCAAGACGGCTTCTATATAAGATTGAACATCTCAGTGTAAGGGGAAAGCTTTTGGGGTAGATCGGAGCATTTCTGAGCAACCAACGGTTTAGAGTTAGGGTGTCTGATAGTACCTCTACGCCCAGGATGGTTTCGAGTGGTGTGCCCCAGGGAATAGTTTTGGGTCCAATTCTGTTCCTGCTTTATTTTGCAGATCTCCCCCCTCTTCTTCGGTCGTTGTGCTATCAATATGTGGATGATCTAAAATTCTACGCTGATCCTGTAACTGACCATTCAACTCTACAGGACGACTTGAGATCCGTTTCCGTTTGGTGTGACTAGTGGCTGATGACATTGAACATCTCAAAATGTAGAGAGCTTCACATAGGCAAAAATAACCCGGAGATGACTCACTATCTGAATGGTCTTCCGGTTCAGTCGACTGACTCCCATGTGGATCTAGGCTTAACCGTGAATAAAATGCTTACCTGTTATGTCCATATAACCGCCATCACATCCGAAGCAAATAATAATCTGTATCCGGAACTACCTTGAAACGGGCATAAATGGTCAGGGATTTGGGCGTTTTACTAGATTCTAAGCTACTTTTTGATGAACATATCAATAACGTAGTGAATGAAAGTAATAGGGTACTTGGATTTGTTATGAGGCAATGTCGTCAGTTCCGAAGCCGTGAGGCAATATTATCTCTTTATTAGGCATTTGTGTATAGCAAGCTCAATTACGCATCTTCGATTTGGTGTCCCCATTATGAGATTTATGTCGAAAGGTTGGAGAGGGTACAGGTGAATTCCTCAGATTTCTGAGCAACAAGACAGGTTTCCATTTGAAACGTGGTGATCCGGATAACTATTGTATACGGCTGAATAAATTCAGAATTATTAGTTTGAAGGATAGGCGAACAGTAAATGACATCACTTTTATTTTTAAAGTTTTATCAAACCAAATAGATTGTCCTGAAATTCTTCAGGAAATTAACTTTCATGTTCCTGCTAGACACCTTAGACATCATGTTTCATTTCACTTACCCATCTACAGAACCAACAGTGCGAATTTTTCACCTCTATCGAGAATGATGGATTTATGTAATTATTATGAGGGAAGTCTCAACCTGTATTCGGGTGGGAGCGTGCGTTCTTTCAGAAAAATTGTTAAAGATATTTTCGGGTAGCTTATCAAAAAAATTTTTTCTGCTTTTTATGTAGATCTTGTTTTGTTTTTTTTTTTCATGATGTGTATAATGTTGTTAATAGACTTTTAGGTTAATATGTATCACTGTCTATTTTGACTTTTGTAAGTGGACGCTGCTTTGGGTGTTCTCACATGTTTGCGTTCTATGTTCTGAATAAATGAATAAATAAATAAATAAATAAATAAATGAATAAATTAATAAATAAATAAATAAATAAAGTGTTAGTGATCCCAGGCTGAGGGAAGACCTCATTGTGATGTACAGGGCTCTCCATGATCTGTTTGGCTTGGATCTGTCGGATATGTTTGTGTTGAACCCAAATATAAATCTTCGCGGTCGCAGTTTCAAGCTTGCTAAAGAGAGGTTCAGGACATCGGTCCAACAAGGTTTTCCCCCGAATAGAATTTTCGATGTGTGGAATGGATTACAGGTGGATGTAGTGAATGCAACTAGTGTTAACTCGTTCAAGAACAGGTATGATGTGTTGAGAATTCGGCTTGCGCAGCAGTGATGTTGTGAACCAGTGGTTTTTGTATGCTTCGTTTATGTTATAATAGTTTGGACCTCTATTAAGTTTAGTATGTTTTTTATTTCTTTTGTATGCACTTGTTTCTTTAATAATTGTCAATTGAGTTACAATAGGCCAAGGCCTCGACTCTATCCGTCTGTTAACGATAATAATAATAATTTTATCAGCCAGCCAGAAACTAGTATGCACATTATGTCTGCTTGCAGAGTCCATGCTCCATCAGGATATGTGGAAAGACACAATGCGGCAATCTGAATTCTCTACTTTCATCTGAGGGAGGTTTATGGTATAGACAAGTAACAAATGCTACCATATGTGCCTCTGGAGATTGAAGCAGTTGTTAAAAATGGGAGGGCTCGCATCTACTGAAACTATGCGATTCCAACAACTCGGCAGATCCACGCCAATAAAGCCAAATATACTTCTGCTGGACGAAGAACTCAAGAATTGTCTGTCGTCGAATTTTCCTCCCCCGCAGAAAATAATGTGGAGAAGAAAGAAGACTAGAAGAGAGAGAAATACAAGGATTTAATGTTCGAACTTGGGATCCTGTATCCAAGGCATAAGGTTAGGATGGTCGTACTAATCATAGGATGCCTAGGCGGAATGAGAGTGAACTACGTGACCGGATTGAAGATTATTCCGGCCTGCATTTCTCTGGCCGAGGATTTAGCTCACAGAATGCAGAAAGCGGTGTTGCTCGGATCACTTCGAGTCATCAGGTCCCATCAACTACGATGGCCGCTTGCTGCTCATCTCTTTTGTTAAGAGACGCTGTAAGGGCAGGCCGAAGAACTACTCCAAGGTACGTGCGAGAGGTGTTCTAGTGAGTAACTATCAACATCTGGAGTCTCACACTCCTGAGAGAAGCGGACCCTCTCAGGGCGGGCCGATAGAAGGATTTTCCTCTCGAGCGGATTAAAAAAAACATTTTAAGTAGGAAATTTTCGACGAAACTCTAGCTATTTTCTTTGTACTTAATTCAAGAACCTTGTAGTATTGAATTTCGTGAAACATTTCACTTTCCGTAAGGGTAGAGTTTCGTCGAAAATTTCCTACTTGATAAAATTATCAGATAACTCTTGAAGGTTCGTTTTTATAAAAGCAAATTACATACCAGTAGAAAGGTCACACACTAGGGATATTTTGCTAGAATTGGAACTCCTGAATCATTTTTTGTTTTTTTTTAAATGCAAGTTGTAGTTAAGATTTAAGTATTTTTTACATCTTTCTGCAAGTTTGAGGACTCATAACTTCCTTCCTAGCTAACATATGAATAAAGCAATAATTTTACATGAATCTGTAATCATTAAAAATTGAAAAAATAACAAAACATTCGTCTGATTGGCCCATTTTTAATAAATATTACACTTTGAAGTTAGGAAAGTGGGGAAACTAGAAGAAAGCGAAACATTTTTTTCGAATATCCAGGGTGCCAGGGCCAAATAAATTAGGGCTGAGTAAGTAGCAGATGACCTCACCTATCCACCATTTTCGTATGTTCAGCGTTCTGCCAAACACCCTGTATAATATTTTTTATAATATTCTTTGGGATCGTATAGACATCCGTCTGACGTTTGGTCTTTCTTTCAGCAATATTAACAAGAGGATACACAAATTTAATATCTTTTAACGATACCGTTGCCATATCCGGTCCAATAGAAAAGTAGAAATGATCGTCAACTTTGCTACTTCTACGTAAATAGCTAACTCTATTCATTATCCTCAATGTCCGTTAGTAATTTTCCCGTTGATTGTTACAGTGTCACACAGTGCCCCGCAACACAATTCAAATTAGTCTATTGAGTTGTGTTTACAAAAAACTACTTAACGTTAATCTGTAACTAAATGTACAGTAAATAGAGGAAAACCATAATCACTATCTGAATATAATATGTTCGGAAAGAAATTTAAATCTTTGTAATGCTTTCTTCTATGATTTTTCACACAAAAACCTTTGTGCGCGTATTGCCCAAATGTCTGTAATTTTCGGAAATGGTCTCAAATGATTGGGTTCGACTGCCTAATGAAGAATTCGAGGTCAAATTCGATTCTGTCCGGCCGGCCATCCGTTGCCACGATAACTTGAGAACGGAATGAGATAGAGACTCGAAATTTTCAGGGTAGGTGTCGCTCGTTGAAGAAAGAAGCGATAGTAAAGAAAAAGATGCCCTTCAATATTTAATAATAATAATAATAATAATAATAAGGTCTTTATTTCACAAGAAATCTCAAGGGGAAGTTCACCCAAAGGTGTTCTACCACTTAACCTTTGTTATATACAAAATACACATTTGAACATATCTAAATCCAATTTTGAAATCAAAGAGAAAATTGTAAAAACGTCAACAAGAGAAAAATATATAAGTATAAGCATATTAACAAACAAAAATTCACAGAGACGACAGAGAAACTATGCTGATAAGGAATCGAGAAGATAAGTCTTGATCTTTTTCTTGAACATATTTTGATTCAAGACTTTCAAATGATCAGGAATACCATTGTACAGCTCACAAATATTATAGCTAAAACTCCTTTTAAAAGTAGATGTTCTGTGACGGGGACACGACAAAATATTTCTCCGACGTATGTTGATGTTATGAACGTCTGTTCTGTATACCAATCTATTGAAGAGATATGGTGGGCTCCTCTTTAAAATTCTATTATGGAATAGACATAGAGAAAAAAAATCAAAAGAAATCTTCATCGGAAGCCAACCCAACTCACCCAACTTATGAGGCACATGATCATACTTCCTAATTCCATGAATGAACCTAATACATGAGTTGGATCCGGTACACGTTGGATCCAGTACAAAGTTTCTTTGTCTAGTCAAAAACTAAACACAGGTGAACAGTAAGTGAACTGTGACAGGACCAAAGATTCGCACAGAACCCTCTTAGTTTGCACAGGAAGGCACGACCTATGTGGGTACAGTAATCTCAACGCTCCATACGCCCTCCGAACCACACTCACCACGTGTTCATGATACCTGAGAAAATCATTTATTATCAAACCCAAGTCCCTTGCGCTATCAACGAATTGTATGACATCATTATTTATAGCGGGTTTGTATCCGTCTTTAATAATTATTTTGTAAATTAATATTTCAGCATATTTTGTTAACAATTTCAATTTTCATAAATCACAACACTCACGGGGCGATAGTGTTTTCTTGCTGAAGTTATTTCTCTAAGCTCTAGAATCATATATCAAATTATATGGTATCCCGTTACACCAACCTCTGCAACACTTTTATCATATACATGCTTTATTGTTAGATAAAAAACAAATTGTAATGCTCAAGTTCAAAAGAATATATATATATATATATATAGATTCGTAGTTCGTTCTCACCTCCGTTAAGTTCATTAGGCGACCTGACCTCCGGGTAAAGGGGATGTCCTATCGAAATAATTCTTGTTTATAGATCAAGAGGGGAAGATGAAGAATCAGGATTCCTAAGGAGGGGAAATGATTTCCCCCAAAAAAATGTTGCTTATACGAACCAAACCTTGTCTCCTCCGCATATATTTTGTATTGGTAGTACGCTATTACCTCCTGCCAGGTTGCCAGATCTTCGGAGGCCACAAGGTACAAAGGTTAAATATTATCCTATATATGCAATGCAGCGGTTCTTCCTCCGTTTGATTTATGAGTAGTTAATGTCATGAAAGGGTTGAGTAATAAACATGGGAATTCCACACGCTTCAAATTCAGCAGGCAGGAATTAATGTATAAGTTTCATGATCTAGCTAGGAATAAATGAACGTCGATTTGAAAACTGAAAATCTATTATTATAAACCGCAAATCATAGCATTGTTTTCAATGCAATTAGTATTGGCAAGTTTTATGGCATTCTTGAGTATTTGATTACGATAAAAAATTTCCTTAAAATTTATAATGTTTTGTCCACGACGTTTGTATTTGTTAACTATCAATAGGTGAATTCAAAAAATTAATACGCTTGCAGTAGCTCATATTTTTGGTATACAATATCCCATTATGTAAAAAGTTACTGATTGAGAGAAATGCGTTCTTGGAATTGCATGAGTACTCTGAATGAAAAATGTTGGCATTATTTCTTCGCAACACTAAAATGAGTGAACGAAAGTTAGTAATTCCACTGTTATATACTTCGTTTCGTTTCATTTGATATATATATATATATATACATATTTTCTTTATTTTCCAATTAAAAAATAGACCTTATTGATAATCTTTACATGAAGAAATTATTATCTCACAATTCCTAGAGAATCTCGTAATTAAATATTTTACTTATTCTTTACAGAGGATCGATGATATGAAGATAGCGGAGTGCGATTTTTGCAAGTTATAATTATACTAGATGCGGTACACCTAACTTTAGATATTTATATCTAAAGTTAGGTGTACCGCATCTAGTATAATTATAACTTGCAAAAATCGCACTCCGCTATCTTCATATCATCGATCCTCTGTAAAGAATAAGTAAAATATTTAATTACGAGATTCTCTAGGAATTGTGAGATAATAATCCCCAAAAAAAAAGTTATTGGGAAATCCAAACACCCAGATTTTATCACATGAAAACGTCGAAAAAGTCTCTCCTAAATTCTTTGATAGTTTTCCTAAAATTTTTCAGACAACTACTTTCAAGAACAATACGCTGTGACTGACTAATTAATAATTCCATACGAGGAAAAACTATTCATTCAAAAATTGTTTCAAGCACTAACGAGAAGGCAGGAGCTGTTGCTCGTATAGTCTATTGTCCATTCTCCTGACTTTACGTCGGTGATTGAACCTATTTTTTATCTCGCAAGTTTTCTGAAATTTTCTAGGGGAATATTTCTTCCAAAATTTTACAAACGTCTTTATGTCGATATTCTGCAACTAGTTACCAAGCTTCAATTCAATCGAGTCTATATTTGTTGAGTTATTGAGGAAAATATATTCCAGGTGGGTATAACTCCGAAACCGATTATACCCAAAAACGAACTTAACTCTCCCATTGAGATGTGCAACCTAACCTGAAAATTGCAAGTCGCTATCTCCTTTCTTTCGAATTCTTTCGAAAGTTATCAACGTTCAACAATCCAGCTACTGAACTCACACAAGGCTGCTTGGATATCCAACAATATAGATCCGATCGTGTTCAAACGTGGAATTTGGCAGTAGAGTTCGGTTTTGAAGGCTCTCGCAAAATTTCAGCGATGTCGGAAGAATAGTTTCTGATAGAATTTTTTTAAATGATTTTTTAAAAATTTTCTAGTGATATGATGCTCACGAAATTTTGCAAGAGTTTTAACGTTGGCATTCTACAACTGGTAACCATGCATGATTTGGATTGGTTCTGTATTTTTCTAGTTTTTGAGCAAACAACAATCAAATTTCAGAAGGGTATAGCTCCAGAACAGTTTGGCCGATTATGCCTATTAACAAACGAAAATGTTGCTTTCGGATGCGCAACCTAACCTGAAAATTTCAAGTCTCTATCTCTTTTCGTTCTCATTTTATAGTGACATAAATAATATTTTTTGATAATTTCTTTTTTATTTTCTGGTGATACGATTCTCACAAAATTTCACAAACGGCTCTGGATTTGTATTCTACAACTACTCACCAGTTTCAATTTGATCGGATTTGTATTGGTTGAAAACAAAATTATTACTCGAAAACCATTTATCCGATTATGCCCATTAACGAACTTGTCCGTCGTATTGGGATACGCAACCTACCCTGAAAATTTTAAGTCTTTATCGTGGCGATGGACTGCCGGCCGGACAGAATCAAATTTTGCTTCCAGCAAAAGATATTTTTCCCAATATTTTGAACAATATAGATTTGATCTATAGAGAGTTTAAATCTGGAATCTGGAATACATTTTCATCTTCGATACTTCATCATGAGTAAGTACGAGGGTGTTTGGGTTTTAGGTCAATAAATATCAAATCTCGTATCAGATGTAACGGATCACTTATAATTCGAAACATGTGTGCACATTGCATAAGTGCCAAGTTATTTCTGAATCAAGTGCTTAATACACGGATATTCTTTTACGAATCAAAAATGTTTGTATGCATGCCTATCAGAATAGTTATTCCTACACGAGTCATAGACATTATTTTTGGCGCTCTTGTTCCTCGGAACAGTGTGCTTATCAATTTGCACAAACGTCTGTAATTTTCGATTTGTTGGCTGAAAATGCTCTTAAACATTTTTGTTCGACTCACTGATCCCTGGTCAAGATCGATTCTGTAACCACGATGACTCTCGAACGAAATGAGCAAAACAGTTTAAATTTTCAGAAAGGTGTGGGAGATAAGTATCTCGGTTAGGTTAGATTAGGTTAGGTTAGGTTGTAATTGAACAAAATCGGCCTGTTTCGGGGTAACGAAAAAAAAATTTTTTACATTACAAATTTCAAATTAACTTTTTTGAGATGCAGTTTCATCATAACAATCCTTTGATGTCATTCTCAACTTTGACAAACTGATACCTTCGGAGAATGATTCTTCAAAATTTCAATAATTATCCTTGATTCTATGATTTCATAGAATACTATAATTATAATTTGCTGATGTATGTAAATCCAACATGATGTGAGTTATAGACTTACGTTTTGAAATTAATTACAAAAATTCTTGAAAATTGACGTATAATGGCCAAATTGGAAAAAGGTTACAGCACGCGGTGTTCCGAAGCGGTCACCCATCCAAGTACTAACCGCACCCGACGCTGCTTGGCTTCAGTATTCGCTCGGCATCTAGCATATTTATGGTGGGTTTCACGAAGCTTCGATTAGCTTAATTGTGGATTTAATTCGGTGGTTGCATCCAAAATGAACTGGAAATTTATATGGAATCACACTGATTTGGCAATTAAGAGCTGCCAACAATATTTCTTCCTCTTACTCTGCAATTATACTTATGATGCAGTTCTATCAGAATAATCTATTTACATTATTCCTGAGCAACCAATACTTTCGGAGATATGATTTGTCAAAGTTTGAACAAGAGCGCCGAAGCTCCTGTCCCCAAGGCTTTCCCACTTTTTGCGCGTATGTTATGGGGAACAACGCGTTATCGTTTTGCTTAAATGGCTGTAATTTTCGATATTTTTGCCGAAAATGATATCAAACTATTCAGTTCGACTCACTGATGAATAATCCGGGGTCAAATTCAATTCAGTCCGTCTGGTCCAGCCGGCAGGCTGGCCCTAAGCACGATAACTGTTGACCGAAATTAGCTAGAGGATTGGAATTTGCAGGGTAGTTTTGGAGCATAAATATACCGGTCAAGTTCTTTAATGGGCGAAATCCACCAAGCGATTTCGTAGTTACGGGCATTTTTGGTAAAAACCTTTTTCAAGAATATTTCTGAAACCTGTATTTATCTGTATCAATGCTATATATACGAGTGTAACTGATTACAATATGGAAGAATTACTACCGCGGCAAATGAATTAATGCGTGAAAGATGTGTGGAATATTAAATTGATTTTCGAAATTTGTCTGAACGTTGAGCGACTGAGTGTGTTACTGAAAGGCCATACTGACACCTCATGTCAATTCTGTCAGTTTGCAAGCCAGTTTCAAGGAAACAGCGTAGTGTCTCTTTCGGGCATTTTTGGCGCTCTAGTTCCTCGAAACAGAGTCCTTATCAATTTGCCCAAATGTCTGTAATTTTCGAATTTTCGGCTGGAAATGGTCTCAAACGATTTGGCTCACTGATCAAGAATCCGAGGTCGAAATCAACTCTGTCCGGCCGGCCGGCCGGCCGTAGGCACGATAACTCTCGAACGAAAGGAGTTAGAGGATTGAAATTTGAAAGATGGGTTTGTAGCGTAAATATCTGGGACAAGTTCGTTAATGGGCAAAATCCATCGAGCGGTTTCGGAATTAGGGCCGATTTTAGTAAAAACATTTTTCATGAATAATTCCGAAATCGATCACTCGATCTATCTGAAATTTAGCACCAAATTGTAGAATCATGACTTTTATACGAATATGAAGTTTTGTATTGACCAGGTTACCGCAAAGTGTAAAAAAAAAATTTTTAATTAAAAAAAAATTCTACCATAACTCTCGAACGGAATGAGCTAGGCAGTTGAAATTTTCAGAGTAGGTTAGGGAAATAAATATCTCGGTTATGTTTGTTATTGCGCAAAATAGGTCAGACGGTTTTCGAGTAACGAAAAAAAAATTCCTTTTAAGCAACATATCTCAAATTCAATTCTCATTTACGATGCAGTTTCACCATAAAAATCCACTGATGTCATTTTTAACTCCAAGAAGCTAATACTTTCGAAGATATGAATTTTCGAAATTTCGATAATGAATCGTACTTCTATGTTTTCATAGAATGCTATAATTATTCTATCTAAGCTTTATTATTATTATTATTATTATTATTATTATTATTATTATTATACTGATCCTCCTGGGTCTTCCACAAGGAGACCCCTCATAAGCTCTAAGAGCTTGCCCTGAGTTAGGAGAACCAGTTGTGTTCTGTGTAGGCTTTGTTACTGTGTCCTTACGCCACCTTAGGCACAGCACTGTTAATTTTTGACCCAACAGCGAATGGTGGCGATTACCGTGACTAGAAAATTTCTTTCCTAGCCTCGGAATTGAACTTGGGGCTTCCGCTCCCAAGTCAATTACTCTACCACTGAGCCATACTCGTACATGTCATCCTGTTCTATTAGAGAGAGTAAAATTCATTTCAGCTATTTTAATTTGATTTCTTCCATGGTGCAGTTCTCATTCTCAGATTGTTCAGTTAATCTTGATAAATAAACCATTATGTGAATTGAATTTCCTTTATGATGTAGTTCTTTCATAAGAATACATTGATATAATTCTCAACTCTGAGAAACCAATACTTTAGGAAATATAAGTTGTCTGTTTGAACTAGAGCGCAAGAAAGCTCCTGTCCACAGGGCTTGTACCAATTTTATGTTATTCGCATGAGCAGACGAGAAATGATTTAACCGCTGGAGTTTTCGTCTAAGATGATGAGGGTTTTGAGTTGGATAATGCTATTCATCGAAAAAATCTACTTGTGTGGGGCATCCGTGGATTTAAGATGCTCTATCTTCTGAACCACTGGTGTTGGAGAATCGGAATTTGGTGTGAGGTTTGTGATTTTGAGAGGACTTCCAGCCATGAGTGAATTACGTATGCGCAAAGGAGATGCAACTGTTTATGGGTTTTATGACTTATGTTGGGTGTGTTTTATGTCTAGCAGTCATGGATTTGGTGCTGGGCTGATATTGTAAGATTTTAAAAGGAAATTCATGGCAATTCTGTACACGGACAAGCCAGTTTGGAGGAAATAGCGTTGTTTCCGAGTTAGAGTGTCCATGCCGTGACCCTAGAGCAAATTTTGAAATTAATGTTACCCCATTCGGGCATTTTTCTTTATGTGATGTAACTGCTGGAATTTTCGTATGAGATGATTGGGGTTCTGATGTGCAGAATACTATTCCTCCATGGAATCCTCTTGGGAGGGTTCGCGCATGCGTGGATTGAAGCGGTGATATCCCCTGAACCGCTGGTGTTGAAGAATCAGAGTTTTGTGTGAGGTGTGAGATTTTGAAAGGAATTTCAGCCACAAGTAGATTACGCATGCTATGAAAAGAAGTAGCTCTTTTTGGGTTATATGGCTTATGCTAGGAGAGGTTTACGTCTAGGGGTCATGGATTTGGTGCTGAGGCGATATTGTGAGGTTTTAAATGGAAATTATGTGCACGGACAAGTTAGATTCGAGGAAATAGCGTTGTTTCCGAATTGAAATGTATGTACCCTGTCTCTGAGACCAATTCATCAATAACTATATTCGGAAGATCTTTTTCAAATCAGATTCGGATTTGAAGAAGGTATTATTTACTTCCTCATGTCAACTATGTTTGCAAGCCTGTTTCGAGGAGATAGCGGAGTTTCTGAGAAGTGAGAAAACTACTGGAGTCTTCTTCTGGGAGGAGTGGTATTTTGAGGAGCAGGATTACATTCCTTTATAGAATCCCCTCGAAAGGTCTGCACATTTGCGGATTTAAGTTGAAATATCTGTTCTTTCGATGCTGGAGAATTGGAGTTTTGAGTGAAGTGTGATTTTGAGAAGACAGCCACGAGTGTTGTACAAGTTAGATTGGGAGTGCTCTACGTCTAGCGGTCATGGGTCCGGTGCTGAGCCAATATTCTGAGAGTTTCCGAGGAAAAATTGATAGTAATTATGTGGGCGTGCACGTCAGTTTCAGAGAAATAGCGTTCTTTCTGATTTGCAGTGCCTCATGGACCAATTTTGGAATTCACCTTTTCGCGCAATCTTCGTTTTGTGCATGAGCAAACGGTTTGTTTGCGGTTTTGCGGGCCAGTAGCATGAAAGAAAGCACTTTCAGTGACGAGTAAACTTCGCATGCGCATAAGTAAGCTGGCTATTTTTGGAATTCCTTGTGCTAGGGAGGAAGTGAATTCCGCGGACAGGTCATGGGGGTCTGATACTGAGCCAACATATGATTCTTTTGTGTCCCATTTTGGCGCTCTAGTTCCTCGGAACTGAGTGCTTATCAATTTGCCCAAATGTCTGTAATTTTCGAATTTTTCGATGAAAATGGTCTTAAACGATTTGGTTCGACTCACTGATCAAGAATCCGTGGTCGAAATTCATTCTGTCCGGCCGTCCGGCCGGCCGGTCCGGCCGGCCGGTCCGGCCGGCCGGTCCGGCCGTAGGCACGATAACTCTCGAACGGAATGAGCTAGACAGTTGAAATTTTCAGAGTATGTTTGGGGGATAAATATCTCGGCTAAGTTCGTTATTGGGCAAAATCGGACAGATGGTTTCGGTGTAACAAAAAAAAATTTTTTTTTTTACAAAACAATTTCCAAATTAAATTTTTTTCAATAAGCAATTTTACCATAAGAATCCATTCCAATCATTTTTAACTCTAACAAACTAATACTTTCGGAGATATGATTTTTCAAAATTTCAATGATAGAATTATTCTGTGGCTATTCTATGAATTGTTATAATTTCAACTTTGACGTTGTCTCATTGTAATTCATTCCAGTAATGGTATCAATATGAGAATTAGAATATTATCATACTTTTGTTGGTTGATATTTACATGCCGATGGTCAATCCATATGATGATGGGAATGGTAATGGTAAGTTAATAATATTGAGTTCAGAATAACTCCACTAAAAACAAAACTGGAATTGAGGAATGAATATCTCGGATGAGTTCGTTGTTGGGTAGAATTCGTCTATTGGTTTTGGATTGATAATTTTTGGCACTCTTGTTGAATTTAAATTCTTCTATGATGTTTGAATTCAATTTCTGCTAAGATAAAGTTCTAAATTTCAATAATGAATCGTACTTCTGTTTTCACAGAATGCTAAGAATCTAAGCTTTATTATATGATCTGTGTTCATACTCGTACATTTCATCCTGTTCTATAAGAGAGAGTCAAATTCATTTCAGCTATTTTAATTTGGTTTCTTCCATGGTGCAGTTCTCAGATTGCTCATTTAATCTTGATAAATAAACTATTATTTGAATTGAATTTCTTTTATGATGCAGTTCTATCATAAGAATACATTGATTTAATTCTCAACTCTGAGAAACCAATACTTTCGGAGATATAATTTGTCTGTTTGAACTAGAGCGCCAGAAAGCTCCTGTCCACAGGGCTTGTTTCGTGACGAATTCATAAATAACATTCTTTGAATGATCTTTATCAAATTATATTCGGATTTGTAGAATGGATGTAAGCAACTTCGTTAATAACGAGGGTCCCCTGACCACAACCTTCTTTTTACACGCATGTTCCGCAAGGAACAGCGTGCTATCATTTTGACACAATGTCTATATTTTTAGATTTTTTTGCGAAAATGATCTCAAACGATTGAGTTCGACTCACTGGTCATTAATCCGAGGTCAAATTCAGTTCTGTCCGTCCGTCCTTGTTCACACCAGCTCCTAGAAGCTGCTGAGGGATCTCTATGGGGAAGACTTTGGAGGGGCAGTATAATCATAACCATAATCATGTTCATACCAAGCGCGCCAATTGCAGATTGACTTCACAATGAAAGAAAAAGCTAAGAGAGCATTAACGTGGGGTCAATCTGCTTTAGTGCAAGAGCTATAAACATGATTATGATTAAGTAATCATTAAAGGATACTGTGGAAGGTATACTCATTATTAAAAAGTTCCCTTCTGGGTTTTCTCTCCCAGACTCTGGAAAATATCTATAAAATAAAAATTAGTTATTTTGTGATTTGCTTCTGCGCAAGAAACACAAGATATTTGTCAGAAGCAATCAACTGAACAATGTTGCCTAACAAACAACAACGAAACAACATCAACGAAGAAACAACTATATCGTAGAATTTCTTAGAATCCTTCGTCAGACACTTAACGAAAATCTTTAGAATTTAGGACCTAGGTGGGTCCTAAGTCGGAAAGCTCCTTGGACAGGGGCTTTGGTACTCTTATCAAACTACTAGCGAGTAGCTATTCAAATAATCATTAAAGGATACTGTGGGAGGTATACTCATTATTGAAAGGTTTTTTTCTAGGTTTTCTCTCCCAAACTCTGAAAAATATCTATAAAATAAAAATTAATTATTTGTTTGGGAGAGAAAACCCAGAAAAAACCTTTCAATAGTTATTCAAACTTTGACAAATCATATCTCCGAAAGTATTGGTTTCTCAGAGTTGAGAATGATACCAAAATATATTTTTATGATAGAACTGCATCATTAAAAGTCAAATTCAAAACGTAGTTCTATGACTGTCCTCATATGGTGGATATACGTACATCAGCAAATTATAATTACAGCATTCCATGAGTCGAACCAAAACGTTTGAGACTATTTTGCAGCCAAAAATTAGAAAATTACAGACATTTGGGCGAATTGATAAGCACCATGTTCTGGGTAAAAGGCACTGACGTCCGCTTCGGCATGCTTGCTATTGACATGATTAAGATTATACTGAAACACCCAGGTCTTCCCCGAAGGGACTCCTCAGAAGCTCCTAGGAGCTTGTACTAATTAGGAGAATCAGTCGTGTTCTGTGAAGGTTGTGTTATTGTATCCTCACGCCAGCTTAGGCACATCACTCTCCATATTTGACCAGACAGTGAATGGTAGCCATTAGCGTTTGACTAGATCACCGGTTCACTCTATGCACTGAGCACTCATCAGACTTTTTGGTATATGGACTATGGCCTTCCCAGTCAGAATTTTTTTCTGCAAATAATCGGTGAAGTAAATTTATTCGACATCCAATTGATTTTCCTTCGAAACACATAAATTGATGAATATTTTCGAATTTTGAAAACTTACGAATGGGTACACACATCTTCAAATCACATCAATAGTATAAACGAAAAATAAAATCTATCATTTATTTGACTAGAATAAGTGATCTATTCCTCTTTTGAAAACACCGTTACATTCAATAGGTCTCGTTTTCCAATTATTGAATATTCTTAATAACTCCTCGATTCTCGAGGAGAAATGATCTTTGTGGGAAAAATATTAATAAAACTAAATATTTTCGATTCTGAATTTTTTTATAGTGCACATATTTGTTATTCATGAATATTTCCCGAGACAAAATTACAAATCAATCTGACAAGGGGAAGGTTGACCTAGAAACATTATTCCATATCGAACTCCATACAATTGTGGGATTGAAGAAAAATTTCGGAAGAATTTCGGAGAAAAATTATTCTTTAGGCTTGAATTTTCAACTTTTGCACTCATCATTATACACAAGTGAATTGACCTTTCATGAAGTCTGGGTATAGTCTGTCTGCTTACTGTCCTGAGTAAGTCTGAAGAATTGCGGGCTGTGTTTGATTCCCTTTTTGGGTCGCTTCTTTTCCTGTCCCTGTCAATTATTTTGATCAAAATATTCTATTCTTCGAATGTGTTGTCGGAAATAGTCTTAAACGTTTAGTTTCGACTACCTGATGAATAATAATCGGAGGTCAAAATTAATTCTATCCAAATATCCCGGATGAGCGAAATCCGTTAGATAGTTTCAGAGGTTAGAGCTATCTGAATTGTGATTTTCCAAAAACTCGAAAGCTACTGATCTGACTTAATTGAAACTCGGTAGGTTGTTGGAAAATACTGAAACAAACATTCATGCAAAATTTCTTAAGGTTTGTGTGACTTAAAATTGAAAAAAATCTTTATCCCAGAAATCATCTATTAGATATCCCAAAATTTGAAAGGGCATTCAGAAACTTATTTTACAGCCAACTTTCAAATGTGTACTCGATCGGATCTATATTGGTGGAAATATGCGGAAAAAAATCATTTTCTTTCCTGGGAGCCAAGTAGCCTCAGGTGATTTCAGTTTCGGAATGGCTTTAAATTCGATCAGGTTTGCTAAAGTATACTTCACGTCCATGATTTTCCAATTATTTCGTGTTCCGTGTATTATTTAAGCAACATTTTCATTTTTACAGACTAAGAAGATATATTAGAGCGTATAAATTGTAGGTATATCTAATACAAACCAACCAAGAAATAAGGCTATATTGAAATTTCTGTGTTCTCCAAGAGTACCAATTGAATAGATCCTTTTTCTTATGGTCTTTCCCCTTTCCTTGATTGTGCTATATATAAAAAAAAATTAAAAAAAAAACACTGACGTGAGGTATGTGTACTTTTGCGTGGTTGTTCATGCTGACAAATCAGAATTGAATATTGTCATTAACAAGCATGCTAAAGAAGGCTGACCCCACATAAGAGCTTTCTGATATTTATTTTCTAGATGCTAACGAAATATTTCATGCGCCTATGTGTCGCTATTTTTCAAATAACTAATGGGTTCGAATTTGATCAGATCAGTATTTTTTGAATTATTGGAAAAACAGAATTTCAGATGGCTACTCAACTATTCAACACCAACTAATGATCCCACCCGAGATATTTATGCCCCAAACCTACTCTACAAAATTGAACCCTCTAACTCATTTCGAGCGATAATGGTCGTGCTGAGTGAACTACTAAGTTTCATTTTGATCACATAGTCTAATATTTGTTGTTCCTAGTTATCCGATATATACAAAACTGCATTTCCAGGTCGTGATTCTACAAAGTGGTGGTCAGTTTCAATTAGATCGAATGATTCGGACAAAAATATAAAAAGGATTGGTGTGAAGTCAGTACTCTACGGCACTTACGCACGTTGACTAATTTTAATTTAATGATGCGTGCTTCTAGCTCAGTTAGTAGAGTGTTTGACTCGGAACCAGAGGTCTCGGGTTCAATCCCGTGGCTCGGAAAGACAGTTTCTAATCAGACAGTAGGGTCCAGCATTCAAACACAAACTGTGCTCTGGAGGCGTAAGGACACAATAATAAAGCCTACACGGAACGCAACTGATTCTCCTAATTAGAAAAACGCCCTAGGAGCTTCTGAGGAGTCTCCATGTGGAAGACCTACCCGTCACAGTGAAATCCTATATTCATAATCATGTCACTAGCAAGCGTGTCAAAGCAGAATGACCTCACTTTATTTCCTTTTCTATAATGAAGTCAATAAGTTTTGGCGCGCTTTGCTAATGACATGATTATGATTATACTATTTTAGTTATCATCAGTTGTCTTATATGCAGGCTTTGCTAGTCTTTGCTTACGCCACTTTAGGCAAAGCACTGTTAATTCCTCACCCATGAGTGAATGGTGGAATCAAAAGCTCTATTCATTGAGCTAGCACTTATAATTCAATTCAAAATTTCCAAAGTGAACAAGCGTGCCGAAGAGTACAAATTTCACGTCATTGCTTCATTATATTTCTTCAGAATAACTACACAGTTTCAATTTGATCAGATCAGTATTGTTCAAGTTGGGAAAGCAATAATTCAAATAATGGCTCCGAAACAGCCAGCCCGATTTTGCCCAGAAGTGAAACTGGCTGGGATATTTACGGCCCAAACCTACCTTGCAAACTTCAATTCTTCATCTCATTTCGTTCGAGAGTTATCTTACTTATGGAAGTCTTGCAAGGATTGGATATATTTTCTCTTCATCAAAAAACAATCATTTAACTAACTTGTTGTATTAGTAACAAATGTTAGAATAATAATGCAAAATATTACACCTGATTCATCTCTAGATTATATATAATACAATAATATCTCATTTCCTAGCATCAATTGATATCTTGGTTGGCATAAAAATATCCAACGGATCAGATACATACGATGAGAAATAATAATCTTCCAATTCGATGAAGAAGTCAATGTTATTGTTACTGAATAGTTCTCCCTAATAAACTACGAAAGAATGCCATAAAAAGTTGCTTTGATAATGCCGCCTGGGAGCATATGGTTCGAGAGCGCGTGAAAACCAACGTTGCCATTTCTGGAGGCCACTACGCTTGGCGCGTATCCTAGAGTGTTTCCTTCGTATACTGCTCGGCACACTAGCGCCCGTGATATACCCTCGAACTAAAAGATTGTACTGTACAGAAATGGGGTGCGTAGTGACCTCAAATCGATTTTTTGATATGTTGATCCCTGAAGTCTCCTGAGTCCAACAAGCTAAGAAACAAGTCGAAACGTTGTCACCTCCGAAATCGGAGGTGACAACGTTATATATGAAGTGACAACGCATAAGGAGTTTCTATTTTGGAGGTGAGAATGACACTTCATAACTATATATATATATATATATATATATATATATATATATAATAAACTAATAAACTTATCCGCGTTATCCTATTTTCATATTATATATATATATATATATATATATATATATATATATATATTGTTATGATAAGAATAAAAGAATTTTGTGAATTCGTTACAAGTATAAAAATCATGTCAATTAATGGTAAATACAGTAATAAAAACATATGTTATTATGGAGTTCCGCAGGGCACTGTACTTGGACCGATATTATTTATTTTGTATATAAATAGTATATTTGAATTGAATAGCAGTAGTCAAACCATAACTTTCGCCGATGATACCCTAGTAATTTATGAGGATGAAACCTGGGAACAACTGAAGGAAAAAGTGAGTGAAGATTTCATCAAGATCAAACTGTGGTTCCAATTGAATATACTCACTTTGAATCCAGAAAAAACACGATACATGACCTTTACCTCAAATAAGATGGAGAAATCAGAATTTGGGGATTTGAAGATTGATGAAGAACTTCAAATCCAAAAGGCGCACTCCATCAAATACCTGGGAATTGTTATGGGTGAACATCTGAAATAGGATGAACATATGTTCTATCTGAATAAGAAGCTTAGAGGTATTTTATATGGGTTCAGGTTTATCCAACAGAAGATCAAATCTATTAATCATCTCCATATACTGTATGATACACTAGTCCAGTCTCAGCTTTCTTATGGTATCGTTGGTTGGGGAGGCGTTTTGGACTGCCATAAAATATGTTCCGATGTTTTACAAAAACGTATCTTGAAAATTATGTATGGGAAAAAAATAACATTTTCAAGTCGAACTATTTATGAAATGTCCGCAGTACTAGATATAAGACAATTGTATGCCCAGAAAATAATAGTTGATATTTTCCAACAGAAAATGACGATATCATTGAAGGAACATAATTATCCAACTAGAAGAAAAATGGCCAATTTTGAGAGACCAAGGGCGATGAAAAGGATTGGACAAAGTTATTTTGGCTATATAGCATCAAGATTGTACCCCATTTTACCCCATACAATAATAAGAGAGAAATAAGATCTAGAAATAAATTTAAGAAGGAAGTGAAAAAATGGTTTAAGTTAGGAAATCGGACATTGGTCCATAAAATAATAAATTCCACATGAGAAAATTGATAAAAATGATTAAAAGCCATCTCTGAAAATAATAAAAATCACCGATATAGACAACACGACCGACGAAGACAAAGAACCACCGATACTGGACAAGACCACCGATAAAGGATAAAACCACCGATAAAGGATAAAACCACCGAAACTGGATAAGACCACCGATAATGAAGAAAAGGAACTACCGATTAGGACGTATTTGCCCGGTGTTGACATTTTGTTTTTAGTTTTTCCGTATGGAATTCAGGTTCATACTAGGGTATTAAAGAAACTGGTTTCATTAAATGTAATATTTTTATTTTTTGTTCTACCGTTAGAATCGATTATTTTAATTTAACAGATGTACACAGTTATAAATTTTGAATAACTCACAGTCTCGTTCGGGTTTATTGACTTTGTAATGTTGTCTAATAAACTCTTTATTATTAAATTATTTATTATTATAAATCAGTATCAAACAATATCAAATTGAAAAATTGCTGATTTTGGGAGGATTCTAATTTGAATGATCTTCAAAAATATTATTAAGAATCTCAAAATATTAACAGAATAATTTATTAACTAAGGAGGAAACTATAATTATCAAACTCTAAAACTATATTACACTAACCTTAAACAAGCTTAACCTAGTATTCCTTATTCTATGCCAATTTGCTGGGAAGTTCCTTCCAATCGTAGTTAATCCTTCTTTCACTTCTTGTATATATCACTCCTTCTTCTAATTAATTATCTCTACAACTTCTTGATACAATGGATCCAATATGATTCAGATACTTTCCTATTATATATCCTGTTTTAACATTAGATGATTTATTTCATTCAATAAACTGAGTTTTCTGATAATTATAGGGAGCAAAATTATGTGTCACTCCAATTTCCAATTCTATATCTACTGTCTAATTCAATTTTCTCTCGTTTCCCTGGATTCCTTTTCTTTGAACTCTCAGCCAAACCTGATTTCTACTATTTTATTATTCAATCAAATCATCCAAAAGGCTTGCGTCGAGAAAACGATGATTTGATTGCTTGTTACTATATTCTTTCATTCTTCCTTGCTTATAATTTCTTTCAATTGTAAGATGCTGGTTGTAGATATACTTTTAGAAATCACAGATGTGAAAGTCTTCGGCAGAAATCGACAAACTTTTCCTGAATTCACTAAATTAACCGAATTTATTATATTTATTAGTATTTATGTGTCAGACCCACAATTTCTTAAACATTTACATTGGGTTTCACAAAGCTTTGACAGCTCTTAATTGCCGAATTAGTGCGATTCTATGTCGATTTTCTGTTCATTTTTCATACAACCATCGAATTAAATCCACGGTTAAGCTAATCGAAGCTTCGTGAAACCCAACATTAGATTTTTAATGAAAACTACAATTTCAATTTTCTTTTATTTTGAGAGCCTCAACATTTTCCATAACAATATATATATATATATATATATATATATATTATTTAGTATTTATGTGTCAGACCCACAATTTCTTAAACATTTACATTGGGTTTCACAAAGCTTTGACAGCTCTTAATTGCCGAATTAGTGCGATTCTATGTCGATTTTCTGTTCATTTTTCATACAACCTTCGAATTAAATCCACGGTTAAGCTAATCGAAGCTTCGTGAAACCCAACATTAGATTTTTAATGAAAACTACAATTTCAATTTTCTTTTATTTTGAGAGCCTCAACATTTTCCATAACAATATATATATATATATATATATATATATATATAGTTCGTTAATCGGTATAATTATTTCCGAGTAATAATTTTATTGTCAACCAATGTAAATCCGTCCGAATTGAAACTTGGTGAATAGTTGTAGAATATGAACGTAACCACGTTTGTTAAATTTTGTGAGAATTGCATTACTAGAAAATTTAAAAAAAATTATTGAAAAAAAATGTTTAGGTCACGATAACCTGAGAACAGGAGAAGATAGCAAAATTTCAGTTCGTTTATAGGTAGGCATAATCCGCCAAACGGTTTTGGAGTTCTAACCATCCGAACTTTGGATGTTATTTCCTCAATAACTCGAAAAATACAGAACCCATTAAATTCAAACAAGGTTATTAGTTGTATAATGCCAACGCGAAAGTTCTTGCGAAATTTCGTGAGGATCGTATGACTAGAAAATTTTTAAAAAATCAATGAAAAAAATTCTATATATCTGTAACTATTCGTCCGACATCGCTAAAATTGCGAGAGTCTTCAAATCCTAACTCTACTGCCAAGTTCAAAGTTTGAACACGATCGGATATATATTTTTGGAGATTCGAGCAGCTTTGTGTGAGTTTAGTAGATGGATAGGTGACCGTTGCCTCGATAACTGTCGAACGAAAGGAGATAGGTACTTGCAATTTTCAGTGTATGTTGCGTATCTGAATGGGAGTGCTAAGTTCGATTACGGGCATAATCGGTCCAACGGTTTCAGAGTTATACCCACCTGGAATATTATCTCCTCGATAACTCAAAAAATATAGACTCGATCAAATTGAAGCTTGGTATCTAGTTGTAGAATATCGATATAAAGACGTGTTTAAAATTGTAAGAACCGTACCCCTAGAACATTTTTAAAATATTCTTCAAAAAAAAATTGGCTCAAGCACTGATGTGACGTCAGGAGCTTTCGCGCGTATATTCTATTGTCCATTCTCCTGTATTGGACACGCTTTATCGAATTTTTTGCCTGTTATTTTCTACGCGCGGTACAAAGTGCGGCATAGACAACTGCTTAAAGATGGCTCATTGTGAGCTTGACAAACGTGTGTACCAACATGGTATAAGTGAAAGACAGAGACGGAGATCTGCGCATTGTAACAGTGTACCCCACTTTACCCTACATTAAATGTACCAATATACCACCATTAGCATCGATAAAGGCTTGACAACGCAAAATAAGAGTATCATTATATTGTGTAAATTTGACTACACTTATGATTCGTCCCATTAATTGTTCTTGAAAACTCCCGGTTAGATTGTTGTCGTCTATTAGGGAATCTCATGTTGTACTCTCGACAAGCTTTCAATGCGTTTTCATCACAAAAACCGTACACAAATATAATATCTACATTTTTCTTGTTAGAAAACTGCATGTTTAATAAAAAATGGTTTCAAGCACTGATATGGAGTCAGGAGCTTTTGCGCGCATGTTCTATTGTCTACTCACCTCTATTGGACGCACTTAATCGAATGAAGCATCGATAAACGATATACCGTTTCATCAGCTTTCATAATGTATGAATGCATTTCATGCCTTTTTAATGACACACTTCAGTAACGAGTGAATCGTCTATGATCACAGAATTTTTAGTTCTCACATACGTATTCTATTGCAATTTAAATACGAAAAACATACGCCTCACTTAACTCCAGGATACGATATTCACGAAATTCCGCGAAAATTCTAAAAGTTATCGCTGAGATCTTAAATTTCGCATTCGGATGCGCAACCTACCTCTCAAGTTACCGTGAGATACATAATATTTTTTCGTAATTTTTCTTTCAATTTTCTAGTGGTATAGTCCTCACAAAAACTAGATACCATGTTTCAATTCGATCGGGTCTGTATTTATTGAGTTTTCGAGAAAATAATTTTCCAGATGGGTATAACTCCAAAACCGTTTGAACGGTTATGTCCAACAACGAACTTAACTCTCCCATTAGGTTGCGCAACCTTCCGTGAAAATTTCAAGTCTCTATCTCTTTTCGTTCGAAAGTTATCGAGGCAAAGGTCACCCATCCAGCTACTGAACTCATCCAAGGCTGCTCGGATCTCAACAATATAGATCTGATCGTGTTCAAACTTGGAACTTGGCAGTACAGTTAGGTTTTGAAGGCTTTCGCAAAATGTCAGCGATGTTGGACGAATAGTTTCTGATATATAAAACTTCTTTGAATGATTTCTTTTTAATTTTCTAGTGATATGATTGACGAAATTTTGTAGGAATTTTCGAATCCGCATTCTAAAACTAATTAGCATGTTTGAATTGGATCGGATTTGTATTTTTTGAGTTATTGAGGAAATAACATCCAAATTTCAGATGGGTATATTTCAAAAATCATTCGGCCGATTATGCCTATTAACAGACTCACTTGCCGCATTCAGATACACAACCTACCCTAAAAACTACAAGCCGTTATTCTCAGATTATCGTGACGTTCATTCTCAGGATATCGTGACATAAATAATATTTTTAATCATTTTGAGATTTTCACAAAATTTCACAAACGTCTTGTATTAGTATTCCACAACTAGCTACTAAGTTTCAATTCAATCGGATCTGTATTGATTGATGAAAAAATTATTACTCGGAAACCGTCTGGCCGATTATGCCCATTAACGAACTCTCTGTCGTATTTGAATACGCCACTTACTCTGGAAATTTCAAGTAGTTATTTGTTTTTTCGTTCTTGAGTTATCGTGGCAACGGCCAGTCGGACAGCCGGCTTCATTAGTGAGTTGAACCTAATCGTCTGAGACCATTTTTGAACAAAAATTCTAAAATTATACACATTCCGGCAAAATGATAACGCGATGATTTCCAAAACATAAGGAATTAAAACATTTAAGAAATCAAATTGCTCGCATACAGACACTTCAAAGTCCAGATCGGAAACTAAGGATCATCGGCTAAATATTTCTTTCACTTTTTGTGGAGAATATCTGTCTGTATACATCCCTTAATTTTCCGCCCCGAGTTTTGAATCACCCTGTATAGAAAAAAATATCGGAATTTCAATCCACTGGTACGAAGGCAATAAAATAAATATTCTCATTATCATTTCAAATTTTCACTGTTCAGTATTATCGAAACGAAAACTGGTGGATTAATGGAGGATAGCAAAATCTTTTTTTTTTGTGTATGCTGCAAACCTGATGCCACAATACCTTAAGAAATAAACACATTTTAGAGGATACTGCATCAGAATCTATATAGACATGAATTAGTACACAATTTACTACAAATCATGCTTTATCAGTTTGACTACCTGAATGGTAACTTTTGGCTGATGATTTCTGGTGCTTGAATATAGTATAACTTCTTTAATATTTTCAGACTTTCTGTGGAGAGATACCCCTATTTCTGCGGGAACATAAAAATGGAATGTATCGAACAGACGTATATTTCATATCGAAAATGCTAGCAGATATTCCAATTTTCACGATATTGAATGTCCTGATGACGACCACTTCTTATGTTTGTATTGGTTTGAATCCACAATGGCATAAATTATGGAATATATTAGGGATCATGTTGTTGGTAGTATATACTGTCATGAGTGCAGGTAAATTAGCATTAATTATTTATAATAATTTTGAATTTAGCAAGATCTGAGATAGGTATTTCATGAAATATTATTCTATACGTCCTCAATCAAAACGAGGCTCTTGATCTGAATGTCACAGACTGATGTCAAGAGTGGGTTTATTCTAATACTAGCTTAGAAAATAATAAATAATAAAAAATTTTATTCAAGTATTATCATACAGTAAATAAACAATATATGTTCCATTTCTCTCAGTATCTACAATGAAAATCCTTCGTTCAATCCGAATAATTAGAAATATGAGTTGCTTTTGCTGCTGCACCAATCACCATGCTGTTATCGCTCCCAATTCTTGGCGCTGATGATTACAGCTGTATGAGACGATGTGGTATTTATATCTTTTGCATTTTTCATATTGTTCGAAATCCGCAGTATAGCCCTTCGCCACTGATATCGATCTTGCTCCCCTGCACTGTTGTTAGCTTCACATATTATTTACAATATATCATTTAAAATGATGAAAGGCACAAATATCGGCGATGGGATGCATCTGCTGTAAGAAATCCTTCATATTTTCTGTAACGTTCCCAATGGAGCGTTACGACCACAGCTAAAATAAAGGAAGCATTGGTTTTTCCTCATGTCATTTTAACTATTTCCCAGGCAGTAAGGCTTTTGAGTGTTCATCAATCCCATCTACGGCAATCTGCCAATATGCCCGGTTCATGGTCACTTTCGTCTTAGGTTTCCCAGATATTTGAGCTTATACACATTGAATGATTACATAGTAGTCTGATAGGTAAACTGAAGAAATTTTACTTTGGTTTTCTGCAGAATTCATGAATTTTCATAGCTGATATCTAACCTCCCTTATTTCTTCAACAGAGAGAATTGATAACGCCATGTTCCACCAATGTCCCTCAAAAAACTAAACCAACAATGCAACTTCTAACTTGTTAAACAAATTTTGTTTTGTCACCAGGTGACAATCAACTCACTTATCTATTTCTAAGCTTACTGTAATTTATTGAATTAAATTGGTCGCATACAGAAACTTTAGTGTCCAAATCGGAAACGAAGGATCATCGACTTAACATTTCTTTTGCGTTTTATCAAGAATATCAGTCCATATACGTCTTAATTATATGTATACCTCAATTATCTGCCTCGAGTTTTGAATCATCCTGTATAGTACAGAATTCGAAGTTTTAATCCACTGGTACGAAGGCAATAAAATAAATAGTCTCGTTATCACCTCAAATTTTCACTGTTCTGTATTATCGAAACGAAAACTGGAGGATTCATGGAGAATGGCATAATCTTTTTTCTCCTTGTGCATCCTGCGGACCTGATGACACGGAACTACTTGTTATGTAGTACCATAAGAAATTAACTCACTTTAAAGGATACTACGTCAGAATCGCTACGTTATTATCGCGTATTATCGTGATATTTGTACTCTTTTTATCTAGTTTTGATTTCAATTTAGAATAATATTACACAGGAGGAGAATCGATTATTATTATCCTGTATTATCGTGATATTTGGACTCTTTATATCTAGTTTTGATTTCAATTTGGAAGAATATTACACGGGAGGGAATACTTGAAGATTTCAAACAAAGTGAAAAAAGAACTCGTCTCATTTCTGCAAAATTTGTCAATCAAAGTCCATTAACAACCACCAGAAAACATAGCTGAACTGTGGAAAATCTATCAAGTCTGGTATTCAGATGGATGCCTTATATTGAAAGGAGCACTGCCTTGTAGGATATCTGCACCAATGCTCCAAACTCAGATTTTGACACTAAAAAGATGTGCTCCTGCTTTCACAAGTCGCACAACGCCTTCTACTATCGTTATAGGCTGGTGCCGTACCATATCAATTGTACGACTAGCTGAGAGCAATGAACTAATTCTGGTTTGGTTAACGGCTCATGGGGCAATCTATGAACAGATGCTGTTGCAGAAGAAGTCCATTGGGCCAAAGTACTCGTGTAGTTTGCCACTATCACTGTAAGGGGGAGGCTGATGTATCGGTAAAGGGAATGGAATATTGCCTTAACTTTGTCAATAAACGAATCAAGTCTACTTACTGGCCTTCGAGTTGAGATAGGTACCGTCTTTTTATTATCAACAAAGAAGATCCTGTCATTTGTAAGTAATGTGAATCAGCAGCTCGAATCACCGAGTAGAAATACATTTTCACCGCATAATACAGGAACAATCTTCCATCACACTATTTTTTGAATTTTCGATTCTCCATTTCGTCCTGTCTTTCGCAAACATAAATTAAACATGACAGCTGATTCATTCAACTCAGCGTTTTTTTGAGAATATCGATCTAAACGAACCGAAGAAATCTAAAAAAAAATTTAAAAAGCACTGAAGAGAAGTCAGTAATCTTTGGCATGCGTGTTCACTTTGGCTGATTTGAATTGAATGATGAGTGTTTCAAGCTCAGTGGATAGAGCAAACCAGAGATCCACTCAGAGGGTAGTGGACACCATTCCCTATCGGGTCAAAAATTAGAAATGATGTAAGCTGGAGTAAGGATATAATAACTAAGAATACACAGAACACAACTAACGCTCCTGAGTCGCACAAGCTCCTGGCAGCTTCTGAGGTATGCTTGAGAAAGACCTAGGAGAATCAATATAATCAAAATTATATCATTGACAAGCGCTGACCTCACGTTAGAGCTTCTTTAGCTTTTTACTTCTTCCAAAATGAAGTCAATCTGCATCAGTGCGCTTACTATTGATATGATTATGATTATACAGAACCTACTATGTCTTCCCCAAAGAGATCCATCAGAAGCTCCTAGGAGATTGTGCGACTGTCCACCGTGTTCTGTGTATTTTTTGTTACTATCTTCTTGCTCCCCCTTAGACACAGCATTGTTAATATTTTACCTAACGGTGAATGGTGACCACCGCCATCTCACTAGATATCCGGTTCACTCTATCCCCTGAGCTTGAAGCATTCATCATTCAAACCAAATTGGTCAACGTGACAGGCACGACAAAGAGTACAGACTCCACGTCAGAGCTATTTTAAAAATTTTCTTATATTTTTTTTCATTACTACAGTCTTATCTACGCTTATGAGGTTTACTGTCGTTTGAAATAAAAAGAAATGGTTCAAGCACTTGTCCATTCACCTCTATTGGACACTATTAATCGAATTGAATCGGCATCATATTTTTTTTTATTTATAGAGGAATTAACAACCAAATTTCATATTGATATAACTCCAAAACTGGTTGATTATGCCTTTCAACGAACTCAAATGTCGCATTACGATGCAAAACCTATCCTACAAATTGCAAGTCGCTATGTCTTTCCGTTTTCAAGTAATCGTGAGATAAATAATATTTTTATATTTCTTTTACAATTTCATGTAACACGATCCTCACAAAATTCTTGGCGTCGGTATTCTACAACTACTAACCAAGTTTCAATTTCTCTTTGTATGGCTCCGTATTGTGCATTGCGTGTAACCCTGGGCGTTTTCGCTCCCCAGTGGTCAACTGCATGAGACTCCAATCCGAGTACTTGCTGATTACCACATAGGGGTAAAGAATATACGTAGAGATCTATAGTTTTGGGTAGCCACAGCGAGGGGCTTGGTTGATTGAATTCCAGGTGTCGCTTGTGTCTATATTCTACTCACCAGTGATTGCTGGTTTTCTTTAAACCGGTTCCTTCGTAGTATTGATTTCATCAGCGTTGAATTGTGCTCCACTGATGATTCCTAATAAGGATGAAACTGCGGTATGTAGCTATTCAACTTTGATGAAATCATACACACTCTGTGGATTGCTCCAAAACTTGATGACTGGTTTGACATCGGCTTTCGCATCAGAACAATTCATTAAACCCTACTATGTTTGTTGCTGTTTCTTTTTACTATTCTCATTTTATATGCTTGCAATGTTTTCAACTTTTCTTCCTTTCTCTGAGTTCATAGGCTTATGCCTCAACTCTGTACTTCTTTATAATAATAATAATAATAATAGCCCCTCAGGGGCTCTGGGATGTGTCTCAGAGTACGGGCCTAGCAAACCCGAGGCACCTTAGGTACCTGGCAGTAGGTATAAAACGCAAAATCGCACGGGGGTACTACTTGGTAGCATACGGGTGTGACAAGCCCGCGAACCCCGGTTTTATCTCAACCAATGTTGAGTAACCAACTAAGAGGCCTCGGAAAACAGCTGCTGCCTGGGGATCACCAGGGCACGTCTGGGGTTGGTGCTAGGCGTGACAGCATGCGAACTACCAACGGCAGGATGCTGAGGAGGCGGGCGCCTGTCATACAAGAAACTACAGCTTCCGACGAGGACATCGAGGAGGAGAGGGAAGTTGCCGGTCGCATAGGAAATCTGTGCTCGCAAGAGCAACCCGTAGTTGGGCCCGGCAACAGAAGCAAGACCACGCAAAGGGGACGCCACAAGTGGACACCCGAGCAACATGAAAAACTGTCTGTTTTATACCGAAGATCTAGACCAGAAAGAATGGGATATATGGGTAGACTGCATGGTCTGTGGTGTGAAAATAATCCAGATCTTAGCTTTATGACGCACCAAAACCTGCAAGACCAGGTGAGCCATCTGAAGAAGAGAGGAATCTTGCAGCAGCTTCAAGAGCCAGAAGGAACAGAAGAACAAGCTGAAGAGCAGGTGAGAGAAGCTTGGAACAAACAGCAACAATCCACAATTCAAAGGAGAGAAGAACAGGATGGAAGGCAGGTGAGAGATGCCGCAAACATCTAACCTCCAATTCCTGGATCGCAAGTCGAAGCACTGGACATGGAGCAGGTGACAGCATTCGAGGCCGCAGTAAAGGATCCGAACAAAACGACTGCACGGTTGAAAACGAGACTCCAGGCTGAAGAACTAGCCATGATGAATTATATCATCGACGATGACCTAAAGGAGGACTGCTCACTAGAAGATGTCGTGGCTGCAGTGAGAGCTGCTACTTCACTTCTATGCCCTCCAGGTAGAACAACAACAAGGGATGACAAACATAGGTCAAGAATGAAGAAGCTAGATAAGAAGATGAATATCGTGAGGCAGAAAGCATCTTGGTACCAATGTATCATAGATGTTATGAAAGGACAACTGAAGCCTAGCAAGAAGATAGAGGTCATGATGGGGGAGCTGCGTGCGTTGCACCGTACGATTAGCTTGTCCATCATCAATCTACTGAAGCAGAAAGCTGTCGATAAGATAAGATCACTAGCGGCAGCGAGGAAGAAGCTGCTCTGGAAGCAGAAATGGATAGAGGACAACAACACATTCACCGCAGAACCCTCAAAGCTATTTCAGCCTAAACAAATAGAGGCAGAAAACTCGCCATCACCAGAAGAAGTCGAACGGTTCTGGAAGAAATTGTACGAGCGACCAGCGGAAACCACGGATACTCCAGCACTTCACAGATTCCAGATATTATGCGATCAAAGTCTGCAACTGACAGAAGAAATGACTGAAGTAACAACCGAAGAAGTTAGACAAGCCCTAAAGAACAAAAATGATTTCACGGCATCTGGACTGGATGGGATCCAGAACTACTGGTGGAAGAACTTTCCAGCTACTCATCAACACGTAGCCAGATTATTCAGTGGGATTGGCTCAGTGGTAGAGTAATTGACTTGGGAGCGGAAGCCCCAAGTTCAATTCCGAGGCTAGGAAAGAAATTTTCTAGTCACGGTAATCGCCACCATTCGCTGTTGGGTCAAAAATTAACAGTGCTGTGCCTAAGGTGGCGTAAGGACACAGTAACAAAGCCTACACAGAACACAACTGGTTCTCCTAACTCAGGGCAAGCTCTTAGAGCTTATGAGGGGTCTCCTTGTAGAAGACCCAGGAGGATCAGTATAATAATAATAATAATAATAATAATAAAAAAATTCACCGTGAGGCAATTCCATCATGGTTGGTAGAGGGCAGAACTGTACTGATACAAAAATCAGGCGATCTAGGACAGCTAAAGAACTATCGCCCTATCACGTGTCTCAATACGCTGTATAAAATACTCACAAGTGTCCTTCAAAACCGGATTCTGGAGGTTAGTGCACCAGTGTGGAACCAAATCTACGAGCATAGAGGGGCACGGAAATGAGTACAGGGGTGCAAGGACAACCTACTCATAGACAAGAGCATTTGTCAAGATGCAAAACACAACAAGCGCGATCTACATACATCCTGGCTGGATTACGCGAAAGCATTTGACACATCGTCGCACAGCTTGATATCACAGCTGCTTGAGATGCTCAAATTCCACACTAACATCGTCCATGTGATGAAAAACATCATGGTGCTATGGAAGACTAAGTTCGCCGTTCGATCGGAAGGCCGACCACGTATACGGGATGGGTGAAATACAGGCGAGGCGTAGTTCAAGGAGACTCGCTAAGCCCGTTACTGTTCTGCATAACACTCCTACCATTAACAACGGAGTTGAGGGAAAGCAGAATAGGGTACAAGGCCGGGCCACCAGGCAGAAGAGAACATCTGGTTTCACATCTCCTGTACATGGACGACTTAGAACTGTACGCTCCCTACAAGGCAGCACTACAACAACTTCTTAACATCGTTGCGGAACACACCACAGCAATAGGAATGTCATTCGATTTGGTAAAATGTGCTGTTTTCCATCTGAGCAGAGGAAGAACTGAAGAAGTAGGAGAAGACATCGAACTGGAAGGAGGAATAATCATTCGGCACCTCGATGAAGAAGAAAATTACAAATTCCTTGGAATGCAACAAAGAGGCGCACTGGAGACAACTCGAATCAAGGATGCTTTAACAGCCAGCTACAAAAAGAAGGTCCGAGATATATGGAAAACACAGCTATCTGGTAAAAACAAGGTGTCAGTTACGAACATCTTGGCAGTTCCGATAGTCACATACTCTTTCGGAATAATCAACTGGACAGTTAATGAGATTCTCGAACTAGACAGGGCCACACGTAAAGTGATGAACATGAATCGGAGCCTGCATCCCAACTGCTCGGATCAAAGAATATATCTCCCACGAACACAGGGTGGCAAAGGTTCGCAGAGTTCGGAATACCAACACCATCAACAAACGTTGGAAATGGCAATAAGGATGTTGAGAAGTGAAGACCCGCTTCTCAAAATGGTAGCTCATCATGAAATCAGGAACCAAGGAGCTTTCCTATTTAGAGCTGGATGGAGAGCCTTGGAAAAACTCAGCATAACTGGAGTATCCATCGACTATGAGCTAGTGGGAAGACCTATCACGCCAACAGACCAGAGAAGAGTAGGCAGAGATATCAGACAGGCACAACTGAAGACGTTACTCGAAGACCACATGAGTAAAAGTCTGCACTCTATATATTTCAGGAGTTTGAAAGATCAGGGACTATCGGAGAAACTATCCTTTGCATTTTTGAAGTTGGCTGGTCTAAAGTCGGAAACGGAGGGATTCGTTATGGCTTGTCAAGATGGAGTGATAAATACAAGATGGTATAAGAAGAACATCATGAAAGTTGACACCCCAACAGCTTGCAGAGCATGCCACAGTCAGCAGGAAACTGTCATGCACATCCTGTCTGCTTGCAGAGTCCACGCTCCATCAGGATACACAGAAAGACACAATGCGGCACTTCGGATTCTCTACTTCCCTCTGAGGGAAGTTTATGGTATAGACAAGGAGCCAGTGCTACAATTTGTGCCTCTGGAAATTGAATCAGTCATCGAAAATGATAGAGCTTGAATCTACTGGAACTATGCTTTTCCAACAACTCGGCAGATCCATGCCATAAAGCCAGATATAGTACTGGTGGACAAAGATCTCAGGGGATTGTTTGTTGTCGAATTTTCCTCCCCCGCTGAAAATGATGTGGTGATGAAAGAACAACAGAAGAGGGAGAAATACAAGGATTTGCTGTTTGAGCTGGGAACCCTATATCCAGGGTATAAAGTAAAAATGGTCGTTCTGATCATAGGATGCCTTGGCGGCATGAAAGCGAACTATGTGACAGAATTGAAGATCATTCCGGCCTGTACATCCTTGGCCGAGGTTTTGGCGAACAGAATGCAGAAGGCAGTGTTGCTCGGGTCACTACGAGTGATGAGGTCCCATCAACTATGAAGATCACTTGCAGCTCATCTCTTTTGTTAAGGGACGCTGTAAGGTCAGGACGAAGAACAGTGAGAGGTTTTTTAGTGAGTCACCAAATAACATCTGGAGTCTCACACTGCCGCTTGCGGCGCCTATAAAAGGTTTTTCCTCTTACGCGACAAAAAAAAAAGAATATTTTTTGGGTTATCGAGAAAACAATAATCTAGATGGATATAACTCTGAAACCGTTTGGCCGATTATACCCAAAAATGATCATAACTGTCCCATCCGGATGCGCAACCTACCCTGATTATTGCAGGTCGTAATCTCTTTCCGTTCGAAAGTTATCGTGGAAACGGTCAACCATCCAGCTACTGAACTCACTCAATGCTGCTCATATCTTCAACAATATATAATCCATCGTGTTCAAATTTGGAACTTAGCAGTAAAGATAGGTTTTGAAGCCTGCCGCATAATTTACGCGATATCAGACGGATAGTTTCTGATATATATATAATTTTTTTTCAAATATTTTCAACGATTTAAAAAAAAAATTGTTTTACGTCGGCATTCTACAAGTTTGAATTGAATTGGTTTCATATCGTTTGAGTTAAGGAAGAAATAAAGACAAAATTTCAGATAGGTCTAAGCACAGAACTGTTCAGTCGATTATGTCTTTCTAATTTTTTTTTTAATTTTCTAGTGATACGATTCTCACAATTGCACATGCATCTTGAACTATTTATTCTACAACTACTCACCAAGTTTCAATTCGATCATATCTGAATTGATTGGAAGCAAAATCATTAGTCGGAAACCGTTGGGCTGATTATGTCCGTTAACAAACTTGTCCGTCATATGGGGACACGCCACCTACCCTGAAGATTTCAGGGCACTATCTCTTTCCGTTCTTCATGAGGGAGTCGAACCCAATCGTTTGAGACCATTTTCCTCGAAAAAAAATCGAAAATTACAGACATTTGGACAAAATGATAACGCGATGTTCTGGTTCAGCATCAGATCCCCATATCCACTCCATGGAATAACCTTGAATCGTAGCACAAACAGCACCATAAAAAGCCAGCCGACTTATGCACATGTGCAGTTCACTCGTCACCAAAAGTGCTTTCTATAATGCTGCCTACACCCAAAACCACGAATGCCAAAAATGGACTCACTCCGATATTATATTTCGGAATTTCAAGCAAAATATTTCGTCAACTAGTTGAACATATTTCGATTATTTTCTAGTCATGTGATTCTCCAGAAATTTTACATAATTCTTTATGTCGTTATTTTTCAACTAGTTAGTTACCAAGTTTCCATTCGATCAGCTCAGTTTTTTTTGTGTTATTGCGAAAACAAAATTTACAGAGATTTGAATTTTTTTCTGCACGCAGTCATCCGATCAAAACAATACTTTAAATTAGGCATATGAGGGACGTAATTCTACAATCTGGTACTACAATTCAGAAAGTTCAAAATGCCTATAGGTAACTCTGAAAACACACGGTGGATTTTGTCGATTAACGAACTCTCTAAACCATTTCGTTCGATAGTTCTCGTGCTTACGTCTGGAAAGACGATAGGATGAACGGATATAATTGGATTTGAACCCGGAATATGCCTTAGTGAGACCATTTCGAGCAAAATATTCCAAAATTACAGGCATCTGGGCAAAATGATAGCACGTTGTTGCTGGCAGAGCAAGCTTGCAAAAATGAGATAATAGAAAAAAGTTCAACATTCATCAACCCAAAAGTGATAGTGAAGAAAAAGTATGGGGAAATTATTTTGTGCCTAGATGCAAGAAACATAAATAAATATATAATCAACACAAAATCGTACACAAGCAAAAAAAATAAAATTTGAAAATTTTGTTTTCCCAATTACTCGAAAAATACTGATTTCACCACATTTAAACTTGGTAGTCAGTTGCAAAACACCGACGCAAAGAGAAATTTTTAGCTAGTTTGTGGATTATTTTCCTTGAAATTCCGGAACCACATATCGGATTCAGTCTTATTTTGACATTTAGGTGAAAAATACTGACCTATTGGAGCTCACAAAAGTTCACAGAAAACAGACCACTGGCAGCTTCACAAACAGATCCAAATAATATGAAACTAGGAATTCCTACATACTGGTCAAAATGGGAATGCATTATTTAAAACGAAAAATTCTAATAGAAGATAAGTGCAAGCATATGTTGACGATAATGATTCATTTTCGTTCATTTGATAACGAATAGGTGCAACTACAGAAGCAATTCCAAAAGTGGATGAACGGTGTATGGAATTTTGTTCAACTTCTAATATAATGTTTTAATGTGAAATCGTGAGATGCGCGAAATCATCCCCATGCGAGTTCTGGTTACACACAGGACGGTTTTGATGAAATGTCACATTTCAGTATTTTCCGGACTGTGTATTGTAAATACGGTGACACTTGAATAAGTGGATGAACGATGTGTGGCATTAAAAAAAAACAAAATTTGTCGGGAATTTGAGCTTCTGGGAAGGGATTGGAAGTTCATAATACCACTTCATTTCAATTCGGTGTGCGTGCAAGCGAGTTTCGAGATAATAGCGTAGTTTCCCAGGTGTTGTGTCCATAACGTGGTCCTTAGGCCAATTTTGAAATTCACTCTGCCCCTTTCGGGATTGTTTCTTTATACGCATGAGCAGACGAGAACTGATTCAACTGCTGGAGTTTTCGTCTGGGAGGGGTGGTGTTACTTCATAGAATCTCCTTGACATGGCCCGTGCATGCACTTGTTGAAGCTCCGAGCCTCTGGTGGTGAAGAATCGGATTTTTTGTGAGGTGTGTGATTTTGAGCGGACTGCCACGGGAGGACTGAGCTTGCGGAAATGAGATGACAAGTGGCTGTTTCTAGTTTGTATGGATCAGATTAGCAGTGGTTTACATCAAACGGTCATAGGTCTGATGCTGAGCCAATCTTGTGAGGTTTTGAAAGATAAGAAATGGACATATGTGTGCGTGCAAGTCAATTCCGGGGAAAAAGTGTTGTTTGCCAGTTGGAGTGTCCGTACCGTGGCCCTAGGGCGAATTTTGAAATTCACGCCAGCCCTGTCTGTAATTTTTGTTTTGCTCATGAGCATGAGTTCGTTGTTTTCGATGTAGACAACATTATAGATAGAAAAGTGACGAGTGAACTGCGCATGCGCATAAGTAAGCAGCCTGTTTATGGTGTGGCTTTTTCTAGGGTAAAAGTGAATTCCGTTGAGTGGTAATGGGATAGCTGGTGCTGAGCCAACATATAAGTCTTTTGTGCTGTCTTTTTGGCGCTCTAGTTCCTCGGAACTGAGTGCTTATCAATTTGCCCAAATGTCTGTAATTTTCGAATTTTTCGATGAAAATGGTCTTAAACGATTTGGTTCGACTCACTGATCAAGAATCCGTGGTCGAAATTCATTCTGTCCGGCCGTCCGGCCGGCCGGTCCGGCTGGTCCGGCCGGTCCGGCCGGTACGTCCGTAGGCACGATAACTCTCGAACGGAATGAGCTAGACAGTTGAAATTTTCAGAGTATGTTTGAGGGATAAATATCTCGGCTAAGTTCGTTACTGGGAAAAATCGGACAGATGGTTTCGGAGTAACAAAAAAAAATTTTTTTTTTCACAGAACAAATTCCAAATTAAGTTTTTTCCAATAAGCAGTTTTACCATGAGAATCCATTCATATCATTTTTAACTCTAACAAACTAACACTTTCGGAGATATGATTTTTCAAAATTTCAATGATAGAATTATTCTGTGGCTCTTCTATGAATTGTTATAATGTCAACTTTGACGTTGTCTCATTGTAATTCATTCCAGTAATGGTATGAATATGAGAATTAGAATATTATCATACTTTTGTTGGTTGATATTTTCATGCTGATGGTCAATCCATATGATGATGGGAATGGTAATGGTAAGTTAATAATATTGAGTTCAGAATATCTCCACTAAAAACAAAACTGGAATTGAGGAATGAATATCTCGGATGAGTTCGTTGTTGGGTAGAATTCGTCTATTGGTTTTGGATTGATAATTTTTGGCACTCTTGTTGAATTTAAATTCTTCTATGATGTTTGAATTCAATTTCTGCTAAGATGAAGTTCTAAATTTCAATAATGAATCGTACTTCTGTTTTCACAGAATGCTATAATTATTCTATCTAAGCTTTATTATATGATCTGTGTTCATACTCGTACATTTCATCCTGTTCTATAAGAGAGAGTCAAATTCATTTCAGCTATTTTAATTTGGTTTCTTCCATGGTGCAGTTCTCAGATTGCTCATTTAATCTTGATAAATAAACTATTATTTGAATTGAATTTCCTTTATGATGCAGTTCTATCATAAGAATACATTGATATAATTCTCAACTCTGAGAAACCAATACTTTCGGAGATATAATTTGTCTGTTTGAACTAGAGCGCCAGAAAGCTCCTGTCCACAGGGCTTGAACCAATTTTTTTGTACGAATTTATAAATAACTAACTATATTTGGAGGATCTATATTAGATAACATTCAGCATTGATGAGGTGGCGTAAGCAACTTCGTTCTCGACGTTGAGTTTAGGTCCCCTGAATGCAATATATTTTTTTTTATTTCGACCGACGGTGAAACTACAGGCGTAGACAACACTGTAGTAATGAACAGAATTATCAAAAAAACTTGAAAAAATATAAAAATCCATTAACGTGAAATCAGTACTCTTCAGGCGCTTACTTAGGTTTGCCAATTTGAAAAGAATGATGAGTGCTTCGAGATCAGTAGATAAAGAGAACCGGAGATCTAGTCAGACGGTAGCCATCATTCACTGACGGGTGAAAATTTAACAGTGCTGTGTCTAAGCTGACGTGAGGTTACAGTAGCAAGGCTTACATAGAACACAACTGATTCTCCTAATTCGCAGAATCTCCTAGGAGCTTCTGTTGAATCTCCCTGGAGCAAACCTAGGAGAGTCAGTATAATCATAATTATGTAATTAGCAAGCACGCTAATTCAGATAGACTTCACTATGAAAGAAGTAGAAGAGCTAAAGAATCACCAATGAGAGGTCAGTCTGCTTTGGCGGTCTTGCTACTGACATGATTATGATTATACTGACCCTCCTAGGTCTTCCCCAAGGAGACCCCTCAGGAGCACCTAGGAGCCCGTGCTAGTTAGGATTTCTGCTCTGTGTATGCTTTGTTACTGTACCTGTCTTTACGCCAGCTTTGGGACAGAGCTAATAATTTCTCACCCAACAGTGAATGGTAGCCACTACCGTCTGAGTCTCTATCCACTGACCTTGAAACACTCATTATTAAATTCAATTTGGCCAGCGTGAACAAGCGCGTCAAAGAGAATTGCTTTCACGTCAGTGCTTTTTAATATTTTTCAATAATGAATGTATTACAGTGAAAAAGTTTGGGAAGCACCGGTCTAGCCTATTCCTTTCGAAAAATTAGAGATGTGCAAGTGGGATTTTGTCCATTAATTACTTCGTGAGATAAAACAGAACGCCACCTTCATCCCAAAATCTTGGGGTCGGTCGACTTCGGCCTCGCTCGGGTCGTTTTATTTCTATAGTTCCATAAAAACGGTCGATTTTCCGCATTTTGGCGATTTTCAAACGCTCGTAGAAAACGAACGGAAAAAAATCGGAAAAAGTGTCTCGCTATTCTATCCGTCTATATTCGGTCCTTCGATCGGTACCGTTAGATACGGTCGGGCGAGAGAAACGAAAAAGCCTTTAGGTTTCGGGCGAGGCCGCTTTTCGCCGTTTCGACGATTTCGCGACTTTTCCGGAATTTTTTTAAAATACTCGCGACTTCCCGATCTCGACGAAAATCGCCTTCGGCGATACGTCGGTCCTCGCCCTCGCCGCGGCGATATTCGCCTTTCGCGAGGCTCGCGGCTTCGCCGCTCGCGAAAATTTCTTCGAAACCGCCCGTTTTAGAAAGTTCTCAAAATTTATCTTCTATGGTTCTGACTTTGCTACTTTAATAATATAGCGTTGATGAAAATCCATAACAGTGTCTGAGATATTGAATTTCTTCTAAAACTCTTTTATCATTTTGTTTCTATGCATAAGATCATCATTGCTCGATATAATCTGTAGTTTTAGAAAAATAATATTTTGGATGGGTATACCTCCGAGATCATTCGACGAATGTATGCCTGTCAACTTTCTTTCGATAAATCCTTTTCGTTATTTTAATTTAAATGACCGTTGATCTTGCAATGCTTGAAGAAAAACTTTTCTCCAAGTGAGTTAATAAATTAATAACTTGAAATTCTTCATCCTCTACTGAATCCCTACAGCATTTCGCAAACGTTTGCCCTCCGGTATTACCCGTATTGTTCATTCCATAGAGGTTCGAAAATCTAAGGAATCTAAAAATATTCACTTAATGTCCTCTCTCTATTTGGTCAAAAACAAAAAAACTGTTTTCAGTGAATTCACTTCAACTTGTATTCCGAAAACAGAGTGTTTCACATGCATACGGTTCCATTCGGTTCGGTTCGTTTTCGATTTCCATTCGGTCGCTGGCGACAAGTGTGAAACGGTGTTTCGGTTCAGATTCGGTACCGAATAGAAACCGTACAGCACCGAATACTCCCTCGACACGAATAGGTTTCAATCAGGTTTGGATTCGTGTGTAGGGAATACAGATCAACCGGAGCTTTCACACAAACACGGTGTAGTTTCGGTTTTAACCATAAAGTATTACATATTTACATATGTCTTCTATAATTTTTTGTGGTTTTAATCTCATATCGAGAAGATATCTTCCAATATTTCCGAAATTTTTCAAATATAGAAATGATAAAAATATAAACAAATACATATGTTCGGGATATTGCTGCTACCTCAGTATTCATGAGAAAATGATGGTTTACCAAATGTGGATCGATGAAAAATTATATACGATATAAACTATTTCATTCAATATTATGACGCGTTTCGTCACCACAGCGACTTCATCAGATTACATCATACCAAATTCTTAACAAGTAATGATCTCCCTATACCTAGATGACATGGACACAGAATCTTATTTAGAACTAATTACATCAGAGACTTATTCAAATCAAATTACAAGATAGACTTATTTAAAACTAATTAAATAATATTACACTGCTCGATCTTTGTACATAATAACAATAATTTGACTCTCTATTTGAATAGATGGAGAAAGGGTAAACATTTTTAGATCTAATTGTTCATTAACTAAATTACACGTATGTTCTTCTCTATTTATTTCCACTATTCCCCAATAGTTAGGTTGCGCACCTATGTAGAATTTTGAAATCCGGGTTAAACTTATGTCCTTCTGCTAATAAATGATTCGAATAATTTGAATTAATTTTATTGTTTTTGTAGCTGTGATGATGTTCCTTTATTCTTATGCCAAAATTTCTATCAGTTATTCCTATACATGATTTGTCGCAACTTTCGCAATTTAATTGATAACACCGGATTCATCTTCTTTATTCCTTTTTGATTTATTGTTATTTATGAGTTTTGCGAGGTTATTGTTTGTCCGGAATGAGATATTCACCTGTTGGTTTTGAACAAACCTTTCAAGTTGTTGACTAGGTGTACCAAAATATGTGAAGCTATTGAATATTTTATTATTATCCTTAATTTCTGGAAATACTAAACTAATTGTTTTTCTAAATGGTTTTCGTCAATATTTTTCTGATTAACTCTGAGTTATATCCATTGTTCGCGGCTATTTGTTCGATAATTTCTAATTCTATACAATAATCGTCTTCGGATACAGGTATAGTAATTAGCTGTTTTAACATACTATGAAAAGACGCGACTTTATGTTTGAATGGATGACACGAGGATCGATGAATGATTGTATCCGTATGGGATTGTTTCCTGAATATTGAAAAATAATGTTTATTGTTTTTCCGCGTTATTGTTAAATCTAAAAAATTAATTGCACCATTATTTGCCGTTTCTATTGTGAATTTGACATTTGGATGAATGCTGTTAATGAAATCTACAAATATTTTCAGTTGCCGGTCTGTTCCGTTAAAACACGCGAGAACATCATCTACGTATCTAAACCAGTATACGAAATTGGAAAGAATAAGATGTGTCTTAGCGATGGCTTCTAGGTTGCCCATGAATATTTCTGCCAAAGGCATCCCGCCTTTGGATTCCCCATGATGAAGTCCTTCATCGCTAGTATAGATCTTATCGTTGAAACTGAAGTAATTTTGATTCAAACACGTTTATAAAAGCTGGAGTATTTCCGACTGAATCACTATATTGTCTTTGTTTTTATCTAATAAATCCCTGACTATTTTCACTTTATCCTGAGGTGGATTACTGGGGAAAGGGTTCACAACATCGAACGACACTAATTTTGCATTGACCGGTAGAGAAAGATTTTTAATTTTTTCTACTAGATCTAGCGAGTTCTTGATCGAAAAAGTTGGTACGAAGTTAGAATAATTTTTAATCGGGTTTATTAGAAAACGCGAAGTTTTAACTGTTGGTGCTGAAATGTACAAAACTACTGGTCTAATATTTCTCTATTTCAGTATCGCAATGAGTCCATTCCAGCACTGGAAACAGTGCTGGAATTAACTCATTCCCGCATTGTTTATAGTTATATTTTTCGTTTTGTGGTAGTCAGCACTGACATTCGATCCTATCAAATTTCAACACACGTTAGTTAACAAAACAATATAATCTGGATATAGTGAAATAATTGTTGAGGAGAAGCTTTATTTTCATTAGAAAATATGGTACTAGAGATTTCCTTCTTGCTAATTTTGAAGCATTCATCCTATTAGGAAACTGTTTTAAATATGATCGCCATGCCCTACGTACGTTTCAAATTCAAATTCCGTAATCTGTCAACTTGCGTAACAGTCACACCAACTACAAAGATACAATACAAAAGTCACTAGGATGTATAATCCGAATTTTTCATTAAATTTCAACAGTATTTCACAAAACTTTCCTGAAATAGAGAAAATATCGTCTAATACTCGTTGCAGAAGGCAATTCCAACACTCATGCGTTCGAAAACTCTCTCCTTCGTAGCTCATTTTCGAATTTCGCATTCGTGTTTTAATAGGAGTCCATTCTGCAACTTGTCTTAGAATATACTATTCTATCCCGTTTATGGAGTTTGATAGACGAGTACAATTGCGGGACTTGCGGATTACTCAGAATTAGTTTAAATTTTGAATCTTCATCTATTAAATAATGTACATCTTTCAAATTGTTTTTTTAATTCTCGTTGATCCTTTTGTAGTCTAATCCCTATTAAGTATTTTATAATTTTCAGTTGCAATGAAATTTTCCGTTTTGTTAATGTAATCGTCCTTGTTTATTGCAATTACAGTATTTCCTTTATCGGCTTTTGTAAAAACAATATTATCCGCGGCGCTTTTTGGTTTCAATGTTTTCACGATTCTCAATTCTGGGGTACCATTTTTGGAAAGTTCCTGCTCTTTAATAAAATGTGCCGCTTGATATTTAATTGATTGATTATTGGTTTTTTGTCGATTGAGGGATCCGACTACAAAATTTCAACGAGAATTAAAAAACAATTTGAAAGATTTACATTATTTAATAGATGAAAATTCAAAGATATATCTTAATATTTCACAAATTGTTCAAATTTAGATAGATAAACATAAATACATATTTCGGGATATTGTTGCATTCATCTAGTACCTATTCATGAAAAATTGGTTCAAGCACTGACGTGAAGTCAGGAGCTTTTGCGCGTATGTTCTATTGTCCATACACTCTTAATCGAATTCACCATGGTAAATTCGCTTAAGAGTGTCCAATACAGGAGAATGGACAATAGAACTGCGCGCAAAAGCTCCTGACTTCAAGTCAGTGCTTGAACCAATGTTTTTTTGTAATTTTTTTTTGCTTGGGGTACGGTTCTTACAAAAAAATTTTTTTTTGAATTTTTTTGAAATTTTCTAGTGGTACGGTTTTCACAAAATTTCAAACACGTCTTTATACCGATATTCTACGACTTAGTACCAAGCTTCAATTTGATCGAGTTTATTTTTTGAGTTATCGAGGAAATAATATTCCAGGTGGGTATAACTCCGGAATCGTTGGACCGATTATGCCCGTAAACGAACCCGACTCTCTCATTCGGATACGCAACATACCCTGAAAATTCCAAGGCCCTACCTCCTTTCGTTCAAAAGTTATCGAGGCAACGGTCACCCATCCATCTATTGAACTCACACAAGGCTGCTCGAATCTCCAACAATATATATCCGATCGTGGTCAAACTTAGAACTTGGTAGTCGAGTTAAAAAATATCGCAAAATATCAGCGATATTGGATGAATAGGTTTTGATATAGAGAATTTTTTTCAATAATATTCAATGATTTTTTAAAAATTTTCTAGTGATACGATCCTCACGGAATTTTGCAGGAACTTCTGCGGTGGCATTCTTCATCTAATTGCCATGTTTCAATTCGATCGCTTCTATATTTTTTGAGTTATTGAGGAAATAACAACCAAATTTCAGATGGTTATAACTCCAAAACCGTTTGGCTGATTATGCTTATAAACAAACTCAAATGTCACATTCAGATGTACAATCTAACGTGAAAATTTCGAACCGCTTCCTCTTTCCGTTCTCAGGTTATCGCGTATTAAAAAATATTTTTTAATAATTTTTTTTAAATTTTCTAGCCATACGAAACTCGTAAAATTTCACGAATGTGCTTAGGTTTATATTCTACAACTATTCATCAAGTTTCAATTCGATCGGATTTATATTGGTTGAAATAATATTATTACTCGGAAACCATTGAGCCCATTATGCTCATTAACGAACTTGTCCGTCGTATTGGGATGCGCCACCTACCCTGAAAATTTCAAGTCGCTAGATCTATTCGTTCTCAAGTTATCGTGGCAACGGCCGGGCAGCCGGATGGCTGGCCGGACAGAATCAGATTTGACCCCAAATTCTTCATCGGAGAGTCGAAGCCAATCGTTTTAGACCATTTTTGTCAAAAAATTCGACATATGACAAGTTACAGACATGTGGGCAAAATGATAACGTGATGTTCCCCAGAACATACGCGCAAAAAAATATGGTTTACCAAATATGGATCGACTGATTTCTGCTGTAAATCTAAACCAGTGCTATGGGATAAAACTTCCGAAAATATAAAGATAAATTAAAGACGCAGGAAGCATGTGAAGGTGTTTATTTTCAAATTCTGAATATTTTTTATGAATCTGACGTCGGGAATAAATTGGAATTGGGATTGAGCCTGTGTTTCGAAGGACATAACATAACACCTAATATGAACTGTATATGTGTGAAAAGGCTTCATTCGTTTTCGGTTGAAACCGAAAACGAACCGAACCGTATGCATGTGAAACAAGCCTCCTTATATCAGAAATGTTTATGAGAAGTCTTCTTCCCATTTTTTGGCAAAGACTGCAGTATTTAATTTTTTGACCTTAAATCCAGGACAAGATAATATACCTAATATTTTTTTCAGGATATTTCATCTCAACGATTGCCTCCAACGTTGCAACTGCCAACAGTATGGTTACAATATTTGTAACACCCCTTCTTATTTTTGGTGGATTTTTCTTGAGTATAAGGTGAATTCGTATTCAAATAGTAAAATGCCATATTTCATATAATTCGCAACATTTTCAGGTCTATACCCTCATATCTAACATGGCTGGCTGATTTTTCTTGGTTTAAGTATGGGAATTCAGCTCTTCTCATCAATCAGTGGACGAATGTAACGAATATTATATGTAATAACAGTAACTCAACCTGCTGGGAAAATGGAGAAATGGTTTTGAAATCTCTGGGAGTATCCCAGGTAAAAAACTCTGCAAATTTATGACAAAAACTATTCTTTTATATTCTCTATAACTAAGTTTTGATTATTGTCTAATTTTGAATATTTTCCCTTCTCAAATTGCGGTGAGCTATTTCAGACTAAACATCATTTAATTACTACATAATAATATATAATTATTAGGTAGGAATTCAATTTCCACCCTTGAATATACATAGTTATAGTTAAGATTAGCTTTAAGAATACAAACGATGAAGACCGACATCATTATCGAAAATTCTGGGAAAATCTAAGCCAAAACCTGATAACCTGAAGTACTTGAAAATAAAACATGTCACGATTCCCATCAATTGGGTCAAGGTTGGCCACACTTCTGGTGTGACCCGAGTTACAGGAATCACTGGCATCAGCCATATGCAGGCTGGTTGTTCTCATGGAAGCCATTTGTGAGTTGCCAAGGAATTGACCATTCAGCGTTCAGCACCAGTCCCGGGAAAGAGTCTGAAACCCCAGTAGAGGAGCGACACATAGTAGCCCTAGTAACAGCTAGTGAATCGGTAGAGAGTTCCGAGATTCGGCTTTCTTATGACGGTGTTAAACGAAGTGGTTTTCGGGATGTTGTTTCCTTTTAGACGATGAACACTTTAGTTAGACGATGTTAGACAAAGTGAGTTCAGGAAACTTTGTTTCTCTTCAAACGAAAATTCCTTGAAAGAAGTAATAGATCTCTGAAACAAAGTGTGATTGTTTTTAGACGTATGACGTAGAAGTTAAACATACAAGAGTCTGAAGTCGACTATACCCTATGTATCTTTGATTACGACGGCAATGAGTGAGAACTGTATAGCCCAGTAAATGACCTCGGTATATATTATAATACAGTGTTCTATTTATTGACCAAAGTGTGTAGGAGTTCAAAATCAGAAGGTCAGACTTTGTAAGAATTTTGAAGCAGTGGACTGTTCCAGAGGCATTGAGTTGGAAACATTTAGGGCTTCACACGAGACGAGAGTATAAAAATCTGGTCTCGGTCTCGCCAATTCCCAAAAAATTAAGTCTCGTTTAAGTCTCGTTCTCGCCTCGTTGTCAGTGGTCTCGTATCGTCTCGCTTAATTCTGAATAACGATAATAAATATTATAATATATAAACGAAATGGTATACAATAATGAATAATACATGTACAAATTATTTTCAATTTTAAACACTGATAATTTAAACTTTTAAATTACTCGATGACCAAGAATTCAAATATAATCACGCTTGCATCACATCATGTTTCAATGATGTACGTGTTTTTGTCATGATCATACCTGCTGTGGAAAATAATCTTTCAATAGGTACGCATGTAGCCATAAATAAATCATCGGCCATCTTGGAAAGTGTAGGAATAACTTTTTCATCGCTGTAATAGTAATTTACGTAACAAGTCCGGAAAATAGGGTTTTTTTGGACGAATAGACACAATTCTAGGACGAGCGTAAGCGAGTCCAGGAAGTCTATGAGTCCAAAAAAACCTTTTTCGGGCGTGTTGCGTACAATATTTTTTCGGCAACCGTGTAGAATAACAAATCAATGAGATGACACATTTCTTTTTATATATTTTGAATCTTATTCAAATTAAACAGAACAGAAAATATCACATGTTGACAACTAATTTTATATGAACTGTCAGCCGTGTTCTCAGTGCTATGGAAACTTCATTTATCAAAAATATACCTACCAAGATTTTATAATTACAATGACCAAAACGGCGTGATTGTTCCGGCCTAGTCCGGGAAGTACGTACTTCCCGGACTAGGCCGGGAAATGCTTCTTTCTCAAAGAAAAAGCGTCCGGGAAGTGGGCACTTCCCAGACGGTTGCCGAAAATAGTAATTTACGTAACAAGTCCGGAAAATAGGGTTTTTTGGACGAATAGACAAAATTCTAGGACGAGCGTAAGCGAGTCCTGGAAGTCTATGAGTCCAAAAAAACCTTTTTCGGGCGTGTTGCGTACAATATTTTTTCGGTAACCGTGTTTTTCTAGACTATTCGAAGGTTTTCGACCGATTCGGTTCGAAATTCAAATTCGATTTGACATTTCTAATCGCTCGTTCTGACCGAAAGAGTCGACCGTGAAGGAGCCGCGTTAAAATTCGCCACAGAAATACGTGAAACGTCAGAAGTTCGTCGATTTTCGCCGAAAAGTCACATTTTCCTATCGTTCTTCCGGGAAAACGAAAGAGTGAATCGAAAAAAGGGCTCAGCTACGGACTAATTTCGAATCTCGTCTTCGCGTTCCCGCAAATACCGTCGTTCCGAACGAGGTTTTCATAATGTATTTACAATGACCAAAACGACGTGATTCTTCCCGGCCTAGTCCGGGAAGTACGTACTTCCCGGACTAGGCCGGGAAATGCTTCTTTCTCAAAGAAAAAGCGTCCGGGAAGTGGGCACTTCCCGGACGGTTGCCGAAAAAATATTTTTCCGCAAATCGTCAGGAAATTTTGACATTCCTGTCAAAATTTCTTGAAGAAAAATTCAGGACTTCCTTACTGTAAGGAAATGATATTTCCGTACAGTTGTTAGTGTTCTACATAAATGATAGAAAACACATTGCTTATAAGGAATTAATTTATATTTTGAAAACATCAAGTCATTGCCGAATACATTTTTAAGATCAATTTGTTATATTTACAGTAATTTGACAGTTAGTACAATTATTGAACATTGGAGGAACACTCTTAGAACTATGAGAAACATTTTGGACAACATGCAGGGTGGAAGGGTCATTTTGTTGAATATTTTGTACTGTGAAAATTTTATTTGCCACCTCAACCTTATTGTTAAGCGATTCTTCGATATATCCTTCAGCAACGTTTGATGACTTCCATCCGCCATGCCTCTTTAAACTAGTTATGTCGGCACCAGAGTCAACCAATATTGTTGCAGAAGACCGACGAAAGCAGTGACCAGTATATTCTGTCGGATTTACCAAGTTCAAATAAGTAGCAACTATTTTGGGCATTTTTCTAAATTTTTGAATTCCTACCACTTGTCTACAACCCTTTCCGCTTTGATATTTAAAGAAAAATCGGTCACTGTTCATATTTTCTGGTCTTAACGAAACATACTTTCGATAAACATTCAAGTAGATCTGATTAATTACAAATGATCTTGGTTTGTTGGTTTGCGAATCAGGTATGCTGATGAAAAGCTTAGATTCTAAGTCATCTATATCGTGTACAGTCATTCGGACTAACTCATCCATTCTACAGGCCCCAGAAATACCAAATATTACAGCCACCTAAAAAATAAATAAAGCTATAATCTAAATAGAAATTAAAACCTTGTAAATTACCTTAATCATTAAATTTTCTTTATCTGGAGCCTCCTGGATAAATTTTTCAATTTCTTCCTTCGTTAAAATCTTAGATTTCTTTGCCCTATAACCTTGAGCTTGCCGTTTCAATAAAGAACGGAGTTTTGAGTATGTAGATATATCTACATTGTGTTTAAGTGCAAGGGTTGACTTCAGCATTGAATAATTGGCCCATAATGTTGAAGATTTCATCTTTAAACAAAGGTCTAGGAAGTATGCCATTACAACATTTTCTGAGAAAGAACTCGTATTTTTACTCATGCGATAATCCATAAAACGTCTGTATGCATTTTCGTACTTTTCTCTTGATTTCTTTGGCAATAATTCTAATGAAGCAGTATTCACTGCCTCAACCAGCTCTGGAGGAGTCCCAGGAATGGAAATTTCATCATCACTTATCATTTTACTTTCGAGAACACCAGCAATTAAATTTATAAGCGTCAAGTTTGTCAATTCAACCTCAATACGTTTCCATAGTAACCCAAGTAATTTTATTAGGAATTTCAAAGCACCATTTATTTGGGAATAAAATTATCGCGTTTGTTTTTAAATCAATCAATATCTGTCGAATTTTAAACGATTTACGGAAAAATAGTATGTTTACCACGTAGGAAAAGCCACATTCCTTGACTCTGTGTTGCTAAGTCTCGGCTTGCGCCTCGACTTAGCAATCTTCACAGTCGTCCAGGAATGTTAAGCTTCTCCTACCCGGTAAAAAATGTACTATTAATTCCTATTTACTATTTCTAACAGCAAATATTCCTCAAACTCAGCTTTCCAATATTTCGAAAGTTCTGTTGATGTTTTAAATAGGCTATCGATGTCGATACATTTCTTAATAGAATTGAACAATTTGGAATAGTTTTCAAAGAATACCTTCCCAATGGGTAGATCATTGAGGGTGTTCTTGGCGTATTCCTCTTATTATTATTAACTATTTTCGAAACATTGAATAGCTTCATTTCTTTACCAGTTTTATTATACGTAGTTCCACTGATATATATAATAATTGTTCTCATCTTCACTAAAAGGAGCAAAAGAGAATACATTTCTCCAGATGTTCAGATAGATATGAAATTTTCAAAGCATTGGAATTAAGGGGCAATAAAAGTTGTCCATTAAGTATTGAATTCATAATGGCATCCGTTTTATGGTTGTGAATTCTATTTTTTCTTGAAAAATAATCTCAATTATCAATCAATCAATAATCTTCTAAAAAATTGTGTATTTCTAGAATGATCGATGTATAATATAGACAAAATATATTGGTAATTATAGTGGAAACTCTTCATATTCAATTGTTTTCTGTGGGTGTTGAAAAAAGTCGAGTCGTATATAAAACTCCATACAAAAATTTGGTTCAAGCACTGACGTAAAATCAGAAGCTTTTGCAAGTATGTTCTATTGTCCATTCTTCTGTATTGGACACCCTTAATCGAATTTACCATGGTAAATTATGTTGTCCATTCTCCTGTATTGGACACTCAATTCGAATTTACCATGGTAAATTCGATTAAGGGTGTCCAATACAGAAGAATGGACAATAGAACATACGCGCAAAATCTTCTGACTTCACGTCAGTGCTTGAACAAATTTTTTTTTCGTGATTTTTGAACTTTTCTAGGGGTACGGTTCTTAAAATTTTTTTTTTCGTAATTTTTTTCGAATTTTCTAGGGGTACGGTTCTTACAAAATTTTAAACACGTCTTTATGTTGATTTTCTTCTACTAGTTACCAAACTACAATTCGATCGAATATTTATTTTTTGAGTTATCAAGGAAATAATATTCCAGGTGGGTATAACTCGGAAACCATTTGACCGATTATGCCCAAAATCGAACTCAACTCTCCCTTTCGGATACGCAACCTACCCTGAAAATTGCAAGTTCCTATCTCCTTTCGTTCGAAAGTTATCGAGGCAACGGTCACCCATCTACTGAACTCACACAAAAATGCTCGAATCTCCAACAATATTTAACCGATCGTATTAAAACTTGAAAATTGGTAGTAGAGTTAGGTTATGAAGGCTCTTGCAAAATTTCAGCAATTTCAAACGATCAGTTACTGATATATAGAACTATTTTTTTTTATTTTCAATGATTTATTCAAAATTTTCTACAAATGCTATCCTCACCAAATTTTGCAAACATTTCCGCGTTGGCATTCTACAACTAATAACCATGTTTGAATTCAATCGGTTCAGTATTTTTCGAGTTAATGAGGAACAAAAAACCACAAACTTTCAGAAAATTTTAGATGGCTATAACTCTAAAACCGTTCGGCCGATTAGGCTCATAATCAAACTGAAATGTCGCGTTCTGGTGCACATGTTAACCTGAAAACTTGAAGCCGCTGTCTGTTTCCGTTCTCAAGTTATCGTGACAACAAAAATATTTTTTAATAATTTTTTAATAATTTTCTAGCCATACGAATCGCACAAAATTTCCCAAACGTGCTAAGGTTCATATTCTACAACTACTCACCAAGTTTCAATTTGATCGGATTCATATTGATTGAAAACAAAATTATTACTCGGAAACCGCTGGGGCGATTATGCCCATTAACGAACTTGTCTGTCGTATTGGGATGTTCCACCTACCCTGAAAATTTCAAGTCGCTAGATCTTTTCGTTCTCAAGTTATCGTGGCAACAGCCGGACCGACAGACGGCCGGCCGGGCGGCCGGACAGAATCAAATTTGACCTCGAATTCTTCATTGGGGGGTCGAACTTAATCGTTTGAGACCATTTTTTTCAAAATATTCGAAAGTTACAGACATTTGGGCAAAACTATAACGCGATGTTCCCGAGAACATACGCGCAAAAATGTAGCGAGACTTAAAACGAGACTCTCCTGTTACGCTGTATGTGGTCTCGGTATCGCCTATAATATTTTTGAAAACGTCTCGTCTCGTCTCGTCTCGCTTTTCCGAGACGAGACGAGAAAAATCTCGCTTTCGCGTGAAGCCCTAAAATTTGTTGAAACCAATTTATTTACATATACACATTGTTAAAACGAAATGAGATGCAAAAGCATACATATAAATTCAAATGGAGAGAGGTACTCAATTACCAAAAATACACAAAGTCTACAGTGGTGGAAATCAATGAACAATTATTAAAATATGGGAAGGGTGATTCCACCTGAAAAAAAAAGAGGTTTAAAATGATGATCTATGTAAAGAGTGAATTGCATGAGAGTACTGTAACGTCCCCCCTTTTTAATCTCTGCCCGACTAGCCAAGGGGGTAATGAATACAATTAGGCTTCCTGGAATATTAGGTGAATATTAATAAAACTGGTTTTTGAAGATTTTAATTAACAAATTCCTTTGATTACAAGGGACAGCACTTAGCTCAAAACTTGAACACAAATTTGTAGATAATCCTTGTGGATCCCTCCAGGCGATGAAGGTGGGCTCCTCAAACTGGAACAGAGATAAAAGGACCTCGATCCAATAGCAACTTGGAACAGGGGTTTCAGCTCAGTCCATGCCAAGAAATTTGCTATTCAGGGCTTCAACACAAGCCATACACTGCACTGAATAGCTTCGATCCCAGCACACAACGCCAAATCTGACGTATATTTTCACAAAAACATACAAATTGTTATGAGATCTTAGACAACATTTAATCTATCTCAATACTGAGAATGTATTCAGACAAGTAACTCGCTCAAGAGTTCAACCGTAAAAAAATAGAACGTGGGCTTGTGATTTCCCCGCAGCTTAACATATTCAACCACAGAAAATTCTGTTCCACAGAATTACAAGAGTGGGTTCACGGTATTAGTACCTAATAGAAAAAAAAATATATGTATGTACGAATAGCAGACTAGCGCGTTGCACCAACGGCTAGTTTTCATGAAACTGAAAATGAGAGTTGAAATTGAAATAAAATTGAGGATTTAATTACTGAAATGAAATGACATACAAAAATCTTGAATCTGTTGAGTGCACGTCTCAAATAGGTGTTCAATGGAATACTTAAATAGCACACAAGAAAATTGGAACAGTTACCAAGGGATGGTGAAAATTATTAAAATTCGTATGAAAACCTATGAAAAGAGCAGGTTTTGTGATATTTTATACTAAATAAACCATTGCTTGCCGGCGTGAATGCGGTCCATGCTTTGCCGAGTTCATTGCAAAAATCAATTCTCCGATTCGTTCATCCGAATTCCGATGAACCCCTTCGCAGAACTGGGCTATCATTGTTTTGATGGTCCGTTTAGCCCTCTCTACTGGGTTCTACTGGGTTGAATCTCCTTAAGCCTTCCACCATCCACTCCTGGATGTAAGCCTTTTCTATAGTCTTCCATCTCTGTCTGTCTCTGGCTTGTTGTTCCCAGTTTCTACCCGCTATCTTCCTAATATCATCTACCCATCTACGTTGTGGTCTACCTCGGCTTCTCTTTGTTTCTGTCTGGCTATATGACCTGCCCATCTCCACTTGAGGCCGGCTATCTCCTCCATAACGTATCTCAATCCAGTACGTCTCCTAACCTCTTCATTTCGAATTTTATCCCTCAATCAGATGCTGAGCATTGCACGTTCCATTGCTCCTTGTGCCATTTTTAACCTATTTGCGCTCTGTATAGTTAGGGTCATTGTTTCCATCTCGTAAGTGGTGACAGGTAAAATACAGGAGTTATAGGTGGACATTTTCTAGTTTTATGTTATCTATGGTAACATAGATTTTATCTTGGCTCATTAACTCCAACTTCTGAATGTTCATTTTCAGACCTACTTCTTCCGTTGGTTAGTTCTTTCACCATTTCAGACAGTTCATCTGGGTCACTTGAAAATAGGACAAAATCGTCGTCGAAACGCAGATGAATAAAAAATTGGTTCAAGCACTGACGTGGACTCAGAAGTCCATTCTCCTGTATTGGACACTCTTAATTCGAATTTACCATTGTAAATTCGAATTAAGTGTCCAATACAGGAGAATGGACAACATAATTTACCATGGTAAATTCGATTAAGGGCGTCCAGTACAGAAGAACGGACAATAGAACATACGAGCAAAAGCTTCTGACTTCACATCAGTGCTTGAACCAATTTTTTTTTTCGTGATTTTTTTGAAATTTTAAAGGTGTGCGGTTTTTTTTTCGTTTACATACATTCGATAGGATTTCGAATTCGTATATAAATGCCTGCAAGTGAAAATCGGTAATATCGTCGAAAGTATAGATCGATAATTACCTTATTTTACGTTCTCAACCTCCGGCCCGTTTCATCAAAAATCTTTCCTCGCAGATAGGTATCTACCAGTCATTTCAACTTAGAATTTGATAGAATACATTATTTCTCAAATATCGAAAATTCTGCCATGCGATCGCTCGAAATCGGCGACTCTATCATATTTCTTCTTATTTCTAGCAATGTATCTTCACGATTCAAGATTTTCGACAAATTCCGTCCGAAATTATAATTTTATTTGACATTTATCGCCACTCATTCGCAAAGAAAACGTCGATAAATTCAAACTGACAGAAGTTTCTATCATCTGTGATCGAAGTAAATCATCCACGTATTATCTTCTATAGCAGGACCCGAAGTCGGTCGAGCGAAGCCGAACCGGTCTGAATGTCACATTTCACCGAGGTTTTTAAAATATGTCAAAGTTTGCGATCTTTTTACGGAAAAAGAGTAGGTTTTATCAAAAATCGTGCTGCGTTACAAACTACCTACGAATCTCGTCTTCCGGCCCCCGACGAAATAACTTTCCGAGCGTCGCCTCCTCGCGAGATTTCTATCGTTACCGATTTGCACCTTAAGCGGAAAACTGAGTTTTCTCCCGATTTCACGATTTTTTTTTAAATACTCACCACGTTTTCTCTCGTCAAAGACGGATACCCGGAGAAAATTTCGTCTTTTCTCTTTCTCGTTTACACCTCGAATCCCCCCACGCCCCTCGAATAACCGACGAAAAAATCGAAAATATCGACCTCCTAGAGGAAAAATCGTTTTTGACATCTCTCTGTGATCCCGAGATCTTTACATTAGTAGAATAAACTAGTTGGCCCGCAGATCTACCTAGCCAGTAGATCTACATTTTTCCGGCTTATGTACATTTTTCCGGTAGATCTACATTTTTCCCGTAGATTTACATTTTTCGAACTCGAAAGTTCGAAATCGTTTGAGCCATATCTGAATTTCTATAGACCTAGTGCAACCTGACACATATTCAGTTATAATATCACAAGAGCATAGACAATATTCGATTATTTACCGATTCACGTGACGTTTTCGCGAAACATCACGAGAGCGTAGCTCGATTGGTGTTTCGCGAAATACGTCTAGTGAAGAGGTGAATAATCGAAACATATTGTCTTTGCTCGAGTTGGTATTCGTTACGATTATATAAAGAGTAATATTTTAATTCTTTTATTGATTAATATTAATATTGAAAGTACAATTATTATAATACATATTTGATGTATTGTTATTTTCGGAATTTGTAGTGTTGGTACTATTGCTGACACTGGATGTGGAAGGATAAGGTATGTTTCTCATTTTCTCAATTATTTGTCTATGGTGTTCTGCAGTGAGTTTCAAATACGGTTTCAGAGATTCCGATGACGAGTGGCCTGTTATTTTGGTAATTTCTTGCAAGTTTGCCCCTGAGTGTGACAAAATACTCACAGCAGAGGAGCGATTCGAATGATTCGTAATTTTCCTTTTTTCCGTATCTAGTCCGATACTTTCAGCTGCTGTACGTGTCCATTTACTCAACTGATTTAAACCTACAGGGCAATTTTTATACCATTTTCCTGTTTTCTGCCAATCAATATTAGGTGTTAAAAAATTGGTTCAAGCACTGACGTGAAGTCAGAAGCTTTTGCGCGTATGTTCTATTGTCCATTCTTCTGGATTGGGCACCCTTAATCGAATTTACCATGGTAAAGTATGTTGTCCATTCTCCTGTATTGGACACTCTCAATTCGAATTTACCATGGTAAATTCGAATTAAGTGTCCAATACAGGAGAATGGACAACATAATTTACCATGGTAAATTCGATTAAGGGTGCCCAATCCAGAAGAATGGACAATAGAACATACGCGCAAAAGCTTCTGACTTCACGTCAGTGCTTGAACCAATTTTTTTTTTCATGATTTTTTTAAAATTTCCTAGGGGTACGGTTCTTAAAATTTTTTTTTCGTCATTTTTTCAAATTTTCTAGGGTTACGGTTCTTACAAAATTTTAAACACGTCTTTATGTTGATTTTCTACTACTAGTTACCAAGCACCAATTCGATCGAAAATTTATTTTTTGAGTTATTAAGGAAATAATATTCCATGTGGGTATAACTCGGAAACCGTTAAACCGATTATGCCCAAAAACTAACTCAACTCTCCCTTTCGGATACGCAACCTACCCTGAAAATTGCAAGTCCCTATCTCCTTTCGTTCGAAAGTTATCGAGGCAACGGCCACTCATCTACTGAACTCACACAAGAATGCTCGAATATCCAACAATATTCAACCGATCGTGTTAACTTGAAACTTGGCAGTAGAGTTAGGTTATGAAGGCTCTTGCAAAATTTCAGCAATTTCAAACGAACAGTTACTGATATATAGATTTTTTTTTCAATTTTCAATGATTTTTTCAAAATTTTTTACAAATACTATCCTCACAAAATTTCGCAAGTAGTATTTTTCAAGTTAATGAGGAACAAAAAACAACCAAATTTCAGATGGCTATAACTCTAAAACCGTTTGGCCGATTATGCTCATGAACAAACTGAAATGTCGCGTTCTGGTGCACATCCTAACCTGAAAACTTCAAGCCGCTATCTCTTTTGCGTTCTCAAGTTATCGTGACAACAAAAATATTTTTTAATAATTTTTTTTTTAATTTCTAGCCATACGATTCGCACAAAATTTCACAAACGTGCTTAGGTTCATATTCTACAACTACTCACCAAGTTTCAATTCGATCGGATTTATATTGGTTGAAAATAAAATTATTACTCGGAAACAACTGGGCCGATTATGCCCATTAACGAACTTGTCCGTCATATTGGGATGCGCCACCCACCCTGAAAATTTCAAGTCGCTAGTTCTTTTCATTCTCAAGTTATCATGGCAACGGCCGGACGGCCGGCTGAACAGAATCAAATTTGACCTCGAATTCTTCATTGGGGAGTCGAACTAAATCGTTTGAGACCATTTTCGTCAAAAAATTCGAAAGTTACAGACATTTGGGCAAAACTATAATGCGATGTTCCCCAGAACATACGCGCAAAAACAAACCGTCAATCTTGATTCCCCCTCCGTTCCACTGCATTTTCTTGAACACATCCTCTAGGACCGGAGTAAATAATTTTGGCGAGATAGTGTTGCCTTGCCTCACTCCCCGTCTGATCCTAATAGTAGTTCTTAGACTGTCATGAATTCGAATATGCATTCCTGCGTTATCATAAATATTTCTGAGGACGGCTGTGTATCTGCTATCGATTCTAGCATTGTCCATGGTTTCAAGAATACATTGTGTTTCAATGGAATCGAATGCCTTGTTGAAATCTATGAAGGCCAGATGGATTGGAATATTGTATTCTATCGTTTTCTCAATCAAAATGCGTAGGGTCTGCAGATCATCGGTGGTACCATAAACTTTTGTAAAACCCGCTTGCTCTACAGGGTGGTAGAGGCCAAATTTGTTACAAAAGCAATTTGTTAAGATCTTCGTATAAGGTTTGTATAAGATAGATAACAGACTTATAGGACGATAGTTTTCTATATTTATCATATCTTCTTTTTTGAAGAGGATCACCAATTCTGATTTGCACCATGTCTTCGGTATTCTGCCCTCATATAAGCGCTTATTCAAAAGTGACTGGAAAGCATTTTCTAGTGTTTAACCTCCATGTCATAATATCTCTGTCGTAATACGATCTCCACCCGGACTTTTACCGTTCTTCATCCTTTTCAAGGCCGATCTAATATCCTCTGAGGTTATTTCTGGTATCTATTCGGAACCGATATTTATTATATTATTCAGCACCATGGGTGCCGAGTGTGGTCTTCTAGTCGTATATAGTTTGGTGTAGAAATTCTCAGCGACTTCGAAAATTTCTGCAGCACTTATACCTTCTATATTTCTTCTGTTCTTCAGTTTACTCATTATTTGTTTTCCTTAAGTTTAGATCGTGAGACACTCATGTTAGCATTTTTTACTATGATGCTCAAAATTGTGTTTGTTCTGTACTTCCTAATATCTTTGCGGGTCTCTTTCTTCAATTGTTTGTTTTCAGCCGTATACTCGTCTGTTCCCCGTTTTAGTGTTCTGCTTTCTTTCATCAGTTGGATCGTAGTCGCACTTATTTTCTCATCCGGAGGCCACTACTTTCTCTGCTGTTCTGCTGCTCTGACATATTCATAGACTTCTTCGACAGCTTCATCTTCTGCGGTACTAGTTGGTGCACACACATTTATGACTTGAATAGTGTATCGTTTGTTCAGTTTTTTGACGACATTCATGACTCGGTCGACTGGTATTTAACTATGCTATCGTTTATAAGTCTATTTATCATAAACCTCACGCCCGAAATATGGTCCTTGGCGGAGCTCTTGTGGTACAGCACATGCCCACTCTTCGAAACCACTACTTTTCACCCTGTAGACGTGTCTCCGATAGTCCAATGATATCTATCAATTCTGTCTGTAGCTCCTCTAATTGTTCTTGTTTCCTCATTGTTCGTATGTTGTATGTCGCAATAAATATGTCTGTATTTGCCAAACTCTATTATTCTCAAAAAGTGCTTCAATCTCTAGAGGTACATATGGCAGCACCGGTTCTCGGATGAAAGTATATAAGTAATTCAAATGTCGCATTGTGTCTCTCTATATGCCATGATGGTGTATAGATTCTGCAAGTAGACATAATGTGCATAACAGTTTCCTGCTGACTATGGCATATTCTGCAAGTCATTGGGGTGTCCAATTTCATTAAGATTTTTGTATATCTTCTTGTACTCATCAATATATCTTGACAAGCCATAACAAACACCTCCGTTCTGGCCTTTAGGCCAGCTGACTTCAAAAAGGCAAAGCATAATTATTCCGACAGGGTCTGGTCTTTCAAACTACTGAAATATATGGACTCCAGATTTTTACTAATCTGGTATTTGAGTAGTGTCTTCAGACGTGCCTGTTTTATCTGTATGCCTACTCTTCTTTGGTATATTGCCATGATCGGTGTTCGTGCCAACTCATAATCGGTAGATGTACCGGTTATACTGAGCTTCTCAAAGGCTCTCCGTCCAGTCCGAAATAGGAAAGGTCATCGATTACTGATTTCTTGAAGAACTACCATGTTTAGAAGCAGATCTTCACCTCTCAATATGCTCATTACAATTTCCAATCTGTTTGTTGATGATGTTGGTATTCCAAACTTTGCATACCCTTGCCTACCTGCGTTCATTGAGTACATTTTCTTTGTATTGAGCAGTCGGGATGCAGGCTACGATTGATGTTCATCACTTTCCTTGTGGATCTGTAGAGCTCGAGAATGTCATTCACCGTCCAGTTAACCACCCCGAAAAAGCATTTGACTATAAGGACTGCTTAGCTGTTCGTTGCAAGTACTTTGTTTTTATAGGACAGCTGTGATTTAAATTATTCTCTGAGCTTCTCTTTATAGCAAGGCATACTTGATTTGGGTTGTTTCCGCAGCACCTCTCTGATCAATTTCAATAAATTTTGCAAGTTTCACCTACTTCAAGATGTCGAATGATATTTCCCCTATCTAGTTCGATATCTTCTCCTGCTTCTTGAGTTCTTCCTTTGCTTAGGTTAAGAACATCACGCTTGTCCAATCCGAATGATATTTCTATTGCTGAGGTGTATTCGAAAACGATATTCAGTAATTGTTGTAGAGCTGCCCCTTGGAATTAGTGTAAAATTTTAAGCCTTTCCATGTACAGGAGATGACATGTGAGACGAGATGTTCTCTTCTGCCTGGTGGCCCGGACTTGTACCATATTCCGCTCGACCTCAACTCAGATGTTGATGATGGAGATATTATGCAGAACAGTAACGGGCTGAGCGATGTATCTCACCCATCCCTTATAAGTGGTCAGACTTTCCGATTGGACGGTGAACTTCTTCATAGCGCCATAATGTAACCTGATTCTAGAATTACCGTTAGTCCCTATACCAAACAAGATGGAATTGGCTAACGGCAAATTATCATCCCGCTGAGTAAACTAGCTAGGTGAGCGAATAAAGTTCTTCCACAAGTAGTCCTGAATACCTTCCAGTGCTACGCTTCTTCATCTCTGAATCCAGGCATTGGAGGCTGGATGTTTGCGACATGTCACACCTGCCTTTCAACCAGGCAATAGTCTCTTCTTCTCTTCATTGATTCATCGAGTATTGCTGTTGGATTGGAGCATCTCCCACCTGCTGTTCAATTTGTTCTTCTATCCCTCATGGAAAGACTGCAAGATTCATCTTCTTGCGATGACTAAACCTGGTCTCGTAGGTTTTGTAGCATCATGAAATCGAGTTTTGGGTGATTCTCACTCCACAGAACATGCAGCTACTCAGCATGTATCCTCTTCTTTCTGGTCTGGATCTTCTATATTGCTCTTGCCATAGTTCCATATGCGACGGAAAACTTCTTATCTACCCTTCTCAATTTCTTGGTCGTCCTTAGGTCCTGCTGCTTGTGTATTGTATGATGTGACGCGCAGCACCAACTTCAGACATGCCCTGATGATCTCCAGACAGCAGCTGTTATCCGTGGCTTCGTAGATCGTTGAGAGTAACCAGCGTCCATGGATTTTCCACACCCATATGTTACTAAATAGTAATCATCATCAATCAGCCTTTTGCGTCCATTATTGGACTTAGGCATCTCCTATTCTATTACACTGCTCTTTATTCTGTTGCGTCTGAATCCAGTTGTTGGTAGTTCTTTTGATTTCGTTTGTCCAGCGTATATGAGGTCTTCTTATGCTCCTCTTATCTGCTCGCGACCTCCATTCCAATAATAGCTTCGTCCATTGTTCCCCTTTCATTCGTGCGATATGACCTGCCCAGCCCAAATTGAGCTTTAACACAACACTTATAACATCGTCTGCACCAGTTTTCCTGCGCAGATCTTTATTTCTTATGTGATCTCGGAGAGTTACACCCAACATCGATCTCTCCATCTTTCATTGTGTTACTTTCAGTTTGTTTGCAGTTGTAGTTGTTAATGTTAATGTTTTGAAGCCGTAGGTTAAGCCTTTCTTTTAAGTAGGATAGAAGTATCACTCTTGAAGATGGCTTTAAGTTTTCCGTAGGCCGCCCACGCGAAATTAAGGCTTCTATTCAGTTATCTTGATTGATTAGCTTTAGAGATACGAACTTTTTGACCAAGATATATGTAACTCTCAACCATATCAACTTCATCATCACCAATGTTGATGTTCGCATTGGGAACAAGATTTGACATAAATTTTGATTTTCGCATATTATTTTTTAGGCCAAATCTCTCACACATCCTCCTCAAGTCATTAGCATCTCCTTCATTTCCCCAAGGCTATCCGATATGAGGACTATGTCATTCGTGAAGTTTTTAGGAACTTCCCATCTATTTTGATGCCTTTTTGGCGCTCTAGTTCCTCGGAACTGAGTGCTTATCAATTTGCCCAAATGTCTGCAATTTTTGAATTTTTCGATGAAAATGGTCTTAAACGATATGGTTCGACTCACTGATCAAGAATCCGTGGTCGAAAGTCATTATGTCCGGCCGGCCGGCCGGCCGTAGGCACCAGTACTCTCGAACGGAATGAGCTAGACAGTTGAAATTTTTTGGGTAGGTTTGGGTGATAAATATCTCGGCTAAGTTTGTTATTGAGCGAAATCGGACAGATGGTTTCGGAGTAACAAGAAAAAAATTTTTTTACATAACAAATTCCAAATATTTTTTTTTTTCAATATGCAGTTTTACTATAAGAATCCATTGATATCATTTTAACTCTAACAAGCTAATACTTTCGGAGATATGATTTTTCAAAATTTCAATATAAATCGTATTTCTATGTTTTCACAGAATGATATAATTATTCTGTGGATATTCTATGAATTGTTATAATGTCAACTCATTTTCCTGAGACATGACGTTGTCTAATTCATTTCTTCCAGCAATCGTAGAAATATGAGAATTATAATATAATATCATACTTTTTGTTGGTGTTCATACTCGTACATGTCATCCTGTTCTATAAGAGAGTTCTCATTCTCAGATTGCTAATTTAATCTTGATAAATAAACTATTATTTGAAAGGAATTGCCTTTATGATAAAGTTCTATCATAAGAATACATTGATTTAATTCCCAACTCTGAGAAACCAATACTTTCGGAGGTATAATTTGTCTGTTTGAACTCTCTCTCTTTCTCTATCTCTCTCTCTCTCTCTCTCTCTCTCTCTCTCTCTCTCTCTCTCTCTCTTTGTCAACCTCTATCCATCTATGTGGCCAGCCCATCGCCACTTCATCTTTGCTACCTCCTCCACGATGTCCCGGACTTTCGTTCTATGTCTTATCTCGGTGTTTCTAATTTTGTCTCTTAGTGATATTCCGAGCATGTTTCGTTCTATCGCCCTTTGGGTTGTTTCTAATTTTTTGGCAGACTTTCTGGTGAGGTACATGGTCTCTATTCCGTAGGTACACACCGGTAATATACAAGTGTCGTAAACTTTCCTCTTTAGATTTATGGGAATGGAATTATTTTTCAATATATATGCAAGTTTACCGAAAACGGCCCATGTTAGTTGTGTTCTTCTTGTTATTTCTGCATCTTGGTTTGGTTTTTCCAATCTGATGTCATAACCCAAGTAGACATAGTGTTCGACCTTTTCTATCCTCTGGTGCTGTATTGTTATATTGTTTGTTCTTGGCTCATTATTTTTGTTTTGCTATAGTTCATTTTAAGGCCTACAGTTGCGGATGCGTCATTTAGTTGTTGTAGCATTTCGTTTAATTCTTGGAAATTATTTGCTATTAAGACTATATCATCCGCAAATCTGAGATGGTTTAAGTGTACTCCGTCGATGTTTATACCTTTGGTGTCCCATTTCAATTCCATAAAAATGTCCTCCAAGACAAGGGTGAACAGTTTGGGCGAGAGAGTGTCTCCTTGTCTCACTCCCTTTTGTAGTTTTATGAGATTTGTTTTTGTATTGTCGTCCAATTTTACTTGCATGGTTGCATTTTCGTATATGTTCTTTATGATGTTCGTGTATCTTGAATCTATTCTTGCGTTTTCCAAGGATTCCAACAGGTTGTTCGAAGTCGAGTTTGGTTGTTATGCGGTTGGTTATGATTTTGGTTAACAGTTTGTACAGATGTGATAATATAGATATTGGCCGGTAGTTTTCAATATTTGTATTGTCTCATTTCTTAAATATTAGGATAACTTCGGAGTAGTGCCACTCTTGTGGAATCTTGCCTTCCTCGATTATTTTATTAAATAGAATCTTCAATATTTGTTCTATTTTTCTGCCGCCAATTTTCAACATCTCTACTGTAATGTTATCCTCTCCTGCCTGCACATTTATTGAATTTTAATTGGTTGAGTGCCATTCTTATTTCGGAGTTCGTTATTTCTGGTATATCCTCTGAACCTACATTTAGTATAGTTTTTTCAGTTCGTTGTTGTTGTTGTTGTTTGTGTGGCGAGTATAACTTGGTGTAGAATTCTTCTATGGTCTTGCTTATCTCCTTTCTGTCCTGGACGGTCAGATTTTTCTCGTTTTTTATTTTTATCATTTTTGCTCAGCCTCTTGCGTTCTTTGTTTTTAGTACCATCATGTTGCAGTTTTCTCTTATTGTATCTTTTATTAGTTTGTTGGTTTAATTTCTTTTGTCTTTTTTAATTCCCTTTTTCATTTTCCTGTTAAGAGCTTTGAAACTGTCTTTTGATCGATCTGGCCTTTCTCGTCTTTCTTTGAGATGCTTCAAGGTATTCGGTTGAAGTTTAGAGCTTTTTGTTATTTTTGATTTTGAGCAGATTTTCTTAACCGCTGTGTTTAGTGTCCCTTTCATTTTGGGGGCTAGTTCGTTTATTTGCATTTGTTTTATTGTGTCGATTGGTCTCAGTCTTGTTTCCAATTCGTTTTGGTATTCGATTTGTTTTTGTGTCAAAATTCCTGTGGTTGGATATCGTTCTTGTTTGATGAGTTTGTTGCGTTCTGTTCTCATGTGTATCTTGATCTTAGCTCGTACTAATCTGTGGTCACTTCCGGTATAAAATTTATTCAGTACTGTCACATCGGTGAATATATTGTTCTTATTGGAGAGAATGTAGTCTATTTCGTATTTAGTTGTTTTGTCTGGGACGGTCCAGGTCCATTTTCGTTGTTTGGGTTTTTCGAGAAAGGTATTGAGACAAAATAGGTTTTCGTTATTCAAGTAGTTGTATAGCATCTTTCCTCTCTCGTTCCTGTCGCCTAGCCCGAAGTGGCCAATATAATGTGTGTCTCCTTGTTCTTTCGTTCTGATTTTGGCGTTAAAATCTCCTGTAATTATTACGAATTGTGTTTTCTCTTGTCTTCTTGCCGCTATCAAATCCTCATAAAAGGATTCAGCTTCCTCGTCCTCTGAATTTCCTGTTGGTGCATATCCGTGTATTATCTGCAGGTTGTATCTTTTGTTTAAAGTGATCATAATATATGTTCTTGGGTCCTCATAGTTCGGATGTTGTATGTGGCTATATGAAAATAAGATGAGTTGGTTTTCCTTTGTGCTTTGTTTTTCACTGTAGTTTCAGCCGAATATTTGCCTCCCCCAGAATCCGTGAGGCTGACTGATTGCTCAGTGTGAGATTCTGAGTGGTTTACTCTACTCACCTGGGGTAATCTCGTGTTGATACTGACAGGTAGCAGGTAGATACTCATCTATGATCCCGATGGGTGATAGATCTACCTCAGGGATGCGCCCCTGCCTACGCGAGCCTTGGGTCATCTCCAAATATCACACAGGGGAAACCATTGTCATACCCTAAATCCTTGTCCAAACCTAAAAAACTCCTTTCCAATATCCCAACTCCAAAACTCGCCAACCCGCTCGGCAAGCGTGGCGTTTATAACTTGCCAAAACCTCCTAACATGAAGATGTCGAGTATCAACACTGTTTGAACTAGAGCTCCAGAAAGCTCCTGTCCACAGGGCTTGAACCCATTTTTTTCCCCAATTAAGCTGTTTAAAAGCCACCTGCGTGATGAACAATTTTGTGGATATTGTGTCGACTTGTCTAACTTCAGCCAATGGATATACGGTCTATTTTGGCACTCTTGTTCCTCGGAACAGAGTGCTAATCAATTTGCCCAAATGTCTGTAATTTTCTAATTTTGTACTGAAAATTGCCTTGAACGATTTGGTTCGACTCACTGATCCTAGGTCGAAATCGATTTTGTCCGGCCGTCCGACCGTCCTTCCGGCCGTCCGGCCGTTAACACGATAACTCTAGAAGGAAAGGAGTTAGAAGATTGAAATTTTTAGGGTAGGGTCAAAGCGTAAATATCTCGGACGAATTTGTTAACGGGTGAAATCCACCTAGCGGTTTCGGAGTTATGGCCGTTTTTATTTTTTATGAATATTTCCGAAACGGATAACTCGATCTATCTGAAATTTAGTATCAAATAGTAGAATAATGACCTTTATATACATGCGAAGTATTGTATTGATCGGGTTGCCAAAAAGTGTAAAGAAAAATTTTTTTATTTTTGAATGTTGTTTCTACAGTAACTCACCAACAGAATGAGCTAGGTAGTTGAAATTTCAAGAGTGGGTTGGGGAGATAAATATCTTGGCTTAGTTTGTTACTGGGCAGAATCGGCCAGATGGTTCCAGAGTAACGAAAAAAAATATTTTTTTTACATTACAAATTTCAAATTCAATTATTTTCAAGATGCAGTTTCACCATAAACATCCATCGATATTATCTTCAACTCTAACAAGGTAATACTTTCGGAGATATGGATCTTCGATTTTTCAATAATGAATCGTACTTCTACGTTTTCACAGAATGCTGTACTTAATTTTTATCTATGAATTATTATATGATCTGTGTTACATGTCATCTAATTTTCCTATGAGAGCTAAATGTCAAAATTATTTCTTGTTCGTTATTCTTCATATAAAATAAACCTCCTGTTAGTAAAACAAAGTATGATTGAATGCAAAATAAACAAAGAAATAACCTCAGCTATCGTAGAATTATGAGGATGATATGATATTATACTTTTGAGGTGATAATATAATGCCCGTGGATAATCCATTAGATGATTGAAATATATTCTTTGGTAAGATACCAAATCAAATTGGGTTCAGAATATCTCCAGTAAAAATAAAACTGCAATATTGTCTAAGTTTCAATTGATATAATATAATTTTCAGAGTAGATTTGAGAAGGCCAATGGAATGATAGGAACGAGTGGAGGTTGGGCATCGGACAACGTCGCCGGACGTTTTAAAACCGATCATATATCTCGGATAATTTAATTTCTTTCATGATGCAGATCTATCATAAGAATCCATTTATATAATTCCCAGATACCAATCATTTCGGAGATATGGTTTGTCAAAGTTTGTTTAAGAGCGCCAGAGCTCCTGTCCAGAGGGCTTGAACCAATTTTCCGAACAATTTCACCATAATTGTGGCATTTTTATATATAGATGTTGTGAATGAGTGAGCATCGAAATTGGACTCTGCACTCTTGAAGTGCTTGTAGAACAGCTTTAAACTCAATTGTATCGAAAGCCTTGTGGAAGTCGACAAACGCCTGTTGTACTCGATGAGGGTTTTTATACTTTGGAGGTGCTCATTTGTTCCAAATCCGCGGCGAAAGCCAACCTATTCTATAGGTTAGTGAAGATCCAATTCAATCTCTAAACGGGTGGTTATTATTCTCGTGAAGAGCTTTTATAGATGACTGAGAAGGTTCAGATGGTCGATGATTCTCTAAATGGGCTCTGTCACCCTTTTGGCGCGTATGTTCTGGGGAACATCGCGTTATCATTTTGCCCAAATGTCTGTAATTTTCGAATTTTTTTGCCGAAAATGGTCTCAAACGATTGGGTTTGACTCCCTGATCAAGCATTCGAGTTCAAATTTGATTTTGTCCGTCCGGCCGTTGCCAAGATAACTTGAGAATGGAAACAGATAGCGACTTGAAATTTTCAGTGTAGGTGGCGCGTGCCAATACGACGGACAATTTCGTAAATGGGCATAATCGGCCCAACGGTTTCCGAGTGGTGATTTTGTTTTAAACAAATACAAATCCGATCGGATTGAAACGTGGTGAGTAGTTGTAGAATATAAACCTTAGGATTTTCGCAATATTTTGTGACAATCATATAACTAGAAAATTTTTAAAAAATTATTAAAAAATATTATTTATGTCACGATAACCTGGGAACGGAAAGAGATAGCGGCTTGAAATATTCGGGTTAGGTTTTGCATCTGAATGCGACATTCGAATTTGTCTATAGGTTCAATCGGCCAAACGGTTTTGGAGTCGTACCCATCTGAAATTTGGTTGTTATTTCCTCAATAACTCGAAAAATACAAAACGATATAATTCAAACATGGCTATTAGTTGTAGAATGCCAAGGCAAAATTTCTTGCGAAATTTCGTAGGGATCACATCACTAGAAAATTAAAAAAAAATAATTGAATATAATTCAAAAAAATGTCATATATCAGAAACCATTCGTCCGACATCGCTGAAATTTTTCAAGAGCCTTCAGAAGCTAACTGTTCTGCCAAGTTCCAAGTTTGAATACGATCGGATCCATATTGTTTGAGATCCGAACAGCCTTATGTGAGTTCAGAAGCTGGATGAGAATCGCTGAAATTTTGTGAGAACCTTCAAAACCATGAATGTTTAGCTGACATATTAAATTCTTACATCAATTTTCGGGCCGATTTTTTCATCACAAATCTATGGGAGGTGATAGCCCTACATTAGGGCCTGTAGCGGTCTTCGAACATCTGAAGTTCTGAGTAATAATAGTTTGGATTGGCCAGATCTGGTTTTGAAAGAGATACTCCTTAGGGGCTACAACATTTTCCTTTTTGAAATCAAATATTGAAGGGATTTCTATGAACAAGATAGGATATCTTTGAAAACTAGCGGAGGCGATTTTTCTTCAAGAGATCCATGCGGCTACAGAGGAGTATATTTGTAAGAGTGGACTTTTGAAAGGTTATGCATTATTTTTAATTTTTTCGTTTTCCTCCTACGGTCGCTTCATTTTTGCGCTCCAGGGGAGCATCACGTTATCATTTTGCCATGGTCTCTAGCGATTGGGTTCGACCCCCTGATGGAGAATTCGAGGTCAAATGTGATTCTGTCCGGCCGGCCGGCCGACCATTGCCTCGATATTTTGAAAACGGAAAGGGATAGCGACTTGAAATTTTCAGGGAAGGTGGCGCATCCCAATACGACGGACAAGTTAATTAATGGGCATAATCGGCCCAATGGTTTCCGAGTAATCATTTTGCTTTCTACCAATACAAATCCGATCGAATTGAAACATTGTGATTAGTTGTAGAATACAAACCTAAGGACGTTTGAGAAATGTTGTGAGAATCACTAGAAAATAAAAAAAAATTATTAAAAAATATAGATTCAAGCACTGACGTGAAGTCCTCCTGTAGTGGACACTCTTGATCGAATTTACCTTGGTAAATTCGATTGAGAGTGTCCAATACCGGAGAACAGACAATAGAATTCACCATAGAAAATTTTGAGGAATCGAGCTATCAAAGAGACAAAGGTTGAAAAGATCTGCCAGTCTTTCGAGTAATCTTTGGCCACCTATTTAAATTGCATCCAAAACTACATTATCTTCACCGGTGATCGGTTATTTTTTGTCTTCTTCAGAGCTAGGTTTACTTATCATATGGTGATGTTAGGTATTTCTTCTAACCCTTCGTTTTGTAAAGTAGCTGATAGAATTCCTCCACAGTTTTTGATATTTCTCCTTTGTTGGTTGAAAGATTTTCTCTTGATTTATATATCTCCCTCACGCAGTACACTCATGCTTTTATTGTTCTCTATGTTTTGTTCAATTTTTCCCTTCCTGTATTTTCTGACATCTCTCCTTATAGATTTGGATATTTGTTTGTTTACTTCCCTCATCTCCTCATCTGTGGTCATCCCATTGCTCCTTCTGATTCTTCTCTCTTTATTGATTTTCTTGTTGTGTCACTGCATTTTTCGTCCTTTTCTGTTTTTGGTCAATATTTTTCCTGGATTGCTGATATAGCTTTGACTATGGCATCATTCCAACTTTCGATATTTTCCTCTATGTCCGACTCTACCAAAAGGTCGCTAATATTTCTTTCGAAGCCATGTATATCAATTGGAGATTGCCAAGACTTCCTTACTGATTTGGTAACCACGTTACGGCGTTTGTTCCTTGAGTTTAGTAATCTTTTCGCTTTCGCTAGACGATGATCACCACCTGTAGAAAACCTGTCCAATACTGATATATCTTTGACGGAGTTTTTGTTGTATGTTATTATATAGTCTATTTCTTTTCTTGTTCGACCATATGGCGTTTTCCAGGTCCATCTTCTGTTGATTTTTTTTTGTAGAAGGAACTGTTCATAAGGTACAATCCGTTCTGCAGGAGAAATTCGAGTCGAGTCTCGCCGCGGTCGTTCATGCCATCCGAGCCAAAAAAGCTAAAAGCAAACTATGAGTCATCAGACTTCGAGCCAACTTGAAGTGAGTCCTCTGATCTTCCCAAACCCGACCTATATCATTGTAGAGGAAGCTCAATTTACTTCATACGCTCATTCAATATGAGTACCACGTAAATCACCTAAGAGATAACATCTTGATTGACACGATAAATAAATATCTCCACCAGACAAATTTCACATTGTATGGAAAACGTCATGTGCACCTCAATCTAAAATTAAGAACGATGCCACATCATCATAATAAATATTCAGTAAAAACAAATAAACCCTGAAGCATATTATACATTAATTCTAACACGGTAGTAACAGCCACGCAGAACATAATCACAATTCGTTGGGAAACCACACAAGTGTTAAAAATGCGTCAAGACTGTCAAAACATGTTCCATTAAATATTGACGCAACGATGTTTTGAAACACTCAACCCGAAAATAACTTTCAAGAAATTTGGCAAAGCATTGAAAACCGTTTCCCCAGGACTTCTGGGGACCCCCTTCCAATATCTAGTCTGAAAGGGTACCCTGAAATTATATTTCGTATTGTATTATATGTATGTACATCACAACTCAATACAAAGGATGATTTATTTCTAAACACATGAATACTAAGCTCGTAAATTGCACTGATATCATCGTTAAAATCTTAAACCTTCCAAAAATAGTTCTTCATGACTGCAATTGCCTGACTCCTGCAGTCAACGCACGATTCTCTTTTGACGAATAAACACCCGAGAAGTAGCCATAGATAGTCCCTAGAAGCAAACTTCATAATGTAAATGAGAGGTCACCTGCACAGTATACACTGTTAAAAGTTGTTCGTCGGTTAATGCTCTCTTCAAGTTCCTAATAAAAAAACATTGAGAACTTAATTTCGAACCAAGTGTATCGCAATGCTGCCTTCAATTTGGTGTTTCATCAATTGTAACACCCAGAAATTTAACATTGGCCAGTCTAGCAACAATCTGATCATCAATTTGAACTCTCAAATTCAGGTCACTTGTAGTCTGCCGAGTATGAAACCGCACATAACTAGTTTTAGTAGCATTCAACAACCAAGAATTGAGGTTACTCCTGTTAGCATCACATTAGGTCCCCTTATGCAACATCCCTCAAGCTTATCTTGAAGTCTAACAAGTTCAACACAATCGAATGCCCTGCTGAGGTCACAGAAGACCCCAACAGGACACTCAGCCACCTCTAGACGATATCGCCACCGGACGATAGTTCTCCAGCAGCTGCGCATCCCCACCTGGCACTACGAATAGTCGGGATGGGTGATGTGAGGAATGAGGTTGGGAAATGGATTAATGATAGGACATTGGTTTCTCATGTATGGAATTAGGAGTTAAACCAATGCTCGCGTTGGTAGGGGCACATACCTGACATAGATCTGTCACCTATTGGGATCATAGATGAGTACCTACCCGCTACTAAATAGTACCCCATACTTTTTTGCATTTTATACCTGTTGCAAGTTTTAGCTATGATACCTCGGGTTTACTAAGCTAATCTGGGTACACATCTCTGACCCCTGAGGAAAAATATTAATATTTGAATGATCATTATTTGGTACATTACACGTAATATCGAAGGACCTTCAATTGTCTCGCAGGATATTCGAAAATATACAAGCAGTTTCATTTTCACTTATAATACCACAAGAGCTTCAAAATTATCGGGTATTTCCCGATAGGTTCGTTGCAAACAAATGAAGGAGTCAAGTTTTTCAGAAAAACTTGACGACTTTATTTGTTTGCAGGGAACCTTGAGGGAAATGCCAGATAATTTTGAAGCTCGTGTGGTATTCGGGGGATTATTTTTCCGTCCCAAATGTCGGCCAATAGAATTGCACCATGAGATGAAATGAACAGTTAACAAATAAGAATTTCATAATTGTACCTTCCTTATAGTCTTCTCCATCCATTTTCTTCATATTGTAAGCGTAATCTTTCATAATGTTTGCCAATTGCGCTTCACTCGTTTCAGCACTCAATGTGTATTCCCTCTCAGTACAAAAAGTAGTAAATTGGTTCCAAACTGTTTTTTTTGCCTTCTCCGTATTAATGGGAACATTTCCTTTGACTTTTTTACCGATGGTGGACAGAGAACAAACTCCAAATCGACTCATTTTCATGCAAAATCTCCAATTTTCACAATTGAATTCAACCTGTCAGTTTGACGTGTGGTTAATTTGACTGTTTTTTATATAAGGCGAAAATTCATGTGGCGATTTTGTCGCCGAAAACCAGCGATTTTGTCGCCCAAATGAGTATACTGTCATTTGGACCGTTTTGGGCGACGTCGTCCGTGTCGCTGGATTAATCCAGCATTCCAACGACAACTGCTGACATACCTCTGACAGCAGTGACAGCCGCAAAAATTAAAATTGGTTCAAGCACTGACGTGAAGTAAGGAGCTTTTGCGCTCATATTCTATTGTCCATTCATCTCTATTGGACAAATTCAAATGAAAGTAGATAATATTATCCTATCTAATATGTCTTCGACCAGAAATTACCATTGTTGTGTGCCCAAATGCAATTCATGGGCGAAAAAAATGCCAAAATGTATAGGTTTTATTCTGTACTGGTTTTATTCTGTCCAACTTCCTGTGAAATTTACTAGTATAGGTTTGTGTATTCAATTCTTACCTCCGGAAAACCAAATATAAATATAATTATTGAAACTGGGTTAGGAAGATAACTAATAGACCGAAGAGTACTCAACTTGGAACTACATCATCTTCAAACAGAGTACAAGGAGGTACCTCGAAAGAGAACTGAGGAAGGATGTATCGATGACTTGCTGTGTTGAAAAACCTAATTCAGAAGAAGAAATAAGTATCACCCAAGCACCCTTGAGTTAGTTGAACAGCAATAATAATTTTAGTAGTATACTTGGTTGTGTACATTGTTAACAGACCACCTAACACTTGTGCCATTGATATATTCGGGTTATCTACAAAGAGTGATATCTTGAACAGTGACAGTGCTTTGAAAAGTTTCACAGGCATAAACAATTTTGATATTTTCAATTGAATAGAAGAGATGGTCATCAAAACTCTTGGAAACAAAACAAAAAAAAAAGCAATTTTATTATACCTCAAACATTACACTTATTGTTAATAATTATTTTCACATAATATATATGTATCATATCTTGAAAAAATCATTTTAATTATGGATAACTGTTATACCACAGCTTTATCTGGATCAATTGTATGTATCCTCATAAATGAATTAGAACAGCATGCACCTGAACTTGAATTAAAACATCAGTAATATGTTTACACCTGCTCCATGCTGCGACTTTACAAGAATATACCATACTTTTTTTTTAAGTTTACCGTTCTCCACATTAATATGGGCCATCAATTTTATGTGATTCTGAATTAAGGGCACTACTTTGTAAATATAAGGAACAAATGTCTATGAAAATATGGGACCACAATTTGTTTTGTCATACATGATCTACATTTAGAACCTCTTAGTCTTCTCCTTCTACAAGGATTCTAGAATTAGGAGTTGAAGCTCCTATATGTACTCCAGAAATTGCATCGTCTTGGAAGTTCCCATTTGTTTTTCTTTTGCGATTTAATACATTTATATAATTATTAGAGATAACTGTAGTACTTCCGGAACTCATTTTGTACCTAAATATGTATTTAGTTGTAATATTTAAATTCAATTAGGTTATGTTTCTGTCAGTTCAAAATAATCTGTCGTGGCGATTTTGTCGCTCCATGAAATATAGGGGAAGGGAAATTTCGAGCGACAGTCGCTGGTTTTGAACGAAAAAATCCTCGAAATTTTGGGCGACAAAATCGCTGGTTTTCGGCGACAAAATCGCCACATGCATTTTCGCCTATATAGCAACTACAAGAGAAAATAATCAAAAAATTATCAGTATAATACCATGTAGGTTGTACCACGTGACGTCGAATGGTGCAATTCTATTGGTCGATATTTGGGTCAGAAAAATAATCACTTATAATACCACAAGAGCTTCAAAATTATCGGGTATTTCCCGATAGGTTCGTTGCAAACAAATGAAGGAGTCAAGTTTTTCAGGTTAAAAAATCACGAGCGCGAAGCGCCAGTGATTTTTCCTGAAAAACTTGACGACTTTATTTGTTTGCAGGGAACCTTGAGGGAAATGCCAGATAATTTTGAAGCTCGTGTGGTATTCGGGGGATTATTTTTCCGTCCCAAATGTCGGCCAATAGAATTGCACCATGAGATGAAATGAACAGTTAACAAATAAGAATTTCATAATTGTACCTTCCTTATAGTCTTCTCCATCCATTTTCTTCATATTGTAAGCGTAATCTTTCATAATGTTTGCCAATTGCGCTTCACTCGTTTCAGCACTCAATGTGTATTCCCTCTCAGTACAAAAAGTAGTAAATTGGTTCCAAACTGTTTTTTTTGCCTTCTCCGTATTAATGGGAACATTTCCTTTGACTTTTTTATCGATGGTGGACAGAGAACAAACTCCAAATCGACTCATTTTCATGCAAAATCTCCAATTTTCACAATTGAATTCAACCTGTCAGTTTGACGTGTGGTTAATTCGACTGTTTTTTATATATAGCAACTACCAGAGAAAATAATCAAAAAATTATCAGTATAATACCATGTAGGTTGTACCACGTGACGTCGAATGGTGCAATTCTATTGGTCGATATTTGGGTCGGAAAAATAATCATTATAATTATCATAATTTTGCGCGTATGTTCTGGGGAACATCGCGTTATAGTTTTGCCCAAATGTCTGTAACTTTCAAATTTTTTGACGAAATTGGTCTCAAACGATTTAGGTCGACTCCCCGATGAAGAATTCGAGGTCATATTTGATTCTGACGGTCCGGCCGTCCGGCCGTACGGCCGTCCGTTGCCACAATAATTTGAGAACGAAAAGAGCTAGCGACTTGAAATTTTCAGGGTGGGTGGCGCATCGCAATACGACGGACAAGTTCGTTAATGGGCATAATCGGCTCAGTGGTTTCCGAGTAATAATTTTGTTTTCAATCAATATGAATCCGATCGAATTGAAACTTGGTGAGTAGTTGTAGAATATGAACCTTAGCACGTTTGTGAAATTTTGGGCGAATCGTATGGCTAGAAAATTTAAAAAAAATCATTAAAACATATTTTTTTTGTCACGATAACCTGAGAACGGAAAGAGATAGCGGCTTGAAAATTTCAGGTTATGTTGTGCACATAAATGCCACATTTGAGTTTGTTTATGAGCATAATCGACCAAACGGTTTCAGAGTTAAAGCCATCTGAAATTTGGTGGTTTTTTGTTCCTCATTAGCATTTGTAGAAAATTTTTAATAAATCATTGAAAATTAAAAAAAAATTCTATATATCAGTAACTATACGTTTGAAATTGCTGAAATTTTGCAAGAGCGTTCATTACCTAACTCTACTGCCAAGTTTCAAGTTTTAACACGATCGGTTGTATATTGTTGGAGATTCGAGCATTCTTGTGTGAGTTCAGTAGATGGGTGACCGTTGCCTCGATAACTTTCGAACCAAAGGAGATAGGGACTTGCAATTTTCAGGGTAGGTTGCGTATCCGAAAGGGAGAGTTGAGTTCGTTTTTGGGCATAATCGGTTTAACGGTTTCCGAGTTATATCCACCTGGAATATTGTTTCCTTGATAACTCAAAAAATAAATATTCGATCGAATTGAAGCTTGGTAACTAGTAGTAGAAAATCAACACAAAGATGTGTTTAAAATTCTGTAAGAACCGTACTCCTAGAAAATTTGAAAAAAATGACGAAAAAAAAAAATATTTAGAACCGCGCCTCTAGAAAATTAAAAAAAAATCACGAAAAAAAAATTGGTTCAAGCACTGACGTGAAGTCAGAAGCTTTTGCGCGTATGTTCTATTGTCCATTCTTCTGTATTGGACACCCTTAATCGAATTTACCATGGTTAATTATGTCGTCCATTCTCCTGTATTGGACACTTAATTCGAATTTACCATGGTAAATTTGAATTGAGTGTGTCCAATACAGGAGAATGGACAACATAATTTACCATGGTAAATTCGATTAAGGGTGTCCAATACAGAAGAATGGACAATAGAACATACGCGCAAAAGCTTCTGACTTCACGTCAGTGCTTGAACCAATTTTATATATTGGTCATATCAGAAATTTCAAATGACCCTATATATATATATCGCATTTCAACAAGAGATGCAAGTATAACATTTTGGGTATTCTACTATCTGTCAAAAAATAATCACTTTCGAAAATACTCTGCTATTGTGTATTTCATAATGATGAGAAGAATTCCACTGCTCTATTTCTAGGTTCATTATTTGGAGAAATTATAAACTAAATCTCGTTGAATTGCATTCGCCTTCTTATGTTATTGAAATTTTCAGGAGGATTTTTCATATTCCATTTTTGCCCTCATTGGATTGACAATATTCCTCAGGATAATATCCTTCGTAACTCTTCTTTACAAGGCATATCGTTTCGAATGAACTCAGGGATTTTGAACTTCAGAAATGGAAAAAAAATTTAAAGTCTAAATAATGTTGAATACTTACTGTCATTAAAAAAATCAAATGTAACAAAAGATCTGTTATTTACTTTTACCTTTCCGTCAAAGCTGATGCAGCACTTATTGGAGACGTAGGTAACAGTGGGTTGTCCAATGACCAGTGTTGAAGAGGCCTGACAATCATCGAAATGATCTCACTGAATGTTTTTTGACAATCGTTAAGAAACGAACATCGCCTGAATTGTAAAAAACAAATCACTATTCTTCTATAATATTTTTACCAATTGCAAATTCCAAATGCAGAAAACAAGTTACATTATTTCAACAGTCCGTCAGGAGTTGGGTTTCTTTGATACTTCTACGGTCGGTATTTGTGTACAATTTGAAATTCACAATACTAAATATTTACTCTTTTTTATGAACATCAGACCACACAATTATTCTTTTGATACAGCCTTTTATCTATCGACCGAAGATTGTTGGCACAAGAATAAAAATCCTACATTATTATTGATTTATTGACGATTGTTTAAGAAACATGTTTTGCAATGTCAACCCCAAATTTAACCCTCACTGAAGATTCTGAAGAATTATAATCATCTTTGTATAACTAAAACTAGTACGATACTAGCCTAGGCCTAGCATATATTAATTCTTGGTAGGACACCAGCCAATCTCGAAGAAGCTGATTAATGATTTTGCGCCTTGACATCTTGTTCACTTTAACTGCGAATTACAATTCAGATCATAAGATATTCAGATAAATTATTACTAACCAAATTCTGTTGAAATCTATCGTATTTCAGACCTTTCAAAAATGTTGGCAGTGTCATCAAAAATCAGAATTTAAAGAAAATTCACAATATTATTACCGACACGTTAGTTTAACCTATTAAGTATCCACTATACTCTGAAAACAATAAGGAAACATTTCAATTTCGAAAATATTTGATTCAACATTTGAAGCTGTACCATACGTTGAATATAATTGAGACTAATATGTATTTCAAGACAACTGAAGAGTTTGAAAATTGGAGGAATCTAGATAATAGAAATATTAATTATGGTTATGAAATAAATTCCAAGACTAATTCTGTATAACTGCAGGATTACAATAATTGTAATCGGAGTAGTACCACATCAGGTATTTAATAAAAATATGGATATTCCAGAGAAGTATATTTGCAAGGGAACATTTAGTGGGTAATTCCACAAAACGACCAGACAAAAATCATTCTGCTGGTAAGTGCTGACTCGTGTATCAGCTAATTGGCTTTTACAGGACAGGGCAACCAAGAAACCAAGGAAAAGATTAAAATAAAACTGAAAATATGTGACACCACAACAGGAGCGAGAAACCAATTTGTGCTTTCAGCTTTGAATTATTCAAATATACTTCTCCACACTATCCATATATTTATATTTCTTAGCCGGCTCCGGTGGTCCAGTGGGTATAAAGACCTACTGTGGTGCCGGAGGTCGCGGGTTCGAATCCCGCTCAGGGCATGGATGTGGTGGAGGTGTGATTGTCTGGTATGAATGTGGTTAGGCTAATGACCATAGCAGTCGATGCCTATAAAATTAAAAAAAAATAAAAAAAAAAAAATTATATTTCTTATCCCCGGGTTGAGGTCGCAACGCACAGGCTGTTTATGGTTCCTTCATGCCGATGCCATAGTTTGATTCCGAATTGGGTGTCCTAGAGCTGATGGCGGTTCTGTTGGAGTATCACCTGTTTTCAGTTTCATTTCCATATTTTCCTTGGTTTCTTGGTTGCTCTGTCCTGAAGAAGCCAATTAGCAGAAACACGTGTCTGCAGGTACCAGCATAATGTTTTTTCTCTGCTTCTGTTGCGAAATTACCCATTAAATATTCCCATTCAAGTATTTATTGATGATTAATAAATAATATAGGTATTAAGAAGTTATGTTATAGTTCTAAAAGAAGATATCTGGTACTTGTCCTTCACTCTTTAAACTAGCAGATACTGCAGATAGAATTCTTAAGAAGAATTAATGTGGAACTGAGTAGATTGAATATTCTAACTCATGGCATTCAATATTGACAACTAGAATTCCTAAATAGAAAGCAAACTAAGAATAACATTATTTTATTTGGTATGAAACAAAAACCTTCTACTGAAATATTGAGAGCTTATCTCTCGCAAGAAATAGGTAAATTGCTAAATATAGATATCACAGAAAGAGAAATAAGCTGTTTCTATAAACAGGGTGAACTGAAAACATCACCTATAAAAATAGAATTAATCAGTTATCGGAAAAAGGAGAAAATATTCTCGAAAGTAAAAAATCTCAAGGGTACGAATACTACCATAGCACACGATTTGACAAAGCTAAAACAAGACGAATTAAAACAATTAAATAAGTATCAACGTGAAGCTGAAGCTACTAGAAAGGAGAAAAAATATAATAATAATAATAATTATAATAATAATAATAGTTTATTAATCCCTTCAGACAACAAACTGTATAGGACAGGTCAAAATATACAATTCATCAATCAATGATAATTGATGGACAATCATTACAAAATTCTACAGTGGAGTAATAACATTTATTGATTAATAAATTCTTGATTTTCTTTTTGAATGTTTGCAATCTGAGAGCCTTCAGAGTTTTGGGTAGGCTATTATACAATTTTATACTCTGGTACATGGGGACTTCTCAAATTTTTGTGTTTTATGCTTAGGTATAAGGAGAATTTCTTGGTTTCTTGTACTGTATTCATGGTTGTCACATAATTTGGTCCACTTCAAGAAATTTTCTTTAGCGTATATCAAACATTTGAACACATATATACATGGTAAAGAGAGCAAATTATTTTCAACGAAAACTGGCCTGCAAGATGATCGAGAACTTAGATTGAATATTAAACGAATGATTCGTTTTTGAGCTATGAAAGCTCTGTTGAATTCTACACAGTTTCCCCAGAGTAAGATGTTATATGAAAGTTGACTATATACCAGGCTGTAGTAGATCTGGATTAATGAGTTGACACAGCAGGTATGTATTTCTCTCTATTGATGGCATAATATGGGTTATTAAGCTTTTTACAGAGAAAGCTGATATGTGTAGACCAGGTTAAATTTCTGTCAACATGGACTCCCAAAAATTTACATTCTTCCGCAGACACTAATTTGAAGTTGGGGTAATTTAGTTCAACAGTTTCTGCAGTGTTTTTCCGACACCAATTGACGAATTGGTCAATAATTTCCTCAAAAGCGTCGCGAAGCTCCCCGTATCTCCGCGCTGATACCACAACCGATGTATCATCAGCAAATAAAACTAGAAGAAATTGTGCAATGTGAATAGGCAAATCATTAATGAATAATATAAAAAGTAGTGGTCCCAGCACGGAGCTGTGGGGAACCCCACAACCTATTGGAAACCGGGTGGAATAAGTATCGTCAATCTTAACACGCATAATTCTCTGGTTCAGGTAGCTACCCCGGGGGTAATAATCTTATTATTGGAAAGAAAGAATTCTCACTTCGTGAACTTCATTTGCAGAGACCCGACACTACTGGAATACCAAGTATACCAAACAATATTGACGGTGACATAAGAGAGAGTGGAACTTCGGTAGCGATCAAAAAAGTTAAGGAAAAGACAGCAGATATCGGAGGGGTCAGTAAGCAGGATTTGCTGCAAGATCGAACGACACAGGGAAAATCACAGAAGAGGAAAGGCCTAGAAGAATATTAAGATAAGTTATTAGATAATAAGCAAGAAAAAATTAAATTATAAAAATTTATTTGTGTGCCTTTCGCTAGTATATATCTCGTAAACTGTGGAATGGCCTTAGATCATATTATAAGATGAATACCTTTATTAGGGATTTCAAAGAGATGAAATACCAAACGCGCATAATTACAGATATTTCAGACGGAATTAACGGCCCAACAAAAAACCTCTTCAACATACTACATTCATAATATCATCATAGGAAGCGTTCACTCGAATTTCTCAGAACTTGTTTTTGGAATATGCTAAAAATGAATATGATATTATTGTACTGACGGAAACCTTTCATGTTCCAAACAAAAATATGTTTAATATCGATGGATATGAGTGCATCTATAATTAAAGTATGGTTATAAAAATTGGTTCTAGCACTGACGTGAAGTCAGGAGCTTTTGCGCGTATGTTCTATTGAATGTTGAATTTACCTTGGTAAATTCGAATTAAGAGTGTCCAATGCAGGAGAATGGACAACATAATTTACCGTGGTAAATTCGATAAAGGGTGTCCAATGCAGGAGAATGGACAATAGAACATATGCGCAAAAGCTCCTGATTTCAGGTCAGTGCTTGAACAAATTTTTTTTTCGTAATTTTATTCAAATTATTAAGGGGTAGGTACGGTCGTTACATTTTTTTTTGGTCATTTCTTTAAATTTTCTAGGGGTATGGTTCTTAAAAATTTCAAACATGTCTTTATGTTGATGTTCTACTACTAGTTACCAGGCTTCAATTCGATCGAATCTTTAATTTTTAATCGAGGAAATAATATTCCAGTTGGGTATAACTCGGAAACTGTTAGACCGATTATGCCCAAAAACGAACTTAACTTTCCCATTCGGATACGCAACGTACCCTGAAAATTGCAAGTCCCTATCTCTTTTCGTTCGAAAGTTATCGAGGCAACGGTCACCCATCTACTGAACTCGCACAAGGCTGCTCAAATCTCCCACCATGTTCAACCGATCGTGTAAAAACTTGAAACTTGGCAGTATAGTTGAGTTCTAAAGGCTCTTGCAAAATTTCAGCAATTTCAGACGAACAGTTACGGATATATAGATTTTTTTTTTAATTTTCAATGATTTCTTAAAAATGTTCTACTTATACTATCCTCACGAAATTTCTCAAGAATCTTCGCGTTAGCATTCTACAACTGATAACTATGTTTGAATTCAATCGGTTTAGTATTTTTCGAGTTAATGAGGAGAAAGAAACAACCAAATTTCAGATGGATATAACTCTGAAACCGTTTGGCCGATTATTCTTATAAACAAACTCAAATGTCGTGTTTAGATGCACATCCTAACCTGAAAACTTCAAGCCGCTATCTCTTTCCGTTCTCAAGTTATCGTGACAACAAAAATATTTCTTAAACATTTTTTAATAATTTTCTAGCCATATGATTCGCACAAAATTTCACAATCTTGCTTAGGCTCATATTATACAACTACTCACCAAGTTTAAATTTGATCAGATTCATATGTGTTGAGAACAAAATTATTACTGGGAAACCATTGGGCCGATTATGCCCATTAACGAAATTGTCCGTTGGAATGCGCTACTGCCTACCATGAAAATTTCAAGTTGCTAGCCATTTCCGTTCTCAAGTTATTGTGGCAACGGCCGGCCGGACATAATCAAATTTGACCTCGAATTCTTCATTGGGGAGTCGAACCAAATCGTTTGAGACCATTTTCGTCAAAAAATTCGAAAGTTACAGATATTTGGGCAAAATGATAACGCGATGTTCCCCAAAACATACGCGCAAAAATCCCGAAAATTATAAATATGTAAAGAGTAAATTAGATTAAATTAAATGAATTCTAGAAGACTTATCTGATTAATACAGAATGTTCGAGAAAGTAAACATTTATACTGGTGTGGTCGATACGTGCCTGAATGTCTGTAATACTCTAATGGCGATTTCCATTGACACGCTCGGAGCACTCGAAATCGATCTCATCTGTCATGCATCTGTCCAATTGAACCGAAAATATCTGTCAAATATGTCAGTGTGACAGCTCCGAGTGATCCGAGCGTGTCAATGGAAATCGCCATTAGAGATCTGTTATTGACCAGAATAGGTACTCCCGATTGTGAATTATATTTACTCATATGTATCTTTTTTTGTTGATCTTGTATGGGAATAAAGAATAGGTTCGGGGAAAATCGATAATGTGCGATTGGTTGGCTTGTATTTCATTTTACAGGGTGATATTCAGGAAAATTGATTTATTTAAGTTACGCACAGGTTTCTTTTAATAACCACTGTAACTTTATAGAGAGAGAGAGAGAGAGAGAGAGAGAGAGAGAGAGAGAGAGAGAGAGAGAGAAAAATAAACTTTATTGATCATAATTATAATCAAACGGCTATCGACCTCAGTCTTCCTGCCAATTAAAAAATTTCATTATCATAAATATCCATTATTTTCTCAAGGTGTTACAAGGTTTTTAGGTATTCGAAGATTGGGAGTGGTGGTAATTTTGCTTTCGGTGGTATTGTTCCTTGATAGCTGTGAATCAGAGGGTCCATAATATTTATATCATTCTGGTTGGTGATGAATTTTCTGCTGATATTTTCAAGTCTTCCTATAATGGGTTCCACTTTTGTAGTCTCATATAAAAGTTGGTTAGACGGATTATGGAGTGGATTGTTTGGGTGTCTCAGTTTTGTGCCTTTTCTAAGGCAGGTTCTTTCTGCAACTTCTATGTTTTTCAGTGTTGTCTTCGGGGTGTTCAAGAATACTGTGTGTCCATACTCCAACTAAGGCCTGCATATCATCTTGTATATTGTGCTGGCTGTTTTGGTACTGATTCCTAGTTTCTTATATGTGAGCGATCTAAAATGTCCAGCTCAGGTAATAGCCGCTTTCTTTTGTGGCCTTTATGGCTGGTTTTCCTGTCACGCTGACGGTCGGCGCTGACGGTCAGCGCTGATCGGTCATCTCGGATCACGCTGATCACATTGAGGAATAGAAGGATGCTATTGTCTCTGGCTCACTGAATGTGGAGGCTTGTCGGCGCCAGCTGGTCAGCGGCGCCGACGCGCCGGCGCGTACGTGCGCGAATATAGCTCAGCGCTGACAGCCGTCAGCGCCGCGTGACTCGAAAACGCTACCTATAGCTACATACATATTGACCCATCAGCGCTGACCGTCAGCGTGACAGGAAAACCAGCCTATATGTTTATGGAAAGATCTTGAAATAAACATTATATTATTATTATTATATTATGAAGGGCATATTTTTCTCTACTATTGGTTCTTCCTTCAACAAGCTGAGAAGTTTCTCCAAGGTACCCGAAACTCAATCTGGAAAAGGAAAAGACAAAAGAAGAAATCGAACAAATTAAAAATGGGATATTATATATTTTATTAAAGAGGTTTGAAACCCTATACCCATTCTGAAAAAGATTCAGAAACATTATTAATAGTCTTAAAACCATCCTTGAATCTATATTCATTCAGGCGCATGAAGTCGTATGAGTAGGCACGGTCCGAGTTGCTCCGCGATTTGAAAGATTGTTTACATTTATCTAGAGAAGCTTTTCGTGTTCAATTAGATATCAAACATAATATGGCTTATACCCGAAATAAACTGCAGATCTGCAATGTATTGTTAAAGACACAATTAATGAATTGTTTTCAAATGAAGAATTCGTAGACAGAATAACAAAGTCGAGAACAATAAAGGTTGAGCAAAAACTGGACCAGATGGAGAAAAAAATAACAACATTAAGTGAAATATTGAAGTCTCAGGAGCGTATTATCATGGATTTGCAACAGGTTGAAAGGGATAATTCTGAAAAAATCAAGAAAATGGAAATATTCAGTGATCGTCTTCAACAAGATCGGAAAGGAAATAATATTTGTATACACGGAGTCCCGGAAGAATTTGATAATGATTAAAAAAATGGTGTTATTCAATTGATCAAGTCCAACCTCCAGATTGATGTAACTGCTGGGGAAATATTGTCGTGTTACAGAGTTGGAATATCATCCGGTGTCAATTCGAAACCAAAAACTATAATCATTAAAATTGCGAAAAATGATACGAAAATAAAACTTATGAGAAACAGTTTCAAGCTGAAGGGATCGAAGATGTTCATTACAGAAGATCTAACCATGTATAGAAGAAAATTACTTACGGAAGCAAAGGAAATGTTGGGATTCAAGAACGTTTGGACGTCAAATGGTAGTGTTTATACCAAATTCAGGGGAAAATATACAAGTATAAATGCATCTACTGACATTGCCGCTTTGTTACAAGGTTGATATATGTTTGAAATTTTTAATTTGCAGTGGTACGGAAAATTGTTTCTTTTTGTATTTATTTTGTAGTAATTGCTTAATCTAGATTTTTTTTTTCAGATGCGTTAAATACTTTCAAGGAGCAACTGCCGACAATCGTTCTTCATTGGATAATTACTAACATTGTTTGTTGTTGCTATTGATTTATTGTTGATGATTATGGAACTTTTTGATTACTTTGAGGAGGATGTGAAGAGGGGGGCAGGTGTGTGTCTAAGTGAGAGTATCTTGAATGTAAGTGGTAAGAAACTACGTAATATTTTACATATGAATATTAGAAGTTCGAGAAAGAATTTTGATGAATTTCTGCTATATATTGAATCGGTGGATGTAAATGAACTGGATATAATTGTCCTCACGGAAACGTGGCAAATCGAGGACCTTATTGACAGTTTACCCAATTTTGATATTTTATATAATGAATCTCATTTCAATCAAAATGACGGAGTTGTTGTGTATGTGAGGAATACAATCCATTATTTGAGTAACATATACAGCTTTACTAATATTAGGCTTCTGGAGGTTGTATTTTCGTTAAATGGAATGTCCTATAACCTCAATCATGCTATAGGCCACCTTCTTTAGATTTGAATGGTTATATGATGGAACTTGAACATTACCTGATGTCACTGGGAAAATTTGATATTAATATTTTTATGGGTGACATAAATATAAATTTGCTCAATTCTTCTGATATTGGTGTCAATAAGTACGTTGGTATAATGCAAGGGCTGGGTTTTTTTCTTATGTGGATAGACCCACTAGAGTAACAGCGACTTCTTCTTCTCTGGTTGATCACATTTTTCTTAAAACTACTAATGAGGTTATTAGAAATATTGATATAAAAACAAATGTTATAACTACCCACTTGACTGACCATTTTACATGTACATTGTCATTTTTGAATAGGGATCCAATAGTGCGAGGTAATTATTTTGAAGCAAAAACCAGTACTATTTTAAATAAACGTGAATTGAAAAAAGTTCTTGAGAAAATATATTGGTCGGATGTTTTCAATTCAGATAGTTGTAATAATGCATTTGACAATTATATCCGAAAAATCTCTGCTAGTATCGAAGAATGCTCAAAAGTTCAAAAAAGGTTTAACAAAGTTCATACTAAGTTGAAACCGTGGATGACACAGGGACTAATGAATTCCATAAGACATAGAGATAGGTTGAAGGAAAAATATTTGAGGAGGGTAAGTGTTGAGTCATGGACAGAGTACACCAAATATCGTAATTTTTTGAACGGTCTCATAAAAGTAACAAAAAATAAATTTTATGAGGATAAAATTAAAAAAGCAAATAATAGTTATAGGAAAATTTGGCAACAAATAAATGAGGTAACGAATACAGCGCTCTGGAGGGTTGAGGGTGATAAATACCGTGTAAGGGGAGAGGATATAAATAGTGATAGCGAAAAAGCAGAATACTTCAATAACTTTTTTGCTAATGTTGGAGAATCTATGGCTAATAAAATAAAAATAACAAATATGTCTGAGATTTCCCTCAGGAACTCAAGGTTTCGTGATTCTCTGTTTCTTTATCCTGTGTAGTTTAATGAATTGATTGAAATTATTTCAACATTGAAAAATAAGGCTGCTCCTGGTATTTATGGTATATCAGTTGAAATTATAAAAGAGTTTCATCAGTTTTTCTTGGCCCCACTGTGCCACATAGTGAATATGTTTTTCATGAACGGATGTGTCCCGGATTCTATTAAGCAGTCAGTAACCGTACCGGTATTCAAGAGTGGTGATAGAAGACTGGTAACTAACTATAGGCCTATTTCTATCATTAATATTTCGCAAATATATTTGAGAAATGTGTAAAAAAAAATGGGTTCAAGCCCCGTGGACAGGAGCTTTCTGGCGCTCTAGTTCAAACAGACAAATTATATCTCCGAAAGTATTGGTTTCTCTGAGTTGGGAATTATATCAATGTATACATATGATAGAGCTGCATCATAAAGGAAATTCAATTCAAATAATAGTTAATTTATCAAGATTAAATGAGCAATCATGAGAATGAGAACTGCACCATGGAAGAAATCGAATTAAATCTGGACAATTTTGCCCAATAACGAACTTAAACGAGATATTCATCTCCCTAACCTACTCTGAAAATTTCAACTACCTAGCTCATTCCGTTCGAGAGTTATTGTGGAAAAACTATTATTAAATTTTCAAATTTTTTTTTTTACACTTTGCGGTAATCTGAAATCAAACTTACTAGCTTGCCCTTTACTAGCTCAGTGACTTATGCTAGTAAGTTCGTTCGTCCGCCTAGGAAACACCTTACCTAAGTAAAATGCCTCATAGAGCGCCTAAGTAAAAAGTATACTACTCCTGAATGTATCCCAAATCGTTGATCTGATGGTAAAGATAAAACCTCTTATTCCCTATCTATATATTCCAACTTTACAAATAAATATTTCAGTAATATATACAAGGATCAGTGGTAAGTCTGAGATCGATGAGGCACTTATCTTTGCAGTCTGGGTTCGATAGATGAGGTAGGGCCGTCAGAAATGTCACAAGTAGGTGTACGTTCTCTTCGGAACAAAGGTACTTCGGTGGTAAGGAAGTTGTCTTCAACTGTTATTCCAGGACTGAGTTGTTCCTTTTAGATGTTCCACCAGATATATGCTCAGGTATTAGATATTCCACCAAATTTGTGTTCAGGTATCAATATATTCCACCAGTTTATGCTCCGGTACCAAGAAAGTTCTCTTCAATTGTTCAATCCGGAACTAAGGAGGTTGTAATCCGGAACTAAGAAAGTCCTCTCCAATTGTTCAATCCGGAACTAAGAAAGTCGTGATCCGGAACTAAGAAAGTTATCTTCAAATGTTCACTCCGGAACTAAGAAAGTTGTCTCCGAATGTTGACTCCGGAACTAAGAACGTCGTCTCCAAAGGTTCACTCCGGAACTAAGACTGCAAAAATTTAGACCCATAAGACAGTGCATGTAACACGTGATCTCATTCCCAGTAACTCTAGACGAACTTGAAATTATTTACAGAGCAATAAATATGAGATAAAATATCTAGAATCCAGGAATAAGAGCACGTTATTCGATCGCAAGAATAAGACTAGAAATCAAGCATTATACAAAGAAACGTGTTAACCTGTGTAACCTGCAGAAAATGAATTAAACGGAAATAACAACTTGGCATTACAAAAGCAGAAAATATCAGTTCGAATCTACGTAGTACTTACCGCCTTTTAAATAGACGTCTTGTAAGAAACAAATAATTATCCAATTCACACGATTATAATGGATTACGGTAGTACTCTAATTTGCCAAACTATCTGGCGAGATGTCAACGCTTTTAGTTCCAGCGCTCGAAAGGGAGACAAAGATGTCCGCTCGAGACTGCAGCGCATCGCGCGCATGCGAAACATAAACTCTATCAACGCGCTGGGCGATACATAGAATCTAGGCAAGGCGTTTTTGAGTGTGAATCGAAGCTACCCGTAGACAGTTTTTTTGCGATTGAAACGGTAATCAATGGTGGAGCGTTTTGTAACGTTACAAATCTGGTCAATACAAAACTTCACATGCGTTAAAGGTCATGTTCTACAATTTGATGCTGAATTTCAGATAGATCGAACGAACTTGTCCGAGATATTTACGCTCCAAAACCACCTTGCAATTTTCAATCCGCTAACTCCTTTCGTTCGAGAGTTATCGTGCCTACGGCCGTCCGGACAGAATCGATTTCACACTCGGATTCTTGATCAGTGAGTCGAACCAAATCGTTTGAGACCATTTTCAGCCAAAAATTCCAAAATTACAGACAATTGGGCAAATTGATAAGCACTCTGTTCCGAGGAACTAGAGCGCCAAAAAAACAAGTTTCGTATGACAATTGCCCAAAACAGGTTTAAAGTACCTACAAATAGTAGGTATTCCATAAAACATGTATGAAAGAAGATGAGTAATAATATGAAAGAAGATGAGTAATAAATAAAATATCTTGTAATCGATCAAAAATTTCCTGATCTACGTTCACCAAATTTTCTCCTCTCTCGAACTACAGAATTATGCTTTCAATATTTACGTAATATTTTCAAACATTTTCGAGTGAGGTCCCCGTAGCATCGCTAAAATACGAGTATTTCAACCCCAATATTTTTAAGTTACAATATTCCCTTCTGTCAAGTTGACATTATGACAATTCATACATAGAATAATTATATGAATGTGTGAAATACGATTTACATTGAAATTTTGAAGAATCATATCTCCGAAAGTATTAGCTTGTTAGAGTTAAAAATGATATGAATGGATTCTTATGATAAAACTTCTTATTAAAAAAAATTTAATTTGGAATTTGTTTCGTAAAAAAAAAAATTTTTTTGTTACTCCGAAATCATCTGTCCGATTTTGCCCAATAACGAACTTAGCTGAGATATTTATCCCCCAAACCTACTCTGGAAATTTCAACTCTCTAGCTCATTCCGTTCGAGAGTTATCGTGCCTACGGTCGGACGGCCGGCCGGACCGGCCGGACAGAATGAATTTCGACCACGGATTCTTGATCAGTGAGTCGAACCAAATCGTTTAAGACCATTTTCATCGAAATATTCGAAAATTACAGACATTTGGGCAAATTGATAAGCACTCAGTTCCGAGGAACTAGAGCGCCAAAAATGGGTTCAAGCCCTGTGGACAGGAGCTTTCTGGCGCTCTAGTTCAAACAGAAAAATTATATCTGGTATTGGTTTCTCAGAGTTGGGAATTATATCAATGTATTCATATGATAGTACTGCATCATAAAGGAAATTCAATTCAAATAATAGTTTATTTATCAAGATTAAATGACCAATCATGAGAATGAGAACTGCACCACATTTTCAAATTTTTTTTTTGACACTTTGCGGTAATCTGGTCAATACAAAACTTTACATGCGTATAAAGGTCATGATTATACAATTTGATGCTAAATTTCAGATAGATCGAGTGATCGGTTTCGGAAATATTCATAAAAAATATTTTTACTAAAATCGACCATAACTCCGAAACCCCTTGATGGATTTCGCCCATTAACGAACTTGTCCGAGATATTTACGCTCCAAAACCACCTTGCAATTTTCTTTCCGCTAACTGCTTTCGTTCGAGCGTTATCGTGCCTACGGCTGGTCAGCCGGCCGGACAGAATCGATTTCGCACTCGGATTCTTGATCAGTGAGTCGAACCAAATCGTTTGAGACCATTTTCAGCCGAAAATTCCAAAATTACAGACACTTGGGCAAATTGATAAGCACTCTGTTCCGAGGAACTAGAGCGCCAAAAAAACAAGTTTCGTATGACAATTGCCCGAAACAGGTTTAAATTACTTACAAATAGTAGATATTCCATACAACATGTATCAAAGAAGATAAGTAATAATAAAAAATTACCTTGTAATCGATCAAAAATTTCCTGATCTACGTTGAGCAAATTTTCTCCTCTCTCGAACTACAGAATTATGCTTTCAATATTTACGTAATATTTTCAAACATTTTCGAGTGAGGTCCCCGTAGCATCGCTTAAATACGAGTATTTCAACCCCAATATTTTTGAAGTTACAATATTCCCTTCTGTCAGTCCCGTCATAAATTGAGAGAACTGAGCATTCGTCTATTGATGAAAAGCAGTCTCACTAATCTCAGATCTCTTACTTCATGTTCCGTTTCGAAATTTAAGAATTTTCTGAGAAAAACTAATTTCGGAGCAAACAACTGAGATTTTTCTCACTTCGCTCACATTTCGGAATACACTTTTCTCTCACTATTCTCATAATTCTTCGATGGATTAGATAATGTCATGTCATGTCATAAGTTGACATTATGACAATTCATACAAAGAATAATTATATCAATCTGTGAAATACGATTTACATTGAAATTTTGAAAAATCATTTCTCCGAAAGTATTAGCTTTTTAGAGTTAAAAATGATATGAATGGATTGTTATGATGAAACTGCTTATTAACAAAAAATTTAATTTGGAATTTATTTCGTAAAAAAAATTTTTTTTTTTGTTATTTCGACACTGTCTGTCCGATTTTGCCCAATAACGAACTTAGCCGAGATATGTATCCCCAAAACCTACTCTGAAAATTTCAACTCTCTAGCTCATTCCGTTCGAGAGTTATCGTGCCTACGGCCGGACGGCCGGACCGGCCGGACGGCCGGACAGAATGAATTTCGACCACGGATTCTTGATCAGTGGGCCGAACCAAATCGTTTAAGACCATTTTCATCGAAAAATTCGAAAATTACAGACATTCGGGCAAATTGATAAGCACTCAGTTCCGAGGAATTAGAGCGCCAAAAAGATTAGTAAACTTTCTGGAGAAAAATGTGATTTTATCGCAAGGTCAATTCGGGTTCAGGGAAAATTGGTCTACCGAGGATGCTGTTAATCAACTGGTTGGTAATATTTTGGAAAATTGCGATAAAAATAAAAAATGTCTGTCGGTATATTTAGACCTCACGAAAGCATTTGATACTGTTAACCACACAAAACTGTTACAAAACATGGAACAGATGGGTATTAGGGGAGTAGCTCTTGGACTGTTCACGGATTATCTAACGGGTCGAAATCAAACAGTCCGAATTGGAGAGCACATTAGTGAGTCGATTCCTATAACCATAGGGGTTCCACAGGGAACGGTACTTGGACCCATCCAGTTTTTAATTTATATATTGATATTTTCGATATATTAAGTATGGATGCAATAATTATATCTTATGCAGACGATACTGTAATGCTTTTCTTGGAGGATGATTGGAATCTTGTTTATGAAAAGGCCGAGGATTGGTTAAGAAAAATTTCTTGTTGGCTTAGGTGCAACCTTTTGAGTTTGAATACACAGAAAACAAAATTTTTGATCCACTCCTCAACAATCAAAGACCAACCAGCAAAAGATACAATTAGGATACATTAATTTAAGTGTAGCTCGGGTTCACTCTGCCACTGTCCAGTTATAGGGAGAACAACATCAATTAAGTATTTGGTAGTGGTGCTTGATCAGTTTATACGCTGGGATGTACATATCGGGTATCTAGTTGAAAGGCTAAGAAAACTTATTTTTAAATTTTACCAACTATGAGCTATATTAGATAAAAAACTACTAAAAACTGTTTACATTGCTCTAGCAGAATCCATAATTAGCTATTGTATCACAGCATGGGGTGGTCTTGCCAAAGTTCATCTCACTAATTTGGAGATTGCCCAGAAAACTCTCATAAAAATAATTTTGAAGAAAGAGAGAAGATTTCCTACAGACACCCTTTACAAGGAATCCGGTTTTCGTGAGGTCCAAATGATATACATTTATCGCTGTTTTATAAGATTGTTGAAATCACCATCATTAAAATATCATACCCATCCGATTTCGACTCGCTCTAGGGTAAACATGCCCCTAGTAGTTCCATTGTACAGAAAATCACATACACAACATTACAGTTCGTATCTGGGACTAAAATTCATTAATATATTGCCTACGTCATTGAGAGATATAAGTACTAAAAGAAAAGTTGAGAGTTTAAAATTGTTCTTAGTGGAGAATGTCACAATTTTTATGGAGTTGTTTTAGATTAATTTCCGCCATCCCCTGCCTCACACTTGATTCCTCATCACGATTTTTGTATATTGTCATGTTTATGAATTTAAATTTTTTTCCGGAGTTTATATTATTAGGTACACATGGACGAAGTTACACAACACAAGCCTGGCTTAGGTGTCTCGTCCATATATTGAACTTTGCTTGTAAATTGCTTTCCTGAATGAATTGAAATTGAAAATTTGAATTGAATATATGCGACAAATTTTAACTAAATGATCTTTGGTTTCCTCTGTTTTCCTGCATTCACAACTAGGGTTCTCAACTGCGAGCTGGAGGTGGTAGTGGACACCACTCACTGCCCAGGTAACACAGACCTCGCATAGAGATCTTTGGGTGGTTATAATGAGGATGTATTGCTAGCTCCTATTGTAAGATCCTCAAGATAGTGCAAATGTATCGGGAATAGGAAATTCCTACTGTGGAGTTCCTCAGAATTTAACACATGTAACCAGAATAACACATGCATTTGCGAGCTTCCCAAGATATCACACAGATAACCAGAATAAAACACTCATATTGCTGTGGTGCTTGGTTAGGTATATTTAGTTAATCGTAATAAAACTTATCACTGGAACATCGTTTATTCAACTCTGGTTATTTCTACCATATAATATTTATATATCTAAACATATTCGGAATTAGGTAACTGCCGACATAAGCATAAACGCAAGAGGCACCTTTGATCGGGTCAACGATTCTTGCAATTTCGCACTTGTCACAATTAGGACAATTACCCAAAATCCAAATACACTGCTCTACATCATCCTTTCCCGAAAAGGAACGCACTTTACTATGGCCACTTGTAAAGGACGTTTCTTCTCATCCATATTCAGTAAATTTTGACGAAAAACAATCAACCAAGTAATATCTATAAATATGCAGATACTCGTATACTTATGTACAGTAATACTTAAATACTAACATAAATACTTTTTACCTGATGAAGAATTCGAGGACAAATTTAATTATGTCCAGCCGGCCGGCCATTGCCACCATAACTTGAGAACGGAATGAGATAGCGACTTGAAATTTTCAGGGTAGGTGGCGCATCCCAGTATGACGGACAAGTTCGTTAATGGGCATAATCGGTCCAACGGTTTCCGAGTAATAATTTTTTTTTCAACCATTATAAATCCGATCGCATTGAAACTTGGTGAACAGTTGTAGAATGTGGTCCTTAGCACGTTCGTGAAATTTAGTGAGAATTGCATCACTTGTTATAGTAAAATTTTATTATAATTATAAATTGTTTCAAGCACTGACGTGAAGTCAGAAGCTTTTGCGCGTATGTTCTATTGTCCATTCTTCTGTATTGGACACCCTTAATCGAATTTACCATGGTAAATTATGTTGTCCATTCTCCTGTATTGGACATTCTTAATTCGAATTTACCATGGTAAATTTGAATTAAGTGTCCAATACAGCCGAATGGACAACATAATTTACCATGGTAAATTCGATTAAGGGTGTCCAATACAGAAGAATGGACAATAGAACATACGCGCAAAAGCTTCTGACTTCATAACAGTGCTTGAAACAATTTTTTTTTCGTGATTTTTTTGAAAATTTTCAGGGGTACGGTTCTTAAAATTTTTTTTTTCGTAATTTTTTTCAAATTTTCTAGGGGTACGGTTCTTACAAAATTTTAAACACGTCTTTATGATGTTTTTCTACTACTAGTTACCAAGCTTCAATTCGATCGAATATTTATTTTTTGAGTTATCAAGGAAATAATATTCCAGGTGGGTTTAACTCGGAAACCGTTCAACCGATTATGCCCAAAATCGAACTCAACTCTCCTTTTCGGATACGCAACCTACCCTGAAAATTGCAAGTCCCTGTCTCGTTTCGTACGAAAGTTATCGAGGCAACGGTCACCCATATACTGATCTCACACAAGAATGCTCGAATCTCCAACAATCTTTAACCGATCGTGTTAAAACTTGAAACTTGGCAGTAGAGTTAGGTTATGAAGGCTCTTGCAAAATTTCAGCAATTTCAAATCAATAGTTACTGATATATAGAATTTTTTTTTTCAATTTTCAATGCTTTTTTAAAAAATTTTTACAAATACTATCCTCACGGAATTTTGCACGAATTTCCGCGTTGGCATTCTACAACTAATTACCATGTTTGAATTCTATCGCTTCAGTATTTTTTGAGTTAATGAGGAACAAAAAACAACCAAATTTCAGATGACTATAACTCTAAAACCATTTGGCCGATTATGCTCATAAACGAACTGAAATGTCGCGTTCTGGTGCACATCCTAACCTGAAAACTTGAAGCCGCCATCTCTTTCCGTTCTCCAGTTATCGTGACAACAAAAATATTTTTTAATAATTTTTTAATAATTTTTTAAAAATTTTTTAATAATTTTCTAGCCATACGATTCACACAAAATTTCACAAACGTGCTAAGGTTCATATTTTACAACTACTCACCAAGTTTCAATACGATCGGATTCATATTGGTTGAAAACAAAATTATTACTCGGAAACTACAAGGCCGATTATGCCCATTAACAAACTTGTCCGTCGTATTGGGATGCGCCACCCACCCTGAAAATTTCAATTCGCTAGCTCTCTTCGTTCTCAAGTTATCGTGGCAACGGCCGGACGGCCGGCCGGACAGAATCAAATTTGACCTCGAATTCTTCATTGGGGAGTCGAACTTAATCGTTTGAGACCATTTTCGTCAAAAAATTCGAAAGTTACAGACATTTGGGCAAATTGATAACGCGATGTAACCCAGAACATACGCACAAAAATATTTGTTATGAGAACGGTAAGAGATAGCGACTTGAAATTCTCAGGTTAGGTTGTGCATTTGAATGCAACATTTCAGTATGTCTATAGGCGTAATCGGCCAAACAGTTTTGGAGTTATAACCATCTGAAATTTGGTTGTTATTTTTTCAATAACTCGAAAAAACGAAACCGATTAAATTCAAACATGGTTATTAGTTGTATAATACCAACGCGAAAATTCTCACAAAATTTAGTGAGGATCGTGTTACTAATGAATTCCTAAAAATTCATTGAAAATTATTTAAAAATATTCTATACATCGGTAATTATTCGTCCGACATCGCTAAAATTTTGCGAGAGCCGTCAAAACCTAACTCTACTGCCAAGTTCCAGGTTTGGACATGATCGGATATATGGCGTTGGAATTCGAGCAGCCTTGTGTGAGTTTAATAGATGGATGGGTGACCGTTGCCTCGATAACTTTCGAACAAAAGGAGATAGGGATTTGCAATTTTCAGGATATGTTGTGTATCCGTATGGCAGTGTTAAGTTCGGTTACGGGCATAATAGGTCCAACGGTTTCAGTGTTATACCCACCTGGAATATTATTTCCTCGATTGGAAGCTTGATAGAAAGTTGTAAAATATCGATTTACAGACGTGTATAAAATTTTATAAGAACTGTACGTACCCCTAGAATATTAAATAAAAAATTATGAAAAAAAAAATTGATTCAAGCACTGAAGTGAAGTCAGGAGCATTTGTGCGTATGTTCTATTGTCCATTCTCCTGTAATGAACACTCTCAATCGAATTCACCATGGTAAATTATATTGTCAATTCTTCTGTATTGGACAGATCAATGTCCAATACAGCAGAATGGACAATATCATTTACCATGGTAAATTCGAATTAACTGTACAATACAGTGGAATGGACAATATAATTTACCATGGTAAATTCGATGAAGAGTGTCCAATACAGGAGAATGGACAATAGAACGTACGCGCAAAAGCTCCTGTCTTCACGTCAGTGCTTGTACCAATTTTTGAGTCTATTTTAATATACAGTACATTCTTGTCCTTTGTGGTTTTTGATAACACAATGTACTCCTTCCACAGAAATAACATTAAAAGGACCATTATACCATGGATCTAATTTGTGACGATTTTCATCTGTCATTAAGACTAAATCACCTGGCTTAACATTTAAGATTGTTGATTTCAGATCATACTGAATCTCTCGTTCCTTCTTAGCCATATCGAGATGATTTTTCACCCTGTTCAATGCGAATTGAAGTCTATACCTTTTAACTTGATCATAGGCATCTATGTTATGAAGCGGTTCGATTTTAGTTTTGGTGAATATATCTGTCTGAATGTTGGATTTCTTCGCAAATACTAGCTCATAAGGTGGATAGTCATGATAAATACTTGATGTTGTATTATTGCAAAAAGCAAAGAATTTTGTCCAAGTATCCCAAACAGGTCAGGACATTTATTGCTGATAGAGCTCTTGGCGATCTTCTAGCGATATCGAAAAGAGCTCGCCAGGATATCTTTGGGAGAGGTTCCGAGCTGCCTGGTTGTCGGGTCAATAATTAACAGTGCTGTGCCTAAGCTAGAGTAAGGATACAGTAAAAAGTCAACACAGAATACAACTGACTCTCCTTAGTCGCACAAGTTCCTAGGAGCTTCCAACGGGATCCTTGGGAAATATCAAGGCGGGTTAGCAAAATCATAATAATATTGTCAGTATCAAGAGTGCCAAATTAGATTGAACACATGACAATGTATATTCACGTCATTCATATAGTCTAAGAGCCAGTGGCTGGCAGACAACCATATATGAAATGGGGGATGACTAAGCCCAGTCGCAGTGGCTTCAGCGACTCTCAGATATCTCAGATATGATGATAATTTTGAGAACTAAAATGTATTTTAGAAAAACTGCTGTTTTGATATGTCAAAATTTACTGTTCTTGTTACTTAAAACTGAAATGGTAGAAGACTGCCCCGTTTATTACGTCATGGCAGAAGATTTGAAATTTGAAAAAAAATCATAGTATTTTATGAAACTTGAAATTCAAATACCTATTTTAATTTCGACAGTAGTATAGGGTTATATTTTTCAGGGCAGACTAAGGATAGTCAGTTGTGTTTTGTGCTAACTTTGTTATGCATCCATAAGCCAGCTTAGGCACAGCACTGTTAGATTTTGACCCGACTGTTGATGGTGTCAGACTACTGTCTGACTGGATCTCCGGTTCGCTCTATCCACTAATCTTGAAGCTTTTATGATTCAATTCAAATTTGTCAATGTTAACAAACGCGCCAAAGAGTACTGACTTCACGTCAGTGCTTTTTTATATTTTGTCAAGTTCCTTTGAAAATTCTGTTCATTACTGAAAACTGGTGTACGCCAATTAGTTTCACCGTAGGTTCTAAGACAAAGATTGTGGTTAGGAGATCCCCGTTAGGATTCGAATGTTATTTAATATAGATCTTCCAAATATAGTTATTCATAAATTCTTCTCTAACAGAAGCGGACTCGAAAAACTCATAGCTTGGCTCAGCGCCAGAATCCCATGATCACCGAACGGAATTCACTTGGATTTTAACATGAACTACACTGGAAACAGCCAGCTTACGTACTATGCATGCTCGTCACCGATAGTACATAGTGAATTTCAAAGTTGGCCCTAGGGCCATATTAGGTACGGACACTTCAACTCGGAAACAACGCTATTTCCCGCAAACTGAGTTGTCCGTGTTCAGAATTATCATGAATTTTCTTTAAAAACCTCACAATATCGGACCAACACCATACTCTCGACCACTACCCGTAAAATGCTCCCAGAATAACCCATAGGTACGACCCAAAAAGTCACTTCTCGTCTGCACATGCGCAATCCAGTCTTCGCTGAGCGTCCTCTCAAAATCACACCGCACACAAAAACTTCGATTCTCCAATACCAGTGGTTCAGGAGCTATCGCATCTTCAATCCACGCATGCGCGGACCCTTGACGGGAATTTTATGGAGGAATAACATCCTCCACCTCAAAACTCCAATCCTCTCAGACAAAATCTCCAGCAGTTAAATTACTTCTCGTCTGCTCATGCACATAACGAAAAATGCCCGAGAGGGACAGCATGAATTCCAAAATTGGCACAAGGACCACGTTATGAACACTACACCTCGGATACTACGTTATTTCCTTGGGTTATACATACAGAATTGACATGAGGTGGTGATAAGGCCTTCCAGTTCCTTCCCATTCAATCAACTTTCAGACAGATTTTGAAAAACAATTCAAAATTCCACACATCGTTCACCCAATGTTTTCAATTACCACTGTACTTAGACGTCCATATTTAAATTAGTGGCTCTTGTACATATGCTAGCGATCACAATAATTAGATAAAACACGTGTAGGAACCGAATTTGAAAGAACATATACCAATAATTCACTTGGAAAACAATTCAAATAATTTGTCCAGTGTTGGAAGTTCTAAATTCTTCAATTTTTTTGTGATGATTTTTTGAGATTTCAGTGATATTTGGGAGTTACCAGTTCGTAGCTATCCGATCAATACAAAACTTCGCATGCATATGAAGGTCATGATTCTACAATTTGATGCTGTTTTTCAGATAGATCAATAAGTGATCAGTTTCGGCAACAGTCATGAAAAATGCTAAAACTCCGAAACCACTCGGGGATTTCGCCCATTAACGAACTTTACCCAGATGTTTATGCTCCACACCTACCTTGCAAATTTCTACTCTCTAACTCATTTCGTTCGAGAGTTATCGTGATTAGGGCCGGACGTCTGGACGGACCGAATTGGATTTGATCCCGGCTCATTTATCAGTGTGGCAAACTCAATCGTTTGAGACCATTTTCGGCAAAAAATTCCAAATATACAGACATCTGTGCAAAATGATAACACGCTGTTCCTGACAGCACAAGCGCGTAAAAATCAATTTACGTAATATCTTAAGATAGGTTGTTTGGATGACAGCATGTATTATATAAAGTGGTCCACGAGTAACTGTTCATAGTTTCATGGCGAATAGATAGTAGCCAGGGGAGCCAGAAAACAACGATTAAATATGGGTAAAAACTTTTCGTTTCTGAGATCAATTACTTTTTAAGATAATAAAAAGTGTGAAAGCCCTGTGGACAGGAGATTTGGCGCGCTGTTCAAATTTATAGCCATAGTGGTAACCCATTCATGTTCTGAACTCGCCCAGAAGCTGCTTAGCTCCATGAAAAAAAGAATATTCCCAATATTTCCATGGTTCCAAATTCGACAGTAAAGGAAAGCGCTTAAAAAAACTGGTGCACGATTAGTTTCAACTCACATACATACATTCACTGTTGGTTCTAAAATGAACAGTGCTGTGTTCGCGGTGGCATAAGGTATCATTTGAATACATGCATCCACTATTGGTTCGAAAGTTAACAGTGCTGTGTTCGTGTTGGCATATGGTCTCTATTCAAATACCTAATTTAACCGTTGCGTCAAAAACAATCAGTGCTGTGTGGTGGCGTAAGGATCCATTCGAGTACATGCATTCCTACTATTGGGTCAAAAATGAACAATGCTTTATGCTCTATGAAACAAATCGTTTCAATCGTAATGTGGCATGATTCACTATGAATTGATAGTTCACAAAAAACATTCTGTATAGCAGTAATCCCCATACTAAAATGAAGACATAATTCATAGAAGGAAACTTTTTGAAAATGTTACTATAAAAGTGACGTTTTTTGGGACATTAGGAGGGGGGGGTTCAGGGGCAATTTCGAGGGGGTTTATCGTGGAAAAATACGGAAGTTTCGTAGAATTTCGCGTTTTCGGAGCGAAAAGACGGGGGTGTTTTTAAAAAAAAATCGTGAAAAGGCGAAATAACGCCGATTTTGGCAAAAGGAGCAAAATTGTGCGAAGGCATTCGGAGGAACGGTGGTGTTCGCAACGACGATATTTGAGGGAACGCGAAGCCGAGAGTCCGTAGCAGAGCCCTCTTTTCGATCCTCCCTTTCGTTTTCCCGGAAGAACGATAGGAATATGTGAGTTTTTACTAAAATCGACAAAATCCTGACGTTTCACGTATTTCTGTGGCGGATTTTAACGTGACTCCTTCAAAGTCCACGTTTTCGGTCCGAACGAACGACGAGAAATGTAAAATCGAATTCGAAATTCGAACAGAATTACTCGAAAACCTTGGAATCATCTAGAAATACTGCGAGAAATATGAACGACTAACCGATTTCGATCGATCGCTTGACAGGATTGACGATTTTCTGAAAATCGAAAGACGGAACTCATCCGAGTACTATTAATTTGGTTTCCACTAAATGAACAGTAATTTCTTCGGATTCGCTAATTCGATTTTAGATAATACTAGCTGGCCCGGCTTACTTCGTACTGCCTCCTCAACGCCCGCCCAACGCCAACGCCAACGCCAACTCCAACTCCAACTCCAAATCCAACTGCAACTACAACTACAACTCCAACTCTAACTCCGACTCCGACTCCGACTCCGACGCCAACTCCAACTCCAACTCCAACTCCAACTCCAACTCCAACTCCAACTCCAACTTCAACTCCAACTCCAACTCCAACTCCAACTCCAACTCCAACACCAACTCCAACTCCAACTCCAACTCCAACTCCAACTCCAACTCCAACTCCAACGCGAACTCCCACTCCCACGTCAATGCAAACCCGAACGCCAACGACAACTCCAACCGCAACGACAACTCCAACCCCAACGACAACTCCAACCCCAACGATAACTGCAACCCCAACGATAACTGCAACCCCAACGACAACTCCAACCCTAACGACAACTCCAACCCCAACGCCAACTCCAACTCTGATTAATTACTAAAATGGCTATAAAAAAATTGGGGTTGGTGATGAAAAATTAAAAGTATAGGTACGGTTGTATGTATGTTTTAATGCCACATCATAAAAAAATAAAAACAACAAATTTCGTCCAAAAATAAAAAAAAAAAATTTGAGGATAAACAACCCTTATCACTTAGGGGTATGAAAAATAGATGTTGGCCGATTCTCAGACCTACTCAATATACTCACAAAATTTCATGAGAATCGGTCAAGCCGTTTCGGAGGAGTACGTGAACGAACATTGCGACGAGAATTTTATATATAAGATGAATATTGACATAATAATGAACCGGGAAATACAAGTTGTCACGATTCCTACTGTTCAGTAGTTGGTGGTATAGAAAAGGATAGCCCCTCAGTCAGAGAGTTGGGGTGGGTTATAGATGTAAAATATTTTATTTTATTTAGGGCGCCACGTAGTTTGATAGAAAAAAAAATTTCCTTTCTAAATTGAAAATCTGATTTCAACTACGAGAGATCAAATATAAGTGAACAGATAACAATCCATGGTAAACGGCAAATAAAATAGACACAATAGATAAGTTTTTGTCAATGTCTCTATTCAAATTGAAAGAAATACCTCAATAAATTTTCTTGTACCCGTGTATAACGTTATACCCAGTTTACATAGATCTCATACAAATCAACAATTATAGAAACATTAAGTTAAAGAAAAAGATATCTATCTGACCTCAGTTTTGGCAGTATGAAACGTTGTGTACGGAATTCCAAATTTTCTCACTAAACTGTCCTCTGGATGATCGGAATGACAGCTTTTGGGACGTTCTCTAAGGACGGGTTGTAACTCAGTTGGTTAAACTCTGGTTTTCCTTAACCATCGGATACCGTTGGTTAACATGTTTGCATGAATACCGGACTCCAACCTTAGCCCCTTACAGCTGTGTGTTAGGCAACACACAACATCAAAATCGGTCACTGGCCATGTGCGAAAGTTAAAACGCAAGGTAAAACTTTCGCACATGGCCAGTGACCGATTTTTATGTTGTGTGTTGCCTAACACACAGCTGTAAGGGGCTAATGAAATCTCAAGGTTGGAGTCCGGTATTCATGCAAACATGTTAACCAACGGTATCCGATGGTTAAGGAAAACCAGAGTTTAACCAACTGAGTTACAACCCGCCCTAACTTTGACACAGGTAACTGGAAATTTAGGTATCCATCGGGGTCCAATTTCCCGGGGTAGCAATAACAGCACACCGACGTATCTTCGTCTAAATTCTTGGATGCTCAATACTAACGTACTAGTAGTAGATAGACGATATTGAAATTATGGTAAGAAAGTAGTACGGAAGGAAGGTAGAAAGGAGCCTTCTGCAATTGCATTTATGTAAATCGACATTTTGAACTAAATATAACCCTACTTACGAGATGTTGGTCGGCTCTTTCTGGAGGTTTATTACAATTTTATCCGACTTTCGTCGTAAGAAGTGCACTCTACAGGTAAGGTACTCAATAACGTAATAGAAAACACCTCTATATCAATAATTGTATTAACTTTTCGAGAATTATTCCGTGAAAAACGATAGATATATCTCCGAAAAGCAAAACCACGAGAAAATGAATTATATTTAACATACGTCGACTCTTACCATATGCGCATCGACTAAAAATCTGACATACAAAAAAAAAACATCGCGAATCGAAGTTTCCAGCATCCATGGGCGTAACGTTGATGGGGCTACGGGAATCATGACTATTTTACAACTAGGTAAACAAAACCGTGACAATGCCCCCTCTACTTTCCGAGGAAGAGAGCTTCCAGCTCGCTGACGATTAGAATAGAGTTTATTCGATATCACATGAGGAAATTTCACCGAAATTACTATATTCGGGAATAAAGATCAAAGACAAAATTTTATTTATTCAGGGACAAAGCAACACCTATAAAAAATCTCATGAAACATTATTTTCAGAAATATACGGTTTCATATCGCTAACCTGCCATACTCCTTTGTTGTTAGAATGTTGATCAAATATTTCATAAGTCCATTTACCCATTTTATTTCTAATTATAAACGGACCAATATATTTCGGAGCAAGTTTAGCACTAAAATGAGAGGCAGCACTGGAAAGAGATTTGTTCTTTAACATTACTTGATCTCCAACATTATAAGAAACAGAACGACGACGCAAATTATATGTGTGACGATATCGCTCTTGAGCCCGATGCAAGCGATTTTGACATCAGCAAAAAGTTTACGAAAACTGGCATCTCTTATTCCAAGATCAGTATTCTCTGAAGAATGCTGACTTTCAAAATTCTTACCATTCAGGCAACATTCACGTCCAAAATTGACATAATAAGGGCTGTATCCAGTAACCTCACTTTTTGCAGTACGTAAAGCACAACCTAGTGCGACGATATTATCAGCCCATTTTCTATGATTATCCCTCAGGTAACAACGAATCATAGTTTTAATCGTCTGATTCGATCGCTCTGTTGGATCTGCACAGGGATGGTAAATAGGTGTATAAGATATTTTACAGCCATACTTAGCCTCCATACGTACAAATTCTGCACCACGCATAGGAGTACCATTAACACATATTAAAGTCTGTGGAGCTCCATAAACTAAAAACACACTTTCCTCTACAAATTTCGTCAGAGATTTTGAAGTAGCTGTTCTAAGGGGGGAAAGTAAGACATAATTGCTAAAGTAATCAGTGACAACTATTAGATACTTGTAGCCACACGAAGATGATGGAAGTGGTCCCACAAAATCAAGGCTAATAATCTGCCACGGTTGGTTGATCCCATGAGTCCAGCGGGGGCTTTATGCTCTGGTTTACAGGCGCAACAGGTCGAACATCTATTCACATATCTCATAACATCTACTTTCATTTTCGGCCAGAAATATCGCGTTTTCAATCTCCAATAAGTTTTAAAGATTCCAAGATGTCCAGAGATGGGTTCATCATGGCATCGGCGTATTAAATTAACTCTAAAATCCTTGGGCACCACTATTTTACAATAGTCTGCCTCTGAAGACAATTCGGGAATTTTACAGGAGGTATACTCATAAAGCAATCCTTTTTCGACTCTCCAAGTTGCATACTTATCAGGAAATTTTTCAACCTCTTCAAGCATTTTTTCATACCACGAATCTTTACTTAAGGTAAAATCTTGAGAAATATCAGTATTCTCAACCGATCCTATCATTGGATCTACAGAACGAGAAAGCAAGTCCGGCACAACGTTATCTTTGCCTTTCCTATGAAGAATTTCAAAATCAAATGCCATAAGTCGCAGACTCCATCGCGCCAATCGTCCTTGGGGATCCTTCAAGTTATTCAACCACAATAGAGAATGGTGATCCGTAATTACACGAAAAGACGTTCCTTCCAAATAATATCGAAGTTTCTCGACAGCCCAAATCACTGCTAGACATTCACGCTCTGTAGTAGAATAATTTCTCTCTTGACGTGTAAGAGATCTGGAAAGAAAGGCTATCACATGTTCGCCATCATCAGAGTCCTGCGACAGCACAGCTCCGATACCATAAGCTGATGCATCAGTCTGCACGATGAATTTCTTACTAAAGTCCGGACAACTCAAAACAGGGGCGGTAGACAAACATTCTTTCAACTACTGAAAAGATTTTTCACACTCTTCTGTCCAATTCCATGCAACATTTTTCTTAGTAAGATTTGATAATGGAGCTAAAATTGATGAGAAACTAGGTACAAAACGGCGGTACCATGAGGCTGTTCCAATGAAACGCCGAATTTCAGTGATATTCTTTGGTGTAGGAATTCCAAGTATTGCTTCAACCTTTTCCGGATCAGGTCTTACTCCAAAAACATCCACAACATATCCCAGATACTTTAATTGAGGCATGCAAAATTAACATTTTTCACGACCAACCACGAGACCTGCTGATATAAGACGATCGAAAACGGCTTCTAGAATTCTCATGTGAGTTTCAAAGTCCTCTGATATAATGATAATATCATCTATATATTTGAATACATAAGGTTCCAACTCGGAACCTAATAGAGCAAGAGCCCACGACGGCCAGACCTTCGTTATTTTATAAAAGCTGAAAGTTTGTCTGTGCATGCCCCCTATACAGGTAAGAACAGCCAGCAACTATAGAGTTTGGGTTGTGGTTACTTTGGAGGTAACAGGTAGTAAAGGTGTAAAAAATAGTACCTTACTTTCGTTAAAGTATAAAGGCCAATTTTTGCATATTTTCTTCGGGATAACGTTAGAAATCTCATCATCCATTGCCGGACACTTGTGATGGTTGCTACCCCTGTCAGACAACCCTAAACATTAATAAATTATACGTAATTATACTGTCGTCATAATATAAAAGCTGAATTTTATATACGTTACTTGGGGACCAATGAGAAAATGTTACCTCAATAGCCGGACAGTTTTAATGGTTTTTACATCTAGCCAGACATATTGAAAGTCCGCTGTAGGTGTGAGCGGGAGTGCTTAGTCGATTGCGATCGTTATAACGAAATAGATATAGGTAATATAACGCCACTGCTGCTCCATTTCACTTCGCAAGAATAATCTTCAAGTCACGGTGACTGCTAATGTAGACAAAAAAATCGCGATGACAACATCGCGATGTTTTCAATACAACACTAACCGAAATATGATGAGCAGTAAAAGATCGCAATCGACTAAGCGCCCTATCACATGCGCACCCGCTTGAAGTTTCAATGTGTCTGGCAAGATGTAAAAACCATTAAAACTGTCCGGCTATTGAGGTAACATTTTCTCATAGGTCCCCAAGTAACATATATGAAATTCAGCTTTTATATTATGACGAAAGTATAATTACGTATAATTTATTAAAGTTTAGGGTTTTCTGGCAGGGGGTAGCAACCGTCACAAGTGTCCGGCAATGGATGATGATATTTCTAACGTTATCCCGAAGAAAATATGAAAAAATTGAGCTTTATACTTTAACGAAAGTAAGGTACTATTTTTTACACCTTTACTACCTGTTATCTGCCAAAGTAACCACAACCCAAACTCTATAGTCGCTGACCGTTCTTATCTGTATAGGGGGCATGCACAGACAAACTTTCAGCTTTTATAAAATAACGAAGGTCTTGCCGTCGTGGGCTCTTAGGCTATAAAGCACGATCTATAGCTCGCAGAAATGTAGCTGTTGAGTTAGTCAAACCAAATGCAACTCGTTTAAATTGATACAATCCATGTCCGGGAATAGTGAAAGCTGTATATTCACGAGATTCTTTTGCCAAAGGTATTTGAAAAAATGCACTTTTTATGTCGAGGGAACTTAAATACTTAGCGTTTCTTAGACGATCAAGGATGGTAGAGATATAGGGGATAGGATAAGCATCCTTCTTTGTTACAGCGTTAAGCTGGCGATAATCGACGCAGAATCGATAGGTTCCATTCTTTTTGGGTACCAGACATACCGGAGATGACCAAGAACTTCTGGAGGCTTCTATCACATCACTTTTCAACATTTCATCGAGGTGTTTGTCAATTATTCTTTGCTTTATAGGAGAAACGGGATACCAACGCTGTTTGATCGGTCTAGTACCAGGAAAACTTCAATTTTATGTTCTTCTAGCTGTGTACAGCCTAATTCCAGTCCCATCTTCTTAAACTTTTCATCCAACAACTTGTCGAGTCTTCCAACTAGTTCAGGAGTTAAGTTATTTCTATCTTCCACAGAACCAATTTCCAAATTAGGGGGGTTTCTGGCAAAGTGCCATATATCTTCACTCAGGTTCGGGACTATTTCCATTTTCAACCAAAAATCGATTCCCAATATCAAGGCGTGAGAAAGATTCGGTACAACAAGTATGTCGATCCACTTCATTTTACCCTTTAGGCACATCGGTGTCTTTATGTATCCAATACTCAAACACTTTTCTCCGTTTGCCACGGTACAGTTAATTTCATTGGGTATCAAGTTCAAACCAAGACGAAGTAATTGATCATAGCCCACACTACCGACTATGGTTCGACTAGCTCCGGTGTCCAATAATCCAACCATGGGAAATCCCAGTATAGATACCTCAAGGTAGGGACGTTTATCATCGGTGGCGTGGGAGATTATAAAGTCCAGAAGTACAATATTTTTATTGAATGATGCGGATTCAACATGAGGTGGAGAAGCTGGCCGGCATTTCAGTTTCTCCTCTGACCGTTTCCCGCAGAGCAACTCGGGCACTGGCGAACAGTTACGTCCATTTTTCCACAACGAAAACATATTATCTTCTTTGGTTATTGGCAATCTTGACGGGTGTGGCCTATTCCACGGCAATTCCAGCATACTACATTTCCTGTGGATGGAGAAGATGAAGCAGTGGCAGAGATATTCTCACTTGGTAATGCTGATACAAATGCAAAGTCTGGATCGACGACTGCATGCTTTTTCCTGGTAGGAGGAGCATAACTATCAGCTCTATACTTTTTTCGTTCCAAAACTAGACATGTATCTTCTAATTCTTGTAAGGTATTAACGCTTGGAAGTTGTGTTGAGTAAAATGGTGCAAGATTGCGAACTATGATACTGACTTTTATACTCTCATCTACATTCCCATATCGACGAAACATCGAGTTCATACAAGTTAGGTAATCAATTATTGATTCAGATGGATCTTGAGTGCGATTCAATATATCCTTAAATAATCTAGGACGGTAATCAGGAGGTTCATAGTGCCTTTTCAGCAGTTCAGCAAGTCCTTTCCAATCGCTGAAGCGATCTCGATTTGCTCGGTACCACAATAAAGCCTTTCCAGAAAATAAGTCTGTAGCAGCAGAGAAAATATGGGCATCGGAAGTATTCCTAGCCATACGCAATTCTTCAACACGTTCCAAGAAACTATGGACTGACATTCCAGCAGAATCACCGGAAAATGTAACATTCCACTTTTGTAGATTCGGTTTTGTAGGAAGTTGTAACGCAGTTCTAGTACTCGATCTCGCCAAAGCTGGTTCTGACGCTGCATTTTCTCCATTAGAGTCACTAGACAGGTCTTCTTGAGCCTGATCATCAAGCAAAAGGCCGACAAAATCCTCGGTAATCGGCATATCCACGACACTTTCCAAAAATGTAGCAATATCGGTCCGCAAAATTTCGACTTTGGGTCGATTCTTCTCATCCGATAGAGACAATCGATCACATCGTGACAACAGATGCTTCGATCTAGTAAACACAAAAGTTCCATCAGATTTGGGTTGTTCCATAATAGTTTTCAACTCAGCTAATTTGCTTGAAATCACATTGAACTCCTCCGAAAAATCCAATGTGAGCTCCGGGTACTCCACTGACCTATTAAACTTTTCCAAATTCAACAGAGGTCTAAGTAACGAACGTAAATCTTGAACAGTCTGGCATTGAGTTGTCTTGAACCCACGAATAAGCAATTCATATATGAGCTCGTCCCTTCTCAACCGATTAATTTCATATCGATAAGGGGCCATTGTATATACAATTTATCTCAAACTCAATTGATAACGAAAATCAATTAAAATCAAAAAGTAGTGATCAACTCAACATAAAAAGTTATAATATATATATTACAATACACAGTCCCTTCAAAGTTATCTCGAAAATAATCAATAGAAACAAATTCAATAATAAAAAAAAAAAACGAAAACAAATCTATATTTATAGAGATATAAATGGTACGCCAATGTGCTGCTAGAAACAATCGATATCGACAATGATACTATCAGAAATAAATATGCCAACGCACCAGAAATGTAAAAAAAAAATATATATGACAATGTTAGATTAAACTGATTCCGAATTATGAAAGTGACTGAAACGAAATATAACCGACAAACTATTATACAATTTGTAAACTTCTTATTTGAAAAAAAAAAATTTTTGGGCAAAACTACTTGTCTACTGGCCTGATGGGCCCCACGCTGTGCGCCAATTTGTCACGATTCCTACTGTTCAGTAGTTGGTGGTATAGAAAAGTATAGCCCCTCAGTCAGAGAGTTGGGGTGGGTTATAGATGTAAAATATTTTATTTTATTTAGGGCGCCACGTAGTTTAATAGAAAAAAAAATTCCCTTTCTAAATTGAAAATCTGATTTCAACTACGAGAGATCAAATATAAGTGAACAGATAACAATCCATGGTAAACGGCAAATAAAATAGACACAAAAGATAAGTTTTTGTCAATGTCTCTATTCAAATTGAAAGAAATACCTCAATAAATTTTCTTGTAGCCGTTTATAACGTTATACCCAGTTTACATAGATCTCATACAAATCAACAATTATAGAAACATTCAGTTAAAGAAAAAGATATCTATCTGACCTCAGTTTTGGCAGTATGATACGTTGTGTACGGAATTCCAAATTTTCTCACTAAACTGTCCTCTGGATGATCGGAATGACAGCTTTTGGGACGTTCTCTAACTTTGACACAGGTAACTGGAAATTTAGGTATCCATCGGGGTCCAATTTCCCGGGGTAGCAATAACAGCACACCGACGTATCTTCGTCTAAATTCTTGGATGCTCAATACTAACGTACTAGTAGTAGATAGACGATATTCAAATTATGGTAAGAAAGTAGTACGGAAGGAAGGTAGAAAGGAGCCTTTTGCAAATAATATGCATTTATGTTAATCGACATTTTGAACTAAATATATCCCTACTTACGAGATGTTGGTCGGCTCTTTGTGGAGGTTTATTACAATTTTATCCGACTTTCGTCGTAAGAAGTGCACTCTACAGGTAAGGTACTCAATAACGTAATAGAAAACACCTCTATATCAATAATTGTATTAACTTTTCGAGAATTATTCCGTGAAAAACGATAGATATATCTCCGAAAAGCAAAACCACGAGAAAATGAATTATATTTAACATACGTCGACTCTTACCATATGCGCATCGACTAAAAATCTGACATACAAAAAAAAAACATCGCGAATCGAAGTTTCCAGCATCCATGGGCGTAACGTTGATGGGGCTACGGGAATCATGACTATTTTACAACTAGGTAAACAAAACCGTGACAAAGTCCATGGAATCATAAAATCACTACTGACAAATACTTTGAAAATCGATATGATTAGACTTACCATCAGAAACTCGTGGTTGTATTTTGAGCGACTTATTTCGCTGAGATTAGAAAACGAACTGGTCAGGTCGTGCCAAGGGAGGTACTATCACCCCATGGGCTCTGTGGTTCCGTAGGGGGTGGGGGTCTTCGAATTCTTCTTCTTCTGGCTTAAGGCCGATCCATACGCTCCCTTCTGCACAACCTTTTGTCTGCGCAGTCTTAAGACGGAATGAAAACGTAGCAATTTTCAGTGCGTCCACACTATGCAGACATCTTCTGTATATTTCGCACAGTTTTAGTGATATCGTCATTGAGGAGGTACTACTCTAGTCAATTTTGGCATGCTGTTTCCACAGTTACCGTCTACATGCAGCGACAAATCCGCGCAATTCACGGATATCTATGCTGTCTAGCTCAGTTTCCGATGCAACGTCTCCGCGACGTTTTCTAAGCAGCGCAATTTTGCTGTCTACACGCAACATTTTACCTACAACGTGTTGAACTACGCAGGTAAAAGGTTGTGCAAAACGTAGCGTATGGACCGGCTTTTAGGTCTGGCTTAATAGATCTCGATGCGCAGAGTCAGTAAGATAATGTCAGAATATACAGGCCATATCGGGGAGAACTATTCCACGTATCGTACAATTGCATTGGCACAAATCAATAAAATTTAATTTAAATGAATGGAAAATATACACAATACGAAATGGGAACAGAACAAGTATAAACTGTTCATTTGGTAGAAAATCGGAGTTGTCTCACGTAGGTAATGTAGCCCAGTGATCTAAGGCGTTCTCTTTGGACTTTATAGTTTGCGAGACAGCGGGATCGAATATCGGAGCGTCCGAAATAGCTTTCTCTGAAATTTTTTTCATTTTTACCCAATGAAGAACTTAAAGGAGCGTTACTACAGTAAACGTATCTTGGGATTTGGATATTTTCGTTAAGTTACGAAATCTGTAATGAACATCCGCTCGATCGGACAGATTCTTGCATCCAAATTACTCAAAATATTCAAACATTAAGCGGAAAATTAACGGGCGAAAATGAAAAACCATTGCTATACAGGTTCTTGTAAGTAAAATGTCACCCCAAGAGATCTATCGCAAATTCTCAACATTGTAAACCGTTTAGAAAAGATAACCGCTGCTATAGAGGGTGTTTTTGAAAACATGTCAACTCCGAAACGGCTTGACCGATGTTGCGAAACTTTGTTTGTGTGTTTCGGTGGGTCATTGCTTCACAATAGCATCTGGTAGGTGGCGCTGATAATGCTCTATAGGAACTCAGAAATGGCTCGATCGATTTTGATAAAACAGTGTGTGTGTTTAAGTGTGTATCAGGGTCACCATAGGTAACCAGTAGGTGGCGCTGTATTCGGTTTATAGAAACTCAAGAACGGCTGAACCGATTTAGATGAAACTTTGTGTGTGTATCTGAGTCGCCCGATAGGTGGCGCTACAATAGGTCTATAGAAACTCCGAAATTGATCGGCCGATTTTGACGAAACATTGTGTGCGTGTTTGAGTGGCTCTCAGGGTCACAATAGGAACCCGTTAAGTGGCGCTGCAGTCGGTTTATAAAAAGTCAAGAACGATTGGACCGATTTTGATGGAACTGTGTGTTTGTATCTGAGTAGGTTTCAGATCCACAATATTCTCCGGTAGGTGGCGCTACAATCGGTATACCGGAGCTCAAAACTGGCTATACCGATTTTGATGAATCTTTGTGATGGTGTTTCGGAAGGCCTTAGGTTCACAATGCGATACGGTAGGTGGAGTTATATTCGGTGTATAGTAACTCAAAAATGCCTCGACATATTTCGATTGGACTTTCGTAAACGTAAACCACTACTTCGATGGAATACTAATTACCGAACAGCTAGTGGCTATTTCGGTAATTGTGAACACTACTCGAGGACGAATCGAAATAATTTCGGTATACAGGGTGAGTCTTTGACCACTGCATTAATTTTAACCAAAGATTCCTCTCATCGAATGAAACATTTTTTTCATTTACCATTTTTCCAGATTCGGCTCAGGTAAAAAGTCACAAGCGTTTAAAGATTTCACAATGTGCTTATACACTCCCGCATATAAATTATCTATGACATTGTTGGCGGACGAGAATAAGGCATGGTAACGTGGTTTACAGCTTGATTCGGGATTCCAACTCTCAGGGACGGATCCATAAAAGTAGTGAAATTTCTGGAGTTTTCCATTTTAAAACATTCAATGAAGAATATCTCGAAAATGGTGCGTTTAAGGAGAAATGATGAAGAATAATATAATGTTTTAAAACGATGGAATATTCTTGAAATGACTCGAGAAAAACTTTATATGCTTTCTTTATGCTAACTTCGTTTAGTTTTATGAATCCACGAGTCCATAACTAGAAAACCAGTAGAAGTAGAAAATAACTAATATTTGGAAAATATGTATCATAGTTATAGGAAACTTTACGCCAACATTCATTTTATTCGAAAAAAGGATGTCAAAGCTACAAAATAAAAACTGATTTTTTTTCCAAATTTCAACAGCCTGTATCTTTTTACCTGAGCTGAATTTGGAAAAATGTTAAATGAAAAAAGTGTTTGAGTTGATGAGAGGAATCTTTGGTTAAAATTAATGCAGTGGTCAAAGACTCACCCTGTATATACCACTGCAAAACGATCTGCTGGAAGAAGAATTAAGCCAATTATTAGATGGAAGATACCCAAAAATTCTGATAGGAGATCTAAACTGAAAATCACAGAAGTGGAACAGCAGAACAGAAAACGAATATGGAAGCAGACTGAAAATATAGGTATGCTGAAAACCACAATGCCGTGATACTAGGATCCGAAAATCCTACATATACCAAAAGGTAATGGCCTAACTGATGTGTTAGATATAGCTGTACTGAAAGATATAACACATAAGTTACGCTAGACTCAATAGAAGAAGGAACGAATGACCACAATCCGATAGAGCTCATAATGGGACATGGCCCTAGAAATCTAGAGATACAAACCAGAGAACACACTGACTGGGAAAAATATACCGGAACTCTCCAGTGCAATATAACCGAAATTCCACAGATCAACACACCTGAAGACTTAGAAAATGCCGCCGAAACACTAGAAAGTAAAATCCTAAAAACATACGAAGAAAGTACTAGAAGAACACAGAAGCCAGCACCTAAACATCCACACGGCGAAATACCAAGGGAAATGAAGGAATTGATACAAACAAACCGAAGACTAAGGAAAAGATACAGAATTTCCAAATGTGAAGAAGACAAGAAGGAGCTCAACAGGCACAGTCAAATTCTCAAGAATACCCTAGGAGAATTCAGAACAGATAGATGGAACAAGAGAATAAGTGAACTACATACGAAGGACCCTCTGCATGGAAAATGTAAAAAAGCCTACGACGAGAGGAAACCAAAATACCCTACACGTACGAGTACATGGCCTAGCATATTCAAAATATGAGAAAGCCGAGGCACTGGCTGACACAATAGAAAAGGAAGCCAGCATAAACTATAGACCAGAAGATGATAATGAAGATCTAGAAGAAGAAGTAGAAGAAAATGAAGAGTACATGATGGAACCGCTTGAATGCAACGCAATTCCAAAACCAGCCACACCAACCGAAATAAAAGAAATCATAGGAAATCTGAAGAGAAGGAAAGCACCGGGCAAAGATAAGATAACAAACTTCATGCTAAAGAAGTTGCCCAGAAAAGGATAACGAATGGAGTGATGCAAACAGAAAACTACCCGAAGAGATGGAAAACAGCCGAAGTTATCGTTTTCAACAAACCAGGAAAAGAAAGAAAATGGCCACAGCATTACAGACCAATCAGCCTCTTCTCGTCCTTAGGGAAAGTAGTGGAAAGAGCTATTGCCAGAAGATTAAACGAGGAAACAGAAGAACTGAACCTTATACCACCTGAACAATTTGGATTTAGAAGAGATCATTCAACAGAACTACAATTACTGAGTCTCACTGAATACATCACGGAGGGCTTTCAAAACAAGCAAGCAATTGGACTTGTCCTATTGGATGTGGAGAGGGTATTCGATAGAGTATGACACGAAGGATTGGTATATAAAATTGTGACTGCAGGATACTCGAGCAAAATGTGCAAGATTATCAGGAACTATCTAAGAGACAGGAATTTCTACGTCAAAATAGAGGATGAATCTTCCTCTATTAGATACTTAGAAGCTGGAGTGCCCGAAGGATCCGTTCTGGGCCCACTTCTGTACAACATCTATATCCACGATATGCCAAAAGATGCACGCACGATGGTAACCCTCTACGCAGATGACACAGAAATTGCCTTCAGACATCGGCGAGCAGATGCCATACAACGAAGACTACAGGAAGCAACCGAAGAATTAAACGAGTGGTGTATAAAATGGAAAATCCAGATAAACGGACGAAAGAGTCAAGCCATCCTACTACAGAAGAGACAACTGAAAGTTGAAAGAAACCTCATAATACATGGTGCAGAAGTAAAATGGCAAAAGGAGGCCAAATATCTAGGGGTGATACTAGATAAAAGACTTACATGGAAAAGCCACATAAAATCAGCAGTTGACAAAACAAAGGCGGCAATGAGCAGACTATATCCGCTAAAAGGAAGGAAGAGCCGTATGAATAAAAACATAAAACTGACGATGATTAAAACTATAGCGAGACCACAACTCACCTATCGTTCGACGTGGGGCTTTGCAGCTAAAAGCCACATCAAGAAGATACAGTCGGCAGAAGACATATTAATACGAAGAGCAATGGACGTTTGCACAACTTTCATGAAGAAAATAGCCGTGAAGATATTTGAAAAAGCCAACCTACATACCAATGAGGAACTGAGAAGACTTGTAAACTACGACCCAATAGAAGATGCCAGAAATATAAAGCCCTACTACAAAAGGCCGAGAGATCAACTACTTGAAGAACGATACTAAGTTAGGAAACTTAATTTCAAAATAAACAGAGAGGAGAGAAGATACCACTTCATCTAACATGATGAAGGGAGAACATTAACCATAAACACGACCTAGATCGTGTGAGAAACTTCCAAGGAAGAGAGGTAACTGGTTTATAGGCAAAATGCCCGGAACCCGATCACAGGAGTTTTAGTGAGTAACCGCCTTCAGGAGAAGGACGGAGTCCCACACTGTTCCACTCAAAGTGGTTCGTCCATAAAGGATTTCTCTTGTTAAAAAAAAAAAGACTTTCTTGTGCGAATGGTTCTCAGAATCACAACAGGACCCGTTAGATGGCATTGGAATACCAGTTCAATTGATCTACCGATTCAATTTATCTTCCAATTATATTGATCTACTGAAATAATGTAGATCTACTGGAAAAATGCATATCTACCGGAAAAATGTAGATCTACCTGAAAATTGCAGATCTACTGAAAAAATGTAAATCTACCGGAAAAAATGTAGAACTACTGGCCAGGTAGGTCTGCTGGCCACTAGTTTTCACATCTAAAAATATACGAAAATACTCACGTTTCACATACTTTCAAGAAAAAAATCAACCCAAATTAGTTCAATAACCGTTTCCTCAGAGTTGTTCCGATAAAAATGTATATAACCTTGATCGGAAGTGGTACTGTATTATCGGCTGGATATGGGACAGTTTGGGTAAACATCTCGAAAACTCGTAGATATATTAAAACAATCTTTACGAAATAAGCTCAGAATATTATAATAACCAGGCTCATATATTGTATGGCTTGACCAATTCAAATAAACAAAATGTTCCACTCAGATAAATCGTCAGTGTGTTCAACTTTCCAACATCTGAGTTAAGCAAGTTCATTGCGGATATACTCGAGTTCATGGATTATGAGTTTTCTCTACCAACAATTCAAAGGTAATCATTAATAGATTAATATTGTGTATTATTTTGACTGTGTCACAGTCAATATTGACGTTGACTATGACACAGAATAATGCTATGTATACAGGGTGTTTCACGAATGATTGTACAGGCTTTCAGTGTAGATGCAGGTCATTTTGGTGAGTCTAAATCAGTGTTTGAAATATGTCCTAACTGTATTCGTTCAAGATATACAGGATGTTTTATGTATTTTATCAAACACTTTCAATCGGCATAACTCTTGAATGCCTGCATGGATCTTTTTAAAAATTTCAGGGAATGAGTATAGGCCTATGCCTGATATTTACTCATAATGACTTGTTGATAGCGCAGGTCCAGACTGAGAAATTTATCTTCTTTATTTCACATCTTGTAAAACACCCTGTAGGTACCATTGAATATTTGAAATTTTCAATTTATAATAAACACGGACCTTTGAATCTCCGAATAATACGTTAATTCATATTGAATCAATTGAAATTTTCAGTAACATCACATACAATAGAAGGTGTCCCACGTTCAAGTGCCTATTAGACGTTTCTGGAGACCTGGAAATATGTGAAATATGAAAATTGGGATTATGATATTGCTTGAAATTCAGGGAGTGAAAATAAATTTGATGAAAACATTTTTTTGCATTCCTGGTATGATCAAGTATTCAATGCTGAATACATTTCTTTTAAAACCATTGTATTCATCCGAATAGTTTTCAAAATATCGAAAAAAAACCGGAAAAAAAGTCAAATATGTTTAGTCAGTATTAAGTTTATTATTCTTATTTTAAACATCCTGAGCGTGAACCGTTTTCACATCATCGAAGAGGAAGAATGTGGAAAGGTCATGCATCTTTCGAATTTCAGAAATATCATCATAGGGTGTTTCAAATCTCGTGACGAAAATTGTGATCAAAAATGTGCCATAACTTTTATTTTTCAAATTAGAACCCTATTTTTTTATGATTGCGTTGGATTCTGCGGTGAAAAATAATGATAGTTTTACAACATGATTATGCTCCTAAATTCAATAATTTCTGTTTTTTTTTTGTTAGGAAAATCATGTTAGAAAACTATCATTACTTTTCATGGCAGAATCCAACGCAATCATAAAAAAATAGGGTTTTAATTTGAAAAACAGAAGTTATGGCCAATCTTTGATCACAATTTTCGACACGAAATTTGAAAAACACCCTGTGATGATATTTCTGAAATTCAAAAGATGCATGACCTTTCGACATTCTTCCTCTTCGATGTTGTAAAAACGGTTCACGCTCAGGATGTTCAAAATAAGAATAATGAACATAATACTGACAAAACATATTTGACTTTTTTCCGGTTTTTTTCGATATTTTGAAAACTATTCGAATGAAAACAATGGTTTTAACAGAAATGTATTCAGCATTGAATACTTGATCATACCAGGATTGGAAAACTTTGAAAAAAATTTTTTTCCATCAAATTTATTTTCACTCCCTGTATAACCGGAAGTACTTGGGCTTCGAAAATATATTAGCTCTATAGAGAATTTCAAGCAATATCATAATCCCAATTTTCATATTTCAAATATGTCCAGGTCTCCAGAAACGTCTAATAGGGACTCGAACTTGGGACACCCTGTATAGTACTCCATCTTATTCCATCCAATACATGAAATTAGGTATTCCACATTTGATTATCCATGTACCTGAAAATATAAATGATAGATATAATCCTTTTCGAATTATTCATCTTCGGAATAATTGAACCATAGATGTAAGTATAATTGAGGATTTTTGCCAAACAATCGAAAACTCGAATTGAGTATCGTTTTGGTTGCTTAGCCCGATATTTCCAACTGAGACGTGAAATAACATTGAAAATTTAATTGGGCTATTATAAAATGTACTCAAGAATAAAAATTGGTTCAAGCACTGACGTGAAGTCAGAAGCTTTTGCGCGTATGTTCTATTGTCCATTCTTCTGTATTGGACACCCTTAATCGAATTTACCATGGTATATTATGTTGTCCATTCTCCTGTATTGAACACTCTTAATTCGAATTTACCATGGTAAATTCGAATTAAGTGTCCAATACAGGAGAATGGACAACATAATATACCATGGTAAATTCGATTAAGGGTGTCCAATCCAGAAGAATGGACAATAGAACATACGCGCAAAAGCTTCTGACTTCACGTCAGTGCTTGAACCAATTTTTTTTTTCGTGATTTTTGAAAATTTTCTAGGGGTACGGTACTTAAAAATTTTTTTTTTCATCATTTTTTTCAAATTTTCTATGGGTACGGTTCTTACGGAATTTTAAACACGTCTTTATGTTGATTCTCTACTACTAGTTACCAAGCTTCAATTCGTTCGAATATTTATTTTTTGAGTTATCAAGGAAATAATATTCCAGGTGGGTATAACTCGGAAACCGTTAGACTGATTATGCCCAAAAACGAAATCAATTCTCCCTTTCGGATACTCAACCTACCCTGAAAATTGCAAGTCCCTATCTCCTTTCGTTCGAAAGTTATCGATGCAACGGTCACCCATCTACTGAACTCGCACAAGAATGCTCGAATCTCCAACAATATTTAACCGATGATATTAAAACTTGAAATTTGGCAGTAGAGTTAGGTTATGAAGGCTCTTGCAAAATTTCAGCAATTTCAAACGAACAGTTACTGATATATAGAATTTTTTTTTTTATTTTCAATGATTTATTAAAAATTTTGTACAAATGCTATCCTCACCAAATTTTGCAAACATTTTTGCGTTGGCATTCTACAACTAATAACCATTTTTGAATTCAATCGGTTCAGTATTTTTCGAGTTAATGAGGAACAAAAAACCACCAAATTTCAGAATATTTCAGATGGCTATATCTCTAAAACCGTTTGGCCGATTATACTCATAAACAAACTGAAATGTCGCGTTCTGGTGTACATCCTAAGCTGAAAAATTCAAGCCGCTATCTCATTCCGTTCTCAAGTTATCGTGACAACAAAAATATTTTTTTAATATTTTATTAAAATTTTCTAGCCATACGATTCGCACAAAATTTCACAAACGTGCTTAGGTTCATATTCTACAACTACCCACCAAGTTTCAATTTGATCGGATTCATATTGGTTGAAAACAAAATTATTACTCGGAAACCACTGGGCCGATTATGCCCATTAACGAACTTGTCCGTCGTATTGGGATGCGCCACCTACCCTGAAAATTTCAAGTCGCTAGCTCTTCTCGTTCTCAAGTTATCGTGGCAACGGCCGGACGGCCGGACGGCCGGACGGACAGAATCAAATTTGACCTCGAATTCTTCATTGGAGAGTTGAACTTAATCGTTTGAGACCATTTTCGTCAAAAAATTCGAAAGTTACAGACATTTGGGCAAAACTATAACGCGATGTTCCCCAGAACATACGCGCAAAAATGTAAAATGTATCTTACAAAAATAATATTAATAAACAATTGACAATAAATGAGAAAAAATTGTTTTCGAAAACACTAAGTCTTTCTTCTAAACATTTTTAGCTCTGGTGATCAAATGCGCTTCCGCTTTCGTTATAATTTCTGGTCGATTTCGTATCTCTTTACATGAAGCTTGAATACGAGTTGCTCACTATCCACGATTTCTTCGGAGTAAACTTTATTTTTCAAGTGTTCCCAGAGGTAATAATCCAAGCATGTAAGATCTGGGAGTCTTGCAGACCAGTCATAATGTCACCCTCTACCAAACCAATGATCCGGATAAACTCCATACAAATGCTGCATGTGAGGAGATAAATAATCGACCAGAAAGGCTAATGAAAGCTGCAACACATTCAATACAAGAGCTAGCAAGTGTAAAAAAGAAACAGGGTAATTTTCGAGAACAAATCACATTTTCATTCCTTCAATTCCCTTTTATAATGATTTAGTTCACTTCAATGTCCAATATTTTTATGTGTTTCTGTTTCTATGAAATCTTTGATTCTGCTACCATCTGTTTCAGAAATTTAAAACGAAGAGTTTTCGAAGATAAATAATTCAAGAATGAGTAATTTGAAGTATGTTTTTGAACAGTAGTATTTTTATTAACTCTTTTGGGTAATCTGAAGTCGAAACCCTGAATTTGTGTATTGGGTGAAAGAAGATGGGCCACATTCTTATAGTCATGATAATGAGAAATTCAATTGATTCTATGTATATGTATTAACGCATTATTCGGAGGCACATAGGTCTGTGTTCATGATGAGTTGAAAATTCCAGATATTAAATGGTTCATAAAATATTGAGTGTGCCATTCTTGCCAATAGCCTTGTTTGAAAAAGTATTCGTTGTAGAGTCTGAGAAAAACTTCACTTCTTGAAAATTTGATGTACAGGATGTTTTGCAATATGTTGAAGAAAGAAAATAATTTTCTCAGTCTGTACCTGCGCTTTCAACAAGTCATTATGAGCGAATATTGGTCATAGGCCTATACTTTTTCCCTGAAATTTTCAAGAAGTCGTTCAAGAGTTATGCCGATTGAAAGTTTTTGATAAATAACATAAAACATCCTGTATCTTCTAAAAGAATATAGTAATTTGAACACTGACTTAGACTCTCCAAAATGTCCTGCATCTGGACTGTACAGTCATTCGTGAAACACCTTGTATATGTGCAATTTCGTTTAATAAAGTCCTTAAGATTACTACATATATGAGAATCAATTCTCTCATAGTAAATTGTGAGCCTTATACCTAATGTACAAGAATATTTCGAATTTCGTAAAGCTGAAAGAACATGTTTTCTTTAATGTAACTATTGTTGCATTCTTGTACAGGTCTCTGTAGTTTGAATTGAATGAACTATCTATGTATCTATCTATCTATTGTTGTAGGGAGTAACGTTGCACTCGGACCTTCAGAGATGTCGATGTCATCACCATCTACAGCTTGCCTTTCAGTTCCAGAGTTCTGATGAACTCCTGTGTGTTGGTATCCTCATTTCCTTTAGTTCCCTAGTGACCAGGAACCCAGACCAAGGAGACCCCGTTGTCCTTGCCTACTACATTAAGTTTTCTGCGGCACTCCCATATCAGATCAGACCCGATGGGAGCTCAGAACTTTAATAGCAGCTTAATAATAATGATAATAATAATATTTATTTCATCCTTTCAGACACTTTTACAATGTAAAGGACATGTTAAGGTTATAGATAACTCAATATTAAATAAAATTTAAAAAGCAAGAAAAAAAAAGAGTGACCAATAAAAAATCAAAATGTACTCAAAAAATACTCATCCACACTATAGAAGCAGTGTCTTAGTAATAACAATTTCATTTCCTTTTTGAACTGCCTATCATTCATAATTGCGTATTCGTTTGGCAATTTATTATAAAGTTTTATACCTGTGAAAGAAGGTGACAATTAATATTTGGCAGTTTTATGTCTTGGTATGCACAGTATATTATTATGTCTCGTCTCATATTTGTGGAAATCTGAAAACTTATTTTGCGAATAAATATTCAGACGTATATAAAGGAGGCACTGTAAAATATATATAGAGGGAAATGTCAAAATCTTATGTTCCTTGAAAACTGGTCTACATGAATTACGAGGTCTTAAGTTATAAATTAGCCGAATGGTTTTTTTCTGGGCTCTAAATGCACGAATGCTTGTCTTTGAGTTACCCCATAAAACCACGTTATAGCTTAAATGGCTGTAAACCATACTATAGTAAATCCCTAGCAGAGCATCAGCAGGAAGTGCACTCTTGAGACGCAATAATGCATAGTATGAACTATTAATTTTTTTGCAAACATGGTTAACATGATATTGCCATCTCAAATTTGGGTCCAAAAACAAGCCCAGGACTGTAAATGACCACTCTGATGTTGAACAACAAAAGGTTCGGTAGCTTGATCACGAATTTGACATTTCATGATTTCGGTCTTTTTTAAATTTGCAATCATTGAATTCTTTTGACACCAATTAATAAAGCTCTGGATTACAGTTTCACAGAGTGATTTAAGTTCAAGTAAACTACCTGCTCTGATTGCAACTGAAGTATCGTCAGCAAAAAGAGTTATGACAGAGGCTTTAATATGATCTGGCAACTCATTAATAAAAAGTAAAAAGAGCAGCGGTCCAAGAACGGATCCCTGAGGTACGCCCAGTTTGGTCACATATTCATGAGATTCACAGTTGTTGAGTCGAACAAACATTTTTCTGTTGGTGAGATAACTATCGATCCAATCCAGAAATATACCCCGTAAACCCATCTGATACAACTTGTCCAGGATGAAACCGCGGTCGAGGCAGTCGAAAGCCCGAGAAAGGTCGAAGAATAAACCAGCAACATATGACCCAGCATCTAAACAGTTGTAGATGAACTCAACAAATTCGCAGCTGGCAGTCTGAGTGGATCGACCAATTCTGAATCCGTGCTGTCTACCACTTAGTATGGAAAAGTGTGATATGTAATCATACATTCGCTTATATATGTACAATCCTTTCGAACACCTTGGACAGCTGACTCAGAATGGATATTGGACGGTAATTCGCCAAATTATCGGTATCGTCTTTTTGGCGCTCTAGTTCCTCGGAACTGAGTGCTTATCAATTTGCCCAAATGTCTGTAATTTTTGAATTTTTCGATGAAAATGGTCTTAAACGATTTGGCTCGACTCACTGATCAAGAATCCGTGGTCGAAATTCATTCTGTCTGGCCGTAGGCACGATAACTCTCGAACGGAATGAGCTAGAGAGTTGAAATTTTCAGAGTAGGTTTGGGGAATAAATATCTCTGCTAGGTTCGTTATTGGCTAAAATCGAACTGATGGTTTCGGAGTAACAAAAAAAATTTTTTTTTTTCATATCAAATTCCAATTTAAATTTTTTTAATGAGCAGTTTTATCATAAGAATCCATTAATATCATTTTTAACTCTAACAAGCTAATACTTTCGGAGATATGATTTTTCAATCTTCAATGTAAATCGTATTTCACAGATTGATTTAATTATTCTATGTACGAATTGTCATAATGTCAACTTATGACATGACATGACATTATCTAATCAATCGAAGAATTATGAGAATAAAGTGTATTCCGAAATGTGAGCGAAGTGAGAAAAATCTCAGTTGTTTGCTCCGAAATTAGTTTTTCTCAGAAAAGTCTTACATTTTGGAACGGAACATGAAGCAAGAGATCTGAGAGTAGTGAGACTGCTTTTCATCCATAGACGAATGCTCAGTTCTCTCAATTTATGACGGGACTGACAGAAGGGAATATTGTAACTTCAAAAATATTGGGGTTGAAATACTCGTATTTTAGCGATGCAACGGGGACCTCCCCCGCAAATGTTTGAAAATATTACGTAAATATTGAAAGCATAATTCTGTAGTTCGAGAGAGGAGAAAATTTGGTGAACGTAGATCAGGAAATTTTTGATCGATTACAAGGTAATTTTTTATTAATTCTTATCTTCTTTCATACATGTTTTATGGAATACCTACTATTTGTAGGTACTTTAAACCTGTTTTGGGCAATTGTCATACGAAAGTTGTTTTTTTGGCGCTCTAGTTCCTCGGAACAGAGTGCTTATCAATTTGCCCAAGTGTCTGTAATTTTGGAATTTTTGGCTGAAAATGGTCTCGAACGATTTGGTTCGACTCACTGATCAAGAATCCGAGTGCGAAATCGATTCTGTCCGGCCGGCCGACCGGCCGTAGGCACGATAACTCTCGAACGAAAGGAGTTAGCGGATTGAAAATTGCAAGGTGGTTTTGGAGCGTAAATATCTCGGACAAGTTCGTTAATGGGCGAAATCCATCAAGGGGTTTCGGAGGTATGGCCGATTTTAGTAAAAATATTTTTTAAGAATATTTCCGAAACCGATCACTCGATCTATCTGAAATTTAGCATCAAATTGTAGAATCATGACCTTTATACGCATGTGAAGTTTTGTATTGACCAGATTACCGCAAAGTGTCAAAAAAAATTTGAAAATGTGGTGCAGTTCTCATTCTCATGATTGCTCATTTAATCTTGATAAATAAACTATTATTTGAAATGAATTTCCTTTATGATGCAGTTCTATCATATGAATACATTGATATAATTCCCAACTCTGAGAAACCAATACCAGATATAATTTGTCTGTTTGAACTAGAGCGCCAGAAAGCTCCTGTCCACAGGGCTTGAACCCATTTTTGTGAATAGGTAAGATCCTAGCTAACTTGAGTACAGATGGAAAATGGCCAGTGGAAACCGATTCGTTCACGAGATCAGCTAAATGTTCGGCAATGAGCGGGAAAATTGATTTCAAAATTCTGGCTGATATTCCGTCATGACCAGCGCCACTACAATTCCTCAAACTACCCACGGTGGACAAGACTTCCTCCGGCAGCACAGGAAAGAAAAAGAAATTATGACCCATCAAACTTTGGGAAGTGCACCTTTTTGATACTGCAACACCATAATAGTCTCTCAACGCAATTTCGTTCACCTGACTGAAATACTTTCCGAATGCCTCAGCCACTTCCTGAGGTGAACAAAGTTGCCTGTCATCGACAGTCAGTTCAATCTACCTATGAGAACCGTCCGTGCCAAGTTCTGACCTTACTAACTTCCACACTGATTTATTCACATTTTGCTCTCTAAGAGATAACTCCTGTTGAACTCAATTTTGGTTCTTTTAACTAAACGGACATAATCAGACTTGGTTTTCCGGTATTGGTCTTTAACCATCAGACTATTCGAATATAGAGTCAACCAGTGTAAATTTTTCAAGTGGTCTCTGGCCTCAACTACCCGGCAGTTAACCCACCGCGGTCTTTGAGAATTTTGAGAGCGCAGTTTTTTCAAGGGACAAGCAATTTCGATATGGAATTTCAATGTATCAACGAACTTTTGAAATTTTTCTTCTACAGTTTCACAGTAAATACTGTTGAAATGAACATTGGATATTAATAAGTATAGTTGATCAAGATTGTTTTGTGTAATTACTCTCGTTGTTATGGGTTCCCGAGATATATCCCTCTCAGGGCAACCCAAATATTCGAGGACCACCGCTCTATGATCAATTATAAATGGTTCAAAAACAGTGACATTAACAAGAGATTTATCAGTGTTAAATACTATATAATCAACCTTGCTGGAAGATGTCCTACCATACCTATTTGTAAAAACTCTTGTAGGCTCTTGACAGCTTGACTGTCAGAATGGATTGCTATAATAAATACACCTCTGATAGTTTCTTTCTTGGTTCATTTCCACGCATCTTTCAATTGCTAGTATTTCTGCCTGAATGACGCCCGGATAGGAGCCAAGCGATAGTGAGCATTTGATGCGTGCCCCATATACTTCAGCGCCAGATCCCATATTGGATTTTAAACCATCTATGTAAATGTTTTTTTTAAGAAATTAGGTGGTGGGTTCCCTGTCCCAGTCTTTATCCTACCTAGCACGTAGTGAAATTTTTTTCGATGCTAACATTTTTAATCATTTCGTCACTACGAAGATTGGCTGATGAAATTTACCTGGTAAGAGAGGACCTGACTTTCTGGTATTTAATACTCTCATTACCTTTTTCTTTCCTAGATATTCTGAGAATAGCTTCATGGGCCATTTTGTCTATCGCAAACTGAAGGGATGTGAGATTTGTGATGATCTAAAGTGGGCAAGGCAAGGCTTTGTATTTGATCGAGGGTTTTCCTCTTACTAATTCTGATTTATTTTCGCATATCAGACTACTGCCCCATACGTAATTGTGAGTCTCACATCATGACGTACAACTATCGCAGAATCTTGGGGTTGCAGTTTCAGCTAGATTTCTGCTTAGGCTGGATTACAAGGGAGCTCAGAGCTTTGATAGCAGCTTGACTGTCAGAATGGATAGCTTTATCACACCTCCGATAGTTTTTACCTAGGTTCATTTCCACGCTTCTTTTGATTGCTAGTATTTCTGCCTGAAAGACGATCGGATAGGGGCCTGGCGATAGTGTGAATTTTGTGCCTGTCCCATATACTCCAGCGCCAGATTCTATATTGGATTTTGAGCCATCTGTGTACCAATAGATGGCATTTATTTTTAAAACTTGGGTGGTGGCTTCCCTGTCCCTGTCTTTCTTCCTACCTAGTAAGTAGTGAAGTTATTTTCTAGGACACGTTCCCATAGTTCCAGTGACACACACACATGCAAGTCTTTGTATTTTTTCGAGGGTTTTCTTCGTACTATTCTGACTGTTTTTGTATAGCAGACTACTGTCCCATACGTTGCATTCCCAAGTCTTACTGGCTAGATTTCTGCACGCCATTAAAGCCTTTATTGCTTTACTAGCAGTGATTTCAACATGCATTTATTCCACATTAGTTAACTAGTGTTACTCTTTGATATTTAACTTCAAACTTCCATTCTATAATATTTCCATTCAAAAAGAAGGATCTCGCAGCTGGAAGTTTCTTCCTCTGAGTGAACGGAATCCCTGACAACATTGGTTTATATAATTCTGACCAATTAGTTGCATTTATCAAATCGTTGAATTTTCCTTTGGATAGTTTCACTTTGAAATACTTGAAATTCTTGCAGAATTTGGCAAAATATGAAATTGATAGTCTTTCGCATGGATTTTTTTTAATATCAAACCATTTTCCAATATTTGTTTGAAACTTGTTGAACTGATTCCTGAATCTTATAACCAAGTTTTCTTATAATATATCTCGTAATTTTCAAACTGGTTTGTCTGTCAACCTGTGTCATGTGATGTTAGACATTGACATGAACTCGAACATAGAGAGATATGAAAGACATCACAGAACGCTAGGACTAATAATCTATGGAAACACGTCATGATTACTTATATTCTCTCAACAAAAACTGTTTGTTTGGTTGAATGTAAAAACAGTGGAACACTCGACCCCGATCTTTGAAATATTTCGAAATTTCGGCAATATCTACAACAATATAGATCTGATCGAAATCAAATTCAGAACCTAATAAGGTTTTGAATGCTCTCGTAGAATTTCAACGATATCTGAGGGATAGTTTCTGAGATACAGATTTTTTTAAATATTTTTTTTTATTTTGCAGACATGCCATCCTCACAAAATTTTGCACTGGTCTTCGTGTCAGTATTTTTCAACTAATGACCGTGCTTTATTCGATCAGATTTGTATTTTTTGAGTAATCGGGAAAACAAAATTTCAAATGGCTATTATTTTGAAACCACTCAGTGGATTTTACCCATTATCGAACTCAGCTGGCAGATTTGGACTAAAAAAATACCCTGAAAATTTCAACTCGCTAACTCATTGCGTTCGAGCGTAATCGTGCTGACGGTCGGCCGGACCGGATTCTTGATCAGTTAGTCGAAGATCAACCTCGGCCAAATATTCGAAAATTACAGAAACGAATTGATAGGCACTCTGTTCATAGAACAGCGTGCCAAAAAATTGGTTCAAGCACAGACATGAGATCCAGACCTTCACGTCAGTGCTTGAACCAATATAGTTTTTCCGTAATTTTTTTACAATTTTCTAGGGTCACAGTTTTCACAAAATTCTATCCAAGTCTTTATGTCGATATTCTACGATTAGTAACCAAGTTTCAATACGATTGAGTCTATAATTTCTGACTTATCGAGGAAATAATATTCCAGGTGGGTATAACTACGAAACCGTTGGACCGATTATGCCCAAAAAAGAACTTTACCCTTCCATTCGGATGCGCAAACTATCCTGAAGAGTCGAAATTGCAAGTACGTATCTCCTTTGGTTCGAGAGTTACCGAGGCAACGGACACCAATCCAGCTATTGAACTCACACAAGGCAGCTCGGATCAACAACATAGATGCGATCGTGTTCAAACTTGCAACTTGCCAGTAGGGTTAGGTTCTGAAGATATTCGCAAAATTTCAGCGATGTCTGTCGAATAGTTTCTGATAGAATATAGAATTATTTTCAATGATTTATTAAAAATTGTGTAGTGATACGAAATTTTGCAAGAATTTTGGCATTGATATTCTACAACTGATAACCATGTTTGAATTGGATTGCTTCTTTATTTTTCGAGTTATTGAGGAAATAACAACCAAATTAAAAAAAATTATTATAACTCCAAAACCGTTTGGCCGATTATGCCTATAAACAAACTCAAATGTAGCATTCAGATGCACAAGCTCTCCTGAACCTCTGGTTGAGCGGACCGATTTCTAAATTGTATACCGATGCTGTTCGGTTGATGAAAAATGTTCTTGTTCTGTTGATCTACTGAAGTCCTTAATAGATATTGCGTGTCCCTTGCTGACGTTCTTTTTTTTCCTAGAGGACGCCCCAGATGGGTAAATTCGCGGATTGAGGAGGCGAGGCCGCATTTAAGGAATCCATACTGGCTGGTTGGAAATTTGAAGACACCTGAAGCTTCCAACAAATATAATTCTGCTAAAATCGAATACTCTCGTTTACTATAAGTAACGAAACTCAACTATGATAAACTTATTTTGGACAAATCTGAGAATATCAACAGGACAGTGTGGAGGACTAGGCCGTATGACCCGGAAGGATCACTATATAATTCTCAATATAAATGGTTGTTCTATTACTTCCAGAGTTGGTGGTTGAAACGTTTGGCAGGTATTTCACTGAAATCAGTGGACAGTCACTGAGGAATCGCTATGGTCACTGTATCTCAAGAGCTTGCACTACTCAGAGGTTGCTCCACCACAATTTATTTCTCTTCCCCATAACAACTGATCCTATCTGTTATGCACCGTTTGCAGAATGGTGGCAGTACAGGTCCAGACACAATTTCAGCTAAGTCTGAATCCGTAGCACTTTAGATAGCTGACCATTTTAGTTATTTATTAAATTTCTCAATTTCCCCTGGCTGCATCCCGGCATTACTAAAACTTGCCAAAGCCATACCAGTTCATAAGAAGGACTACGTGAACGATATCGCAAACTATCGCCCTATATCTATCTCGAGCCAGTTATCCCAAGTCTTCTTCTGTATTAGTATTTTTCGAGTTATCGAGGAAATAACTACCAAATTTCAGATGGGTATAACTCCAAAACCGTTTAGCCGATTCTGCCTAACAAACTAAAATGTCGCATTCAGATGCTCAAACTACCCTAAAAGTTGCGTGTTGCTATCTCTTTCACAGTTTATCGTGACATGAATAATATTTTCTAATAATTTTTTAGAAATTTTTTACTGTTGTCACGTTTAAGCCCGGCTAGAGCTAGATTTTATTGAACGTGAACAATAAAATGAAGTAAAATAAAAATATCAAATACTTCGCCTTCAATTTCATCACAGGGTATAAGAGAACAACTAGTTTGATGTATTGTATATTCACAAAAATGGGTTCAAGCCCTGTGGACAGGGGCTTTCTGGCGCTCGAGTTCAAACAGACAAATTATATCTCCGAAACTATTGGTTTCTCAGAGTTGGGAATTATATCAATGTATTCTTATGATAGAATTGCATCATAAAGGAAATTCAATTCAAATAATAGGTAATTCATCAAGATTAAATGAGCAATCTGAAAATGAGACCTGCACCATGGAAGAAATCAAATTAAAATAGCTGAAATAAATTTGACTCTCTCTTATAGAACAGAATGACATGTACGAGTATGAACACAGATCATATAATAGAGCTTAGATAGAATAATTATAACATTCTGTGAAAACATAGAAGTACGATTCATTATTGAAATTTCGAAAAATCATATCTTCGAAAGTATTAGCTTGTTGAAGTTGAAAATGATATCAATGGATTTTTATGGTAAAACTGCATCTCAAATGAAAATTGAATTTGAAATTTGTTGCTTAAAAAAAATTTTTTTTTTCGTTACTCCGAAACCATCTGGCCTATTTTGCCCAATAACGAACTCAACCGAGATAGTTATCTCCCTAACCTACTCTGGAAATTTCAACTGCCTAGCTCATTCCGTTCGAGAGTTATTGTAGAAATTTTTAAAAATTTTTTTTTACACTTTGCGGTAACCTGATCTATACAAAACCTCACATGCGTATAAAGGTTATGATTCTACAAGTTAATGCTGAATTTCAGATAGATTGAGTGATCGGTTTCGGAAATATTCATAAAAAATGATTTTACTAAAATCGGCCATAACTCCGAAACTGTTTTATGGATTTCGCCCATTAACGAACTTGTCCGGGATATTTACGCTCCAAATCCACCTCGCAAATTTCAATCCTCCAACTCCTTTCGTTCGAGAGATATCGTGCCTACGGCCGGCCGGCCAGAATCGATTTCGACCTCGGATTCTTGATCAGTGTGTCGAACCAAATCGTTTGAGACCATTTTCAGCCAAAAATTTGAATATTACAGACATTTGGGCAAATTGATAAGCACTCTGTTCCGAGGAACTAGAGCGCAAAAAATGTAAAAAAATTTTGTCATCAGAAATTGTATATTTCAGAAATTATTCGTCAGAAACAGCTGAAATACCGCATATACTTTCCAGCCACCATTTCACAATAGAGTACCGAATTTCAGCTTGATCGACTATACCCATAAAACCGTAAAACCTGTAAAAGTACCGAAAGAAAAATAAGTTTAAACGTGATCGATCACATCCGAAATGCTCTCAATGCCCGGGCGATTCCACCATATTTATCCTGCACCACCATTCTTCCTCTCTTCCAACATGCAACAACGCCAGCACGACGCATTTTCACAATACGCGTCCAGCTGCATTGTTGGTCCTCATATTGATTTACAATATCCGAACTCACACTAGCACTATGGCTGGTTTTCCTGTCACGCTGACGGTCGGCGCTGACGGTCAGCGCTGATCGGTCAGCTCGGATAGTTTTAGTATCGCGCTGATCACATAGAGAAATAGTAGGATGCTATTGTCTCTGGCTCACTGAATGTGGAGGCTTGTCGGTTCCAGCTAGTCAGCGGTGCCGACGCGCCGGCGCGTACGTGCGCGTATATAGCTCAGCGCACGGCCGTCAGCGCTGCGTGACTCGAAAACGCTACCTATAGCTACATACATATTGACCCATCAGCGCCGACCGTCAGCGTGACAGGAAAACCAGCCTAAATGATTGGTTTTTTTTCGGCAAAAATGCAATCTTGTTAGGAGGGTGCAGGGTGGCGTCGGCCGTGCAGGGAGGTGAAGAAGGGGGAATTAATGATTTTCAGAGTGAAATAATGTATAGCAGTACAATGTTAATGTATTTTAATTTAAAATGGATTCTCTCGTTTGTTTGAATTGATATACCATGTTTGTTGATATATATTCCGAATTGGGAGGGTTATGCGCATGGTTGGGGGTTGGGAAAAATTTTTGGAAACATCCTGGTAGAATATCTGATTATATCTGCGAAAATTAATCAATGAAATATCAGTGAATCGCTACAAGAATTTTGATGGTAACATATCTTTGTGTCAAACCATAATATTATATTTCCATCTGTGATTTAAGAAACTGAATTCTTTAACCATTGCCTTTTTGGCGCTCTAGTTCCTCGGAACTGAGTGCTTATCAATTTGCCCATATGTCTGTAATTTACGAATTTTTCGATGAAAATGGTCTTAAACGATTTGGTTCGACTCACTGATCAAGAATCCGTGGTCGAAATTCATTCTGTCCGGCCGTCCGGCCGGTCGTAGGCACGATAACTCTCGAACGGAATGAGCTAGACAGTTGAAATTTTCAGAGTAGGTTTGGGGGATAAATATCTCGGCTAAGTTTGTTATTGGGAACAATCGGACAGAAGGTTTCAGAGTAACAAAAAAAAAATTTTTTTTTTACAAAAATTCCAAATTAAATTTTTTTCAATAAGCAGTTTTACCATAAGAATCCATTCATATTATTTTTAACTCTAACAAGCCAATACTTTAGGAGATATGATTTTTCAAAATTTCAATGTAAATCGTATTTCTACGTTTTCACACAATGATAGAATTATTCTGTGGGTATTCTATGAATTGTTATAATGTCAAATTAGTTTCGTAAGACATGACGTTGTCTCATTGTCATTCATTCCAGCAATCCTATAAATATGAGAATTCTAATTTAATATCACACTTCAATCCATATGATGATGGGAATGGTAATGGTAAGTTAATAAGAATACATTGATATAATTCTCAACTCTGAGAAACCAATACTTTTGGATATATAATTTGTCTGTTTGAACTAGAGCGCCAGAAAGCTCCTGTCCACAGGGCTTGAACCCATTTTTTGGCGCTCTAGTTCCTCGGAACTGAGTGCTTATCAATTTGCCCAAATGTCTGTAATTTTGTAATATTTTGATGAAAATGGTCTTAAACGATTTGGTTCGACTCACTGATCAAGAATCCGTGGTCGGAATTCATTCTGTCCGGCCGGTCCGGCCGGCCGGCCGGCCGGCCGGCCGTAAGCACGATTACTCTCGAACGGAATGAGCTAGAGAGTTGAAATTTTCAGAGTAGGTTTGGGGGATGAATATCTCGGCTGAGTTCGTTATTGGGCAAAATCGGACAGATGGTTTCGGAGTAACAAAAAAAAAATTTTTTTTTACGAAACAAATTCCAAATCAAATTTTTAATAAGCAGTTTTATCATAAGAATCCATTCATATCATTTTCAACTCTAACAAGCTAATACTTTCGGAGATATGATTTTTCAAAATTTCAATAATAAATCGTATTTCAACGTTGTCACAGAATGATATTAGTCTATGTATGAATATGAATTGTCATAATGTCAAATGATGTTCCTGAGACATTAAAAATCAGTCGAAGAATTGTGAGCGAAGTGAGAAAAATCTCAGTTGTTTGCTCCCAAATTAGTTTTTCTCAGAAAATTCTTACATTTCGGAACTGAACATGAAGTAGGAGATCTGAGAGTAGTGAGACTGCTTTTCATCCATAGACATAGATATAACTCTCGAACGGAATGAGGTAGGTAGTTGAAATTTTCAGAGTAGTTTAGGGAGATGAATATCTCGGTTAAGTTCGTTATTGGGCAAAATTGGCCAGATTTAATTTGATTTCTTCCATGGTGCTTTTCTCATTCTCATGATTGCTCATTTAATCTTGATAAATAAACTATTATTTGAATTGAATTTCCTTTAGGATGCAGTTCTATTATATGAATACATTGATATAATTCCCAACTCTGAGAAACCAATACTTTCGGAGATATAATTTGTCTGTTTGAACTAGAGCGCCAGAAAGCTCCTGTCCACAGGGCTTGAACCCATTTTTAGAACAGATATAATTATCAAAGAATTCTCATTTTTGCGCGCGTGTTCCGCAAGGAACATTGTGCTATCATTTCGTCACAATGTCTGTATTTTTCGAATTTTTTTTCGAAAATGGTCTCAAACGATTAGGTTCGACTTCCTGATGAAGAATTCGAGGTCAAATTCAATTCTGTCCGTCCGGTCCGGCCGGCCGGCCGGCCGGCCGTTAGCACGATAACTCTCGAACGGAACGACTTAAAGCGTTGAAATTTGCAGGGTAGTTTTGTAGCGTAAATATCTCGGACAAGTTTGTTAACGGACGAAATCCACCCAGCGGTTTCGGAGTTAAGGCCGTTTTTAGTCAAAACGTTTTTAATGAATATTTCCGGAACCAATCACTCGATCTTTCTGAAATTTGGCAGCAAATTGTAGAATCATGACCTTTATATGCCTGCGAAGATTTGTTTTGATCGGACGGCCCTAAAGTAGCAAACAAAAATTTCAAAAATTTTAAATTTTTGTTTTCAGGATAACTCGAAAAATACTGATCTGATTAAATTGAAACTCAGTAGTTAGATGCAAAAGACCAATGCAAACACTTTTGCAAAATTTCGTGAAGATCACGTGACATGAAAAAAATAAAAAAATTACTACTATTTTGCGAAATACTTTGCTTAAAATGCCGAAACCTATTTTTTTGAGGTTCATGCTGCCCTTTCCGGACATTTTTCGCTGTGCGCATGCGCAGATGAGAATTCATTTAACTGCTGTAGTTTTCGTCAGAGAGGATTGGGGTTTTGGGGTGGCGGATGCTATTCCTCCATAGAATCCAGATCCCTGATGAGGGTCTGCGCATGCGTAGATTAAAGATGCGATATCTTCCGAGCCACTAGTGTTGGAGAATCGGAGTTTTTTGTAAGGTGTGTTATTTTGAAAGGACTCTCAGCCGCGAGTAGATTGCGCATGCGCAGAAGATAAGTGACTGTTTTTGGGTTGGATGGGTTATGTTGGGAGTGCTGAGTCGATATTGTGAGGTTTTAAAAGAATATTCATAGCAATTCAGTGCTCGGACACTAGTCAGTTTGGGGGAAATACCGTTGTTTCCGAGTTGAAGTGTGCATACTGTGGCCCTGGGGCCAATTTTGAAATTGATGTTACCCCTTACGGGCATTTTTCGTTATGCGCATGAGCAGACCATCAGTGATTTAACTGCTGAAGTTTTCGTCAGAGAGGATTGGGGTTTTGGGGTGGCGGATGCTATTCCTCTACAGAATCCCCTGGTGAGGGTCTGCGCATGCGTGGATTAAAGAGGCGATATCTCCTGAACCACTAGTGTTGTAGAATCGGAGTTTTCTGTATGGTGTGTGATTTTGGGAGGACTTTCAGCCGCAAGTAGATTGCGCATGCGCAGAAGAGAAGTGACTGTTTTTGGGTTGTATGGGTTATGTTGGGAGTGCTGACCCGATATTGTGAGGTTTTAAAAGAATATTCATGGCAATTCAGTGCAAGGACAAGTCAGATTGGGGAATGTAGCGTTGTTTCCGAGTTAAAGTGTCCGTATCGTAGCCCTGGGGCTAATTTCGAAATTGATGTTACCCCTTACGGGCATTTTTCGTTATGCGCATGAGCAGACCATCAGTGATTTAACTGCTGGTGCTTTCGTCAGAGAGGATTGGGATTTTGGGGTGGCGGATGCTATTCCTCTATAGAATCCCCTGGTGAGGGTCTGCGCATGCGTGGATTCAAGAAGCGATATCTCCTGAACCACTAGTGTTGGAGAATCGGAGTTTTTTGTGAGGTGTGTAATTTTGGGAGGACTTGCAGGCACGAATATATTGCGCTTGCGCAGATGAGAAGTGAATGGTTTTGGGTTGTTTGGGTTATGTTGGAAGCAATGAGCCGATATTGTGAGGTTTTAAAAGAATATTCATGTCAATTCAGTGCACGGACACAAGTCAGTTTGGGGGAAATAGCGTTGTTTCCGAGTTGAAATGTCTGTATGGTGGCCCTGAGGCGAATTTATAAATAACTATATTCGGTAGATCTATATCAAAATACGTTCGGATTTGGAGAAGAGGCAATTGCGTTCCAAACGGAGGTCCCACAACCGCATTTTTTTTCGATCTACGGTAAAGCTAACAGCCAAAATGTATTGATAGCTATATTTGTTAAAGGAACTTGAAAAAAAAAACAATACTGACGTGTAGTCAGTACTCTTTGGCGCGCGTGTTCACGGTGGCTAATTTGAATTGAATGATGAGTGCTTCAAGCTCAGTAGATAGAGCGAGCCGAAGATCTACCCAAAGGATAGTGGACACCATTCACTGTCGGTTCAAAAATTAACAGTGCTGTATCTAAGCTGCCATCAGGATAGATTAACAAAGTTGGAAAAGAACACAAGTGACTCTCCTTAGTCGCACAAGCTTCTAGAAGATTTGGGAGGGTCAGTATAATCCTAATCATGTTAATCGCACGCGCGCAAAAGCAGATTGACTTAAAAATGAAAGAAAAAGTGTAAAAAGTCAATCTGCTTTGGCGCGCCTGCGAATAACATGATTAGGATTATACTGACCCTCCCAAATCTTCTAGGAGCTTGTGCGACTAAGGAGAGTCACTTGTGTTCTTTTCCAACTTTGTTAATCTATCCTGATGGCAGCTTAGATACAGCCTGTTAATTTTTGAACCGACAGTGAATGGTGTCCACTATCCTTTGGGTAGATCTTCGGCTCGCTCTATCTACTGAGTTCGAAGTACTCATCATTCAATTCAAATTAGCCACCGTGAACACGCGCGCCAAAGAGTACTGACTACACGTCAGTGCTTTTTTTTTTTATACTTTTATTTCCACTCATAGTAAATTGTTGCCTTTTTCCGTTTTAAATGAACTTCTTCATCTCTTTCGTTCAATATTTACCTATCTCCCTAACTGATGGAACATCATTTCATGCGTTTGATCAACAAGAATTAGTATGCCATAAACAGAAAGAATGAAAAAAAAATTGGTTCAAGCCCTGTGGACAGAAGCTTTCTGGCACTCTAGTTCAGGCAGACAAATTATATCTCCGAAAGTATTGGTTCCTCAGAGTTGGGAATTATATCAATGTATTCTCGTGATAGAACTGCATCATAAAGGAAATTCAATTCAAATAATAGTTTATTTATCAAGATTAAATGAGCAATCTGAGAATGAGAACTGCACCATTGAAGAAATCAAATTAAAATAGCTGAACTGAATTTGACTCTCTTATAGAACAGGATGAAATGTACGAGTATGAACAGTGAACACAAATCATATAATAAAGCTTAGATAGAATAATTATAGCATTCTGTGAAAACATAGAAGTACGATTCATTATTGAAATTTAGGAAAAACATATCTCCGAAAGTATTAGCTTGTTGGAGTTGAAAATGATATCGATGGATTTTAATGGTGAAACTGCATCTTGAATAAAAATTAAATTTGGAATTTGTTGCTTAAAAAAAATTTTTTTTTTCGTTACTCCGAAACCATCTGGCTTATTTTGCCCAATAACAAACTCAACCGAGATATTCATCTTCCTACTCTACTCTGAAAATTTCAACTTCCTAGCTCATTCGGTTCGAGAGTTATTGTAGAAAATTTTTTTTTAAATATTCAAAAATTTTTTTTCACAATTTGCGGTAACCTGGTCAATACAAAACTTCACATACGTATAGAGGTCATGATTCTACAATTTGATGCTAAATATCAGATAGATCGAGGGATCGGTTTCGGAAATATTCATAAAAAATGTTTTTACTAAAATCGGCCAAAACCACGAAACCGCTTTATGGATTTTGCCCATAAACGAACTTGTCCGAGATATTTACGCTCCAAACCCAGTTTGCAAATTTCAATCCTCTAGCTCCTTTCGTTCGAGAGTTATCGTTATCGTGCCGGACCGGCCGGACAGAATCGATTTCGACCTCGGATTCTTGATCAGTGAGTCGAACCAAATCGTTTGAGACCATTTTCAGCCAAAAATTCGAAAATTACAGACATTTGAGCAAATTGATAAGCTTCTGTTCCGAGGATGTAGAGCGCCAAAAATGAATAAATATTGTAATTTATTCTCAATATATTTTTCCAGGAAAATATAGTTATGAGAGGTGGATGCATAAGAATTTCTCGTAGTGGAAACTACTGCCTGGCAACTGGTTAGTACATATGCGGTTACTGGACCTCTGCACTAAAGCCTTCAGATGTAATGCCAACAATATCCGATTCCGAAAGACCCCCTTGAACAAAAATTCCAATTGTTCATTTGGCATATGGATGGACCAAAATCAGATACGGCCGCAGGTATTGAGGTATACTGGCCAAAACTGAGGATCTCTGTGCCCCTGGGACATAATCCCTGTATCTTATAGGCAGTGACACTAGCTGTCTATATTTTTGCTCAAGAGTACCTCAAAAGGAACCTCAAGGGGGTGCACATCTACATTATAACGAACAGCCATGATTCCCTACTGTCCTGGGGAATACCATAAAGCCTGGCTACAGACAATATGGTGACTTTTTATGGGTGCCATGGCACTGTGGTATTGAAGAAGAGAAGGCCGATGAGCTTGCAAAAAGGGCCACCAGGATCCTGCTGGACCCTTCTGTGGGCTTGAAAAAAAGCACCACAACACAGTGATCCAATAATGGAAGCTTAATAATAGAACAGATCTTTGGGGAAATACTCAAGCACATACAAAAAGATTCACGGTTCATTCTGTGGATCGGAAAAGTAAACAGCCGAACATATAGTTTGTAAATGTCTAGAGCTGGCCATCCTAAGAAGTTTACATCATGAGTGAAGGAGAAAATAAATAATTAATTTTTTTAATTCTTACTATATTATACTGATTGATCCTTATCATTAATATCTAATTTATCTTTTTGCCATTATTTAGTATCAATCCTGTGTTTTTCACTTCAACTAACTCTTCCACTCTGATTTTTCTTCGCTCAATATAGGTACAATTATTCCATTATAAGGTTTTCTCTTAGAGTGTGAAAATAGATTCAATGAGCTCTATACAGAAATTTTCTTACCGAAATGTTATGTGGTTTGTGGTGCAGGAGTTAAGGATATGTGGTATTGGTCCTTCGATGAGGATAGGTTTAATAATCCTATGTATAGGACTGACAATGTTTTTTGTAATTAGCACACGTAGCATGATAACTTTGTTACAGTTATCGTTCGAAAAATTGTTTCATTTTAATTGAATAAACGGTCAAAAATCATCTTGAAAATGAATCAACAATAAAGATATTCTCCTATCTAGGTGGTCTGCAACCAAGAATACAGAGTCATGTTTGTATAATAAATAAGCTGGTAGGCAACAGGGAAATCTTACCTATACCTTGCAGGAAGTTTCATAAAACTGGGCAATAAATACCTAACTTATTATTTAACTTCCTAGATTCCTAAACGAACTATGATTTATATTCTCTGGTCTATTAGAAAATGGTACTGGGAGGAATAGAACATAGAAAAATTATTATTATTCTTGAAATGTTAAAATACGCGGAAAATTCTTTGTTAAAATGTTTTGAAACAGATGAAACTTGGGAAGAAATTAAAATGTATCCATCTCAAATTGAACTCCAATCTACCACGAAGCTGTGATTAGTACAACCGATGCACATTTTCTGCAGAGATTTATAATCTTTTAAGTATTGTAAAACTGTTCGTATACATGCTGGAAACAATTGAACATTATTTTCTGTAGTGCCCGGAAAGTTTTACAGTAAAAAAATTAATTTTCAAAAATTTCCAGAGTTTTTCGGAAAATTTTCGAAAAAACTCTTGTTTTCTTGGAATATAACTTTTTTTTGCTTAAACATGGGAGAAAACTTGGAAAAAACAATTTTTTCAATTCTTATGATAATTATGAAGTGATTGGTGGGTAAATTTTTGACCCATCCATTTTTTCCAGTAATTTGACTGTCGGAAAGAAACGGTTTGCTAGCTCGATTTCACAGGATTTATTTGGTTACATCGAGGTGTGAAAGTCATACTTGACATTAGTAATCTCATGGTTAGTAGTAATTTAGCCGCCAATTCTCCAAAAAACCATGAATTACAATATTTCCCATATTTCTCATTTCATGTGAAGGATACAAAATTCATTCTTCTGAAAAATTATAGTTGGATTTTGTAGGCGTCCTTTAGTTTCCTGTATACCGTCATTGTTCACTGTGATATCGATAGTTCCATAAAAGCTTCGATATAGAGGCGAAAAATGGTCGCATCGTGATAAAAGAAGAAAAAAATTGAAGCAAAAAAGACAGGCAATCTGTCCCGTATAATAGTTTAGCTAAAAACAATTTTTCGTAGTTCGTGGACTAGATAAAAAATTTCCCAATTTTTTTTTGGTCGTGCTATTCCTCGGGATTGCGTGACAACCACAACACCTAGAAATGTTTGGCTGAAACATCTGAAAACGAAAATCTTGGAGCTTCAAGATTCTTTTTTCAAAATCCCAAAACGATCATTTTTCACTGAAATACAGCCTGTCAAATATCACAGAAAAATGTCGAAATTTTTTTTGACCCTTAGTGTATATATCGGACTATTCAAATGTTTTAATGTTCAAATATTTGACTGATCGGTTAGTGCAATATTCGAAATAAAAAAAATTAGTTTAAGCCCTGTGGACAGGAGCTTTCTGGCGCTCTAGTTCAAACAGATAAATTATATCTCCGAAAGTATTGGTTTCTCAGAGTTGGGAATTATATCAATGTATTCATATGATAGAACTGCATCATAAAGGAAATTCAATTCAAATAAAAGTTTATTTATCAAGATTAAATGAGCAATCATGAGAATGAGAACTGCACCATGGAAGAAATCAAATTAAATCTGGCCAATTTTGCCCAATAACGAACTTAACCGAGATATTCATCTCCCTAACCTACTCAACTACCTAGCTCATTCCGTTCGAGAGTTATATCTATGTCTATGGATGAAAAGCAGTCTCACTACTCTCAGATCTCTTACTTCATGTTCCGTTCCGAAATGTAAGACTTTTCTGAGAAAAACTAATTTCGGAGCAAACAACTGAGATTTTTTCTCACTTCGCTCACAATTCTTCGATTGATTAGATAATGTCATGTCTCAGGAAAATAAGTTGACATTATGACAATTCATACATAGAATAATTATATCATTCTGTGACAACGTTGAAATACGATTTAATATTGAAATTTTGAAAAATCATATCTCCGAAAGTATTAGCTTGTTAGAGTTAAAAATGATATCATTGGATTCTTATTGTAAAGCTGCTTATTGAAATAAAATTAATTTGGAATTTGATTTGTAAAAAAAAAATTTTTTTTTGTTACTCCGAAACCATCTGTCTGATTTAGCCCAATAACGAACTCAGCCGAGATATTTATCTCCCAAAACTACTCTGAAAATTTCAACTGTCTAGCTCATTCCGTTCGAGGGTTATCGTGCCTACGGCCGGACCGGCCTGATGGCCGGACAGAATGAATTGCGACCACGGATTCTTGATCAGTGAGTCGAACCAAATCGTTTAAGACCATTTTCATCGAAAAATTATAAAATTACAGACATTTGGGCAAATTGATAAGCACTCAGTTCCGAGGAACTAGAGCGCCAAAAATCAAACGAACTTTCGAATATGTAGATACTTATATTTTAAGAATTCCGAGCGTTACAATATAGGTAAACAATACTTGTATAAACGCGAACTAGATGATAATTTCTAGCATCAGGCCATAGCCAATGGATACACATCATTTCTAATTTTAATAGGAATAGCCTCTACCCTGATATCAGGATGTTTTAATGAAAACAATGAAGCTTGTTTTCTTTGTTTGCAAATAATAATAACAATGGAATGCATCTGGAAAAAATCCGTTTGTTTTGGAGATGCTGGCAGCTAGATAAGTCCTTGCGCTGAGGCAAAGGATTAGACTGAATGTATAATATCTTGTATCTTGTATTCGCTGGTGGCATAGAGTTTGAAACAGGATTTTTTTTTATGGCGAGTTTATAGATCCTGTAAGACCTATATCCATTTCCACATCACATCAAACCTTCGAATGATCCTTTAAAATTTTTTTCATACTTATTTAATATTAATGATTTTGTCTTTATTTCTTCTTCAACATCCCTATAACTTAAGTTAAGAACAAAAAAATATAGGGTTCAAAAAAGATGATGCGTAGCTCGAGAGCTTGCTCGCCCAATTAATATCAAAAGAAAAAAAAATAAACAAAAAATAAACACTCACAAATTAAGAGGGAGAAAGAAAAAATATACATACGAATCCATAGGCTAAATAGAGGAAAAAGATAAAAAAATGAGTTTTTATGCACGAATTCTTTCAATAAGGATAACCTCTGAAAAAAGTTTGTCAAACTGACAGTTCTTTGACATTTGTGCTCAGTAAGGTGTACCATTTCAATCATGAATAAATTATAACCTGAACAACGCTACCAAATTGTGAAAATTCATTTTCAAGAACAGTTCAGTTCGCGAAGCCTATAGATTATTCTATTTTATGGTTGACATATTCCCCTTTTTTGGCGCTCTTGTTCCTCGGAACATCCCAGGTAGCACACTATATTGGCGGAATATCGATTATATATTGGCCCAATATAGATTCTTAGATTCATAGTAAATCTATATATCCCCAATATTGGCCCAATATTGGAATTTCAATTTAAATCCAATATTGTGACTTGTTGCTACCGCCAATATCGGCCCTATATTGGCAAAACTTTATTGCTCAATATTGTATATGAGTACGGTCCCCAATATTGGGATTTCTATAACTGGCCGATATTACGAATTAGGGCTGCATCCAATATTGGTCAAATATTGGTATTTCTATATTGGGCCAATATTGAGAATTAGTTGTGCCTACAATATTGGCCCTATATTACAATTTCAGTCTCTATCCAATATTGTGAATTAGTGCTGCATCCAATATTGGTCAAATATTGCGATTTACATATTGGGCCTATATTGTGAAGTAGTATTGCCTCCAATATTGGCCCAATATTACACTTCCATGATCTAGCCAATATTGTGTCTCCTTGCTGCCGCCAATATTGGCCCCGAATTGGTAAAACTATATTGGCCAATATTGAATATGAGTACGGTACCCAATATTACCCCAATATTGGGATTTCTATATTTGGCCCATAGTATGAATTAGAGCTACATACAATATTGGGCAAATATAGCGATTTCCATATTGGGCCAATATTGTTAATTAGTTGTGCCTCCAATATTGACCCAATATTACAGTTTCAAGATCTAGCCAATATTGTGACTTTTTGTAACCGCTAATATTGGCAAAAAATTGGCAAAACTATGGTGGCCAATCTTGAATATGGGTACTGCCTCCAATATTACCCCAATATTGAAATTTCTATATCCAGCCAATATTATGAAAAAAAGCTGCATCCAATATTGGTCGAATATTAAGATTTCCATATTGGGCCGATGTTGTGAATTAGAATTGCCCACAATATTGGCCCAATATTACAGATTCATGATATAGCCATTATTGTGACTTATTGCTACCACCAATATTGGCCCCGAATTGTCAAAACTATATTGGCCAATATTGAATGTGAGTACTGCCCTCAATATAACCCCAATTTTGGGATTTCTATATCCGGTCAATATTATGAATTAATGCTGCATCCAATATTGGTCGAATATTGTGATTTCCATATTGGGCCAATATTGAGAATAAGTATTGCCTCCAACATTGGCCCAATATTACAGTTTCTAGATCTAGCCAATATTGTGACTTATTGCTACCGCCAATATTGGCCCCGAATTGGCAAAACTAAATTGGCCAATAATGAATTTGAGTACTGCCCTCAATTTTACCCCAAAATAGGTATTTCTATAATTTGCCAATATTGAGAATAAGCAGTGCCTACAATATTGGCCCTATATTACAGTTTCAGTATCTAGCGAATATTGTGAATTAGTGCTGCATCCAATATTGGTCAAATATTGCGTTTTACATATTGGGCCCATATTGTTAATTAGTATTGCCTCCAATATTGGCCCAATATTACAGTTTCATGGTATAGCCAATATTGTGACTTATTGCTACCGCCAATATTGGCCCCGAATTGGCAAACCTATATTGGCCAATATTGAATTTGAGTACTGCCCTCAATATTACCCCAATATTGAGATTTCTATATCCGGTCAATATTATGAATTAATGCTGCATCCAATATTGGTCGAATATTGCGATTATCATATGGGGCCAATATTGTTAATTAGTATTGCCTACAACATTGGCCCAATATTACAGTTTCATGATCTAGCCAATATTGTGACTCATTGCTTCCGCCAACATTGGCCCCACATTAGCAAGACTATAATCGCCAATATTTGATTTGAGTACTGCCCTCAATATTACCCCAATATTGGAATTTCCATATCCAGCCAATCTTATGAATCAATTCTGCATTCAATTTTGGTCGAATATTGCGATTTTCATATTGGCCAATATTGTGAATTAATATTGCCTCCAACATTAGCCCAATATTACAGTTTCATGATCTAGCCAATATTGTGACTCCTTGCTGCCGGCAATATTGGCCCCGAATTTGCAAAACTATATTGGCCAATTAAATAGAGGGATGTAATTAAAACGCACTATTTTTGTAAATAAATTTTTATAATCTTTGGCGATCGATTTCGGTAATTACCATCTTCAGGCCAGCTGAAAATATACAATGATATATACGTATTCTGTTCTGGTTTTGTTTTGATAGAATAAATTGATGTTTACAAACTTTTGAGGTTAACTAAGAGTGTGCAACTTACTGTCTACTGAATTAAAATGGATATGAATGTATTATATATTTGTGTACTTCTCAACTTTATTGATGTTCTATTTTTTATTATTTATTCGATATATTATATTGTAATTAAGTGGAGAGTCTTGGGGTGTTTACTTGTTGGAATGTCATTCAATTGTGGGAGAGGTGAAAAGCGAATGTGAATACTGTCAAATTTTGATATTATTTCGGTGGCAGGAAAGTCTGTGAACTTCTGTTCTTTTTATGTATCAATGAGCTTGAAAATGTTCCTTCCATTAAATTCTATGTTATCATTTAATAGAAATGGATCATCTCTATTTTTGTGTATCTCAAGTTGTTCGAGTAATACCATTTTATAATAATTATCCTCTTTGTGTAGTACTTTTAAGTTGTCAAATGTAATATTATGCTTAGTGTCGTCTATATGTGATCCTAGAGCAGATCGGGGTTGATTTTTCTTGTGTTCCTTAAATCTCTTTTCTACATTTCGAGAGGTCATTCCTGTGTAATATGAAGGGCAATTCGTACAAGTTATTTCATAAATTCCGCTGAGCTGTTCCCGTTTGTATTTTGTTTTATTATTGACTAATATAACTGCTAGAGTTTTATGTCGTTTATTTGTTAAAGTATAATTGTAGTCTTTCAAAGTTGTATCCATTTTTTCATTGAGTTCTTTATAATATGGCGTCGATACAAAATGTTTTTCAACTGATGTGTGGGGGTAGATTTTATTCATTATCATCTTTCTTTTCATTGAAACAAAAATTTCATCTATGAATTGTTTCGGATATTGATTGTTTCGTCCTATCTGATATTTAATGTCCATTTCTTTTTTATAGTTTTCTTGGGATAGTGGGACGTTTAGCAGTCTGTGGAACAAAAATCTAAAAGCGGCTCTTTTCATAGTGGGTGCTTCATAGGAGCTAAATGGTATAATTGATTCTGTTTGTGTTGGTTTTCTGTAGATGTTGAAGGAAAATTGATTATCTCTATTCATTGTTATATTTAAATCTAAGAAGTTTAAGGAGTTTGATATCGAATGCTCTATTGTGAATTTAATCTTGAATCTTGAATTAATATCTGTAAGAAAGTTTTCCAGTTCTTTGTCTGTTCCTGACCATAGACAAAAGATGTCATCTACAAATCTTTTCCAGGTTACAATATGAGTATTACAAGGTAGGAGCATTATCTGTTCTTCTACATGATCTACATATACGTCTGCTATTAGTCCGCTAGATGGTGAGCCCATTGGTAAACCGTCTTTCATTAGGTATATTATTTCATCAAATATGAAGAAGTTTTGTTCTGTTATTAGTTGACTAAGTTTCATTATGTTTTCTATGTCTGCATCATCTAAATTTAATTCATCATTATGGGCGTATTTCATTAATTGTTCTTTTAATAATGAGAGGGACTCGTCTATGGGAATGTTAGTATAGAGGTTTATTATGTCAAATGATATGATCTTATAAGTTTTATTCGGTTCAAGTTCGAGAGATTGTAAATGTTTAATAAGTTCTGTTGAATCTTTTATGGAATAGTTTGATTTATATTTTAGTTTTTTGTTGATCAATTTGTTAATGAATTTTGAGATCTTGTGACTTGGTGAACCTATTGCGGATGTGATTGGTCTTATGCTTTTGTTTGGTTTGTGAAGTTTAATCGTACTGTATAATTTCGGGAGTTGTGGATTCTTTTCTTTCATGGTGTGAATTGTTTCATTGAATTTCTGTAATGTTGGAAGAGTCATTTTTAGTGTGTTGTTGACTTTAGTGCTATATTTTTGTAAGGGATTGTTTTTACACTTTACTATATTATTTCCTTCGAAAAATGTTAATGTTTTTTCAATGTATAATTTCTTTTCTAATAGTACTAGCCCCGCATTTTTGTCACCTTTTGTTAATATAATATCGTTATCAGTTAACCTTTTTTTAATTGATTTCATAGTTTTTTGTAAATGTTCATTATCTTTAAATTGCTCATGGTTGCACGCTCTTACCTTTCTATTTTTATATATTTTTAGATCTTCTGCCAATTTGTTAGCCATTGTGTGATATTCTGGATTACCCCTGATTTTTACTTCTAGATCAACTGCAGTTTTGTAGACATTCATTGTTCTGGGGATTGGTGCGAATTTCTGTCCTATGTTCAATACTCTCAATTCATCCTCATCCAAAGTTATCCCTGAGAGATTAGAGAATTTGTCGTGAAATGTATGTGAGCTTGGTGTTGTCGTTTCTGGTTCTCGTCTGCAGGTGCTCGTTTGGGACTTTATGAGTGTGTTCTTATCTTCAATTAGTTTCCGCAGCTTTGCTCTTCTCTTTCTGTCTGCCTCATAGTTTAAATAGAATATATCTTCTTCTAGTTTTTCAATTAAGTTTTGATATTCGATAGTATGCAAATATTTATTGAGGTAGTGGTGGAAAAATTTTAGTTTCATATCGATTATTCCGGACTGTTGATATTGTCTTTTGATTTCTTTTTTAAGAAGTGTTGTTTGTATTTGACTTCTATTAAATTTAGTTGGTATTTTGAAGGTCAAGAATTTTGGTGTTACTTCATTTATTTTGCATTCGTGGAGAAAGTGTATATGATTGTTGACACGATGTCTTTTATCCATTGTATACTTCAGGTGTTGGAAGATATTGGATAATTCCAATTTTTCAATTTTAGAAATAAATTCTTCCATAGTATGTCCTACGATTAAAAGTACTACACAAAGAGGATAATAATTATAAAATGGTATTACTCGAACAACTTGAGATACACAAAAATTTTTCCACCACTACCTCAATAAATATTTGCATACTATCGAATATCAAAACTTAATTGAAAAACTAGAAGAAGATATATTCTATTCAAACTATGAGGCAGACAGAAAGAGAAGAGCAAAGCTGCGGAAACTAATTGAAGATAAGAACACACTCATAAAGTCCCAAACGAGAACCTGCAGACGAGTTCCAGAAACAACAACACCAAGCTCACATACATTTCACGACAAATTCTCTAATCTCTCAGGGATAACTTTGGATGAGGATGAATTGAGAGTATTGAACATAGGACAGAAATTCGCACCAATCCCCAGAACAATGAATGTCTACAAAACTGCAGTTGATCTAGAAGTAAAAATCAGGGGTAATCCAGAATATCACACAATGGCTAACAAATTGGCAGAAGATCTAAAAATATATAAAAATAGAAAGGTAAGAGCGTGCAACCATGAGCAATTTAAAGATAATGAACATTTACAAAAAACTATGAAATCAATTAAAAAAAGGTTAACTGATAACAATCTTATATTAACAAAAGGTGACAAAAATGCGGGGCCAGTACTATTAGAAAAGAAATTATACATTGAAAAAACATTAACATTTTTCGAAGGATATAATATAGTAAAGTGTAAAAACAATCCCTTACAAAAATATAGCACTAAAGTCAACAACACACTAAAAATGACTCTTCCAACATTACAGAAATTCAATGAAACAATTCACACCATGAAAGAAAAGAATCCACAACTCCCGAAATTATACAGTACGATTAAACTTCACAAACCAAACAAAAGCATAAGACCAATCACATCCGCAATAGGTTCACCAAGTCACAAGATCTCAAAATTCATTAACAAATTGTTCAACAAAAAACTAAAATATAAATCAAACTATTCCATAAAAGATTCAACAGAACTTATTAAACATTTACAATCTCTCGAACTTGAACCGAATAAAACTTATAAGATCATATCATTTGACATAATAAACCTCTATACTAACATTCCCATAGACGAGTCCCTCTCATTATTAAAAGAACAATTAATGAAATACGCCCATAATGATGAATTAAATTTAGATGATGCAGACATAGAAAACATAATGAAACTTAGTCAACTAATAACAGAACAAAACTTCTTCATATTTGATAAAATAATATACCTAATGAAAGACGGTTTACCATCTAGCGGACTAATAGCAGACGTAAATGTAGATCATGTAGAAGAACAGATAATGCTCCTACCTTGTAATACTCATATTGTAACCTGGAAAAGATTTGTAGATGACATCTTTTGTCTATGGTCAGGAACAGACAAAGAACTGGAAAACTTTCTTACAGATATTAATTCAAGATTCAAGATTAAATTCACAATAGAGCATTCGATATCAAACTCCTTAAACTTCTTAGATTTAAATATAACAATGAATAGAGATAATCAATTTTCCTTCAACATCTACAGAAAACCAACACAAACAGAATCAATTATACCATTTAGCTCCTATGATGCACCCACTATGAAAAGAGCCGCTTTTAGATTTTTGTTCCACAGACTGCTAAACGTCCCACTATCCCAAGAAAACTATAAAAAAGAAATGGACATTATATATCAGATAGGACGAAACAATCAATATCCGAAACAATTCATAGATGAAATTTTTGTTTCAATGAAAAGAAAGATGATAATGAATAAAATCTACCCCCACACATCAGTTGAAAAACATTTTGTATCGACGCCATATTATAAAGAACTCAATGAAAAAATGGATACAACTTTGAAAGACTACAATTATACTTTAACAAATAAACGACATAAAACTCTACCAGTTATATTAGCCAATAATAAAACAAAATACAAACGGGAACAGCTCAGCGGAATTTATGAAATAACTTGTACGAATTGCCCTTCATATTACATAGGAATGACCACTCGAAATGTAGAAAAGAGATTTAAGGAACACAAGAAAAATCAACCCCGATCTGCTCTAGGATCACATATAGACGACACTAAGCATAATATTACATTTGACAACTTAAAAGTACTACACAAAGAGGATAATTATTATAAAATGGTATTACTCGAACAACTTGAGATACACAAAAATAGAGATGATCCATTTCTATTAAATGATAACACAGAATTTAATGGAAGGAACATTTTCAAGCTCATTGATACATAAAAAGAACAGAAGTTCACAGACTTTCCTGCCACCGAAATAATATCAAAATTTGACAGTATTCACATTCGCTTTTCACCTCTCCCACAATTGAATGACATTCCAACAAGTAAACACCCCAAGACTCTCCACTTAATTACAATATAATATATCGAATAAATAATAAAAAATAGAACATTAATAAAGTTGAGAAGTACACAAATATATAATACATTCATATCCATTTTAATTCAGTAGACAGTAAGTTGCACACTCTTAGTTAACCTCAAAAGTTTGTAAACATCATTTTATTCTATCAAAACAAAACCAGAACAGAATACGTATATATCATTGTATATTTTCAGCAGGCCTGAAGATGGTAATTACCGAAATCGATCGCCAAAGATTATAAAAATTTATTTACAAAAATAGTGCGTTTTAATTACATCCCTCTATTTAATCATAGGACATACTATGGAAGAATTTATTTCTAAAATATATTGGCCAATATTGAATTTGAGTATTGCCCTCAATATTAACCCAATTTTGAGACTTCTATATCCGGTCAATATTATGAATTAATGCTGCATCCAATATTGGTCGAATATTGCGATTTTCATATCATGCCAATATTGTGAATTAGTATTGCCTACAACATTGGCCCAATATTACAGTTTCATAATCTAGCCAATATTGTGAATCATTGGTTCCGCCAACATTGGCCCCACATTGGCAAGACTATAATGGCCAATATTGAATTTGAGTACTGCCCTCAATATTACCCCAATATTGGGATTTCCATATTGGGCCAATATTGTGAATTAGTATTACCTCCAACATTGGCCCAATATTACAGTTTCATGATCTAGTCAATATTGTGACTTCTTCCTGACGCCAATATTGGTATAAAATTGGCAAAGCTATATTGACCAATATTGAATATGAGCACTGCCTTCAATATTACCCCAATATTGAAATTTCTATATTCTGTCAATATTATGAATCAATGCTGCATCCAATATTGGTCGAATATTGGGATTTCCATATTGGGCCGATGTTGTGAATTAGTATTGCCAATCGTATCTAGCCAATATTGTGACTTATTGCTACCGCCAATATTGGCCCCGAATTGGCAGAACTATATTGGCCAATATTGAATATGAGTACTGCCCTCGATATTGGGATTTCTATATCCGGCCAATATTATGAATTAATGCTGCATCTGATATTGGTCGAATATTGCGATGTCCATATTGGGCGAATATTGTGAATTAGTATTGCCTCCAATATTGGCCCAATATTAGAGTTTCAAGATCTAGCCAATATTTTACTTCTTGCTACCGCCAATATTGGCCCCGAATTGGCAAAACATTATTGGCCAATATTGAATATGGGTACTGCTTCCAATGTTTCCCTAATATTAGGATTTCTGTATACGGCCAATATTATGAATAAATGCTGCATCCAATATTGGTCGAATATTGAGATTTTCATATTGGCCCAATATTGTGAATTATTATTGACTCCAATATTGCCTCAATATTAGTGTTTCAAGATCTTGCCAATATTGTAACTTGTTATAGAAGCCACATGGTGAAATATTGATTGATTTTAACCATCAACAAATATTCCGCTTGGTCGAGCTAGAATATTCCTTGATGTTCAAAATCAATGAATATTTCACCGTGTGTCTTCTTTCGTTATTGGCAATAAGCCACAGTTCACCTCTTTGAATTGTGACTTGTTGTTTCCGATAATATATTGGCTCCGAATTGACAAAACTATATTGTATTCGAGTAACTCCTCCAATATTGGCCAAATATTGGGATATCTATATCCGGCCAATATTATGAATTAGTGCTGCATTCAATATTGGCCTAATATATTGGGATTTCTATATTGCGCCCCTATTTTGAACCAGTACGTCCTGTAGTATTAGCCCAATAGTGAAATTTCAAGATCTAGCCAATAATGTGCCTGTTTGACGCCGCCAATATTGGATCCATATGGACAAATCTAAATCGGCCTACATATAATGTATATGAGTACTGCCTCCAATAACGGGATTTCAATAGCCGGCGAATTTTGCGGATTTGAGCTGCATCTAATATTGGTTAAATATTGGAATTTTTATATTGCGCTAATATTGTGAATTAGTACTGCTATCGATGTTAGGGCAATATTGAAATTTCAAATCTGAGAATTTTCTAACTTTATCGGGAGAATATTGTGAATCAGTACTGCTTATAATATTGAGAATTTTATATTGAGAAGTAGCACTGCATCCAATGTCCAATTTTGGGATTACTATATCAAATACTACATACTTGATTTTCCAAATTAGGAAAACGACGAACAACAAATTTGGCGTCATTTATAGCAGAAATATTAACAAATGCTTATGATGCTAACAATGAGTACTATGTCAATGATACTTTTGAATTCGCAATAAGAGCTATTAACAAATTTGAACTTAACTATGAAGTTATTTCTACTTATTCCTACTTTAGTCAGAAAACTTCGAATTTGAGGGGAAATACTACATTCAACTATTCGGTTGCACAATGGGATCCAAACTAAGTCCAATACTATCACTTTATGTAATGGATTCTCAGTTAGAAACATGCATATCAAAATTACCATTTAAGTTAACCTTCATAAAAAAAAATCGTGGATAACCTCATAACAGCAATACCTAGCCAAAAGGAACTGACACAATCCTTAAAATTTCAATACTCATATACAATTCACCATGATGATATAATATCTAATATTGGGGTGCGTTTTTGGCGCTCTTGTTCATCGGAACAGAGTGCTTATCAATTTGCCCAAATGTCTGTAATTTTCGAATTTTTGGCTGAAAATGGTCTCAAACGATTTGGTTCGACTCACTGATCAAGAATCCGTGGTCGAAATCGATTCTCTCCGGCCGCCCGGCCGTCCATTTACACGATAACACTCGAAAGAAAAGAGTTAGAGTATTGAAATTTTCAGGGTAGGTTTAGAGCGTAAATATCTCGGACGAGTTCGTTAACGGGCAAAATCCACCAAGCGGTTTCGGAGATATGGCTGTTTTTAGTAAAAACATTTCTTATGAATATTTCCGAAACCGATCACTCGATCTATCTGAAATTTAACATCAAATTGTAGAATAATTACCTTTATACGCATGCGAAGTTTTGTATTGACCGGGTGGTCTTAAATTGTCAAAAAAAAATTTTTTTAATTTTTAAATTTTGTTTCTACAATAACTCTCGGACAGAATGAGCTACGCAGTTGAAATTTTCAGAGTAGATTTGAGAGATAAATATCTCGGTTGAGTTCGTTTGTGGGTAAAATATGCCAGATGATTTCGGAGTAACTAAAAAAACAATTTTTTTAAATTACATATTTCAAATTCAATTTTTTTCAAGATGCAGTTTCACCATAAGAATCCATTGATATAATTTTCATCTCAAACATGCTAATACTTTCGGAGATATGTGTTTTCGAATTTCAATAATGAAAGTTTTCACAGTATGCTATAATTATTCTATCTATGAATTATTATATGATCTATGTTCATACTCGTACATGTCATCTTGTTCTATAAGAGAGAGTCAAAATCATTCTTAGATTGCTCATTTAATTTTGATAAATAAACTATTATTTGAATTGAATTTCCTTTATGAAGCAATACTTTCGGAGATATAATTTGTCTCTTTGCACAAGATCGCCAGAAAGCTCCTGTCCACAGGGCTTGAACCAATTCTTTATTTTCATCTACCGTGACATGATACAAATCAATCAGAATTCCACTCCGACGAAGAAGTAGATTTAAGTAAGTGAGTGCTTTAAAATGCTAATCAACAAAACAATGCAATGAAAATAAGTCACATCTCAGGTCAAGTATAATTTGTTCTGCTTTGACAGTTTGAAACTAAGTAAATCATTTAATGAATTTGATTTGCTTGTTATGATGATAACTAGGCGAATTGTAATCTCCAAAAATAGATTTTTTTAAATCAATAATATTGCATATAATAATAGTATAATTTCGTTTTTATTATACAGGGTGGTCCGCGAGTAACTGTACAACGTTTAATGGTGAATAGCTGGTACCTTGGGGAGCCAGAAAACAACAATCAAATATGGGATAAGTCTTTTCGTTTCTGAGATACAGGGTGATTTATTGATTTTGGCAAAACATTCAGATAGCTATAACTCCTGAACCGTTCTACGTATTCGCTTCAAATTTGGCACGTGTTGTCATCTCAGGCCATCAAATTGTTCATATACACCGCACCGAAATTGTACAGACCCGGACTAGGAAATTTTGATTTTTACTTCCAGGTCAAATAAAACACCCTGTACATGGAATGCCAAATTTTCGGATTCACCATCGGATTCTGCATAGATTTTCCTGCCAAATTCCGTTTTCCGCGTGAACGGCACACCTCCCGTTCATTTTTTTTTCTCGAAAATAAGATCACACCTCCGAATATTAAGTGGTGTTACGGACCTGCATTTTGCAATAGGAAGCTCATGACATTAAATTCGGTTATAAAAACATCTTATTGAAAGAATAGAATTAAGTTGTAGCGAGATACGGAACCAGCCTAATACTATTAGAAAAGCTGTCAATCAACTTAGACTTAGAGCAAGAAAATGTATTGATGAAAACGGGGGAATCTTTGAAAATCAACTTTAATCAAAGTTTTGCTTCGAAAGTTATTCAAATGTGTTTTGAATTTCTTTTTTTTTTCTTTAATTTTTGTTTTATTATTTATGTTCAGTTCGATTCTCAATATAAAAAATGTTTTTATAACCGAATTTAATGTCATGAGCTTCCTATTGCAAAATGCAGGTCCGTAACACCACTTAATATTCGGAGGTGTGATCTTATTTTCGAGAAAAAAAAATGAACGGGAGGTGTGCCGTTCACGCGGAAAACGGAATTTGGCAGGAAAATCTATGCAGAATCCGATGGTGAATCCGAAAATTTGGCATTCCATGTACAGGGTGTATTATTTGACCTGGAAGTAAAAATCAAAATTTCCTAGTTCTGGTCTGTACAATTTCGGTGCGGTGAATATGAACAATTTGATGGCCTGAGATGACAACACGTGCCAAATTTGAAGCGAATACGTAGAACGGTTCAGGAGTTATAGCTATCTGAATGTTTTGCCAAAATCAATAAATCACCCTGTTTCTCAGAAACGAAAAGACTTAGCCCATATTTGATTGTTGTTTTCTGGCTCCCCAAGGTACCAGCTATCACCATTAAACGTTGTACAGTTACTCGCGGACCACCCTGTATATATCAATGTTAAATTGAAACGTATATTCCAAAAATCAAAAGAGTTTAATTTTCAGTTCAGTTCGGTTACATCTGTGCTGGAGAGTGCACGTGTGTTTATCGGCGAGCTAAATTATCTCTTCAACGCTCATCTGTTTCAACGTACGTAAATAAATCATTTTATTCAAAATATTCATTAAATAATTATTCTGCTGAAATTGTTGACATCAATAAAGTTGTCCCTTGGACAACTATAAAATATTATTATGGACCAGCCCTCAGCAAAATCGACGAATATGAATTCTTGGCAATCGGTCAAAAAACGAAAACTCTCATGCCTTTCTCCTGAGATTCTCGAAAATCCAACAATCAGCACAAGAAATAGATTTCAGTATCTCAACAATGAATCAGACGATACAAATACCACACAAACATCTGAAAAAATCTTCAAACCTCCACCAATTTTTATACATGGTGTCACAAACTATAATGAAATGATCACAAAACTATCTGATGCTATAGCTAATGAACAGTTCTTTTCCAAAACACTATCTAATAATATCGTTAAGATAGATGTGAACCTGTCAGAAACATACAGAAGTTTAGTTCGATTTTTACGAGAGGAAAATATAATTTTTCACACTTATCAAGTAAAGCAAGACAGAGCTTATAGGACTGTTATCCGACATTTACATTCCACCGTTCCTACGAATGAAATAAAAGAAGAAATTGAAAAATCAGGACACAATGTGAGAAATATCATGAATATAAGAGATAGAATATCAAAACTTCCGCTTCCTGTATTCTTTGTAGATTTAGAACCCAAAGAAAATAAGAAGGATATTTACAAATTAGAGTACATATCAAACATGAGAATAACTGTAGAACCACCACGGAAAAAACGGGAAATTATACAATGTACTCGATGCCAAGAATATGGACATTCAAAAAGTTACTGTAATAGGCCATTTATGTGTGTCAAATGCGGTAACCAACACGATTCCAAAATGTGTGCAAAACCGAAAACAACTCCAGCTAAATGTGCACTATGTGAAGGTGATCATCCAGCAAATTATAAAGGATGTCAAGTATACAAACTCCTTTCAAGATCGAAAAATCAAAGGCCAACAACAGCACAAAAGTTAAGGAAAGAAGAAAATTAAGAATGTAGTAGTGCATACCATCAGCAAACATTTATCCCAAATTCACCAACGTCGAGAGGAAGAACATATTCTCAAGTTTTACAAACACAGAAAGAAAACCCTATTACGCAGAGCTCTGAGTCAGATTCGCTAAAATCAATGATGGAAAGCTTTCTATCAAACCTCAAATCCATGATTACTCAAATGATGAATCAAAATCAAACCATCCTCAATCTACTTACTACTCTTGTGAATTTTAGAAATGGCTAAGTTGATAAGAATAGCTACCTGGAACGCTAATGGCCTTCCAAATCATAAATATGAATTATTAACATTCATAAATTTATACAAATAGACATAATGTTGATATCAGAAACCCACTTCACCGAAAAGACTTTTTTTCAATTACCTCAATTTAAAACATACTCAACGGAACATCCTGATGGTCGAGTACATGGAGGCTCGGCAATACTTATTAGGGAAAGTCTCAAGCACCATACACTCACGAACTACAGAACCAAGGAGATACAAGCGACAAACATAAGAGTGTTCACAGAATCGTGGAGCTTCGACATGTCCGCCATATATTCACCACCTCGACACAACATATCTGAAATGCCATATAAAGCATTCTTCGAAAACTTCGAACAACGATTTTTAGCTGGGGGAGATTGGAACGCGAAACATATCCATTGGGGATCAAGATTGATTAATCCAAAAGGGCGAAACCTAATAAAGGTTATTATCGACAAAAATTACGGAGCAATTTCAACTGGCGAAACAACATACTGGCCATCTGACCCAGACAAAATTCCGGATTTACTAGACTTCTTTGTTTCAAATGGTATAAGCAGTAATTATATCAACGTAGAATCAACTTCAGACCTATCATCGGATCATACACCTGTTTTGATAACGCTCAGTACATCAGCAATATTTAAAGAGAATAAACCCACACTTGTATCGGGCAAAACAAATTGGGATTTGTTCAAGACAATTCTAACCAGAGACGTCACACTTGACATCAACCTCGAAAAACCAGAAGATTTGGAAGAAGCCGTAAACTATATAACAGAAATTATCCAAAAGGCAGCTTGGGAAAGCACACCACCAACATCGAGAAAAAATAGCTTCGAGCAGAACTACCTCTGAAAATCAGAGAATTATTGGCAGAGAAAAGGAGAGCAAGAAATAGATGGCAAGGTTCACGTAATCCGCTTGAGAAAACGATATTCAATCGACTCACCAGACAACTGCGTAACATACTTCAGGAACACATGAATTCAAAATTCCAGAACCATCTCCAACAGATCGATAATAATAATGACCACAACATCTGGAAAGCTACAAAGAAGCTGAAGAGGCCTATTACAAGAAAACCTCCTATTAAAACGCCTATCGGAGAATGGGCAAAGTCAGATGAGGAAAAAGTGAACGCCTTTGCGAATCACCTTTATCAAGTTTTTTCCCCAAATTATCCACAACCCAGCCATAATGAAGAAGAAATAGACACATTTCTAGATGTTGCCTGCCGAATGTCACCCCCTCTTAAACCCTTCACACCTAGAGAAGTATGGCAAGAAATCAAACCACTTAAAACCAAAAAAGCTCCAGGATACGACCTTATTACTTCAGAAATATTGAAACAACTGCAAAAAAAAGGAATATACCTCCTTGTTGAAATTTTCAACCGAATGATGTGCCTATCATATTTTCCCACCATATGGAAATATGCTGAAATAATAATGATACATAAGGTGAATAAACCCGAACAAGATGTGAAATCTTATAGACCTATAAGTCTCTTACCTGTCATTGGAAAACTTTTTGAAAAACTACTCCTGAAACGACTGAAAAACGACATAAACTTGCATGACATAATACCAGACCACCAACTAGGATTTAGACAAAACCATTCAACAGCTCACCAAATTCATCGCATAGTTAACACCATATCCACCAGTATTGAAGAAAACAGATTCTGTTCAGCTGTCTTCCTGGACTCGTCTCAGGCGTTTGATAAAGTATGGCATAAAGGTCTCCTGTATAAGTTGAAGAAACTACTTCCACAACCGTACTTCCTTATGCTGAAATCCTATTTAGCAAATCGACATTTTGCGGTCAAAATCGATGAAGTGAGATCAAACCCCCATCAAATTAGATCAGGAGTTCCACAAGGGAGCATACTTGGGCCAGTCCTATACCTCATTTATACATCTGACTTACCAACACATCCGAACACTACGATAGCTACTTATGCAGATGATACAGCAGCTTTGGCCACACACGAGAATGCTGAGACAGCATCGGAATATCTTCAACAACACCTGAACGACTTGGAAGAGTGGTATAGAAAATGGCGTCTGAAAATAAATGATGCCAAATCAGTACATGTAACATTCACCAACAAAAGAAGCCTGTGTCCTCCGGTCAAAATAAACAACCAACAAATACCAGACAGTCTTGATGCAAAATATCTGGGCATGCATCTAGACCAACGTCTCACCTGGAGAAAGCATATTCAAGCAAAGAAACAACAGATCAATCTTAAAATTCGCAGCATGTACTGGCTCATAGGTAGGAAGTCAAAATTATCCCTTAAAAATAAGGTACTGATATACAGGGTGTTTCCTAAACATGCGGCAAAAATTCAGTGGGTTGTTCTTTGGACTATTTTAAGCATGTTTTGTCCTTGGATGATTTTTGAAAAACCTCTTTGTTTCGAAGATACAGGGCGAACAACATTTTTCATATTTTTAAAATTAATAATAGTTTAAATAAAAATGCGTACCGCACTGTGTTTACTAAGTAGGTACAATTTATTTTTAAATTTGTTTAACAACATTCCAATTACTAAAAACGGCCAGTTTTTTGACTAAAAATTGATAAGTGCAGATGGTAAAGGAATACAGATTAAACACGGTTTTCATTTGAATTCGTTTTGTGATGTATTAGCAATTAACATTTTATCTTTGACTATTATGAATCGCTATACAAACGCCGAGATGACTGACATGCATTTCATTTATGGACTTGCTGATGGAAATTCATTAAAAGCTAGGAGGTTGTACATTGAACGATTTCCTGGGCGTAATATTCCTGACAGAAAATTGTTTCAAAATATTCATCAACGTCTGCATGAAACAGGCGCATTGAAAAAAATGGGGGGACCAGGAAAACCAAACACAGTAAGGCTGGTTTTCCTGTCACGCTGACGGTCGGCGCTGATGAGTCAATATGTATGTAGCTATAGGTAGCGTTTTCGAGTCACGCGGCGCTGACGGCCGTCAGCGCTGATCTACATACGAGCACGTACGCGCCGGCGCGTCGGTGCCGCTGACTAGCTGGCGCCGACAAGCCTCCACATTCAGTGAGCCAGAGACAATAGCATCCTTCTATTTCTTTTTGTGATCAGCGCGATACTAAAATGATCCGAGCTGACCGATCAGCGCTGACCGTCAGCGCCGACCGTCAGCGTGACAGGAAAACCAGCCTAAGAACGGTGGAACTGGAAGAGAATGTGCTGGACATGATCGAAGAAGACCCTAGTACTTCTACTCGAAAAATTTCCAATACTTTGAATGTGAGTAATAAGACTGTTTGGAAAATTATTAAAGACAATTTGTTATACCCATACCATATGCAACGCGTTCAGGCACTTATTCCTACTGATTTTCCCCCACGTATTGCATTTTGTCAATGGCTTTTAACCACATTAGTTCAAATTCCTCAATTACTGACGCTGATTCTTTTTACCGATGAAGCGAATTTCTCAAGAAATGCAATAAGAAATTTTCATAACAACCATGTATGGGCCGACGAAAATCCACATGAGGTAATTGAAGATCGTTTTCAACATCAGTTCTCATTGAATGTTTGGGTTGGTATTGTTGGTGACTGCCTAATAGGGCCGATATTTTTACCAGAAAGACTTACCGGGGACGTGTATCGCAACTTTTTAGAACAAACGTTACCTCTGTTTTTGGAGGATGTACCATTGGCAATAAGAAATGCAATGTGGTTTATGCACGATGGTGCACCAGCGCATTTTAGTTTGGTTGCTCGTGAGTTTTTAACATTAACATACGGAGATCGCTGGATTGGAAGAGGTGGACCTCATTTATGGCCTGCTCGTTCCCCGGACTTAAACCCCTTAGATTATTTCCTATGGGGCCATCTAAAATCATTAGTTTATACCACTCCAGTAGAAAATGTGGAAGACTTGCGAAATCGGATCATTGCTGGGTGTAACTTAATAAGAAATGATCCTGGTGTTTTTGAAAGGGTTCGGCAGTCAATGAGGAGAAGATTGGATGCTTGTATGCTGGGTAGAGGTGGTCATTTTCAACAGTTTTTGTAGAATGAGTTGAATTTTCATGTAATTTTTCATAATAAAATGTTATTATCCAAAATTTTGTTTCCCCTATATCTTCGAAACAAATAGGTTTTTCAAAAATCATCAAAGGACAAAATATTCTTAGAATAGTCCAAGGAACAACCCCCTGAATTTTTGCCGCATGTTTAGGAAACACCCTGTATAAGGCAATAATCAAACCCATATGGACCTATGGCATTCAATTTTGGGGATGCGCAAAACCATCGAATACGAAAATTATTCAAAGGACACAGTCAAAAATACTCCGCTCTGTAACAGATGCTCCCTGGTACGTCTCCAATCTTACCATTCATAGTGATCTAGGAATTCCATTCGTCACAGATGAGGTCAGAAACCGCTTCAACCGATATCAGCAGAGCCTGCACGGCCACGAAAACAACCTCATACACCAACTAACCGAAAATCCATTCAATATAAGAAGACTGAAGAGAACCTGGCCAGTGGATTTGAATCGACACAATGAAGAAGAATATTAACATGTTAGTATCTTCAACATGCCTGTTACATTCATCATGTTTGCTTAATACTTTATAGTAGGTAGATTGTAAACCTCAATAAAGAGCTACACAAAAAAAAAAATTTCAGTTCAGCTTCAGCCACTTCAGCCTGCTTATTTACATCCTCGGAATTAGAGTGAGACTGGTAGGATTCAAATTGCTTCAAACAGATGTGTTTGCAATAAAACCAGCGAGCAGCGAGTATCTTAGAAAACATCTGTTGTATTGTTGCTCTTCATTCTACAGAGGGTTGAAGGAATACATCCATTTTGAATAGTTTTTATCGATTTTTAAAGCATAACTGTAGATAAAGGAAAGAGTATGTGCCACATAGGCGAGATTCTGGCGGTTCTAGTCATTTGCATTTCATTCGTGGTCGAAGTGTTTCTGAGGATATTTGTTCAGTGATTCGTTACACTACAGGTTAGTTCATTCCTTTATTTATTACTGTTTCAATGTATATAATTATGTTCCTATAATTCAATAAATAATCTCATAATTTGTTTCCTGTCCACTATTTTTCAGAAAATGTATGTGATCTAGCCCTAATCATAAGAGTTTCAAGAAAAAGAATGTCTAACAGCTTAGGAATTAAATCTCCGTGGAACGGCCAGATAGGAAACAAAAGATCGGAGAATATACCAATCTAATTTCAGCAAGTTCGAGTAAGTGAAGTTATTGAATGACTTATTTATTATTGTATTGAGACCATTATTTGAAATTAGACATTTTGCCTATATTTCTACTGAAGTGTGGATTAATTATAAATATTTCGATAATATAGGTTCATCGAAAAAAGGTGTAGGTATACCTACTAAACTTTTGGAAGGTGATGTACCTATATTGTCCAATGTAAATTGATACAGTATATTTTGTCATGAGTGAAAATTACAACATTATGCTGAAATACTTATTCTAATATTACTAGCTCATAAAGATAATTCACATTTTGATTATAGAATCTGTGAGAAGGAATATTCATGACATAACTGACCTTGAAATAATGCAAATTATTGGATTTCCCTTAGCGACTGCTGGAGATAGGGATGGTGGGAGGCTAATGTAGACCAGGTAAGTTTACTACTTTTTGCGCGTATGTTCTGGGGAACATCGCGTTATAGTTTTGCCCAAATGTCTGTAACTTTCGAACTTTTTGACGTAATTGGTCTCAAACGATTTAGTTCCACTCCCCGATGAAGAATTCGAGGTCAAATTTGTACTGATCGCCATACAAAGTAATTATTAATTAATATTTATAAGAATTATATCTTGTCTATGGTAATTATAAATTTTGAAAATTTCAAACGTTTTATTTATTAAAAGAGGTTGTCAAACAAAAAAGGTGAAAATGTATTCAGAAGTAACCATGCTGAAAATGTAGAAGAGTGGAAGACAAACTAATATTAAACCATTTGATTATTGTTATTTATTAATATCATTTAAAATATCAAATAAAGATATGAACTTGTCAAAATACATTTAATTCTATTTTCCTACTTTAAAAATAGGTTTTTGTAAGTTTACTAGTACACAGCATATATGAATAATTAAAACGGCAAAGTACGGCACACGATCAATGTGATATACGGTAAATGGTAGTGGCATAGTTTCTTACATATTCTCTTTTACTAGGCCAGAAAATATATTTTTTTGTTTTCTGCGCTAGTGAATCTAGATCTACATGTTGGATATACATAACAAAAATTAAGTACCATAAAAAAATAGACCTGTCTGTATTTAATTATAAAAAATAAAAATTAGTAATCTGTTTCCAGAGATATTTTGTCGGATTTTGATCAGTGGTTACACATCTAATAATAATTTAAAAACTGTTCCCTTTACAGCGGTTATAGCCAAAAGTTGTTTCTCATTTTTTACAGAAATACATCCTCGAAATCGATAATGAAATTGGTATGTCAGGTCCACAAAACACTCTTTGACTCACGATCAAAGTCACATGAAAAAACAAAGTCATCACTTATGTGCTCAAATGAGACCACTGGAATCGATCTATCGACTGTTGAATTGATCCTTGTAGCTAACTGAACACCTTCAGATAAATCATTTATTAATTTCTTCACTATCATCACATGACACTTCAGATACTCATGTTCTTTTTTTCCAACGATCTACATTGGATGTTTAACGCTCTTTAAATCTATAATTACATAGCTTGAAAAATTGTCGTATGTTTTGGTGGATGAACAGGCGTTTCCGCCAATGAAATGATTACTGCATATTCTTGAGTTGTTTGTAGATAGCCATGGGGTACCATCGGCACTAAAAAAAGAAAAAAATTAATGTGGTAATAAAGATGATTTCAACACATTTACCATTTACACTTACTTGATACGATGTACGGCTTTCATCCACTTTTGTTGAAGTTCTAACAAATTTGGTTTTGAATAAAATGTTATATTTGTATCAGTCTTTCCATAAGTATTAAAGTATTATGACAGGATACAATACAACAACTTGTGTTACCAGATCTGGATTTGTTTTTAACGTTATTTCCAATCATAATCACCCAATTATAATTTTACATGTTTGGATTTCTACGTTAAGTGACAGTTCAACATCACGTATAAGCTTACGAAATTACCGAAAGAGGCGCCACTAGTGTTTACGCAGTTTCTCTATAGAATATTGGAAACTAGATGGAACCTATATTTGGTCAATATATACAGGGTGTATTCAAAGGTGGGTCTTTTATTTTTCATAGAACGCAGCAAGATAAATCATTTCTCCAAAAATCAAAAATATTCATGATAGGGCTGCTATCCACCCCCGAATTTCCATGTAAGGCTCTGTCCCCACGCTTCTAACCATTGTAAACACCTAATCCCAAGGTCGCATACAAACTAGCAAATGGTGAAATAATTTATTTTGATGAGTTCTACCTTCTGTTAAAAAAAAGACTTACCTTTGAAAACACCCTGTATAGACACTATATTTGGCCGATATTAGCAGTATTGCAAAATGTCAACATTTTGTTATTGGGCCAATATGTTGGAGCCATACTGGTCCAATACATAGAAACTATATTTGGACAATATAGAAAAACTATATTGGGCTGATATTGATATCCAATATTGGTAGGTACTCCATTCTCAAATGTCAACATTTTTTTTATTGACCCAATGTAGAGAAACTATATTGGGCCAATACATAAAAACTATATTGGGCCGATATCGATAACCAATATTTGTGTTTCACTGCAAAAATTCAACATTTTGTTATCGCTCCAATGTAGAGAAACTATATTGGGCCAATACATAGAAACTATATTGGGTCGATATTGATAACCAATATTGGTGCTTCATTGAAAAATGTCAACATTTTGTTATTGGCCCAATATTGGATATCAATATCAGCCTATTATAGTTTCTATATAATAGCCCAATATAGTTTCTCTACATTGGGCCAATAACAAAATGTTGTCATTTTACAATGAAGCACCTATATTGGTTATCAATATCGCGGTCCAATATAGTTTCTATGTATTGGCCCAATATAGTTTTTCCACATTGGGCCAATAACAACATGTTGACATTTTACAATGAAGTACCAATATTGAATAACAATATTGGCCCATTATAGTTTCTATATATTGGCCTGATATAGTTTCTCTACATTGGGCCAATAACAAATTGTTGACATTTTACAATGGAGCACCAATATTGGCTACCAATATCGGCCCAATATAGTTTCTATGTATTGGGCCAATATAGTTTTTCAACATTGGCCCAATAACAAAATGTTGACATTTAACAATGAAGCACCAATATTGGATACCAATATCTGTCCAATATAGTTTCTATGTATTGGCCCAATATAGTTTTTCTACCTTGACCCAATAACAACATGTTGACATTTTACAATGAAGCACCAATATTGATTATCAATATCGGCATAATATTGTTTCTCTACATTGGGCCAATAACAACATGTTGACATTTTACAATGAATCACCAATATTGATGATCAATATCGGCCCAATATAGTTTATCAACATTGGGCCAATAACGACATGTTGACATTTTACAATGAAGCGCCAATATTGATTATCAATATCGGCCCAAGATAGTTTATCTACATTGGGCCAATAACAACATGTTGACATTTTACAATGAAGTGCCAATATTGGATATCAATATCGGCCCAATATAGTTTCTATGCATTGGCCCAATATAGATTTTCTACATTGTCCCAATAACAACATGTTGACATTTTACAATGAATCACCAATATTGCTGATCAATATCGGCCCAATATAGTTTATCAACATTGGGCCAATAACGACATGTTGACATTTTACAATGAAGCACCAATATTGATTATCAATATCGGCCCAAGATAGTTTATCTACATTGGGCCAATAACAACATGTTGACATTTTACAATGAAGTGCCAATATTGGATATCAATATCGGCCCAATATAGTTTCTATGCATTGGCCCAATATAGATTTTCTACATTGTCCCAATAACAACATGTTGACATTTTACAATATTGATTATCAATATCGGCCCAATATATTTTCTCAACTTGGGCCAATAACAACATGTTGACATTTTATAATGAAGCACCAATATTGGTTATCAATATCGGCCCAATATAGTTTCTGTGTATTGGCCCAACATAGTTTTTCTACATTGGCCTAATAACAACATGTTGACATTTTACAATGAAGCACCAATATTGATTATCAATATCGGTCCAAGAAAGTTTATCTACATTGGGCCAATTACATTATATTGACATTTTACAATGAAGCACCAATATTGATTATCAATATCAGCCCAATATAGTTTCTGTGTATTGGCCCAATATAGTTTTTCTATATTGGCCCAATAACAACATGTTGACATTTTACAATGAAGCACTAATATTGATTATCAATATCGGCCCAATATAGTTTCTCTACATTGGGCCAATAACAACATGTTGACATTTTACAATGAAGCACCAATATTGGTTATCAATATCGGCCCAATATTATTATATGTATTGACCCAATATAGTTTATCTACATTGGGCCAATAACAACATGTTGAAATTTTACTATGAAGCACCAATATTGTATATCTATATTGGCCCAATATAGTTTCTATATATTGACCCAATATAGTTTCGCTATATTGGGCCAATAACGAAATGCTGACATTTTACAATGAAGTGCCAATATTGGATATCAATATCAGCAACATTTTGTCATTGGCCCAATGTAGAGGAACTATATTGGGCCAATACATGTAAACTATATTGGATCAATGCATAAGAACTATATTGGGCTGATATTGATATCCAATATTGGCGTTTCAGCGTAAAATATAAAGATTTTGTTATTGGTCTAATATAGATAAACTATATCTGGCCAATATATAGAAATTATATTGGGCCAATATTAATATCCAATATTGTTACTTCATTGTAAAATGTCAACATGTTGTTATTGGCCCAATGTAGAGAAACAATATCGGACCAATAAATGTACCATATTGGCCCAATATTGGACCAATATCGGTGTGCTACCTGGGATTTGTTAAAAACGATTTGGTTCGACTCACTGATCAAGAATCCGTGGTCAGAATCAATTCTGTCCGGCCGTAGACACGATAACTCTCGAACGAAATGAGCTAGACAGTTGAAATTTTCAGAGTAGGTTTGATAAATATCTCGGTTAAGTTCGTTATTGCGCAAAATAGGCCCGATGGTTTCGGAATGACGAAAATCATTTTCTTTACATCACAACTTTTGAATTCAATTTTTTTAAAATGAAGTTTCATTGTAAGAATCCACTGATTTCATTTTCAACTCTAACAAGCTAATACTTTCGGAGATATGATTTGTCAAAATTTCAATAATACATCGTAGTTCTATGTATTCACAGAATGCGAATTCTATCTCTCTGTGTTCACTGTTCATAAATGTCATCTTATCTAGCTATTACAGACATGTCAATTCGTAGTTTGAAAATATTTTCTGCAGAAAAACAAGTATCCGATTCTTGAATTTGTGATTATTTACAGGATTGTTTTGAAACCGAAAATAATATTGACTGGTTGCATATTGCATAATTTACGTATAGATTCAGGATGATGTTTAAGAATATTTAGAATTGGATCATTTTAATGTTTTATTTTATGAAGGCAATAGGAAAGAAGAACTTAATGGAATCATCAAAATAAATTACTGTTCGTTGACCACCGAGGTTGAAATTACCTTTTACTTCCTTAAGTAGTGAGACATGTTCCTATATACAGTATTTTCATAATGTTGCTAACAAAAAAATGCTGAAATATGGATCTACATTTGTGTATCTAATATTTTTTCTTGAGTTAAGGTACATAATACGAATGAGTGTGTTAGTGGTATGAACTATAAAATTATGAAAAGAGGATTGTATTTTATTAATATATTTTGAACTATTAAAATAATTTGTTCATCAGCCTCTAGCAACTCAAATATCAGGAATAAATGGACAATCTGCTATCATTGTCTCCAGCTTTGCTCTAGACATTTCGATGATACTTTCCCTATTAATTTAAATGATAATTTTTGGAGCATTAAAGCATTGAAAATTGCTCATTTAGTCTTGATAAATAAACTATTATTTGAATTGAAATTCCGTCATGATGCAGTTCTATCGTAACAATCCATTGATATCATTTCCAACTCTGAGAACGCAATACTTTCGGAGATATAATTTGTCAAAGTTTGAACATGGTTAAAATGGAAAACTTTTCTGAGCTCAAATATTTCAAATGTATCATTTCTATGAAGTTAATTCATTCAAAAGTTACGAAATATATTTGAATAAATAATTTCCAAAATATTTTCGATTCAGTAACAATCAGTTTGTACAGAAAACAGGGAAAAATACCTATACATTCAAGTACTTTCAGTATTCATGAAATATTCCCAATATTTTCCCTCAACGAAATTCCCGATGGATACGATTTTATCCAGAATACGCCCCGTTATCGAATGTAGCGCTGAATAGCGCATCCCACTACCCAAACCCTGGATAGAGACAGCACGCATAGAACGATTTCAAAATTGCATCCCCATCAACTGATAGGCAAGTCCAATGTCTATGTACTCGGGCCTATGTACAATTCTATGTACTTGTCGGCCATTTACCAACAACCCTGCCTTTGCAAAATCAGGGAAAAGGTTCAGTGCATAGCTAACTGCGTTTGAAATCCCTTCAACATACCCCTTTCACCTAGCCTATACCTACAGTTTTAAATTTACGAAAAAATCAGACTAAACAAAATCAACACTGTAAGTCTAAAAGATTGAAACGTTAAGTGCATGATGGCCATCTTAGATTTGTGTGTGCGGTGCCTAGATCATTCCGAAATCGAGTGTGCCTTGTCCGAATCATCCCTTGGTTTTTGTTTTGCATCCTGTACTACGGTTACATCCTTCTTCATCTTAAGTTTTGGTTTGGTTCAGAATTCCAGCGCATGCTTGTTAAATATGGCAACCATTTGGTAAACTCACTTCAGATCTATATTGGGCCAATGCATAGAAACTATATTGGGCCGATATTGATATCCAATATTGGCACTTCATTGTAAAATGTCAACATGTTGTTATTGGCCCAATGTAGATAAACTATCTTGGGCCGATATTGATAATCAATATTGGTGCTTCATTGTAAAATGTCAACATGTCGTTATTGTCCCAATGTTGATAAACTATATTGGGCCGATATTGATCATCAATATTGGTGATTCATTGTAAAATGTCAACATGTTGTTATTGGGACAATGTAGAAAATCTATATTGGGCCAATGCATAGAAACTATATTGGGCCGATATTGATATCCAATATTGGCACTTCATTGTAAAATGTCAACATGTTGTTATTGGCCCAATGTAGATAAACTATCTTGGGCCGATATTGATAATCAATATTGGTGCTTCATTGTAAAATGTCAAAATGTCGTTATTGGCCCAATGTTGATAAACTATATTGGGCCGATATTGATCATCAATATTGGTGATTCATTGTAAAATGTCAACATGTTGTTATTGGCCCAATGTAGAGAAACTATACTATGCCGATATTGATAATCAATATTGGTGCTTCATTGTAAAATGTCAACATGTTGTTATTGGGTCAATGTAGAAAAACTATATTGGGCCAATACATAGAAACTATATTGGACTGATATTGATATCCAATATTGGTGCTTCATTGTAAAATATCAACATTTTGTTATTGGGCCAATGTTGAAAAACTATATTGGCCCAATACATAGAAACTATATTGGGCCGATATTGGTAGCCAATATTGGTGCTTCATTGTAAAATGTCAACAATTTGTTATTGGCCCAATATAGAGAAACTATATCAGGCCAATATATAGAAACTATACTGGGCCAATATTGATATTCAATATTGGTACTTCATTGTAAAATGTCAACATGTTGTTATTGGCCCAATGTGGAAAAACTATATTGGGCCAATACATAGAAACTATATTGGACCGATATTGATAACCAATATAGGTGCTTCATTGTAAAATGTCAACATTTTGTTATTGGCCCAATGTAGAGAAACTATATTGGGCTATTATATAGAAACTATAATAGGCTGATATTGATATCCAATATTGGGCCAATAACAAAATGTTGACATTTTTCAATGAAGCACCAATATTGGTTATCAATATCGACCCAATATAGTTTCTATGTATTGGCCCAATATAGTTTCTCTACATTGGAGCGATAACAAAATGTTGAATTTTTGCAGTGAAACACAAATATTGGTTATCGATATCGGCCCAATATAGTTTCTATGTATTGGCCGAATATAGTTTCTCTACATTGGGTCAATAAAAAAAATGTTGACATTTGACAATGGAGTACCTACCAATATTGGATATCAATATCAGCCCAATATAGTTTTTCTATATTGTCCAAATATAGTTTCTATGTATTGGACCAGTATGGCTCCAACATATTGGCCCAATAACAAAATTTTGACATTTTGCAATACTGCTAATATCGGCCAAATATAGTGTCTATACAGGGTGTTTTCAAAGGTAAGTCTTTTTTTTAACAGAAGGTAGAACTCATCAAAATAAATTATTTCACCATTTGTTAGTTTGTATGCGACCTTGGGATTAGGTGTTTACAATGGTTAAAAGCGTGAAGACAGAGCCTTACATGGAAATTCGGGGGTGGATAGCAGCCCTATCATGAATATTTTTGATTTTTGGAGAAATGATAAATTTTGCTGCGTTCTATGAAAAAAAAAAGACTCACCTTTGAATACACCCTGTATATATTGGCCAAATATAGGTTCCATCTAGTTTCCAATATTCTATACACTGGCCGAATAATAAAAGGTTAAACACTTACACATTATTTGAACAGATGTGTTTCTCTCATATAAACTATACTCTATCGGAGGTCTGCAATGGTTCCAGTGGAGAGTTGGACATATTGATTGAAGAATAAAGATGTATTCAAAAAAACATATATTTCTTTTTACCAACGGTAGGGTACATATATTTTACATAATTATTTTCTTCGCTCAATATTTCCTCGAATGGTATCTGCAAAGTAGATTATGTTAGAGTGAGGAAAGAAAACCAAAAAATTTACCATGGTAAATTATGTTGTCCATTCTCCTGTATTGGACACTCTTAATTCAAAGTTACCATGGTAAATTCGAATTAAGTGTCCAATACAGGAGAATGGACGACATGATTAACCATGGTAAATTCGATTAAGGGTGTCCAATACAGAAGAATGGACAATAGAACATACGCGCAAAAGCTTTTGACTTCTCGTCAGTGCTTGAACCAATTTTTTTTTCGTGATTTTTTTTTAATTTCCTGGAGGCGCTGTTCTTAAAATTTTTTTTTTCGTCATTTTTTTCAAATTTTCTAGGAGTACGGTTCTTACAGAATTTCAAACACGTCTTTGTGTTGATTTTCTACTACTAGTTACCAAGCTTCAATTCAATCGAATATTTATTTTTCGAGTTATCAAGGAAACAATATTCCAGGTGGATATAACTCGGAAACCGTTAAACCGATTATGCCCAAAAACGAACTCAAGTCTCCCTTTCGGATACGCAACCTATCCTGAAAATTGCAAGTCCCTATCTCCTTTGGTTCAAAAGTTATCGAGGCAACGGTCACCCATCTACTGAACTCACACAAGAATGCTCGAATCTCCAACAATATTCAACCGATCGTGTTAAAACTTGAAACTTGGCAGTAGAGTTAGGTAATGAACGCTCTTGCAAAATTTCAGCAATTTCAAACATACAGTTACTGATATATAGAATTTTTTTTTTATTTTCAATCTGAGAAAAAACTTTAATTACAACAAATTGTGACTTGCTATAGGCACAAATAACTTTTTTTAGTTGCAACAAGTTCGCGTGTTATCTGATAAAAAGTAGCCTATCACAAGCTAGCAAAGTTAATTGTAGTAAGTATTTCATTTTTATTCAGAATAACTGACTTTATTGACTTGATCCAAGTAGCATGTGTTACTTGATAGAAAATCCAGCTAAACACCAGAACTAAAAATGCTATTCGGTGTAAGTAACGTTTGAACGTACCCTTATCATAATGTTTTCATATCGCAAGTAATTTTGTTACTGCTGTTAGTAAGAACCTCTGTCTGTTACAAGTAACTTTTTCACTTAGATCAAATAAAACGTTTGTGTTGGCAAGTACATATTTTGTTTACGTTAAGAGACACTCTTACTTAGCCCAAGTACACATTGTCAAAAATTTAGAGGTAAGTCAAACCTTTCAGTTTTTTAGTAAAATGTTCATATATAAATGCATATTGAATGGTTTATTTCTGGGTTTTCTCTCCCAAACTCTGAAAAATATCTGTTAAATAAAAATTCATTATTTTGTGAATTGCTTCTGCGTAATAATGACAAGATATTTGTCAGAAGCAATAAATCGAACAATGTTGCCTAACAAACAATATCGACACAACATCAACGATGATACAACTAAATTTCGTAACGTTTCGGAGTCTAAATCAGACTCCTTCGTCAGACACTTAACGAAAACCTTCAGAATTAGTTTTTGTTGATGTAGCTATTCTGAAATTCGAGACGAAGAAGTCTGATTTAGACTTCGAATCGTTACGAAATTTGCTTGGACAATTCTCGAATTTCAGAATAGCTACATGAACAAAAAATAATTCTGAAGATTTTCGTTAAGTACGTCTGACGAAAGAGTATGATTCAGACTCCGAAACGTTAAGAAATTTAGTTTTTCTATCGTTGATAATGTGTCGTTATTGTTCGATTAATTGCTTCTGACAAATATCTTGTGTTTATTACGCAGAAGCAATTCACAAAATAATACATTTTTATTCAACAGATATTTTTCAGAGTTTGAGAGAGAAATCCCAGAAAGAAACCATTTAATTTGCATATATATTTGAAAATTGTACTAAAACACTGAAAGGTTTGACTTACCTCTAAATTTTCCACTTAATATTCCCATTGCTGGAAGATATCTTCGTAATCCATTTTAGGAAAATACAATAAACATGCACAAGTAAAAGTGGAGAAATTTAACACTAAACGTATAAATATAACCGCAGACTCTGTTCGAAAGAACATCTCGATTAACTCTCGTAATCAATCAGTGAAACACAACTCGACGATACCGATGGGGTGCGATTTCAACCATTCTTTATAGATGATGATTCCTTTGACCTTTACGCTCTGAATTCTGACCAGATGTAAAATCTAACGGCTATCTTCAAACGATCAACGAGATCGGGTGCTCTTCGGCTCAGATCGGTTACTTTACGAATATTTTTTACACTTATTATAATAAACACTGGTACCTTCCCCAAGTCGATGTTTGAATATGCCAAATAACTTTGTTATTCGCTGCCGATGAAAATGCGTAAGCGAAAAAGTAACTTGTGATAAGTGAATTGAATGCTTGGCTTGTAAACGCAGATTATTTATCATTAGCAAACAAAATTTAAATAACAGCGCTATTCGGATTCAATAACTTTTTAAGTGGTATTAAGAAAAACAGTTACTTCTAACAATTGTCAATTTTTAGGTGAACGTGTCTGTTTACGATAAATATATGATTATCTGCAGCAAATAGATGTTTGTTTATCGCTGATAAAAATTTATTTATCTCAAGTAAAACGTAGTCAAGTGAAAAAAGTTACTTGTAACTTTTTTCTCAGTGTACGAACTATCTTGCAGTAAAATGCATTACGGTCCAATGTTACGAAGAATGATTTAATAAAAAACCAAAAGATGAATATTAAGAACAGAGTTTTTGAGAATAGCGATATTGAATCAGAAAATAAAAATAATACTAATAAAACTAATAAGAAGGTTCAAGAAGGCACTGATAAGAAAGGAAAGAAAATAATAAAAACCAAACAAAATCCTATCCTGAAAGATGAAAAAAAGATATCGTTCCAGTAAAAACTAAAGGAAAAAACATTGGAAACTAGACAAGGTTCAAAACAGAAAGCCCAGAGAAAGAAAGCTACACTGAGAAAAAACTTTAATTACAACAAATGAAAATTGTGACTTGCTATAGACACAAATAACTTTTTTTAGTTGCGACAAGTTCGCGTGTTATCCGATAAAAAGTAGCCTATCACAAGCTAGCAAAGTTAATTGTAGTAGGTATTTCATTTTTATTCAGAATAACTGACTTTATTGACTTGATCCAAGTAGCATGTGTAACTTGATAGAAAATCCAGCTAAACACCAGAACTAAAAATGCTATTCGGTGTAAGTAACGTTTGAACGTACCCTTATCATAATGTTTTCATATCGCAAGTATTTTTGTTACTGCTGTTAGTAAGAACCTCTGTCTCTGTTACAAGTAACTTTTTCACTTAGATCAAATAAAAAGTTTGTGTTGGCAATTACATATTTTGTTTACGTTAAAGAGACACTTTTACTTAGCGCAAGTACACATTGTCAAAAATTTAGAGGTAAGTCAAACTTTTCAGTTTTTTAGTACAATGTTCATATATAAATGCATATTGAATGGTTTATTTCTGGGTTTTCTCTCCCAAACTCTGAATAATATCTGTTAAATAAAAATTTATTATTTTGTGAATTGCTTCTGCGTAATAAAGACAAGATATTTGTCAGAAGCAATAAATCGGACAATGTTGCCTAACAAACAATAACGACACAACATCAACGATTAAACAACTAAATTTCCTAACGTTTCGGAGTCAAATCAGAGTCCTTCGTCAGACACTTAACGAAAATCTTCAGAATTATTTTTTGTTGATGTAGCAATTAGGAAATTCGAGACGAAGAACTCTGATTTAGACTTCAAAACGAATAGCTACATGAACAAAAAATAATTCTGAAGATTTTCGTTAAGTACGTCTGACGAAAGAGTATGATTTAGACTCCGAAACGTTACGAAATGTAGTTGTTTTATCGTTGATGTTGTGTCATTATTGTTTGTTAGGCAACATTGTTCGATTTATTGCTTCTGACAAATATCTTGTGTTTATTACGCAGAAGCAATTCACAAAGTAATACATTTTTATTTAACAGATATTTTTCAGAGTTTGGGAGAGAAATCCCAGAAAAAAACCATTTAATTTGCATATATAATTGAACATTGTACTAAAACACTGAATGGTTTGACTTACCTCTAAATTTTCCACGTAATATTCGAACCCCCATTGCTGGAAGATATCTTCGTAATCCATTTCAGGAAAATACAATAAACATGCACAAGTAAAAGTGGAGAAATTTTACACTAAACGTATAAATATAACCGCAGACTCTGTTCGAAAGAATATCTCGATTAACTCTCGTAATCAGTGAAACACAACTCGACGATACCGGCGGGGTGCGAATTCAACCATTCTTTATAGATGATGATTCCTTTGACCTTTACGCTCTGAATTCTGACCAGATGTAACATCTAACGGCTATCTTCAAAGGATCAAAGAGATCGGGTGCTCTTCGGCTCAAATCGGTTACTTTACGAATATTTTTTACACTTATTATAATAAACACACGTACCTTCCCCAAGTCGATGTTTGAATATGTCAAATAACTTTGTTATTCGCAGCTAATGAAAATGCGTAAGCGAAAAAGTAACTTGTGATAAGTGAATTGAAAGCTTGGCTTGTAAACGCAGATTATTTATGATTAGCAAACAAAATTTAAATAACAGGGCTATTCGGATTCAATAACTTTTTAAGTGGTATTAAGTAAAACAGTTACTTCTAACAATTGTCAATTTCTAGGTGAACGTGTCTGTTAACGATAAATATATGATTATCTGCAGCAAATAGATGTTCGCTTATCGCTGATAAAAATTTATTTATCTCAAGTAAAACGTAGTCAAGTGAAAAAAGTTACTTGTAACTTTTTTCTCAGTGTAGAAAAGGAAAAAAAATTAAAATGTCAATGATGATAGCGAAACCGAGGGTAAAGAAGAAGATGTTTTGCATACGCTGAAATGTTTAATTTTGTTAACAAAATGTAATTATGTTGATTTTGGAATATTAAGGAATATGTTGAGTTTTGTTTTTTTTATAAAAAGTGTATTTCTTCATCATTCAATTTAATTTTGTGATGTTTTGTTTAATATATCAGTGATTTAAGCTGCAAAATGTTTTTATTTTTCCTTTCAAAAAGCAATTTTCAACTCTCCCCAAACTGCGGTTCGAGTGTCCCTAAGGGTGGGGAGAGTTGACTCATATCCTATTTTTCATTCAAATAGATATAACATATTTTAGTACTATGATATCGAAAAAGTAATTATGCATGAGTGATCCTAAATTAATAACATACTTTATTTTATAATAATTGAGTCACTAAGACTCATTTCTAAGAAAATACGTTACTTTAAACAAAAAGCGGTTCAACTCTCCCGTACTTCCCCTAACACAACTTGATTTAAAAATATTTCGAACTAACTGAAACGTCTGTGATCTTTATATATAAAAAAAGATATATTAATTTCGAAGTTTAGGTGTAAAATCGAAAAACATTTTCAGTTCAAATGAAAAACATATTTGTCCAAATATCGACTCACGTGCCTTATTGTCGGCCTTAAAACTTCCTATTAGAAATGTTTGTATATTATTAAAAAAATAATTAAAAAAGAAAATAAAAAAAATCGAGAAGGAAACTCGTGAATTATATAAAGTATAAAATTGTTAGTTAAAATTGTTAAAAATTTCCTGATTGTGACTAAACACCGACCAAACTTCGACAACTCTACCGAAATAGACATCAGAATTATTCCAGGACCTAAGACTTCTCACAGAAAACACAAGGGGTAAGTTAGACGTCAAAAAACAACAAAATATTACAAAATGGCTGAAAACTAAAACCTATTCGAAATAACGCAATTTCGGTAATAGAATTTGTACAAAGTTTAATTTTCAGCCATTTTAGTATGCATGGTAATTTTCCTATAATCAATTTCCAATAAATGTACAACCCTCCATCCCCCCTAACTTATTATAATTCAGTATATAACTGTTTCATCGGCATTATATATGCATATATATATATATAATTCTGCTGCGCATGCCTTGTTTTTTCGAAATTTCCAAAAATCGGCTTGTAGGTTATAAATTCGAAATGTCGATTCTGGCTGGGTTTGAACGACTTCAGTGCGATTGTCCAAAATGGCCGCCGTGACGTAACGCTACCCCTCGCCGAAACTGGCCAATGGCGAATGGGGATTCGCTGCAATTTTGTTTTTATAAATTTGATGTATTTATTGCTACGCCACACCCTGGTTTATTAATGTTTTTCGAACGGGAATTGTTGAATTGTAATTCGAATTCAGATTTGGACTGATTCGTTAAAAATCGGACAACAAAATGGCCGACGCATTGTTACCATTAATTTTTTCGGAAGCTGTGCAAACATTTGATTGGAATTTATCGAATTTTCATTATTTCGATTAATTATTAATTTATCTACGTTCGTGTTCATTTGAAATTTTAATGAACACAAAAACCTGCCTGTTATACAAAAAAAGGGGGAAAGCCCTGTGGAAGGAGCCTTGGAGCTCTTGTTCAATTTTTGATAAGCCATATTTCCGATTCTTTTGATAGAACTGTAAAAATTAAGAAATTAAATTCAAATGATAGTTCATTTATCAAAATTAAATGAGCAATCTACAATGCTTTAATCTCGTGGAATGGGTTGTTGCAACTTGCACTCGGTGCATAGTTTTCACAACTTGAAATACCTAAGGAAAGTATCATCCGAATGTCTAGAGTCTAGAGCAAGGCTGGAGACCGTCATAGCAGATTGCACATTTATTCTTGATATTTGAATAGTTATAGGCTGACAAACAAATTATTTCAATAGTTTGTTTCATTTTTTGGAAGATTAAATACGTATTTTATATTCTTGTTTTTCGTTATTTGAAAATTCATCTCATTTTACGATAAAATATATCAATAAAGTAGAATCCTCTTTTCTTAATTTGATATTTCATACCACTAACACATTCATTCTGTATTATGACCTTTAACTCAAGAAATAATATTTAATACACAAATGTAGATCCATATTTCACCATTTTGTTGCTAGCACCTTTATGAAAGTACTGTATATAGGAATACATCTCAGTACTTAAGGAAGTAAAAGATAATATTAACCTCGGTGGTCAACGAACAATAATTTCTTTAAATGATTCCATTATGTTGTTCTTTCCTATTGCCTCCACAAACTACATCAATGAAATGATCCAATTCTGAATCTTCTGAAAAATCATCCCCAATTTTTATACATAAATTATTCAATATGCAACAAGTCAATATTATTTTCGGTATCAAAACAGTCTTGTATATGTTCACAAATTCAAGATTCGCATACTTATTTTCCAACACAAATTATTTTCAAAGTACGAATTATAAACAAACTAGAACAGAAATAAATTTGATATGTCTCTAATAGCTAGATAAGATAACATTTATGAACAGTGAACACAGATAGAATACATACAGATAGTATTCGCATTCTAAAAAAATGGGTTCAAGCCTTGTGGACAGGAGCTTTCTGGCGCTCTAGTTTAAACAGACAAATTATATCTCCGAAAGTATTGGTTTCTCAGAGTTGGGAATTATATCAATGTATTCTTATGATAGAACTGCATCATAAAGGAAATTCAATTCAAATGAGAGTTTATTTATCAAGATTAAATGAGCATTCTGAGAATGAGAACTGCACCATGGAAGAAATCAAATTAAATCTGGTCAATTTTGCCCAATAACGAACTTAACCGAGATATTCATCTCCCTAACCTCCTCTGAAAATATTTCAACTACCTAGCTCATTCCGTTCGAGAGTTATTGTAAAAAAACTTTTATTAAATTTTCAAAATTTGTTTTCGACACTTTGCGGTAATCTGGTCAATACAAAACTCCACATGCGTATAAAGGTCATGATTCTACAATTTGATGCTAAATTTCAGAAAGATCGAGAGATCATTTCGGAAATATTCATAAAAAATATTTTTACTAAAATCGGCCATAACTCCGAAACCGCTTGATGGATTTCACCCATTAACGAGCTCGTCCGAGATATTTACGCTACAAACCCACCTTGCAAATTTCAATCCGCTAACTCCTTTCGTTCGAGAGTTATCGTGCCTACGGCCGGCCGGCTGTCCGGACAGAATCGATTTCGACCTCGGATTCTTGATCAGTGAGTCGAACCAAATCGTTGGAGACCATTTTCAGCCAAAAATTCCATAATTACAGACATTTGGGCAAATTGATAAGCACTCTGTTCCGAGGAACTAGAGCGCCAAAAAAACAAGTTTCGTATGACAATTGCCCAAAACAGGTTTAAAGTACCTACAAATAGTAGATATTCCAACACATGTATGAAAGAAGAGAAGTAATAATGAAAAATTACCTTGTAATCGTATCTCTCGAACTACAGAATTATGCTTTCAATATTTACGTAATATTTTCAAACATTTTTGGGTGAGGTCCCCGTTGCATCGCTAAAATACGAGTATTTCAACCCCAATATTTTTGAAGTTATTATATTCCCTGCTGTCAGTCCCGTCATAAATTGAGAGCACTGAGCATTCTATGTCTATGGATGAAAAGCAGTATCACTACTCTCAGATCTCTTACTTCATGTTCCGTTCCGAAATGTAAGACTTTTCTGAGAAAAACTAATTTCGGAGCAAACAACTGAGATTTTTCTCACTTCGCTCACATTTCGGAATACACTTTATTCTCATAAGTCTTCGATTGACTAGATAATGTCATGTCTCAGGAAAATAAGAAGACATTATGATAATTCATACATAGAATAATTATATCATTCTGTGAAAACGTAGAAATACGATTTACTATTGAAATTTTGAAAAATAATATCTCCGAAAGTATTAGCTTGTTAGAGTTAAAAATGATATCATTGGATTTTTATGGTAAAACTTCTTATTGAAAAAAAATTAATTTGGAATTTTTTTTGTAAAAAAAAAATGTTTTTTTGTTACTCCGAAACCATCTGTCCGATCTTTTGATAGATGCAATCTTTCTTAGAAATATGGTTAGCGTAAGTCACGAGAGAAACATGGAAAATGAATTATTGCGCCGGTGAGCGTCCCATGGCCCGCGCACAGAGCAGCTTCTGCGCAGTCCGGTGACTCCACACCGTTACACTCCCCTCACCCACAGAAAAAAAAAATTGTAAAATTTTCTTTTTGGCGCGCTGTTCTGTGAACATGCTTATCAATTTACCCAAATGTCAAATGCCAAGAAAGCCGGCCGTTCCGCCGTAGGAACGATTACGCTCGAACGCAATAAGCTAGAGAGTTGAAATTTTCAGAGTAGGTTTGGAGTCCAAATGCGCAGGCTAAGTTCGTTAATGGGTAAAATTCACCGTGTGGTTTCAGAGTTATAGCCATCTGAAATTTTGTTTTGCCAATTACTCGAAGAATACAGATCTGACCGAATTAAAGTGCGGCAGTTAGGTGAAAAATACTGACAGTAAAACTTATACAAAATTATGTGAGGATCACGCTACTGAAAAATTAAAAAAAAATATAAAAAAAAAATCTGTATCTCAGGAACTATCAGTCAGATATCGTTGAAATTTTGCGAGAGCCTTCAAAACCTTTTTTCTCATTAAAGTTCTGAATTTGAACTCGATCGGATCTATATTGGTGAGGATATCACGGAAATATCGAAATATTCCTTCGATCTGAGTATACTGGTCCACTGTTTTTATATTCGACCAAACAAATAATCAACAGTTTGTTTGATTTTTGACAAAAGTCGAAAAAGGAAAACTATAGAAGGATGTAATCATAAGGTGTTTGCATAGATCTTTATTATTACTGTTCTGTGATCGTATGTCTTTATTCTCTATGCTCAAGTTAAAGTTATCATGTCTGACATGTGACATGACAAACAAATCACTTTGTTTTGTAGATTTGTAGATTATGGAATATAACATAACTCGGTATGAAATGAATATCGATTTCAAGATTTTCAAGTTTCAAATATTCCAATATAACCTAACATGGCTGGATACACGGCGTCGACCCCCAGATTTTAATTTATAGGGACAAAATGCTGCCACGGAATGGAAAATTTTGAAAACATCCTTCACACTTCATAGATTATTTAATAGCGACCGAACAGCACGAAGTTCAGGATCCAATAAAGTTGTCCATACTCAGAAAAATTATTGGTACAGAAGCTGCAAGAATTAAGGTAGAAACAGACTATGCCCACGTACGCCACGTACGCGACGCAACGCGATATCTGGACCCTTGAATTTATTTGCCAAGAAACACACTACACCGACGCTATCATACGCAACGCTATCCCACGCGGCCCACGCAACGCGATATCCGCCGATCCAGATCGACGGGGGAAGGTGTAGGGGATTGTAGATGCCAAGGTGGCGTAGATTAGTGTGTTTCTATAGAAATTTACATTCGAAACACGTCAGTTAGATTTTGAAAAGATGGCAGATGAACAATTCATCGATTTAATTAAGAATTACGAGGTAATTTACAATATTAAATCCGCGGAATATCGCGATGCTACATTGAGAAATGCAGCATGGGAAGAAATAGCCCAGAAAATTGGCAAACCTGGCAAGTACCTACCTGTTACTATAATTTTCTAAAACATATTTGTACTGTAAGAATTGGCTACAATATAGGCACGTTTTATACTGAATAATTGAATATGTGTGGGTATTTCTGTAGCAAGTACCTACATGCTACTAAATTTGTACTGTATGAATTCGAATTGGGTAGGTTATGTAAGTATATATACACAGTATAGGTACGTTTAATACTGAATAAATGAATATGTGGGGTATTTCTGTATAATTTAGTTTAAAAAAAGGAGGTAAAAATACGACCCGTATATATTTATATAGATCTAATAGTCCTTCTATATAAATATGATTGTATTACAATTTCATAACGTAGGTAGGTGGTACCTATAAATACTTGTGTATGATATTTTTGCTCGTATTTCTCAATTACCTATTGGATTTTCATATTCCTTTTTTGTTTGCTTATTTATTTATGATATTAATGATTGGTAAAAGTTTATCAAAATGCATTCATTACTTTTTTAGCAAATCACCAAAATAAATGATGCGAATTTAGCCTGTTGTCCTTTAACTCGAAATGTACCTGAACAGGCCATTGAAATACCCGCCACCTTGCTCTCAATATCCCAAATGCGTTTTCCACGATTCTTCTGGCCCTAGACAATCGATAATTGAAAATTTTATTCGATTCATTATTGAGCAAAGCATTTTTGCTGTAAGGTCTCAGTAAATATTGTTTAAGGGGAAATGCTTCATCGCCGACTATAATATACGGCAATGGTTCTGATCCTGGCATTAGAGGTCGATCTTCTGGTATGTTCAATTTCTTTTGATCCAATAGTTTACCCAGTGTTGATTTTTCGAAAATTCCCCCGTCACTATTTCTTCCGTAGGAGCCCACGTCTATCACTACAAATTTGTAATGGGCATCTACCAAAGCAAGAAGAACTATGGAATTTTGACCTTTGTAGTTCCAATAATTTGAGCCGCCTTTAATTGGACACTTTATGTTCACGTGTTTACCATCTAGAGCTCCTATGCAGTTTGGAAAATTCCAAAAGCGGTTAAAATCATTTGCTATTCGTTTCCACATTTCCGCTGTGGGTTGCGGCATCACGATAGGTCCAAGATGTTTCCAAATCGCTTCACAAACCTCCTGCACAATTATACGTATAGTAGAAAAACCCATGCGATAACTGAATCCAATGCTCCGAAATTAATTACCCGTAGCTAGGAATCTGTAAAATAAATAATACAAATTTTTAAAAATTAGGTATGTTTAGGGCTAGATGATGCTGTGTGAATAGTAAATAACACAGTGAATATTTCCATATGGGAATATAGGGCTTCTTTTGGTTTGCAATTGAGACGGTCCAAGAACCGTTCAAAGTAGTCACACAGTCGTTTATTGTAATTGGACCTGGGTGAAACCTTTCATACGCTGCGTTTGTCCCACTATTTGGAACCCATTCGGTACCTACTGTCCCTACTACGAACCAAAACTTAGGCCTACACTATAATTTCAGCATTATCGACTTTGTATGAGGCTCGAATAGACAATGGTACACTGAAAGAAAAATATAATAACAGCAATGAGAAAATTCATATACTATATGCCTCAACAAAACTTTCTATTTCTCACAGTTCGCCTTGATTTACTACGATTCAGTTAATAATGGCTATATGATTTAATCCTTCATAACAGGAATAATACCGTTTTACAGCAAGTATTGAAGTGATTATACTATAGTCGAACTTTTATATTACTGGTTTTGAAACTTTGGCTCACTACCGTAGTAAACTTAAATAACTGCGTTTGTAAATTGTAACTTGTAACGTTTTATTTTTGACTCAGGCGAGGGTTTGTTTGTGTTTTGTTTGCGATGAGGTTATCGTGTTTGTTGACATCGAATTTGAGGTTGGATCTCAGTGGTACCAATCGACGCACAAGAAATATCGCATTCGAGAGCCGAATAAGTTGGCAATATTATTTCATAGTGACAGTCTGAAAGTTTGTGAGGGTCTGCGCCAGTCAGGGACATGAGGTCGTCCATTTTGTCAACACTCGAAGGAGGAGCAGTAGGTTCGGCGTATTTTCGGAACTTAGTGAGAATTGGTGATTTCTTCTTAGTTGGATATAGTTTCGAAAATCGAATTAGGAGTGAGGGTTACATTGGTTTGATTTGGGAAGATAACAGGTACCTTGCATTCGTCTCGAAAGAGGATCTAACGACCTTTCTGCAAATCTAAGAGTTGAACACGTGAACGATCTTGGCGACTTTGACAGGTATGTGTTGGATGTTTTATTCTCGTCATTTCTAGTGGAAACAATTCAGGTCGTAATTATATTTCTATATCCAGAACATCGCTGTGTGCCTGAAGAATTATTTGGTGGAGGCACGGCCAGATTTGGTATTCGAAGCAAACGTGTGCGAGACAACCCCGAACATCAGGGTATGTACGAATTCTATAACTATTGCATAACAACGAATAAATGTTCTGATTAATATTCTGATAACCGAAATTATTATGTGTTGGGAAAATTCATTTGTTTCTTATCCGAGAGAAGTCACTAATGGTTTCTTTTCTGTCATCAGGGTTTTTGAGGCAGCCCGAGTTTTTATGGTAGCACGAGTTTCTATGGTAGCACGAGTTTCTATGGTAGCACGAGTTTTAATGGTAGCACGAGTTTTTATGCCAGCACGATTTTTATGTCAAGAGGAATAGCACGATTTTTATGTATGGAAGAGAAGGATTTTTATGTCAGGAAGAGTAACACTGAGGCATTCGAGTATATACAAGGTGGTCCATAAGTAACGCTGGGAGTCAGCCAACGTAGGGTAACAGATCACGAGTGTATATACAAGGTGGCCAGTAAGCAACGCTGTGGGACATTCAATCGAGGGTTGCAGACTACGAGCACACAGAGAAAGAGGACAGTATTGCGAGACCATCAATGCAGTACTACGTTCAGGAATAAGGATAATCAGCACGCAAGTTATAGGAAACATATCTCGAAACATATCTTATACCTGCTATATATATAACGTGAACTTATTATCATCAATTATATGAATTATTATTGTTGTTGTAAAGCGGAAATTGGGGAAAGATTTGTGGTAGTCATATATGATCATAGATAAGAAACGTGGATGCGCCTGAGCTCAAGCGACGCGTGTTTGAATCAAATAATAATATTATCTACGTACAATTTCCGCCACCCTTATTCAGGGTTTCACAGTAGTTTTACTTTATTGAAGCTAAAGACCTGGGTTGTAAGCTACTGGAATAAATGGTTTGTTTTTAGCGTGAATATTCTTTTGGTGGATTTAGGAATTATTACATTACGCTGGGGTATCTGGGAGACTTAAATTTACCTGGCGCCCATTTACTAGGTTCCCTTTTTAGAAACCCACTCCCATCTCCACTGGAGCTAGACCGCGGATCCCCGAGTTCTAGTAGCTCCGAATTTAACCACTGCGACTTGGGAACAGTCGTATGTCGTTATAAATTGGCGCCCAACGTGGGGCCATATCCAACGTGGGGCTCGATAGTATTGTTCATGATATTTAGCTAGATAACGTGGGGCCCGACCCGATGTAACGTAGGTCTGATTCGGTTGTATATATAGTATTGTTCTTTATATTTGACCCAATTTTTTTAGGGAACTTGCTTTATTTTGCTTTAGTATTTCTAGTCATTTTGCTTCTTGGCCTATATCTGTCTTGTCTCGTCCTAATTTATTGAAAATTATTTTTATACCATTTTATTTTATCTCTAGCGATTGTCGGTCAGAGTCGAGTTTGGAAGTGTATTTGAGTAGAAGTTTGAATTGTGGTAGTTGTCTTGTGCTCAAATATTTTATTTTTGTGTAGATTGTTTTGAGCTTTGTACAAGAAAAATATTGGAGACCTTACCCTGGGTTAGATAGGACCAATTAGAATTGACGATAGAATTTCGCCGTGGACGGATGGAGTACATGGTCGGAGAATGCATGAAAATTGAGGGTAATTGCTGGATGGATGGAGTAATGAGAGTAGAAGAGGATTTCCGGAAAGACTGTGATGTATGATTGGGTATTGGATGAGGTATGATTCTGGGTAATAATTGGATGAGAAGGGTATGTTTGTTGTGATTGAGGACGTAGGAATGATTGGGTATGAGTGGATTGCTTCTTCCTTCAGGAATACTTGATTTGAGTGGGCTCCTATTTGTGGAAACATTTTTATATCTATCCACTTTCATTTGTGAGTTATGTAGACCTTTTATATTATTTTTTTTAGATCCTATATATTTTAATCCTCAAGTGAAATTTACTAGGTAAATTTCTTCAAGTGAGGGGGGATTTTGTAACGTTTTATTTTTGACTCAGGCGAGGGTTTGTTTGTGTTTTGTTTGCGATGAGGTTATCGTGTTTGTTGACATCGAATTTGAGGTTGGATCTCAGTGGTACCAATCGACGCACAAGAAATATCGCATTCGAGAGCCGAATAAGTTGGCAATATTATTTCATAGTGACAGTCTGAAAGTTTGTGAGGGTCTGCGCCAGTCAGGGACATGAGGTCGTCCATTTTGTCAACACTCGAAGGAGGAGCAGTAGGTTCGGCGTATTTTCGGAACTTAGTGAGAATTGGTGATTTCTTCTTAGTTGGATATAGTTTCGAAAATCGAATTAGGAGTGAGGGTTACATTGGTTTGATTTGGGAAGATAACAGGTACCTTGCATTCGTCTCGAAAGAGGATCTAACGACCTTTCTGCAAATCTAAGAGTTGAACACGTGAACGATCTTGGCGACTTTGACAGGTATGTGTTGGATGTTTTATTCTCGTCATTTCTAGTGGAAACAATTCAGGTCGTAATTATATTTCTATATCCAGAACATCGCTGTGTGCCTGAAGAATTATTTGGTGGAGGCACGGCCAGATTTGGTATTCGAAGCAAACGTGTGCGAGACAACCCCGAACATCAGGGTATGTACGAATTCTATAACTATTGCATAACAACGAATAAATGTTCTGATTAATATTCTGATAACCGAAATTATTATGTGTTGGGAAAATTCATTTGTTTCTTATCCGAGAGAAGTCACTAATGGTTTCTTTTCTGTCATCAGGGTTTTTGAGGCAGCCCGAGTTTTTATGGTAGCACGAGTTTCTATGGTAGCACGAGTTTCTATGGTAGCACGAGTTTTAATGGTAGCACGAGTTTTTATGCCAGCACGATTTTTATGTCAAGAGGAATAGCACGATTTTTATGTATGGAAGAGAAGGATTTTTATGTCAGGAAGAGTAACACTGAGGCATTCGAGTATATACAAGGTGGTCCATAAGTAACGCTGGGAGTCAGCCAACGTAGGGTAACAGATCACGAGTGTATATACAAGGTGGCCAGTAAGCAACGCTGTGGGACATTCAATCGAGGGTTGCAGACTACGAGCACACAGAGAAAGAGGACAGTATTGCGAGACCATCAATGCAGTACTACGTTCAGGAATAAGGATAATCAGCACGCAAGTTATAGGAAACATATCTCGAAACATATCTTATACCTGCTATATATATAACGTGAACTTATTATCATCAATTATATGAATTATTATTGTTGTTGTAAAGCGGAAATTGGGGAAAGATTTGTGGTAGTCATATATGATCATAGATAAGAAACGTGGATGCGCCTGAGCTCAAGCGACGCGTGTTTGAATCAAATAATAATATTATCTACGTACAATTTCCGCCACCCTTATTCAGGGTTTCACAGTAGTTTTACTTTATTGAAGCTAAAGACCTGGGTTGTAAGCTACTGGAATAAATGGTTTGTTTTTAGCGTGAATATTCTTTTGGTGGATTTAGGAATTATTACATTACGCTGGGGTATCTGGGAGACTTAAATTTACCTGGCGCCCATTTACTAGGTTCCCTTTTTAGAAACCCACTCCCATCTCCACTGGAGCTAGACCGCGGATCCCCGAGTTCTAGTAGCTCCGAATTTAACCACTGCGACTTGGGAACAGTCGTATGTCGTTATAAACTCCGTATTACTATCATAGTAATCTGGTATAACTGCACTTGTAACTTTGTTTTACAACCATAGTAATATTGTATAACTGCATTTTACTGGTCCAGTAAACCTATTTTACCGCTCTCGTAATCTCGTCTTACTGTCTTTATCAGCTTAATTTGCAATTTTAGTTAATTTTTAACTGCCATATTACAAACTGAGCTCATCTGACAGAAAACAATGGCCAATTTAATAATATGTCTGTACTTTAATAAATTTCTAATTTAATATTAAGACAAGCAAATAAATTGGTCAAATTTTTGTGCTACGTTGGCTCAGTCAGTAACATGGCAGTTAAATGAATTAACTAAAGTGCGCAAGTTAACAAAGGCAATCAGAAGAGATTAACCATATTATGAAGAGAATAAATTACATAATATATCTGATAGTTTCTCTAATGATGAAATTGAGTGTCGAAAGTTCAAACCTACCTGCGAAAGATATCAACTCGAATTTTCAAATTGAGAATTCATTTCAAATTGAGAATTCATCATATCGATTAATAAGGCCAGAAGGACTGACTGAATTCAAGGAAACACTCGGCATGAAGCAATTTGTTGACTTCATAGTGTATTCAAATGAGCTAAATTGATACAACTATCTCTGGAACTTTATTTAATTATCTTGGTCGAATTATTCATAACTAGATCTCAATTATACCTACCTGCAAATTATACAATTTCTTTTATGAATTGTAATGGTCTATATTTCTATTTTTTGAAGCAGTATTTTATTCATTTCATATGGAGAACATACTCTCTCCACTGTCTACTGCCAGAATTATATTGGGTGGATATACAAATAAAAACACAGTAGCATAACAAGACATTTTATTGTTAGTAATAATCACATTCTTTGGTTTGAATTAGTAGATATACATACACTGAGAGCCAATACTGGTCGAAATATTTCAAATATAAAGGGTTTTTCATCACAATACCATACTAAAAGACGAACAAATAGATTATTACAGATAAACAAACACTGAGATTAAACTTACTCATATCACGAAAAAAAGATATTCAATTTGAATGAAAAATTAACTGCACACTTTCTCAAATACTGGTAACAAAAATATATTCAAAAAAACAATATTATAGAGCAAACAAAACACATTCCAATGATAAGGAGCAATGGATTCAACAGAAGAACAATAATGTTCTATTTAAAAAAAAGTTGACCTAATCTTTCAATAATTAATTATCCAGAATTTCGAATAAAATTTAATTATCAATCTGATGAGATCAATGGAAATTATTAAATGATTACATACTAGCATTCATTCGATTGATGAATTATTCATTCCGAACGCATGGACGCCATTGTTTCAAGAGCCAACGGCCAATATTGTTATTATGAAAAATCAATGGTTAGTGAATTCAGATTGATGCTCTAATAATAATTAAGAATATAACTTAGCTACCTGTACATTTTTTGACATAGTCTCCTTCCTAATCCCCAACTTTGCAATGAATTCACAACTCTCCATTAGGAACTTAGGAATTCTGCAAACTTCTGTTCCATGTGTGCAGGAAGATTGATTGTAGACACACAAAGCAAAAACGGTTATATTTCAATGTACAAACTAAACACTTTCAAACTACACTATGATGATGCTTGTTGATTAATATCATGAATAAACTACGCATATTTCACAAATTAGTTCAATCGCGTTAGCAGGTGGTCTCAAGTCGAATAGACAAACGATGAGTATTGAGTTTGAGTGGATGCTATGAATCGGGTGGCGCGCAACCCTGCATTCGAGCATAATCGCTTATATTCGACTGGTTTAATGAATCAACATTAACTGCCGTAGTAAATTTATAGAACTAAAGTATCTCGCATAGTATATCTAAATTGTTATGGCTATTGGATGCCGGTTAGAAAACTTTGGTTTACCGTGGCAATTCCACATTTGAATGAGATAATAAAACACTTTCACTGGTGTAATAAGAAAACCGTAGTAAGATCTGTGCAATAACTATAGCAACTCAATTTACTATGTCTATAGTGCTATTTTAATCGAATAGTAAGAAATGTATCAACCCTAGTAAGAATATTTTTGGTAAACCTTTCTCATTGATTCATTTCTTTCAGTGTACATGTGCGCAAAAGCTACTGACTTTATAAGAATTTTTATTATTATTGTTGCAGTTGAAATGTGTAGAGAAAATTGGGGTAAGTTGCGAAATTGCTTCAACAATGCTATGAAACGACGCAAGAAAAAAAGTGGACAAGCTGGGAAAATTATTGCGCCTTGGCGGTTTGAGGAACAGATGTCGTTTTTGAAGCCATATTTAGAAGGCCGTCATACTACCGGAAACCTGGATGCTGCTGTATCTAATGCAAATTCCCCTCTTCTTTCTCCAGAGAGCGTTCCCCTTGAAGAAATTCATTTATTTTCCTCTGATAGCACTCCATCCCACACCAACACTCCCACATCCAATCCATCAAGCAAAAGAAAGGCCAGTTCTAGTAGGGACAATAACTTGGCCGATTTGGTGGAAATTATGAAAAACTCGCACGCAAGAAAAAGTAAAAAACAGGAAATGGATGATTTAGACACATTCTTTTTAAGTATGAGTAAAACGGTAAAGAAGCTCTCAAAGCAGGATCAAATTCAAATTAAAATGATTTTGCTTAAAGCTGTAAGTGAAGCAGAGCTCAAACAAGCAGAGTTGCAACAAAATATCTTGAGAGCACCAGTTACTATTGAGGATCAGATAATCAGCCAAAACCAAGAAAATATAAATTCTTCTTCTGGAAGTTTTTCACAAGCCTACACATCATATTCTTCCCCATCATATTTAGTTGAAATGCCTAAGACTCAAATTTCCGTTGATACTAATCTTGTAAAAAATATTCAACTTTATTACGAAAATATACATTTAGAATAAAATTATCCTAAACAATTTCAATATTTATTGTTTATAATATATTTCATGAGCAGACGAAACATGCAGGCTCTGTGGATCGAAAAAGTAAACTGCCGAACATATAGTTTGCGGAGGCCCAAAGACGGCCAACCTAAGAATTTTACAAATGGGTGAGCCATTTCTGAATATTCACGAAGTGATAACCAAGCTCCTAGTACGCATCAGATATATTAACACCATTTGGGCAAAACTATAACGCGATGTTCCCAGAACATACGCGCAAAAAGATAATTTATACTTACCTTAGACAAACTGCTTCTCTTTCTCTGGTACTTATCGGCTTCCAAAGATGTGTATTTTCTTTTTGTATATCGGATTCGATCATACCATGAATCTCCTCAAACTGTACTTTAGACATGCGGAAGTACATAAAAAATCGGTCTTCGTCAGATTCTAGTCTCCGCATCAATGTATGATATTCTCCATTTTTCGCTCTGTCTTTATTTATATTGTGTATCCAACATCTTCTCTTCTTAATTCTTTTTTATTTTCTTGAGGCACGGACATATTCATGTACAAACAACAAACTCAATGAATCTTCCTCAAATTCACTATCTGAATCAGAAAACATCGTACAACTGACAAATTAAAACGACTGATGTCAATATGCGTTGCGTACGTGGGTCAAGTGTGCACGCTAGCTTTCCCACGTTGCGTCGCGTACGTGGCGTACGTGGGCATAGTCTGTTTCTACCTTTATGTCCACATTCGTGATCCCAGAGATAGAACTGAACAAATATGAGTATACTATGAAAGGTATAATTACTTGAAAATAGTGCAAAAAGAAAATGAACAATGTGAACATTTCCTTACTGAATGCAAGTATCTAGTACGAACATGTAATTATAATGAAACCGACTCAAATAAAACTGCAGAAGATAAAGCACTGAAAGACAAAATAGTTATAATAAGATCATCCTGTAACCAGAGAGGCATTACTGAGAGTTGAAAAAATGGCACTGGAGAAAGCAATTGAATTTTGCAGAACCAGCGAGCAGAGGAAGCAACGGAACCTGCAGTTCCAGAGCGGATTGAGAACATTAAATCTGCAGGGAAGTATAATAAACAAACAAAGAATTTCAAGTGTAGATAAGAAGGTCAGAAGAAGGAAAATTCAAATGAAGGAGATCTCAGTCGACACATGGTGCACGTGAATGCCCCGCACTTCGTAAAAAATGTAGGAAGTGCGGTATGTTAAATCATTTTACTATATCTTGTAATGTTATAAATGTTGAGAATGTCGTCAAAGATGAAGGTAGTTCTGATGAACCAGATCTTATTGTACGATACTTAAGAAAATGTAGCTACCTGTTATAATATCAATTGTAGGCATAGGAAAGCATGGGATGAACTTATTCAATGATGAACGTAATAGTTTCAATGTTGAATTAGATACAGGTGTGAACATTAGCATAATTCCTAGAGGAATTGACACCATTTGGTATTTATAGATATTTGGTATTACCTTATGGTTTATCAAATTCCCAGGACTTATTTGAAGAAGCGGTAGAAAAGAGATCTGGCAACATTGAAAATATTTTAATATGTCATGACCCTATGGTCGTAACAGGGAATACAAGGGAAGATCATGATTAAACAGTGAGAAAAGTGTTAAAAAGGGCTTGAGAAGATGGGGTTAGATTTAATAAGGATAAATTTCAATTTTGTAAAAACAGGGGCAAATTTATAGGTCAAATTTTATCTAGCAGAGAAATGAAGGTAGACCAGGACAGTGCAAAATTACTTTGTGAACTAAAAAAGCCAAATAACAAAGTAGTATTACAAATAATAAATGTAGAGTAGCAATGGCTACCCAAGCATGATCCCCAGTCCTTCTTCCACTCGAACCAAGTAAAAAAATTATTCTTCAGTGTGTCGCTTCTAAAAATGGCTAAGGATGTTGTGTATTCCAAGAATATGAGAATAAAGTTTTGAAGCTAGTGGAATGCACATCTCGTAACATGAATGACAGTGAGATACATTATAGTCGAACAAAAAAAGAAATGCAGGCTATTTATTTTGGTGGGCAAAAGTTTCATCCGTTCATTATCAGTATCTAGTAGATGTTCACTGTTATCATAAACAGATAATGCCAATTATGAATAAACCAATATGTAGAATTGGATCGGTGTTATGATTCTGAGATGTTAGAAATGTTACATTCAGTTTCAAAACATTTACCAATGAGCGGAGAGAAAAAATTAGAATTCAGAAAAGAAACGATGAATTATTACTTAAAATTTTTAATTATTATTTTAATGGATGGGCTCAAGAGTACACTGTACACTGTATTATAAAATGAAGGACTCTTATATGTAGAGGCTCGTATCATATTTTTTTACTGCAAATTGATTGTTCCTGAAAATCTGAGAGCTTCAATGATCAAGTTACTTCACAAAAGTCACGTGGACGTGCATAAAACGATAAATAAGGCTAGACATTTATTGAATTGTCCAGAATTAACGACAGATATCGGGAATTTTATTAACCAAAGTAGAACATGTGAAAAGAACAGTCCAAGCAACTTTAGAGAACCGTTATTACCGCACTCAGTACCCAGATTAAGATTTAATAAGATAGTGCACTTTCAAAGGCACGTTCACTAGATTTGGTTACCCAGATCAAATAATTGCTGATAACTTACCATTCCTATCAAGTTAATGTCAGAATTATTGTATAAGTAAAGACATTACTATTTCGACATGTAGTCTGCATTATCATCAAGGCAATGGACCAGCCGAGAAATATGTGAATATAGGAAAACAAATTTAAAAAAATAGGGTATTGAGGGAAATTTAGATTTTAGAGACCTTGTAATGAATTACAATAACACGGCTCTGATTAAAAGAATCACTAGTACAAATCTTATAAAGTAGACACCTCGGAGATCTTTCACCAATAATAAGCTACAACCTCAAATTCAAAAAAATATTTAGTTTAAGGAAGAGGATCAAGTTGTAATAAAAACATCAAGTGATACATTCTGGGAAAAGGTTATTGTCTTGGGAAAAGCAAAAGAACCTAGTTCTTATCGGTTGAAAAAGCAAGTAAATGGTCAATTATTATGACGTAATACTCAACAGACCCCATAGTAATAAATATACATTACAAATTGAATTAGACCCAAACCAATTATCACCAAATTATTTTAAGGAAAACAAGAGTGAAATAGTTCAAACAAGACAAATTTTAGTAATGTTCTACGTGAACCCGAGACAATGACTAGAAATAAAAAAGCAATATAATCCGTTGTGGAAGAATTTTAAAACTCCTGGGCATTTAAATTTTTGAGGGGAAGGTGTTCAACATAATAATATAATAATAATAATTAATATAATATATTAATTAACATTATTAATATATTAATTAATTAAATATATTAATATAATAATTCTATGGTCTAACCTCAATGGACATATACCTATTGTACCTAGATCGTATTGCATTGTTGTATCAGATTATTAAGGTCTGTAAGAATGCCAGAGACATTTAATAAACATAAATTAAGTAAATGTCTTTAAATATTAATCACCGAATATCAAACAATGAACATATTGATTCTTGAACCAGTCTTGCAATTTACAAACAATGAGTGGAAAATAGTTAGCTATGCAAAAAAGTCTTTCTCATGAGAAAGACTATCACTTTCTCATTTTGTTGAATTCTCAAACAAAGTATTCTGCATTTTTTCTGGAGCTAATCAGCTTAAGGCGAGTTCTTTATCTGGATGGGTGACAGCTCTGGGTATAAATTTGGTCAGCACGCCAAAGCTCCTGTCCACAGGGCTTTCCCACTTTTTTTTTATTCGTGTAAATCGAAAGTCCAATAGCATAAGATCTCAAGGAAACATGAAATAAGCGGAGAAACATAGTACAAAGCCTCCAATATTGGGTATACTTGGTATAAATATAAGAGTTAACTTTCCGGTGGTGCAAATTTTAAGTCTTTCGCATGCCACACACCTTTTGACTTCTTCCTATCCGAATCAAAGAGCTCAAACGTCCACATAGATACATAGCTAGCTTGCTTGAGTACTGCTGTGCCGCATCGGACAACTGTTTATTTTTGCTCGTATGTTCTGGGGAACATCGCGTTATCATTTTGCCCAAATGTCTGTAACTTTCGAATTTTTTGACTAAAATGGTCTGAAACGATTTGGTTCGACTCCACAATGAAGAATTCGAGGTTAAATTTGATTCTGTTATGCCCGCCGGCCAGCCGTTGCCACGATATCTTGAGAACGAAAAGAGCTACTTGAAATTTTCAGGGTAGGTGGCACATCCCAATTCGACGGACAAGTTCGTTAATGGGCATAATCGGCCTAATGGTTTCCGAATAATAATTTTGTTTTCAACCAATATAAATCCGCTTGAATTGAAACTTGATGAGAAATTTTGTGCGAATCGTATGGCTAGAAAATTATTAAAAATCCTTAAAAAATATTTTTGTTGTCACGATAACTTGAGAACGGAAAGAGCGGCTTGAAGTTTTCAGGTTAGGATGTACATCTGAACACGACATTCGAGTTTGTTTATAAGAATAATCGGCCGAACGGTTTTCGAGTTATTTTTATCTGAAATTTTGTTGTTTTTTTCTCGAAAAATACTTAACCGATTGAATTGATAAATGGTTATTAGTTGTAGAATGCCAACGCGAAAATTCTTGCAAAATTTTGTGAGGATAGTATTCGTAGAAAATTTTTAAGAAATCATTGAAAATTAAAAAAAAAAATCTATATATCAGTAACTATTCTGCCTAAGTTGCTGAAATTTTGCAAGAACCTTTAGAACCCAACTCTACTGCCAAGTTTCAAGTTTTAACATGATCGGTTAAATATTGTTGGAGATTCGAGTAGCCTTGTGTGAGTTCAGTAGATGGGTGACCGTTGCCTCGATAACTTTCGAAAAAAAAGGGATAGAGACTTGCAATTTTCAGGGTAGGTTGCGTAACCGAATGGGAGAGTTAGGTTCGTTTTTGGACATAATCGGTTTAACGGTTTCCGAGGTATACCCACCTGGAATATTATTTTCTCGATAACTCAAAAAATAAAGATTCGATCCAATTGAAGCTTGGTAACTATTAATAGAAAATCAACATAAAGACGTGTTTAAAATTTTTTGAGAACCGTACCCCTCGAAAATTTCAAAAAAATTACGAAATAAAAAATTGGTTCAAGCACTGACGTGAAGTTAGGGGCTTTTTCGCGTATGTTCTATAGTCCATTCTCCTGTATTGGACACCCTTAATCGAATTTACCATGGTAAATTATGTTGTCCATTCTCCTGTATTGGACACTTAATTCGAATTTACCATGGTAAATTCGTATTAAGAGAGTCCAATACAGGAGAATGGACCATAGAACATACGCGCAAAAGCCCCTGACTTCACGTCAGTGCTTGAACCAATTTTTAACATTGACTTCATCACCTACTTTATAAGTAATAGGACTTCTACGAAAATCGTAATACTTTTTATTCTTTGTTGTCGCAGCATTCATTCGTTCTTGAATATCTGAATATAATCTTTGAAACAGTGCTTCTTCAAAGGTTCATTGTTTTTAAGCTTATTGTACTGATCGATATTAACATCAATACTACCGCTGTCAACTTCCACACCGCTTGACGAATCGAAAGGTTTACACATTGCTAGGTATTTCTCTACCAAAAACTACTGAATAAGGCGTAACTTTAATAGTTTCGTGCACTTGTGTCCGCAGCGCACAGGCGATTTTTTTTGTAAATCCTCATCCCACAATTTGTGATTATGTGAAGTTTGGTTCGTACGCTCTGTAGGATTAGCCTGCGCATAGTAATGTGCTGTAAATTTTTGAATTATTCCGTAAGATTTCAACAAATCTCTGAATTCTTTAGACTTCAATTGTGGACCGTTATCGCATAACAAAACTTTTGGTTGGCCAAATATCAAGAAGAACTCATTGTCTTGCATAAAAGTTTAGATGTAGAATTCCGAAGTGGACGAACTATAACAAATTTGCTAAATTGATCAGTAATAACCAAAATATATTCAAAACCATTATTAGATCTCGGTAGAAGTGCAATAAAATCACAAGAAACCCATGACCACGGCTCTTTAGGAATTGGATGTGAAGACAGCAAACCTGCGGGTTTTCGTAAAAGAGGTTTATTTTTACAACATACTGAGCATCTTTTAACGTATGCCGCTATGTCAGCTGCCATTTTCGGCCAGTAATAATATTGACCAATTCTTTTCGATGTTTTGAAAATACCAGGATGTCCACATCGTGGATCATCGTGATTTTCCTCAAGCAGTTTCTTACGTTCCGACTTCGGTATAACTCGTTTCCATGCCGGTTGTAAGAAGTCATAATTTTTTGAAGGAACATTTTTGTACAATTCATTATTTTGAATCCTCCAAGACGGATATTTTAAGGGACTTTTTTCTATATTCTGTTTAAGCTTTTGAATCTAATGATCTTCCACAAGATTATTTCCATTTATTTGTATATTTACCTTCAAAATTTCCTCAGAACTATCTCTCCGATTTGGCAGAGTGTCAAGAGATAGAATATCTGGAACGACATGTTCTTTGCCCTTTCGGTGAACAATATCGGAGTTAAATTGCTGCAATTTTAGGACCCATCGTCCTATACAACCATTAGGATCTCTTAATAACATTAACCACTGTAGTGACCAATGATCGGTAATGACAGTGAAATTGGTTCCCTTTTTTTTCCTTTCTTTAACAAACCAGTAATCGGTGACATTAACGTTGCAAACTGTGGTATAAATCGTCTAAACCAGGAAGCTAAACCTATTATTCTACGAACTGCTTCAATTTTATTTGGTTTTGATAATCTCAAAATAGCAGAAACTTTATATGGATCTACAGATAACCCGTGTTAATTAATGACGTAACCTGAATATTTAATTTCTGATCTACAAAATTTACATTTTTCTATGTTCAATGTTAAACCAATTTTCCTCAGTCTTGACAATATTTCTTCTAAAATCTTTATGTCTATCAAAATCCTCAGTTACAATAACAGTATCATCACGATATGCAAAAGCATATGGTTCTAAAGATGAATATATTAGCTTGTCTATGAGTCTTTGAAATGTAGCAACCGCATTGCATAATCCAAAAGGCATACGTTTAAATTGAAACAATCCTATGTTAGGAACCTGAATGCAGTGTAATGTTTCGAATGTTTAGCCATTGGTCTCTGCCAAAACGCTGATTTAATATCTAATGTGCTAATGAACTTTGCATTTCCTAATTTATCTAAAGTAGCTGAAATATAAGAAAGTGGATATGCGTCTTTTCGAGTATGGCTTTGTTTCACTTTCTGTAATCTACACAGAATCTATATGAACTATCTTTCTTCTTAACTAACATGATGGGTGAAGCCCAAAACAAGTCTGATTTTTCTATTATATCATTATCTAACATATCTTGTTTTGTAATTCTAAGTCAATATGTTTCATCATTGCAGGCTCTGAGTCAACCACGATTTTATGCGTTACATCTTTCACGCAGCTTAATCATTCCTCTAGTTCCTTAAAACCTTTCTCTAGTGCGTTGTCTAAAAGCTCTTTTTGTTCCCATGTTAATTTATCCTGTGAAGTTACGGCAGGATTGACAGAATATAATGAATTGACCGATTCTCGTTGTTCGCATCTGCAGCTTTGAAAGACCAAGTTTTTGACATAAGATCTGGAATTACTTCCATAGAAGTCCAAAGTCTACGCCTAGAATTAAATTTTCAGTTAGATCCCCGATAACAAAGATTTACATTACACGTACTCTATTTTCAATAGTGATCGGTACTGTAACAGAACCGACACAATTACATCGTGCATCATTTTCAGCTACTCTCATAGCCACAGTATTTGTAAATTTCGTCAGCTTTATCTTAAATCTTTTGTTTAAATAATTAAAGAAATCCGAAGATATGACCGTCTTAGTGCATCCTGAATCTAATAATGCTTGTAGCTCATGACTAAATCGCACGTGTATTTCAAAAGTGACACAAGTCAAAAAATGAGGATTCTGAGATTTTTGCTGTATTCCGTTTTGTGATCATCTCAGAGAGTGAAAATTTGTGTTTTCAGTTCACCGCTCACTTTAAAAAGGAACACTTTCAGATGAAAGTGTTCAAATTCTCACTTTCTGAGAAGATCACAAAACGGAATACAGCAAAAATCTCAGAATCCTCATTTTTTGACTTGTGTCACTTTTGAAATACACGTGCGAAATATAGATACGCTCAAAGAAGGTCGTTCATCTCGACAATTTTTGGATGGAAATATATAATCCAAAATAATTCCGACTCGAGTATTGTCAATTGCGGTACTTTCTAATGAAAGAGCTAGGGGACCGTCTACATCTGTCTCCTCTGTCCGCTTCCCGAATTCGACCCTGAACACTTGGGACAATTCCTAACTGTAACCCCTTTCTTATTGCACTTGAAACAACCGATCCAGCGCTCGAGCCGACAAGACGTCCTGACCAGTGCACAAGACCAGCCGTACCCCCACCCTGGCGCTGTAGAAGAAGCTTTGCTGTAATTCAAGAATGAGATTGCTGACCCGTTCGCATTCAAGAATACAAACAAATTGTGGTTTTTACCGCATTTAAACAAAGAAATAAAACGCTTCTTTGGAATATTGCTTCTGTGTTGAGTCCAGATCATTTGATCGTTGGTTCCGTTGGACGAGGCGCGTCAACGAGACGCTACCAACAGGGTAAGTGGAAACACTACTCTTGTAGAAAATGCTAGAAGTAGTAATATTACAGCCTGTAATATTGCCGCGACGCAAAAACAAGTGCCGACCCCAGCAAAAGTGATGACACCAGTTCCCACAGTAGGAAATAGGATGGCTGGAAAAAGCAGAAGTGACAGTGTTTTAAAAAGTGATAGTGCTAGTGCGCAAAAGGTGAAGTGCGGTAGTAACACAAAATATAATGAAAGTGCTGTTATAAAAGTGGTAGATAAAAATAAAAGTGAAGTGAAGTCAGTGTCGATGAAAGTTGGTGCCGCGCCGTGAATAAGGAACCGGCTCAATAAATTTCTACCGACCGAAAACCATTACAAAAACGTGCCCGGAAAGAGAGCAGTTCTTCGGCCGAAGGAACTAGCTCCATTATTCTGAAAAAAAAACGGCAACGATTCCGGCAATGAATGCCGAAGTGAACAACCTTGCTAACGCGAAAATGAATTTCGCCTTGGCAGTGTTAAAACAATCAGTGCCAAAGGTCATCACTTCCGCAGGTGACAAACGTGAAGAAGTGGACGAACTGAAAAAAGAGAAAATACCTCCAATAACTTTGAGAGGTACAGCGAACTGGACGGAGGTGTTCAGAAAAATGACGAGCAAGGGCATAAAATATGTCCGAGCTACGACCGTTCGGGACGGAATCAGAGTTGTTCCCGAAACTGCGGATGACCACCGCAAGATGACTAGGTTCCTTGAAATGGAAAACCGGGAATTCTACTCCCTACAGCGAGAAGAAGAAAAGCGGATACACGCCGTGATTAGATACCTCCCCATGGATGCCGACATTGGAATTATCATAGAGGACTTGGAAAAAGGAGGTATAGACGATGCGGAGGTCATCCGCATGACGTCATGCCGGACCAAGCAGCCTTTACCACTTTTCTTGGTAAAGACGCAAAGAGCTGAGATTTTAACGTTAAAAAACTGTACAGCATCAACTGCGTTATTGAGCCAAAAAAGAAAACCGAAGGCAATGCCAACGGTATGGACACGCACAGAGCAAGTGAACTTTCTCCTGGAGATGTGTCAAATGCTCTGGTGCCCATGACTCGAAGGACTGCAAGCTGACAAGGGAAAATGAAGAAAGGAACGCGACATGTGTTTTATGCGGTGAAAAAGGGCATCCAGCTAGCTACAAAGGATGTAGCGAATGGAAATTCATTTCAAAAAAAGGTAAACGTAAACTTACCCAGAGACGAATGCCAGCACCGAGAAGAGAAGTTTACATGGAAAAGTCTGTCGAGAAGAAACAGGAACAAAAGCCCAAGGAAACACCGAAACATAAGGAGGTTCCAAAAAGACAAACACAGCCCATAAACGATTTGGATAAATTCACTGAAACTATGTTCAGTAGAATGATGAAAAAATTCTATAGTCATTTTGACAAGAGAATGCAATAAATGATGGGAAAACTTTAATGGCTCACACAACCATAACAAGAAACAACATCACGATAGTCTCCTGGAATTTAAACGGCAAAAGAGCACGGATATAGAGCTGGAAGATTTGATAGCGGAAAGGTCCCCAGATGTCATTGCCTTGCAAGAGACAAGGATGGGACCCAACACAAGAATCTCATTTCACAGCTATGAGATGTACATAAATGACAGAACAAGCAACAATGGAGGTGGCGTGGCCCTATCAATAAAAAAAAAAAAAGCACTGACGTGTAGTCAGTACTCTTTGGCGCGCGTGTTCACGGTGGCTAATTTGAATTGAATGATGAGTACTTCAAGCTCAGTAGATAGAGCGACCCGAAGATCTACCCAAAGGATAGTGGACACCATTCACTGTCGGTTCAAAAATTAACAGTGCTGTATCTAAGCTGCCATCATGATAGATTAACAAAGTTGGAAAAGAACACAAGTGACTCTCCTTAGTCGCACAAGCTCCTAGAAGATTTGGGAGGGTCAGTATAATCCTAATCATGTTAATCGCACGCGCGCCAAATCAGATTGACTTTTTACACTTTTTCTTTCAATGTTAAGTCAATCTGCTTTTGCGCGCGTGCGATTAACATGATTAGGATTATACTGACCCTCCCAAATCTTCTAGGAGCTTGTGCGACTAAGGAGAGTCACTTGTGTTCTTTTCCAACTTTGTTAATCTATCATGATGGCAGCTTAGATACAGCACTGTTAATTTTTGAACCGACAGTGAATGGTGTCCACTATCCTTTGGGTAGATCTTCGGGTCGCTCTATCTACTGAGCTTGAAGTACTCATCATTCAATTCAAATTAGCCACCGTGAACACGCGCGCCAAAGAGTACTGACTACACGTCAGTGCTTTTTTTTTTTTTTCAAGTTCCTTTAACAAATATAGCTATCAATACAGTTTGGCTGTTAGCTTTACCGTAGATCGAAAAAAAATGCGGTTGTGGGACCTCCGTTTGGAACGCAATTGCCTCTTCTCCAAATCCGAACGTATTTTAATATAGATCTACCGAATATAGTTATTTATAAATTCGCCTCAGGGCCACCATACAGACATTCCAACTTGGAAACAACGCTATTTCCCCCAAACTGACTTGTGTCCGTGCACTGAATTGACATGAATATTCTTTTAAAACCTCACAATATCAGCTCATTGCTTCTAACATAACCCAAACAACCCAAAACCATTCACTTCTCATCTGCGCAAGCGCAATATACTCGTGCCTGCAAGTCCTCCCAAAATTACACACCTCACAAAAAACTCCGATTCTCCAACACTAGTGGTTCAGGAGATATCGCTTCTTGAATCCACGCATGCGCAGACCCTCACCAGGGGATTCTATAGAGGAATAGCATCCGCCACCCCAAAATCCCAATCCTCTCTGACGAAAGTACCAGCAGTTAAATCACTGATGGTCTGCTCATGCGCATAACGAAAAATGCCCGTAAGGGGTAACATCAATTTCGAAATTAGCCACAGGGCCACGATACGGACACTTTAACTCGGAATCAACGCTACATCCCCCAATCTGACTTGTCCTTGCACTGAATTGCCATGAATATTCTTTTAAAACCTCACAATATCGGGTCAGTACTCCCAACATAACCCATACAACCCAAAAACAGTCACTCCTCTTCTGCGCATGCGCAATCTACTTGCGGCTGAAAGTCCTTCCAAAATCACACACCATACAGAAAACTCCGATTCTCCAACACTAGTGGTTCAGGAGATATCGCCTCTTGAATCCACGCATGCGCAGACCCTCACCAGGGGATTCTGCAGAGGAATAGCATCCGCCACCCCAAAACCCCAATCCTCTCTGACGAAAACTTCAGCAGTTAAATCACTGATGGTCTGCTCATGCGCATAACGAAAAATGCCCGTAAGGGGTAACATCAATTTCAAAATTGGCCCCAGGGCCACGGTATGCACACTTCAACTCGGAAACAACGGTATTTCCCCCAAACTGACTAGTGTCCGAGCACTGAATTGCTATGAATATTCTTTTAAAACCTCACAATATCGACTCAGCACTCCCAACATAACCCATCCAACCCAAAAACAGTCACTTCTCTTCTGCGCATGCGCAATCTACTCGCGGCTTAAAGTCGTTTCAAAATAACACACCTTACAAAAAACTCCGATTCTCCAACACTAGTGGTTCGGAAGATATCGCATCTTTAATCTACGCATGCGCAGACCGTCATCAAAGATCTGGATTCTATGGAGGAATAGCATCCGCCACCCCAAAACCCCAATCCTCTCTGACGAAAACTACAGCAGTTAAATGACTTCTCATCTGCGCATGCGCACAACGAAAAATGTCCGGAAAGGGCAGCATGAACCTCAAAAAAATAGGTTTCGGCATTTTAAGCAAAGTATTTCGCAAAATAGTAGTAATTTTTTTATTTTTTCATGTCACGTGATCTTCACGAAATTTTGCAAAAGTGTTTGCATTGGTCTTTTGCATCTAACTACTGAGTTTCAATTTTATCAGATCAGTATTTTTCGAGTTATCCTGAAAACAAAATTTTAAAATTTTTGAAATTTTTTTTTGCTACTTTAGGGCCGTCCGATCAAAACAAAACTTCGCAGGCATATAAAGGTCATGATTCTACAATTTGCTGCCAACTTTCAGAAAGATCGAGTGATTGGTTCCGGAAATATTCATTAAAAACGTTTTGACTAAAAACGGCCTTAACCCCGAATCCGCTCGGTGGATTTCGCCCGTTAACGAACTTGTCCGAGATATTTACGCTACAAAACTACCCTGCAAATTTCAACGCTCTAAGTCGTTCCGTTCGAGAGTTATCGTGCTAACGGCCGGCCGGACCGGCCGGCCGGACCGGACGGACAGAATTGAATTTGACCTCGAATTCTTCATCAGGAAGTCGAACCTAATCGTTTGAGACCATTTTCGAAAAAAAATTCGAAAAATACAGACATTGTGACGAAATGATAGCACGCTGTTCCTTGCGGAACACGCGCGCAAAAAGGAACGTAAACCACTTCTTCGATGGAATACTAATAACCGAACAGCTAGAGGCTATTTCGGTAATTGTGAACACTACTCGAGGACGAATGAATCAAAATAATTTCGGTATATATATACCACCGCAAAACGAGCTGATAGAAGAAGAACTAAACCAGTTATTAGATGGACGATACCCAAAAATTCTGATAGGAGATCTAAACTGCAAATCACAGGAGTTGAACAGCAGAACAGAAAACGAAAATGGAAGCAGACTGAATATACAGGGTCTTTCACGAGGAACCTCACCCATATTTATAAGTACGGGAAACTACTGAACGTATTTTCATGAAATTCAGCACTTATAAGTATTTCACGATGCTGATGAAATCTGAAATATTTTCAAGGCATGAGCACCTCCGGTTTTTCCGGAAATGACGTCAACTTCCGTTTTTCAAATTAGAACGCCATTTTTTTATTGCAGAAATAGATTCCTTAGAAAATTTCAAGTTATTTTGATGTAACATTTTTCAGTTTTGGTTGGAAAATTCTCTCTGAGCGAGAAAATTCGAAAAAAAAATCGAAAATAGAGCTCCGCTGAAACAAGAATAACTTCGAGGTTTTTGGATGGAAAATTTTCATTTTTGGGATTTTTCAAGATGTAAGATTGATGTATCCCCTTTAAGAATCAAAATCGCGATTCATGATACAGGGGGTGAAAAAATCGCTTTCAAAGTTAGGGATGACAAAATCGTGAAAAATCAATATTTTCAAATGAGAACCCCATTTTTTAATGGCAGATATTGAATCTACGTTAAAAAATAATGTGAGTGTATGCATCACACCCTTGCCCTAAAATGGATATTTTCTGAGTTATTCACAAAAAACTGTTTTTCGTCTTGAATTTTCAGCTATTTCTTTTCCCTTCACGCCAAAAAGATGAAATTTTCAGGAACTGTTATTTGAACCATGCTGTAGATTTTTCACCCCTTCTTGACACCGACTTCAAGTTACTATTAGGAGAACCATGGCAAACTCTCGCAGTTATAACTAGAGAAGATGCTCAAAGTTTTGACCGTTAATTTCTAGACATTTATTTATACGTCTCAGGAATGCTTCGTGCGTTGCTCTTCTTATTTCATCGGGAGGAAGAGATCTGCAAAAGTGTTTAAAAACCAAATTAAGTTTCAAAACTATGAATCTAAAAATCTAAACAAACCTGAACGCATTTCTGACTCGTTCTATGCAGTCCTCTTTATCAGTCAGGGGAGTTGAGTAGACAATATTTTTTATCCTACCCCAAACATAATAGTCTAAAGGAGTTAAATCGGGAGAACGTGGTGGCCAAAGATGTGGACCATTGTTCGCCAACCATCGATCTTCAAATAGCCTGAAGAGGATATTTGACACATTGAGTGAATTGTGTGGAGGCGCGCCATCTTGTTGATACCATAAGTCATTATGGTTCTGTACTAGCGGCTCAATTATTTGAGTCAATATGTCAGAATATCTATCTCCTAAGGGAGAACATTCTTTAAATAATGCAAACATGTGTAGTGTTCTATCTTACCAGTTAAAGTCCCATCATAAATGTGAACATCGAGAATTGCATTATTTTTGATGGCGCAAAAAACATTGAAACTCAGGTCTCTTGAAAGTTCCATTGTCTGAAGTGGTGGTTGTTCTCTTCATCCCAATAATGACTGTTATGCCTATTGAAAGAACCATTCTTTGTGAATTTAGATTCATCTGTCCAAATTATACAGTCCAAAAAGTTTTCATTCTCTTGAAATCGAATCATCATAGCTTCGCGAAACTCTGTTCTCCTGACGAAATCAGTTTCCTTTAAATGCTGTACCCTATTGAATTTATATGGGTGCATTTTATGTTTTTTCAATATTCTCCAAACACTCGATTGAGATAATCCCAGATCAATCTCGGCATCTTTGAGAGAATTTTGAGGATTCACACATCCTCAAAATTCTCTCAAAGATGCCGAGATTGATCTGGGATTATCTCAATCGAGTGTTTGGAGAATATTGAAAAAACATAAAATGCACCCATATAAATTCAATAGGGTACAGCATTTGAAGGAAACTGATTTCGTCAGGAGAACAGAGTTTCGCGAAGCTATGATGATTCGATTTCAAGAACTGTAATTTCGTTGTTCTCATCTTCTACTACACTTTTTTCTCTGTGTATAGTTTTCTTAACGAAAGATCCGACATTTCTCAAGTTTGTCATGGTTCTGTTAATGGTATCTCTCGTTGGTCTGGGTCGGTCAGGAAACCTCTCAATGAACAGTCGAATCGTTCTATCTACAACTTTATTGCATTCTCCATGAAGTAGAATGAGATTTAAATAATCTTCATTGGTAAAATTAGGTGTAGTGATCGATTTTATAACTTAATACGAATTATCACCAAATTAATAGTAAACACAAAATGCTACTGAATAAAGAGGAATTTGGCAGATGTAATTAATGATATCTATCATTAAAAAAAAAGAATGTAAAACATGGTAAGTTTTTGCATATGGTTCATAAGGAATTATTTATTTATCACTGGAGAGAAAACCGATGGCCGATTAGTTGAAATAAAGAGGTTTCCGATACAAATTCGAATCAAAATTCGCCATCTATTTAGGAACAACCTGTAACTTTTTTCTCTTGCATATTAGGGTAGTAAAATCTAAAACATGGTTTAAGTAACAGTTCCTGAAAATTTCATCTTTTTGGCGTGAAGGGAAAAGAAATAGCTGAAAATTCAAGACGAAAAACAGTTTTTAGTAAATAACTCAGAAAATATCCACTTTAGGGCAAAGGTGTGATGCATACACTCACATTATTTTTAACGTAGATTCAATATCTGCCATAAAAAAATGGGGTTCTAATTTGAAAAAATTGATTTTTCACGATTTTGTCATCCCTAACTTTGAAAGCGATTTTTTCACCCCCTGTATCATGAATCGCGATTTCGATTGCTAAAGTGGATACATCAATCTTACATCTTGAAAAATCCCAAAAATGAAAATTTTCCATCCAAAAACCTCGAAGTTATTCTTGTTTCAGCGGAGCTTTATTTTCGATTTTTTTTTCGAATTTTCCCGCTCAGAGAGAATTTTCCAACCAAAACTGAAAAATGTTACTTCAAAATAACTTGAAATTTTATAAGGAATCTATTTCTGCAATGAAAAAATGGTGTTCTAATTTGAAAAACGGAATTTGACGTCATTTCCGGAAAAATCGAAGGTGCTCATGCCTTGAAAATATTTTAGATTTCATCAGCATCGTGAAGTACTTATAAGTGCTGAATTTCATGAAAATACGTTCAGTAGTTTCCCGTATAAATATGGGTGAGGTTCCTCGTGAAAGACCCTGTATATGCTGAAAACCACAATGCAGTGGTACTAGGATCCGAAAATCCCACATATATACCAAAAGGTAATAGCCTACCTGATGTGTTAGATATAGCTGTACTGAAAGATATAACACAAGAAGTTACGCTAGACGCAAAAGAAGAAGGAACGTCTGACCACAATCCAATAGAGCTCATAATGGGACATGGCCCTAGAAATCAAGAGATATACAAACCAGAGAACACACCGACTAGGAAAAATATACCGAAATTCTCCTGTGCAAGATAACCGAAATTCCACAGATCAACACACCTGAAGATTTAGAAAATGCCGCCGAAACACTAGAAAGTAAAATCCTAGAAACATACGAAGAAAGTACTAGAAGAACACAGAAGCCAGCATCTAAACATCCACACGGCGAAATACCAAGGGAAATAAGGGAATTGATACAAACAAACTGAAGACTGAGGAAAAGATACAGAATTTCCAAATGTGAAGTAGACAAGAAGGAGCTGAAGTAGCACATCCAAACTCTCAAAAATGCCCTAGGAGAATTCAGAACAGATAGATGGAACAAGAGAATAAGTGAACTAAATACGAAGGACTACTCTGCATGGAAAATGCAAACAAGCCTACGACGAGAGATAATATAAAAATACCCCCACTACACGGAGTACATGGCCTAGCATATTCAAAATATGAGAAAGCCGAGGCACTGGCTGACACAATATGCAAGGAAGCCAGCATAAACTATAGACCAGAAGATGATAATGAAGATCTCGAAGAAGAAGTAAAAGAAAATGAAGAGTACATGATGGAACCGCCTGAATGCAACACAATTCCAAAACCAGCCACACCAACCGATATAAAAGAGATCATTGGAAATCTGAAAAGAAGGAAAGCACCGGGCAAAGATAAGATAACAAACTTCATGCTAAAGAAGTTGCCCAGAAAAGGAATAGTCGCACTCACAAACATAACGAATGGAGTGATGCGAACAGAAGTCTACCCGAAGAGATGGAAAACAGCCAAAGTTATCGTTTTCAACAAACCAGGAAAAAAAAAGAAAATGGCCACAGCATTACAGACCAATCAGCCTCCTCTCATCCTTGGGGAAAGTAGTGGAAAGAGCTATTGTCAGAAGATTAAACGAGGAAACAGAAGAACTTAACCTTATACCATCTGAACAATTTGGATTCAGAAGATATCATTCAACAGAACTTCAATTACTGAGGCTCACTGAATACATCACGGAGGGCATTCAAAACAAGCAAGCAACCGGACTTGTCCTATTGGAGAGGGCATTCGATAGAGTATGGCACGAAGGATTGGCATATAAAATGATGACTGCAGGATACTCGAGCAAAATGTGCCAGATTATCAGAAACTATCTGAGAGACAGGAATTTCTAAGTCAAAATAGAGGATGAATCTTCCGCTATTAGATGCTTAGAAGCAGGAGTGCCCCAAGGATCCGTTCCAGGGCCACTTCTGTGACATCTATATCCACGATATGCCAAAAGATGCACGCACGATGGTAACCCTCTACGCAGATGACACAGGAATTGCCTTCAGACATCGGCGAGCAGATGTCATACAACGAAGACTACAGGAAGCAATCGAAGAATTAAACGAGTGGTGTATAAAATGGAAAATCCAGATTAACGGAGGAAAGAGTCAAGCCATCTTACTACAGAAGAGCCAACTGAAAGTTGAAAGAAACCTCATAATAGACGATGCAGAAGTAAAATAGCAAAAAGAGGCCAAATATCTAGTGATGATACTAGATAAAATACTTTCATGAAAAACCACATAACATCAGCAGTTGACAAAACAAAGGCGGCAATGAGCCGACTATATCCGCTAATAGGAAGGAAGAGTCGTATGCATAAAAACATAAAACTGACGATGATTAAAACTATAGCGAGACCACAACTCACCTATGGTTCGACAGCATGGGGCTTTGCAGCCTAAAGCCACATAAAGAAGATACAGTCGGCAGAAGACATGTTAATAAGAAGAGGATGGACGTACCATGGTTTGTGAGAAATAGACAAATACACAGAGAATTAGAATGGGAGCCGATCACAACTTTCATGAAGAAAAAAGCCGAGAAGATATTTGAAAAAGCCAACCTACATACCAATGAGGCACTGAGAAGACTTGTAAACTACGACCCAATAGAAGATGCCAGAAATATAAAGCCCTACTACAAAAGGCCGATAGATCAACTACTTGAGGAACAAAATTAAGTTAGGAAACTTAATTTCAAAATAAACCGAAAGGAGAAAAGATGCATCATCTAACATGGTGAAGGGAGACCATTAAACACAAACACGACCTAGGTCGTGTGAGAAACTTCCAAGGAAGAGAGGTAACTGGTGTATAGGTAAAATGCCCGGAACCCGATCACAGGAGTTTTAGTGGGTAACCGCCTTCAGGAGAAGGACGGAGTCCCCCACTGTTCCACTCAAAGTGGTTCGTCCATAAAGGATCTCTCCTGTTAAAAAAAAAGCATTTGAAAAATCTCAAATTTTCAACCCTTGTGGATCTATCACAATTTGAGGCTATATGTCCAAAATTATCACATCTGAAGCATTTAATATTACTTTTACTAGTTCTGGAAGAAAAATACGTTTGTTTCCTAATTGAATATCCGGATTATGTCTCTCTATACCCTAAATCCAGTTCTAACAATTTATTTTGTTGTGTAATTGGGGCAACATAAGTGTTAGCATTACTAGTTCTTAACTCAATTAATTTGCCTACTCTCAATAAATCTTCAAAAGTTCCAATGACACTTGTTCCTAATTGACGTCGATAATATGGTGTCACATTTTTCAGAACTATTAGTAATCGAGACTGTTCCAATGTCTGCGTCGACAAACGATTGAACAAATTGTCCATAACTGCTACATACATGCCGATGTTTTCGCCTCTTCCCTGCGTTCGTCTTTTAATTTCCTCAAATAAACGCGAGTTATAAGCAGGCGGTTGAAATTGTTCCCTTAATTTCAGTGAGAAATCTCTCCATCCTAAGACTTGTTTATGAATGCTTCGATACCAACATAATGCTTTACCGTCCAATAATTCGATAATGCCATCAAATGAATTAGATTCTGAAACATGTCTTGCTATCGCCACTTCTTCGACCTTCTCCAAAAACGCACTAACTGACATTTCAGTTTCTTCCCCTGTGAATTTCAAATTCCACATATGAATTGGAACTGTTACTGATGGATAACTCGAAAAAACTGGACCTGTATTTACCCTCGCGGAATCTTTGTTTGAATCTAACCTAAGATTTGATAAAATAGCTATATCTTCATCATCAGAAGATGAACTAGAGCTCTTACCCTGTTGATCTAATGTTAGAGGGTGTTGCCTGTGGAAACATTTAAATTTTCTATGAATATCTGATTTCAATGTTAAAAATCCTACTAAAAGTGAAGATTTAATCTTTTTTTGTTCATCATCATTTGGCGTTATCTAAGTTGGCTCATGCATTAGGGCAATGCATGAGCCAACTTAGATAACATTTTCTTGTATAGACTATCATTTGAGCCATCAAAATTATCATATGATTTTTTGAATTCATTTAACTACCCATTCAATGCATCTGAATCCTCATTAAACTTAAATGGATGAGTTGGATATGATAACGAATTTTTCTAACTTAAAGAGTTGACGTGAAAATTTTCGCATATCATCATTTTTGGTAACGCCTGTAATTCCACGAATTGCCTATTCATAGGTCAATTCATCGTTGCTTAACCGGTTTATTTTGAAACTCGGCTTAGACATGTTTGAATCGAAATATAACTACGAATAAATTAATTCCAATGCACCAGCCCAATATGAAATTGAAATATCCCAACCTGAAAAATAAATGAGAACAAACACCAGTCTTGTATGTGAGAAATAGATAAATACGAAATACTTTAATTCAGTGAACTATAATTTTCACGAGTTACTCCAAACATCTGCATAAACAATTTTACAAAAAAAACGAAAGCGATAAGATGCTGAAAGTCGTGAATTATTATGCGGTCTCACTTCTGTTCTTTTATCTTTTATTTACAATACAAAATAATTTCAAATCCCGTGCCGAAATTAAAGGAGACTTAAAAAGAAAAATCAAACTAAAAATTATATTTCCGTTGGGCGCTAATTGTCACGTTTAGAGCCCCCGCAGACTGCAAACTTTTTATCGGCCGATATCGTGGATGGGCTCCACGACTGCCCTCAAATTGAACTATCGGCAAACCACAGAACATATCGTTAGGAGAAGTGAGAGCTACATAGAGTTGGACTGGAAGCGTAAAAAGCGACCCCAGGGAGCCGGGTGCAGAACTAAACCTAGGGCGCGCCAAATTCAAACTGTTGCGCCTTTTTCAGTTCCAAAACAATTTAATTTCAAATTCATTATTCGAAGAACTCTTATCTTCAACGATAATTGGATATTTTATCGTTGAAGATAATAATTCTTCGAAAGAAGTAAAGGAAGAAATAACACCTTATTCTGATTTTTTTTTGGGAAATTATACAAAGAATTTTATCAAGGGTAATAAATTTATTAATAAAACAATAATTGTTGAATAAGAAACAAGTTATAAAATAATTTATTTCTGAAAAGGAAAAATATTTCAAACATTTAAAAAACTTTCAATATAACAAAAACAATAATTGTTGAATAAGAAACAAGTAATAAAATAATTTATTTCTGAAAAGGAAAAATATTTCAAACATTTAAAAAACTTTCAATATAACAAAAACAATAATTGTTGAATAAGAAACAAGTAATAAAATAATTTATTTCTGAAAAGGAAAAATATTCCAAACATTTGAAAAACTTTCAATATAACAAAAACAAAAACTTTTCTATAAACAATATATAAAAAAATAACTCATGGCTTCTTCCATTTATATTTATATTAAATCTTCTCGAAGTCTCCCAGTTGGAGGTAAATTGCATGGTGCACCATCTTCTCTGCAATTTACCCCTTGAAGTGACTGAAAAAAAAACAAAAAAATAGTCTATGCACATGCAAAGTAAAAGCGGAACTAATGTTAAGTCAAGAATATGTTTGTTAATGAAGATCCATCCTGGCTATTTATAAAAAAAAATGTTCTGAACCACCCTCGATCACAAAACAACAAAAAATATCACAGTAGTTATCACAAATAGGCACTCTGTTCAGGGGAACAAGCACGCCAAAAAAATCACAGCAGTTATCACAGAAAATAGCACATGGTAGATTGAGAGATTATCACAATCGAATGATCACAGAAAAAATATATCACAGAATTCGATAAGCTGTAGAGAGGCTTATCAGAAATATCAAAACAAAACATGGAGAGTGGTTCATACTTATTCTTTCCTATTTTCTAACCCTAGAATTTGCGAACATTGCCATTTTCTTTGAATGGCCAGGAGTTGAGCCAATATTGGGGCAGGCAGAAGTAGATGGACCTGATTTCTGCTCGTTCTTTTTCTGTCGGATAAATTTATAAATGCATAATCTTACACATTTTTCAAAAATATCTCTCCTGCAATTATGCAGGGGACAGAAATCGAAATTAAGGAATTTGGAATAATGTACCCTGGTGAATTTCTCCTCGAAACCAATAATGTGCCCCTCCTTTTCCAAGAACTCTTGCAGCAAGAGATCTATCGCTTCCACCAACTCTACAACCTTCATGGTAGGATAATTCAGCACAGAGACATCTGAAAATTCCTTAAACATAATGAACAAATGATGTTGGGTTTGTTCGGTCGAAAAAACGTCTTCTCTACATCTTTGGCAATCTGGTACAGTGATCCTTTTCAAAATATAGCCAGCAACATAAGCTGTGGCTTGGTTGACAGGGTGATTACGGAGCATATCTCGAATGAAATCAGATTGTAAATGTGCCTCGTCTATGGAGTTCTCATCTGACTCAGCCTCTTCGTCAATTTCAATTGAACAGTTAGCCGTTGGATCCTCTGGTAGCAATGAAGTAACCTTACCAGTTTCCAAGAAAAAGGTTAAGTCATTCAGATTTGAACAGTCATCATCCTCACAGTTTCCATTGGCAATGGGTGTAGATAAGTTGTTCACTACAGAAGCCTTCAAAGCAGCAACAAAATGATGACACGATGGATTTGTGTTTGCAATACCAAACTGCCTGAGGATTGAAAAAAGATTTTCCAAAGGATCTTGATTGCAAGATCTCAAATTGAAATATGACAATCCAACCCCTCTAAGACGATTCCACAAGAATCTGATACTCCTAATGGTTGTTATCCACCCTGTTAAGAAATCAAAATTGTTTGTCACATCCCTACCAGTACTTAGATCAATTAATCTCCATTTAGACATATCTGCTACCATATCTGCCCAAAACTCCAAATGAGGGGATCCTTCCCTCAAAACACCTCTTAATGGTTTACTCACTGAGAATTTTAGAGCATATCCATTCAAAGAATCAAACAATGAATCGATTTTATGTACAAACTCTGCAGTCTGTACAGCTTCTGGAGACATTGTGCCTGAAGCAACGTACGTTTCAATAGCTGATGCAACAGAATAACTGAGTTGTCGAGCAGCTACTTTAACCTTCATCTCAACCCAAGAATCTTTAAAGTTGAAGTATTCAGGTTTTAATCTAGGCAACATTTTATATGTTCTTTGCTGCCGGTCCATATTGAAAGCTGATTCAATGTACTTGAATTGTACAGATTTGCGACCATCATCAAAACGATACTCACATTTCAATAGAGCATTTCTCGTATTCTTGAGGAGATGTGGTACATCATAGATGATGGCAATGGGTTCCTCATTAATACTAAAAGTATAAGGGTCACCTGGAGCTGATGTATCTTCTTGAACTAATCTCCTCAATGCTGCCTGATTGGTAGGTCCTTGATCGCAGACCGTAGCTACAACTTTCAAGTTAATCTGTTGCAACTGATGAATCAGTTCACCTATCAATGTTTTCAACGGAATCGTTGCAATGGTATTAGAAGTAAAATAGTAAGCAATTACTTGCTTCCAATTTTTTCTTATACCCTTAGCCATGAAAACTAGTGCATGATCTGCTCCTTTATTTTGCCGGCCTAGATGCCCCAGATCCACAAATCCTGAAATATAGCCTTTGTGATGTTCATAATGGAAACCTGCATCTAATTTCATTTCATCAAACAGAAGCACACAATAACGATCAAGTGGACTCATCTTATCCACTTGATGTTTCAAACAATCCATAATGACCCTATTAATTCCTGTTTCGAAGGGTATCCTGTTTAGCATCAGCTTCAAGGTTCTTGGTGATGGTAAGAAAAAATAATTAGAAATATATCTATAAAGCCGAGCACTTCGTTTGAACATTGACAAAGCAAAACTTTTATCTTGAATTGTCCACCTCCTACCACTTGGTGCTTTATTAAAATTTCTGAATTGGGAATTGATAAACTCTTTGCTAACAAAGTTCAAACTGTTTTCCATGACCGTATATTTACCTTCTTCATACAATTTCTTGAGAACCTTCACCCTTTCCCTTTCATTCTGTAAATTTTTTTTCAATTTTGAAACCCTAGAAATTACACGCTTATGAATAGAAAACATTTTGGATTCTGTAGGGGTCAGATATTTCTTAGAAAGTCCCACAGCACGGAGAAACCCTTTACTTTCAGTAGGAATATCAGCAGTCAAAAAATTAAAATCACTTGAATTGTTTATGTCTGAATCAGTGGTGGCGGATGGTGCTTCTTCATCAGAAATTTCGAAATCAGGTAAGGGTTCTTCTTTATTAACATAAGAATGATCATGAAGAACTAAGCTGTTGACATGATCATTCTGAACATATTCTTGACTTTGAGAATATGCTTGTGGGGAAACGTTGTGCTGTGCATAATGAAGGAGAGTGAGAGCAGGGTTTACAGGAGGCATAGATGGGCAGGCTCCTTTTAACAACCTTGCTCTAGTTGTGTTATAAAAATCACTTTCAAGGAAGTGATCCTCACACAATCTCAAGTTGGAACAGTTTGTGGATTCTGGAATCAAACAAAATTGTTTCCAAGTTTGGCCACTTATGTTCGTTGGAAACTTGAAAAAGTGCTTTCCACTCAATCCAACATGGTATTGATTCTTGCAAGTAGGGTATTTGCAAGAATACTTTGGTGTCCCAACAAGCATATTGTTAATAAGATTTTAAATGTAGGGAGTATACTTAGCTTTTCTCGATCCTTTGCATTTAAGTCCTAGATGGTCCTTATAGTTGTACTGTTGTAGCATTCCTGAAAACACTTTTATGCAAATTCAAAATGAATTCTTAATTAAATATAATACTCACCTAAACCATAAAACCGCCATAACCATACATTTACTTTCTAATTGACAATTGTCATATGGTAAATAGGGATCCTGTATCCTGTAAAATGCTCGAAGCTCCATCTATGAGCCGGGTGCGAACTATATAACGTCAAAAATAAACTTCCAATTTTAGACCAAAGCTTACACTTCTCCTAACGATATATTCTGTGCGGCAAACTATCGGCCAACTGCTTAATAAGTATGGCGCGTAAGCTGGGTGCGCACACTGCCGATAGTTTAGTTCGCCGACTCGGTTCATTCGCTACGTGCCTCGGGACAGTGTAGACGTGCGGTCGTGCGTATTTTTCGCAACACCCAGTTCTTCTCTATCGCTGCTTGTCGAAACATCTACCGAGAATTCAAAAGAGGATATGCATCCTCCTCATTTTTAAAAAAAATTAGAGGATTATCTGATCTCAATCTGAAAAAAAAAATTTGGGAAGAATTTTGTGAAGCAATTATTCCTGATTGGAATCAGGAAAATTTTGGAGAAATATAAATGGGTTCAAGCCGTGTGGACAGGAGCTTTCTGGCGCTCTTTTCAAACAGACAAATTATATCTCCGAAAGTATTGGTTTCTCAGAGTTGAGAATTATATCAATTTATTCTTATGATAGAACTGCATCATAACGGAAATTCAATTCAAATAATAGTTCATTTATCTAGATTAAATGAATGAGAATGAGAACTGCACCATGGAAGAAACCAAATTAAAATAGCTGAAATGAATTTGACTCTCTCTTATAGAACAGGATGAAATGTACGAGTATGAACACAGATGATATAATAAAGCTTAGATAGAATAATTATAGCATTCAGTGAAAACATAGAAGTACGATTCATTATTGAAATTTAGAACTTCATCTCAGCAGAAATTGAATTCAAACATCATAGAAGAATTTAAATTCAACAAGAGTGCCAAAAATTATCAATCCAAAACCAATAGACGAATTCTACCCAACAACGAACTCATCCGAGATATTCATTCCTCAATTCTATGATGAACGATAATATATATCTTTCCTCAAATCTACTCCAATACACCAATATTCCAGTTTTGTAATTAGTGGAGATATTCTGAACTCAATATTATTAACTTAACATTACCATTCCCATCATCATATGCATGTAAATATCAACCAACAAAAAGTATGATATTATATTATCATTCTCATATTTATACGATTGCTGGAATGAAACAACGTCATTTCTCAGGAGAATAAGTTGACATTATAACAATTCATAGAATACCCATATAATAATTCTATGAAAACGTAGAAATACAATTTACATTGAAATTTTGAAAAATCATATCTCCGAAAATATTAGCTTGCTAGAGTTGAAAATGATATGAATGGATTCTTATGATAAAATTGCTTATTTAAAAAAATTTAATTTGGAATTTGTCTAGTAAAAAAAAAATTTTTTTGTTACTCCGAAACCATCTGTCCGATTTTGCCCAATAACGAACTTAGCCGAGATATTTATCCCCCAAACCCACTCTGAAAATTTCAACTCTCTAGCTCATTCCGTTCGAGAGTTATCGTGCCTACGGCCGGCCGGACAGAATGAATTTCGACCACGGATTCTTGATCAGTGAGTCGAACCAAATCGTTTGAGACCATTTTCAGCCAAAAATTCGAAAATTACAGACATTTGGGCAAATTGATAAGCACTCAGTTCCGAGGAACTAGAGCGCCAAAAACAAACAAGAATTCCGGGTAATCTAGCAATTTGGAATGCATCGTGTAAAATTGTCGATGTAATAATCTATCGCCCTAGATAGGATGCACGGATACGCCCAATACGCCCGATTTCTCTTCTTGATCCTTCTTATCCGTTGTATAAAAGCAATAATAACAGAACATTATTTTGAAGCAGTCGGTCATTCGTTTGTCTGGTGTGCTCACCCACAACCAACCCGGCAGTTTAGTTGGGCCAGTGTGCGCGCTTAAAGCCCGACCCGATCAAACTATCGGCAGATAAAAAAGTTTGCAGTCTGCGGGGGCTCTAAAGCCCGGCAAGAGCTAGATTTTATTAAACGTGAACAATAAAATGAAGTAAAATAAAAATACCAAATACTTCTCCTTCGATTTCAACACAGGGTATAAGAGAACAACTAGTTTAATGTATTGTCTATTCACAAAAAGGTTGTACTCAATATATTGGACAACTGAAAGTATCCACACTAAATCACATTTCGATAAAGATACACTTCCTTCATTATAAAAGTGTGGGTATAACAATGAACAGACTTAGCTGTGATACCGCAGAACAACGGTAATGGTAAGGAAACCTCCTTAACGGTACGCAACACAAATTTTTCCCGGTTTGTGGCTCTCGAAGCTGGTAACCAGAACTTCCTACGGGAATAGGGAACCCTCTTTTTGGGCGGCGTGTGGAAACACGCAGAGAAGAGACGAAAACTTTCTTATAAATAGCTGTGTTTACTCAAGAATCCGTAAATAACGAAAGGTGATTGTATTCAAACAAAGTACCTATTATAATATTCGATGAATTGCTTTATGATCCCACTCTAGTGGATTTTCAAACGATCCTCCGATCTTTTGATAGATGCAATCTTTCTTAGAAATATGGTTAGCGTAATTCATGAGAGAAACATGGAAAATGACTTATTGCGCCGGTGAGCGTACCATGGCCCGCTCACAGAGCAGTTTCTGCACAGTCCGGTGACTCCACACCGTTACACTTTTACGAATATCAAAAAATTTCACAATCGTCTTTGTGTCAGTAGTCTACAACTAGATATCAAATTTCAATTCTATCGGATCTGTTTTGTTTGATGACAGAACAATCTGGGAAAACCCTGTGGATAGGAGCTTTGGCGCTCTTGTTCAAACTTTGACAAATCATCTCTGAAATTATTGGTTTCTCGGAGTCGGGAATGATATCAATGGATTTTTATAATAGAACTGCATCATAAAAAAAAATTGGTTCAAGCCCTGTGGACAGGAGCTATTGGGCGCATGTTCATCTTCCTTGTGGCCCGTACTGACCAGTAAAGAAAAAAAGCAGTATCATGTTGAATACCTTAATATTATTGAGATTATTATATAATAATCGATGAAAATACTGAGAGAGACCCAGGAAATTTGACACATTTTGTCTTATATCTCCAGAAATTGAAATCGTATAGAGCCAAAATTTTGCACAATGTTGCAAAATACTACAATTGACGTTAGTACAAGTTTTTGTTGCAATCTGATGAATAGTTCACGAAAAAAAATTTTTTTTTTCGAAAAAATTAAAAGAAATATTTTTTTAAAAGTTACCAACATTTCGATCATAACAGAATTTTGCCAAAAGTTGCGCGTTTATATCCTCGAACTGACTACCAAGTTTCGATTCAACATCTTCTTTAGTTCCTGAAATATCAGGGAAATAACCTCAAAATTTGAAATGTCTATAACTCCTAAACCGTCCGGCCGATTTTGCTCGTTAACGAACTTAACCGTCGCATTTTGATCAGAAACCTACCCTGAAAGTTTGAAGTCGATAGGACCTTCGGTGCTCCTGTTATCGTGCCTACGGCCGGAAGGCCGGCCGGCCGGCCGGCCGGACGGCACCCTAAAATCTGACACCGGATTCGTGATCAGGGAGTCCGAATTAGTCTATTAGCCAATTTTCAGCTCGAAATTCGAAAATTACAGACATTTGGACGAAATGATAGGACGATGTTCCCCTAGAACATACGCCCAAAAACAAATTAAAATGAAATAACGAACTTATCCGAGATATTCATTCCTCAAATCTACTCTGAAAACTTTATTAATTCAATTGAAACTTAGCCAATATTCGAGTTTTTTCTCACTGAAAATATTCTGAACCTAATTTGATTCAATACCACATTATATATTTTCATCATCATATGGATAATCCAAGGGAATGTAGGGTAGGGGTAATTATAATATCCTATAAGTGGTCATTTTGCATTCAATCATACTTTGTTTGTTAGAACAGAAATACATTTGACATGTTTTTATAGGTAGATAAAATGACATGTATGAACAGTGAACACAGACAGAGAGAATTCGCATTCTGTGAAAACATAGAAGTACGATGTAATATTGAAATTTTGAAATATCATATCTCCGAAAGTATAAGCTTGTTAGAGTTGAAAATCAGATTAATTTATTCTTATGGTGAAACTGCAACTCACAAAAAATTGGTTCAAGCGCTGACGTGAAGTCAGGGGCTTTTGCGCGTATGTTCTATTGTCCATTCTCCTGTATTGGACACCCTTAATCGAATATACCATGGTAAATTATTCTGTCCATTCTCCTGTATTGGACTCTCTAAATTCGAATGAACCATGGTAAATTCGAATTAAGTGTCCAATACAGGAGAATGGACTACATAATTTACCATGGTAAATTCGATTAAGGGTGTCCAATACAGGAGAATGGACAATAGAACATAGGTGCAAAAGCCCCTGACTTCACGTCAGTGCTTGAACCAATTTTTTTTTTCGTAATTTTTTTTCAATTTTTTAGGGGTACGGGTCTTACAAATTTTTTTTTCGTCATTTTTTCAAATTTTCTAGGAGTATTGTTCTTAAAAAAATTTAAACACGTCTTTATGTTGATTTTCTATTAATGGTTATCAAGCTTCAGTTCGATCGAATCTTATTTTTTGAGTTTTCGAGAAAATAATATTCCAGGTGGGTATACCTCGGAAACCATTAAACCGATTATGCCCAAAAACGAACTTAAATCTCCCATGCGAATGCGCAACCTACCCTGAGAATTGCAAGTCCCTATCTCCTTTTGATCGAAAGCTATCGAGCAATTTTGCCAGAATTTCCGCGTTGGCATTCTACAACTAATAACCATGTTTTAATTCAATCAGTTAGGTATTTTTCGAGTTAATGAGGAGAAAAAAACAATCAAATTTCAGAGTGCTATAACTCTAAAACAACCGTTTGGCCGATTATGCTTATAAACAAACTCAAATGTCGTGTTCAGAAGCACATCCTAACCTGAAAACTTCAAGCCGCTATCTCTTTCTGTTCTCAAGTTATCGTGACAACAAAAATATTTCTTAATAATTTTCTAGCCATACGATTCGCACAAAATTTCACAAACGTGCTTAGGTTCATATTCTACAACTACTCACCAAGTTTCAATTCGATCGGATTTATATTGGTTGAAAACAAAATTATTACTCGGAAACCATTGGGCTGATTATGCCCATTAACGAACTTGTCCATCGTATTGGGATGCGCCACCCACCCTGAAAATTCCAAGTCACTAGCTCTTTCCGTTCTCAAGTTATCGTGGCAACGGCCAGACGGTCGGCCGGTCAGAATCAAATTTGACCTCGAATTCTTCATTGAAGAGTCCAACCAAATCGTTTGAGACCATTTTCGTCAAAAATTAGAAAGTTACAGACATTTGGGCAAAATGATAACGCGATGTTCCCCAAAACATACGCGCAAAAATTGAGATTGAAACTTGTTTTTTAAAAAAATTTATATGTATCTATCTCCCAAATCTACCCTGAAAATTTCGTCTTTCTAGCTCATTCCGTTCGAGAGTTATCGTGGCTATGGCCAGCCGCCCGGACGGACCGGCCGGACGGCCGGCAAAATAGATTTTGAGCACATTTTCTTCATCAGTTAGTCGAACCATAACGTTTGAGACCATTTTCATTGAAAAAATCGAAAATCACAGACATTTGGGCAAATTGATAAGCACACTGTTTCGGGAACGCCAAATTATCTCTCGGAAACCGTTTGGCTGATTATGCCCATTAACGAACTTGTCCGTAGTAGTTGGACGCACCACCTTCCCTGAAAATTTCAAGTTGCCATTTTCCGTTCTCTAGTTATCCTGGCAACGGCTGGCCGGACATAATCAAATTTGACCTCAAATTCTTCATCAGTTTGTCACACCTAATCGTTTGAGAACATTTTCGGCAAAAAATTCGAATATTACAGACATTTTGGCCAGATCATAACGCGATGTTCCCCAGAACATGTGCGTAAAAACACACATTTAGCAGCGATAGACAGCAATGAACAATTATTGAAATAAGAAAAGAGCGATTCCACCAGAAAAACAAGAGGTTTACAATGATGGTCTAATTAAAACGTGATTTGCTTCGGAGTACTAAATTGAAAAAAACATATGTATTTACAAGGAGATTAGCGTGGTGCACCAATGACAAGCTTTCAAGAAACTATGAATTGATAAGAAATGAAATAGAATACGACCGTAATATCAATTTTCTGGATTACATTCAAGCAAAATAAAACGAACGACGACGAAGACAATTATCGAACGATAAATCAAATACAATTAAAGTTGAGACTATATAAAAAAATTGAAGATGGCGAAGTGAAAACGAACGTGAAAACTAGTTAAATTCATAAATAAACTCATCAAAAGAGCAGAACTTATGATACTTCATACTGAATAAACTATTGACTATTTTTTCAGGCAGAAATCATCCACGAGTTGAAATATACTGCTCCACCAAAAGTTAAGGAAGTTCAGAAATTTTTTGACCGTTTCAAAAGTTGCCGATTCTTGTCCGCCAAATGTTCATTTATGAGAAAATGGTCTCGAACGTTTTGGTTCGACTTACTTATAAGTATCCATGGTCAAAATCTATTCTGTCCGGCCGTCCGTTAACACGATAACTCTCGAACAGAATGAGCTAGACAGTTCAAATTTCCAGAGTAGATTTGTTAGATAACTAAAAATTTTTACATTACAAATTTAAATTTTTTTTTTTTTAGTTTCCTCATAAGAACCCATTGATATCATTATGAACTCTAATAAACTAATACCTTCGAAAAACACGGAAATATTCAACTAACTAAATTGAACTGGATGGTGAAACGACGCCTTCGTGTAGCGGAATCGCCAAGAATTCAGTTCATCATCTTGGACATTTCAAGATGACCGAATGTCGTTCCAAATGACACTTTTTCCGACGTTTATCAGCCATACACACACGGTTTATCCTTTCAAATGATTCGCTACGAACCATCAAAAATCATCTGAATAATCCACATTGTGTATGGGCAACGACGGTTTCTTCGCCATGCCGTTCTTGTCGGCATGATAACCGCCACGTTACAACGTGTCATGATAAATCGTGCGAACGTACATATGTTCAGCTAATGCCGTAACAAATTACACTTTTTCCGAAGTTTTTCGGCTATACACACACGGTTTATTTTTTCAAATGATTCGCTACGAACCAGCATGTACAAAATCCTCCTAATAATTCATAACGTGTATGGACAACGACGGTTTTTTTGCCACGCCTTTTCTTTCCGGCATGATAACCGCCACGTTACAACGCGACATGATATACCCTGCCAATGAACGTACGTGTATGGTCAGCTATTCGGATGCTCATACAAGGTTGCTCGGATCGCCAACAATATAGATCCGATCGTGTTCAAGCTTGGACATTGGTAGTAGAGTTAGGTTCTGAAGGCGGTCGCAAAATTTCAGCGATGTTGGACGAATAGTTTCTGATATATAGAATTTTTTTCAATGCTATCCAAGTGATACGATTCACATAAAATTATGCAAGAATTTCGCAATGGCATTCTACAAGTAATAGCAATCTATACATTGGATCGGTTCTTTGTTCTTCAAGTTATTGTGGAAATAACAACCAAACATCATATTATTATAACTCCAAAACCATTTAGCCGATTATGCCTACAGACTAACTCAAATGTCGCATTCAGATGCACAACCTAACCTGAAAATTTCAAGTTGCTATCTCTTTTTGTTCTCAGGTTATCGTGACATAAATAATATTTCTTTATAATTTTTTAAAAATTTTCGGTGATACGATTGTCATAAATTTCACAAACGTCCTTATGTTTGTATTCTACAATTTCTCACCAAGTTTCAATTCAATCGGATTTGTATTGGTTGAAAAACAAATAATAACTCGGAAACCATTGGGCCGTTTATGTCCATTGACGAACTTGTCCGTCGTATTGGGATGTGCACCTACCTTGAAAATTTAAAGTCACTATCCCTTTCTGTTCTCAAGTTATCGTGACAGAATCCAATTTGATCTTAAATTCTTCATCAGGGAGTCGAACCCAATCGTTTGAGACCATTTTCCGCAACAAAGGATTATTTTGTACATGCTGGTTCAACGCGAATCATTTGTAGAGATAAACCGTGTGTGTATAGCCGAAAAACGTCGGAAAAGGTGTCATTTCTTACGGCATTAGCTGAAAATACGTACGTTCGCGCGGTTTATCATGGCACGTTGTAACGTGGCGGTTATCATGCCGAAAAGAACGGCATGGCGAAAAAACCGTCGTTGCCCATACACGTTGTGAATTATTCGTATGATTTTGCACGTGATGGTTCGTAGCGAATCAATTGAAAGGATAAACCGTGTGCGTATGGCCGAAAAACGTCGGAAAAAGTGTCATTTGGAACGACAATCAGTCATCTTGAAATTTTCAAAATGATGAACTGAATTCTTGGCGATTCCGCTACACGAAGGCGTCGTTTCACCACCCAGTTCAATGTAGTTTGTTGAATATTTTCGTGTTTTCCGAAAGTATTAGTTTATTTGAGTTGATAATGATATCAATGGATTCTTATGATGAAACTAAAAAAAAAATTTAAATTTGATATGTAAAAAATTATTTTTTTTTCAATATCGAACTTAACCGAGATATTTATCTACCAAACCTACTCTGGAAATTTTAACTGTCTAGCTCATTCTGTTCGAGAGTTATTGTGTTAACGGACGGCCGGACAGAATCGATTTTGACCACGGATACTTGATTATTAAGTCGAACGAAAACGTTTTCATTTTCAGCCAAAAATTCGAAAATTTCAGGCATTTTGGTAAATTGATAAGCACTCTGTTCCGAGGAACCAGAGCGCCACGGCAGAAAAGTTGGCTGGCTGACAAAGAATAATATTGTCACATGTCACTTTTACGGGAATTAAAAGATTATAATCCCGATTACTTAAAAAATTGTTTGGACGCAAAGACATTTGATCCCCGACATCTCGATCATGTATGTGGATGGCGATAAAACGCCATTCCAGAGGAAAGGACTGTGAAATCCCTTGAAGCTCAATCTGGCGTGCTGCAATGCTCACTCACGCATGTTTTTTTCCACATGATTTTATAGATAACACGATAATCCGCGCGAAAGAACGTCCGTGTATGGCCAGCTAATGGGACAGTTAAGTTCTTTGTTGGGCTGGTTGGTGAAAGTTGCCTCAAAAACTTTCGAAGTAAAGGAGATAGGGACTTGCAATTTTCAGGGTAGGTTGCGCATCCGAACAAGAGGATAAAGATCGTTTTTTTGTAAAATCGATCCAACGGTTTCGGAGTTGGATTCCCACCTGGAATATTATTTCTTCGATAACACAAAAAATATATACTCGATCGAATTAAAGCTTGGTAACTAGTTGTAGAATATCGACATAAGGGCGTGTGCAAAATTTTGTGAAACCGTACAAATAAAAATTTTCAAAAAATTTACGAAAATAAAATTGGTTCAAGCACTGACGTGAAGTCAGGAAATGTCGAATTTACAATGGTAAATTCGGAGTGTACAATACAGGAGAACGGATAATAGAATTCAACATGGTATATTCGATTAAGAGTGTCCAATACAGGAGAATGGACAATAGAAAATACGTGTAAAAGCTCCTGACTTCACGTCAGTGCTTGAACAATTTTTTTTTTAATTTAATGAATGAAGATTTTGCACTACAAATATTAAAAATAAATTTTCACCTGAAACTGGAAAATTTATAAAGAAATTGGCAAATGATTGAGTTAGATCAGTGAGTAAACATTTAGATTTCTCATATATAAAAAATTGGAAAAACAAAATTTAAATGGTTAGGACAGCCTCATAATTTCTCAACTTCTATGGAGCAGTATACAGAGTGGACCACGGTTGATGGTACATACAGATCCGATCGAATTGAAACTTGGTAAGTATTATTAAAGGTTTTTTTTCTGGGTTTTCTCTCCCAAACTCTGAAAAATATCTATAAAATAAAAATGAATTATTTTTTGATTTGCTTCTGCGTAAGAAACACAAGATATTTGTCAGAAGCAATCACTTGAACAATGTTGCCTAACAAACCACAACGGAACAACATCAACGAAGAAACAACTATATCGTAACGTTTCGGAGTCTATATCAGACTCCTTCGTCAGACGCTTAACAATTCTCTAATTTTAGAATAACTATCAACAAAATAATTCTAAAGATTTTCGTTAAGCGTCTGACGAAGGAGTCTGATATAGACTCCGAAACGTTACGATATAGTTGTTTCTCCGTAGATGTTGTTTCGTCGTGGTTTGTTAGGCAACATTGTTCAAGTGATTGCTTCTGACAAATATCTTGTGTTTCTTACGCAGAAGCAAATCACAAAATAACTAATTTTTATTTTATAGATATTTTTCAGAGTTTGGGAGAGAAAACCCAGAAAGAAACCTTTTAATAATGAGTAAACCTCCCACAGTATCCTTTAATGATTACTTGGTAAGTAGTTGCAGAATATACAGGGTGGACCACGGTCGATAGTACCCTGGACTTTTACGGAGAACGGTACGTACGAGTACTAACAAATTAGATATTTCAAATATAACACGTTAAATATTATATTATTTTCGATTCGACGTAGCCTCCTGATTAATTATGTATCAACTTCCTCATCCCTGTCTTAAGCGTTTTTCGAGTAATTAATTGAGATACTGATTGCAAAACAGAGCTTCAATTCAACATTCATCACTTCGTTACTTGGAATCCTAGAAAGCCGAAAATTCGGGTATGGATCACCAATATTCCGTGTATCAATAATGTATAATGACATACGTGCCTAATCATACAGGGTTGTTCAAAATCTGAGGCGCTTCCAAGACATGCTTAAACGGTAAAAAGTACGTTTAATCAAATGTAATGACCTGTATATTATAAGATGTATTGAAAGAGAATTAAATTTCCAATCAAACGATATAACATATTCCTATACCTTAATTGTAAGATTTTCGAATCAAAAGCAAGTTTTCATGCAAATTAGAATATTGAGCTACATTTTGTATTAGGTAGGTATTCAAAAATGAACATGTAAATTATGATAATTTAACAATCGACATCGATTGTATAGTATTGTTGAATATGTATTAATGGAGATTTGATTGAACAATGATTGAAATGGAAGGCAAAAATAATTATACAAATTAAGTTTTTATAAAATTGATTATTGACGGTCAATGCAATCAAATTGTAGCAAGAACATGCAGAATGTTTAATGAGATGTGTCTTGACTCAGAGCCAATGAACAAGAGAAAATTTATAGGATTGCAGAATAATTCCATCCTTTATGGTCAAAACTTATGCGGAACGAACAATGCCGAAGATTATAACTCCAAAAGAGGATAATATTTTAAATGTGTTAATTTTTTTTCAATCAAAATCCTCATGCCTTCACCAGAAGTGCAGAATAAGATTTAGGCCTAACCAGAACTTATATTCAGGACTAAACATAGTGCATGGTCTTGCTACAATTTGATCGCATTGACCCTGAAAAGTAAATAATTTCATCAAAGCCTAATTTGTGTAATTATTGCCTTCCATTTGAATAATTTTTCAATCAAATCTCCGTTAATAAATTCAACAATACACTTCACAAAGTCTCGGTATGTATCGGAAACGCCTCGGAATTTGAACAACCCTGTATGATTAGGGACGTAGGTGTAAACTATACACGAGATATTGGTATTTCATACCAGATATTTTGGTTTTCTAGGATTCCAAGTAACGATGTAATTAATGTTGAATTGAAGCTAAGTTTTGCCTAAACAAGGAAGTACATCAATTAATAACTCAAAAACCGCTATAGAAAGAGGGCTACGTTGTATCGAAAAAAGCCATAATATATAGTGTGTTCCATTTGAAATATCAAAGTTGTTAGTACTTTTTGATATAAGATAAGATCGATAGAGTAGTGCTTCCTAGCCAAGAAACCAAATCGACCGTTGCCCACTCTGTATATGGGAAATATCAAATAATTCCATCGTAATCATGTGTTAGGCACGAAATCTGATATAAATAGAGATTTAAATAATTCGTTAAAAGTTTGTTTCATTGATGAAGGAATTCGTAAAATAAATAATATACAATAGGTATATTCGATTTTGTTTACATCGAGGGGATAATTCAAGATTATTTATGAAGCTTGAGCTAAAAGAAAAAAAATACTCTTTGCTTTATTGCAAATTATTCCTTTCGAAAATTATTAACCTTATTCATTTTTTTTAAGTTCCCTACACCTGAGTCAAAATCCCGTATTTGTATTATACAGGGTGTCCCAGAAGTCAACGTCAAGCCGGAAGCAGGTGATATTACAAGTCATGATAGTTATCAGAAAAATATTGAAAAAAATCTAGGTGAAACAATTTCAAAATTATAGGCATTTAAAGAAAATCGACAAAATCTATACTTCGGGATGGTTATTCAATTCCCATTTCCACAAATCCTAATTTTTTGACAATTTTATTTTTGTTATATCATCCTGAATAATGCGTCCGTATATTATTGCCTAAAACTCGATGACTTTTGCTCACTTTGGAGCAAAATGTTACTTCTTGCCCCACTAAATATTCAAAGCTCCTCTTATTTCGTCCACTTTCAACTGCCTGTACTGAAAAAAAAAATGTACTAAGCTAGTTCGGCAAGTAACTGTAAAAGTTGGCACATTTAATGGGGATTCCAAAATGGTATAACAATTGCTAGTAGTTCTGCAAGTTTTTCGGCTGGAATTTTTTCTGCTAAGAAACCCGTTTTCGAACTAATTTTTCCTGAGAACTCCAATTGATTCTAGTGTACCCAAGCCTTTAATTGAGGCCGTTACTTTAAGATTTCTGGTTGAATTAAACAGAAAGCTAATAATTCTACGATGTGTGTGCGATGCAGATAATGACGCCAGATGAAAGTCGCTCTTCTACTGTTTCCAGGTAGTCAGAATCTTTTTTTTGTTTTATGTTCATAATTGGATTTTCTGATTTAGAAAACTATTTTAATTAACATTACAACAACATAAATATTGAAGAAATGTTCAAACTGTCTCCCTTCAGCCGCAATACACGTTCGACATTGTAAAAAGGATCGGAGTATCCTCCGTTATTGACATGATTATTATTCAATCCATAAGGGCCAATGCTAATACTTATAGGGGCTCGAAAAAATATACATTTTGAATGTAAAAAGTTCGAAATCAAGTCATTTTGTGATTAACAGCATTGATGAAAACAAATAATTGAAACAAGAAAAAAATAACCAAAAAGAAAAACATGATGAACGGTTTCATTATTCTTCGCCGTAGCTCAGATACATTTTCGATAGGTGTTGAGTAAACTTTTTCTTTCACCGCTCCCCAGTGAAAAAATCTGATGGATTTAAATCAGGTGAGATAATGTCAGACCGTCTGCCCGGGTATACTTCATTGTAATGTTCTCGAACCGAGCGGAAATAGTACTCGGGGCAGCCATCTTGCTGGAACCACATAGCTCTACGTATGCTTAGTGACACGTCTTCCAATAAATTCGGTAATAGATTTTTCAAGAATTATCTCTGGCAGTTCAAAAGGTCCAATTATTTTTTAATTCAAACTTCTGGTCCACATGTTCATTTCAAACCGATGCTGTGATATATGTTCCCTCATTAAATGTGGATTTTCAACATGCCATTCATGTAGGCTATGTATATCCATGTAACCGTCATTACTGAATGTCGACTCATCGGACCATAAGACATTCTTCAAGAATCGTGGATCCGAATCATCATTTGACATAATGCAACTGTTGGGAGGTAATCTCGGGGTTGTAGAGTTTGTACTCTCTTGCACTGAGTTTCACAAAGCTTTGACAGCTCTTAGTTGCCAAATTAGTGCGATTATATGTAGATTTTCAGTTCATTTTTGATACAACCATCGAATAAAATCCACGATTAAGCTAATCGAAGCTTCGTTAAACCCAACATGAATATGTTAAGGGTGTAAACTGTGGGCAGTACTTTTATATACCGTGCATGGGCTTTTTTTAAAATCTCTTCATCTGTTCCAAATAAAGAACTCAACCTTAAGTGCTCTAAAATCATTTAGAGTTAGTCGGAAAAATTGTTTCGTAAATGAATTTTCCTGTAGAAAATGTTCTCAGACAAGAAATTTGTAAAATGAGTAGTAAGTGTTATAGCAGTTTAGAATCCTCATTAAATGCGCCAACTTTTAAAGTTACTTGCCGAACAAGCGTAGTAGAGACATTTTTTTTCATTACAGGCAGTTGAAATTGGTCGAAATATGAGCTTTGAATATTTACTGGGGCATAGAGTAACATTCTGCTCTAAAGTGGGTCAAAGGTCATGAAGTTTTGGGCAATAATATACAGACACATTATTCAGGATGATATATCAAAAATAAAATTGGCAAAAAATTAAGATTTGTAGAAATGGGAATTAAATAACCATCCCAAAGAATAGGTTTTTGTCGAGTTTCTTCAAATGCCTATAATTTTGAAATTGCATCAACTAGATTTTTTTCAATATTTTCCTGATAACTATCATGACTTGTAATATCACCCGCTTCCGGCTTGACGTCGACTTCTGGGACACCCAGTGAGTACAATTGATTCAAACAAAATCAAATCTCAATACAATATTAAACACGAATTTGTATTACAGAAAGCAACGCTAGAGTCTAGAGAGTGATTGACATCCCTGCGCTAGACCTTACTAAGGTTGCTAAGGTTTTACTAGAATTAACTGTTTATCGTTATATTTCGGAGAATAAGTGCTTCTCAACTTTTCCTCTTTTCAGTAATATGCTGATTAGTATCTCCCATACTAGCCCTCAATCTCAACATTTCTGCCAAGAATTTGTCAAAAGCATTTTCATCTTAACGTTCTGAGAAAGGTGTTATTTCCTTTTATAGCAATCTAGATACAAAGCTTGCGGTCTATATCTAATACATACCAAGCGCAATCCTTATGAAGGATGAGGTATATTTATTTAATCAATCCACAGAGAATTCAAACCAGAACATTCAATATGACTTATACCTCTCGTCTTTCTTCAGAATTAATGGCTATATTTGGTTACTTGAGAGAAATCATTCTTGTGATGTAACTTACTCTCTGTAAGCTCTTTGATATGTAATCAATCATTTATCATCGTAAGACTAGCCTGGGAGATATCGTTGTATTTTAGGTAGTGTTTTTATGCCGATCGATTGTCATTAATTCAATAGATCTCGAATGACTAATTATATATATTATATAATCAATAACTTTGCAAAATTATTTGTTATCAGTGGTATCGCTCTCGTAATAGTCCGGTCAAAGTATACATACCAGGTTACCAAAATTCGCATAGAGCTGAAAATTGGTAGAGATGGTCAGGATACCATTAGAAAGAAAGGGTGAAAAGTCCCCAAAAATCCCATTGTTGCTAAAAAAGTTATTCAAGGTCAAAGGTCGCGAAAATGGGTTTTTCGCTTTTTTCAGCCAAACGGTGAGTTTAATCATAAAAATAGCTCAGACATAAATTGTAGACCGTGCAATTATCTACAAAAATTGTCTCCATACTTTTTTTCGTGAGAGTCGCCGTTTCCGAGATATGAGCGAAGAAAGTTGTATGCTCCATAAAATGCACACGTTTCCACGTCACCTGTGAGGTAGTGTACTTGACGCGTTTTTTTTAACGTGGTTTCCCCGGTAGGCCTATTCCACGAACCGATCTGTACTAATAAATAATAAAAAAAATTGTCGTTAATTGTAAAGAATGTGATAAAATTATTGGTCCGAATTATAATCATTTATTACATCTGTTTCTTCTTGTTCTTCGTCTTCTTCTTCGAGCTGAGTGAAAATAAACTCGTCCAAAAGCGATGGATCGGATGTCTTGTCGTTTATATGAAATGAGTCCTTTTCTAATGGAGATTCAGCATTAGAACAAAGCTGGCCTTGACAACTTGTACAGGCTAAGGAACAAAACAACCCAACTTTTTTGCAGCCACATTTGGCATTACATCCTTTTTTACAATTGCAAAAAATGGTGTTGAGGAGTTTTTCCGGTGCAGGTGGAAGTGAAGTTTGGACAGGTTCTAATGCATTATCAATCAACATCCAACCCCAGTCTTTTGGGTCTAATTGATTACCAAGCCACACTTGAACTTGATAATATACCTGAAGAAGATGTTGTTGTGCAGAAGCCGAGGTTGGAGGAAGAGAAGCCAATTGCACTTGCTTTTTGTTACGAGGATTTTTGACAAAAGACACGGAGCTGCGTACATGGCAAGAAGAAAGCGAATTCCATGAATAATTATGTCTTTTGGAGTAGACTTATTATTTTTAAAAACTTCGGCACAATCAAGTAAATCTTGTTTCTCAAACATTTTAAAAACAGACGTTTTACCTCTCCTGTAAAATGCAGATGTTGTATCGCAGCCACTTATAGCGTGGAGAAACAAAATGTGATTTTGGCACTTTGCAAATGCAGATAAACTGGCGTAGAAGGCAATGGACTTAGTTTCTTTTGAGTTAATATTGATTTTTTTAAAGTTAATATACCGAAAGAAAAAGAATTCAACTCGCATTACGGCGCCAGTGACGAATGAACGTGGCGTACTTATGCATTTTATGGAGCATACAACTTTCTTCGCTCATATCTCAGAAACGGTGACTCTCACGATAAAAAGTACAGAGACAATTTTTGTAGATAATTGCACTATCTACAATTTATGTTTGAGCTATTTTTATGATAAAACTCACCGTTTGGCTGAAAAAAGCGAAAAACCCATTTTCGCGACCTTTGACCTTGAATAACTTTTTTAGCAACAATGGGATTTTTGGGGACATTTCACCCTTTCTTTCTAATGGTATCCTGACCATCTCTACCAATTTTCAGCTCTATGCGAATTTTGGTAACCTCACCTCTGTTATTTGGTCTAACTTGACCGGACTATAACCATTCTCTGATGCATCTTCATCAGAACTGTCTTGCAGAAGATTGTTATCATCGTCTTGTTCAGTTTCTTGAGCTTGATCCTCGTCACCATAATGTTTAAATTAACAAGTTAATCTTCAAAAATAGGTTTTCAGACATATACACGCTCAAAGAAAGAGTTTTTTGCTCATTTTTCACTTTCCTGCACAATGCAGGATTGATTTAATTATGAATATACCTTCCACAGTATCATTTAATCATTATTTCATGATATTTCTTAAAAATGTATTATTAAAAATACATTTCAATTAAAATAACTGTTAAAACATAATAAGTATAACTCACCTTGGCGCTGCAGATGCTGAAGCAGTTTCAATAGTTATTCTGTATTTTGGCGGTACCTGAAAGAATTGTCGATAACACTTCGAATAATATTTTTGAAAATCGTTCAATTCTACCGGCACTTTATCACTTGTTAAGTATACTTTATTTTTCTAACGAATCTCCAACAAAGACGTACATTATTGGAGTGTATTTTTCAGGAAAGGCTATTAATATTTATTCTTTTGCCACAAAATAAACAAAACGGTTGAATGTTCGACATATTTGGTCGTGCATTCATTTTTACAGAGTGATGTCATAATATTTTTTATATGACCACCCCAATTTTTTTTTGGTCCGTTATTAACTTACCTTAATAATTGTGTACAAAATTGGAACCATCGATATAAAAAAATTTGTTTAAGCACTGACGCGAAGTCAGGAGCTTTTGCGCGTATGTTCTATTGTCCATTCGCGTGTAGTGGACACACTTAATTCGAATTTACCATGGTAAATTCGAATTTTGTGTCCTATACAGGAGAATTGTCTAGTGTGAGAGCACGAAACGATCGAGAAATATATTAAAAAATTGGTTCAACCCCTATGGACAGAAGCTTTGGCGCTCTTGTTCAAACTTTGACAAATCATATCAACGAAATTATTAGTCTCTGGGAATGATATAAATGGATTCTTACCATAGAACTGCATCATGAAAGAAATTAAATTCAAACTGACCGATTCTTCCCAATAACGAACTCATCCGAGACATTCGTTCCTCAAATCTACTCTGAAAATTATGCTATATTAATTATACAATATTGCAGTTTTGTTTTTACGGGAGATATTCTGAACAAAATTCAATTATGTATCTTACCAAAGAATGTATTTCCATCATCATATGGATTATCCATGGGCATTATATTATCACATTAAAAGTATAATATCATATCATCCTCATAATTCTACGATAGCTGAATAACGAACCAGAAATAAATTTGACATTTATCTCTCATAGGAAAATGAGATGACATGTAAGAACACAGATCATATTATAATTCATAGCTAGAATAATCAAGTACAGCATTCTGTGAAAACATAGAACTACTATTCATTATTGAAATTTCGAAGAATCATATCTTCGAAAGGGGGCGTCCATAAATTACGTGAGATGTTTAAGGATGGGAGGGACTCGAGTCAAATCTCATCTAATCTTACGTTGGAGAGAGGGGGGGTCTCGGCAAATATCACGCAATTTTTTTTTTTGATTGAAACAAAAAAAAATTATACTATTTTGGTCCATTTAATCCAGATTATACATGCTTAAGATTTAATCTTAAGCTTATATCGCAATACGATTAAGATCATTCACTAATTCCCTCACCAGAGGGGGAGGGAGGGTCAGAAAATTTAAAAAAACACCTCACGTAATTTATGGACGCCCCCAAAGTATTAGCTTCCTAGAGTTCAAAATTATATATTTGGATTTTTATGATGAAACGGCATCTTGAATTTGAAATTTGTACATAACAAATTTCAAATTCAATTTTTTTCAAAATGCCGTTTCAAGATATCTATCTCCCAAATCTACTCTGAAAATTTCAGCTGCCAAGCTCATTCTGTTCGAGAGTTATTATGGAAACAAAATTTTGAAATTTTTAAAAAAATTTTTTTACATATTTTGGCAACTTTATCAATACAATAGTTCGCATGCATATTAAGGTCATTATTCTACAATTTGATGCTAAATTTAGATAGACCGACTGTTCAGTTTCATAAAATATATTTTCACTGACGTGAGGTCAGTGCTCTTTGGCGCGCGCGTTCACGATGGCAAATTTGAATTGAATGATGAGTGTTTCAAGCTCAGTGGATAGAGCGGGTCGGAAATCTACTCAGAGGGTAGTGGATACCATTTACTGTCCAATGAAAACTTAACAGTACTGTGTCTAAGCTGGCATGAGGATAGAGTTGCAAAGTTGACAAAGACCACAACTGCCTCTCCTTCGTCACACATACCCCTAGGAGCTTCTGAGAGATCTCCTTTGGAAAGTCCTAGGACGGTCAGTATAATCATTATCATGTCTAGCATGCGCTCCAAAGCAGATTGCCGCACGTCAATGCTTTTTTAGCCGTTTTTATAGTGGAGCACGACTATTTACCAATTGTCAATTCGATCGGACTTGTACGGGTATTTGTGAAATATTGGGAAAATTTCAAATGTCATTACTGCGAAACCGTTTATACCCATTAACAAACTAAAGCATTGCATTCAGATGCATCACCTAACCTGAAAATTGCTAGTCACTGTTTGTCTGCGTGCGAAAGTTATTCTGGTAACGAACAGTCAACCAGAGAGAATTGAATTCGATCTCAAATTCCTCAACAGTGAATCGAACCTAATCGTTCGTGACCATTTTCGACAGTATTCTTGATATAAATATTTTTGAAACAGTGCCACCCCAACGCCGCCCTGACAGCCGGTTATTTGTAACCGAGTATAACAATTTTGTCACTATCCATACAGAACATATTTCCAAACAAGGAACAAAATATTGCTGTAATTTATAGCTAAATAAACTAGGGTGTTTGCATGAAGCGTTTATTATGGGATAATGGTATATTCGGAGAGCTCTCAGAAATTTTCAGATTTATTCACATGACTTTTTGACTGATTTAATGAAGTAATATGACGTGATGAAGTTAGCCTATTGGCTCGCGAATTTGAAGTCCTGAGTTCGAGCCCTGAGCCGGTATTGAAATAGTCTAGTAATTAGGTCTCTTCTAGTAAGTATTAATTAAACTCCAATAATATTCAAATTACACTTTTCAAGATGTTGGGTAGATGCGATAGGAGGAGTCAAAGTCAAATCTTACACTCAACGTTCTCTTCCTATGAAACCTCCGATCCCAACACCCAACAAAAAATAAAGACTAATAGGTAGGTGAAATGAATCCTGCAAAAATTGGTTCAAACAATGACGTGAAGTCAGGAGCTTTTGCGCGTATGTTCTATTGTCCATTCTCCTGTATTGGACACCTTTATTCGAATTTACCATGGTAAATTATATTGTCCATTCTCCTGTATTGGACACTCTTAAGTTGAATTTACCATGGTAAATTCACGTATTTATGTTGATTTTACACAACTAGTTAGCAAGCTTCAATTCGATCGAATCTTTATGAGAGCGTTGTCTCGATAACGTTCGAGAGAAAGGAGATAGGGACTTGTTATTTTCAGGGTACTTTGCGTATCCGAATGAGAGAGTTAAGTTCGTTTTTTGGCATAATCGGTTTAACGGTTTCTGAGTTACACCCACGTGTAATATTACTTCCTCGATAACTCAATCGAGGAAATAATATTAGAGGTGGGTATAAATCGGAAACCGTTAAACCGATTATGCCCAAAAATGAACTTAACTGTTCCATTCGCATACGTAACCTACCCTGAAAATTACAAGTCCCTATGTCCTTTCGTTCAAAAGTTATCGAGGCAACGGTAACCCATCTACTGAACTCACACAAGGCTGCTCGAATCTCCAACAATATTTAACCGATCGTGTTAAAACTCAAAACTTGGCAGTACAGATAGGTTCTGAAGGCTCTTGCAAAATTTCATCAATTTCAGACGAATAGTTACTGATATATAGAATTACTTTTTTTATTTTCAATGATTTCTCAAAAATTTTCTGCAACTACTATCCTCACGAAATTTTGCAAGAATTTTCGCGTTGGCATTCTACAACTAATAACCATTTTTCAATTCAATCGGTTTAGTATTTTTCGAGTTAAAGAGGAGAAAAAACAACCAAATTTCAGATCGCTTGGCCGATTATGCTTATAAACGAGCTCAAATGTCACGTTCGGATGCACAACCTATCCTGAAAACTGCAAGCCGCTATCTCTTTCCGTTCTGAAGTTATCGTGACACGAAAAAATTTTTTTATAATTTTTTCTCAATTTTCTAGCCATACGATTCTCACAAAATTTCACAAACGTGCTTAGGTTCATATTCTACAACTACTCACCAAGTTTCAATTTGATCGGATACATATTGGTTGAAAACAAAATTATTAGGTGTTCGGAAACCATTGGGCCGATTATGCCCATTAACAAATTGTCCGTCGTATTGGGATGCGCCACCTACCCTGAAAATTTCGCTGAAAAGTCGCTAGCTCTTTCCGTTCTCAAGTTATCGTGGCAACGGCCGGACAGCCGGACAGAATCAAATTTGACCTCGAATTCTTCATTGGGGAGTCGAACCAAATCGTTTGCGACCATTTTCGTAAAAAAATTCGAAAGTTACGGACATTTGGGCGAAATGATAACGCGATGCTCCACAGAACATACGCGCAAAAACAGGAAAAACACAAAAAAGCACTGACGTGAAGTCAGTTCTCTTTGGCTTGCTTATTCACGATGACCAATTTGAATTGGATGATGAGTGCTTCAAGTTCAGTGGATATCAGGCGACTCGGGATTCAGGAGGGTCAGCATAATCATACAGAGCTTCCGAAAAGTAACGAATAAATTCATTATTGCTGAAACTGAGAGATTTTCTGAAAAATCGTCAGACACTTCCATACTTTCCAATAGACACCATACCACCCATATTTACGACGTAATCATTATTGGAGATATGACGTCATCGTCAATTTTTTTTAATATCAATACCCAATTTCGACTCTGCCAACTGAAAGTGCCTGTTATTTTACGTACACATTGTGAAAAATTATGGTTGTCTGGCAGTTGCCTAAGCTACTGAGGACGGTTTTTATTACTATCAGATTAAAAGTTGAAATCGTACTTGTTTTTCATATTTTATTGACCATGTTCAGCAAGAATTTATTAATAGCCTTGGTTACTGTCAGGTAGCCAGCGGTGCACACTTTCAACATCCACTTTAATCATTACCATTAAATTTATTAAAAAAAAAGCTAATAATCATATTTTTGACGAAGTGAACGCAAAATGACAGGCTCTTTCAATTGGCATGGTCTAAATTGTGTGCTGCCAGTTAAAAAAAAAATTGATGAAGTCATATCTCGACTAAAGATTAACTCACAAATATGGGTCATCGTCAAAAAGTGCCTTTGTTTTTAACAAAATCGCTTATCGTTTGAAAATAAACCTTACTATGATTTCAGAAGGTATTGTTCGGATGAAAAATTGATTGATCTCAATAATACAATATTAAGCAGTGACTTTTCTTGCCTATATAGTTCATCTTCAGTAGATTACAGTTTCTATCGTTTTATGGATATAATTCAGTCCAGTGTTTATGAGTGTTGCCCGATTGTAAAATTCAAGCCTCGAACTTCCTCGTGGGTTACTCCCCTAATACTTCGAGCAAGTCGAGATTTAAAAAATCTTTTTTGCTTAAGTAGGGATCTGAATTCAAGTAAACTTTTTGAAATGTACAAAGAACAAAAGAGAGCTTACCAAAAACTATTAGCAAAAACTAAACTAGAGTACAATCAATCTATGTTAAATCGTTCATCGAATTTGAGTAAGACAGTGTGGAATATGGTTGATGTAACGACGGGCAGGAAAGCTCGTTCTAGGCATCCCTCGTCATTGATTCTGGGTGAGTCCCTTATCTCGGATAGAGCTCAGATTGCAACAGCTTTTGGTGTTTTTTTCTCTACTATAAGTGAGCAAAGCCTCACTGAGTATTATGGAGCCGCTTTGTCTACTAGTTGTACTACCTCTAGAATGAATGACTGTACTTTTTTCTTCCACCCAGTTATCAGTGATGAGCTATCACGTGCTGTCAAGCGTTTGAGGAATACTGGGGGTACTGGGGTCGATTCGGTGTCTGTTAAGATGTTAAAATCATTCGCACCACTGATCATCGATCATCTTGTCCATCTTGTTAATCTTTCAGTTTCTGGCGGTGTATTTCCTTCTTGTCTGAAGTGGTCAACTGTAATTCCCATATTAAAAAAGGGCGATCCTGCTCTTGTATCTAACTATAGACCGATCTCTTTGCAGAGTGTTTTTTCAAAATTGATCGAGAGAATTGTTTATGAACGAATGATGGATTTCTTATCTAAGTTCGGAGTACTAAAGGATAGCCAGCATGGCTTTGGGTCGGGTCGTTCTACACAATCTGCTGCTGTGTCCTTCATTCAATATGTCTACAGGTGTTTGGATGATGGATTATGGGTCTGTGGATTGTTCTTTGACCTTTCTCGTGCGTTTGACTGTTTGAATCTTAGATTCATCCTTGACAAGATGCACAACTTAGGTTTTCGTGGCGTCTTCCTGCAGTGGATTCGTGGTTTTCTGAGTGACAGATTGTTTTGTGTTAGGTTGCTTGAGCATTTGTCAGCTACTTTCAGTGTCAATTTGGGTGTCCCTCAGGGGTCTGTCTTGGGACCTCTCATATTCCTGCTGTTTATCAACGATTTGCCAGATCACGTGATTTCTGAATGGCCCATTATGTTTGCGGATGATCAGCTTTCGCAATTTCTGCCAAAACAAAAGACGAGCTAGTTTCAAGGTGTTTAGCCTTGGTCCAAAGCTTTATGAATTGGTGCAAGGCTAATTCAGTTATTGTTAATATCGATAAGACTGAGATGGTAACTTTCTTCCTCAAGTCTAAAAATGTCACCCTAACTTTACAATATGAAGATATAAATATCGAGTCGCAATCATGCGTCAAATTTCTCGGCTTGATTGTTGATGACCAATTAAGGTGGTGTGATCATATTGATTACTTGAGTACTAGCTTGAATTAAGCTTATTATGCTTTGAGCAGACTGAAAGGTTCTCTTCCCATTGAGTCACTGATAGATGTTCATTATGGATTGTTTCATTCTCGTCTAAATTATAATATTTTGCTGTGGGGTAATTCGGTGTCAGTGGAAAGAATTTTAATAGCACAAAAAAGAATTTTACGTTTAATTTTTGATTTGAGCACTCGTACTTCATGTAGAAGTTTTTTTAGTGAGAGACAGATAATGACAGTGCCTTCACTATTCATTTATAGATGTTTGATTCATGTTAAGGAAAGAATTATGACTGTTCCACATCTTTCTGAATGTCACAGTTACAATACTAGGAATACAACAATTCTGTCTGTTCCTGTTCACAGATCATCCAAATATGAGTTTTCTCCCCATTTTCAAAGTATAAGATCATATAACCATCTACCATCAGCTTGGAGGGAGCTTGGATTTACTGTGTTCAGGAGGAGACTGAAACAAATGTTAGTACGTAAGGCATATTACAGTGTCAAAGAATACCTATGTGATACTGATTTTCAGGTTTGAAACATTTTTCTGTTTTTGGGCGCATGTTCTAGGGGAACATCGTCCTATCATTTCGTCCAAATGTCTGTAATTTTCGAATTTCGAGCTGAAAATTGGCTAATAGACTAATTCGGACTCCCTGATCACGAATCCGGAGTCAGATCTTTGGGTGCCGTCCGGCCGGCCGCAGGCCGGCCGGTTTTCCGGCCGTAGGCACGATAACAGGAGCACCGAAGGTCCTATCGACTTCAAACTTTCAGGGTAGGTTTCTGATCAAAATGCGACGGTTAAGTTCGTTAACGGGCAAAATCGGCCGCACGGTTTAGGAGTTATAGACATTTAAAATTTTGAGGTTATTTCCCTGATATTTCAGGAACTAAAGAAGATGTTGAATCGAAACTTGGTAGTCAGTTCGAGGATATAAACGCGCAACTTTTGGCAAAATTCTGTTATGATCGAAATGTTGGTAATTTTAAAAAAAAATTTTCTTTTAATTTTTTCGAAAAAAAAAATTTTTTTTCGTGAACTATTCATCATATTGCAACAAAAACTTGTACTAACGTCAATTGTAGTATTTTGCAACATTGTGCAAAATTTTGGCTCTATACGATTTCAATTTCTGGAGATATAAGACAAAATGTGTCAAATTTCCTGGGTCTCTCTCAGTATTTTCATCGATTATTATATAATAATCAATAATATTAAGGTATTCAACATGATACTGCTTTTTTTCTTTACTGGTCAGTACGGGCCACAAGGAAGATGAACATGCACCCAATAGCTCCTGTCCACAGGGCTTGAACCAATTTTTTTTTTTTCTTGTTTTCTAGATTGGTGAGATAATTCTGCATTTTTATAATTATGTTGTTTATACATGAGGGATTATTCTGTTCCTCTTTTCGTTGACGTGCCCATACATATGTATATGTCGAAAGAGATTGAATAAAATTATTATTATTATCATTATTATCAGATTATACTGAAGTTAATCTGCTTTGGCGCGCTTTCTATAGACATGATTATGATTTTATGACTAGAGTGACCCTCTTAGGTTCCGAGTCACACGTTCTATCTACTTAGCTAGAAGTCCGGTTTATTGAAAATAATTCATCCGAAATATTTCAATATATTCAAATCAGTAGTTTCGGAAATATTCGAAAAAATAACTTTGAATTTAAAATGGCATACAATTCTCACAAAATTTTGCATAAGTCTTCGTGTCGGTATGTTTGAACTATTTAGTTCGGAAATACCGTTGGTATTCACCAAGTTTCGATTCGATTTGAGCTGTATTTTTCGAGTTATTATAAAGAACCAAATTTCAAATGTTTTTTCACTTTGTTTCCTGCTCCGAGCTCTTTTGAAATTTCAGCATTTTAAAAACAAAGCACCCAAGATATAGCCGAAACCTCTGCAACCACAGAACATATCGTTAGGAGAAGTGAGAGCTACATAGAGTTGGATTGGAAGCGTAAAAAGCGACCCCAGGGAGCCGGGTGCAGAACTAAACGTCAGACGCGCCAAATTTAAACTGTGGCGCCTTTTTCAGTTTCACTACAATTTCAAATTTATTATTCCAAGGACTGTTATCTCCAACGATAATTGGATTATCGTTGAAGATAACAGTTCTTCGAAAGAAATAATTGCAAAAGTAAATGAAGAAATAACAACCTTATTCTGAATTTTTTTTTGGAAAAATAATTTTATCAATTATAATTAATTTATTAATAAAACAATAATTGTTGAATAAGAAACAAGCAGTAAAACAGTTTATTTCTGAAAAGGAAAAATATTTTCAAGAAGGTCATACAGTCAATATAACAAAAACTAATCTATAAACAATATATAAAAAATAACTCAAATGTCTTCCTTCCATTCCTTCTAATCTTTTCCATGTCTTCCAGTTGGAGGTTAATTATAATCTGTCAAAAAATTGAAATCACCAGAATTGTTTTTATCTGAAGCAGTGGAGGCGCATGGTGCCTCAACATCAGAAATTTCAAAATCAGGAAAGTGTTCTTCTTGATTAACATAAGAATGATCATGAAAACCTAAGATGTTGACATGATCATTCTGAACATATTCTTGACTTTCATAACATGCTTGTGGGGAAAAGTTGTGCTGTGCATAGAATGATCTAGAGTGAAAGCATGATTTACAGGAGGCATTGATGGGCAGGCTCCTCTTATCAACCTTGATTTACTTTACTTGTGTTATAAAAATCACTTGGAACACAGTGATCTTAAACAATCTCAAGATGAAACAGTTTGTGGATTCTGGAATCAAAATTGTTTCCAAGTTTGGCCACTTACATTCGTCGGAAACTTGAAGAAGTGCATTCCACTCAATCCAGCATGGTATTGATTATTGCAAGTACGGTAATTGCAAGAATACTTTGGTGTCCCAACAAGCATATTGTTAATGAGATTTTATATGTAGCGAGTATACTTAGCTCTTCTCCTTTGATCGATCTATCCTGTCCATGTAAGTCTTAGATGGTCCTTATAGTTGTCGCATTACTGAAAACAATTTCATATAAATTTTAATTGAATTCTTAATTAAATATGAATAATACTCACCTAAAACAAGTTTTCGTGTATGCTTTTACATTTTACAACCATCATAACCATACATTTATTTATTTACTTTATTTGACATATGGTAAAATTGGTAAATAAGGATCCTGTATCCTGTAGAATAATGCTCGAAGCTCCATCTAAGAGCCGGGTGCGAACTATATAACGTCAAAAATAAACTTCCAATTTTAGACCTGAGCTTTCACTTCTCCTAACGATATATTCTGTGTCTGCAACATTCTCAACCAACCCAGTTCTAATTCAAATCAAATCATTCAAAACACATACCGAAACTTATCGTTAAGTTAAAGAGCTGAAGGGACATTCTTTACGATTCACTAAAATTTTTGGATGATTTCATCTTTTCCATTATTTTAGTCTTGTATTTTCATACAGCTTCCAGGAAAATTATCGAAATAAAAAGTTATTCCTCCAAGAACATTCACGAACTCGACGAAATATTCCGTATTCAACTTTTAATGCCGGCAAAACACAAACAGACAGACGGACAGAATTGAATTTGACAAATAATTGTTCAGCATTAAGACTGAACTGGATTATTTTCGGCCAAAATTTGGAAATTGCCGGAAGAAAAAGTACCAATTTATATCATAAGTCTAAGTACCCTCCGAAAACAGTTTTGAGAACGGCCTTCAGTTCGAACCACAAGAAAGACTGTAGAAGTTTTGTGTTTCGAATATGTTGTTGCAATAGCAACGAAATTAGAGACACTTTGCGAAATTATTCAAAAGTAATAAATGTAATAATCCACCTTTAATTCAAAATCAAACAATCGTAGGTAGCTACCGTAAAAAATTACTGAATTGTATTTAAGAAATAATTCAATCAAAATATAAATAATTCAATTTTGGGAGTTACTAAAATCCAGGAAATTATTCTCAAAAAATAATCTGAATCCGAATCGTAGTAATCAAGAAACCTGTTACGTTTAGTCCTATATTTCAATACATAAAAATATAATTCCGCTTGAAAACAGAGAGCTTGAAAAACCGTCGAATTCATTTGTCTTATCTGTTACATCTAAGATAAGGGAACATCTGGCAGTCTACTCTCCAACCGATGAATAAATTATCGGAAGCCATATCGTACGCGAACCATATGAACCATTATAAACATCATACACTCCTTCAGAAAAAATGTAAATATCATTCCGTATCCAGGCATGTATCTATATTCCATTGATGCCAAATGGTAGGAACCCACTTTGATCTCGATGCAATTAAGTTTCTCTATTTACACATGCGTGTATACTGCAGGATGTCACAGCGCTACAAATCTATACGGAAGCCAGATGGTACGCCATCGCGATATATATATATATATATATATATATATATATATATATATATATATATATATATATATATATATATATATATATATATATATATATATATATATATATATATATATATATATATATATATATATATATATATATATATATATATATATATATATATACTAAATTTTGGAATCTTGAACCCTTTATAGTGTAAGTTTCATGTGGTTTCTTGGGTATTCGTTCCTTTTAATGACAATATCAAAAACAGTTCACAGTTAAACCTATTTATTTCTACGTTTCGCTCGAAGTCCTCCGAGCTTCTTCAGGCTTCAGGAAAAAAGACTGGATTAACTAAGATTTCCAGAAATAATCTCAAAAAAGGCAGAAATTAAATGACATATGTCGCTGCTAGACAGGCGTCATTCGACAGTGACAGTTGACGTGTGGTCCAGGGATGTGAAAAGGCTTGGTCGACTTGCATGGTGGTATCCAATTCTATCGGTTTTTCTTCATTTCATATGATCTTGTGGTATATCTTGCTTAGGTATTTTATGTCGCTCTTGTCGTTTATGGCATTTTCTTTTTTTTAATCTGTATCATTTCAACTGTCACTGCCGAATGTTGCCTGTCTAGCAGCGACATATGTCATTTAATTTCTGCCTTTTTTGAGATTATTTCTGGAAATCTTAGTTAATCCAGTCTTTTTTCCCAGGATAACTAAGTAAGCCTGAAGAAGCTCGGAGGACTTCGAGCGAAACGTAGAAATAAATAGGTTTAACTGTAAACTGTTTTTGATATTGTCTTTAAAAGGAGCCAATACCCAAGAAACCACATGAAACTATATATATATATATATTTATCTAATAGACGTATCCAGTCCCGGTACACTCTGAAGGCTACCTGAGACCCATATGATCCAAAATGTTTTCAGGAGTATATAGACAAAAAACGGGTAAATTGAAAATATAACTCTTTAGGCATCTTGAGAGGGGAAGGAATTTTTTTCTGTCGAAAATGTTGTATATTCGTCAAACTTCTCGAATCCCGAATCATTCCGCCGACTTTCTGATCCCACATACACTCCGCAAGTATCTTCAGCCAACGTCTTCGAACCCAGCACTGTTGCCAGCTCTTCGGGACTAATTGCGCCAATTTCGATATACGAAAGGGCGCGAAAACGAAGCTGGAATCGTTTACATTGTTTTAGTTGTGTTATGAAATGATTTTAATGTCTGCAAGAAGGAAGCTGATGATGAAAAGTTCAACAGGTACGTAAATAAGAGCCATCAGGAGTTCTATAGGTACAGTATTTCATTTGATGTAAAATTACAATCTTTTCCAATTGAAATTATTTGGCTTAAGTTTTACAATATAATACCATATTGTTGACATAAATATATGTTTCCGGCTTATCCCATGTTCAAGACTGAACAATGTCAAGAATATAGTATCATATTGAGAAACTTAAGCCAAGTTTTTTCTTTACCTTAATAACTTGTCAAAATGTTTCACCAAGTGATCAGCGAGAATTCATTATCTACAATAATTTTTACTAACACATATTTTTTTTCAGAATGTCAGAGCATATACAGGGTCTTCCTTAACGACATGCTAATATTTAAGGGGGCAATTCTTCAACTCATTTTAAGAAAAAACTTCCTATGAACGTATGTCCTAAAAGTCTTAACTTTTGAGATACAGGGTGATAAAATTGTGTGCTGCGATATGAAGTAATTTTAATTTAATTATTTTAATCAAGAACAGAGCATATGACAAGAAAACTTATTTTTTGGATTCTCATTCATTTTGGAATAAATCTGATCTCTCTATTTGCTTTCAGTCGATGCAAAAATATTTCACACCGCCTCAGATTTTTGAGGAATGGATCCTGAAGTAAAACGATTTTTATTTTTTTTAGGTGGAAACCGTGTGTCGGTCAAAGAAAACCCATGGGAAAATTTTCTCAAAAATGAATGAGGATCTTTAAAGTAATTTTTATTTGAAAAGAAAGCAGTGGCGTAGTATTTTTTTCTCCAAAAATATTCAATGCAAAACTCGTATGGACGTCACTGGTAGAGAAAATGAAAAATGAACCTTGATTCATAGAATACATGTACCAAATCTTATGAAGATGTCTGCAATATTATCTCAGTTATTATTTAAAAACTGATTTTTTTTCACCATTTATCACCACGTATCTCAAAAGTTAAGACTTTCAGGACATACGTTCATGGGAAGTTTTTTCTTAAAATAAGTCAAAAAATCACCACCTTAAATATTAGCATGTCTTTAAGGAACACCCTGTAACTGCGAAGGTACTATTGCTGCTTGATGAGGGGAATTGTCTTGTCCAGAATGAAGTTACGCAATATTAGTTAGAATTGGAACAAGTAGAAGAGAAGAAAAGAGGAAAAGAGTAAATTTGAAGTGACGAGAAAAGTATCAATATGGGAGACAAATGAGAGTAGATGCATTAAAAATTAAATGGATCCGAATGAATGCTACATATGAAGGCTCTACGAAACCGAAGAATATAAGGGATGATGAAAAAGATGATATGTCTTCAACAGAAAGTCTATTATTCCAGATAAATTTCTTTTGTTAACATTTTAGAAGCAATATTATTTTATCCAAAAAACGGCGTATGTTGATTGATTCTTTCAACGCTGAACAAGATTTGCCTTTTATTCAGTCAACATTATCTACGTATACATTTCTGTACACCGTTTGCGTAAAATAGTTGAATATTTCCCCAAATTTAGAAGTGGACTAAATGTTTTTTGGATTCTGAAAAATATCCATAAAATAAAAAATGTTTTTTTTTGGCGCTCTTGTTCCTCGGAACAGAGTGCTTATCAATTTGCCCAAATGTCTGTAATTTTCAAATTTTTGGCTGAAAATGGTATCAAACGATTTGGTTCGACTCACTGATCAAGAATCCGTGGTCGAAATCAATTCTGTCCGGCCGGCCGGCCGTCCGCCGTTAACACGATAACTCTCGAATGAAAGGAGTTAGAGGATTGAAATGTGCAGGGTAGGTTTGGAGCGTAAATATCTCGGACGAGTTCGTTAACGGGCGAAATCCATCAAGCGGTTTCGGAGTTATGGCCGTTTTTAGTAAAAACATTTTTTATGAATATTTCCGAAACCGATCACTCGATCTATCTGAAATTTAGCATCAAATTGTAGAATCATGACCTTTAGACGCATGTGAAGTTTTGTATTGATCAGGTTACCGTAAAGTGTCAAAAAAATATTTGAAAATTTTTAAAATTTGTTTCTACAATAACTCTTGAACTTGAACAGCAGTTGAAATTTTCAGAGTAGGTTTGGGAGATAAATATCTCGGTCAAGTTCGCTATGGGGCAAAATAGGCCAGATGGTTACGGAGTAATGAAAAAAAAAATTTTTTTCACTTAAAAATTTCAAAATAAATTTTTTTTTATGCATTTTCACCATAAATATCCATTGATATCATTTTCAACTCCAACAAGCTAATTGATATGATTTTTCGAAATTTCAATAATGACTCGTACTTCTATGTTTTCACAGAATGCTATAATTATTCTATCTATGATTTATTATATGATCTGTGTTCATATTCGTACATGTCATCTTGATAAATAAACTATTGTTTGAATTGAATTTCCTTTATGATGCAGTTCTATCATAAGAATACATTGATATAATTCATAACTCTGAGAAACCAATACTTTCAGAGATATAATTTTTTTGAATTTACTTCGGCGTAAGAAAGACTAGATATTTGCCAGAAGCCATATATAGAAAAATATTGCCTAATGAACAGTAGCATAACTAATAACATATGAAACAACTTTTCTGTAACGTTTCGGATACTAAAGCAGATTCCTTCATCAGACACCAAGCGAAGATCTTAAGAATTATATTTGATGACACTAATACTGCAATTTGTTAAGCCGACAGCCGATAGTCTTTGGAAAAATATTGTAACACAGTTCCACTTTACATAGAAATTTCCAAGTTCGAATTCTTTATTCAACCTATTCAACCAAATATGGTCTATTCATCTTGAGCAATTTGTAAAATTGTTTTCTTTGGTCAACACAATACAGAGCGGCTCCTTTAAGTTATCTTTTTATGTCATCAGACTCTGTAATTGCAATCGAATTACAAATATCTACATATGTTTCTAACGCAGAAGCAATTTCAAAATAATGAAATTTCTTATTTAATAGATATTTTCCAGAGCTTAAGAGAGAAAACCCAGAAAGGAACCAGTCAGTGATGAATTCACCTCCCAAAGTATTCTTTAATTATTTCTTGAAATGATGGTATGGGCTTTTTGCAATCGTCCTTCTTTGAAATTACAGTCGCACTTGCATGTGCAGATGCAGAGAAAATGGAATAAAAATTACAAAATTCCTAAGAATTAAATTGACTTTAGAATGTGATGGTTGCCAAAAAATTGAGAACAAATGTCGGCATGCTTTCGTCACAGAATGATTTAGTTTTCTTAGACTAAATAAGATGAAACTACAGCGAGATATAATAAGCTTTGAAGAAGATTTTTTTTTCAAATTTGTCAAAAAATGATTCGGATCAAATCTTTTATTGAATTGTTATTTAATTATAAATGTGGGACAGCTCTGTGGACAGGGACTTTGGCGCTTTCGTCAAACTACTAGCGAGTTATTATTCAAACTTTGACAAATCATATCTCCAAATATTTGATTCTCAGAGTTGGATATCAATGCATTCTTAAGATAGAACTGCATGATAAAAAAAAGTAGAAAAGCCCTGTGGGCAGGAGATTTTGCGCACTTGTTCAGACTTTGACAAATCATATCTCCGAAAGTGGGTATTGGTTTCTTAGAGCTGGTAATTATTTCGATGGATTCTTATGATACAACTGCATCATGAAAGAAATGAATTTCAAAAAAGTGTCATTTAATAAAAAAAGAGTGCCAAAAATTATTCCGAAACCACGAACTTATCCGAGATGTTCATTCCTTAAATCCACTCTGAAAATTATATTATATCAATTGAAACCTGGCCAATAGTCCGGTTTTATTTTTACTGGAGATATTCTGAACCCAATTCGATTAACTTACCAAAGAATATATTTCCATCATCATATGGATTATCCACGGGCATTAAAATATCACTTAAAAAAAAATAATATCATATTATAACCCTGAGAATTCTACGATCGAGTAATTATAGCATTCTGTGAAAACATAGAAGTAAGATTTATTATTGAAATTTTGAAAAATCATATCTCCAAAAGTAGTTGTTAGAATTTTAAATAATATCAGTGGATTATTATGAGAAAACTGCATATAAAAAAAACAATTTTAAATTTGTGATATAAGAAAAATATTTTTATATTCACCTACTGTGAAGATTGGAACTATCTTGCTCATTCTGTTTGAGAGTTATCTTGTTAGCGGATGGCCGTACGGCGATTTTGATCACGGATTCTTGATCAGTGAGTCGAACCAAAACGTCTGAGACCATTTTCAGCCAATAATTCAATAATTCGAAAATTACAGACATTTGGGCGACAAAAACATAGTATCACAGTGTCACTTCAGATAGAAATTTCTAAGTTCTAACTATTTCTCCAACAAATTCAACTACCAAATATGGCCAATTCAAATTGTGTAATTTGGGAAATTGTTTTGTATGTTCAACAAAATACAAGTCGACTCCGTATGTTTCCTTTTCATGTGAGTGGTATTACGTCATCAGAATCTTTGTTTTAGTCTAATCCATTATGTCGATCTCTATAGATTGTACATACATATTCTGCTATTTGTGTTGCTTTTGTTATCGGTATTTTTCGAATTGGCAGAAAATGGTCTTACAATTTCATAGAATGCTCTAATTATGAGATGTGTCAAAAACATTTTGTGTTTAATTATTTTAGGATGCAGTCTTATCACAAGAATCCATTGATATCATTCCCAACTCTTACGATGGGTTGCACAAAGCTTTGACAGCTCTTAATTGCCAAATCAGGTAGACAGCCTTGCAGTCCTTGACCCTCTTATGGCAAAAGCATGAACATCACTGAACATCGCTTATGGTTTCCGCATCACAGAGGGTCAGAGTTCCTAAGGATTTCCCTAGATGCAGCTGATGAGATTTTCTTCCTACCTGTTCGCAAGAACTGGGATTATGTTTCCTAGAACTCCTTCAGCTGTCATTCAGTGTGGCAATGTTATGCTGACGATTGGTAATAGCCATGAAACTGGTTCGTATTTGCCCCTGTATGACGCTTTCCTCATTAGGGGAACACTGAGCGATGAGGGGACCAGCCCTTTTCCACGAAATATTTGTTGTTAGTTAAAATCAATTAATATTTCTTCGTGTGTCTTTCAGCTAATACTGTAATTTGCAGTGTAACAAATTTCAGAATAAGTGTCATCAAAAAATAATTGGTCAAGTTTTCGCTTTGTATCTGATGAAGGAGTCCGATTTAGTCTCTGAAATATTACAGAATGGTTTCATTACTGTTTATTATGTTAATTTTTTGCAAAATGATCCATGAAGAAATTATATTTGTCCTCAACACTCCTTCAGAATTATGATTGAGAATTCGAAATAAACAGCTCCCATGGCGACGATTCCATATACCAGGCTTGTATAAGCGTTCATGTATGTGGTTTTTAGGTTTGTATATCAAAAGGAAGAAGTATCTGATTTTGAAGTTTTATTTGAACAATCCACAATTAACAATTCTCATGACGATGTCTACCTATACCGGGCTCGTATAAGTTTTCGTATGTGTTGGTTTTGGGTTTGTATATCGAGAGGACGAAATATATTATTTTCAAACTCTCGCTCTACAGCGTTGCCGGATGTAAGGACTCAAGACGTTGATCAACTATACGAATTATATACAGCGAGCTAATGTGAGCAGAAGCGCCCTCGCACTGGCCAAACTCTGAAGCTTTTCTGTATATAATATGATGTATCACCGCTTTTTCAGACCCATCTGAAAATTTACCCCTGGCATCCCCTAACGTCCCTGAGTACAATTCTATAGGTAAACGTTACCAGACCCGGAGTCGGGTCTGAAAACGTCACTTTTGGACTGTATAATCGGTAAAGTATGTCGATTTGGGTCTGTATGTGCGGTCGAACAAATCTATATATATATATATATATACTCTGAGAATTTCTACTGCCTAGCTCATTGTTCGAGAGTTATTGCAGAAATTTGTTTTGACACTTTGCGGTAACCTTGTCAATACAAAACTTCACATGCGTATAAAGGTCATGATTCTACAATTTGATGCTAAATTTCAGATAGATTGAGTGATCGGTTTCGGAAATATTCATAAAAAAGTTTTTACTAATATTGGCCATAACTCCGAAACCGCTTTATGGATTTCGCCCATTAACGAACTTGTCCAAGATATTTACACCAATTACTGAAAATGGTCTCAAACGATTTGGTTCGACTCACTGATCAAGAATCTGAAGTCGAAATCGATTCTGTCCGGCCGACCGGCCTTAGGCACGATAACTCTCGAATGAAAGGAGTTAGAGGATTGAAATTTGCAAGGTGGGTTTGGAGCTCTTGTTCAAACTTTGACAAACCATATCTCCAAGAGTGGTTTATCAAAGTTGGGAACTATATCAATAGATTCTTATGATAGAACTGCATCATAAATTAAATTAAATTAAATAAGAATCCATTGATATAATTCCCAACTCTGAAAAACCAATACTTTCGGAGTTATGATTTGTCAAAGTTTGAACAACAGCGCCAAAGCTCCTGTCCACAGGGCTTCCCCACTTTTTCAATTTAGCTTCTGTGCGTCAGTTTTCAAGAATTTTCGTAATTAAATTCAAAACGTAGGTCTATGGATCAACTCATGTTGGATTTACGTACATCAGCAAATTATAATTAGTGTTCTATGAAATCATAATATAGAATTATTGAGAATAATGATTGAAATTTTGAAAAATCATATCTCCGAAAGTATTAGTTTGTTAGAGTTGGCAATGATATCAATGGATTCTTATAATAAAACTGCATCTCAGAAACAAATTGAATTCAAAATTTGTGATCTAAAAAATATATACCTATTTTTTTTGTTACTCCGAAACCACCTGGACAATTTTGCCCAATAAAGAACTTAACCGAGATCATTTTTTCCCAAACCTACTCTAAAAACTTCAACTGTCTAGCTCATTCCGTTCGAGAGCTATCGTGTTAATGGCCGGACGGACGGACGGTAGGCCAAAACAGAATCGATTTTGACCATGGATTCTTGATCAGTGAGTCGAACCAAATCGTTTAAGACCGTTTTCAGCCAAAAATTGAAAAATTACATACATTTAGACAAATTGATAAGTACTCTGATCCGAGGAACAAGAGCGCCAAAAATACAACTCCGCCATGATTTAGATATTTGTGAAGGCACTAAATTTATTGTGAAGAAAAAGTCATACAAAATTAAGGACTGGTGTGAGAACGGACTACAGTGACATGAACAAAAGACGCATAACTTCAAAATTTTCAGATAAGTCTACAGATAAAATCTCAGTATATGGCGCTGAAAAAGATAATAGACACGCTAAACGTTGCGTGCTGCGTGATGATTTTGGATTTAAATAAAAGAAGCCTAGTCTATGGGACATAGGTATATAGCAAAAAATTTAAATTTTAATGGGTTTGCAAGACTTTGGAAAGCATAGATCTGGAAAGTGTACGTAAACTTATTGATTGTTATCCAGAGGACGTAGACGAACATTTAGTGAATGAGTGTATTCAGATGAAATCTTAGAAATCTTACTTGCTATACAGTCTGAGCCAGAGTCTTACACCTCGTGTTCTGAAATTTTTATGCTAATTTATGAAAAGAAACTTGTTGATCGGAATTGTTTCCCAAAATGTTATACGACATCAGAGATTTTTTTAATGTTGCATATATCTAGCTGTGAAGCAGAGCGCTCTTTTTCCAGGATATTTTACGCAGAAAACAATTATAGGACAACAACGTCGAACGATTGACTGAACTATTTATCAATTCTTTTCATAAATTGTAATTTAACGAAGGAATTACTATGTGATGAGTAGATTAAGGATTTTGCAGCACAAAAATGCCGAAAATTTGTTTTATAATTTACGTTATATAACTACACATAATCTGTTAATTTCTTTTGCAATTTGCGTACACAAGTCATATGAAATAAATAAAATATTTTATTGTGCTATTTTCTTCCTATACAGTACACCCACATCACTCAAGAAAACAGTTTTTTAGGGCCCTAAGTAGTATTAGCCCAGGGCCCCACAAATTTACTATCCACCCCTGGATTTTCTACAGCTAGAGAAATTTGCTGATGATATTGCCACACACATATCTAAACTGAAGAATTTGTGGAATGATTTGCAAATTGAAGTTTCTAAAGACTTATCTGCTAAAGGTAATGTGTGTAATTGCAGCTTACCAGAATTGTTACTAATTTCCTAAATACTAGAAAATTTACCAGAAGATTATTTTTCATTTAAATCGAGCTGGCTTATGATGGCAAAATCAGAAAGAACAGTAGAAAATTTAACAAGTCAACTGTGTGCTTTCGGAAAAGCGTTGTTAAATAAAAAAAATTGGTTCAAGCACTGACGTAAGGTCAGAAGCTTTTGCGCGTATGTTCTATTGTCCATTCTTCTGTATTGGACACCCTTAATCGAATTTACCATGGTTAATTATGTCGTCCATTCTCCTGTATTGGACACTCTTAATTCAAATTTACCATGGTAAATTCGAATTAAGTGTCCAATACAGGAGAATGGACGACATAATTAACCATGGTAAATTCGATTAAGGGTGTCCAATACAGAAGAATGGACAATAGAACATACGCGCAAAAGCTTCTGACTTCACGTCAGTGCTTGAACCAATTTTTTTTTCGTGATTTTTTTTTGATTTTCTGGAGGCGCGGTTCTTAAAATTTTTTTTTTCGTCATTTTTTTCAAATTTTCTAGGAGTACGGTTCTTACAGAATTTTAAACACGGCTTTGTGTAGATTTTCTACTACTAGTTACCAAGCTTCAATTCAATCGAATATTTATTTTTTGAGTTATCAAGGAAACCGTTAAACCGATTATGCCCAAAAACGAACTCAACTCTCCCATTCGGATTCGCAACCTACCCTGAAAATTGCAAGTCCCTATCTCCTTTGGTTCGCAAGTTATCGAGGCAACGGTCACCCATCTACTGAACTCACACAAGAATGCTCGAATCTCCAACAATATTCAACCGATCGTGTTAAAACTTGAAACTTGGCAGTAGAGTTAGGTAATGAACGCTCTTGCAAAATTTCAGCAATTTCAAACGTATAGTTACTGATATATAGAATTTTTTTTTTATTTTCAATGATTTATTAAAAATTTTCTACAAATGCTATCCTCACCAAATTTCGCAAACATTTTTGCGTTGGCATTCTACAACTAATAACCATGTTTGAATTCAATCGGTTCAGTATTTTTCGAGTTAATGAGGAACAAAAAACCACCAAATTTCAGATGGCTATAACTCTGAAACCGTTCGGTCGATTATGCTCATAAACAAACTCAAATGTGGCATTCATATGCACAATATAACCTGAAATTTTCAAGCCGCTATCTCTTTCCGTTTTCAGGTTATCGTGACAAAAAAATATTTTTTAATAATTTTTTTAAAATTTTCTAGCCATACGAAACACCCAAAATTTCACAAACGTGCTTAGGTTCATATTCTACAACTACTCACAAAGTTTCAATTCGATCGGATTTATATTGGTTGAAAAAAAAATTATTACTCGGAAACCACTGGGCCGATTATCCCATTAACGAACTTGTCCGTCGTATTGCGATGCGCCACCCACCCTGAAAATTTCAAGTCGCTAGCTCTTTTCGTTCTCAAATTATCGTGGCAACGGACGGCCGTACGGCCGGACGGACAGAATAAATTTGACCTCGAATTCTTCATCGGGGAGTCGAACTAAATCGTTTGAGACCAATTTCGTCAAAAAATTCGAAAGTTACAGACATTTGGGCAAAACTATAACGCGGTGTTCCCCAGAACATACGCGCAAAAACGAGAAATTAACACATTTGCTGTGAGAAATAAAAATGAAACTTCCATGGGGAAAATCTTCATTCAACTCAAAAAACAGACAAAATTTAGCGCATATGTTCAAATTGCTTTCCGTTAACCATTTGGAAGTGACCGATATGATATGTGACTAAAAGAAAATGCACTAATTATCGTTATGAAAACTCTATACATTTGGCGGGTGAAATAAAAACAATGTACCTACTGTTAAATTTCACTTCTCGGTAACGACATTCAAATAATTACACTGAGAGTGTTAGGGAGGCATAACCAAGTTTTGAAAGCCAATTATCTTTGTTGTTAAAAGGAAATGGCACGTTTAACTAGCTGAACGGGAACCAACAGTAATTTTAATAATAGTTGTATGTGGCGATAAGCTCAAAACACATAAGGAAGCATGTAGATTATTCAACAAAGAACATCCTGACAGACTGCCTATTGCAAGATCCACAGTGAGTAAATCGGTTGCTAAATTTACTGAAACGACATCCGTCCATGATTTGCCTCAGCAAGATTGACCTCAGCTTGACGAAGAAACCAGGTTAAATAAGTTGAGGAAAATCCTCATCTTTCTACAAGACAGCTATCCCTAAATCATATCGTGGGCCACTCTTATGTGCGAAGTTCTTCAAGAAATAAGACTATCATCCTTATAAATTTCAATGGATTCACGAATCAAACGAGGGTGAACCAGACCACCGTTTGCAGCTCGGTTTGCAGTTTTGCAATGAACTAATGTTACGCTGCGAATAAGATCCCAATTTTTTAAAGAATATCGTTCTTCTGACAAAGCCACTATTTGCTTGAATCGGATTTACATCTTCGTAATTGCAGGTATTGGGCAACAGAAAATCCTTACTAAACTCATGACTGTCACAGTCAACGACCCGAGAAATTGAATGTACAGGGTTTTTCACTATAATTTGACCCCCCCTTTAACTTTGTTACTAAAGGAGATACAAAAAAATGTTTCATACAAAAATAACACGAAATCAACTGAGGTTTTTTAATATGACTTCACGAACTGAAATATATACAAGGTGGCCAACATATTGATGGCAACTTAATTTTTTCAAATGGAACACCCTGTATATTTTCCCATATTTGTTTAGCTCTTTTTCCCCTTATTTCGAATATGTAAGATATGTTGGTCTATCTCTCTTATTCTGAGCACCACAGAGTTTCAAATTTCAAGAACAACCTGGCAAGCTCAGCGATAACTTTTCAATTGGCAGGCTGCGATTATTAAAAAAAAGCACTGACGTGTAGTCAGTACTCTTTGGCGCGCGTGTTCACGGTGGCTAATTTGAATTGAATGATGAGTACTTCAAGCTCAGTAGATAGAGCGACCCGAAGATCTACCCAAAGGATAGTGGACACCATTCACTGTCGGTTCAAAAATTAACAGTGCTGTATCTAAGCTGCCATCATGATAGATTAACAAAGTTGGAAAAGAACACAAGTGACTCTCCTTAGTCGCACAAGCTCCTAGAAGATTTGGGAGGGTCAGTATAATCCTAATCATGTTAATCGCACGCGCGCCAAATCAGATTGACTTTTTACACTTTTTCTTTCAATGTTAAGTCAATCTGCTTTTGCGCGCGTGCGATTAACATGATTAGGATTATAGTGACCCTCCCAAATCTTCTAGGAGCTTGTGCGACTAAGGAGAGTCACTTGTGTTCTTTTCCAACTTTGTTAATCTATCATGATGGCAGCTTAGATACAGCACTGTTAATTTTTGAACCGACAGTGAATGGTGTCCACTATCCTTTGGGTAGATCTTCGGGTCGCTCTATCTACTGAGCTTGAAGTACTCATCATTCAATTCAAATTAGCCACCGTGAACACGCGCGCCAAAGAGTACTGACTACACGTCAGTGCTTTTTTTTTTTTTTCAAGTTCCTTTAACAAATATAGCTATCAATACAGTTTGGCTGTTAGCTTTACCGTAGATCGAAAAAAAATGCGGTTGTGGGACCTCCGTTTGGAACGCAATTGCCTCTTCTCCAAATCCGAACGTATTTTAATATAGATCTACCGAATATAGTTATTTATAAATTCGCCTCAGGGCCACCATACAGACATTCCAACTTGGAAACAACGCTATTTCCCCCAAACTGACTTGTGTCCGTGCACTGAATTGACATGAATATTCTTTTAAAACCTCACAATATCAGCTCATTGCTTCTAACATAACCCAAACAACCCAAAACCATTCACTTCTCATCTGCGCAAGCGCAATATACTCGTGCCTGCAAGTCCTCCCAAAATTACACACCTCACAAAAAACTCCGATTCTCCAACACTAGTGGTTCAGGAGATATCGCTTCTTGAATCCACGCATGCGCAGACCCTCACCAGGGGATTCTATAGAGGAATAGCATCCGCCACCCCAAAATCCCAATCCTCTCTGACGAAAGTACCAGCAGTTAAATCACTGATGGTCTGCTCATGCGCATAACGAAAAATGCCCGTAAGGGGTAACATCAATTTCGAAATTAGCCACAGGGCCACGATACGGACACTTTAACTCGGAATCAACGCTACATCCCCCAATCTGACTTGTCCTTGCACTGAATTGCCATGAATATTCTTTTAAAACCTCACAATATCGGGTCAGTACTCCCAACATAACCCATACAACCCAAAAACAGTCACTCCTCTTCTGCGCATGCGCAATCTACTTGCGGCTGAAAGTCCTTCCAAAATCACACACCATACAGAAAACTCCGATTCTCCAACACTAGTGGTTCAGGAGATATCGCCTCTTGAATCCACGCATGCGCAGACCCTCACCAGGGGATTCTGCAGAGGAATAGCATCCGCCACCCCAAAACCCCAATCCTCTCTGACGAAAACTTCAGCAGTTAAATCACTGATGGTCTGCTCATGCGCATAACGAAAAATGCCCGTAAGGGGTAACATCAATTTCAAAATTGGCCCCAGGGCCACGGTATGCACACTTCAACTCGGAAACAACGGTATTTCCCCCAAACTGACTAGTGTCCGAGCACTGAATTGCTATGAATATTCTTTTAAAACCTCACAATATCGACTCAGCACTGCCAACATAACCCATCCAACCCAAAAACAGTCACTTCTCTTCTGCGCATGCGCAATCTACTCGCGGCTTAAAGTCGTTTCAAAATAACACACCTTACAAAAAACTCCGATTCTCCAACACTAGTGGTTCGGAAGATATCGCATCTTTAATCTACGCATGCGCAGACCGTCATCAGGGATCTGGATTCTATGGAGGAATAGCATCCGCCACCCCAAAACCCCAATCCTCTCTGACGAAAACTACAGCAGTTAAATGACTTCTCATCTGCGCATGCGCACAACGAAAAATGTCCGGAAAGGGCAGCATGAACCTCAAAAAAATAGGTTTCGGCATTTTAAGCAAAGTATTTCGCAAAATAGTAGTAATTTTTTTATTTTTTCATGTCACGTGATCTTCACGAAATTCTGCAAAAGTGTTTGCATTGGTCTTTTGCATCTAACTACTGAGTTTCAATTTTATCAGATCAGTATTTTTCGAGTTATCCTGAAAACAAAATTTTAAAATTTTTGAAATTTTTTTTTGCTACTTTAGGGCCGTCCGATCAAAACAAAACTTCGCAGGCATATAAAGGTCATGATTCTACAATTTGCTGCCAACTTTCAGAAAGATCGAGTGATTGGTTCCGGAAATATTCATTAAAAACGTTTTGACTAAAAACGGCCTTAACCCCGAATCCGCTCGGTGGATTTCGCCCGTTAACGAACTTGTCCGAGATATTTACGCTACAAAACTACCCTGCAAATTTCAACGCTCTAAGTCGTTCCGTTCGAGAGTTATCGTGCTAACGGCCGGCCGGACCGGCCGGCCAGCCGGACCGGACGGACAGAATTGAATTTGACCTCGAATTCTTCATCAGGAAGTCGAACCTAATCGTTTGAGACCATTTTCGAAAAAAAATTCGAAAAATACAGACATTGTGACGAAATGATAGCACGCTGTTCCTTGCGGAACACGCGCGCAAAAAATAGGTTTCGGCATTTTAAGCAAAGTTTTTCGCAAAATAGTAGTAATTTTTTTATTTTTTTCATGTCACGTGATCTTCACGAAATTTTGCAAAAGTGTTTGCATTGGTCTTTTGCATCTAACTACTGAGTTTCAATTTAATCAGATCAGTATTTTTCGAGTTATCCTGAAAACAAAATTTTAAAATTTTTGAAATTTTTTTTTGCTACTTTAGGGCCGTCCGATCAAAACAAAACTTCGCAGGCATATAAAGGTCATGATTCTACAATTTGCTGCCAAATTTCAGAAAGATCGAGTGATTGGTTCCGGAAATATTCATTAAAAACGTTTTGACTAAAAACGGCCTTAACTCCGAAACCGCTCGGTGGATTTCGTCCGTTAACGAACTTGTCCGAGATATTTACGCTACAAAACTACCCTGCAAATTTCAACGGTCTAGGTCGTTCCGTTCGAGAGTTATCGTGCTAACGGCCGGCCGGCCGGCCGGACCGGACGGACAGAATTGAATTTGACCTCGAATTCTTCATCAGGAAGTCGAACCTAATCGTTTGAGACCATTTTCGAAAAAAAATTCGAAAAATACAGACATTGTGACGAAATGATAGCACGCTGTTCCTTGCGGAACACGCGCGCAAAAATGCCCGTTTTTGGATTTATCTCCTTAGTAACGATATGACATACGTTTTACATTAAATGAAAATAATCATCAAATATGTATTACACGGAAGCAGAAAAATTTGAAATATTTTCACTGTATGTGAAGAATAATAAAAATAAGAAAGCAGCAAGGAGGGAATATATGAGATTGCATCCAAATAATACAATTCCAAGTGCAAACAAATTTGTCAATATTCACTTCCGTGCAAGGGACTTAAAAAGTTTTAAAAGAAAGAGGCGTTGCATTGCATCCCGAGTAATGAAAATCAAGAACTGGACATATTACTTTATTTTGAGGGTAGTGTTACTCTAATTATTTGTTGTTCAATGCTGACATTCTATTCGAAACAACCTCACAAATTATAAAATTGTTATAGAATTTCCGGAAAATGGTTTGAAGGAAGCGTCGCGTGACCTGGAAATCAGTTATTCCGGAATTTATAGAGTCCTGAAAAAGAACCAATACAGGCCATACAAATTATAACCAGTACAACTCCTTACAGAAGACCAAAAGCGGAAACGCTTAGAATACTGTCAGAGTATGCTGCAAAGACTGGGTGAAGACCCTAATTTATTCAGGTTCATAATGTGGACGGATGAATCATCGTTTTCCACAGCAGGTGTATTCAACAGAAAAAATAGACATTCTTGGGAAAACAAAAACCGAAAACAACGAAAAATTATTGAAATCAGAAAATCCGGAAGAAAATCTGTCAACGTTTGGTGTGGCATTGTTTATGATAAAATTGTGGGGCCTATATTTTTCGACTACAAATTAACACGTGAAACATATTTAGAAAATATATTGCCAGAGGTAGCTGAGCTTTTGGAGCGACTGTTTTCTGCTGAAGAATTAGAACAAATAATTTGGCGGGGGAGGACGGAGCGCCCCCGCATAGCGTTTTGGAAGTTCGTGAACATTTAAGTGGCCAATTTGATCTCTGGATTGGTAATGGCGCACCCATTTCATGGCCAACAAATAGTCCCGATTTAACACCGTTGGACACGTTTTTATGGCCGTTCTTGAAGGAAAAAATATACTTCAGCAATAATGATAATATTGTAATGATTAAAAACAAAATTGAATCTTTAATTTCTGATTTGAATCAGAGCTATAACAATGTAATCAAAAATAGTCTTAACAACTTGAGACAACGATATGAACAATGTGTATTGAATGAAGGTGGTCATTTCGAGCAATTTCTGTAGTTGATGTTATTCATACCATAATACCATAATTTATTATTTTTTATTGGTTGAATAATTGTTAAGTATTCATTTTAAAATAATACTTTTAAGTAAGTTGTTTAAATATAAAAAATTTCGTAGGCATTTCACATATTTTTTTATTCGGTATCATCATTTCAAAACTTTGAATCTCTGAAAATTGAAGAGACACTCCCAAATATGCATATATATTCGAGATCAGGAGGAAATAGTTTATCAAAAGATGAAAGAATATACAGGACAGGACACCCTGTTTTGAAAAAATGTAGTTGCATTCAATATGTTTTTCACCCTGTATATATTCCAATTGACGTTATCATAACTCCAAAATTGGGCATTTTCAGTAAACGCAGTCTGCCACTTGAAAAATGATTACAGCGCTTGCCAGGTGGTTCTTAAAATATGAAACTCTGAATAACTCAGAATAAAAGAGATAGATCAATATGTGTTACATATTCGAAATCAGGGGAAAAAGAGCTAGCCAAATATGGGAAAATATGCAGGGTGTTCCATTTGAAAAAATGAAGTTGCCATCAATATGTTGGCCACCTTGTATATATTTCAGTTCGTGAAGTCATATTGAAAAGCCTCAGTTGATTTCGTTAAATTTTTGTATGAAACATTTTTTTGTATCCCCTTTAGTAACAAAGTTAAAGGAGGGGTCAAATTATAGTGAAAAACCCGGTACATACATTGCAATGATCGGAGGGCGTTCAATAGGGCCTTACTTTCTTGACGAAAACCTTACAGCAGAACGTTATTCGAACTTTTTTCGGGTTCATTTAGTGCCTACTTTGGCAGCAATGTTCCCAAATGATGATGAAGCAGATGTATCCCATCAGGATATTTGGTTGCAACAAGATGGGTCTCTTCCTCACTTTGGAATAATCGTCCATCAATATCATGACTCCACATTTGCGGGAATATGAATGGGACATTGAAGACCTATTGAGTTTCCACCGCATTCCCCAGACTTGACCTCTTAAATTTTTTGTTGTGAGGTTACTTAAATTCAAAAAATAATAGAGCAAATAATTTAGAAGAGCTATGGCACAGAATTAGTTCTAAAGTGGAGTAGATTACTCCTGAACTCATTGAGCGAAGTGTACAAAGTGTTTACACTCGTCTCAGTAAGTGCCAAATGGTTAACGGAGCACAATTTGAATTTTTGCGCTAAATTTCCCTTGGTTTTTTCGGTTAAATAATGATTTTATTTCAAGAAAGTTTCATTTTTATGTCTTACAGTATATGTTTTATTTCCTCAAAAAATGTTTATCTACGGTGACAATTTCTTACACCGTTATTTATGTAAGGAATAAGGAAGCAAAAAAAATTTGGGGTATTCATTAAAAAAAAAAATTATGACGTCCCTCTGTAAAAACCAATGCATAATAAGTAAAATTTGTATGCCATTAGGTGGCTAATTAAAAACTAACATTGACCTGTCCGAGTGTTTTGCTTAAAAACATTCAATAATGCAGTTATGAATGTTGTTCCTTACTTCATGAACACACTGTATATAACAGCAGCAGATTTAGAAAGGGTACCACAGGGACCGAGTACAACAACTTGATGTCACATAAGTGGCATTTTGATAAATTTATTAAATTAATAGTTGAAATATTTTTTTGTATACGTGAACATATATTGTACTCTGAGTTTATCTTCCACTGATACGTAAGAATTAAACTGAACTTAATAATCTTGAGATTGATTCCACTACTTCTATGAATCGAATATTTTGGTACTGAAACTATTTTCACGGTTATGCTTTTGTTGGTCTAAAATCCCAAATCACAGTAAGGGCCTGACATGAATTATCCGCATTTGCGGTCACTAACATAACTCTAATAATGTCTTGAGGTTTCAATAATTTCGTTTCCTTTTTCCACTAGGAAAACACTTATTACTCCGTCTTCCTGGTTTGAAACATATCAATTATTTTTGAGTATTCAAAGTTTTGTGCTGTATGTGTTCAGATTCGAAGGCAGAGATATTTTTTTAGAGGTACGAGAACAAATTTACATCACACTACATTAAACAAAACTATCGTACGGTAGGCATATCGGATCTTACCCAAAAAGCAGCGAGTTAATACAATAAAATGTTTAGAACCACGGTACGTGGGGAGAATTTACATTTGGCACTCGAAAGATGAGAGGGAAGGAAAGATCATGCTGAATATCTTCTAAATACAACGAAACTTTTGAACACTTTTTATTTTATTGACGATATCTCGCAATTTTGCATTTATTAGAATCGAATGTTATTCTTAAAACTGTAGTTGTATCCTGTCATCACATTTGCGTCAAAAACTATAGTGAAGATATCTTCAAAGAAACACCTCCTATTACGGGTCTTTCGAGGTTGCAAATCTGTATTCTTACTACCGATACTGGTCCTGAGCAAGTAAAAGTAATAGAAATACCAACCTTTCGATGTATCTGTGGATGCAGGATCCGATCGTGACATACAGAGTTCATATTATTCAGAATATTTCGAGAATCTTAGCATATGTTCAATATTATGATTCCAACAAATGATTTGAAAAAGGTGTTACGAACTTTAAATTCAGTGTGTTTACGTAGCTTGAAGTACGTATTTCAGTGAAGATTGAGAAAAAGTTTAGGAAGGGACATTTTTTCTTAAATTAAAATAGTAGGTGCGTTATTACTTATCCATTGAAAATAACATTGTAGATTTTGTATTGATTGTCCACACATATACATTCCTAACCTCTTTACAGGAACAGGCAATTGCATTATTTCTGACAGAGGGTTCAGTTACAAATTATTCAGTAATTAAGGCACATGGAAATGTCCGAAGAAACCAAGCTACTGTTGGAAGCAGAAGATAAAGAAGGTACTTCATCGAGTGGCAACGTAAGTTTCAAATATCACATTTGACATTCTAATTATACCAAGATAAAAGTATATACAGGGTGAGTCATAAGAAACTGTACTTTCTCGCATAAATTAACTGTCACTAAAGGGAATATGTAATCACTATGAGCCCCATTCAGGATGTGTTATAAACTTCTTGTATAACTTTGTAACACCTTCTTCGATTTCTCTCATATTTTCATGGAATATTATGCTACTACTTTCGAATCGCCTGTTGACTTCAGTATCGTGAAAGAAAATGTCTAATATATTTGCCCGATTTAAAAAAATTTGGTATATCGTTTCCACTAACTGTGACATTATATTTTTAGCATATTTCAACAATCAAGCAATAAAAGTACTAGAAATTTTGTATTAATATCAACAGCTCGAGAAACCTATTGAATCATATCATTTAGTTTTCGATTTTTACGAGATTTTTTGGGATTTTGTTTACTCCTTTCATAGGTTTCTGGGATGAATTGTGCGAACAAGCCTTGCTGCTTCGGAAATATTCATGTGTCGTTGCGACGTCAAACACGGAAACTCAGAAATTTGTTCATTTTTAGACAATTGAAACAATAAAATTTAGTCAGCTCGTCTTGCTGTTACACGAAATTAAACACAGCCAGCATAAGCTTGAACAATAATTCTATTTTTCAATTCCATTCAGTCTATCAAAATAATGCAGAATAGTATACACACTGGTAATAATTCGAAATTTCAAACCACAACATGAATAAGCATAATATGCTTATTTTTCTGTAATTTATCGGAAATGTATCATGAAATAAAGACTTGTACACTTGTAGTCAACTCTCATGTATGGTTGTGAACATAGTCAAGAAAGTGATAATATCACACCTAGGCTAAGCTGCTTGTGCTGTGTGGCATTCACAACCAGTCTAGACTATGTTTACAACCCATAAGAGTTGATTACAAGAGTACAAGTCTTTATTTTATGAAAGTATATACAGTACAGAATTTGGTTCAAGCACTAATGTGTAGTCAGGAGCTTTTGCGCTCCTGTTCTAAATTCTATTCACCTATATTGGACACTTTAAAACGAATTTATCATCGATATATAACGTTTTCTCAGATTTATAAGATATGAATACATTTTGTACCATTTCAATTACAGACTTGAGTAAAGAGAGAATCGTCCAATATCACAGAATTTTTAATTATGAAATATGTATCCTATCGGAATTGAAATTAATTAAATATCCAATAATATACGGAAAAACTTACGTCTTGAGTCACTTCGGGATACAATATTCACGAAATTCCGCGAAAATTAGCGGGTTGGTATTCTACGACTAATTACAGAGTTTTAAATGTGTATCCCTCTAAAACCATTTGGCCGATTATACCTATTAAAGAACTCAAATGTTGCATTCGGATGCGTAACCAACCCTAAAAAGTCGCTATCTCTTTCCGTTCTCAAGATATCGTGAGATACATAATATTTTTTCATAATTGGCGCTCTTGTTCCTCAGAACAGAGTGCTTATCAATTTGTCCAAATGTCAGTAATTTTCGAATTTTTGGCTGAAAATGGTCTCAAACGATTTGGTTCGACTCACTGATCAAGAATCCGTGGCCAGAATCGATTCTGTCCGGCCGGTCCGCCCGTAGACACGGTAACTCTCGAACGAAATGAGCTAGCCTTTTTAAATTTTCAGAGTAGGTTTGAGAGATAAATATCTCCGTTAAGTTCGTTATTGGGCAAAAACAGCCGAATGGTTTCGGAGTAACGGAAAAAAAAAATTTTTTTCACGTTACAACTTTTGAATTCAATTTTTTTTTAAGATGCAGTTTCATCATAAGAATCCATTGATGTCATACTCAACTCAAACAAGCTAATACTTTCGGAGATATGATTTTTCAAAATTTCAATAAAACATCGTAGTTCTATGTATGCACAGATTGCGAATTCTATCTGTCTGTGTGCACTGTTCATAAATAACATCTTATCTAGCTATTAGAGACATGTCCATTCGTACTTTGAAAATATTTTCTGTTGGAAAACAAGTATCCGATTCTTGAATTTGTGAATATACAGGGTGTTTCCTAAACATGCGGCAAAAATTCAGGGGGTTGTTCCTTGGACTATTTTAAGCATGTTTTGTCCTTGGATGATTTTTGAAAAACCTCTTTGTTTCGAAGATACAGGGCGAACAACATTTTTCATATTTTTAAAATTAATAATAGTTTAAATAAAAATGCGTACCGCACTGTGTTTACTAAGTAGGTACAATTTATTTTTAAATTTGTTTAACAACATTCCAATTACTAAAAACGGCCAGTTTTTTGACTAAAAATTGATAAGTGCAGATGGTAAAGGAATACAGATTAAACACGGTTTTCATTTGAATTCGTTTTGTGATGTATTAGCAATGAACATTTTATCTTTGACTATTATGAATCGCTATACAAACGCCGAGATGACTGACATGCATTTCATTTATGGACTTGCTGATGGAAATTCATTAAAAGCTAGGAGGTTGTACATTGAACGATTTCCTGGGCGTAATATTCCTGACAGAAAATTGTTTCAAAATATTCATCAACGTCTGCATGAAACAGGCGCATTGAAAAAAATGGGGGGACCAGGAAAACCAAACACAGTAAGAACGGTGGAACTGGAAGAGAATGTGCTGGACATGATCGAAGAAGACCCTAGTACTTCTACTCGAAAAATTTCCAATACTTTGAATGTGAGTAATAAGACTGTTTGGAAAATTCTTAAAGACAATTTGTTATACCCATACCATATGCAACGCGTTCAGGCACTTATTCCTACTGATTTTCCCCCACGTATTGCATTTTGTCAATGGCTTTTAACCACATTAGTTCAAATTCCTCAATTACTGACGCTGATTCTTTTTACCGATGAAGCGAATTTCTCAAGAAATGCAATAAGAAATTTTCATAACAACCATGTATGGGCCGACGAAAATCCACATGAGGTAATTGAAGATCGTTTTCAACATCAGTTCTCATTGAATGTTTGGGTTGGTATTGTGGGTGACTGCCTAATAGGGCCGATATTTTTACCAGAAAGACTTACCGGGGACGTGTATCGCAACTTTTTAGAACAAACGTTACCTCTGTTTTTGGAGGATGTACCATTGGCAATAAGACATGCAATGTGGTTTATGCACGATGGTGCACCAGCGCATTTTAGTTTGGTTGCTCGTGAGTTTTTAACATTAACATACGGAGATCGCTGGATTGGAAGAGGTGGACCTCATTTATGGCCTGCTCGTTCCCCGGACTTAAACCCCTTAGATTATTTCCTATGGGGCCATCTAAAATCATTAGTTTATACCACTCCAGTAGAAAATGTGGAAGACTTGCGAAATCGGATCATTGCTGGGTGTAACTTAATAAGAAATGATCCTGGTGTTTTTGAAAGGGTTCGGCAGTCAATGAGGAGAAGATTGGATGCTTGTATGCTGGGTAGAGGTGGTCATTTTCAACAGTTTTTGTAGGTTGAGTTGAATTTTCATGTAATTTTTCATAATAAAATGTTATTATCCAAAATTTTGTTTCCCCTATATCTTCGAAACAAATAGGTTTTTCAAAAATCATCATAGGACAAAATATTCTTAGAATAGTCCAAGGAACAACCCCCTGAATTTTTGCCGCATGTTTAGGAAACACCCTGTATACAAGACTGTTTTGAAACCGAAAACAATATTGACTGATTACATATTGAATAATTTATGTATAAATATTGGGGATGATGTTTCAGAAGATTTAGAATTGGATAATTTTGATGATGTAGTTTATGAAGGCAATAGGAAAGAAGAACATAATGGAATCATCAAGAGAAATTATTGTTCGTTGACCACTAAGGTTAATATTATCTTTTACATCCTTAAGTAGTGAGACATGTTCCTATATACAGTATTTTCATAATGTTGCTAGCAAAAAAATGCTAGCTATGGATCTACATTTGTGTATCAAATATTTTTTCTTGAGTTAAGGTTCATAAAACAAAATAGAATGAATGTGTTAGTGGTATGAACTATTAAATTATGAAAAGAGGATTGTATTTTATTAATATATTTTGTCGTTTAATGAGATGAGTTTTCAAATAAAGAAGAACCAGAATATAGAATACATATATAGTCTTTGAAAAAAATGAAATGAACTATTAAAATAATTTGCCCCTCAGCCTATACCTATTCAAATATCAAGAATAAATGTGCAATATGCAATGATTGTCTCCAGCAATGCTCTAGACATTCAGATGATACTTTCCTTAGGTATTTCAAGTTGTGAAAACTATGCACCAAGTTTAAGTTGCAATAACCCATTCCACGAGGTTGAATCATTGCAGATGGTTTATTTAATCTTGATAAATAAACTATTATTTGAATTTAATTTCTTTTATGATGCAGTTCTAGCATAAGAATCCATTGATATCATCCCCAACTCTGAGAAACCAATACTTTCGGTGATGTTATAACGACATGCGACTGTTCCCAAGTCGCAGTGGTTATATTCGGAGCTACTAGAACTCGGGGATCCGCGGTCTAGCTCCAGTGGAGATGGGAGTGGGTTTCTAAAAAGGGAACCTAGTAAATGGGCGCCAGGTAAATTTAAGTCTCCCAGATACCCCAGCGTAATGTAATAATTCCTAAATCCACCAAAAGAATATTCACGCTAAAAACAAACAATTTATTCCAGTAGCTTACAACCCAGGTCTCTAGATTCAATAAAGTAAAACTACCGTGAAACCCTGAATAAGGGTGGCGGAAATTGTACGTAGATAATATTATTATTTGATTCAAATACGCGTCGCTTGAGCTCAGGCGCATCCACGTTTCTTATCTATGATCATATATGACTACCACAAATCTTTCCCCAATTTCCGCTTTACAACAACAATAATAATTTATATAATTGATGATAATAAGTTCACGTTATGTATATATATAGCAGGTATAAGCTATGTTTCGAGATATGTTTCATATAACTTGCGTGCTGATTATCCTTATTCCTGAACGTAGTACTGCGTTGATGGTCTCGCAATACTGTCCTCTTTCTCTCTGTGCTCGTAGTCTGCAACCCCTCGATTTAATGTCCCACAGCGTTGCTTACTGACCACCTTGTATATACTCGGGATCTGCAACCCTGCGTTGGCTGTCTCACAGCGTTACTTATGGACCACCTTGTATATACTCGAATGTCTCAGTTACACTCTTCCTGATATAAAAAAATCGTGCTGGCCTCAAAAACTCCGGCCACCATAAACTTCGGACTGCCACAAAAATCCTTCTATTCCTCTTGATATAAAAATCGTGCTGGCACACAAAAACTCCTGATGTTACAAAAACTTCTGATGTTACCAAAAAACCCTGATGACAGAAAAGAAATCATCAGTGACTTCTCTCGGATAAGAAACAAATGAATTTTCGCAATACATAATAATTTCGGTTATCATAATATTAATCAGACCACTTATTCGTTGTTATGCAACAGTTATAGAATTCGTACATACCCTGATGTTCGGGGTTGTCCTGCACACGTTTGCTTCGAAACCAAATCTTGTCGTGCCTCCGCCAAATAATTCTTCAAGCACACAGCGATGTTCTGGATATAGAAATATAATTACGACCTGAATTGATTCCACTATAAATGACGAGAATAGAACATCTAACACATACCTGTCAAAGTCGCCAAGATCGTTCACGTGGTCAACTCTTAGATTTGCAGAAAGGTCTTTATATCCTCTTTCGAGACGAGTGCAAGTTACCTGTTATCTACCCAAATCAAACCAATGTAACGCTCACTCCTAATTCGATTTTCGAAACTATATCCAATTAAGAAGAAATCACCAATTCTTACGAAGTTCCGAAAATACGCCTAACCTACTGCTCCTCCTTCGAGTGTTGACAAAATGGACGACTTCATGTCCCTGACTGGCGCAGACCCTCACAAATTTCAGACTGTCACAATTCAACAATATTGCCAACTTATTCGGTTCTTCGAATACACCAATTATTATTCAGCGTCGATTGGTACCACTGAGATCCAACCTCAAATTCGATGTCAACAAACACGACATAAATGACACTCGCCAACCAAACGTAAACAAACCCCTGCCTGAGTTAAAAATAAAACGTTACAATGTGGTTTGTCAAAAATTGAACAAGAGCGCCAAAACCAAAGCCAAAGCGCCACAGGGCTTTCCCCCTTTTTTTTAATTTCTAGTCATAGGATCACCACAAAATACCACATGCGTTTTTATGTTGGTATTCCTGAACTCACACAAGGCTGCTTGGATCTCGAACAGTATTATGTAGATCCGATGGTATTCAAATTTGGAATTTGGCCGTAGAGTTAGGTTGAGAAGGCTCTCGCAAAATATCAGACACGTCGGACGAATATTTTCTATTATATAAAATCGTTTTCAATGATTTTTTGCACGCATGTTCTGGGAAACATCGCGTTATCATTTTACCTGTAATTTTCTATTTTTTTTTGCTGAATATGTTCTCAAACGATGAGGTTCACTGAGGAAGACTTCGAGGTCAAATTTGATTATGTCCGGCCGGCCGTTGACACGATAACTTGAGAACGGAAAGAGATAGCGACATGAAATTATCAGGGCAGGTGGGCGCGTCCCAATACGTCGGAGAAGTTTATTAATGGGCATAATTGGCCCAACGGTTTCCCAGTGTTGTTTTCCACCAGTACAGATCCGATCAAATTGAAACTTGGTAAGTAGTTGTAGAATACAGATATGTGTAATTTTGTGAGAATCGTATAACTAAAAGAATCAAACAAAAATTATAAACAAATATTATTCATCACACGACAACTTGAGAACGGAAAGAGATAGCGACATGCAATTTTCGGCGCAGATTGAACATCCGAATGCAACATTTGAATTCGTTAATAGGATTAATCGACCTAAAAGTTCGGGGGCCATAACTTTCTGAACTTTTGTTTTTATTTCTTCTTTAACCCAAAAAACTTGAAACCAATCTAATTCAAACATGGTAGTTACTTTGTAGAATGTTGACGCGCAAATTGTACTAAATTTTGTGAGGTTCGTAACATTAAAAAAAAATCATTGAAAATTTTCGGAAAATATTCTATATCTCAGAAACTATCGGTCTGCTATCGCTGGAATTTTGCGGAAGGCTTCAGAACCTAACTTTGCTCCAAGTTTCAAATTTGAACACGATTGGATCTATTAGGTTGCGCATCTGAATGGGACAGTTATGTTATGTTCGTTGGGTATAATCGACCTAACGGTTTCGGAGTTATACCCATCTGGAATATTTTTTCTTGATAACTCAAAAAATATATTTAGATCCGATCGAATTGAAACTTGGTAGGTAGTTGTAGAATACTGAACTAAATAAGTGTGTAAAATTTTGTAAGGATCGTAATACTAGAATATTAAAAAAATTGGTTCAAGCACTGACGTGAAGTCAGAAGCTTTTGCGCGTATGTTCTATTGTCTATTCTCCTTTATTGGACACTCTTAATCGAATTTACCATGGTGAATTCTATTGTCTGCTCTCCTATATTGGACACTCTTAATCGAATTTACCATAGTAAATTCGGAGTGTCCAATACAGGAGAACAGGCAATAGAATTCACCATGGTGAATTCGATTAAGTGTGTCCAATAAAGTAGAATGGACAAGAGGACATACGCGCAAAAGCTTCTGACTTCACTTCAGTCCTTGAAGTAATTTTTTTTTTCGATAATTTTCTAGTGCTACGATCTCCACGAAATTTTGCAAGAATTTTCGCGTTGGCATTTTACAACTAATAAACATATTTGAATTGGACGAGATTTGTATTTCTTGAGTTATTGAGGAAATAACAACCAAATTTCAGATTGATATAACTCCAAACCCATTTGTCCGATTATGCTAGTTAACGAACTTAAATGTCGTATTCAGATGGGTAATCTACCATGAAACCTGCAAGTCGCTATTTCTTTCCGTTCTCAAGGAATCATGAGACACATAATATTTTTTCGTAATTTTTTAAAGATTTTCTAGTGGTACGGTCCTCACAAATATTTACACACGTCCTTATGTCGATATTCTACAACTAGTTACCAAGCTTCAATTCGTTCGAGTTCATATTTTTTTATCTATCGAGGAAATAATATTCCAGATGGGTATAACTCCAAAACCTTTGGGCCGATATGGCCAACAGCGAACTTAACTCTTCCATTCAGATGTGCAACCTATCCTGAGAATTGCAAGTCCCTATCTTCGAGTTCGAGAGTTGTTGAGGCAACGCTCACCCATCCAGCTACTGAACTCACACAAGGGTGCTCGGATCTCCAACAATATACATCTGATCATGTTCAAACTTGGAACTTAGTAGAAGAGTTAGGTTCTGAAGGCTCTCGTAAAATCAGCGATATTGGACGAATAGTTTCTGATACATTGAAATCTTTTCAATAATTTTGTATGATTTTTTTTTAAATTTTTAGTCATACGATCCTCACAAAATTCAGCAAGAATTTTCGCGTTGCCATTCTACAACTAGTAACCATGTTTGAATTGGATCGGTTTTGTACCCTTCGAGTTATTGAGGAAATAACAACCAAATTTCAGATAGGTATAACTCCAAAACCGTTCTGCCGATTATGCCTATAAACGAACTAAAATGACGCATTAAGATTCTCAACCTTACCTGGAAATTTCAAGTCGCTATCTCATTCCATTCTTAGGTTATCGTGACGTAAATAATATTTTTCAATAATTTTTTTGAAATTTTCTAGCTATACGATGTTCACAAAATTTCACATACGTCCTTAGGTTTATATTCTACAACTACTCACCAAGTTTCAATTTGATCGGATTAGTATTGATTGTAGACAAAATTATTACTCGGTGCCGTTGGGCCGATTATGCCCATTAACGAACTTGGCCGTCCTATTGGGATGTGCCACCTACCCTGAAAATTTCAAGTCGCTATTTCTTTCCGTCCTCAAGTTATCTTGGCTACGGCCGGCCGAACGGCCGGCCGGGCAGAATCAAATTTGACCTTGAATTCTTGATCAGGAAGTCGAACTCAATCGTTTGAGACCGTTTTCGGCGAAAACTTCGAAAATTACAGACATTTGGGCAAAATGATAACGCAATGTTCCCCAGAACATACGCGCAAAAATTATTAGAAAATATTATTTATCTCACGATTAATTGAGAACGGGAAGACATAGCAACTTGCGATTTATAGAGTAGGTTGTGCATCCTGATGAGACATTTGAGGGCTTCAAGCGAGAGCGAGTTTTTTCTCGTCTCGTCTCGTTCTCGTCTCGTAAAAGAGAGACGAGACGTTTTCAAAAATATTATAGGCGATATCGAGACCACAACCAGCGCAACACGAGAGTCTCGTTTTTGGTCTCATTATATTTTTTGTATGAAGTTTTATATTCGACTCGACTTTTTTCAACACTCACAGAAAACAATTGAATATGAAGAGATTCCACTATAATTACCAATTTATTTCATCTATATTTGCATCGATCTTTCTAGAAATACACAATTTTTTAGAAGTTTATTAATTCGTTTCGACCTTGTCATAATTGAGATTATTTTTCAAGAAAAAATAGAATTCACAACCATTAAAACGGATGCCATTATGAATTCAATACTTAACGGACAACTTTTATTGCCCCTAAATCCCAATGCTTTGAGAATTTTGTCTCTGTCTGAACATCTGGAAATTTATTCTCTTGTTCTCCTTGTGTGAAGATGTAAACAATTAGTGTATACATCCGTGGAACTACGTATAATAAAACTGGTAAAGAAATGAAGCTATTCAATGTTTCGAAAAGTGTTATGAGGAATACGCCAAGAACACCCTCAATGATCTACCCACTGGAAGGTATTCTTTGAAAACTATACCAAATTGTTCAATTCTATTAAATGTATCGACATCGACAGCCTATTTAAAACATCAACAAAACATTCGAAATATCGGAAAGCTGATTTTTAAGAATATTTGCTATTAGAAAGAGCAAAAATAGGAATCAAAATATTTTACAGTGGTGGAGAGTGATGAAAAAGTTCTTCCTACACTTTCCAAGATGGCCGATGATTTATTAATGGCTACATCCGTACCTGTTGAAAGATTATTTTCCACAGCATGTATGATTATGGCAAAAACACGTACATCATTGAAAAATGATGTGATGCAAGCTTGATTATGTTTGAATTCTTGCTCACCGATGGATTTAAAAGTTGAAATTATCAGTGTTTAAAATTAAAAATAATATGTACATGCACAAATATTTTTTTTATAAGAGCGAATTACATATAGCTTTACAAAATTATTCATTATTGTATACCATTTCGTTTATATATTGTAATATTTATTATCGTTATTCAGAATTAAGCGAGACGAGACGAGACAACTGATAACAAGACGAGAATGAGACATAAACGAGACTTAATTTTTTGGAAATTGGCTAGAGCGAGTCGAGATTTCATATACTCTCGCCTACTCTCGTCTCGTGTGAAGCCCTAGCCGAACGGTTGAAATTTGGTTGTTATTTCCTCAATAACTCTAAAAATACGACGCCGATTAATTGCAAACACGGCAACTATCGATAGAATGCCGACGCAAAATTGTTAATAAAGTATTCGCTCGATATCGCTGAAATTTTGCAAGATCCTTCAGAACCTAACTCTTAAACCAAGTTGCAAGTTTGAACATGATCGGATCTCTATTGTTGGTGATCCGAGCAGACTTGTGTGAGTTCCGATATTTTAAAAGGAATTTAAATCAATTACTCAGTGGGATAAATACGGCGAGAGGATTTATGGAGAATTTTTTCTCCTTGGTATATTATAAGATATTATAAAAATATAAATTGTTCACTGAAAAATATCCAGATGACATTACTTTGATAAATTCACAGAATTGGATCTAAATATTTGGATTTGCATACAGAGGTGAACATTTATGGAAAATGTATAATTCAGGGAATTTTTGTATTCGTCTGTAGGTATATTATAAATATTCGAATACTTATGCCTTTTTGAAATGTTAATCTCGTGATCTATCGGATCTCTGATAATCATAAATTTCTACCCTTTCTCGCTTCTGTTGCTTGCATATTTATTAATTCCTCTTGGTGGTGAACTGAATCAATATACAGATTAATTGTGATTTATTTCATTTCCAAATGGAATGATTCTCGTCAGGTTCATATTGTAGAGAGTGTATAATTCAAATATTGAATGAAAATATTCCGGCCATCCACTGTACACTACGGTTTTTGTACATACTGGAGGGAAATTCAATGATCAGCAGTTCGTGAGATATTGAATGGATTAATTGAAAACATTTATATTGATAGTCACACTGACTAGCAGGACTAGAGCACTTGATTGATACTAATACATCGTAGCTCAGTTGGTATGACGCCGGAAACCTTCTAATATTTCCAATAAAAGATAACTGAGTAGAAAGATACGAACCGAAGTGACTGAATGTGTTATGGGCACCCTCTCATGGTTCGGATGTATATTTGAACTGGGTAGAATATAATGGATAGTCATTTGGTGAAACACGTGAACTTGGCTCTAACCTTTGAACCGGAATTTTTGGTAATCTGATACCTGATCGCCTTACTTGTGTATTTTATTCCCATAATACCAACCTGCGGTATAAAATCTTTGTGTGATTTCGTAGTACACGCATCCCCCTTCGAAAGGTCTGCCAGATCTTATTGCATAAACGATAAACTGTAATAAAAATAACACCCTGATCTCACATTGATTAAGTCTTCAAAGAAAATTGATATGTAATTGGTTAATCGTGTTTCATGTAACCCAATTATTTATTCCTCTGAAATGGATAGAGTTTTCAGGACGTGAAGATATTGATTTAAAGGAGACATACAATATATGCATTGAACATTTTTCTACCAATCAATTCAAAATTGTTCATCCGCGTAGATTGTTTTATGTAGGAAGCATTCCCATGAATTAAATGATTAAATTATACCACGTATATTGCCGACAACGTTGCCAGACGTCACGATTTTCAACCCAAAAAAAACTACAGGTGCAGTTCCGCTTTTTGGATAATTATATTCCTCCGAAGACTCAACTGCCTACATAGGTAAGTGGTAAACTAGACAGATTTCAAAGTTATCCGCTCTCCTGCCTACAGAGTGCGAGACGGTGGGTGTAATTCAGTACTACCGGATACTCCCTTTAGGAATATCAAACTTTGGTTTCACAAACTTTTCTCTGCAATGCTTAGTTCTCGAGTAACAACCAAATTCCAGGTTAAATGAAACACCCCGTTTACGTTTTCTCTGAATGTCCCGCTATTTTTGCGCGTATGTTCTGGGGAACATACGCGTTATAGTTTTGCCCAAATGTGAAATTTAATTCTGTGGTGCCGTCCGGCCGGCCGTCCGGCCGTCCGTTGCCACGATAACTTGAGAACGGAAAGAGCTAGCGACTTGAAATTTTCAGGGTAGGTGGCGCATCCCAATACGACGGACAAGTTCGTTGTTGGGTATAATCGGCCCAATGGTTTCCGAGTAATAATTTTGTTTTCAACCAAAATAAATCCGATCGAATTTTAAACTTGGTGAATAGTTGTAGAATATAGACCTAAGCACGTTTATGAAATTTTGTGAGAATCGTATCGCTAGAAAATTATTAAAAAATTATTAAAAAATATTTTTGTTGTCACGATAACCTGAGAACGGAAAGAGATAGCGGCTTGAAAATTTCAGGTTAGGTTGTGCATCTGAATGCGACATTTGAGTTTGTTTATGAGCATAATCGTCCAAACGGTTTTAGAGTTATAGCCATCTGAAATTTTCTGAAATTTGGATGTTTTTTGTTCCTCATTAACTCGAAGAATACAAAACCGATTGGATTCAAACATGGTGAATAGTTGTAGAATATAGACCTAAGCACGTTTATGAAATTTTGTGAGCATCGAATCGCTAGAAAATTATTAAGAAATTATTAAAAAATATTTTTGTTGTCACGATAACCTGAGAACGGAAAGAGATAGCGGCTTGAAAATTTCAGGTTAGGTTGTGCATCTGAATGCGACATTTGAGTTTGCTTATGAGCATAATCGTCCAAACGGTTTTAGAGTTATAGCCATCTGAAATTTTCTGAAATTTGGATGTTTTTTGTTCCTCATTAACTCGAAGAATACAAAACCGATTGGATTCAAACATGGTTATTAGTTGTAGAATGCCAACGCGAAAATTTTTGCAGAATTTTGTGAGGATGGTATAACTAGAAAATTCAAAAAAAAATAATTAAAAATAATTGAAAAAAATTCTATATATCATAAACTATTCGTCCGGCATGGCTGAAATTTTGGGAGAGCCTGCAGAACCTAACTCTACTGCAGAATTCCAAGTTTGAACACGATCGGATCTATATTGTTGGAGAACCGAGCAGCCTTTTGTGAGTTCGGTAGGTGGATGCGAATCGTCGTATGATATGTTGTCTATGGTCGTATTTTTGCGAGAACCTCCAAAAATAAAATATGAATGTCATGATGACATATTATTATACATATATATTCATGGTAAAATCGTGTTATTTCATCACAAATCTATAGGAGATTAGATGATAGCCCTACATTAGTGGTCAGACCTGGTTTTGAAAGAGATCCTCCTTAGGAGGAGGCAACTAAATATTGAAGGGATTTCTATGAACAAGAGTGAATATCTTTGAGGAATAGAGAGGCGATTCTTCTTCAAGAGATCCATGTGCCTTCAGAGGAGTATATTTGCGAGAGGGGACCTTTGAATTTTGCAGAAGGCTTCTGATCTTGTAAGGTGAGAGGCTCATTTGTGGATATTAAATCTCGTGATAGGTAGAAAGGAATTCTAGGCCAGTTTTTCTATCACTAATGAGAATATATCTTTATGTAATAACGGGTGATTTTTTGAGAGCTTTTGGATTTGATTTGAAAAAAATTGGTTCAAGCACTGACGTGAAGTCAGAAGCTTTTGCGCGTATGTTCTATTGTCCATTCTTCTGTATTGGACACTTAATCGAATTTACCATGGTAAATTCGATTAAGGGTGTCCAATACAGAAGAATGGACAATAGAACATACGCGCAAAAGCTTCTGACTTCACGTCAGTGCTTGAACCAATTTTACTGAAAAGGTTTCACAATCTCGCTTTGCCTGAAAAATCTGGTTACGCTGATTGCAGACCTGAGCCAAAGCATTGAGATAAGTGCTTGCGAAAGCACTCGAAGATTTTTCGTGCTCCCAAATACTTTTCAAAACCACTATTGAGTGCTAAACAATTCAAGGCTTAGTGTTTAGTGATTCGATAACTGCTCCTAAGTACATCCGTCTATTACTAAGCACCAAGCTTTTTCGAAATCTTATCTTTACACGAATACGCGCAGACGAGTTGTGGTCTGAGTAAATGTTCTGCTACTAGGGTGATCAATTATTGAGAGATAAACGGAACATGAAATTTTAAGATTAACATTTTTGCGCGCTTCTTATAGGGAACAGCGTGCTATCATTTTGCCCAGAAGGCTGGAATTTTCTAATATTTTGCCAAAAATGGTCTCAAACGATTAGGTTCTACTCACTGATGAGAAATTCGATTTCAAATTTGATTCTGTCCGGCTGGCTGTCCATCCGTTGTTACGATAACTTTCGAACGGAAAGCAACTTGCAATTTACCATGGTATATTCGATTGAGAGTGTCCAATACAGGCGAATGGAAAATATAATTCACCATGGTAAATTCGATTAAGAGTGTCCAATACAGGAGAATGGACAATAGAACATACGCGCAAAAGCTCCTGACTTCACGTCAGTGCTTGAACCATTTTTTTTCAATTAGCGCAGTTAACCGAGGTATTCAGGCTCCAAACCTTCCCTGAAAATTTCAACTATCTAACTCATTTCGTTCAAGAGATATCATCCTTCCTCCTTTTAATCGAATTTTCCTTATATTCGATTAACAGTGTCCAATAAAGGAAAATGGACAATATAATTCACCATGGTAAATTCGATTAAGGGTGTCCAATACAGGAGAATGGACAATAGAACATACGCACAAAAGCTCCTGACTTGTCGTCAGTGCTTGAACCAATTCTTTTTCGTAATCTTTTAAAACATTTCTAGATGTACAGTTCTCTAGTTACCAAGCTTCAATTCGATCGAGTCTATAATTTTTGAGTTATCGAGGAAATAATATTCCAAGTGGGCATAACCCTGAAAACGATGGACCGATTATGTCCAAAAACGAACTCAAGACTCCAATTGGGAAGGGCAACATACCCTGAAAATTGTAAGTAACTTTCTTCTTTCTTTCGAAAGTTATTGAGGCAAAGGTCACCCACCCATGTACTAAACTCACACAAGGCTGCTCGGATCTCCAACAATGTAGATCCGATCGTGTTCAAACTTGGAACTTGGCAGTAGAGTTAGTTTTTGATAAAAACAATACATAACCTTCTGAAAGTCCCCTCTCCCAAATATACTCCTCTGTAGCCGCATGGAACTCTTGAAGAAGAATTAGTCCGGGAGGTAGCGTTGCATTTTCGGTAGTTATTTCACGCCGATTGCATGTCATCTTTTAGTATAGATCTCGAATGACTTATAACTGAACCAAGCGTCAGCTGCAGCACCCGCGGTGGGTGTGGAATCTGGAGGTTGCGAAAATGGTAAAAAAATAAATAAATAAACTAATAGTAAGCCCGCTGGTACTTTTTTCATAAATAATTGACGTCATACTGAGTTGAAAAAAATGGGTTCAAGCCCTGTGGACAGGAGCTTTCTGGCGCTCTAGTTCAAACAGACAAATTATATCTGGTATTGGTTTCTCAGAGTTGGGAATTATATCAATGTATTCATATGATAGAACTGCATCATAAAGGAAATTCAATTCAAATAAGAGTTTATTTATCAAGATTAAATGAGCAATCATGAGAATGAGAACTGCACCACATTTTCAAATTTTTTTTTGACACTTTGCGGTAATCTGGTCAACACAAAACTTCACATGCGTATAAAGTTCATGATTCTACAATTTGGTGCTAAATTTCAGATAGATCGAGGGATCGGTTTCGGAAATATTCATAAAAAATATTATTACTAAAATCGGCCATAACTCCGAAACCCCTTGATGGTTTTCACCCATTAACAAACTTGTCCGAGATGTTTACGCTCCAAAACCACCTTGCAATATTCAATCCGCTAACACCTTTCGTTCGAGAGTTAAGGTGCCTACGGCCGGTCGGCCGGCCGGACAGAATCGATTTCGCACTCGGATTCTTGATCAGTGAGTCGAACCAAATCATTTGAGACCATTTTCAGCCAAAAATTCCAAAATTACAGACACTTGGGCAAATTGATAAGCACTCTGTTCCGAGGAACTAGAGCGCAAAAAAAACAAGTTTCGTATGACAATTGCCCAAAACAGGTTTAAAGTACCTATGAATAGTAGGTATTCCATAAAACATGTATAAAAGAAGATAAGAAATAATAAATTACCTTGTAATCGATCAAAAATTTCCTGATCTACGTTCACCAAATTTTCTCCTCTCTCGAACTACAGAATTATGCTTTCAATATTTACGTAATATTTTCAAACATTTTCGGGTGAGGTCCCCGTTGCATCGCTAAAATACGAGTCTTTCAACCCCAATATTCTTGAAGTTACAATATTCCCTTCTGTCAAGTTGACTTTATGACAATTCATACATAGAATATACATAGAATAATTATATCAATCTGTGGAATACGATTTACATTGAAATTTTGAAAAATCATATCTCCGAAAGTATTAGCTTGTTAGAGTTGAAAATGATATGAATGGATTCTTATGATAAAACTGCTTATTACAAAAAATTTAATTTGGAATTTGTTTTGTAAAAAAAAAATTTTTTTTTTATTACTCCGAAACCTTCTGTCCGATTTTGCCCAGTAACGAACTTAGCCGAGATATTCATCCCCCAAACCTACTCTGATAATTTCAACTCTCTAGCTCATTCCGTTCGAGAGTTATCGTGCCTACGGCCGGCCGGACCGGTCGGACAGAATTAATTTCGACCACGGATTCTTGATCAGTGAGTCGAACCAAATCGTTTAAGACCATTTCCATCAAAATATTCGAAAATTACAGACATTTGGGCAAATTGATAAGCACTCAGTTCCGAGGAACTAGAGCGCCAAAAAATGGGTTCAAGCCCTGTGGACAGGAGCTTTCTGGCGCTCTAGTTCAAACAGACAAATTATATCTCCAAAAGTATTGGTTTCTCAGAGATGGGAATTATATCAATGTATTCATATGATAGAACTGCATCCTAAAGGAAATTCAATTCAAATAATAGTTTATTTATCAAGATTAAATGAGCAATCATGAGAATGAGAACTGCACCATGGAAGAGGTCAAATTAAATCTGGCCAATTTTATCCAATAACGAACTTAACCGAGATATTCATCTCCCTAAACTACTCTGAAAATTTCAACTACCTACCTCATTCCGTTCGAGAGTTATATATATGTCTATGGATGAAAAGCAGTCTCACTACTCACAGACCTCTTACTTCATGTTCAGTTCCGAAATGTAAGAATTTTCTGAGAAAAACTAATTTCGGAGCAAACAACTGAGATTTTTCTCACTTCGCTCACAATTCTTCGATTGATTAGATAATGTCTCAGGAACATCATTTGACATTATGACAATTCCTAGAATAATATCATTCTGTGACAACGTTGAAATACGATTTATTATTGAAATTTTGAAAAATCATATCTCCGAAAGTATTTGCTTGTTAGAGTTAAAAATTATATGAATGGAATCTTATGATAAAACTCCTTATTAAAAAAAATTTAATTTGGAATTAGTTACGTAAAAAAAAAAATTTTTTTTTGTTTCTCCGAAACCATCTGTCCGATTTTGCCCAATAACGAACTTAACCGAGATATTTATCCCCCAAACCTACTCTGAAAATCTCAACTCTCTAGCTCATTCCGTTCGAGAGTTATCGTGCCTACGGCCGGCCGGACCGGCCGGACAGAATGAATTTTGACCACGGATTCTTGATCAGTGAGTCGAACCAAATCGTTTAAGACCATTTTCATCGAAATATTCGAAAATTACAGACATTTGGGCAAATTGATAAGCACTCAGTTCCGAGGAACTAGAGCGCCAAAAAACGTGAAATAAAGTCATATTACGCCGAATGAAATGGAACTACGTGATTGTTTAAATAACCAAAAGTACGACAACAACAATCAGCTGCGTGTATAGCGGTGGAAAGATCGTCAGCTGACGCAGAAAAGATTCGTTATCTTTTAAAACATTTCTAGATGTACAGTTCTCTAGTTACCAAGCTTCAATTCGATCGAGTCTATAATTTTTGAGTTATCGAGGAAATAATATTCCAAGTGGGCATAACTCTGGAACACATGGACCGATTATGTCCAAAAACGTACTCAAGACTCCAATTGGGAAGGGCAACATACCCTGAAAATTGCAAGTAACTATCTTCTTTCTTTCGAAAGTTATTGAGGCAAAGGTCACCCACCCATGTACTAAACTAACACAAGGCTGCTCGGATCTCCAACAATATAGATCCGATCGTGTTCAAACGTGGAACTTGGTAGTGGAGTTAGGTTCTGAGGTCTCTCGCAAAATTTCAGTCATGTCAAATGAATAGTTTCTGATACATAGAATTTTTTTCAATGATTTTTTTTTTAATTTTCTAGTCAAACGATCCTCACAAAATTTCGTGTAACTTTCACATTGGCATTCTACAACTAATAACCATGTTTGAATTGGATCGGTTCTATATTTTTCGAATTATTGAGGAAATAACAACCAAATTTCAGATGGGTATAACTCCAAAACCGTTCGGCCGATTATGCTGATAAACAAAAGCAGCTAGCTATACGATTCTCGCAAAATTTCCAAAAGTGCTAAGGTTTAAGTATATTGTACAACTATTCACCAAGTTTCAATTCGATCGGATTCATATTGGTTGAAAACAAAATTATTACTCGGAAACCATTGGCACGATTATGCCCATTAACGAACTTGTCCGTCGTATTGGGATGCGCAACCTACTCTGAAAATTTCAAGTCGCTAGCGTTCCCAAGTTATCGTGGCAACGGCCGGACGGAGTATGTTCTGGGGAACATAGCGTTATCATTTCGCCCAAATGTCTGTAACTTTCGAATTTTTTGACGAAAATGGTCTCAAACGATTTGATTCGACTCTCCGATGAAGAATTCGACGTCAAATTTGATTATGTCCGGCCGGCCGTCGGGCCGTTGCCACCATAACTTGAGAACGGAAAGAGCTAGCGACTTGAAATTTTCAGGGTAGGTGGCGTATCCCAATTCGACGGACAAGTTCGTTAATGGGCTTTATCGGCCCAATGGTTTCCAAGTAATAATTTTGTTTTCAACCAATATAAATCCAATCGAATTGAAACTTGGTGAGTAATTGTAGAATATGAAACTAAGCACGTTTGTAAAATTTTGTGAGAATCGTATAGCTATAAAATTTTAAAAAATTTATCATTTAATATTATTTATGTCACGATAACTTGAGAACGGAAAGAGATAGCAATTCGAAATTTTCAGGTTAGTTTCAGCATCTGAATGCGACTTTTGATTTTGTTTCTACGAGTTACACCTATCTGAAGTTTGGTTGTTATTTTCTGACTTACTCGAAAACTACGAAACCGATTGTGCATTCTTCTGTCGAATCACAAATATGGGAGCACATTTTTCTAGGTTCTTTTCAAAAAAAAGTATTAATTTTTCGTTTTTTTTTGCCACAGAACACACAAAACGGTTGAACCGCGGATATATTTGGACTTGCGTTCGTTCGATCCACGAGGAGAACCGAAACTGCTTGTGTAAGACAAAGATCCACAGGGACAAGCAGATGCTGCTTCGAAATTTTGGGGGGAGAGGCTTAGGGAGCCCGAAGGTCGTGTTAAGGGTTAAAGCAAGGCAATACTCCAACAGTTCAAATCTTGACTGCGATAGCTGACGGACTAAATCACTCTTGTTCTTAGAAATCTCTTCAATATTTGATTTCTAAAAGGAAAATGTCGACCCCCCTGTCGTTAGGAGGTTCTCTTTCAAAGCCCGGTGTGGCCAATTCAAGCGATGACTATTCAAAACTTTAGATGTTCGAAGACCGCTACAGGACCCTAATGTAGGGCTATCATCTCTCATAGATACATGCTACACTTTCTATTTTGAATCGGACCAAAAGTTTATGTTATAATTTAATGTGTCATCATGACATTCATGATTTTTAAGGTTCTCGCAAAATTTCAGAGATTTCGGACAAATGCTTCCTGATATGTTAATTGTTTTCAATTATTCTTTTAAAATTTTCTATTAATACAATCATCACGAAGTTTTGTGAACATTTTTGCGACGGCAGTCTAGAACTAATTACCATGTTTGAATCGAATCAACAACGTATTTTCGGGGTTATTGAAGAAATAATAACCAATTTTCAGATTGATATAACTCCAAAAATATATGGCCGATAATACTAATTAACGAACTTAAATGTCGCAATCAGATGCGCAATTTACCCTGGAAACTTCAAGTCGCTATTTCTTTCCGTTCTCAAGGTATCGTGAGATATATATAATATTTTTTCGTAATTTTTTTAAAATTTTCTATTGGTATGGTCCTCACAAAACTAGTTAGCAAGCTCAAATTCGATCAAGTCTATATTAATTGAATTATCGAGGAAATAATATTTCAGATGGGTATAACTCCTAAACCGTTGGGTCGGTTATGGCCAACAGCGAACTTAACTCTCCCATTCAGATGTGCAACCTACCCTGAAGTCCGTATCTCCTCTCGTTCGAGAGTTATCAAAGCAACGGTTACCCATCCAGCTACTGAACTCACACAAGCCTACTCGGATCTTCAACAATATAGATCCAATCGTGTTCAAACTTGGAGCTTGGTAGTAGAGTTAGGTTCTGAAGGTTCTCGCAAAATTTCAGCGATGTCAGACGAATAGTTTCTGATATATAGAAATTTTTTCAATGATTTTCAAAGATTTTTAAAAATTTTCTACTGATACGATCCTCACGAAATTTTGCGAGAATTTTCGCGTTGACAGTTGTAGAAAACTGTTTTGCCGATTATGACTATAAACGAACTGAAATTTCGCATTCAGATTCACAACCTAACCTGAAAATTTAAAGTCGCAATCTTTTTCCAATAATCAATCGTGACAATAATATTTCTCAATAATTTTCTTTAAATTTTCTAGTGATACGATTCTCACAAAATTTCACAAAGTTCCTCAGGTTCGTATTCTACAAGTACTCTACTCACCAAGTTTCAATTCGATCGGGTTAGTATTGATTGAAAAAAAAAATTATTACTCGGAAACCATGGGCTAACTATGCCAATTAACGAACTTGTTCGTCGTATTGGGATGAGCCATCTACCCAGAAAATTTTTAGTCGCGGAAAGGGTTAGCTACTCCCTTTCCGTTCTCAAGTTATCGTGGCAACGGACGACTGGCCAGCCGGACAGAATCAAATTTGACATCCAATTTTTCATCAGGTAGTCGAACCCAATCGCTTGAGACCATTTTCAGCAAAAAATTCGAAAATTACAGATATTTGGGCAAAAGGATAACGCGATGTTCCCCAGAACATACGCGGAAAAAGTGGTTTCAGAGTAATATTCATCTGAAATATTTCAGTTTTCGCGATTTGTCGAAAAATGCTGATGTGATCGAGTTTGAACTGGAAATTTATTTGAGTATAATGTTACGTCGCGTCGTTTAAAAAAGTCAGTAATTTAAAATGTAATTCTGAAAATATTCCAGATATCTCTGAAATTTCGCACGATCGAAACCTTATTTTACAGCCAAGTTCTTGATATGAACTTGATCAAATCTATGTTGTTAGAAATATTGGGAATATATTTTTGACTCCTGAAACCAAGCAACCTAAGGTGAATTCAGTACCTGGATGGGTGACCGCTCTGGCTATGAAATGAACAAGAGTACTGAAGCCGACTGACCTGACGTCAGTGCTTTTCAAATTTTTATTTTTAAGCAGTACTTCTACGAGTAGTCTAGTCAACAAGCGCTTTTTAGGCCAAAATTTTTGCGTATTCTCCGAGAATTATGATTGAGGTGTCATTCGATTCAGAATGGCATGTAGATAGATGCCGCTCGCAAAATTTCGATTAAGAGTGTCCAATACAGGATAACGGACAATAGAATTCACCATGGTAAATTCGATTAAGAGTGTCCGATACAGAAGAATGGGCAATAGAACATACGCGTAAGAGCTCCTGACTTCACGTCAGTGCTTGAACCAATTCTTTCTTCGTCATTTTTTTTAAATTTCCTAGGAGTATGGTACTTACAAAGTTTTACACACGTCTTTATGTCGATATTCTACAACTAGTTCCGAAGCTTCAATTCAATCGAGTCTATATCAAGAAAATAATATTCCAGGTGGGTATAACTTCGAAACCGATGGTCCGATTATCCCCAAAATCGAACTTGACCCTCCCATTCGGATACGCAACCTACACTGAGAATTATCAGCCCCTATCTCCTTTCGTTCGAAAGTTATCGAGGCAATGGTCACCCATCCAGCTACTGAACTCACACAAGGCTCCTCCGATCTCCACCGATATAGATCCGATCGTCTTCAATATTGAAACTTGGCAGTAGAGTTAGGTTCTGAAGGCTCTCGCAGAATTTCAGCGATGTCGGAGGAATAGTTTCTGATGTATAGATTTTTTTTCAATGATTTTCAAAAAATGTTCTAGTAATACGATCCTCACGAAATTCTGCAATTCTGTAATTTTCACGTTGGCATTCTACAACAAGTAACCATGTTTGAATTGGATCGGTTCCGTATTTTCGAGTTATTGAGGAAATATATATATTTACGGGATAAAGTTACAATATAATAAAATATATAACAAAATACAGTCTATTGCTGTAATAACAACCGAATTTCAGATAGGTATAACTCCAAAACCGTTGGGTTGATTACGACTATAAACGAACTCAAATGTCGCATTCAACTGCGCAACCAACCCTAAAAATGACAAATCGCTATCTCTTTCTGTTCTGTAGTTATCTTGAGATATATAATATGTTTTCGTAATTTTTTTCAAATTTACTAGTGGTACGATCCTCAAAAAATTCCACACACGCCTTCATGTTGATATTCTCTAACTAGATACCAAGTTCCAATTCGATCGGGTGTGTATTATTTGAGTTATCAAGAATATGATATTCCACATGATCATAACTCCGAAACCGTTTGGCCGATTATTCCAAACAACGAGCTCTACTCTCTCATTCGGATGCGCAACCAAGCCTGAAAATTTCAACTCCCTACCTCTTTTCGTTCGAAAGTTATCGAGGCAACGGTCACCCATCTAACTACTGAACTTATCCAATGCTGCTCGGATCTTCGAAAACATACATCCGATCATGTTCAAACTTGGAATTTGGTAGTAGAGTTAGGTTTTGAAGGCACACTTAATTCGAATTTACCATGGTAAATTCGAATTAAGTGTCCAATACAGGAGAATGGATCACCTAATTTACCATGGTAAATTCGATTGAGGGTGTCCAATACAGAAGAATGGACAATAGAACATACGCGCAAAAGCATCTGACTTCACGTCAGTGCTTGAACCAATTTTTTTTTCGTGATTTTTTCGAAATTTTTTAGGGGTACGGTTCTTGAAATTTTTTTTCCTCATTTTTTTTCAAATTTTCTTTACGGTTCTTACAAAATTTTAAACACGTCTTTATGATGATTTTCTACTACTAGTTACCAAGCTTCAATTCGATCGAATATTTATTTTTTGAGTTATCAAGAAAATAATATTCCAGGTGGGTATAACTCGGAAACCGTTTAACCGATTATGCCCAAAAACGAACTCAACTCTCCATTTCGGATACGCAACCTACCCTGAAAATTGCAAGTCCCTATCTCCTTTCGTTCGAAAGTTATCGAGGCAACGGTCAACCATCTACTGAACTCACACAAGAATGCTCGAATCTCCAACAATATTTAACCGATCGTTTTAAAACTTGAAACTTGGCAGAAGAGTTAGGTTATATAGGCTCTTGCAAAATTTCAGCAATTTCAAACGAACAGTTACTGATATATAGAATTTTTTTTTCAATTTCAATTATTTTTTAAGAATTTTCTACACATACTATCCTCACGAAATTTTGCAAGTATTTTCGCGTTGGCATTCTACAACTAACAACCATGTTTGAATTCAATTGGTTCAGTAATTTTCGAGTTAATGAGTAACAAAAAACAACCGAATTTCAGATGGCTATAACTCTAAAACCGTTTGGCCGATTATGCTCATAAACAAACTGAAATGTCGCGTTCTGATGCACATTCTAACCTGAAAACTTCAAGCCGCTATCTCTTTCCGTTCTCAAGTTATCGTGAAAACAAAAATATTTTTTAATAATTTTCTAGCCATACGATTCGCACCAAATTTCACAAAAGTGCTTAGGTTCATATTCTACAACTACTCACCAAGTTTCAATTCGATCGGATTTATATTGGTTGAGAACATAATCATTACTCGGAAACCACTGGGCCGATTATGTGCATTAACGAACTTGTCCGTCGTATTGGGATGCGTCACCTACCCTGGAAATTTCAAGTCGCTAGCTCTTTTCGTTCTCAAGTTATCGTGGCAACGGCCGGACGGCCGGCCGGACAGAATCAAATTTGACCTCGAATTCTTCATTGGGGAGCCGAACTTAATCGTTTGAGACCATTTTCGTCAAAAAATTCGAAAGTTACAGACATCTGGGCATAATGATAACGCGTTGTTCCCCAGAACATACAGGCAAAAATTATTAAAAAATATTTATGTCAAGATAACCTGAGAACGGAAACAGATAGCGACTTGAAATTTTCAGGTTAGGTTGTGCATCTGAATGCAACATTTCTGTTTGTTTATAAGCATAATCGACAAAACGGTTTTGGTGTTATACCCATCTGAAATGTGGTTCTTATTTCCTCAATAACTCGAAAAATACATAACCGATTCAATTTAAATATGGTTATTATTGTATGAAGAATGCCAACGCAAAAATTCTTACGAAATTTTTTGAGGTACGTATCACTAGAAATTTTTTTCAAAAATCATTGAAAAAAAATCTGTAAATCAGAAACTATGAATATTCGATTTTGCGAGAGCCTTCAGAACCTATCTCTACTACCAAGTTCCAAGTTTGAACACGATCGGATCTATATTGTTGGAGATCTGAGCAGCCCTGTGAGTTCAGTAGCAGGATGGGTGACCGTTGCCTTGATAACTCCCGAATGAAAGGAGATAGGGACTTGCAATTTTCAACGTAGGTAGCGCATCTCAATGGGAAAGTTAAGTTCGCTATTTGCCATAATCGGCCCAACGGTTTCGGAGTTATACCCATCTGGAATATCATCTCCTCGATGGCTCAAAACATATAGACCTGATCGAATTGAAGCTTGCTCACTAGTTGTTAATATCAACATAACGATGTGTGTAAAATTTTTTGAGGACCGTACCCCTAGAAAATTTTAAAAAAATAACAAAAAAAACTGGTTTGCTTTTGCACTTATGTTCCGTTGTCCATTCTCCCGTATTGGACACTCGAATTTACCATGGTGTCCAATACGGGAGAATGGACAATAGAACATACGCGCAAAAACTCCTGACTTCACGTCAGTGCTTGAACCAATATTTTTTATTTCCACTCAATATCAACCTACTTTCTTCGACAGGTTAACCTAGTCAAACCGTTGAACATTCAGAATCGACATCACATGAGGAATTAGATATTTGATTTATTAAGTCAATACTTGATGTAAATCCATTTTCAATATACAATAATTCATATTTTAAGTTTCCAGAAACTTCTTTATTCAATATCGCCACACAGTGGCTTCTGCGGTACTCACATTGAAACTGATTCGACACAAAATCTTTAAAGTTTAGGGTTTGAAGAAAACAAAATATCCTGAGGGAATATAAAGGAATTGCGGACTGCCGCTGGAATTATAATGATATACTCATGAATATTTTCGCATTACGAATTGATTTTTCATCATCAACATTGTTTTGCGCGTACATGTTCTGGGGAACATCGCGTTATGATTCTGCCCAAATGTCTGTAACTTCCGAATTTATTGCCGAAAATGGTCTCAAACGATTGGGTTCGACTGCCTGATCAAGAATTCATTGTCAAATTTCATTCTGTCCGGCCAGCCGGCCGGCCGTCCGTTGCGACGATAACTTGAGAACGGAAAGAGATAACGACTTGAAAATTTCAGGGCTGGTGTCGCATCCTAATACGACGAACAAGATTGTTAATGGGCATAGTCGGCTCAATAATTTCCTATACAAGTCCGATCGAATTGAAACTTGATGAGTAGTTGTAGAATGCTGAACTTAGGTCATTTGTGTAATTTGGTGAGAATCTTATAACTAGAAAATTTGATAAAAATTATCAAAAAATATTATTCATGTCACGATAACCTGAGAACGGAAAAAGATGGTGATTTCAAATTTTTGGGTGAGGTTGTGCATCTGAATGCGACATTTGAGTTTGTTCATAGGCATAATTGGCCACACGGTTTTGGAGTTAGAGGTACCCATCTAAAATTTGGTTTTTATTTCCTCAATAACTCAAAAAATACGAAACCGATCCAATTCAAACATGGTTATCAGTTGTAGAATGCCATTGTGAAAGCTGAAAGAGGTCTTGATTTTTTCAATAACGGTATCCGCTGATATGCGGATCTGATGAATAGAGTGTTAAAAAATCTAGTGTCCCTTAATTTGTCTAAAATTAAAGAACGACGCAAAAACCACCGGCTTCCTTACCGTATGAGTATCCCCATCTCGTGTTCATATCGAGTTCGAATTAGAACAGATTATAGGAAATCGATTAATTTTGCTTTAACGTAATGAATCCGCCAGTACTGTAGCCTTTTGGATCGTAACAAGTGCTCAGTGCTTAGCTCGAGAATCGGCAGCATTTTTATTAAGTGCTGATGAACGGCCGGCCAGCCGGATAGAATCGATTTCTACCACGTATTCTTGATCAGTGAGTCGAACCAAATCGTTTAAGATCATTTTCAGCCAAAAATTCGAAAATTACAGACATTTGGGCAAATTGATAAGCACTCTGTTCCGAGGAACAAGAGCACCAAAAAATGAATGATACACAAATGTAGATCCATATTTCAGTATTTTTTAGCTAGCAACAATAAGAAAATACTGTATATAGGAACATGTCTCACTACTTAAGGAAGTAAAAGGTAATATTAACCTCAGTGGTGATAGATAAAATAATTATCGCATTCTGTGAAAACACAGAAGTACGATTTATTATTGAGCCGGCCCAGGTGGTGCAGTGGGGATCAAGACCTACTGTGGTGCCGGGGTCGCGGGTTCGAATCCCGCTCAGGGCATGGATGTGGTGTTGGGTTGTGTGAATTCCCAAAAATAAATTGAAAGAGATTGCGATAAGACTATAACTGTGTAGATGGCCTACAGTTGCCTAGCACATAAATAGATAGAAAAAAAAATATTATTGAAATTTTGAAGAATTATATCTCCGAAATTATTAGCTTGTTAGAGTTAGAAATGACATCAATGGATTCCTATGGTGAAACTGCATCTTAAGAAAAACTTATTTTGAAATTTGTAATGTAAAAACAAATTTTTTTTGTTACTCCGGAACCGTCTGCCAAAAATTCGAAAATTACAGACATTTGGGCAAATTGATAAGAGCTCTGTTCCGAGGAACAAGAGCGCCAAAAATGGTATGAAATATATTCATATGATATAAAAGCTTAGAAAACGGTATATATTGATTCTCTTTAGAGTGTCCAATAGCGGTGAGTAGACAATAGAAGCTGCGACCAAAAGCTCCTCACTTCACGTCAGTGCGTGAACCAATTTTTCAAAACGTTTTCGGATAGACAGTTCTAACATTTTGTCTACAAACGTGATTATATTGTCCAGCATGGCATTATACTCGTACTTTGTATAGGTACATTGTAAAGAGATTGATAGACATAATTTGCTAGTTGATATTTTGTAACATAGGTACAACATTAGATATGTAATAAGCTCGATATTCAAAATTCATCAATGTAAGTGAGTAAGGTTGAGTACTAATTCTTTGTGAATTCTTTTCGCAATTATTTCGATGTTGGTAATTTTGGCAGATGTACGGCATCATGGTGTGAAATTCGTAGTGTTTTTGATAAGAAGTGAACTAATGATTTTTTTTTTCAAATGATCCTAGATCATTTTGATTTTTCATTGTGACAGTTTCTTGAAAATTATTATAATATTCCATGAAAAAGTATTAAGCATTGTTGTAAGTAGTTGTCGAGAAGTTTTGAACAAAATTACGTTTCCCCGTAATCTATGTTCTTACTTATTATTATTCTCTATGTAACTATAGAACTATGATAAATATATGAAACTTTCTGTTGTTCGTTAGATATTGCCTTTATACTAATGAGAAGTATTTACAATTCCACATGTCTCACTCTGTACAAGTGTTTCCCAATAACTGAATAATTCTTACATTGAATAATCTCCGCAGAATAGTGTTGATGAAAGAACTCAATTACTAAAAAGAAACAAAGTAAGTTCAATGTTTGATGTATGTGAAGTTTGATTTCATTGGATGTTTTAATTCCAAGATACCTACGGAAATTTATAAATGATGCATGTATGTAAATTCTAACGGAGAACCAAATTGTTATAATACGAGTATATCATTTCAGATAGCTCAATCTGTTTTGCCTAAATTATGGCCTAATTTTCTGGAATAAATGTTCATAAGGTCCGGTTCGATAGACCAATGTTGTCGTAGTGTCTCAACCTTACCTCGAGTGCCAAAGATTGCGAAGTCTTAATTAAGGACAGAAGAATTGAGACTGAAATGTGGTTCACTTGATAAGGAATATTTATTTCTAGCACTAACAACGTATTTATAATTTTTTGTTTAATTTTATCACAATGAATCAGTGAGGCCTATTCCGTAAATTCAATTCTGCAATTACAGGGGTATATGCACATACGGCATGTATTATTTTTAACAACCTTTTGAATTAGGAATTGATAATTCATGATGCAAATTAATAACATAATTTCTACTTTGTTTGGTCACCTTCTTCTAGTAGTAACGGTGGCCATATAATTATATGATTTTTATATGAATAATTTGGATATAAAGGCATGAAATTCGCGAGTGATCGATCTAACTTCCAGGATTTTCTGTACGTTTTGTACATATTCCTGAAAGCCAAGGTGATTGCTGACATGTATAGGCCTATGTCACATTGCTCCACCACGTGTTATCATTGTTTCATATGGAGCATGACACACTAGGAGTTAGTGGCGCCACCAAACGCTCCACCAAAAGTGTGGTGACCGCGAACGCTGATTTTCTGTTCAGCGTCCATGAGTGCTCTGGGCACTACCATTGGTGGCAGTTTTAGAGCTGTACTGGTGGATCTTTCTAAATATTGAGCCAACAGAGTGGTGCCACTGGTGAAGCGGACCATGGTGGCCCAATGTGACATTGGCCTTAGTGTCGTGATGTTCTAGGTGGTCTGGCTGGAGAAGGTCGCCATGCGTGAGAAGGTTGTATATGAGCAGCAAATCTATCTATTCAGTCAGAACTGGCCTATTGTCTGACTTGGCTGGACTTCGTTGTTGTTTTCTGTACCTTAAATGAGAAAATATGATTACGATCGCCACGACTGTGGTGACGGTAGCGTTAGTGCCCCCGCAAATTGCAAACTTTTGTATCTGTCGATCGTTTGATCGGGTTGGGCACACTGGTCCAACTAAACTGGTGTGCGCACCCACGACAAAGAATCGGCCGACTGCTTCGAAATAATGTTCTGTTATAATTGCTTTTATACAACAGATGAGAAGGATCAAGAAGATAAAATGGGAGTAATAGGTGCTTCCTATCTACAGCGGTAGATGATTACATGGACAATTTTACACGAAGCATTCCAAATTGCTAGATTTCCCGGAACAATTTGTTTTATTTTCTCCACAGCATTTAACTGATTTCAATCAGGAATAATTGCTTCACATAATTCCTTCCACAATTTTTTTTTGCAGATCGACATCAAATAATCCTTTAAGTTTTTTTTTATAAATCGTTGGATGTTCTTCAATTTTCTCTATGAAATTCTCGGTAGACGTTTCGACAATCAGCGATATGGAAGAACTGGACGGTGCCGTCATCTTTAAAAATACGTACGACTCGTGGATTCATAAAAGTGAACGAAATTAGCATAAAGAAAGCATATAAAGTTTTTCTTGACTCATTTCAAGAATATTCCATCGTTTTAGAACATTATATTATCCTTCATCATTTCTCCTTAAACGCACCGTTTTCGAGATATTCTTCATTGAATGTTTTAAAATGGAAAACTCCAGAAATTCCACTACTTTTATAGATCCGTCCCTGAGCGTTGGAATCCCGAATCAAGCTGTAAACCACGTTACCATGCCTTATTCTCGTCCGCCAACAATGTCATAGATAATTTATATGCGGGAGTGTATTAGCACATTGTGAAATTTCCAAACGCTTGTAACTTTTTACCTGAGCCGAATCTGTAAAAATGGTAAATGAAAAAGTGTTTCATTTGATGAGAGGACTCTTTGGTTAAAATTAATGCAGTGGTCAAAGACTCACCCTGTATATATATATATATATATATATATATATATATATATATATATATATATATATATATATATGGAAAGGTTTAACGGGTAATTCCGCAAAAGGAGCAGATTAAAAATAATTACCCGTTAAACCTTTCCATATATATATATTTATATATATATATATATATATATATATAGAGATCACTGATATATATATATATATATATATATATATAAATTGGTGTGATAGTTATTGACCGTGATAATTCTATAGTAGAGGTTTTCAGGATTTCTTGGTCTTAAAGGATTAGTAATACACTTTTATATCATCCAAGCTTTCGGTAATTTTTATTACCTTTCTCAAGGATCTGTAACATGAAAGTTCACATGTGATTAACATTGAGCTAAAAATACAGCTGAAACATACATATATTGTGGTTTCATTCCTCGTGATTTAAAATTGCATGAATAGATTTCTTGCCGAGTTGGGTTGATCTCACTCTCACTGAGATGAACGTTTCTTGATGCAATTTTACTAGACTTCGAGACAGTTTTATTATTCAATCGTAGCATTGATGATTTTGGAGAATTGCGCATTATTAAGTTATTTTCTATATATATATATACACTCATAAACAGCCATTTGGAGGCCCAAAAATGCATGTTCCGCAGCTTATCGGAAGCCCGCACCACCTTTGGGAAGCCCGACTTCGGGCTTCCCAAAACTAACGTGTATAAATGGGTCTGTAGATTCCTCACACCTCAGGGATTAATTCCCCAAATTTTTGCCCGGGCACCAAAAATGCCTTATACATCTCAAAACATACGCGATCGGGTTCACGGAACGTCCGCGCTGAGAGCGATTCGGTCGGTCTGTATAAACTTTATATACATTCTACAGATTTTACGCATTCTACGGAGCCCGTATAGGTTCATCTGAATATGGGAGTCCCATAAATTTGGCATCATCGGAGATAATAATTTCCCATCCAAAATTATCGCACTACTCACATATTCCAAAAGAGTTCGATTAATCGAGACAATATTGAGGTGTAATCTGAAATATCATGTCATGTAGACACTTTTGTCAGTATTTTACTGTTGCTATCATATATGCAAATTTTACTAGGGAATATGAACAATTGCTTTGTTAATTTCATTTCTCTTCACATCGTGAATTTTTGCGCGTATGATCTGGGGAACATCACGTTATCTTTTTGCGCAAATGTCTGCAATTTTCGAATTTTTTGCTGAAAACTGTCTCAAACGATTGAGTTCGACTATCTGAAGAATAATTCGAGGACACATTTGATTCTGTCCAGCCGGCCGGCCACCCGTTGTCACGATAACTTGAGAACGGAATGAGATAGCGACTTGAAATTTGCAGGGTAGGTGGCGCATCCCAATGCGACGGACAAGTTCGTTAATGGTCATAATCGGCCTAATGGTTTCTGAGTAATAATTTTATTTTCAACCGATATGAATGCAATCGAATTGAAACTTGGTGAATAGTTGTTGAATATGAACATAAGCACGTTTGTGGAATTTTGTGAGAACGGCATCAAAAAAAGAAAAGCTAAAAAATTTAAAAAAATCATTAAAAAATATTTTTTATTTCACGATAACCTGAGAACGGAAAGAGATAGCGACTTGAAATATTCAAGTTAGGTTGTGCATCTGAATGCAACATTTGAGTTCACTTACAGGCATAATCGGCCAAACGTTTTCGGAGTTATAACCATCTGAAGTTTGCTTGATATTTCCTCAATAGCTCAAAAAATACAGAACTGATTGAATTCATGCTTGGTTATTATTTGTATAATACAAGCGCGAAAATTCTTACAAAATTTTGTGAGGATCGTATTAGTAGAAAATTTTTAAAATATCATTGAAATTTATTGATAAAAGTTCTATATATCAGTAACAATTCGTCCGATATCGCTAAAATTTCGTGAGAGCCTTCAAAACCTAACTGTACTGCCAAGTTTCAAGTTTGAACATGATCGGATATATATTGTTGGAGATTCGAGCAGCCTTGTGTGAGTTTAGTAGACCGTTGCCTCGATAACTTTCAAACGAATGGAGATAGGAACTTGCAATTCAATTTTCAGGGTATGTTGCGTATCCGGAGTGTTGAGTTTGATTATGGGCATTAGCGGTCCAACGGTTTCAGAGTTATACCCACGTGGAATATTATTTCCTCGATAACTCAAAAAAATATAGACTCGATCGAATAGAAGCTTTGTATCTAGTTGAAGAATAGCGACATAAAGACGTGTTTAAAATTTTATAAGAACTGTACCCCTAGAAGATTTTAAAAAAATTATGAAAAAAAATGATTCAAGCTCTGACCTGAAGTCAGGAGCTTTGCGCATGTTATACTGTCCATTCTCCTGTATTGGACACTCTGAATCGAATTTACCGTGGTAAATTGATCGAATTGATCGACTTTCCGAGGGGTATCGGGGTAGTTTTTTCAACTCTTAAATTTTAAAATTTAATATCTTAGGAACTATTCGCCGGAGTACATATTTTGCATGTGGGTTGATTATACCGATAATGACATCTTCTGAAAAAAGGATAGACTTCCCAAGGGGCTGCGGGATAGCTTTTTCAACCATCCAATTTAATATTTCCACATTTAATAGTTCTGGAACTATTCACCGGAGCACATACAGATTTCAGACACGTATTGCATAAACCCATACCTATAATCCCTGGAAAATTGATCAACTTCCCGAGTGGCTGCGGGGTAGTTTTCAACCTTTAAATTTCAAAATTTCATTACTCTCTATTCGCCGAAGCACATACTTATTTCGTATATGGGTTAATTATACTGATAACGACATACCCTGAAAAACTGAATGACTTCTCGAGGTGCCTTTTCTAACCCTTAAATTTAATATCTCCGGAACTATTCGCCAGAGCATATACATTTTTCATACACGTATTACTTGTACCTATACCGATAACCCAGAAAAATTAATTAAGTTCCCGAGGGACTGCGGGGTAGTTTTTTCAACCCAATTCAGGGGATATAGGTATGTGAATAAGTAATAAGTGTATGAAATCTGTATGTGCTCCGGCGAATAGACCCGGAGAAAATAAATTTTTAAATTTAAGGGTCGAAAAAACTACCCCGCAGCCCATCGGGAAGTCCATAACATTCTTAGGGAATGTCCTGATTGGTATAGTTAACCAACACACAAAATCTGTATTTGCTCCGGCGAATAGTTCCGGAGATAAAATACTGGATGAAACTTTAAGTTGTACATTAATTTTAACCATAGATTATAAACATCAAATGAAACACTTTTTGCTTTACCATTTTTATAAATTCGGCTCAGGTAAAAAGATACAGGCTGTTGAAATAAAAAAAACCTGTTTTTATTTTATGGCTTTGACACCTTTTTTCTGAATAAAATGAATGTGTGTGAAGGAAACTTCACGCCAAAGTTTCCTATAACTATGATACATATTTTCCAAACATTAGTTTTTTCCTACTTCTAGTGTTTTTCTAGTCATAGACTCGTGGTTTCATAAATCTAAACGAAATTACCATGAAGATGGTAATGTTCTTTTTGAGACAATTTAAGAATATCTAATCGTTTCAGAACATTGACTTATTCTTCATCATTCCTTAAACGCACCGTTTTTGAGATGTTCTTCATTGAATGTTATAAAATGGAAAACCATCGAAATTTCATTACTTTTATGGATCCGTCCCTGAGCGTTGGAAATCGCATCAAGCTGTAAACCACTTTATCGTACCTTTTTCTCGTCCAGCATTGATGTTATAGATAATTTATATGCAGGAGTGTATTGGCACATTCTGAAATCTTTAAACACTTTTAACTTTCTATCTGAGCCAAATTTGAAAAAATTATAACTGAAAAAAGTGTTTCATTGGATGAAAGGAATATATGGTCAATATCAATGTACAACTTTAAGACTCATCCTTGTATATTAAAATTTAAGGGAAAAAACTACCCCGCAGCCCCCCCGGGAAGTCGACAAATTTTTCAGAGGTTATTGGTATGGGTATAAGTAATACGTGTATGAAATCTGTATGTGCTCCGGCGAATAGTTCCGGAGATATTAAATTTTCAAGGCGTGATAAAACAACCCTGCAGTGCCTCGGGCAGTTAATCATTTTCTCAGGGGATATTCTCATTGCTAAACCCACATCCCAAACAGGAACGTGCTCTGGCGAGCATAGGAACTTATGTATGAGAAATCAGCCTGCAGCCACTGGTCAGAAGCGTTCGGGTGTTTCCGCCAAAAAGTCTGCTGAATTAGTCTGCTATGTTCATACCGATGCCTCACGACCCCGCTCTAACAATGATATTAGCAAACTGTCCTACTCTGGTCCTGATACTTTTAATTACGCAGGTGGAAACTTAACAAAAGGGGTGATATAGTTGCAAAATTCGAAATCCGACAGTTGATTGTTTCAAGATTTATGGATGTTTTGCGCATATTGTCTATATTCACGCCTCACATACCCTCATGAAATTCTATATGAAATTGAGTGTAAATAAAGAAAGCGAAACCACGTGAAATGAATCATTGTGCATCAACTGAACTAAAATTTTGAAATGCAATAATTCCAAAAATACAAATCTGATCGAGATCAATCCGATAGTCGATTGTAAAATCTAAAATTTAAATTTTAGCAGGAGAATACCAGAGACCTTATTTGTATTTGTGTTTGTATTTGAATAGAGCGATTTTCATTTATTTATGAACAAAGGACGAAAAACTGTCCATAATAGTCGAGGTCGCAAATTTCTATCTGAGGAAAAGCGAGAAAATAGACAGTTTTTCACCGAGGTGTATATCACATTTTTTCGTAGACCTCTACATACAGTTGAAATAATAAAATATTATTTTTCATAGAGGACGACGAGGAAATAATTTTTAAATGATAGAGTATGAATAGGAAAAAAAAATTGTTGCGAAACAAATTTAAGGGGTAGCTATTTCTTCTATCCCTTGCAAACACAATTGAATACATTTATTGATGAAGATACCTCCCACAGTATCTTTTAATGACTACTTAAAATAGAATACTACTCAATATTTTTTTGAGTGCCTTCTCGCTCACATATAATGTCCTCTTAATTTTATTCATTGTTTTTAGTTCGTTCAAAAAAAATGTAAATTGGTTTTCCGGTGTCATCTATAGGTGGCTGTATATAATAAGGGGCTGCCCAACAAAATCCTATAAAAAACCCACCCTATTTTTTGACAATAAATAACCTCTCAAATTCACAATTATTGATTAACACCCTGTATATAGAGACATCGAATGTTTAGAACATATCTCTTGAAACTGTTAGATTTGTAAGGCGATCATAGTGACAACACCGCCGGGCTTCCGATAATCGTACAAGTGCATACTTTTTACACAGAGGGCGTCATATCCACCTAGAAACAAGTCGGGATTCCGAAAAGCTTCAATTCATATATTTTTTTGTATATGCAAAATAATCTTCCCCTCTGAAGTTGCTCTTGAAGATATGACTGTTCTGAATGTTTTCCAAAAAAATACACTCTCCTAAACCAATCAGAAGGGGCGGGCTTCCGGTTGCCTGTGCAACGTACCGGGCCTGGTAGAAGGCGCGTTATGAGTATATATATATATATATATATATATATATATATATATATATATATATATATATATATATATATATATATATATATATATATATATATATATATATATATATATATTATTAGTTCTTGAGTTTTCTTGTGCTTCTTCTTTATATAAATTCTAGGGAAAGTTTTCTTGGGTATTCAAAATAGAGAAAGAAGCTATGAACGATAAAACTGACACCAAAAACTTGGCACAAATATATTTCAATTTAATAAAATGATAGAAAATGAAAATATAGATCCCAGTTTCTTAATTTTATCAGCTTACACAGCTATCGCTATCTTGAAGTGATAAAATTTTTTGATATTTTGAATCATGACATTGTTTTCAATTTTGACAGTTGTAATTTGTCAAATATTAGTATTAGATTGTTATATTATACATCCTTGAAAAAGGCCAATCAAGGCCGAAACATATGTTGGATTATAAAATGAAAAAGTAAATATTGTTTTACTAGTCAAACACAACGTGCAACAATACCCAAGAAAACTTTCCCTAGAATTTATATAAAGAAGAAGCACAAGAAAACTCAAGAACTAATAATACATTTTACTTCCGGGTGAAAATGGAAGGTATAAACATCAATAATACATATAACAATCATGAAACATCAAAAAATATCAAGAAATTGGAGAAATTGAAAACTAAATTAATCAAGCAAAAAAACCGAAGAATATTTCTATTACAATGCAAACATTATGAACTGATTCCAACATTCCTCAACTTAAATATTGAACATATTAAAATAACTGACCAAAGAAATGAAAAGAAATTCACCGAAAGTTTCAAGAGATTTCAATTCAAAACTATTAACCTCCTCATTAATGATACTTCAAAAAGTATCAAAAATCTAGAAAAAAACATAATTAATACAACCAATCAAATTCTGGAGAGAAATTTTGAAGAATGGGTGAATACATCATTAGAAAAACAAGACCGAAAAATAGAAGAAATATTCAACAACATCCGAACTAAACAAATAAATAAAATCAAAAAACTAAAAAACAGAATTGAAGTTAAAGATAAAGAAAAAGACTGGTTTGTAAACATTTCAGATACAACTATTCCTGAAAATATAGAAGAAGTTTTGAATTTAGGACCGAAATACTGTATCCCAATAGAAAAAAAGAATCTTCCCATACACCATATCATCGCAAATATAGAAACAGGAATTGACAATTTTGACAAAGATATTCAAACAGAAATACGTAATAAAGTAGTAAATAACATTACTAACTTCAAAAAAAGATCTACAAAACTTAATAAGAGCCAATTACAATTAAATAACAGAATCAAGAAAACAAAATCATTTCTCAAAAAACACCCTGAAATAACAATTCTTAAACCAGATAAATCTAACAAAACAGTAGTAATGAATACATGTGACTATAATAAAAAAATTTTTGATATCCTAAACGATTAAACAACTTATAAAAAAATAAAACAAGATCCAACAAAGTTAATTCAAAATAAAAATAATGATTTAATAAAATCATGGGAAAAAAGAAATATTTTACCTAAAAAACTTTGCAATGAATTAAAAATACATAACGCAAATCCACCCCAAATATACGGACTTCCAAAATTACATAAAAAAGAAATACCTCTTAGACCAATCATTAGTTGTATCCAAAGTCCTATTTATAAATTATCAAAATACATAGCTAATTGTTTAACCCCAATACTTGGAAAAAATAAATTTTATATAAAAGATTCATGGCAATTCAAAAAATTCATAGATAATGTATCATTAAAAAACAATGAAAAATTGTTCTCACTAGATGTTGTCAGCTTATACACAAATTTACCACTTGACGTAGCAAAAGACTTAATTATGAAGAAATGGAATGAAATAAAAATACATACAGACCTACCAAAAACAGAATTCATAAAAGCAATCGAACTATGTTTTTCATGCTCGTATTTTCAATTTAAAACCGAATTTTATTGTCAAATAAATGGATGTGGCATGGGAGTTCCGATTTCTGCAGTAATAGCACAACTTATTATGGAAGATTTAGAAGAAACTGTTATAAATAGATTAACATACAAAATACCATTTTTTAAACGTTTCGTAGATGATTGTCTCACAGCAGCACCTGAAGATAAAATATGTGAAATTATTAGCGATTTCAATAACTACCATCCAAAATTGAAATTCACCCATGAATTAGAAGAACAAAATAAAATCAATTTCTTGGACCTAACACTTATACGAACAAACACTAAAATAAAGACAATTTGGTATACAAAACCTACCTGGAGCGGACGATATTTAAATTTTGAAGCTACAGTCCCAATGATTCATAAGAAAAGTGTGATATCAGGAATCGCTGACAGAGCTCTAAAACTCACAAGTCCAGAATTCAGAAAACAAACAATAAATAAAGCAAAAAATATGCTGATAAGAAATAACTATCCTCTAAAAATAATAAACAAAATTTTCAAAAACAAAATTTTCAGCCTATATAACACAGAGAAAAAAAATACTAAAAAAAGCGAAACTAAAATTCTAAAATACATATCTTTACCATATATACAAGACCTATCAGAAAAACTAAATACAACATTAAAAGATTATGGAATAAATTTAGCATATAAAAATGTGAATAATTTGAAATTCTTAAACTCAAATTTAAAATCAAAAATTCCAAAAAATAAAATTTCAAATTGTATATACCAAATTAACTGTATAAACTGCCCTAAAGTATACATAGGTCAAACATCACAATATATAAAAGAACGTATCAATGGCCATAAATTTTGTAAAAATACCACAGCACTTAAAAAACACGAACAAATTGAAGGGCATAAAATGGATTTTGAAAACTTTCATATTTTAGATAGAGAAAAAAATTGTAAAACCCGAAATATATTAGAAATGATTCATATCAAAAAAGAGAAAGAAGCTATGAACGATAAAACTGACACCAAAAACTTGGCACAAATATATTTCAATTTAATAAAATGATAGAAAATGAAAATATAGATCCCAGTTTCTTAATTTTATCAGCTTACACAGCTATCGCTATCTTGAAGTGATAAAATTTTTTGATATTTTGAATCATGACATTGTTTTCAATTTTGACAGTTGTAATTTGTCAAATATTAGTATTAGATTGTTATATTATACATCCTTGAAAAAGGCCAATCAAGGCCGAAACATATGTTGGAGTATAAAATGAAAAAGTAAATATTGTTTTACTAGTCAAACACAACGTGCAACAATACCCAAGAAAACTTTCCCTAGAATTTATATATATATATATATACTCATAACGCGCCTTCTACCAGGCCCGGTACGTTGCACGGGCAACCGGAGGCCCGCCTTTTCTGATTGGTTTAGGAGTGTGTATTTTTTTGGAATTCATTCAGAACAGTCATATCTTCAAGAGCAACTTCAGAGGGGAAGATTATATTCTTTATACAAAAAAATATATGGATTGAAGATTTTCGGAATCCCGACATGTTTCTAGGTGGATTTGACGCCCTCTGTGTAAAAAGTCTGCACAAGTACGATTATCGAAAGCCCGGCGGTGTTGTCACTATGATCGCCTTAGATTTCCATCGAATTCTATACAAATTTAACAGTTTCAAGAGATATGTTCTGAATATTCGATATCTCTATATACAGGGTGTTAATCAATAATTGTGAATTTGAGAGGTTATTTATTGTCAAAAAATAGGGTGGGTTTTTTATAGGTTTTTGTTGGGCAGCCCTTTATTATATACAGCCCCCAAAGATGGCACCGGAAAACCAATTTACATTTTATTTAAACCAACTAAAAACAATGAATAAAATTAAGAGGACATTATATGCGAGCGAGAAGGCACTCAAAAAAATATTGAGTAGTATTCTATGTATTGTAAGTAGTCATTAGAGGATACTGTGGGAGATATCTTCATCAATAATTGTATTCTATTGTGTTTGCAAGGGATAGAAGAAATAGCCACCCCTTAAATTTGTTTCGCAACAAAATTTTCTTCCTATTCATACCCTATCATTTAAAAATAATTTCCTCGTCGACCTTTATGAAAAACAATATTTTATCATTTCAACTGTATGTAGAGGTCTACGAAAAAATGTGATATGCACCTTGGCGAAAAACTGTCTATTGTCTCGCCTGCTTGCTACCCCCGGCTTTTCCCCAGATAGAAATTTGTGACCTGGACTTTTATGGACAGTTTGTCGTCCTTTGTTCATAAATAAATGAAAAGACCTTGATTCATTCTGAACAAATAAGCTCTCCGGTATTTTCCTGCTAAAATTTAAATTTTAGATTTCACAATCGACTATCGGATTGATCTCGATCAGATTTGTATTTTTGGAATGATTTCATTTCAAAGTACAATGATTTATTTCACGTGGTTTCGCTTTCTGTATTTACACTCAATTTCATATAGTATTTCATGAGGGTATGTGAGGCGTGAATATAGACAATATGCGACAAACATCCATAAATCTTGAAACAATCAACTGTCGGATTTCGAATTTTGCAACTATATCACCCCTTTTGTTAAGTTTCCACCTGCGTAATTAAAAGTATCAGGAACAGAGTAGGACAATTTGCTAATATCATTGTTAGAACGGGGTCGTGAGGCATCGGTATGAACCTAGCAGACTATTTCAGCAGACTTTTTGGCGGAAACACCCGAAATTTGGCTCAGATAAAAAGTTAAAAGCGTTTAACGATTTCAGAATGTGCCAATACACTCCTGCATATAAATTATCTATAACATTAATGCTGGACGAGAAAAAGGTACGGTAAAGTGGCTTACAGCTTGATGAGGTTTCCAACGCTCAGGGACGGATCCATATTAGTATTGAAATTTCGGTAGTTTTCCATTTTATAACATTCAATGAAGAACATCTCAAAAACGGTGCGTTTAAGGAGGGATGATGAAGAATAATTCAATGTTCTGAAACGATTAGATATTCTTAAATTGTCTCAAAAAGAACATTACCATCTTTATGGTAATTTCGTTTAGTTTTATTAATCCACGAGTCTATGACTAGAAAAACACTAGAAGTAGGAAAAAACTAATGTTTGGAAAATATGTATCATAGTTATAGGAAACTTTGTCGTGAAGTTTTCTTCACACACATTCATTTTATTCAGAAAGAGGATGTCAAAGCCATAAAATAAAAACAGGTTATTTTTTATTTCAACAGCCTGTATCTTTTTACCTGAGCCGAATTTATAAAAATGGTAAAGCAAAAAGTGTTTCATTTGATGTTAATAATCTATGGTTAAAATGAATGTATAACTTACAGTTTCACCCAGTATTTTTTCTCCGGGATTATTCGCCGGAGCACATACAGATTTTATAAACTTATTACTTATACACATACCTATATCCCCTGAATTAGGTTGAAAAAACTACCCCGCAGTCCCTCGGGAACTCAATGAATTTTTATGGGTTATCGGTATAGGTACAATTAATACGTGTATGAAAAATGTATGTCGTTATCGGTATCATTAACCCATATACGAAATATGTATGTGCTTCGGCGAATAGAGAGAAATTAAATTTTGAAATTTAAAGGTAGAAAAACTACCCCGCAGCCACTCGGGAAGTTGAACAATTTTCCAAGGATTATAGGTATGGGTTTATGCAATACGTGTCTGAAATCTGTATGTGCTCCGGTGAATAGTTCCAGGGATATTAAATGTTGAAATTTGAGGGTTGGAAAAGCTATGCCGCAGCCCCTCGGGCAGTTTATCCTTTTTTCAGAAGATGTCGTTATCGGTATAATAAACCCACATGAAAAATATGTATGTACTCCAGCGAATAGTTCCGAAGATATTAAATTATGAAATTTAAGGGTTGGAAAAACTACCCCGATACCCCTCGGAAAGTCGATCAATTTTTCAGGGCATTTCGTTATCTGTATAATTACCCGCATACAAAAACTGTTTGTGTTTCGGCGAATAGTTCCGGAGATATTATATTTTGAAATTGAAGGGTTGAAAACCTACCCTAAAACCCCTCGCAAAATCTTAATTAATTTTCCATGGTTTATGGGTATTGGGTATATGTAATACGTGTATGAAATATGTATGTGATTCGGCGAATATTTCCAGAGATACCTATTTAATTTTGAAAGTGAAGTGTTAAAAAACTTCAGTGATGCCCCTCAGATGGGCGATAAATTTCCCAGGGGTTATAGGCATGGGTTTTAGTAATACGTGTATGAAATCTGTATGTGCTCCGGTGAATACTTCCGGATATATAACTTATGAAATTTAAGGGTTGAACTCACTACCCCGAAACCCACCAGGAAGCCGATCATATTTTCAGGGGACGTCGTTATCGGTATAATTAACCCATATATGAAATCTGCATGTGCTCCGGTGAATATTTCCAGAGATATTTAATTTTGATATTTAAGGGTTAAAAAAGCTGGCCAGTAGCCCTTCGGAGTAGCCCCTAAGTCGATTAATTTATCAGGGGATATAGGTATGGGTATAAGTAATACTAGTATGAAATATGTTCGTGCTCTGGCGAATATTTTCGAAGATCATAAATTTTTTAATTTATATATTTATATTACTATAACTCTCGAATGAAATGACTTATAAATTAAATTTGCAGGGTACGTTTGGTGCATGAAAATCTCGGTTCAATTTGCTGAAGGGCAAAATCGGCTGAAAGGGTTCGATATTATGGCCATTTTGTGTATATTTCGAATATTTCCGAGATTACTTATTTGATGCAACTGAAATTCAGAAATAATTAATTTAATTACGACTTGACTCTACGCACAGTTTTGTATTGATTGGGTTACTGGGAACAAAAAAAATACATTAGGAGATTTCAAAAACTAGTTTTTCCAATAACTCGAAGCATACTGATCTGATCGAATTGAATTCCGTATTTAGGTTACCAATAATCACCTCTTGGACCATGCAAAATTTGAATTAAAACCGACTGCTAGGGGGCTCAAAATGAATTACTTGTTCTTTTCATGAGTTCTTGCAAATTAGTTAAAAATCAATTTTTCACACTAGTTTATTGACATCTAACTAGTGAAAAAAATGTAAGTACCCTATAGCTATTAAATTTGTTCAAGCACTGCCGTGAAGTCAGGAGTTTTTGCGCGTATGTTCTATTGTCCATTCTCCTGTATTGGACACTCTTAATCGAATTTAACATGGTAAATTATATGGTCAATTCTTCCGTATTGGACACTCTTAATTCGACTTTACCATGGTAAATTCGATTCAGAGTGTCCAATACAGGATAATGGACAGTATAACATACGCGCAAAAGCTCCTGACTTCAGGTCAGTGCTTGAATCATTTTTGCGCGTATGTTCTGGGGAACATACGCGTTATTTTTCATAATTTTCTTAAAATTTTCTAGGGGTACAGTTCTTATAAAATTTTAAACACGTCTTTATGTCGATATTCTACAACTACTACTACTAAGCTTCTATTCGATCGAGTCTATATTTTTGGAGTTATCGAGGAAATAATATTCCAGGTGGGTATAACTCTGAAACCGTTGGACCGCTAATGCCCATAATGAAACTCAACACTCCGGATACGCAACATATCCTGAAAATTGCGAGTTCCTATCTCCTTGCGTTCGAAAGTTATCAAGGCAACGGTGATTCATCCATCTACTAAACTCACACAAGGCTGCTCGAATCTCCAACAATATATATCCGATCATGTTAAAACCTGAAACTTGGCAGTACAGTTAGGTTTTGAAGGCTCTCACAAAATTTTAGCGATGTCGGACGAATTGTTACTGATATATAGAATTTTTTTCGATAATTTTCAATGAAATTTTAAAAATTTTCTAATAATACGATCCTCACAAAATTTTGTTAGAATTTTCGCATTGGCATTATACAAATAATAACCAAGCATGAATTCAATCAGTTCTGTATTTTTCGAGTTATTGAGGAAATATCAAGCAAATTTCAGATGGTTATAACTCCGAAACCGTTTGGCCGATTATGCCTGTAAGCAAACTCAAATGTTGCATTCAGATGCACAACCTTACTCGAAAATTTCAAGTCGCTATCTCTTTCCGTTCTCAGGTTATCGTGATACAAATAATATTTTTTAATTATTTTTTTTTTTAATTTTCTAGTGATGCGGTTCTCACAAAATTCCACATACGTTCCTATGTTCATATTCAACAACTATTCACCAAGTTTCAATTCGATCGGATTTATATCGGTTGAAAATAAAATTATTACTCGGAAACCGTTAGGCCGATTATGAACATTAACGAACTTGTCCGTCGCATTGGGATGCGCCACCTACCCTGCAAATTTCAAGTCGCTATTTCATTCCGTTCTCGAGTTATCGTGGAAACGGGTGGCCAGCGGGCTGGACAGAATCAAATGTGTCCTCGAATACTTCATCAGATAGTCGAACTCAATCGTTTGAGACCATTTTCAGCAAAAAATTGGAAAATCGACAACGTGATAACTTGAATTTATCAATGAGTAATTTCCACCAAAACAAATTAAAAAATCAGTTCGTAATTTGGACAGCAGAGGTGTTATGCACACTGAATTTATTGTATCTCTTCCCAATTTCAGAATAGATGAAATTCCGTAGTTTCCAGAATTTTTCGAAATAGAAATCTATGAACAATCAACGGAGCACCGGAAAACAAGTCTACTCAATATGGCTCGATTGAAGTGAAATCTTTATATATACAAGGTGAGTCTTTGACCACTGCATTAATTTTAACCCAACATTCCTCTCATCAAATGAAACACTTTTTTCATTTAACATTTTTCCAAATTCAGCTCAGGTAAAAAAATACAGGCTGTTGAAATTTTGAAAATAAATCAGTTTTTATTTTGTAGCTTTGACATCCTTTTTTAGAATAAAATGAATGTTGGCGTAAACTTTCCTATAACTATGATACATATTTTCCAAATATTAGTAATTTTCTACTTCTACCGGTTTTCTAGTTATGGACCCGTGGATTCATAAAACTAAACGAAATTAGCATAAAGAAAGCATATACAGTTTTTCTTGAGTCATGTCAAGAATATTCCACCGTTTTAGAACATTATATTAGTCTTCATCATTTCTCCTTAAACGCACCGTTTTCGAGATATTCTTCATTGAATGTTTTAAAATGGAAAACTCCAGAAATTTCACTACTTTTATGGATCCGTCCCTGAGCGTTGGAATCCCGAATCAAGCTGTAAACCACGTTACCATGCCTTATTCCTTAGTCCGCCAACAATGTCATAGATAATTTATATGCGGGAGTGTATTAGCACATTGTGAAATCTTTAAACGCTTGAAACTTTTTACCTGAACCGAATCTGGAAAAATGGTGAATGAAAAAAGTGTTTCATTTGATGAGAGGAATCTTTGATTAAAATTAATGCAGTGGTCAAAGACTCACCCTGTATAATATAATAATAATAATATTGGTGTATTGGAGTAGATTTGGGGAAAGATATATATTATCGTTCATCATAGAATTGAGGAATGAATATCTCGGATGAGTTCGTTATTGGTCTTAGATTGATAATTTTTGGCACTCTTGTTGAATTTAAATTCTTCTATGATGTTTGAATTCAATTTCTGCTAAGATGAAGTTCTTTCATAAGAATCCATTGATATAATTCCCAACTCTGAGAAACCAATACTGTCGGAGATATAATTTGTCTGTTTTTATTAACTCCAACAAGCTTATACTTTCGGAGATATGATTATTCGAAATTTCAATAATGAATCGTACTACTATGTTTTCACAGAATGCTATAATTAATATATCTAAGCATTATTATATGATCTGTGTTCATACTCGTACACACAGAATATATAGGATAGGTTAGGTTAACCTAACCTAACGATATGTTCTGTGCTCGTACATGTCATCCTGTTCTATAAGAGAGTCAGATTCATTTCAGCTATTTTAATTTGATTTCTTCCATGGTGCAGTTCTCATTCTCAGATTTCTCATTTAATCTTGATAAATAAACTATTATTTGAATTGAATTTCCTTCATGATGCAGTTCTATCATAAGGATACATTGATATAATTCTCAACTCTGAGAAATCAATACTTTCGGAGAAATAATTTGTCTGTTTGAACTAGAGCGCCAGAAAGCTCCTGTTCACAGGGCTTGAAACCATTTTTTAATATTGGCATGTTTTGAACCAGTTCGAAAAATAATGAGTCAAGTCAATGAAATTAAGTACATGTAAAATAAATATGAAGCTCATGAATTTGTCAGAACCATCAGGAGTCCTTTGTCTCGAGGTGGAAAATTCAGAAAGCCTTGTATTTAAGAGGAAAAAACCTGATAAACCTAAAAAAAATTTTATTTATTTCTATATTTTAAAACAGAACATTCGTATTTATTTAATTTTTTGTACTGATAAGGAAAATTGAACAGAATCCTTGTTAGCTATTTACAAATACAAAAAAGTGTTATTCAATTAATAACATCTTACCTATGAGGTGCTGTATGTATCTATAAGAGCACCTCAGTTAAGTTTTCAATGGATTAGTCATATTATTATGGTAACGGACAGAGTATTTTTGTGGCTAGGCATATTCATGCTGCTTTCACTGCTATGATGAATATATGATACAACAAAGGTACAAAACATGATCCAGGTGTCTAGTCTCGATTGGTTTCGACATGAGACAATAATTTTCTAAAGTGGTATCTCGTTTTTTGTTCGACAATCTGAAAATATTGCATGTGACACAATATTATTATGTCACCCTTTGATTTTACACCCCTGGGTAACTATTTTTGAGTTTTGAGGAGTAGAAAAAAGGATTGAAAACGGATTGGTTTCAAAATAGAAATGTCTTGTTCTAGTATAATGCAATGTTTCAATTTAGGGTTCAAATACAAGAAATTATGGAAATCATTTATTAAAAAATGGGTTCAAGCCCTGTGGACAGGAGCTTTCTGGCGCTCTAGTTCAAACAGACAAATTATATCTGGTATTGGTTTCTCAGAGTTGGGAATTATATCAATGTATTAATATGATAGAACTGCATCAAAAAGGAAATTCAATTCAAATAATAGTTTATTTATGAAGATTAAATGAGCAATCATGAGAATGAGAACTGCACCACAAAAAAAATTTTTTTTTGACACTTTGCGGTAATCTGGTCAATACAAAACTTCACATGCGTATAAAGGTCATGATTCTACTGTCTTCTACAGTCTGGTGCTAAATTTCAGATAGATCGAGTGATCGGTTTCGGAAATATTCATAAAAAATATTTTTACTGAAATCGGCCATAACTCCGAAACCCCTTGATGGTTAACGCCCATTAACGAACTTGTCCGAGATATTTACGCTCCAAAACCACCTTGCAATTTTCAATCCGCTAACTCCTTTCGTTCGGAGTTATCGTGCCTACGGCCGGTCGGCCGGCCGGACAGAATCGATTTCGCACTCGGATTCTTGATCAGTGAGTCGAACCAAATCATTTGAGACCATTTTCAGCCAAAAATTCCAAAATTACAGACACTTGGGCAGATTGATAAGCATTCTGTTCCGAGGAACTAGAGCGCCAAAAAAACAAGTTTCGTATGACAATTGCCCAAAACAGGTTTAAAGTACCTACAAATAGTAGGTATTCCATAAAACATGTATAAAATAATAAATTACCTTGTAATCGATCAAAAATTTCCTGATCTACGTTCACAAAATTTTCTCCTCTCTCGAACTTTGGAATTATGCTTTCAAATTTACGTAATATTTTCAAACATTTTCGGGTGAGGTCCCCGTTGCATCGCTAAAATACGAGTATTTCAACCCCAATATTCTTGAAGTTACAATATTCCCTTCTGTCAAGTTGACTTTATGGCAATTCATACATAGAATATACATAGAATAATTATATCAACCTGTGAAATACGATTTACATTGAAATTTTGAAAAATCATATCTACGAAAGTATTAACTTGTTAGAGTTAAAAATGATATGAATGGATTCTTATGATAAAACTGCTTATTAAAAAAAATTTAATTTCGAATTTGTTCTGTAAAAAAAAAATTTTTTTTTTATTACTCCGAAACCTTCTGTCCGATTTTACCCAGTAACGAACTTAGCCGAGATATTCATCTCTCAAACCTACTCTGAAAATTTCAACTCTCTAGCTCATTCCGTTCGAGAGTTATCGTGCCTACGGCCGGACGGCCGGCCGGACAGAATGAATTTCGACCACGGATTCTTGATCAGTGAGTCGAACCAAATCGTTTAAGACCATTTTCATCGAAATATTCGAAAATTACAGACATTTGGGCAAATTGATAAGCACTCAGTTCCGAGGAACTAGAGCGCCAAAAAGAGCAACTTTCTTCAATTCACAGGCCAACACACATTTTGGTGCCTGCGATTTTTTAACTGTTCCTGAGTAATTTTTGGATGCAGAATTTAAAAAAGTTCTCAGATTTTGTCTATCAGATCTAGTTTTTGAGATTTTTAAGAAAATTGTGTATATAATATACGTTATAACTGTTATAATATTACTATTGACAGTTAAAAAAAAACAAAGACACATGGATTTAAGTATTTATTGCAAAAACTTAATTTACATAATTACATTAGTCACTAATCACATAAAAATTTTCTTTTATACGATTTTCTAGAATGGAGTTTACTAGGGCAGTCTCGCTGAAGGCTCCAGCAGTAGTCCGCCATCATGTGGCTATCCCATCGTCCTTGATAACGATCTTCCATAGTTTTAATATCCTGGTGGAATCTTTCCCCCTGTTCTTCACTACAATCACCTAAGTTTTCTGGCAAACGATCTAGGTGGCTGTGGAGGTAGTGAACTTTTATACTCATGTTACAGCCGAGAATATTAAAATTTGAAAGCATAGTTTCCACTAATTCTACGTAAATCTCTGCTTTATGATTGCCAAGAAAATTTTGTACTACTTGAACAAATGAACTCCAAGCGTTAGATTCAGTCTCGTTCATTGATGTGGTGAATTGTGGATCTTTAACAAGTTGCCTTATTTGAGGACCATCAAATATACCAGCTTTTAGTTTTTCCGTGCTAATGCCAGGAAATTTACGTGACAAATACCCAAAACATTTTCCATCTCGATTTAAGGCCTTCACAAATTGCTTCATTAGGCCTAGCTTGATATGCAAGGGCGGAAGTAAGATTTTTTCTCTTGAAACCAAAGGTTCGTTGATCACGTTTTGTATTCCTTGAATCATGACATCTCTTGAAGGCCAATTTTTGTTAACTTAGTGCTCATTTTTAGCTCTGCTGTCCCAAAGGCACACAAAACAAGGATATTTTGTATAACCACTCTGCTGTCCAAGGAGGAAATTAATCATTTTTAAATCAACACAAATTGACCACTGATGTTCTTCGTATTTAATTTTTCTCAAAACTAATGCTATTGTTTCATATTCTTCCTTCATGGTAGTAGAATGACCAATAGGAATTGAGCCATATTCGTTACCGTTATGTAAAAGAACACATTTTAAACTACGTTTTGAACTGTCAATAAAAAGGCGCCAATCATCTGGAGTGTATTCAGGCAAACCCATTTTTTCTTAGAGCCCTTTTATATTGTTACATAATACCAAGTCATTTTCCTGAGTGAAAAAAGGCAGCAGATCCTTATCTCTTTTACGATAAAATGTAATATTAGTACCTCGACAAAGTAGATTTTTTTCTTTTAATCTGGATGCATGTAATTCAGCGGATTCCTTTGAGAGATTCAGGTCTCTTATAAGATCGTTTAGTTCTTCTTGATTGAAACACTGCGGAGTTGCTAAATCTGCTTCAAAATCGCTGTCGTTTTCTGATTGAATTCTTTTAACTTCGTTAGACGTTGATGTTTCTGTATCATCTTCTGTCAGTTCGGGTAGACTGCTGAATGATGGAACGGGTATTTCTTCCGAATGCACTACAGGCCTTCTTGCAGAATCTAGATCAGGATATGTCCATTTGTGTCTATTGTTTCTATTTATGCCTTTAATATTAACGAGACAAAAATAGCAGTCGTCATGATGGTTCCGCGGTTCTCTCCAAACCATAAACCTAAAGAGGCACTTCCTCTTTCCAGTTGTCCACTGTCGCAAATGTTCAACACATGTTTTACATATGAAATGTGGGGCCCAAGATTTATCTTGATCTCCTAAATGAACGCCAAAATAGGCAAGATAAGCTCTTTTCACAAAGTCAGAAATCGTTTTTCTGCTCTCTTTCGAAGTGTATTCACCACACACATAACAAAAAACATCGGGATGATTTACACAGGTACGTCTGCTTGTGGATGCCATTGTTTCAGTTTAGTGTCTTGATACTACAAAACGACCAAAATTTACACAAAACGATAGCACAACTTTACTTGGGAAAACTCAGTAATATACTAAATCAAGTACACCCAAGCAGGTATAGAAGGATCGGGTCATAGGCAATTACAGGTATAAAAGTAATTAAGAGCATTGTATTGAGTAGTTCCTAGTATAGGAACATTGGGTCAGGGACAATTCCAGGTATCCATTTGGCTAATTAGATTCTGGGAAATTTCTATTTTGACGATTAAGTACATATTTATCTCTTTATTTGTTGTCCTTTATCAGAAAAAAATATATCATTTAACCTGTAACGTGTATCTCAAAAACTAGAGCTGATAGAAAAAATCTGGTGGCATTTTTGGAATCAGCACATTAAAAACATCTAAAATCAGACGTTAGATTTCTGGCACCAAATTTTTTTTTTCATTTTGTTGGCCTGTGATTATCTATATACAAAATGGTGGTAATATAATTCCTGAAGTTCAGTCCGACAACATTATCCTCAGTCTCAGCATCACCACCGATATCCTCTCCAGTAATAAGATCCCCAATATTTGCCTTCAGTGACAAGTTATGTAGCACACAACGGGCTACCTGGATTTTTGTTTCAGTATTCCAAAGGTGTGCTCAATCGTCACTTGGCAATTTCTAATTGGAATGGATTTTAACTGGAGTGAGGTGTCCATTATTTTTCAATGGAGTAAAAAGATTTCTCAGGCATTGATAGGCGCTATCTCCCAGAATGTATTTATCTTTGCTCATGTCTGGTTAATTTGTATATAAATCGGAACCCTGAAAAGTCCTTAAGTAGTCGACAGAACTTGGAAATCCTACGAATGCATGCCTTATTCGTCTGTTTGAATCACATACTTCTTGAAACTGAAAGAACACTTATGAGAAATATCACACCATGTTTGATACATTTATTGCCATTATTGCCTGAATGGTATAATATTTCTTCCTGTTATAATACGATTCCTGGTCATCACTGGGCTTGCCAATAATTCTAACATGACTACCATCCACACATCCCGCCACGTCAGGGAATCCCATTTCAGCAGATTCGTCTAGAATTTCATGTTTTTCTTCTTCTGAAGGCAATTTGATTACTTATGTGCACTTGCTACTGTTAAACCGGGTGGTTTCTTCAATTATTAGGTGCAATGTACTCAATCAAACCTTGAATGGATCGACTGAGAGCAGTGATTCTGAAGAACCCAGTGCCTTTTTCTGCATAGAATTCACTTTGTTGAAACACATCGGCCAAATTAGCCAACACATCTCTTTGGACTTAAATTGTTCCTGGAACTGTTTGTCTGCGTATGATGGAACCAGATTTTCTGCATGTATGCCCAAGTACCTCCGGCAAAGTTGCTTCCAAAAAATTGTCCTCATGATCAGATGATGAAATTCAACTTGTCCCGAAGAAAATATGTTGATAGAATAATTTTATACCGTGAAATAATGTCAAGTTATTCTGTGATTTATGATTGACATAAGTAGTTAGTCTTTGGTTGCAAAAGTAGTAGAAGGTTAAGTTTTAATGGCTGTAACGTTGTATGGAAGTAAGAGATAAAATCTACAAAAATCCTGATAATCTCTTCTTGAAACCTGAGTTATACTTGAGGAAGCCAACCGCTGCACTCTGATTATTTCACAAATACCAATTTCATCAAAATAAATACTGAAAATGATGAAAAGATTATTCAAATTCCACAATTCCCATGTTTGGGACCATAAAAATGCACATGCAACTGTTATGACTCATAACCAACATGAGTTCAGGGTTAATGTATGACTAGCCATTACAAGATATGAGGTTATTAGGCCGATAATAATTCCAGAGCGTTACAGTTTTGCCACTTTCAGAAATCTTTTGGAATATGAAACTTTTGATTTACTGAAGACATGCCTCTGAATCAGCGCCTCCAAAGTTGATCTCAAATAGACGGTTGTCCACCACACAATAGTAGAATAGTTACAGAATGGTTGGAGGAAAATGGATAGAAATATTCGCATCGATCAGATGGCCTGCCCGAAGTCCCGACCTTACACCTCTAGACTTCTTTCTTTGGGGTCTATCAAAAGATATAATGTATAATACCCCAAATTATACTCGTAACCAGCTTATCGAAAGAATACAGATCTGCTGCAATATGCTGAGGCAACGACGGGGGCAGATGCGGAAAGCTGTGGATTCTATCCGAATACCATCTAGACTTTGTATTAGAGGGGGTTGCAGTCATTTTCAAATTTTTGGCGCGTATGTTCTGGGGAACATCGCGTTATCATTTTGCCCAAATGTCGAATTTTTTGGCGAAAATGGTCTCAAACGATTTAGTTCGACTCCCTGATGAAGAATTCAAGGTCAAATTTGATTCTGTCCGGCCGTCCGACCGTTGCCACGATAACTTGAGAACGGAAAGAGCTAGCGACTTGAAAATTTCAAGGTAGGTGGCGCATTCCAATACGACGGACAAGTTCGTTAAAGGGCATAATGGTTTCCGAGTAATAATTTTGTTTTCAAGCAATATGAATCCGATCGAATTGAAACTTGGTGAGTAGTTGTAGGATATGAACCTTAGCACGTTTATGAAATTTTGTGCGAATCGTATGGCTAGAAAATTATTAAAAAATTATTAAAAAATATTTTTGTTGTCACGATAACTTGAGAACGGAAAGAGATAGCGGCTTGAAGTTTTCAGGTTAGGATGTGCATCAGAGCGCGAGATTAATTTGAATTTACCATGGTAAATTCGAATTAAGAGTGTCCAATACAGGAGAAGTGACAACATAATTTACCATGGTAATTTCGATTAAAGGTGTCCAATACAGGAGAATGGACAATAGAACATACGCGCCGAAGCTCCTGACTTCAGGTCAGTGCTTGAACCAATTTTTTTTGTGATATTTTTTGAACTTGTATGAATAATGAATAATGTCATATTATGAGTCGTTGAAAAGCTTTATAGAGAAAGCAATTTATGCACATAATTTTCATGGGGGGTTTACAGGACGTATGGAGTATATTTTGACCAAAGATTATGGCTGAAGATAATTGTATAATCATTAACCACCCTATAACATGTGAGTATTTCATAAGAATTTCCTTGAAACCACTTTAGTCTAAGGACAATTTTCTGTCCTCTTCAATGGATGTGTAATGTGCATCAACTGAATTCTATTATTAAAATAAATAAAATATGAAAAGGCTCTGACGTGAAGTCAGTACTCTTTGGCGTGCGTGTTCACGTTGGCTAATTGGAATTGATTCATCAGTGTGCTAAGCTCAAGGGATTTAGCGAGCCGGAGATCTACTAAGGGTAGTGGACATCATTCACTGTCAGGTCAGAAATGTACAGTACTGTGTCTAAGCTGGATAGAGTAACAGAGTCGATAAGGAACATAACTGACTTTCCTTTATCGCACTAGCTCCTAGGAGCTTATAAAGGACCTCCTTGAAGAAGACTTAGGACGGTCATTATAATCGTAATCATGTCTATAGCACGCGGGCAAATGCAGATTGACCCCACGTCAACACTTTTTTAGCCTTTTCCTTTCATAGTGAAGTCAATTTGGATTTGCTCGCGTGCTATATACATGATTATGATTATAATGACCATCCTAAGTCTTCTCCAAGGAGATTCCTCATAAGCTCCTAGGAACTTGTACGATGAGAGAAAATCAGTTGTGCTCTGTATCGACTCTGTTACCCTATCCTTACGCCAGCTTAGACATAGTACTGTAAATTTCTGACCTGACAATGAATAGTGTCCACCACCCTTAAAAGATCTCCGGCTCGCTAAATCCACTGAGCTTAACACACTAATGATTCAATTCCAATAAGTCAATGTGAACACGCGTGCCAAAGAGTACTGGCTTCACATCAGTGCTAATGTTAGCTATTCAGCTCTCTGAACAAGTAACCACTCTCTTGTCCAATTATAATTTTCCCGTCTGGCATCTTTCTGGAACGATCTTTGGAGCGTTATTACATGGTATTTATTACTCTACTCCACTATGGGCTGACATAAACTGACTAGTGGGAATAATGAGTCGTTAATCGGAGAAGGATCATTATTGAGTAGAACATTTAACAGGTAATGCCGCAAATGGAGCAGAGAAAAATAATTCTGCTGGTACCTGCCGATACGTGTTTCTGCCAGTTGCCTTCTTCAGGACCGGGCAACCAAGAATCCGAAGAAAATATTGAAATAAAACTGAAAATAGATTACAACATAACAGGTATCAGCAGAATGATTTTTCTCTGCTACTTTTGCGGAATTACCCGTTAAACCTTCCCACTTAAATATACTTCTCCGCATTATCCATATTTCTATCATTTTTTATTACATTCTTGAATAATTTAACGGAATTTTTGGAAATTGATTGACTGATTATTATATATATTATTGACATAATTTGCGACAGCAGATTCATTGTTTATGTTGGTGCAGGTAATCAAAATATTCTCTCGCTTACTCTTCCATTAATATGGCAGAGTTGTATCATCTACTTCATCTATCGTAGATCTAGTTTCTCTGTAAGGTATGATGCCGCCGTGTAGAGTAACATGACATTGGGTTTGCTGTTAATATACATGTAAGCAGAAATGTTGTAGTAGTGGTTTGCCTACAAACCGCTTTTCAGCCATTTATGGATGACCATCCTCACAACCCTTTTCAGCAAGCCCTCATATTGCTCGTTGATCTTCAAGGAACAGGCGTTTATATTTTGCTGTAGCCATCCCGTTCACCGGATTTAAATCCGGTGTTGATATGATGGAGAAGAGATTGTCCAATTTGCGCCATCCTGCACCGATTCTAGCAAGATTTATTCAGACAGTTGATTGTCGATGCCATCGAGTGCACAGGATTGCACTCACTACTCAGCTACGGGGTCACCGAATACATAGGTGGTCAATTTTTTCTTAATTTCTTGCAAATTTTGTCGATTTGTTCTTGATGTAAACTATCATATCGACGAAAATTCAAGTTGAAAAAATTTTTCATACTGGGTATTTCACTTCTAAAGTATATTATATATGAGGATAAATAAAGTTATCAGCTCACGTTTCTCTATGTAAATTTTGAATTATAACATTAAATTTCAACTCAAACCTATGGATGGAATTAATACCAACGAGTAGTCTTTCTCTTATGGTAATATAGCTACATAGATGATAGACAATAGAACATGCGCGCAAAAACTCCTGATTTCATGTCGGTGCTTCAACAATATTTTTTTTAATCGTAATTGTTTCAAGATTTTTTAAGTGTACCCTTCTCACAAAATTTTACACACGTCTTTATGTCGATATTCTATAACTAGTTACCAAGCTTCAATTCAATCGAGTCTATATTTTTTGAGTTATCGAGGAAATAATATTCCAGGTGGGTATAACTCCGAAACCGTTGTGCCGATTATGCCCAAAGACGAACTCAACTCTCCCATTCGGATGCGCAACCTAGCCTGAAAATTGCAAGTCTCTATCTCCTTTCGTTCGAAAGTTATCGAGGCAACGGTTAACCATCCAGCTACTGGACTCACACAAGGCTGCTCGGATCCCCAACTAATTTGATTTCAAACAAATGAACAATAATTGCTCCCGATTCGCTAATTCGATTTTAGACAATATGAATATTGAGATATAATGAGCCGGGAAATACAAGTCCAAGCTATCATAAAATCACTACTGACAAACACTATGAAAATCGGTATGATTAGACTCACCAGTAGAAAACTTGTGGTGGTATTTTGAGCGACTTATTTCGCTGAGATTAGAGAACTAACACCATGTGGTCCCGTAGGGGTGGGGGCCTTCGACTTCTTGTTCTTACTAGTCTGGCTTAAGTCGGGCATAATCGATGTGCAGATTCAGCAAGATAATGTCCGAATATGCAGGCCCTATCGGGAAGAACTATGCCACGTTGCAGTGCCACAAGTCAATATAATTATAATTTAAAGAAAAGGAAAAAATATGTACACATGTATACAAAATGGGATCAGAACATCCTCCCGCCCTCTTGAAGAAAGAGAGACAATCTTCAGTGGCTCAATTCATGGGCAGAGAACGAAGTTTGACTACGCCTCTCACGGTGGTAACCGTGATTCAAATGACTGATCCTTCCCAAGGTCCATTCTAAGGGTGGCTCATTATCCGACTTGATTAAAACCATGTCACCTAATTTCGGAGTCGCTTCATTTGGAAAGGCCATGTCGCTCTTTGAGTGAGCGTATGCAGGTATTACAACTTTTCCAAACATCTGTGCGCATATGTACTTGTAGCTGCCAACGTTCTAGTCGATTTATGGGCAGTTCAGACATATCAGGGTCTGGGATGGTATTCAACGGTTCTGACATTAAAAAGTGTGTTGGTGTTAAAGCCGACAAATCATTCGGATCTGAACTGAAGGGAGTTAACGGTACTGAATTCAATACCACTTCTATCTGTACGAGAACCGTGTTCATTTCCTCATATGTCAAGATCTAAGAGCCCATAACCCTTAGAAAATGTGTTTTGACTACCTTAATATTTGCTTCCTAGAGTCCCCCCATATGTGGCGCTGCAGGCGGGTTGAAATGCCAATAGATGGCTTCCCTTTATACTACGGTGGTAAAGATACTTTTCAAGTATTTGTCGGAGCCCGTGAAATTTGTTCCGCAATCCGAGTAGATGTTTTTGCTAAGGCCGCGCCTTCCAATAAATCGTCTAAAGCCCGCAAGAAAGGCCCCTGAAGAGTGTTCGAATACCAATTCCATATGAATCGCCTTTGTAGCGCTACATACGAATTAACAAATCCGAGCCTTAAAAGTCTTATTTGAGTGAATTCTACCCATTTTTATGGTAAAGGGACCAGCTAAAACGACTTCGTTGTTAACGAAAGGTCATGCTTGGTTTACCCGAAAATCTGGCAGATTACCCATTGGCGGAAGGAAACTTGTGGGACGAATTTTCCAACACGGAATGCATTTACCCACGATACGTCGAATGATTCGTTTGGCACCCAGAATACGATACTTTCTCTTTAACAAAGATAATGTTATTTCTATGCCTGAGTGCATATTCTTGAGATGTATTTCAGTGATGATCAATGACACTAAAACCGATTTACTTGGTATAAGTATTGGTAATTTTTCATCAAAGAACATTTCCGAGTAACGAAGTCGATCGCCTACCCTTAACACGCCATCCTCCATGAAGGGGTTCAGAACTCTCAACGACTTAGGTCATCTTTCTCCGTTTTGAAGTTGTAATATTTCTTCACCGAAATACTTCTGTTGCTCGTGCTTCACGATGAAAAGGAAAGATCTTTGAAACTCGTCCTCCGTGAGACAATATATCACTCCACTGTTCACCCGCTGGCGTTTCATGCAGTTATTTTCAAAACGGATCATATAAGCAAGAATGCGTTCAATTCTTTTAAGAATAGAATAATTTTCAAGCAACGTGTCCAACGTTCTTTAATCGAAATTAATGTAACCCCTTTTGGGCATTTTTACTTTCGCGCATGGGCAGACAAGAAGTGATTTAACGGCTGGAGTTTTCGTCGTAGAGGATTGGGGTATTGAGGTGCAGTATGCTATTCCTCCTTAGAATTCCCTTCGAAGAGTCTGCGCATGCGTGGATTAAAGCTGCAATATCTCCTGAACCACTGGTGTTAAAGAATCAGAATGTTGTAAGTAACTTTGAGATGGCTTTAAGCCACGAGTAGATTGTGCATGCGAAGAAGAGTGGTTTCCATCTAGTGGTCATGGATTCGTTGCTGAGCCGATATTGTGAGGTTTTAAGAGAAATTTCATGGCAATTCTATGCACGGAATTGTCAGTTTCGAGAAAAAGGGTTGTTTCCGAGTTTAAATGTCTGTATCGTGGCCCTGGGGTCAATTTATGGATAAGTATATTTGAAAGAACTATATTAAATTGCTTTCGGATTTGGATAATAGGCGTAAGCAATTGCGTTCCTAACGAGGGTTCCTTAACCGCATTCGATCTGCGGTAAAACTAATATCCAGACCATATCAATAGCCAGATTCGCTAAAGGAACTGGAAAAAATATAATACAGCACTGACGTGAAGTCAGTACTCTTTGGCGTGTGCGTTCACGTTGGCTAATTTGAATTGAATAATGAGTGTTTCAAGTTCAGTGGATAGAACGAGCCGGAGATCTAACCAGAGGGTAGTGGACACCGTTCACTGTCAGGTCAAAAATTTACAGTCCTGTGTCTAAGCTGGCATAAGGATAGAGTAACAAAGTTGGCAAAGAACACAATTGACTTTCCTGAGTCGCACAAGCTCCTAGGAGCTTCTGAGAGATTTCCTTGGGGAAGTGGTGGCCAGTATACTCATAATAATGTTTATAGCACGCGCGCCAAATGCAGATTGACTTCACAATGAAAGAAATAGGCTAAAGAAGCATTGACGTGGGGTTGACCTGCTTTGGCACGCGTGCTATGAAAATGATTATAATTATACTGACCCTCCCAGAACTTCCACAAGGAGATCCCTCAGAAGCTCCTAGGAGCTTGTACGACTAAGCAGAGTCATTTGTGTTCTTTGTCAACTTCGTTACTCTATCCTTGTGCCAGCTTAGACAAAGGGTACACTCTGGATAGATCTCCGGCTCGTTCTGTGCACTCATCATTCAATTCAAATTAGCCAAATTGAACACGCGCGCCAAAGATTACTGACTCAACGTCAGTGCTTCTTTATTTATATTTTTCAAGGTGAAATGCCAATTCTGTACTGGCCATTTCATATCATCTATACAGGGTGTAACTAAATAAGAGTAACATATTTAAGGGGGTGATTCCTCATTGAAAAAAAGATAGGATCTTTCATATAAAGAAACTTTATTGGAGCATCCCTTGTTAGGATACAGCCCCTTAAAGGGGGTACAGAAAATGTGTTTTTTGGCAACCGTCCGGGAAGTGCCCACTTCCCGGACGCTTTTTCTTTGAGAAAGAAGCATTTCCCGGCTTAGTCCGGGAAGTACGTACTTCCCGGACTAGGCCGGAAGAATCACGTCGTTTTGGTCATTGTAAATATGAAAATCATGGTAGGTATATTTTTGATAAATGAAGTTACCATAGCACTGAGAAAACGACTGACAGTTCATATAAAATTAGTTAACATGTGATATTTTCTGTTCTGTTTAATTTGAATAAGAATCAAAATATATAAAAAAGAAATGTGTCGTCTCATTGATTTGTTATTCTACACGGTTGCCGAAAAAATATTGTACGCAACACGCCCGAAAAAGGTTTTTTTGGACTCATAGACTTCTAGGACTCGCTTACGCTCGTCCTAGAATTTTGTATATTCGTCCAAAAATAGCCTATTTTCCGGACTTGTTACGTAAATTACTATTAATAATTTTTTTCACAAGCACTAAAGAAGTCACAATATTGAAATTAATTCTAATACCAAAAAGACACTTAGCCACTAAATTTATTTGGTTTTCCCATGGTTGTAAGGGGTGGAAACGCAACCCCTAAAATTTATTTCCAATGTAATTTTTTGTCCTATTATTTGTTCACCATTTTAAAATGTATTTCCGATACCCTGTTTCATTCTAAACAAATAATGTTTCCTGAATTTTTTGCCCAAAATAAACCAGATCGTAGCAAAACATCATTTTACGAACAACTACAGAGATACATCGTCATAAATGCGATCTGGATTTATTGTTACCATTGGATAAACCAAATAAATTACTGGCTAAGTGTCTTTTTGTTATTAGAAAATATCAGATTAATTTCAATATTGTGACTTTTTTAGATCTTGTGAAAAAAATTATTAAACAAATTTTCTGTACCCCTTCTAAGGGGCTGTATCTTAACAAGGGATGCTCCAATGAAGTTTCTTTATATGAAAGATCCTATCTTTTTTTCGATGAGGAATCACCCCCTTAAATATTTTACACTTATTTAGTTACACCCTGTATATATAAAAGAAAGTCGTGTTAGTTACTCCACTTATAACTCAAGAACGGCTATACCGATTTGGCTCAAAATTGGTGGGGAGGTAGCTTAGAACCAGGAGACGGACATAGGATACTTTTTTGTGTTATACAGGGTGTTTTTCTTTTAACGTCAATTAAAACTTGCTGTTTTTCCTGCCATAATCGTACAATTTTAGTCATGTGTGTTTAAAAATAAACTTTCGAGGCATACACCATTGAAAATAAAGCATAACTATACAGGGTGTCCTTTTTCTCATGGCACAATTGTACGTGATTGAAGTGATTTGTGTCACAAAAAAAGCATTAACTAAATAGGTACCTTGGATGGATTCTCATAATGTATTCGTCCGAAATCTCCATACAGGGTGTTCTTCTTTTAACGTCAATTGCAACTTGCTGTTTTCCATGCCACAATCGTACAATTTCATTCATTTGTGTTAAAAAATAAACTTTAGAGGGATACATCATTGAAAATAAATCATTACTGTACAGGGTGTTTTTTTTCTAATTGCACAATTGTATGCGATTGAAGTGATTCGTACCACAAACAAAACATTAACTTAATAGGTACCTCAGATAGATTCTCATAATGTATTTGAATAGGGACTTTATGCGACCGCAGAAGCGGCGTCGATTATCTTCAAATGTTGCAAATTGATACACAATTAACGTTCAATTATTGAGACATAAAGGGATTCTATAGAAACGGTGAATATAAACTATCTATATTTTATGACAAACGTGTATAATAAAATCTAAAATCTGCTTATTTATTGCCTCTAAGGCAGAACAGAGTTCGCTGGGTCAGCTAGTATGGAAGAAATTAGACTCACCATGAAATAAGCCATCAATTATCGCAAAATTTTATTGAAAATGTTGTCCAATTGAAGTTTACGTACAAGTTCTAGGCGGCAATTGGTGAATTCTTATGTGCTCAACTTAACAACCTCCATATTTTATTTAATTTGTTCTCCTCCCCGTAAAAAAAGAATACTATTCATTTGTTATTTAGAATGTCATGTCACCTACGGATAGTATGTATTTACGTACATACTAAATTTGTTCGATACAAGTAGTGGGTCAGTTGTTTTGTTTCATCAAGTGTAGGATATCTTTTGGATTAAGGAAAATTATAATATATTATGCGCAATTTTTTTGATAATACATATTTATTGGTCTTATAATTCTTGGTTGGCTTCTTCTCGCATCCATTTTTTTTTGGATTGTTAGAAATAAATATTTTTCAAGTAATGCAGAGAAATACCACACCTACTCTATTGAAATATATATGAGAATGCCATATTTATACAGTAATATTTTTTATTCTGTTAGAGTGACGATTATGCATACGAAATATCAGCCCAGGAGCTCAGGGCATGGAAGAATAATTATGGAGCTTTGAGAGGGAATGAAGAATTGATACCTGTTAAGAAACAAATCACTTTCTCATGGTGCGACATAAACGCATATGGTCAGGAGCCCCTTGATCCTAGTCAAAACAAATTAGTATCATTTCTCAAAAGACAAGAAGTTGGTTTGAAACACATACTGAAGAACGGTGAGTATTGGACGACATTTTTTTCCATTTGAATTAATTCAGTTTTCTTGCTTATTATTTTATGCAATTATTAATGTACAGTAGACAGATGAAAAACTAAAATATTTCACAGAATAATACCAAATAAAGCCAATCTCAGTTAAGTTTCTTTCCGAAGAAAATACTCCAAATTTCCATTTAAATGATACCAAAAATATAGTATAATTTTATCTGCTCGAGAGGAAAGACCTTTAATATGCCTTCACAGTTGATGGGACCTGATGACTCAAAGTGATCCAAGCAACACTACTCTCTGCATTCTGTGTGCCAATTCCTAGGCCAGACATCTACAGGCGGGAATCATCAGTTACTCTAACACGTAGTTCGCTCTCATTCCGCCTAGGCATCCTATGATTAGTACAACCATCCAAACTTTATGCCTTGGGTATAGGATCCCCAGTTCAAACATTAAATGTATTTTTCCCTCCTCTGTTCTTCTTTCATCACCACATTTTCAGCGGGGTAGGAAAACACGGTGACAAACATTTGCTTGAGTTCTTTATCAAGCAGGACTATATCTGGTTGTATGGAGTGAATCTACCGAGTTGTTGGGATCGCATAGTTCCAGTAGATGCGAGGTCTGTCATTTTCAACAACTGCTTCAATCTCCAGAGGCACATATGGTAGCACTGGTTCGTTGACTATACTATAAACCTCTCTCAGATGGAAGTAGAGAATTCGGAGTACCGCATTGTGTCTTTCCACATATCCTGATGGAACTTGGACTCTGCAAGCAGAAGGAATGTGCATAACAGTTCCCGGCTGGCTGGGGCATGCTCTGCACGTTGTGGGAGTGTGCACTTTTATGATGTTCTTTTTATACCATCTGGTATTTATCACCCCATCTTGAAGAGCCATAAGAAATCCCTCCGTTTCCGACTTGAGCCCAGCGGACTTCAAAAAGGTGAAGGATAATTCTTCCGACAGGCCCTGATCTTTCAAACTCCTGAAATATATGGAGTGCATGTGTTTACTCATGTGATCTTAAAGTAGTGTCTTCAGTTGTGCCTGTCCTGTCTTTCTGCCAACTCTTCTTTGGTCTGTTAGCGAGATAGGTGTTCCTGCTAGCTCATGATCGATGGATATTTCAGTTATACTGAGCTTTTCCTGAGCTTTCTGACGAGCCTCAAATAGTAAAGCTTTTTGCGCGTATGTTCTGGGGAACATCGCGTTATAGTTTTGCCCATGTGAAATTTAATTCTGTGGTGCCGTACGGCCGTACGGCCGTCCGGCCGTCCGGCCGTTGCCACCATAACTTGAGAACGGAAAGAGCTAGCGACTTGAAATTTTCAGGGTAGGTGGCGTATCCCAATATGACGGACAAGTTCGTTAATGGGTATAATCGGCCCAATGGTTTCCGAGTAATAATTTTGTTTTCGGCCAAAATAAATCCGATCAAATTTAAACTTGGTGAATAGTTGTACAATATAGACCTGAGCACGTTTGTGAAATTTTGTGAGAATCGTATCGCTAGAAAATTATTAAAAAATTATTGAAAAATACTTTTTTTGTCACGATAACCTGAGAATGGAAAGAGATAGCGGCTTGAAAATTTCAGGTTAGGTTGTGCACCTGAATGTGACATTTGAGTTTGTTTATGAGCAGAATCGTTCAAACGGTTTTAGAGTTATAGCCATCTGAAATTTTCTGAAATTTGGTTGTTTTTTGTTCCTCATTAACTCGAAGAATACAAAGCCGATTGAATTCAGACATGGTTATTAGTTGTAGAATGCCAACGCGAAAATTCTTGCAGAATTTCGTGAGGATGGTATAACTAGAAAATTAAAAAAAAAATAATTAAAAATTATTGAAAAAAAATCTATATATCATAAACTATTCGTCCGGCATGGCTGAAATTTTGGAAGTGCCTTCAGAACCTAACTCTTCTGCAGAATTCCAAGTTTGAACACGATTGGATCTATATTGTTGGAGAACCGCGCAGCCTTTTGTGAGTTCGGTAGCGGCGCTACCGCTTCGCGTAGCACCGGTAGAGGATGCGAATCGTCGTATGATATGTTGTCTATGGTCGTATTTTTGCGAGAACCTTCAAAAATAAAAATATGAATGACATGATGACATACCTTTTACGCGTATGTTATGGGAAAATCGTGTTATTTCATCACAAATCTATGGGAGATGATAGCCCTACATTAGTGGTCAGACCTGGTTATGAAAGAGATCCTCCTTAGGAGGAGGCAACTAAATATTGAAGGGATTTCTATGAACAAGAGTGAATATCTTTGAGAAATAGAGTTGATGATTCTTCTTCAAGAGATCCATGTGCCTTCAGAGGAGTATATTTGTGAGAGGGGACTTTTGAAAGGTTATGTATTATTTTTAATATGATATCGCTGAAATTTTGTTGAAGGCTTCTGATCTTGTAAGGTGAGAGGCTCATTTGTGGATATTAAATCTCGTGATGGGTAGAGAGGAATTTTAGGCCAGTTTTTCTGTCACTAATGAGAATATATCTTTATGTTTCACCTCATCACCTTTAGATCTATCAATGGACATTTATTGGTTAAGAATAAGTAATTGAATATTACTTTGAATTGAATTTCATTCAATATTTTAGTAACTGAACTTATAATTTTCATTACTTTGATTATTTAAATATGACATTAATTCCAGTAATATTTTTCAAGAATAATTATGTATTCTTCTCCTAAAGAAGAATTGAAGGTAGACAATAATGTGTTAATTTTTTCATCATTGCTTACTATCCTGACTTCACGAAAAAAAAATTGGTTCAAGCACTGACGTGAAGTCAGGAGCTTTTGCGCGTATGTTCTATTTTCCATTCTCCTGTATTGGACACTCTTAATCGAATTCACCATGGTAAATTCGATTAAGTGTGTTCAATACAGGAGAATGGACAATTGAACATAAGCGCAAAAGCTCCTGAATTCACGAAAAAAAATTGGTTTAAGCACTGACGTGAAGTCAGGAGCTTTTGCGCGTATGTTCAATTGTCCATTCTCCTGTATTGAACACTCTTAATCGAATTTACCATGGTGAATTCGATTAAGAGTGTCCAATACAGGAGAATGGACAATTGAACATACGCGCAAAAGCTCCTGACTTCAGGTCAGTGCTTGAACCAATTTTTGGTTCCTAATTCCATGATGAGCCATCATTTTCAGAAGTGGGTCTTCACTTCTCAATATCCTTATTGCCATTTCCAACTTTAGTTGATGGTGTTGGTATTTCAAACTTTCAAATGGGAATATATGGATTGTGATACATCAAATGAAACGTAATTTGATTATCTGTTCAGCGATGTGGCTAAGAGTTGAACTGATTGTGCATTTTTTCATTAAATAAATATAAAAAAGCTCTGACGTGAAGTCAGTACTCTTTGGCGCACGTGTTCACGTTGGCTTATTTGAATTGAATGATGAGTACTTCAAGCTCAGTTTATAGAGTGAGCCGGAGATCTAACCAGAGGATAGTGGACATGATTCACTGTCGGTTCAAAAGCTTACAGTGCAGCATCTAAGCTGCCATAGGGATAGAGTTACAAAAGTTGAAAAAGAACACAACTGACTCTGCTTAGACGCACAAGCTCCTAGGAGATTCTGAGGGATCTCCTTGGGAAAGACTTCGGAGGGTCAGTATAATCATAATCATGTTTATAGCATGCGCGCCAAAACAGATTGACCCCAAGTAAATGCTTTTTTACCCTTTTTTTTTCATTGTTGAGTCAATCTGCATTTGGCGCGCGTGCTATAAACATAATTATGATCATACTGACTCTCCCAAGTCTTTCCCAAGGAGATCCCTCAGAATCTCCTAGGATCTTGTGCGACTGAGGAGAGTCAGTTCTGTTCTTTTCAACTTTGTAACTCTATCCTTATGGCAGCTTAGATACTGCAATGTTAATTTTCGAACTGACAGTGAATGGTGTCCGCTATCTTCTGGGTAGATCTCCGGCTCACTCAGCTTGAAGTACTCATCATTCAATTCAGATTAGCCAACGTGAACATGCGCGCCAAAGAGTACTGACTTCACGTCAGTGCTTTCTTATTGTTTTTAAGTTAACAAATATGGCTACAAATACAGTTTGGCTTTACCGTAGATCGAAATAAAAAAAAATTTGCTGTTATGGGATCTCCGTTGGGAATGCAATATGATATTCTCTAAATCCGAACGTAATTTAATATAAATCTACCGGATATTCATAAATTTGCCCCAGCGCCACGATACAGACATGTCAACTCGGAAACAACGCTATTTCCTCGAAACTGACTTGTCCGTGCACAGAATTGCCATGAAATTTCTCTTGAAACCTTAAAATGACGGTACAGCTACAAATCCATCCCCGCTAGACGCAAAACACTCCCAACATTAGCCATACAATCCCAACGATTCCTCCGCGCATGCGCAATCTACTCGTGACATAAAATCCTCTCAAAATTACGCACTTCACAAAATTCAGATTCTTCAACACTATTGGTTCAGGAGATGTCACAGCACCAATCCATTCATGCGCAAACACTTCCAAGAGGATTCTATGGAGGAATAGCATCCAGCACCTCAAAACCCCAATCCTCTCATACGAAAACTCCAGCAGTTGAATCACTTCTTGTCTGCTCATGCGTGAAACGAAAAATCTCCGAAAGGGGTTACATGAATTTCGAATTAGGATCGCAATTTCTTCGCCTATTCTCCCAATCCAAAGGATCATCCAAATATAGTTATTTATAAATTGGTCCCAGGGCCACGATACAGACATTTCTACTCGAAAGCAACGCTATTTCATCGAAACTGATTTGTTCGTTCACAGAATTGCCTTGAATTTCCTTTTAAAACCTCACAATATTGGCTCAGCGCAGAAACCATGACCGCTAAACGTAATCCGCACCCAACATAAGCCATACAACCCGAAAAGAGCCATGTCACCTCTGCGCATGCGTGGTCTACTCGTGTATGAAAGTCCTCTCAAAATCAAACACACCTCACACAAAACTCTGATTCTTCAAAACCATTGGTTCAGGAGAGATCACACCTTCAATCCACGCATGTGCGGATACTCCTAAAGGGATTCTGTAAAGTAATAGCTTCCAGCACCTCAAATTCCCACTCATCTCAGACGAAAACTCCAGCAGTTAATTCACTTATCGTGTGCTCATGCGCATAACGAAAAATGCCCGTAAGGGGTAACATCAATTCCAAATTTAGCTCCAGGGCCACGGTACGCACTGACTTGTGTCCGTGCACTGAATTGACATGAATATTATTTTAAAACCATACTGAGACTGCCGATATTGTACATGTACAATATCGGCTCAGCACTCTCAACATAACCCAAAAACAGTCACTTCTTTTCTGAGCTTGCGCAATCTACTTGCGGCTGAAAGTTCTCTCAAAATCACACACCTTACAAAAAACTCCGATTCTCCAACACTAGTGGTTCAGGAGATATCGCATCTTTAATCCACACTGAGAAAAAAGTTACAAGTAACTTTTTACACTTGAGTACGTTTTACTGGAGATAAATAAATTTTTATCAGCCATAAGCGAACATCTATTTGCTGCAGATAATCATACGAGTATATTTATCGTTAACAGACACGTTCACCTAGAAATTGACAATTGTTAGAAGTAACTGTTTTTCTTAATACCACTCAAAAAGTTATTGAATCCGAATTGCGCTCTTATTTAAATTTTGTTTGTTAATGATAAATAAGCTGCATCTACAAGTCAAGCAATCGATTCACCTATCACAAAATACTTTTTCGCTTACTCATTTTTGCGCGTATGTTCTGGGGAACATCGCGTTATAGTTTTGCCCAAATGTCTGTAACTTTCGAATTTTTTGACGAAATTGGTCTCAAACGATTCAGTTCGACTCCCCGATGAAGAATCCGAGGTCAAATTTGATTCTGTCCGTCCGGCCGTTTGCTGCCACGATAATTTGAGAACGAAAAGAGCTAGCGACTTGAAACTTTCAGGGTGGGTGGCGCATCGCAATACGACGGACAAGTTCGTTAATGGGCATAATCGGCCCAGTGGTTTCCGAGTAATAATTTTGTTTTCAACCAATATAAATCCGATCGAATTGAAACTTCGTTAGTAGTTGTAGAATATGAACCTAAGCACGTTTGTGAAATTTTGGGCGAACCGTATGGCTAGAAAATTTTAAAAAAATTATTAAAAAATATTTTTTTTGTCACGATAACCTGAGAACGGAAAGAGATAGCGGCTTGAAAATTTCAGATTATGTTGTGCATATGAATGCCACATTTGAGTTCGTTTATGAGCATAATCGACCAAACGGTTTCAGAGTTATAGCCATCTGAAGTTTTCTGAGATTTGGTGGTTTTTTGTTCCTCATTAACTCGAAAAATACTGAACCGATTGAATTCAAACATGGTTATTAGTTGTAGAATGCCAACGCGAAAATATTTGCGAAATTTGGTGAGGATAGCATTTGTAGAAAATTTTTAATAAATCATTGAAAATAAAAAAAAAAATTCTATATATCAGTAACTATACGTTTGAAATTGCTGAAATATTGCAAGAGCGTTCATTACCTAACTCTACTGCCAAGTTTCAAGTTTTAACACGATCGGTTGAATATTGTTGGAGATTCGAGCATTCTTGTGTGAGTTCAGTAGATGGGTGACCGTTGCCTCGATAACTTTCGAACCAAAGGAGATAGGGACTTGCAATTTTCAGGGTAGGTTGCGTAACCGAAAGGGAGAGTTGAGTTCGTTTTTGGGCATAATCGGTTCAACGGTTTCCGAGTTATATCCACCTGGAATATTGTTTCCTTGATAACTCAAAAAATAAATATTCGATTGAATTGAAGCTTGGTAACTAGTAGTAGAATGTAGTCATCAATGGTCAGAATTCAGAGCGTAAAGGTCAAAGTAATCATCATCTACAAAGAATGGTTGAATTCGCACCCCGCCGGTATCGTCGAGTTGTGTTTCACTGATTACGAGAGTTAATCCAGATATTCTTTCGAAGAGGATCTGCAGTTATATATATGGCCTTTTTCAAGGATGTATAATATAATACATCCTTGAAAAAGGCCAATCAAGGCACAAAAGCACAAGAAAACTCAAGAACTAATATATATATATATATATATATATATATATATATATATATATATATATATATATATATATATATATATATATATATATATATATATATATATATATATATATATATATATATATAAATGGAGAAGTATAACGGGTAATTCCGCAAAAGGAGCAGAGAAAATCATTCTGCTGGTACCTGCCGACACGTGTTTCTGCTAGTTGGCTTCTTCAGGACAGGGCAACCAAGAAACCAAGAAAAAGGTGGAAACATAACTGAAAACAGGTGACACCACAACAGGAGCGAGCAACCAATTTGTGCCTTCAGCTCTAGGACCTCCAATTCGGAGGCAAACTATGGCATCGGCACGAAGGAAGCATAAGCTACCTGTGCGATGCGACCTCAACCCGAGGATATGTAATAAGAAAATATTTTCTTATTACAGATATACATATAATATAATACATCCTTGAAAAAGGCCAATCAAGGCCGAAACATATGTTGGATTATAAAATGAAAAAGTAAATATTGTTTTACTAGTCAAACACAACGTGCAACAATACCCAAGAAAACTTTTCCTAAAATTTATATAAGAAGGAAGCACAAGAAAACTCTAAGAAGGAAGCACAAGAAAACTCAAGAACTAATAATATATATATATATATATATATATATATATATATATATATATATATATATATATATATATATATATATATATATATATAAAAATGGAGAAGTATAACCTCAACCCGAGGATATGTAATAAGAAAATATTTTCTTATTACATATCCTCGGGTTGAGGTCGCATCGCACAGGTAGCTTATGCTTCCTTCGTGCCGATGCCATAGTTTGCCTCCGAATTGGAGGTCCTAGAGCTGAAGGCACAAATTGGTTGCTCGCTCCTGTTGTGGTGTCACCTGTTTTCAGTTATGTTTCCACCTTTTTCTTGGTTTCTTGGTTGCCCTGTCCTGAAGAAGCCAACTAGCAGAAACACGTGTCGGCAGGTACCAGCAGAATGATTTTCTCTGCTCCTTTTGCGGAATTACCCGTTATACTTCTCCATTTTAATAAACTTATCCGCGTTATCCTATTTTCTTATTATATATATATATATATATATATATATATATATATATATATATATATATATATATATATATATATATATATATATATATATATATATATATATATATATATACAGTCACGGCGTAAACTGGCATCCGCCCATGTTAAAATCGCGGTTGAAGTGGCATCCGGGGTAAAGTGGCATCCGATATATGGATGCCACTTTGCATCAGGCCAGAAATCATCGCAAATGATGTAGTGAACCCTCAGTAATTCATTGCACCTAAAATCAGCTGGAGGTCACTTTAGTCGATATTTGAATGAAACAATACATCACGGTTCAGGGAGTTTCCGTTAGGCGGCGTGGAAGTAGCACACTTGTATATTGAATATATAGCTGGCGCACAATGTGGCTTCCCTCTGGATACATATACAGGAAAGGTATGAAGTGGCATCTGTATATGAATTTTTCGTACAGAGTGGCATCCAGGCGGGGTTGCCAGATATACAAATGCGTGTTTTTTGGAGCCCGCTCGGATATAATTCAATTTCCAAGAATCGACCAGTAAGTTTTATCAGTTGGGGCAATTGATGTAAGGACGAAGAAGACTAATTCAGATGCAACAGATTAATACGTTGATTTGAGATGTCCACGACATTAAGTGTGGAAAAGCACTGAAGTGAATTTAGCAATTTAGGCTTCCTGCATTTCTAGTCAATTCCACAGAACACCAAGAAAAATAATTATTAAAGAATACTGTGGGAGGTATATTAATTATTGAATGGTTTCTTTCTGGGTTTTCTCGCAATGAATCAAAAAATTTTGCCCAACAAACAATGACGAAAGAACAACACCGATGGAACTATTTTGTAACGCTTCGGAGTCTAGAACCGACTCCTTCGACAGACACTTAACGAACATCTTCAGAATTATTTCGTTGATAAGTGCTATTCTGAAATTCGAGAACTGTCTCATTGGCAGTATTTGAAAATCATAGTAACATAGTTTTACTTAGCACTTACTTGTTATCGAAGTTTTCGACGAAAATGGTCTCTAACGATTGGGTTCGACTCCCTGATGAAGAATTCGAGGTCAAATTTGATTCTGTCCTTCTGGCTGGCCGTTGCCACGATAACTTGAGAACGGAAGGAGATACCGACTTGAAATTTTCAGGGTAGGTGGCGCAACCCAATACGACGGACGGAAGTTTGTTAATGGGCATAATCGACCCAATGGTTTCCAAGTAATAGTTCTGTTTTCAACCAATACTAATCCGATCGAATTGAAACTTGGTGAGTAGTTGTAGAAGGACGATTGTAAAATTTTGCGAGAATCGTGTTCCTCAAAAAATTAAAAAAATTTATAAAAAAATATTATTTATGTCACGATAACCTGAGAACGGGAAGAGATAGTGCATCCGAATGCCATATTTAAGTTTGTTTAAAGGCATAGTCGGCCAAACCATTTCGGAGTTAAGTCAATGTAAATTTTGGTTATTATTTCCTCAATTACTCGAAAAATACAAAACCAATTCAATTCAAACACGGCTATTACTTGAAGAATGCCAGCGCGAAAATTCTCGGAAATTTTCGCGAGGATCGTATCTCTAGAAAATTTTCCAAATATCATTGGAATACATTCTATATATCAGAAGCTATTCGTACGACATCCTTGAAATATTGCGACAGCCTTCAGAACCTAACTCTATTACCAAGTTCCCAGTTTGAACACGATCAGATTATATTGTTGGAGATCCGAGCAGTCTTGTTTGACTTCAGTAGCTGGATGGGTGACCGTTGCCTCGATAACGAACGAACGGGAGATAGGAACTTGCAATTGGGAATGGGAGGGTTCAGTTCATTTTTGAGCATAATCGGTCTAACGGTTCCGGAGTTATACCCACCTGAAATATTAAATCCTCGATAACTCAAAAAATATAGACTCGATCGAATTGAAACTTGGTAACAAGTTGTAGAATGTCGACATATAGTCAGGAGCAAGAGGTCCTAACTTCACGTCAGTGCTAGAACCAATTTAAATATCATCTGATTCTCTGTAATACTTCAATCCATCATGTAAATGAAGGGGTTTAAATCATATATTATTTGTTGAATTTCGTTTCTTGCGGATTTCAAAGGAAATTTGCAATAAGCAGACTTGTTCTTCGAAAATAATCGAGATCACAGCTTGATATATTTAATATTGCGGATTCTAGCGTAATACATTATTCTGACTATTCCATTCATATCAAAATCTGACCAACCACAGGCCAAAGACAGCTCGTATTATAGCGAAAACCCCAAATGTCTTTGAATTATGAAAGGTGTCATTGAAAAATGGATCCTTGCACAGCACACTCGGCACTCTAACGAACTTTGGGTCAGTGGCATATTAAGTTATTGATGGGACAGCCCTGCCCCTCATTAACTGAAGAAGTCCTACCACTGAGTAGGAGTAGGCTCAGGGCAGTAACTGGCCTACTAACCGGACACTGTACCCTAATAAAGCACCTGCACAAGAAGGGGATTTTCCGAGAAGACTCTGTTTGTAGGATTTGTGGGGAGGCAGACGAAACTGCCTGACAAGTCATATTTGACTGTTCAGTCAAGCCAGCAGTAAAAACAAGCACTGACGTGAAGTCAGAAGCTTTTGCGCGTATGTGCTCTTGTCCATTCTCCTTTATTGGACACTCTTAATCGAATTTACCATGGTGAATTATATTGTCTGTTCTCGTGTATTGGACACTCTGAATTTTCCATGGTAAATTCGTTTAAGAGTGTCCATTACAGGAAAACAGACAATAGAATTCACCATGGTAAATTCGATTAAGAGTGTCCAATAATGGAGAATGGACAAGAGAACATACGCGCAAAAGCTTCTGACTTCACGTCAGTGCTTGAACCAATTTTTTTTTCAATGATTTTTTAAAAATTTTCTAGTGCTACAATCCTCACGAAGTTTTGCAAGAATTTTCGCGTTGGTATTCTACACCTAATAACCATATTTGAATTGGATCGGATCAGTATTTCTTGAGTTATTGAGGAAATAACAACCAAATTTCAGATTGAAAGAACTTCAAAATCATTTGGCCGATTATGCTAGTTAACGAACTTATATGTCGTATTCAGATGCGTAATATACCCTGAAAACTGCAAGTCCCTATTTCTTTTCGTCCTCAAGGAATCATGAGATACATAATATTTTTTCGTAAATTTTTAAAAATGTTCTAGTGGTACGGTCCCTACAAAATTTTACACACGTCTTCATGTAGATATTCTACAACTAGTTATCAAGCTTCAATTCGATCGAGCATATATTTTTGAGTTATCGAGGAAATAATATTCCAAGTGGTTATAACTCCGAAACCGATGGAATTATTATGCCCAAAACGTATGCCGAACTCAAACTCTCCCATTAGGAAGTGCAACCTACCCTGTTAATTGCAAGTCCCTATCTCCTTTCATTCGAAAGGTATCGAGGCAACGGTAACCCTTCCAGCTACTGAACTCACACAAGGCATCTCGCGGATCCCCAACAATATAGATCCGGTCGTGTTAAAACTTGGAACTTGGTAGAAGAGTTAGATTGTGAAGGCTGTCGCAAAATGCCAGGGATGTGGTACGAATAGTTTCTGATATATAGAATGTAAAAATTTGATTTTCAATGTATTTTTAAAAATTTTCTAGAGATACGATCCTCTCAAAAATTTTTAAGAATGTTAACGTTGGCATTCTACAACTGATAACCATGTTTGAATTGCATAGGTTTCGAATTTTTCGAGTAAGTAAGGAAATAACAACCAAACTTCAGATGGGTGCCATTCAGATGGACAACCTGACCTGAAAACTTCAAGTCGCTATCTCTTTCCGTTCTCAGGTTATCGCGACATAAATAATATTTCTTGATAATTGAGGGTGTGATACTCACAAACGTCCTTAGTTTTGCATTCTACAACTACTCAAGTTTCAATTCGATCGGACATGTATTGGTTGAAAACAAAATTATTACTCGGAACCATTGGGACGATTATGCCCATTAACGAACTTGTCCGTCGTATTGGAATGCACCACCTACCCTGAAAATTTTAAGTTTTTCCGTTTTCAAGTTATCGTGGCAACGGACGGCCGACTGTCCGGCTTGACAGAATGAAATTTGACCTCGAATCCTTCATCGGGGAGTCAAACCCAATCGTTTGATATCATGTTCAGCAAAAGATTCGATAAAGACATGTTAACGCGATGTTCCCCAGAACATACGCGCAAAAAGGTCTATCGAAACATAGCGTTCAGTCAGAGAGCTTAAGCTTTCATTTTTGCGCGTATGTTCAGGGGAACATCGCGTTATCATTTTGCCCAAATGTGTGTAATTTTCGAATTTTTTGACGAGAATGTTCTCAAACGACTAGGTTCGACACACTGATGAAGAATTAGAGGTCAAATTCGATTCTGCCCGGTCGGCCGGCCGTTCGACCGTAGCTTGACCGTGACTTGAAAACTTCAAAGTAGGTGGACCATCCAAATACGGCGGACAATTTTGTTAATGGGCATAATCGCCCCAACAGTTTCTGAGTAATCATTTTGTCATCAACCAATACAGATCCGATCGAATTGAAACTTGGTATCAAGTTGTAGAATACAAATTTGAAGACGTTTGTGAAATTTTGTAAGAATCGTTTTGCTGAAAAATTTTTCAAAAATGATTATAAAATATTGTTTACTTCACGATAACGAAAAGGGATAGCGACTTGCAATTTTCACGGTAAGTTGTGAATATGAATTCGACATTCGTGTTTATTTCCTCAATAACTCGAAAAATTCAGAACTGATTCAATTCAAACTTTGTTACTAGTTGTAAAATTTCGGCACGGAAGTTCTTGTAACACTTCGCAAGAATCGTATGATTACAAAATTTTAAAAAAATAGTTGTAAATCATTGAATAAAATTCTATATATCAGAAACTATTCGCCCGACATCACTGAAATTTTGCGAGAGCCTTCAAAACCTAACTCTACTACTAAATTCCAAGTTTGAACACGATCGAATGTATATTTTTGAAAATCCGAGCAGCCTTGGATAAGTTCAGTAGTTGAATGGGTGAACCTTGCCTCGATAACTTTCGAAAGAAAAGAGGTAGGGAGTTGAAATTTTCAGGCTTGTTTGGGCATAAATCGGCCCAGCAGTTTTGGAATATTATTTTCTCGATAACTCAAATAATACAGACCCGATCTAATTGAAACTTGGTATCTAGTTGTAGAATATCGACATAAAGACGTGTGTGGAATTTTGTGAGGATTGTACTGCTAGTGAATTTAAAAAAAAATTGGGAACAAATATTATGTATCTAACGATAACTTGAGAACAGCAAGAGATATCGATTCGCAATTTTCAGGGTAGGGTCGCAGCCGAATGCGACATCGGAATCTGTTTATAGTCATAATCGACTAAACGTATTTGGAGTTACATTTGGTTGTTATTTCCTCAATAACTCGAAAAATACAAAACCGATCCAATTCAAACATGGTAATTAGTTGTAGATTGCCAATGCGAAAATTCTTGTGAAACTTGAAAATATTTATCAGGTATTTGGATTTATTTCGACACTCCTTATTACATCATTTCACCGACGTTTTGGTCACAAATCGGACCTTTATCAAGGATAATGACTTCACAGGAATTGAGTTACATTTAGAATTGTCTTCAACATGATGATTTCCACAAGTTCTAACCTACTACCACGTCCTGAATTTAATATAATTTTTAAATATAAAGAGGCCTACTCTATACATGTTGAAGACAATTTTAAATGTAACTCAATTCCTGTGAAGTCATTATCCTTGATAAAGGTCCGATTTGTGACCGAAACGTCGTTGAAATGATGTAATAAGGAGTGTCGAAATAAATCCAAATAGCTGATAAATATTTTCAAGTTATAAACAACATGGATGAAATTATGAATACAAAAAAAAAATTCTTGTGAAATTTCAAGAGGATCGTTTCACTAGAAATAGGAGATAGGGACTTACAATTTTCAGGGTAGGTTGCGCATCCAAATGGGAGGGTCCAGTTCGATTTTGGGCATAATCGGTCCATCGGTTTCGGAGTTATGCCCACCTGGATTGTTATTTCCTTGATAACTCAAAAATAATATATACTCGATTGAATTGAAGCTTGGTAACTATTTGTAGAATATCGACATAAAGACGTGTGTGAAATTTTGTAAGAACCGTACACGTACGAAAAAAAAAATTTGTTTAAGCACTGACGTGAAGTCAGGAGCTTTTGCGTCTATGTTCTATTGTCCATGGACACTCTTAATTTGAATTTACCATGGTAAATTCGAATTTTGTGTCCTATACAGGATATGTGTCTAGTGTGAGAGCACGAAACGATCGAGAAATATATTAAAAAATTGGTTCAACCCCTATGGACAGGAGCTTTGACGCTCTTGTTCAAACTTTGACAAATCATATCAACGAAATTATTGGTCTCTGGGAATGATATAAATGGATTCTTACCATAGAACTGCAAGGGACAGGTGCAGGCATTGTGGGACCTCGAGTGAGCATGTCCATCCCTCTCGGGAAGAACTGCTCGATAATACAGGCAGAACTATACGCTGTTCTTGTCTGCGCGCTGGAAAACATCCGACTAGGATACTCTGGCAAGTACATATATATATGTTGTGACAGTCAAGGAACGTTAAAATCCCTATCTGATGTGAAGATAAACTCCTACTTAGTAGGCGAATGCAGGAAGGCTCTGCGAAGGCTGGGCGCTGGTAACGTTGTAAAACTCATCTGGTGTCCGGCTCACTCGGAGATTTCAGGTAATGTTAAGGCAGATAAGCTGGCGAAGCAGGGGGCTCGGATACCATATATAGGTCCTGAGCCTTCACTTCCAGTATGTCGTACCTATGTTAAAACATTCTTCAAGAATCGTTTGGACAAGAATTTCTCCAGTCTATGGAACATGGGAGTAGGACTCAGGCATTCAAGGCTTCTCATTAAGAAACCATCGTCAAAGTCTGAAGTAAAGAAACTTCTTTCACTCGAAAGAAGAGAACTGAGCCTGGTGACTGGATTACTAACTGGTCACCAGTTCAACAAACATCTGAATAGGATGGGATTGGCCGATAGCGCTCTGTGTCGCTGGTGCAAGAGCATGGAAGAAACAGCTGAACATATTCTGTTCGACTGTAACAACCTTAAAGAATTGAGGGTCATACACCTAGGCAACCCAACACCTACGATTCCTATGGTGAGAGGGACTTCTCCTTTTAAGCTCGCGGCATTCCTGTCAGCGTGTTTTTTGGAATGAGTCTCACGAGTCTGTCAAGCGGAAGAACAATGGGCCAGAAGGCCTCAGTTCAGCCTGAGACGGCACCGCGGAAGAAGAAGAAGAAGAATAGAACTGCATCATGACAGAAATTAAATTCAAACTGACCGATTCTTCCCAATAACGAACTTATCCGAGACATTTGTTCCTCAAATCTACTCTGAAAATTATGCTATATTAATTAGACAATAATGCAGTTTTGTTTTTACTGGAGATATTCTGAACAAAATTCAATTATGTATCTTTCCAAAGAAATTATTTCCATCATCATATGGATTATCCATAGCCATTATATTATCACCTTAAAAGTATAATATCATATCATCCTCATAATTCTACGATAGCTGAATAACGAACCAGAAATAAATTTGACATTTATCTCTCATAGGAAAATGAGATGACATGTAAGAACACAGATCATATTATAATTCATAGCTAGAATAATCAAGTACAGCATTCTGTGAAAACATAGAACTACGATTCATTATTGAAATTTCGAAAAATCATATCTTCGAAAGGGGGCGTCCATAAATTACGTGAGATGTTTAATGGGGGGAGGGACTCGAGTCAAATCTCATCTGATCTTACGTTGGAGAGAGGGGGGGTCTCGGCAAATATCACGCAATTTTTTTTTTCTGTTGAAACAAAAAAAAATTATACTATTTTGGTCCATTTAATCCAGATTATACATGCATAAGATTTAATCTTAAGCTTATATCGCAATACGATTAAGATCATTCACTAATTCGTTGGAAAGAAAATAATTTCATTCATACTTTGACGTTATACATCTACTGACCTTCAAACCAAAGCGTTTACGTAAGAAACCCACATTTTGAAAAATCTCACGTGAGATTGGGGGATGGGGGAGGGGGTTGAATGAAATCTCACGACATCTAACCAGAGGGGGAGGGAGGGTCAGAAAATAAAAAAAAACACCTCACGTAATTTATGGACGGCCCCAAAGTATTAGCTTGCTAGAGTTCAAAATTATATAATTGGATTTTTATGATGAAACGGCATCTTGAATTTGAAATTTGTACATAACAAATTTCAAATTCAATTTTTTTCAAAATGCCGTTTCAAGATATCTATCTCCCAAATCTACTCTGAAAGTTTCAGCTGCCAAGCTCATTCTGTTCGAGAGTTATTATGGAAACAAAATTTTGAAATTTAAAAAAAAATTTTTTTACACTTTTTGGCAACTTTATCAATACAATAGTTCGCATTCATATTAAGGTCATTATTCCACAATTTGATGCTAAATTTAGATAGACCGACTGATCGATTTCATAAAATATATTTTCACTGACGTGAGGTCAGTGCTCTTTGGCGCGCGCGTTCACGATGGCAAATTCGAATTGAATGATGAGTGTTTCAAGCTCAGTGGATAGATCGGGTCGGAAATCTACTCAGAGGGTAGTGGATACCATTTACTGTCCAATGAAAACTTAACAGTGCTGTGTCTAAGCTGGCATGAGGATAGAGTTGCAAAGTTGACAAAGAACACAACTGCCTCTCCTTCGTCGCACATACCCCTAGGAGCTTCTGAGAGATCTCCTTTGGAAAGTCCTAGGAGGGTCAGTATAATCATTATCATGTCTAGAATGCGCTCCAAAGCAGATTGCCGTACGTCAATGCTTTTTTAGCCTTTTTTATAGTGAAACACGACTTTTTACCAATTGTCAATTCGATCGGACTTGTACGGTTATTTGTTGAAATATTGGGAAAATTTCAAATTTCATTACTGCGAAACCGTTTATACCCATTAACAAACTAAAGCATTGCATTCAGATGCATCACCTACCCTGAAAATTGCTAGTCGCTATTTGTCTGCGTGCGAAAGTTATTCTGGTAACGAACAATCAACCAGAGAGAATTGAATTCTATCTCAAATTCCTCAACAGTGACTCGAACCTAATCGTTCGTCACCATTTTCGACATTATTCTTAATATAAATTTTTCTGAAACAGTGCCACCCCCAACGCCGCCCTGACAGCCTGTTATTTATAACCGAGTATAACAATTTTGTTACTATCCATACAGAACATATTTCCAAACAAGGAACAAAATATTGCTGAAATTTATAGCTAAATATACTAGGGTGTTTGCATGAAGCGTTTATGATGGGATCATGGTATATTCGGAAAGCTCTCAGACAATTTTCAGATTTATTCACATGACTTTGACTATGACTGATTTAATGAAGTAATATGACGTGATGAAGTTAGCCTATTGGCTCGCGAATTTGAAGTCCTGAGTTCGAGCCCTGAGCCGGTATAGAAATAGTCGAGTAATTAGGTCTCTTCTAGTAAGTATTAAAAACTCCAATAATATTCAAATTAAACTTTTCAAGATGTTGGGGAGATGCGATAGGCGGAGTCAAAGTCTAATCTTACACTCAACGTTCTCTTCTTATGAAACCTCCGATCCTAACACCCAACAAAAAATAAAGACTAATAGGTAGGTGAAATGAATCCTGAAAAAATTGGTTCAAACAATGAGGTGAAGTCAGGAGCTTTTGCGCGTATGTTCTATTGTCCATTCTCCTGTATTGGACACCTTTATTCGAATTTACCATGGTAAATTATGTTGTCCATTCTCCTGTATTGGACACTCCTAATTCGAATTCACCATGGTAAATTCACGTATTTATGTTGATTTTCTACAACTAGTTAGCAAGCTTCAATGCGATCGAATCTTTATGTGAGCGTTGTCTCGATAACTTTCGAGAGAAAGGAGATAGGGATAATTTTCAGGATACGTTGCGTATCCGAATGGGAGAGTTATGTAAGTTCGTTTTTGGGCATAATCGGTTTAACGGTTTCTGAGTTACACCCACGTGTAACATTACTTCCTCGATAACTCAATCGAGGAAATAATATTAGAGGTGGGTATAACTCAGAAACCGTTAAACCGATTATGCCCAAAAACAAACTCAACTCTTCCATTCGGATACGTAACCTACCCTGAAAGTCCCTATATCCTTTAGTTTGAAAGTTATCGAGGCAACGGTCACCCATCTACTGAACTCACACAAGGCTGTTCGAATCTCCAACAATATTTAATCGATCGTATTAAAACTTGAAACTTGGCAGTAGAGTTAGGTTATGAAGGCTCTTGCAAAATTTCATCAATTTCAGACGAATATTTACTGATATATATAACTTTTTTTTTATTTTCAATGATTTCTCAAAAATTTTCTGCAAATACTATCCTCACAAAATTTTGCAAGAATTTTCGCGTTGGCATTCTACAACTAATAACCATTTTTCAATTCAATCAGTTTAGTATTTTTCGAGTTAAAGAGGAGAAAAAACAACCAAATTTCAGATGGCTATAACTCTAAAATCGCTTGGCCGATTATGCTTATAAACGAACTCAAATGTCGCGTTCGGATGCACAACCTATCCTGAAAACTGCAAGCCGCTATCTCTTTCCGTTCTCAAGTTCTCGTGACAAGAAAAATATTTTTTTATAATTTTTTAATAATTATCTAGCCATACGATTCTCACAAAATTTTACAAACGTGCTTAGGTTCATATTCTACAACTACTCACCAAGTTTCAATTTGATCGGATACATATTGGTTGAAAACGAAATTATTAGGTACTCGGAAACCATTGGGCCGATTATGCCCATTAACAAATTGTCCGTCGTATTGGGATGCGCCACCTACCCTGAAAATTTCGCTGAAAAGTCGATAGCTCTTTCCGTTCTCAAGTTATCGCGGCAACGGCCGGATGGCCGGACAGAATCAAATTTGACCTCGAATTCTTCATTGGGAGTCGAACCAAATCGTTTGAGACCATTTTCGTAAAAAAATTCGAAAGTTTCAGACGTTTGGGCAAAATGATAACGCGATGTTCCACAGAACAAACGCGCAAAAACAGGAAAAACACAAAAAAGCACTGACGTGAAGTCAGTTCTCTTTGGCTTGCTTATTCACGACGACCAATTTGAATTGAATGATGAGTGCTTCAAGTTCAGTGGATATCATGCGACTCGGGATTCAGGAGGGTCAGCATAATCATACAGAGCTTCCGAAAAGTAACGAATAAATTCATTATTGCTGAAACTGAGAGGTTTTCTGAAAAATCGTCAGACACTTCCATACTTTCCAATAGACACTTCCATACGACCCATATTTACGACGTAATCATTATTGGAGATATGACGTCATCGTCAATTTTTTTTAATATCAATACCCAATTTCGACTCTGCCAACTGAAAGTGCCTGTCATTTTACGTACACATTGTGAAAAATTATGGTTGTCTAGCAGTTGCCTTAGCGACTGAGGACGGTTTTTATTACTGTCAGATTAAAAGTTGAAATCGTACTTGTTTTTTATATTTTATTGACCATGTTCAGCAAGAATTTATTAATAGCCTTGGTTACTGTCAGGTAGCCAGCGGTGCACACTTTCAACATCTACTTTAAGCATTACCATTAAATTTTGTAAAAAAACGCAAAATGACAGGCTCTTTCAATTGGCATGGTCTAAATTGGGTGCTGCCAATTAAAAAAAAAATTGATGAAGTCATTTCTCGACTGAAGATTAACTCACAAATATTTGTCACCGTCAAAAAGTGCCTTTGTTTTTAACAAAATCGCTTATCAGAGGATTTTTGGAGGAACTCTCAGTTCAAGAAATATTGAATTAATTCGTAACTTTTCGAAAGCACTGTAGGCATAATCATAATCATCTCATTAGCAGGCCCACCAAATTAGACTGGCTACTCCTCAGTGTTTTGTTAACACTTTTACTCAATCTGCTTTGGCGCGCTTTCTATAGACATGATTATGATTTTATGACTAGAGTGACCCTCTTAGGTTCCGAGTCACACGTTCTATCTACTGAGCTAGAAGTCCGGATTATTGAAAATAATTCATCCGAAATATTTCAATATATGTATTCAGTGCGATTGGCTCAGTGGTAGAGTAATTGACTTGGGAGCGGAAGCCCCAAGTTCAATTCCGAGGCTAGGAAAGAAATTTTCTAGTCACGGTAATCGCCACCATTCGCTGTTGGGTCAAAAATTAACAGTGCTGTGCCTAAGGTGGCGTAAGGACACAGTAACAAAGCCTACACAGAACACAACTGGTTCTCCTAACTCAGGGCAAGCTCTTAGAGCTTATGAGGGGTCTCCTTGTGGAAGACCCAGGAGGATCAGTATAATAATAATAATAATAATAATAATAATAAAATCAGTAGTTTCGGAAATATTCGAAAAAATTACTTTGAATTTAAAATGGCATACAGTTCTCACAAAATTTTGCCATAAGTTTTCGTGTCGGTATGTTTGAACTATTTAGTTCGGAAATACCGTTGGTATTCACCAAGTTTCGATTCGATTTAAGCTGTATTTTTCGAGTTATTATAAAGAACCAAATTTCAAAAGTTTTTTTCAGTTTGTTTCCTGCTCCGAGCTCTTTTGAAATTTCAGCATTTTAAAAACAAAGCACCCAAGATATAACCGAAACCTCTGCAACATTCTCAACCAACCCAGTTCTAATTCAAATCAAATCATTCAAAACACATACCGAAACTTATCGTTAAGTTAAAGAGCTGAAGGGACATTTTTTACGATTCACTAAAATTTTTGGATGATTTCATCTTTTCGATTATTTTAGACTTGCATTTTCATACAGCTTCCAGGAAAATTATCGAAATAAAAAGTTATTCCTCCAAGAACATTCACGAACTCGACGAAATATTCCGTATTCAACTTTCAATGGCGGCAAAACACAAACAGACAGACGGACAGAATTGAATTTGACCAATAATTGTTCAGCATTAAGACTGAACTGTTTGTTATAGATTATTTTCGGCCAAAATTTGGAAATTGCCGGAAGGAAAAATACCAATTTATATAATAAGTCGAAGTACCCACCGAAAACAGTTTTGAGAACGCCCTTCAGTTCGAACCACAAGAAAGACTGTAGAAGTTTTGTGTTTCAAAAATGTTGTTGCAATAGCAACGAAATTAGAGACACTTTGCGAAATTATTCAAAAGTAATAAATGTAATAATCCACCTATAATTCAAAATCAAACAATCGTAGGTACCTACCGAAAAAAATTACTGAATTGTATTTAAGAAATAATTCAATCAAAAATATAAATAATTCAATTTTGGGAGTTACTAAAATCCAGGAAATTATTCTCAAAAAATAATCTGAATCCGAATCGTAGTAATCAAGAAACCTGTTACGTTTAGTCCTATATTTCAATACATAAAAATATAATTCCGCCTGAAAACAGAGAGCTTGAAAAAACGTCGAATTCATTTGTCTTATCTGTTACATCTAAGATAAGGGAACATCTGGCAGTCTACTCTCCAACCGATGAATAAATTATCGGAAGCCATATCGTACGCGAACCATATTAACCATTATAAACATCATACACTCCTTCAGAAAAAATGTAAATATCATTCCGTATCCAGGCATGTATCTATATTCCATTGATGCCAAATGGTAGGAACCCACTTTGAGCGTGATCTCGATGCAATTAAGTTGCTCTATATACACATGCGTGTATATTGCAGGATGTCACAGCACTACAAATCTATACGGAAGCCAGATGGTACGCCATCGCGATATATATATATATATATATATATATATATATATAACATAGAAATATGGATCATGCGGAGTAATATAAATAAGCCAACTAGCAGAAACACGTCTCGGCAGGTACCAGCAGAATTATTTTTGATCTGCTTCTTTTACGGAATTACCCGTTAAACTTTTCCACTTATATATATATATATATATATATATATATATATCAGAAATGATACGGGTGTTTCGACTATTTGGGCAGTTATTTAAAGTCAATTTGTATTAACAGCTCTATATTTCGTCTAAACTTTGAAGACTTCTTCAGGAGCATACTGTAAAAACATCAATTGCAACATAACATTTTACATTTTTCGCACCCCGCCGGTATCGTCGAGTTGTGTTTCACTGATTACGAGAGTTAATCGAGATATTCTTTCGAAGAGGATCTGCAGTTATATATATATATATATATATATATCTCTCTATATATATATATGTATATATATATCTATATATAATATATTATATATATATATATAATAAACTTATCCGCGTTATCCTATTTTCTTATATATATATATATATATATATATATATATATATATATATATATATTTATGTTAGTTTCTTGTACTTTCTATGGTAATAGGGGATTGGTTTCTTGAGTTTTAGTACTATACTTTACAACAATTTATTCTTCACTGTATTACACGTGTTTCGGTTCCATAAGAACCTTTTTCAAATACCTGAAATATGAGATTCTAGTTTACAGTTTTACTATATTTTTGTTTTCCCTTTCTATTTATTCATACCTTAAATTCTACTTCTACGACCACTTTAACAATTTTAACATCTTCAACTTTCACTTACATATATTTTCAGTCAATTTTGGTTTTTATTGTTCTAGTCTAAAACAATCATGATAACAAAATGATCACAAACAGGTGAAATTATTTCTAAGATTATACACAGCGATCTCTCTTTTTATTATTTTAAGATTTTATATGATATAGATTACTGTTCAATCTGTTCAATAAGCATTTTAGTTCGGTCTAATACCGTTAGATGACGTTAGGTGATTACATTATTAAATTTTTGTAAATTTGGGCAAGATTTCTTGTATCTACTTTGTCGTTTACGCTATTTTGGTGTTTTTGGATTTGTACCATCTCTAGGAATATTCTATTACTATAATTGCTTTCTCTTTCTAAGATTTCAAAATTTTCAAAATCAAAAACATGTCCTGGGTCTTGTTCATGTTTTTTAAGGGCCGTTTGGTTTTTTTGGTATTTGTGGCCTTTAATTATTTCAGATATATATTGGGACGTTTGCCCAATATATACCTTTGGGCGTTGGGTACAGTTTAACTTATACACTACATTAGATATTTTTCCTTTTGGAGGTTTTGATTTTAGATGACTGTACAAATGATTTAGGTTATTTTCGTTTTTATGTGCTACAGTAATATTAAATTTTTTTAGTAGATTATTGATGTTTTCCGAAAATTTCTCTACGTAGGGAATGGCTATATGTTTTTTGTCTCCCTTCTCCTCGCTGTTTGCTAGATTGTTTTTTTGGTTGGTGCTTTGGTTCTGGTTGTACATTTTGTGTATCTTTTCTTCAAAAATTTTGTCTACTAAGTATTTTGGGTATGCGTTCTCATTAAGGATATCTTTGGCTTTACTTATGGTGGATTCACGGAATTCTGGAGATGTTAACTTTAAAGCTCTATCTGCGATTCCTGCCACTACACTTCTTTTATGGTTCATGGGACAATTCGATTTGAAGTTTAGATATCTGCCTGACCATGTAGGTTTTGTATACCAGATTGTTTTTATTTCAGGATGTTTATTTATTAATGTTAGGTCTAAGAAATTAATTTGATTATTTGATTCAATCTCCATGGTAAATTTTAATTTGGGGTGAAAACTATTGAATTTGTTCAATGTGTTATCAAATTGTGTCACAGGCTTCGCCATTAGGCAATCATCCACGTAGCGTTTGAAAAATGTGGGTTCATAGTCTAATTTGGACAATATGCTCTCTTGTAGATTCTCCATTACAAGCTCTGCTATTATTGATGATAGTGGTGCCCCCATACTACAACCATCTATTTGCTTATAGAATATAGAACTATGTTTTAAAACCTCCTATTTTCAATTTGAAAAAGAATTCTATAAGCAAATAGATGGTTGTAGTATGGGGGCACCACTATCATCAATAATAGCAGAGCTTGTAATGGAGAATCTACAAGAGAGCATATTGTCCAAATTAGACTATGAACCCACATTTTTCAAACGCTACGTGGATGATTGCCTAATGGCGGTGCCAGTGACACAATTTGATAACACATTGAACAAATTCAATAGTTTTCACCCCAAATTAAAATTTACTATGGAGATTGAATCAAATAATCAAATTAATTTCTTAGACCTAACATTAATAAATAAACATCCTGAAATAAAAACAATCTGGTATACAAAACCTACATGGTCAGGCAGATATCTAAACTTCAAATCAAATTGTCCCATGAATCATAAAAGAAGTGTAGTGGCAGGAATCGCAGATAGAGCATTAAAGATAACATCTCCAGAATTCCGTGAATCCACCATAAGTAAAGCCAAAGATATCCTTAATGAGAACGCATACCCAAAATACTTAGTAGACAAAATTTTTAAAGAAAAGATACACAAAATGTACAACCAGAACCAAAGCACCAACCAAAAAAACAATCCAGCAAACAGCGAGGAGAAGGGAGACAAAAAATATATAGTCATTCCCTACGTAGAGAAATTTTCGGAAAACATCAATAATCTACTAAAAAAATTTAATATTACTGTAGCACATAAAAACGAAAATAACCTAAATCATTTGTACAGTCATCTAAAATCAAAACCTCCAAAAGGAAAAATATCTAATGTAGTGTATAAGTTAAACTGTACCCAATGCCCAAAGGTATATATTGGGCAAACGTCCCAATATATATCTGAAAGAATTAAAGGCAACAAATACCAAAAAAACCAAACGGCCCTTAAAAAACATGAACAAGACCCAGGACATGTTTTTGATTTTGAAAATTTTGAAATCTTAGAAAAAGAAAGCAATTATAGTAATAGAATATTCCTAGAGATGGTACAAATCCAAAAACACCAAAATAGCGTAAACGACAAAGTAGATACAAGAAATCTTGCCCAAATTTACAAAAATTTAATAATGTAATCACCTAACGTCATCTAACGGTATTAGACCGAACTAAAATGCTTATTGAACAGATTGAACAGTAATCTATATCATATAAAATCTCAAAATAATAAAAAGAGAGATCGCTGTGTATAATCTTAGAAATAATTTCACCTGTTTGTGACCATTTTGTTATCATGATTGTTTTAGACTAGAACAATAAAAACCAAAATTGACTGAAAATATATGTAAGTGAAAGTTGAAGATGTTAAAATTGTTAAAGTGGTCGTAGAAGTAGAATTTAAGGTATGAATAAATAGAAAGGGAAAACAAAAATATAGTAAAACTGTAAACTAGAATCTCATATTTTAGGTATTTGAAAAAGGTTCTTATGGAACCGAAACACGTGTAATACAGTGAAGAATAAATTGTTGTAAAGTATAGTACTAAAACTCAAGAAACCAATCCCCTATATATATATATATATATATCAGAAAGGTTACGGGTGTTTCGACTATTTGGGCAGTTATTTAAAGTCAATTTGTATTAACTGCTCTATATTTCGTCTAAACTTTGAAGACTTCTTCAGGAGCATACTGTAAAAAACATCAATTGCAACATAACATTTTACATAGATGTCAATGGACTCACAATACTAAGACGTAAATAGTGGCATAACATCAAGAAAAAATGGGTTCAAGCCCTGTGGACAGGAGCTTTCTGGCGCTCTAGTTCAAACAGACAAATTATATCTCCGAAAGTATTGGTTTCTCTGAGTTGGGAATTATATCAATGTATACATATGATAGAGCTGCATCATAAAGGAAATTCAATTCAAATAATAGTTTATTTATCAAGATTAAATGAGCAATCATGAGAATGAGAACTGCACCATGGAAGAAATCGAATTAAATCTGGCCAATTTTGCCCAATAACGAACTCAACCGAGATATTCATCTCCCTAACTTACTCTGAAAATTTCAACTACCTAGCTCATTCCGTTCGAGAGTTATTGTGGAAAAACTTTTTTTAAATTTTCAAATTTTTTTTTTACACTTTGCGGTAATCTGGTCAATACAAAACTTCACATGCGTATAAAGGTCATGATTCTGCAATTTGATGCTGAATTTCAGATAGATCGAACGAACTTGTCCGAGATATTTACGCTCCAAAACCACCTTGCAATTTTCAATCCTCTAACTCCTTTCGTTCGAGAGTAATCGTGCCTACGGCCGGTCGGCCGGCCGGACAGAATCGTTTTCGCACTCGGATTCTTGATCAGTGAGTCGTACCAAATCGTTTGAGACCATTTTCAGCCAAAAATTTCAAAATTACAGACACTTGGGCAAATTGATAAGCACACTGTTCCGAGGAACTAGAGCGCCAAAAAAACAAGTTTCGTATGACAATTGCCCAAAACAGGTTTATAGTACCTACAAATAGTAGGTATTCCATAAAACAAATATGAAAGAAGATAAGTAATAATAAAAAATTACCTTGTAATCGATCAAAAATTTCCTGATCTACGTTCACCAAACTACAGAATTATGCTTTCAATATTTACGTAATATTTTCAAACATTTTCGGGTGAGGTCCCCGTTGCATCGCTAAAATACGAGTATTTCAACCCCAATATTTTTGAAGTTACAATATTCCCTTCTGTCAAGTTGACATTATGAGAATTCATACATAGAATAATAATTATATCAATCTGTGAAACACGATTTACATTGAAATTTTAAAAAATCATATCTCCGAAAGTATTAGCTTGTTAGAGTTGAAAATGATATGAATGGATTCTTATGATAAAACTGCTTCTTAAAAAAAATTTGATTTGGAATTTGTTTCGTAAAAAAAATTTTTTTTTTTTGTTACTCCGAAACCATCTGTTCGATTTTGCCCAATAACGAACTTAGCCGAGATATTCATCCCCCAAACCTACTCTGAAAATTTTCAACTCTCTAGCTCATTCCGTTCGAGAGTTATCGTGCTTACGGCCGGCTCTTGATCAGTGAGTCGAACCAAATCGTTTAAGACCATTTTCATCGAAATATTCCAAAATTACAGACATTTGGGCAAATTGATAAGCACTCAGTTCCGAGGAACTAGAGCGCCAAAAAGCATCCTCGCACGGACCGCTCAAATTTCACGGACATATCACAAAAATAAGGTGCAGAGTAATTGAATTTCTTATAATCGAATGTTTTCTTCACAAATTAACCTATAAGGTTGGAAATTAAGTTGTCTTTTCAACGACGGCGCAGAGAAATGTAGGTTTCCACGCATTGATAACTGCGTAATATGTCAACAGCATTTTCTTTTTCTTTAAATTTTGATTTCTGTGATATGGACTATTCAATTCTCAACTTATTGTGGTCGTTTCTTTCTGGTCGTATTTTAAAAGGAAACTATATATGTTACTGAGGCCATTCGTATCCGATTTCGTGTTCATAGTGTTGTTTTCTTTTATATAGCACATTTCGAGGAAAAGTCGTTTTATATAATTATCTTCTTGTTCTAGGATTGTTATATTTTCAAAGTCGACGCTGTGACCTGTGCTTCTTATGTGCTGACCCAGTGCATATCTTTCAGGTCTTATGGTGGAATCGCTTTTATGCAATGAAGTTCGTTTTGATAGGGCCTGTGAAGTCTGACCTATGTATACCAGTGGGCAATGTGTGCATTTTATTTGATATATCACATTTCGTTTTTGAGAGTTTTTTAACTTGTCCTTGGTGTTATTGAAAAGTGATCTAGTGGTAACCATGGTATATTTTCCAATTTTTATGTTAATATATCTTTTGAAAAGTTTCGTAAGTTCAAAAGTCAGTTCTTTGATGTAAGGCAACTTTGCGAAGGTTACCTGGTCATGAGTGTCTATCTCAGTACTTGTGCTGTCGATTGCCCTGGTGGATTCCGGTGGATGCGCTCTATTATACAAGAGTTTTTTGAGGAGTAAGGTGGAGTATCCATTATCTTTCATAAGTTGGAACAATCTTTGGAGGGCACCTTTTGTTAACATGGGGTGTGTAATGTCTTCTATCTTCTTCTTGAGTCCTAGGATCGTATTGATCTTGATTTTGATGTTGTGATATGATGATGCATTGATGTATCTGCCGGAACTGCTGGGTTTTCGGTACCAGTCCAATTTTATTGTATTGTCCTCTTCTCTGATTAGTTTCGTGTCCAGAAATGGTACGCTTCTGTTTGATTCCCTCTCTATCGTGAATTGTATGTGGTCGTCAAAACTGTTGAAAATCTTTAAAATTTCTTCCTCACCGTCGGCGGGTATAGATAGTATTAAGTCGTCAACATATTGGTATATGAACGATGGAGAAAAAGGCAACTTTCTGAGCATAGTTTTGATGAGGGTGGACATTGTTATGTTGGCTAAGCTGGAACTCAGAGGACCTCCCATGGGACAACCAAACTTTTGTTTATAGAAAGAACCATTGTAAAGGAAGTAGTTCGAGTTGAAAATGAACTCTATTATTTGGATAAAATCGCCTTTATGGATTTCGGTATGAGGCATGATGAGTTCCCAGTTGTTATCTATTATATCAACAGTCAATTCTAGAGAAATGTTTGTAAAAAGTGATATGGCATCTAGGGATGCTATCTCATGGTCTGTTGGTAGTTTTTTATTATTAATCTTAGAAGAAAATTCTTTGGAGTTGGGTATTTGGAATTCATTATAGCCTTGAAAAGAAATATCCAGTATATTGGCAATAGACTTACATAAGTTTGATGTGGGTGACGAGATGGTGTTGATGATTGGTCTCATCGGAATGCCGTCCTTGTGTACTTTCGGGAGTCCATAAAGTCGTGGCGGTTGGGAGCCATAACATCTGAGTTTTTTGGATGTAGGCTCATCGATACAGTCTTTGTCTTTTAGATATTTAATCCACCTGTTGGTTTGGTTTTCTATTGTGTTGGTTGGGTTCTTGCTCAGTCTTTCATATATGTCAGTGTTGTTGACCAAGGTATCACATTTCGTATAATAGTCCTCTCTTTTCATTATCACAGTAACATTGCCCTTATCAGAGTTTAAAATCAAAACATCGTTGTTTTGTTTGAGGAAAGATCTCGTCTTATTGAAAAGAATGTTCATTTAATTATGATGGTGGTTTTATTGAACAAAAAATTGGTGACGATGTTTGTGGCTTGTGCTCTCACTATATCTTTCATTTCTTCGTTTACATTGCTCATGATGTACTCCACATCAGATAACAGTCTTTTGTATGAAATATGTTCAGCATTTGGTGGTATTGAAAATTTTGGTCCAAGCGACAACATTTTTGAAATGTCCTCAGGTATATGTACATCGGTCATATTCACTATCCAAGAAGGTTTGTTTTTAATTTTGTTCAGGTGTGAAGACATTAGGTCATTTGTCTTCTTGAGTTGTCTGAGTTTTATCTTGTGGAAACGTTTTTTATAAGAGCGTGACAGACAGTGATTAAACTCACGGTGAATGTGTTCAGGTAAGTGCTCGTGTGCCATATCGCAAGAGATTTTCATTTGTTTTTCAAGGCGTCTGATCTTAATCTCAGTTTGTTTGATTTCTAGTGATAAAATATTGGACCTCAACCGGTTGTTGAGTTTTTCGACTTCCTTTGCCGCGCTTACATTAATATCTAATAGGTTATATAAACATTTTGAACCTTCGGTAATATGCCTGGGTATGAATCCATTATTTTTGCAGTTTAGTAGGAAGACGCGTCTGTACCTGAAGCTCGCCAATTTGTTATTGCACATGGCCCATTTCTTAAGATGTTGGAGGGTGTCATATCCATAGGAAGTTGCAATATCTTGATAAAAACCCATTGTTCTGTATTTAATTGTGGTGTGTATACTAGTCGTTACAAGATATCAGAAAGGTTACAGGTGTTTCGACTATTTGGGCAGTTATTTAAAGTCAATTTGTATTAACAGCTCTATATTTCGTCTAAACTTTGAAGACTTCTTCAGGAGCATACTGTAAAAAACATCAATTGCAACATAACATTTTAAATAGATGTCAATGGACTCACAATACTAAGACGTAAATAGTGGCATAACATCAAGAAAAAAGCATCCTCGCACGGACCGATCAAATTTCACATATATATATATATATATATGAACAGTAATTTTACCTAGTTTTATAATATATTTGTTTTTAAACTCTAACCTAGACACCCAACTAATTTTAGGGTTTTGTGGATGAAAGAAGGGGCCAATTCAACTGTGTACTCCTTTTATTCTTCGTCGACGTTTCGGACCAATTTTGGACCTTCTTCGGGACTCTACAATTTTTGCACTGTATTACGATTAGTGAAATACATAAAAATTTTTTTGCTTACAAGACTCACCGAACAGTAGAGGTTTGTTATACAACTAAACTGCATCAAGAAAGTTCGTACAATACTCTCCGGACCATCGGGCTCATACCCGGGCTTAACGATCTTATACAAGAAAAACGCAAGCACATCAAAACCAAAATACAATTTAAAAATTCAATTTAAAAATCTTTGAAAAATTTTTCCCAGCTTGCGACACGCGGTGCATATACGAATAAGAGGATAAGATCACAGATCCTCAAAGGACAAATGACATATACAAAACATCAACACAAACAGACAACTGAACTTATTTTCTTCTATGAAATGTCTCAACAAAAAATGGTCTTAGTCGGGTGAACTGACTACTTCATCATTTCTAGTATTACAAGACATCAGGTAAGAATAGATATTACTTATATTTTCTACATCTTTTTGCGCGTATGTTCTGGGGAACATCGCGTTATAGTTTTGCCCAAATGTCTGTAACTTTCGAATTTTTTGAAAAAAATGGTCTCAAACGATTAAGTTCGACTCTCCAATGAAGAATTCGAGGTCAAATTTGATTCTGTCCGGCCGGCCGTCCGGCCGTCCGGCCGTTGCCACGATAACTTGAGAACGAAAAGAGCTAGCGACTTGAAATTTTCAGGGTAGGTGGCGCATCCCAATACGACGGACAAGTTCGTTAATGGGCATAATCGGCTCGGCGGTTTCCAAGTAATAATTTTGTTTTAAACCAATATGAATCCGATCGAATTGAAACTTGGTGAGTAGTTGTAGAATATGAACCTAAGCACGTTTGTGAAATTTTGTGCGAATCATATGGCTAGAAAATTTAAAAAAAATTATTAAAAAATATTTTTGTTGTCACGATAACTTGAGAACGGAATGAGATAGCGGCTTGAAATTTTCAGGTTAGGATGAACACCAGAACGCGACATTTCAGTTTGTTTATGAGCATAATCGGCCAAACGGTTTCAGAGTTATAGCCATCTGAAATTTTCTGAAATTTCATGTTTTTTGTTCCTCATTAACTCGAAAAGTACTGAACCGATTGAATTCAAACATGCTTATTAGTTGTAGAATGCCAACGCGGAAATGTTTGCAAAATTAGGTGAGGATAGCATTTGTAGAAAATTTTTAATAAATCATTGAAAATAAAAAAAAAAAAATTCCATATATCAGTAACTAATCGTTAGAAATTGATGAAATTTTGCAAGAGCCTTCATAAGCTAACTCTACCGCTAAGTTTCAAGTTTTAATACGATCGGTTTAATATTGTTGGAGATTGGAGCATTCTTGTGTGAATTCAGTAGATGGGTGAACGTTGCCTCGATAACTTTCGAACGAAAGGAGATAGGGACTTGCAATTTTCAGGGTAGGTTGCGTATCCGAAAGGGAGAGTTGAGTTCGTTTTTGGGCATAATCGGTCCAACTGTTTCCGAGTTATACCCACCTGGAATATTATTTTCTTGATAACTGAAAAAATGAATATTCGATCGAATTGAAGCTTGGTAACTAGCAGTAGAAAATCAACATAAAGACGTGTTCAAAATTTTGTAAGAACCGTACCACTAGAAAATTCGAAAAAAATGACGAAAAAAAAAATTTAATAACCGTACCCCTAGAAAATTTCAAAAAAAATCACGAAAAAAAAAATTGGTTCAAGCACTGACGTGAAGTCAGAAGCTTTTGCGCGTATGTTCTATTGTCCATTCTTCTGTATTAGACACCCTTAATCGAATTTACCATGGTAAATTATGTTGTCCATTCTCCTGTATTGGACACTCTTAATTCGAATTTACCATGGTAAATTCGAATTAAGTGTCCAATACGGGAGAATGGACAACATAATTTACCATGGTAAATTCGATTAAGGGTGTCCAATACAGAAGAATGGACAATAGAACATACGCGCAAAAGCTTCTGACTTCACGTCAGTGCTTGTTTTGAATTCATTACGTTTTGTGTTCTTTTGATATGGTACATTTCTAAAAACGACCTCTTGTATAAGTTCCTTTCCAGCTCCAAAATTGCCGCTGACTCGTAGTCCATCTCATGTTGGGTTCTTCTACAGTGTTCCGCCAAAGCACACTTCTTCTGTGGGTTCTTGATGTCGCTCTTGTGTTGAGCAATTCTCTTCTTTAGTTGTTGAGATGTTTGTCCTACATAATGCATGTCACACGATGAACAAGAAATCTTATACACTACGTCCTTAATCTTCATAGAGTCTATCTTATCTTTAACTCTAGAGAACAATCTTCTAATGCTGAACTGATGTTTTACAGCTATCTTAATATCTGGACATTTTAGTAAGTTTATCAACTTGCAGGTAACCTCACGTACCAATGGCAAGGATATATATATATATATATCGCGATGGCGTACCATCTGGCTTCCGTATAGATTTGTAGCGCTGTGACATCCAGCAGTATACACGCATGTGTATATAGAGCAACTTAATTGCATCGAGATCATGCTCAAAGTGGGTTCCTACCATTTGGCATCAATGGAATATAGATACATGCCTGGATACGGAATGATATTTACATTTTTTCTGAAGAAGTGTATGATGTTTATAATGGTTCATATGGTTCGCGTACGATATGGCTTCCGATAATTTATTCATCGGTTGGAGAGTAGACTGCCAGATGTTCCCTTATCTTAGATGTAACAGATAAGACAAATGAATTCGCCGTTTTTTCAAGCTCTCTGTTTTCAGGCGGAATTATATTTTTATGTATTGAAATATAGGACTAAACGTAACAGGTTTCTTGATTACTACGATTCAGATTCAGATTATTTTTTTAGAATAATTTCCTGGATTTTAGTAACTCCCAAAATTGAATTATTTATATTTTTGATTGAATTATTTCTTAAATACAATTCAGTAATTTTTTACGGTACTACGATTGTTTGATTTTGAATTATAGGTGGATTATTACATTTATCACTTTTGAATAATTTCACAAAGTGTCTCTAATTTCGTTGCTATTGCAACAACATATTTGAAACACAAAACTTCTACAGTCTTTCTTGTGGTTCGAACTGAAGGGCGTTCTCAAAAGTGTTTTCAGAGGGTACTTCGACTTATGATATAAATTGGTATTTTTCCTTCCGGCAATTTTCAAATTTTGGCCGAAAATAATCTATAACAAACAGTTCAGTCTTAATGCTGAACAATTATTGGTCAAATTCAATTCTGTCCGTCTGTCTGTTTGTGTTCTGCCGGCATTGAAAGTTGAATACGGAATATTTCGTCGAGTTCGTGAATGGTCTTGGAGGAATAACTTTTTATTTCGATAATTTTCCTGGAAGCTGTATGAAAATGCAAGACTAAAATAATGGAAAAGATTAAATCATCCAAAAATTTTATTGAATCGTAAAAAATGTCCCTCAGCTCTTTAAAACGATAAGTTTCGGTATGTGTTTTGAATGATTTGATTTGAATTAGAACTGGGTTGGTTGAGAATGTTGCAGAGGTTTCGGCTATATCTTGGGTGCTTTGTTTTTAAAATGCTGAAATTTCAAAAGAGCTCGGAGCAGGAAACAAAGTGAAAAAACTTTTGAAATTTGGTTCTTTATAATAACTCGAAAAATACAGCTTAAATCGAATCGAAACTTGGTGAATACCAACGGTATTTCCGAACTAAATAGTTCAAACATACCGACACGAAGACTTATGCAAAATTTTGTGAGAATTGTATGCCATTTTAAATTCAAAGTTATTTTTTCGAATATTTCCAAAACTACTGATTTGAATATATTGAAATATTTCGGATGAATTATTTTCAATAAACCGGACTTCTAGCTCAGTAGATAGAACGTGTGACTCGGAACCTAAGAGGGTCACTCTAGTCATAAAATCATAATCATGTCTATAGAAAGCGCGCCAAAGCAGATTGACTTCAGTATAAAAAAAAGTAATAGTGTTAACAAAACACTGAAGAGTAGCATATCTAATTTGGTGTGCCTGCTAATGAGATGATTATGATTATGCCTACAGTGCTTTCGAAAAGTTACGAATTAATTCAATATTTCTTGAACTGAGAGTTCTTCCAAAAAATCCACTGATAAGCGATTTTGTTAAAAATAAAGGCACTTTTTGACGATGACCCATATTTGTGAGTTAATCTTTAGTCGAGATATGACTTCATCAATTTTTTTTTTTAATTGGCAGCACTCAATTTAGACCATGCCAATTGAAAGAGCCTGTCATTTTGCGTTCACTTCGTCAAAAATATGATTATTAGCTTTATTTTACTAAATTTAATGGTAATGATTAAAGTAGATGTTGAAAGTGTGCACCGCTGGCTACCTGAGAGTAACCAAGGCTATTAATAAATTCTTGCTGAACATGGTCAATAAAATATAAAAAACAAGTACGATTTCAACTTTTAATCTGACAGTAATAAAAACCGTCCTCAGTCGCTAAGGCAACTACCAGACAACCATAATTTTTCACAATGTGTACGTAAAATGACAGGCAATTTCAGTTGGCAGAGTCGAAATTGGGTATTGATATTTAAAAAAATTGACGATGACGTCATATCTCCAATAATGATTACGTCGTAACTATGGGTCGTATGGAAGTGTCTGACGATTTTTCAGAAAATCTCTCAGTTTCAGCAATAATGAATTTATTCGTTACTTTTTGGAAGTTCTGTATGATTATGCTGACCCTCCTGAATCCCGAGTCGCATGATATCCACTGAACTTGAAGCACTCATCATTCAATTCAAATTGGTCATCGTGAATAAGCAAGCCAAAGAGAACTGACTTCACGTCAGTGCTTTTTTGTGTTTTTCCTGTTTTTGCGCATATGTTCTGAGGAACATCGCGTTATCATTTTGCCCAAATGTCTGTAACTTTCGAATTCTTTTTCGAAAATGGTCTCAAACGAGTTGGTTCGACTCCCCAATGAAGAATTCGAGGTCAAATTTGATTCTGTCCGGCCGTCCGGCCGTTGCCACGATAACTTGAGAACGGAAAGAGCTAGCGACTTTTCAGCGAAATTTTCAGGGTAGGTGGCGCATCCCAATACGACGGACAATTTGTTAATGGGCATAATCGGCCCAATGGTTTCCGAGTAGGTACCTAATAATTTTGTTTTCAACCAATATGTATCCGATCAAATTGAAACTTGGTGAGTAGTTGTAGAATATGAACCTGAGCACGTTTGTGAAATTTTGTGAGAATCGTATGGCTAGAAAATTATTAAAAAATTATAAAAAAATATTTTTCTTGTCACGATAACTCGAGAACGGATAGAGATAGCGGCTTGCAGTTTTCAGGATAGGTTGTGCATCCGAACGCGACATTTGAGTTCGTTTATAAGCAGAATCGGCCAAGCGATTTTAGAATTATAGCCATCTGAAATTTGGTTGTTTTTTCTCCTCTTTAACTTGAAAAATACTAAACCGATTGAATTGAAAAATGGTTATTAGTTGTAGAATGCCTACGCAAAAATTCTTGCAAAATTTCGTGAGGATAGTATTTGCAGAAAATTTTTGAGAAATCATTGAAAATAAAAAAAAAATTCTATATGTCGGTAACTATTCGTCTGAAATTGATGAAATTTTGCAAGAGCCTTCAGAACCTAACTGTACTGCCAAATTTTGAGTTTTAACACGATCGGTCAAATATTGTTGGAGATTCGAGCAGCCTTGTGTGAGTTCAGTAGATGGGTGACCGTTGCCTCGATAACTTTCGAACGAAAGGACATAGGGACTGTAATTTTCAGGGTAGGTTATGTATCCGAATTGAAGAGTTGAGGTCGTTTTTGCGCATAATCGGTTAAACGATTTCCGATTTATACCCACCTCTAATATTATTTCCTCGATTGAGTTATCGAGGAAGCAATATTACACGTGGGTGTAACTCGGAAACCGTTAAACCGATTATGCTCAAAAACGAACTAAACTCTCTCATTCGGATACGCAACATACCCTGAAAATTACAAGTCCCTATCTCCTTTCTCTCGAAAGTTATCGAGACAACGCTCACATAAAGATTCGATCGAATTGAAGCTTGCTAACTAGTTGTAGAAAATCAACATAAATACGTGAATTTACCATGGTAAATTCAAATTAGGAGTGTCCAATACAGGAGAATGGACAATAGAACATACGCGCAAAAGCTCCTGACTTCACGTCATTGTTTGAACCAATTTTTGCAGGATTCATTTCACCTACCTATTAGTCTTTATTTTTTGTTGGGTGTTAGGATCGGAGGTTTCATAGGAAGAGAACGTTGAGTGTGAGATTAGACCTTGACTTCGCCTATCGCATCTCCCCAACATCTTGAAAAGTGTAATTTGAATATTATTGGAGTTTAATTAATACTTACTAGAAGAGACCTAATTACTAGACTATTTCTATACCGGCTCAGGGCTCGACTTCAGGACTTCAAATTCGCGTCATATTACTTCATTAAATCAGTCAATAAGTCCTGTGAATAAATCTGAAAATTGTCTGAGAGCTCTCCGAATATACCATTATCCCATCATAAACGCTTCATGCAAACACCCTAGTATATTTAGCTATAGATTTCAGCAATATTTTGTTCCTTGTTTGGAAATATGTTCTGTATGGATAGTGACAAAATTGTTATACTCGGTTACAAATAACCGGCTGTCAGGGCGACGTTGGGATGGCACTGTTTCAGAAATATTTATATTAAGAATACTGTCGAAAATGGTCACGAACGATTAGGTTCGATTAACTGTTGAGGAATTCGGATCGAATTCAATTCTCTCTGGTTGACTGTTCGTTACCAGAATAACTTTCGCACGCAGACAAATAGCGACTAGCAATTTTCAGGATAGGTGATGCATCTGAATGCAATGCTTTAGTTTGTTAATGGGTATAAACGGTTTCGCAGTAATGACATTTGAAATTTTCCCAATATTTCAACAAATACCCGTACAAGTCCGATCGAATTGACAATTGGTCAATAGTCGTGTTCCACTATAATAATGGCTAAAAAAGCATTGACGTGCAGCAATCTGCTTTGGAGCGCATGCTAGACATGATAATGATTATACTGATCCTCCTATGACTTTCCAAAGGAGATCTCTCAGAAGCTCCTAGGGGTATGTGTGACGAAGGAGAGGCAGTTGTGTTCTTTGACAACTTTGCAACTCTATCCTCATGCCAGTTTAGACACAGCACTGTTAAGTTTTCATTGGACAGTAAATGGTATCCACTACCCTCTGAGTAGATTTCCGACCCGCTCTATCCACTGAGCTTGAAACACTCATCATTCAATTCAAATTTGCCATCGTGAACGAGCGCGCCAAAGAGCACTGACCTCATGTCAGTGAAAATATATTTTATGAAACCGATCAGTCTTTCTATGTAAATTTAGCATCAAATTGTAGAATAATGACCTTAATATGCATGCGAACTATTGTATTGATAAAGTTGCCAAAAAGTGTAAAAAATTTTTTTAAAAATTTCAAAATTTTGTTTCCATAATAACTCTCGAACAGAATGAGCTTGGCAGCTGAAATTTTCAGAGTAGATTTGGGAGATAGATATCTTGAAACGGCATTTTGAAAAAAATTGAATTTGAAATTTGTTATGTACAAATTTCAAATTCAAGATGCCGTTTCATCATAAAAATCCAATTATATAATTTTGAACTCTAGCAAGCTAATACTTTGGGGGCGTCCATAAATTACGTGAGGTGTTTTTTTAAATTTTCTGACCCTCCCTTCCCCTCTGGTGAGATGTCGTGAGATTTTATTCAACCCCCTCCCCCAGCCCCCAATCTCACGTGAGATTTTTCAAAATGTGGGTTTCTTACGTAAACGCGTTGGTTTGACAGTCAGTAGATGTATAACGTCAAAGTATGAATGAAACTATTTTCTTTCCAACGAATTAGTGAATGATCTTAATCGTATTGCGATATAAGCTTAAGATTAAATCTTAAGCATGTATAATCTGGATTAAATGGACCAAAATAGTATAAATTTTTTTTTTCAATCAGAAAAAAAAATTGCGCGATATTTGCCGAGACCCCCCTCTCTCCAACGTAAGATTAGATGAGATTTGACTCGAGTCCCTCCCCCCCTTAAACATCTCACGTAATGTATGGACGCCCCCGTTCGAAGAGATGATTTTTCGAAATTTCAATAATGAATCGTAGTTCTATGTTTTCACAGAATGCTGTACTTGATTATTCTAGCTATGAATTATAATATGATCTGTGTTCTTACATGTCATCTCATTTTCCTATGAGAGATAAATGTCAAATTTATTTCTGGTTCGTTATTCAGCTATCGTAGAATTATGAGGATGATATGATATCATACTTTTAAGGTGATAATATAATGCCCATGGATAATCCATATGATGATGGAAATACATTCTTTGGTAAGATACATAATTGAATTTTGTTCAGAATATCTCCAGTAAAAACAAAACTGCAATATTGTCTAATTAATATAGCATAATTTTCAGAGTAGATTTGAGGAACGAATGTCTCGGATAAGTTCGTTATTGGGAAGAATCGGTCAGTTTGAATTTAATTTCTTTCATGATGCAGTTCTATGGTAAGAATCCATTTATATCATTCCCAGAGACTAATAATTTCGTTGATATGATTTGTCAAAGTTTGAACAAGAGCGCCAAAGCTTCTGTCCATAGGGGTTGAACCAATTTTTTAATTTATTTCTCGATCGTTTCATGCTCTCACAGTAGACAATTCTCCTGTATAGGACACAAAATTCGAATTTACCATGGTAAATTCGAATTAAGAGTGTCCATTACACGCGAATGGACAATAGAACATACGCGCAAAAGCTCCTGACTTCACGTCAGTGCTTAAACAAAATTTTTTTTTCGTACGTGTACGGTTCTCACAAAATTTCACACACGTCTTTATGTCGATATTCTACAAATAGTTACCAAGCTTCAATTCAATCGAGTTTAATACTATTTTTGAGTTATCAAGGAAATAATAATCCAGGTGGGCATAACTCCGAAACCGATGGATCGAGAAAATAATATTCCAGATGGTTATAACTCCGAAACTGCTGGGCCGATTTATGCCCAAACAAGCCTGAAAATTTAAACTCCCTACCTCTTTTCGTTTGAAAGTTATCGAGGCAACGGTCACCCATTCAACTACTGAACTTATCCAAGGCTGCTCGGATTTTCAAAAATATACATTCGATCGTGTTCAAACTTGGAATTTAGTAGTAGAGTTACGTTTTGAAGGCTCTCGCAAAATTTCAGTGATGTCGGGCGAATCGTTTCTGATATATAGAATTTTTTTCAATGATCTACCTAGTCATAGTTCCACATTTTTCTGGTAGATCTACATTTTTACGGTAGATCTACATGTTTCCAGTAGATCTACATTTTTCCGGTAGATCTACATTTTTCCGGTAGATCTACATTTTTTCGGTGTATCTACATTTTTCCGGTAGATCTACATTTTTCCGGTAGATCTGCATTTTTCCAGTAGATCTACATTTTTTTGGTAGATCAATATAGTCGGTAGATAAATTGAATCGGTAGATCAATTGAACCCGTAGTTCAATGCCATCTAACGGGCCCTCTTGTGATTCTGAGAATCATTCACACACGAAAGTCCCATCGAAATATGTCAAGAGTTTTTGAGTTGCTGAAAACCGCATATAGCGCTTCCTACCGAATCGTATTGTGAACCTAAGGCCTTCTGAAACACAATCACAAAGATTCATCAAAATCGGTATAACTATTTTTGAGTTCCTGTAAACCGATTATAGTGCCACCTACCGCAGAATCTTGTGGATCTGGAACTTAGTCAGATACACACACAAAGTTTTATCGAAATCGGTCAAGTCGTTCTTGAGTTGTTATAAACCGAATGCAGCGCCACCTAACGGGTTTCTATTGTGACACTGAGAGCCACTCAAACACGTACACAATGTTTCATCAAAATCGGTCGAGGCATTTCTGAGTTTCTACAGGCCGATAGCAGCGCCACCTACCGGGGTATATTGTGGACCTGACACATACTCAGATACACACACAAAATTTCATCGAAATCGGTTCAGCCGTTCTTGAGTTTCTTTAAACCGAATACAGCGACACCTACCGGTTACCTATTATTACCCTGAGACACACTCAAACACGCACACAATGTTCTATCAAAATCGGTCGAGCCATTTCTGAGTTCCTATAGATAGAGCATTATCAGCGCCACCTCTACCGGATGCTATTGTGAAGCAAGGACACGCCGACACACACACACACAAAGTTTCATCAAAATCAGTCAAGTCGTTTCGGAGTTGACATTTTTTTTAAAAACACCCCGTATAGCAGCGGTTATCTTTTTCGTAGTGGTTTTACAGTGTTGAGAATTCTCTTTACGATACATCTCTAGGGGTGACATTTTACTTGAAACACCCTGTATAGTTAATTTTCTGTTTAATATTTGAATATTTTGAGTAATTTTAATGCAAAAATTCGTCCGATCGAACGGATATTCATTATAGATTTCGTAACTTAACGAAAAGATCCAAAACCCAAGATACGTTCACTGGAGTACGCTCCTTCAAGTTTTTCATTGGGTAAAAATGAAAAAAACTAAGAAAAAGCGATCTCGGACGCTCGGAGATTCGATCCCGCCGCTCCGCGAGGTTTGGGAGGTATACATCCAGATTCCAATGCCTTAGTCCGCTCGGCCATGCCAGCTTCGTGGATCCCTTCCGATTTTCTGGCATATAAAGATTTTATAGTACTGGGATGATTTCCGTCTTTTGATTTTCACAATATCGTCAATCCTGTCAAGCGATCGATCGAAATCGGTTACTCGTTCATATTTCTCACGGTTTTCCTAGTCGATTCCAAGATTTTCGAGTGATTCCGTTCGAAATTCAAATTCGATTTGACATTTATCGTGGCTCGTTCGGACCGAAAAAGTCGACTTTGAAGGAGCCGCGTTAAAATTCGCCACAGAAATACGTGAAACGTCAGAATTTTGTCAATTTTCGCGAAAAGTCACATTTTCCTATCGTTCTTCCGGGAAAACGAAAGAGAGAATCGAAAAAAGGACCGTGTTACGGACTAATTTCGAATCTCGTCTTCGCGTTCCCGCAAATACCTTCGTTCCGAACGCCACCGTTTCTCCGGATGCCTCCACACAATTTTGCACCTTTTGCCAAAATCGGCGTTTTTGCGATTTTTTTTAAAATACACCCCCGTCTTTTCGCTCCAAAAACGTGAAACCCTACGAAACTTCCGTATTTTTCCTCGATAAAACCCCTGGAAATTTCCCCCTAACCCCCCTCCTAACATCCAAAAAAACGTCACGTTTATAGTAACATTTTCAAAAAAAATTTTTTGTTCCTTTTCTATGAAACTCATCTTCATTTTAGTATTGGGACTAGTGGCCAGCAGTCCATATTTTGGGATTCAGATGAGCCAGCAGATCTACCTAGCCATAGATCCACATTTTTCTGGTAGATCTACATTTTTCGGGTAGATCTACATTTTTTAGTAGATCAATATTATCGGTAGATCAATTGAACCTGTAGTTCACACACACGAAAGTCCCATAGTAATATGTCGAAGCATTTTTGAGTTCATATAAACCGAATATAGCAACACCTACCGGTTTTCTATGGTAACCTCGAACCCACTTAAACAATAATAATAATTAAGATTCAGACCACAAAAAGTAACTTAAAAGTAAAGTTTCATCAAAATCGGTCGGGCCATTTGTGAGTTAGCCATTCCTACGATAGCAATGCCATCTACCGGGGTATATTGTAGACCTGACACATACCCAGATACAGACACAAAGTTCAATTGAAATAGGTCCATCCGTTCATCCTATAAACCGGATACAGTGCCAGCTTCCGGTTTCCTATTGTGACTCTAAGACCCACTCAAACACGCAAACAACGTTTTATCTTGGGGCGCCCCCTACCGGATGCTATTGTGAACCAGAAAAACACCGAAACACAAACACAAAGTTTCATCAAATTTGGCCCAGTCGTTTTTGAGTTCCTATAGATCGGTTGTAGCACCACCTACCGGGACCAATTGAGAACCGCCGCAACACACGCACACGAAGTTTCATCAGAATCGGTCAAGCCCTTTTTGAATTGTAATTTTTCGAAAAATGCTCTGTATAACAGTGGTTTTCCTCTTGCAAAGGTTTTACAAAGTTTATAATTGGCCTCTTGATAGATATCTCGAGATGACATTTCACTAAAAACACCCTGTATAGGGGTTTTTCTTCGACAATTAATTTTGTTGAAATATTTACATTCACTGTTGGGGCGAAAATTAACAGTGCTGTGCTAAATATGGCATTAGTTCATAGTTATAAACCAATTACTTAGCAGATCCAGCTATTAAATCCATATAACTAACTTAATCACATCTAAACTACCCACTCGATGAATCAACAGTTCAAATATGTTCATGGAATGGAATATTATATATTCACTGTTGGATCAAAACTGAACAGATATGACATAGGAGGCCACCATTCACTTTTAGGTCAAAAATTAACAGTGCTGTGCCTAAGGTGGCGTAAGGATACAGTAACAAAGCCTACACAGAACACAATCTCCTTATTTGCTCAAGCTCTTCGAGAGCTTATGAGGGGTCTCCTTAGGGAAAACTTAGGAGGATCAGTATAATAATATATAATAGATGGTCCGAGTGACCGAGCACATAAAAATGGGAAAATAATCTTACCTAATGTAATTTATATCATCAATTCTTATGATAATTAATGATAGGATAGATTTTGGATTGTGTGGGATGAGTAGAAAAATGAATAACCATCCTGTATATAATATATTGTTTCAACTTCATGATTTTTACACTTTGGTGTTGTTCTTGGTATATCATATCAAATTATTCTCCATTCTAGAAAGATGTGTTGTCCAATTCCCGCTCTGAAACAATAATAAACTGTTAAAATTCGATTACTTACAACAAATAGGTACTGTTAATCAAAAATTGTCAATAAATTTTCCAAATCGTGATGAGAAGAGCACTATTACAATGGAATAAACAGCTATCGGGTAAAAGATGAAAATCATATTAACAACCATCCAGTCAAGTGTAGGTATACATTCAAGAACCGAACCAAACTTAATAGTTTTAAAGTTACTTTACCTAAAAATATCATTATTTATTATTATTAAATACCCTTCGTTTACAACAAAGGTAAGGATAAACTTATCCCGCGTGTGGTACGCATGCGACTCATTATGACGTCCAGACTCTTGAATTTCCATTAAAACATATGACTTAGACAGAGGTTATTATTATATGAATTGTGTTGGGCAGACGAAAACCGCCACTCCACTGAGACCAATTGTTCTATTGTGGCGCACCTATAATCTATAATTCACCCACAAGCTCAAGCCTCTCGATAAGGAATATGAGTTTGGTGGATGAGAAATTGTCCAGTTTCCTCAGTCTCAGTTTGTGGACTATTAGTTCCTCAAAACTGATCCTGTCCCCAGCAGGGCGGTCACACATGGTGTGTTCGATAGACTCATGGTCCTCCAGGCATAGTCTGCACTCAGAGTCCTCAATCAAACCCAACGTAATTAGGTTTTTCCTGAGGCCACAGTGGTCCGTGTATATGGCTGTTAGGATTTTCAGGTATACCATAGAGAATCTGAGCCATTGTCTGGCTCTTTCAGCTGATGGGCCAGTAATAGTTGAGCCAGCATGTCTGTGTCCAGATTTCCTAGTACTTTTGGCACAACCATCTGTTGTTCTCTCCCCGCTGCCTGAGAAAGATACCACAGGCCGGTTCAGGTCTAATGAGCCCCATGGCAGAAGGAGGTTACACGGTCAATCTGGAATCGGTTCAGTCTGACATCCATTTATAATTGATGGCAGAGAAACGAGAAACTGATTGTATTTCAAGCAGCAAGTTTATGGAATTCGAAGAATCCAATGCATTTTCATTGAGAAGCGACCGTGTAATGTGTTTCCTCAGTCCATTAATCTGGAATCAGTATCATCGTAATCAAGATGAGAGACTGAACTGATGCCAAATTTGTAGACAATTAAACTCAGGAAGAAGGTATATTATAGTCGAATTTAAGTGAATACCCAGAACCGATCAGTTATGTTTGGTAGGGGAACCACTGTGTTTTGGTTATTCGCTTAAATTCCACCTATGTTTGAAAAATACTTACGTATGGAAATATATAATGTAAATTAATGAAAGTATTCAATATATATATCAGTATGAACCACTTCCCAGATGTATGTATAGCCTTTAATACACAGGATAATTGGTGTTTACCTTAATCATTATCACAGATCCTCGGAAATTGATAAAAAATACTGCAAAAAGAATAATTTGTTATCGATATAAAATCCTTATTGATTCATGTTCCTACAGAATTGCAGGAAGCAAGAATCGTTCAAAAAAACCACGATATTTACAGGTTTAAACGACCAATGGAAAAGGTCAAGTTCGAACAAAATCTTTGGAAAGTGAAAATATCCAGATATAAGCATGAATACTTACTTTCTATCGTGATATATCCAGGAAAACTTCAAAATTGTGGTACTATTTATGTTCATACACTGGGAGATCATCTGACCTGAAAATCGTCGAATTCTTTATAAATTTAAGTAAAGTAGTAATTACCTTATAGTACTTACTTATAGAGTAATATTCAACGTACTTTATAACAGATTATCGTTGATTTCTGGAAAACCCATCCGCTTAGTCCATTTTGAGGTTATTCATTTCTACCGGCGAATACGTACCGATCGTGGTAAATATGAATTTCCGTGGAAGGTATCAAATCGAATCCAAGGGTTTTTATCGATTCTGAATAATTCTCGGTACATTTCCGATCCATAATCGATCGATTTTCGTTAATTCCTCTTCAAAATTTACGCCGCCGTTCTGATTGACATTACTGAACTGAACTTGGAATGCTTCTAGCGTTCTAGCTGATTCTTTTCAAGAAATTAGAGATGTGCGTTTGCGATTTCATCCTTTATTTCACTTCGAGCTTCTCGTGAGTTTTCGCCGCACTGGATCTTCATTCAAGATTCAGAGGATCGTTCGATATCGGCCTCGCTCGGGTCGTTTTATTTCTATAGTCCCATAAAATCGGTCGATTTTCTCCATTTTGGTGATCTTCAAACGCTCGTAGAAAATAAACGGAAAGGAATAGGAAAAAAGTGGCGCGATAAGTTTATCCGTATATACACGGTCTTTCACGAGGAACCTCACCCATATTTATACGGGAAACTAATGAACGTATTTTCATGAAATTCAGCACTTATAAGTATTTCACGACGCTGATGGAATCTAAAATATTTACAAGGCATGAGCACCTCCGGTTTTTCCGGAAATGACGTCAACTTCCGTTTTTCAAATTAGAACACCATTTTTTTATTGCAGAAATAGATTCCTTAGAAAATTTCAAGTTATTTTGATGTAACATTTTTCAGTTTAGGTTGGAAAATTCTCTCTGAGCAGGAAAATTCGAAAAAAAAAATCGAAAATAGAGCTCCGCTGAAACAAGAATAACTTCGGGGATTTTGGGTGGAAAATTTTCATTTTTGGGATTTTTCAAGATGTAAGATTGATGTATCCACTTTAGTAATCGAAATCGCGATTCATGATACATGGGGTGAAAAAATCGCTTTCAAAGTTAGGGATGACAAAATCGTGAAAAATCAATTTTTTCAAATTAGAACCCCATTTTTTTATGGCAGATATTGAATCAACGTTAAAAAATAATGTGAGTGTATGCATCACACCCTTGCCCTAAAATGGATATTTTCTGAGTTATTCACAAAAAACTGTTTTTCGTCTTGAATTTTCAGCTATTTCTTTTCCCTTCACGCCAAAAAAATTGAAATTTTCAGGAACTGTTATTTGAACCATGCTCTAGAATTTTCACCCCTTCTTGAAACCGACTTCAAGTTACTATTAGGAGAACCATGGCAAACTCTCGCAGTTATAACTAGAGAAGATGCTCAAAGTTTTGACCGTTAATTTCTAGACATTTTTTTATACGTCTCAGGAATGCTTCGTGCTTTGCTCTTCTTATTTTATTGGGAGGAAGAGATCTGCAAAAGTGTTTAAAAACCAAATTGAGTTTCAAAACTATGAATCTAAAAATCTAAACAAACCTGAACGCATTTCTGACTCGTTTTATGCAGTCCTCTTTATCAGTCAGGGGAGTTGAGTAGACAATATTTCTTATCCTACCCCAAACATAATAGTCTAAAGGAGTTAAATCGGGAGAACGTGGTGGCCAAAGATGTGGACCATTGTTCGCCAACCATCGATCTTCAAATAGCCTGTAGAGGATATTTGACACATTGAGTGAATTGTGTGGAGGCGCGCCATCTTGTTGATACCATAAGTCATTATGGTTCTGTATTAGCGGCTCAATTATTTGAGTCAATATGTCAGAATATCTATCTCCTACGGGAGAACATTCTTTAAATAATGCAAACATGTGTAGTGTTCTATCTTACCAGTTAAAGTCCCATCATAAATGTGAACATCGAGAATTGCATTATTTTTGATGGCGCAAAAAACATTGAAACTCCAGGTCTCTTGAAAGTTCCATTGTCTGAAGTGGTGGTTGTTCTCTTCATCCCAATAATGACTGTTATGCCTATTGAAAGAACCATTCTGTGTGAATTGAGATTCATCTGTCTAAATTATACAGTCCAAAAAGTTTTCATTCTCTTGAAATCGAATCATCATAGCTTCGCAAAACTCTGTTCTCCTGACGAAATCAGTTTCCTTCAAATGCTGTACCCTATTGAATTTATATGGGTGCATTTTATGTTTTTTTAATATTCTCCAAACACTCGATTGAGATAATCCCAGATCAATCTCGGCATCTTTGAGAGAATTTTGAGGATTCACACGAAAATATGCAAGAACTGTAATTTCGTTGTTCTCATCTTCTTCTACACTTTTTTCTCTGTGTATAGTTTTCTTAACGAAAGATCCGACATTTCTCAAGTGTTTCATGGTTCTGTTAATGGTATCTCTCGTTGGTCTGGGTCGGTCAGGAAACCTCTCAATGAACAGTCGAATCGTTCTATCTACAACTTCATTACATTCTCCATGAAGTAGAATGAGATTTAAATAATCTTCAATGGTAAAATTAGGCATAGTGATCGATTTTATAACTTAATACGAATTATCACCAAATTAATAGTAAACACAAAATGCAACTGAATAAAGAGGAATTTGGCAGATGTAATTAATGATATCTATCATTAAAAAAAAAGAATGTAAAACATGGTAAGTTTTTGCATATGGTTCATAAGGAATTATTCATTTATCACTGGAGAGAAAACCGATGGCCGATTAGTTGAAACCAGACACCGCGCGTCTTTACACATCTATCCCTAAGTAATCGGTTGCCATGACTCAATTTCAATTAGTATATATGGAATAAAGAGGTTTCCGATACAAATTCGAATCAAAATTCGCCATCTATTTAGGAACAACCTGTAACTTTTTTCTCTTGCATATTAGGGTAGTAAAATCTAAAACATGGTTTAAGTAACAGTTCCTGAAAATTTCATCTTTTTGGCGTGAAGGGAAAAGAAATAGCTGAAAATTCAAGACGAAAAACAGTTTTTTGTGAATAACTCAGAAAATATCCATTTTAGGGCAAGGGTGTGATGCATACACTCACATTATTTTTTAACGTAGATTCAATATCTGCCATAAAAAAATGGGGTTCTAATTTGAAAAAATTGATTTTTCACGATTTTGTCATTCCTAACTTTGAAAGCGATTTTTTCACCCCTTGTATCATGAATCGCGATTTCGATTTTTATAGTGGATACATCAATCTTACATCTTGAAAAATCCCAAAAATGAAAATTTTCCATCCAAAAACCTCGAAGTTATTCTTGTTTCAGCGGAGCTCTATTTTCGATTTTTTTTTCGAATTTTCCCGCTCAGAGAGAATTTTCCAACCAAAACTGAAAAATGTTACATCAAAATAACTTGAAATTTTCTAAGGAATCTATTTCTGCAATGAAAAAATGGTGTTCTAATTTGTAAAACGGAAGTTGACGTCATTTCCGGAAAAACCGGAGGTGCTCATGCCTTGAAAATATTTTAGATTTCATCAGCATCGTGAAGTACTTATAAGTGCTGAATTTCATGAAAATACGTTCAGTAGTTTCCCGTATAAATATGGGTGAGGTTCCTCGTGAAAGACCCTGTATTTCGTCTTTCGATTCGTACAATCAAAAGTCGGCCCGCGTCCCGAACTAAAAAGCCTTAGGGATTCGAGCGACCCCGCTTTCGCTGATTTCCCCGATTTAGCGACTTTTCGGGAATTTTTTTAAAATACTGGCGACGTTCCTATGTCGAAGAAAATCGCCTTCGGCGATACGTCCGTCCTCGCCCTTTCCGTCGCTATATTCCCCGCTTACCGGGCTCGCGGCTTCGCCGCTCGCGAAAATTCCTCCCGCGATACCACGATGAAAAAAGTTTTAAAAAGTGTAGTTCGGTGGTTCCGATCTTTTCAGATTGTAATATAGCGTCGTCGACCAGAGCCTACAGCCACAACTCCCCCAACTGGGCCAATTTGCCTATCAGAGAATTAGGTATCTCTCCCCACGATTCCAAGATTTTTGACCAATTCCGTTGGGAACTCGAATTCTATTTGACAATTCGACCCTCATTCGGACTGAAAACCTTGACATTGAAGGAATCGCGCAAATATTTCGCACAGAAATACGATACGATTTCTACAACGATATCATTCGAAAATACTCACGTTTCGTTAAAGATTCCAAAATTCGACAAAAGATTAAATTCAGTCGATATCCCATCCATACTTCATACACCAGTCAACAACTATAAATGTTTCCTTAGGATACGTTCGATTGAATTTCGAATTCGTATATAAATGCCTGCAAGTGAAAATCGGTAATATCTTCGAAAGTATAGATCGATAATTACCTTATTTTACGTTCTACACTTCAGGCCCGTTTCATCAAAAATCTTTCCTCGAAGATGGGTGCCTACCAGTCAATTCAATTTAGAATTTGAAAGAACACATTATTTCTCAAATATCACAAATTGTGCCATGCGATCGCTCGAAATCGGCGACTCTGTCATATTTCTTCTTATTTCTAGCAATGTATCTTCACGATTCAAGATTTTCGACAAATTCCGTTCGAAATTCTAATTCTATTTTACATTTATCGCAACTCATTCGCGATAAATTCAAACTGACAGAAGTTTCTTTCATCTGTGATCGAAGTAAATCATCCACGTTTTATCTTCTATAGCAGGCCCCGAAATCAGTCGAGCGAAGCCGAACCGGTCTAAATGTCACATTTCACCGAAGTTTTCAAAATATGTCAAAGTTTGCGATCTTTTTACGGAAAAAGAGAAGGTTTTATCAAAAATCGGGCTCCGTTACCAACTACCTAAGAATCTTTTCTTCCGGCCCCAGACGAAATACCTTTCCGAGCGTCGCCTCCTCGCCGGATTTCTATCGTTACCGATTTGCACCTTTAGACGAAAAGGGCGTTTTCAACCGATTTCACGATTTTTTTTTAAATACTCCCCACGTTTTCTCTCGACAGAGACGGATACCTGGAGAAAATTTCGTCTTTTCTCGTCCCCTTTTCCACCTCGAATCCCTCCTCGCCCCTCGAATAACCGACGGAAAAATCGAAAATATCGACCTCCTAGAGATAAAAATCATTTTTGACATCTCTCTGTGATCTCACACACACAAAGTTCCATCACAACCGTTCATGCCATTTCGGTGTTGACATTTTTCGAAAAATACCCCTCAAGATTCCCGCCAAATCCCCCTCCTAACATAAAAAAAACACACGTTTATAAAGACATTTTCAAAATGTTTCCCTTAATCCTCTTCGATGACTCCAATTCTTCACGTGAGTATTATGTATTATTGAAACAGCAGATCTACCTAGCTATAGATCAATATTTTTGCAGTGTAGACTATAGATCAATCGAAAAAAAATGAAAAATAAGTTATGTCCGTGCCGGGACTCGACCCCTGGTTTTTGACTTCGAAAGCTGGCCTCTTGACCTATACGCCAGCTGGGCTATACGCGAAATTTCGAACTTCACGGATAAAGAGTATCAACCTCAGAAAGATTTTGGTATTTTTCACCTTTCTGAAGAATATCGCCATATAGCATATAATATTATATAAATCGGTGATATCGTCGAAAATATAGATCGATAATTACCTCATTTTACGTTCTTCACTTCTTCCAGCCCGTTTTATCAAAAATCTTCCCTTGAGGAAAGTCATTTCAACTTAGGATTTGTTAGAACTCATTATGTCTCGAATATCACCATTTCGGTCATGCGATCACTCGAAATCGGCAATTCGTTCATATTTCTTCTTATTTCTAGACATTTATCTTCACGAATCCAAGATTTTCGACCAATTCCGTTCGAAATTCTGTGGTCGAAATAAATCATTCACGTTCTGCCTTCTAGAGGACCCGAAGTCAGTCAAGCGAAGCCGAACCGGTCTGAATGTCACATTTCACCGAGGTTTTCAAAATATGTCAAAGTTTGCGATCTTTTTACGGAAAAAGAGTAGGTTTTATCAAAAATCGGGCTCCGTTACAAACTACCTACGAATCTCGTCTTTCGGTCCCCGACGAAATACCTTTCCGAGCGTCGCATCCTCGGCAGATTTCTATCGTTACCGATTTGCACCTTTAGACGAAAAGGGCGTTTTCACCCGATTTCACGATTTTTTTTTAAATACTCCCCGCGTTTTCTCTCGTCAAAGACGGATACCCGGAGAAAATTCCGTCTTTTCTCATTCCCGTTTCCACCTCGAATCCCCCCTCGCCCCTTGAATAACCGCCGAAAATATCGACCTCCTCGAGGAAAAAATCTTTTTTGACATCTCTCTGTGATCCCGAGATATTGGCGTTAGTAGAATAAACTAGTGGCCAGCAGTCCATATTTTGGGATTCAGATGAGCCAGCAGATCTACCTAGCCATAGTTCTACATTTTTCCGGTAGATCTACATTTTTCGCGAGCGGCGAAGCCGCGAGCCCGGTAAGCGGGGAATATAGCGACGGAAAGGGCGAGGACATACGTATCGCCGAAGGCGATTTTCCTCGAGATAGGAACGTCGCCAGTATTCTAAAAAAAATCCCGAAAAGTCGCTAAATCGGGGAAATCGGCGAAAGCGGGGTCGCTCGAATCCCTAAGGCTTTTTCGTTTGGGACGCGGGCCGACTTTTGATTGTACGAATCGAAAGACGAAATATATACGGATAAAGGTATCGCGCCACTTTTTTCCTATTCCTTTCCGTTTATTTTCTAAGAGCGTTTGAAGATCGCCAAAATGGAGAAAATCGACCGATTTTATGGGACAATAGAAAAAAATGTGACATTTAGACCGGTTCGGCTTCGCTCGACTGACTTCGGGGCCTGCTATAGAAGATAAAACGTGGATGATTTACTTCGATCACAGATGAAAGAATCTTCTGTCAGTTTGAATTTATCGCGAATGAGTTGCGATAAATGTCAAATAGAATTAGAATTTCGAACGGAATTTGTCGAAAATCTTGAATCGTGAAGATACATTTCTAGAAATAAGAAGAAATATGATAGAGTCGCCGATTTCGAGCGATCGCATGGCACAATTTGTGATATTTGAGAAATAATGTGTTCTTTCAAATTCTAAATTGAATTGACTGGTAGGCACCCATCTTCGAGGAAAGATTTTTGATGAAACGGGCCTGAAGTGTAGAACGTAAAATAAGGTAATTATCGATCTATACTTTCGAAGATATTACCGATTTTGACTTGCAGGCATTTATATACGAATTCGAAATTCAATCGAACGTATCCTAAGGAAACATTTATAGTTGTTGACTGGTGTATGAAGTATGGATGGGATATCGACTGAATTTAATCTTTTGTCGAATTTTGGAATCTTTAACGAAACGTGAGTATTTTCGAATGATATCGTTGTAGAAATCGTATCGTATTTCTGTGCGAAATCTTTTCGCGATTCCTTCAATGTCAAGGTTTTCAGTCCGAATGAGGGTCGAATTGTCAAATAGAATTCGAGTTCCCAACGGAATTGGTCAAAAATCTTGGAATCGTGGGGAGAGATACCTAATTCTCTGATAGGCAAATTGGCCCAGTTGGGGGAGTTGTGGCTGTAGGCTCTGGTCTACGACGCTATATTACTATCTGAAAAGATCGGAACCACCGAACTACACTTTTTAAAACTTTTTTCGTCGTGGTATCGCGGGAGGAATTTTCGCGAGCGGCGAAGCCGCGAGCCCGGTAAGCGGGGAATATAGCGACGGAAAGGGCGGGGACGGACGTATCGCCGAAGGCGATTTTCTTCGAGATAGGAACGTCGCCAGTATTTTAAAAAAATTCCCGAAAAGTCGCTAAATCGGGGAAATCAGCGAAAGCGGGGTCGCTCGAATCCCTATGTCTTTTTAGTTCGGAACGCGGGCCGACTTTTGATTGTACGAATCGAAAGACGAAATATATACGGATAAACTTATCGCGCCACTTTTTTCCTATTCCTTTCCGTTTATTTTTTACGAGCGTTTGAAGATCACCAAAATGTAGAAAATCGACCGATTTTATGCGACTATAGAAATAAAACAACCCGAGCGAGGCCGATATCGAACGATCCTCTGAATCTTGAATAAAGATCCAGTGCGGCGAAAACTCACGACAGGCTCGAAGTGATGAAATCGCAAACGCACATCTCTAATTTTTTGAAAAGAATAAGCTAGAACGCTAGAAGCATTCCAAGGTCAGTTCAGTAATGTCAATCAGAACGGCGGCGTAAATTTTGAAGAGGAATTAACGAAAATCGATCGATTATGGATCGGAAATGTACCGAGAATTATTCAGAATCGATAAAAACCCTTGGATTCGATTTGATACTTTCCACGGAAATTCATATTTACCACGATCGGTACGTATTCGCCGGTAGAAATGAATAACCTCAAAATGGACTAAGGGGATGGGTTTTCCTGAAATCAACGATAATCTGTTATAAAGTAGATTGAATATCACTCTATAAGTAAGTACTATAAGGTAATTACTACTTTACTTAAATTTATGAAGAATTCGACGATTTTCAGATCAGATGATCTCCCAGTGTATGAACATAAATAGTACCACAATTTTGAAGTTTTCCTGGATATATCACGATAGAAAGTAAGTATTCATGCTTATATCTGGATATTTTCACTTTCCAAAGATTTTGTTCGAACTTGACCTTTTCCATTGGTCGTTTAAACCTGTAAATATCGTGGTTTTTGGCGCTCTATTTCCTCGGAACTGAGTGCTTATCAATTTGCCCAAATGTCTGTAATTTTCGAATTTTTCGATGAAAATGGTCTTAAACGATTTGGTTCGACTCACTGATCAAGAATTCGTGGTCGAAATTCATTCTGTCCGTGCGGCCGTAGGCACGATTACTCTCGAACGGAATGAGCTAGACATTTGAAATTTTCAGAGTAGGTTTGGGGGATAAATATCTCGGCTAAGTTCGTTATTCGGCAAAATCTGACAGATGGTTTCGGAGTAACAAAAAAAAATTTTTTTTTTTACAGAACAAATTCCAAATAAAATTTTTTTTCAATAAGCAGTTTTACCATAAGAATCCATTCATATCATTTTAAACTCTAACAAGCTAATACTTTCGGAGATATGATTTTTCAAAATTTCAATGATAGAATTATTCTGTGGCTATTCTATGAATTGTTATAATGTCAACTTTGACGTTGTCTCATTGTCATTCATTCCAGTAATGGTATCAATATGAGAATCATAATATGAGGAGCAACTTATCAAAACGCATTAAGTCCAAAAGCCATTTTATTGGGAATCAACGAAAAACGAATTTTTCTTCCTCCCTGGCTTATAATTTGAGTATGTCGAGTTTGTTTGATAGAAATTTACATCTTAAGGTAATAACTAAACTCATTCAAATCAATATTGATCAGATATACACAGAAAATGTAAAAAACGTTTGGACTTAATGCGTTTTGATTCATCTCATTGTATATAATGCGTTTTGATGTGGTTGAAATTGAAAATAATGCTGTTTGTTGCGATTTTTCATACATTTAGAGAAAACAGTCTGCACAGTAAGTGTTGGCCTGTAACCTAATTAACATGAGCAAATCGATAAAACTTGTTTTTGGTTATATTTTATTTCTTTTAAAAATGCAAACGTAAACATAATTGATTGCGATGCGGCTTACATACTTTGGATTTGAATTACAGAGGGACATAATGCCATTTGGAAGATTTTGTTTACATAGGGCTATAGAGCAACAGAAAACATTTCTGAATCCGCTTCAAACTCAATTTCGCCCAAATTGGACATAATGCGTTTTGAAAAGTTACTCCTCATATAGGGTAATTCCCACCAAATGTTCCCCTTTCGCATTTTAGTTTGAAAAAAAATAAATTAACAATAATCGAATTTATTTTTAGATATCCTAAACCAGAAATTAATTCTTATTAATCTTATGCCTAAGGTTACACACTTTCGTTGGTATTTTGTGAAATAATGAGATTTTCATGAAACCGGCATTCACGGATGTTAAATTTTAAATGAAAAAAAAAAATTCATATATCCTTAATATAAAAAAAAATTGTTTCAAGCACTGTGAAGTCAGGAGCTTTTGCGCGTATGTTCTATTGTCCATTCTCCTGTATTGGACACTTTTAATCGAATTTACCATGGTGAATTCTATTGTCTATTCTCCTGTATTGGAGAGCCTTAATCGAATTCACCATGGTAAATTCGATTAAGAGTGTCTCATACAGGAGAACAGACAATAGAATTCACCATGGTAAATTCGATTAAGAGAGTGTCCAATACAGGAGAACGAACAATGGAATTCACCATGGTGAATTCGATTAAGAGTGTCCAATACAGGAGGATGGACAATAGAACATACGCGCAAAAGCTCCTGACTTCACGTCAGTGCTTGAACCAATTTTTCTCTTTCGGACATATCCAGAATATTTATTATTTTTATAATAGCCCTCGTTCTTTACGTTTTTCTTCTTCGTATAATTCAGGATCATTTTTTCGGGCTTCATGAAGTGTTCTCATAGATTTTCGTTGTTTTTTCTTCTGTTCTTCATGAGATGCAGTAACTTTTTTCTTATTTTTTTTTTAATAAAGTTAGAATTCATGTTCTGAAAGGAGGAACAGAATATTATTATCACATCCGTGAGGAGTACCTCACCTCCGTGAATTACTATATTCACGGAGGTGAGAAATTTTACTTTTTTATAGAATATCTCATTTAAAGAAAAAGGCTTCAAAACAATATTTTAACTCATTAAAGAACTTTCGTAATTAAGTATATTCAGATAACAAATAATTGAATAAAATAATCTCCTACCTTACAATTCATCTTCACGGAGGTGAGAATCCCAAATTTCCCATACACGTCTTTATCACTTGGGTAAGAATTTAACCAATAAGTTACACTTTGAAGTTCAAATCTCAAGTGGTCAGTATTACCTGCACATCAACCAATATTCCAGGCGGTCCACGATGACGATACCGTCATCTTGCGATTAAAGAGTCAAATTACAATGTCGCTTCACGGAGGTGATAGATAATGCAGGAACATCGACTAATGTAAGTATAACTCGAACACCGATAATTTTTTTCTTGAGATTATATCATGTCAACATTAATTAGTTGATTGTGGATAATGAACTAGAAATACGCTGTGCCAGAATTCCATTAAAGCTATAATTTTAAGTTTAGGACAATGCGATAACTAAGAGGAACAGTCACGGAGGTGAGGTTTTCAATTCTTTTGGAAAGAAAACTAGCGTTGAAAATAAAAATTTTTGAAATTTTGCAATTCTTTATTCTTTATAGTGATTGTTACATTTCAAAAGGATATAATATAGAGAATTAAACGATTAAACCAGTTTTATGTAGCAGAAAACTGTCATGAACACCAAAGTGGAACATTTCGTGAGAACTACCCTATAATATCATACTTTTTGTTGGTTGATATTTTCATGCCGATGGTCAATCCATATGATGATGGGAATGGTAATGGTAAGTTAATAACATTGTCATTCATTCCAGCAATCGTATAGATATGAGAATTATAATATAATATCATACTTTTTGTTGGTTGATATTTTCATGTCGATGGTCAATCCATATGATGATGGGAATGGTAAGTTAATAATATTGAGTTCAGAATATCTCCACTAAAAACAAAACTGGAATATTGGTGTATTGGAGTAGATTTGAGGAAAGATATATATTATCGTTCATCATAGAATTGAGGAATGAATATCTCGGATGAGTTCGTTGTTGGGTAGAATTCGTCTATTGGTTTTGGATTGATAATTTTTGGCACTCTTGTTGAATTTGAATTCTTCTATGATGTTTGAATTCAATTTCTGGTAAGAAGAAGTTCCAAATTTCAATAATGAATCATACTTCTATGTTTTCACAGAATGCTATAAATATTCTATCTAAGCTTTATTAAATGATCTGTGTTCGTACTCGTACTTTTCATCCTGTTCTATAAAAGAGAGTCAAATTCATTTCAGCTATTTTAATTTGGTTTCTGCCATGGTGCAGTTCTCATTCTCAGATTGTTCATTTAATCTTGATAAATAAACTATTATTTGATTTGAATTTCCTTTACGATGCAGTTCTATCATAAGAATACATTGATATAATTCCCAACTCTGAGAATCCAATACTTTCGGAGATATAATTTGTCTGTTTGAACTAGAGCGCCAGAAAGCTCCTGTCCACAGGGCTTGAACCCATTTTTTTGAACGATTCTTGCTTCTTGCAATTCTGTAGGAACATCAATCAATAAGAATTTTATATCGATAACAAATTATTCTTTTTGCAGTATTTTTTATCAATTTCCGAGGATCTGTGATAATGATTAAGATAAACACCAATTATCCTGTGTATTAAAGGCTATACATACATCTGGGAAGTGGTTTATACGGATATATATATATATTGAATACTTTCATTAATTTACATTATATATTTCCATACGTAAGTATTTTTCAAACATAGGTGGAATTTAAGCGAATAACCAAAACACAACTGATCGGTTATGATAGAATAGGGTTGGTCTTAACAACTGTGTTCTGGGTATTCACTTAAATTTGACTATAATATACCTTCTTCCAGAGTTTAATTGTCTACAAATTTGGCATCAGTTCAGTCTCTCATCTTGATAACGATGATACTGATTCCAGATTAATGGACTGAGGAAACACATTACACGGTCCCTTCTCAATGAAAACCAAATAAAGCGCCACCTACCTAATCGTATTGTAAACCTAAGGCCTTCCGAAACACAATCAAAATCGGTATAGCCATTTATGAGTTCCTGTAAACTGATTGTAGTACCACCTACCGGGGAATATTGTGGATCTGAAACCTACTCAGATACACACACACAAAGTTTCATCGAAATCGGTCCAGTCATTCTTGAGTTGTTATAAACCGAATGCAGTTCCACCTAACAGGTTTCTATTGTGACCCTTAGAGCCACGCACACAATGTTTCATCAAAATCGGTCGAGGCACTCCTGAGTTCTTATAGAAGGTTTGCAGTGCCACCTACCGGGGTATATTGAGGACCTGACACAACCTCAGATACACACACAAAGTTTCATCGAGATCAGTTCAGGTGTTCTTGAGTTTTTATAAACTGAATACAGCGCCATCTAACGGTTACGTATTGTGACCCTGAGACACACCGAAACAAAGTTTCATCAAAATCGGTCAAGTCGTTTCGGAGTTGAAATGTTTTTAGAAACACCCCCCGTATAGCAGCGGTTATCTTTTCGTAGCAGTTTTACAGTGTTGAGAATTCTCTTTACGATAGATCTCTTGGGGTGACATTTTCTTGAAACACCCCGTATAGCAGCGGTTTTCCATTTTGACCGTTAATTTTCATCTTAATGTTCGAATATTTCGAGTAATTTTAATGCAAAAATCCGTCCGATCGAACGGATATTCATTATAGATTTCGTGACTTAACGAAAAGATCCAAATCCCAAAATACGTTCACTGGAGAATGCTCCTTTGAGTTTTCAATTGGGTAAAAATGAAAAAAAATTATGAGTAAGCTATTTCAGACGCTCCAAGAATTCGATCCCGCCGCTTCGCGAGGCTCGGGGCCATAAATCCGGCGCCATAGTCCGCTTGGCCACGATGTCTACGTGAGTCGACCCTGATTATGTAGCACATAAAGATTTTAAGTACTTGGATGATTTCCGTCTTTCGATTTTCAGAATATCGTCAATCCTGGCAAGCGATCGATCGAAATCAGTTACTCGTTCATATTTCTCGCGGTTTTTCTAGACTATTCGAAGGTTTTCGACTAATTCCGTTCGAAATTCAAATTCGATTTGACATTTCTAATCGCTCGTTCTGACCGGAATCGTCGACCTTGAAGGAGCCACGTTGAAATTCGCCACAGAAATACGTGAAACGTCAGAATGTTTTCGATTTTCGCGAAAAAGTCACATTTTCCTATCGTTCTTCCGGGAAAACGAAAGAGAGGCTCGAAAAAAGGGCTCAGCTACGGACTAATTTCGAATCTCGTCTTCGCGTTCCCGCGAATACCGTCGTTCCGAACGCCACCCGTCCTCCGAATTCATTTCCTTCATTTCACAATTTTCGCCAAAATCGGCGTTTTTTCGCCTTTTCGCGATTTTTTTTAATATTCACCCCCGTCTTTGCGCTCCGAAAACGCGAAACCCTCCGAAACTTCCGTATTTTTCCTCGCGAAACCCCTCGGAAATTTCCCACCTCCCCCCCTCCGAACATCCGAGAAATCGTCACGTTTATAGTAACATTTTCAAAAAAATATTTTTGATCCCCTTCTATGAATCACATCTTCACTTTACTATAGTAGACTAGTAGCCAGCAGTCCATATTTTGGGATTCAGATGAGCCAGCACATCTACCTAGCAATAGATCCACATTTTCCTGGTAGATCTGCATTTTTTCGATAGATCTACATTTTTCCGGTAGATCTACATTTTTCCGGTAGATCTACATTTTTCCGATAGATCTACATTTTTTCGGTAGATCTATATCCGGTAGATCAATATACATGGTGAGTCTTTGACCACTGCATTAGTTTTAACCAAAGATTCCTCTCATCAAATGAAACACTTTTTTCATTTACCATTTTTCCAGATTCGGCTCAGGTAAAAAAATACAAGCGTTTAAAGATTTCACAATGTGCTAATACACTCCCGCATATAAATTATCTATGGCATTGTTGGCGGACGAGAATAAGGCATGGTAACGTGGTTTACAGCTTGATTCGGGACTCCAACGCTCAGGGACAGATCCATAAAAGTAGTGAAATTTCTGTAGTTTTCCATTTTAAAACATTCAATGAAGAATATTTCGAAAACGGTGCGTTCAAGGTGAAATGATGAAGAATAATATAATGTTCTAAAACGATGGAATATTCTTGAAATGACTCAAGAAAAACTTTATATGCTTTCTTTATGCTAATTTCGTTTAGTTTTATGAATCCACGAGTCCATAACTATAAAACCAGTAGAAGTAGAAAAAAACTAATATTTGGAAAATAAGTATCATAGTTATAGGAAACTTTACCCCAACATTCATTTTATTTGAAAAAAGGATGTCAAATCTACAAAATAAAAACTGATTTTTTTTCAAAATTTCAACAGCCTGTATCTATTTACCTGAGCAGAATTTGGAAAAATGTTAAATGAAAAAAGTGTTTCATTTGATGAGAGGAAACTTTGGTTAAAATTAATGCAGTGGTCAAAGACTCACCCTGTATAGATCAATATATTATCGGTAGTTACATTGAATCAGTAGATCAATTGAACCGGTGGTTCAATGCCATATAACGGATCCTGTTGTGATTCTGAGAATCATTCACACACGAAAGTCCCATCGGAATATGTTAGGAGTTTTAGTGTTACTAAAAACCGAATATAGCGCCACCTACCGATTCGTATTGTGAACCTAAGGCCTCCCTAAACACAATCACAAAGATTCATCAATATCGGTAGAGCCAATTTTGGGTTCCTGTTAACCGATTGTAGCGCCACCTACCGGGAAATATTGTGGATCCGAAACCTACTCAGATACGCACACACACAAAGTTCCATCGAAATCGGTCCAATCGTTCTTGAGTTGTTATAAACCGAATGCAGCGCCACCTAACGGGTTCCTATAGTGACCCTTAGAGCCACTCAAACACGCACATAATGTTTCATCAAAATAGTTAGAGCCATTTCTAAGTTTCTATAGACCGATTGCAGCGCCAACTTCCGGGATATATTGCGGACCTGACACATACTCAGATACACACACAAAGCTTTATCGAAATCGGTTCAGCCGTTCTTGTGTTTCTATAAACCGAATACAGCGCCACCTATCGTTTATCTATTGTGACCCTGAGACATACACAAACACGCATACAATGTTTTGTCAAAATCGGTCGAGCCATTTCTGAGTTCCTATAGAGCATTATCAGCGCCACCTACCGGATGCTATTGTGAAGCAATGACCCACGGAAGCATACAAACAAAATTTCATCAAAATCGGTCAAGCCGTTTCGTAGTTGACATTTTTTTTAAAAACACCCTGTATAGCAGCGGTTATCCTTATCCTTATCCATTCGCAATGGTTTAACGATGTTGAGAATTCTCTTCACGATAGACATCTCGAGGTGACATTTAACTTCAAACGCTTACATTCGAAAATAATCGATGCCGTGAGAAAAGGAACACCATGTATAGTAATGGTTTATTTTCAACGACGTATGCCTCGAAAGTATATTTTCTAACACAAACGAATGAAGAATAAAGTTTCATCAAAATCGGTATTGCCATTTTTGAGTTCCTGTGAACCGATTGTTCCGCCACCAACCGGGTCCAATTGTGAATTTGAATCACTTTGAGATCGGCCGATATACCCACACACAAAGTTTCATCATAATCGGTCAAGCCGTTTCGGAGTTGACATTTTTCGAAAAACACCCTGTAGTGAAGCGGTGATCCTTTCACAACGGTTTACTATGTTGAGAATATCTTGAGGTGACATTTTACTTAAAACACCCTGTATAGCAGCGGTTTTTCATTTTGACCGTTAATTTTCAGCTTAATGTTTGAATATTTTGAGTAATTTTAATGCAAAAATTCATTATAGATTTCGTGACTTAACGAAAAGATCCAAATCCCACAATACGTTCACTGGAGAATACTCCTTTGAGTTTTCCATTGTGTAAAAATGAAAAAATTAATGAGTAAACTATTTCGGACGCTCCGAGGATTCGATCCCGCCGCTTTCGCGAGGCTCGGGGCCATAAATCCGGCGCCTTAGTCCGCTCGGCCACGATGTCTACGTGAGTCGATCCCGATTATGTACGATATAAAGATCTTAAGTACTCGGATGATTTCCGTCTTTCGATTTTCAGAACAATATCGTCAATCCTTTCAAGCGATCGATCGAAATTGGCTACTCGTTCATATTTCTCGCGGTTATTCTAGACTATTCGAAGGTTTTCGACTAATTCGGTTCGAAATTCAAATTCGATTTGACATTTCTAATCGCTCGTTCTGACCGAAATCGTCGTTGAAGGAGCCGCGTTAAAATTCGCCACAGAAATACGTGAAACGTCAGAATTTCGTCCATTTCCGCGAAAAAGTCACATTTTCCTTTCGTTCTTACGGGAAAACCAAAGAGAGGATCGAAAAAAGGGCTCAGCTACGGAGTAATTTCGAATCTCGTCTTTGCGTTCCCGCAAATACCGTCGTTGCGAACGCCACCTGTCCTCCGATCTCGTTTCCTTCATTTTGCACCTTTTACCAAAATCGGCGTTTTTTCGCCATTTCGCGATTTTTATTAAAATACACCCCCGTCTTTTCGCTCCAAAAATGCAAAACTCTCTGAAACTTCCGACTTTTTCCTCGCGAAACCCCTCGGAAATTTCCCCCCTCCCCCCCTCCTAACATTAAAAAAATCGTCACGATTATAGTAACATTTTCAAAAAGTTTTTTTTGATCCCATTCTATGAATTGCATCTTCACTTTAGTATTGGGACTAGTGGCCCGCAGTCTATTGTTGGAGGCTTCGATTAGTCAGTAGTTTTTATTCATAGGTAAAATTAAATAAAAAAAAAAAAATTAAAAAAAAAATTGATGAAAATATTGAAAAAAAAAATGAAAATGAAAATTATAAAAAAAAAAAATTTGAAAATTTTAAAATTGAAGAAAAAAAAATTATTAAAAAAATTGTAACTATAATAAAAATTTAAATTATAAATAAAATGGAATTATAAAAAAGAGAAACACCCTGTATACACATTTCTGAAATATATATTATTAGAATCCTTCCGAGGTTCCTATTCAGATAACGCTTTGTTTGTGGCAAAAATCAAATCAATCGCGTAATATTGTGCCGATAGAAAAAAAAACCCTGTAGAGTAATGGTTTATTTTCAACGATGTAGGTCCCGAAAGTATATCATTTACAATTGAATACAATAGCACGATTTGTCGTAAAAAGCAGCAAGTTGCGATTGACGTTAAAAGAATAACACCCTGTATGGAGTTTTCTGAAAAATATATTATAAGAATCCATCTAAGGTTCCTATTTGAATAACGTTTTGAGTGTGGCAAAAATCAAATCAATCGCGTAATATTGTGCCGATAGAAAAAGAACACCCTATATAGTAACGGTTTATTTTCAACGATGTAGGTCCCGAAAGCATTTCTTTTATCACAATTGAATACAATAGTACGATTCTTCGTGAAAAGCAGCAAGTTGTGATTGATTAAAAGAAAAACACCCTGTATAGAGGTTTCTGAAAATATATTATAAGAATCCATCCAAGGTTCCTATTTGAATAACGCTTTGTTTGTGGCACAAATCAAATCAATCGCGTAATATTGTGCCGATAGAAAAAGAACACCCTGTATAGTAATGGTTTATTTTCAACGATGTAGGTCCCGAAAGTTTATCTTTTATCATAATTGAATACAATAGTACGATTTGTCGTGAAAAGCAGCAAGTTGCGATTGACGTTAAAAGAAAAACACCCTGTATAGAGATTTCTCAAAAATACATTATAAGAATCCATCCAACATTCCTATTTAGATAACGGTTTGTTTGTGGCACGAATCAATTCAATCGTGTAAAATTGTGCCATGAAAAAAAGAACACCCCGTATTGTAATGGTTTATTTTCAACGTTATACACAACACAACACAAAGTTTCATTGAAATTGGTCGAGCCGTTTTTGAGTAACCATAAATCCATCGGGGTGCCCCCTACAGTATGCTATTGTGAATCAGAGACGCGCCGAATCAAAAACACGAAGGTCCCATCGCAATATGTTAGAAGCTTTTGAGTTACTAAAAACCGAATATAGCGTCACGTAGCGAATCGTATTGAGATCCAAAGGCCTTCCGAAACACAATCACAAAAATTCATCAAAATCGGTATAGCCATTTTTGGGTTCCTGTGAACCGATTATAGTGCCACCTACCGGGGAATATTGTGGATCTGAAACCTACTCTCAGATACACACACAAAGTTTCATCGAAATTGTTCCAGTCGTTTTTGAGTTGTTATAAACCTAATTCAGCGCCACCTAACGGGTGCACACAAAGTTTCATCGAAATGGGTAAAGCCGTTTCGGAGTTGACATTTATTTAAAAACAGCTGTATAACAGCGGTTATCTTTTCGTAACGGTTTTACAATGAAGAGAATTCTCTTCACGATAATTCTCTTGCAGTGATATCTCTTTTAAGACCCTGTGTAGCAATGGTTTTTCATTTTCGACCGTTAATTTTCTACTTAAATGGTTGAATATTTTGTGTAATTTCAATGCAACTCATTCAAAATGATACGTTCATTTTTGGATCAAAAATAATCAATGCTGTGTATGTGGTTGCGTAAGGTACCTATTCATATACATACATTCACGGTTGGATAAAAAATAAACAATGCATTGAACGCGGTGGCGTAGGTTCATATTCAAATACATACATTCACAGCTGGATCAAAAATATTCAATGCTGTGTCTTTGGTTAAGTAAGGTCCTTGTTCAAATACATACACTGACAGTTGGATCAAAAATAAACAATTCAATGAACGCGATGGCGTAGGTTCCTATTCAAATACATACAAAAATCCGTCTGATGGAACCATTGATTATAGATATCGTAACTTGACGAAAAGATCCAAATCCCATTTTCGACAGTTAATTATCTGCTTAAAGTTTGAATATTTCGATTAATTTAAAAGAAGAATTTTCAAACAAACGGAAATTCAATATAGATTTCGTAATTTGACGAAAAGATCAATAGCCCATGATGAGTTTACACGGAAATAACACACTCTGAAGTTTTCATTCCGTAAAAATGAAAATTGGTTCAAGCACTGACGTGAAGTCAGAAGCTTTTGCGCGTATGTTCTATTGTCCATTCTTCTGTATTGGACACCCCTAATCGAATTTACCATGGTAAATTATGTTGTCCATTCTCCTGTATTGGACACTTAATTCGAATTTACCATGGTAAATTCGAATTAAGAGTGTCCAATACAGAAGAATGGACAATAGAACATACGCGCAAAAGCTTCTGACTTCACGTCAGTGCTTGAACCAATTTTTTTTTTGTGATTTTTTTAAAATTTTCTAGGGGTACGATTCATAAAAAATTTTTTTTCGTCATTTTTTTCAAATTTTCTAGGGGTACGGTTCACACAAAATTTTAAACACGTCTTTATGTTGATTTTCTACTACTAGTTACCAAGCACCAATTCGATCGTCTATTTATTTTTTGAGTTATCAAGGAAATAATATTCCAGGTGGGTATAACTCGGAAACCGTTAGACCGATTATGCCCAAAAACGAACTCAACTCTCCCTTTCGGATACGCAACCTACCCTGAAAATTGCAAGTCCCAATCTCCTTTCGTTCGAAAGTTATCGAGGCAACGGTCACCCATCTACTGAACTCGCACAAGAATAATCGAATCTCCAACAATATTTAACCCATCGTATTAAAACTTGAAACTTAGCAGTAGCGTTAGGTTATGAAGGCTATTGCAAAATTTCAGCAATTTCAAACGAATAGTTACTGATATATAGAATTTTTTTTTTAATTTTCAATGATTTATTAAAAATTTTCTACCAATGCTATCCTCACCAAATTTTGCAAACATTTTTGCGTTGGCATTCTACAACTAATAACATGTTTGAATTCAATCGGTTTGGTATTTTTTGAGTTAATGAGGAACAAAAAACCACCAAATTTCAGAAAATTTCAGATGGCTATAACTCTAAAACCGTTTGGCCGATTATGCTTATAAACAAACTGAGATGTCGCGTTCTGGTGCACATCCTAACCTGAAAATTTCAAGCCGCTATCTCATTCCGTTCTCAAGTTATCGTGACAACAAAAATATTTTTTAATAATTTTTTTAAAATTTTCTAGCCATACGATTCAAACAAAATTTCACAAACGTGCTTACGTTCATATTCTACAACTACCCACTAAGTTTAAATTCGATCGGATTTATATTGGTTGAAAACAAAATTATTACTCGGAAACCACTGGGCCGATTATGCCCATTAACGAACTTGTCCGTCGTATTAGGATGCGCCACCTACCCTGAAAATTTCTAGTCGCTAGCTCTTTTCGTTCTCAAATTATCGTGGCAACGGACGGCCGTACGGCCGGACGGCCTTACGGGCGGACGGCCGGACGGCCGGACGGACAGAATCAAATTTGACCTCGAATTCTTCATTGGGGAGTCGAACTTAATCGTTTGAGACCATTTTCGTCAAAAAATTCGAAAGTTACAGACATTTGGGCAAAACTATAACGCGATGTTCCCCAGAACATACGCGCAAAAAAACTATAACGTCAACGAATGCTGGCCACTCCGAGATTCGATCCGGCCGCCCCGCAATGCTGGCAGTTTTTCCTAGGACGCTTCCCTCCCGGCCACTTTCGCTATAGATAGAAGTTGGAATTATGCTCTATATAAAGGTTTTATAGCACTGGGATGATTTCCGTCCTTCGATTTCCAGAATATCGTCAATTCTGTCAAGCGATCGCTCGAAATTGGCGACTTGTTTATATTTCTCGCAATTTTTCTTGACGATTTCGAGATTTTCGACTAATTCCGTTCGAAATTCAAATTCGATTTGACATTATGCGCCGCTCGTTCGGACCGAAAGAGTCGACCTTGTAGGAGCCGCGCTAAAATTCAGCACAGAAATACGTGAAACGTCAGAATGTTTTCGATTTTCGCAAAAAGTCACATTTTCTTATCGTTCTTCCGGAAAAACGAAAGAAAAGATCGAAAGCAGATATAGTCTATCCGGTAATTTCGACTCTCTTCTTCGCTTTCCCGCGGACTCGTCGTTTCTAACGTCGCCGATCGTTCGATCTCGTTTCCTTCATTTTGCACCTTTTGCCAAAATTGACGGTTTTTCGCATTTTCGTGATTTTTTTTTAAATACACCCCCATCTTTTCGATCCAAATACGTGAAACTCTACGAAACTTCCGTGTTTTCTCTCGCTAAACCCCCTCAAGATTCCCCCCCAATCCCCCTCCTAACCACCAAAAAAATACCACGTTTACAACGACCTTCTCGAAAAGTTTCCCTTGATCTACTTCGATGGTCCAAGTCTTCACTTTAGTATATGTATTGACTAGTAGCCAGCAGTCCATATTTTGGGATTCAGATGAGCCAGCAGATCTACCTAGCAATAGATCCACATTTTTCTGGTAGATCCACATTTTTACGGTAGATCTACTTTTTTCCGGTAGACATAAATTTTTCCGGTAGATCTACATTTTTTTCGGTAGATCTACATTTTTCCGGTAGATCTACATTTTTCCGTTACATCTGCATTTTTCCAGTAGATCTACATTTTTTTGGTAGATCAATATAATCGGTATATAAATAGAGTCGGTAGGTCAATTGAACCCGTAGTTCAATGCCATCTAACGGGTCCTGTTGCGATTCGTAGAATCAATAACACACGAAAGTCCCATCGAAATATGTCAGGAGTTTTTGAGTTGCTGAAAACCGAATATAGCGCGTCCTACCGAATCATATTGTGAACCTAAGGCCTTCCAAAACACAATCACAAAGATTCATCAAAATCGGTATAGCCATTTTTGAGTTCCTGTAAACCGATTATAGTGCCACCTACCGGGGAATATTGTGGATCTGCAAATTAGTCAGATACACACACAAAGTTTCATCGAAATTGGTCCAGTCGTTCTTGAGTTGTTATAAACACAATGCAGCACCACCTTACGGGTTTCTATGTGACACTGAGAGCCACTCAAACACGTACACAATGTTTCATCAAAATCGGTAGAGGCATTTCTGAGTTTCTACAGACCGATAGCAGCGCCACCTATCGGTGTATATTGCGGACCTGACTCATACTCAGATACACACACAAAGTTTCATAGAAATCGGTTCAGCCGTTCTTGAGTTTTTATAAACCGAATACAGCGCCACCTACCGGTTACCTATTGTTACCCTGAGATACACTCAAACACGCACACAATGTTCTATCAAAATCGGTCGAGCCATTTCTGAGTTCCTATAGAGCATAATCAGCGCCACCTACTGGATGCTATTGTGAAGCAAGGACACACCGAAACACACACACAAAGTTTAATCAAAATCGGTCAAGGCGTTTCGGAGTTGACATTTTTTTTTAAACACCCCGTATAGCAGCGGTTATCTCTTCGTAGCGGTTTAACAGTGTTGAGAATTCTCTTTACGATACACGTCTAGGGATGACATTTTACTTGAAGCATCCTGTTTAGTTAATTTTCTGCTTAACGTTTGAATATTTTGAGTAATTTTAATGCAAAAATCCGTCCGAACGAACGGATATTCATTATAGATTTCATGACTTATCAAAAAGATCCAAATCCCAAGATACGTTAACCGGAGTACGCTCCTTTAAGTTTTGCATCGGGTAAAAATGAAAAAAAACTGAGAAAAAGCTATTTCGGACGCTCGGAGATTCGATCCCGCTGCTCCGCGAGGCTCGGGAGGTATAAATCCAAGCCTTAGTCCGCTTGGCCATGGCAGCTTCGTGAATCAGTGCCGATTTTCTGGCATATAAAGATTTTATAGTACTGGATCGATTTCCGTCTTTCGATTTTCACAATATCGTCAATCTTGTCAAGCGATCGATCTAAATCGGTTACTCGTTCATATTTCTCGCGGTTTTTCTAGAAGATTCAAAGATTTTCGAGTGATTCCGTTCGGAATTCAAATTCGCTTTGACATTTGTCGTGCCTCTTTCGGACCGAAAGCGTCAACTTCGAAGGAGCCGCGTTAAAATTCGCCACAGAAATACGTGAAACGTCAGAATTTCGTCGATTTTCGCGAAAAGTCACATTTTCCTATCGTTCTTCCGGGAAACGAAAGAGAGGATCGAAACAAGGGCTCAGCTACGGACTAATTTCGAATCTCGTCTACGCGTTCCCGCAAATACCGTCGTGCCGAAGGCCACCCGTCCGATGAATTCTTTTCCTTCATTTCGCACCTATCGCCAAAATCGGCGTTTTTTCGCCTTTTCACTTTTTTTTTAAAATACACCTCCGTCTTTTCGCTCCGAAAACGCGAAACCTTCCGAAACTTCCGTATCTTTCCTCGTGAAACCCCTCGGAAATTTCCCCCCTCCCCCCCTCCTAACGTCCAAAAAATCGTCACGTTTATATTTCATTTTCAAAAAAAATTTTTCGATCCCTTCTATGAATCACATTTTCACTTTAGTATAGTAGACTAATGGCCAGCAGTCCATATTTTGGGATTCAGATGAACAAGCAGATCTACCTAGCCATAGATCTAAATTTTTCCGGTAGATCTACATTTTCCGGTAGATCTACATTTTTCTGGTAGATCTACATTTTTCCAGTAGATCTGTATTTTTCCAGTAGATCTAATTTTTTTAGTAGATCAATTTAATCGGTAGATCAATTGAACCGGTTCTTCAATGCCGAACCTTACAGGTTCTGTTGTGATTCTGAGAATGATTCACACGTTTTTGAGTTACTTAATATCAAATATAGCGCCACCTACCGAATCGTATTGTAAACCTAAGGCCTTCCGAAACACAATCAGAAAGATTCATCAAAAACGGTATAGCCATTTTTGAGTTCCTGTAGACCGATTGTAGTGCCACCTACCGGGGAATATTGTGGATCTGAATCCTACTCAGATACACACACACAAAGTTTCATCGAAATCGGTCCAGTCATTCTTGAGTCGTTATATACCGAATGCAGTGCCACATAACGGGTTTCTATTGTGACCCTTAGAGCCACTCAAACACGCACGCAATGTTTCATCAAAATCGGTCGAGGCACTTCTGAGTTCTTACAGAAGGATTGCAGCGCCACCTACCGGGGTATATTGCGGACCTGACACAACCTCAGATACACACACAAAGTTTAATCGAAATCGGTTCAGCCGTTCTTCAGTTTCTATAAACCGAATACAGCGCCATCTAACGGTTACCTATTGTGACCCTGAGACACACCGAAACAAAGTTTCATCAAAATCGGTCAAGTCGTTTCGGAGTTGAAATGTATTTAGAAACACCCCGTATAGCAGCGGCCATCTTTTCGTAGCAGTTTTACAGTGTTGAGAATTATCTTTACGATAGATCTCTTGGGGTGACATTTTACTTGAAACACCCTGTATAGCAGCGGTTTTTCATTTTGACCGTTAATTTTCTGCTTAATGTTTGAATATTTTGAGTAATTTTAATGCAAAAATCCGTCCGATCGAACGGGTATGCATTATAGATTTCGTGACTTAACGAAAAGATCCAAATCCCAAAATACGTGCACTGGAGAACGCTCCTCTAAGTTTTTCATTGGGTAAAAATGAAAAAAACTTATGAGAAATCTATTTCGGACGCTCCGAGATTCGATCCTGCCGCCCCGCGAGGCTTGGGAGCTATATATCCAACGCCTTAGACAGCTCGGCCACGATGTGTACGTGAGTCTCCTCCGATTATGTATGATATAAATATTTTAAGTACTCGGATGGTTTCTGTCAATCGATTTTCAGAATATCGTCAATCCTGTCAAGCGATCGATTGAAATCGGATACTCGTTCATATTTCTCGCGGGTTTTCTAGACTATTCGAAGGTTTTCGACTAATTAGGTTCGAAATTCAAATTCGATTCGACATTTCTTATCGCTCGTTCTGACCGGAATCGTCGACCTTGAAGGAGCCGTGTTAAAATTCGCCACAGAAATACGTGAAACGTCAGAATTTCGTCCATTTCCGCGAAAAAGTCACATTTTCCTATCGTTCTTACGGGAAAACCAAAGAGAGGATCGAAAAAAGGGCTCAGCTACGGAGTAATTTCGAAACTCGTCTTTGCGTTCCCGCAAATACCGTCGTTGCGAACGCCACCTGTCCTCCGATCTCGTTTCCTTCATTTTGCACCTTTTGCCAAAATCGGCGTTTTTCGCCATTTCGCGATTTTTTTTTAAATACACCCCCGTCTTTTCGCTCCAAAAATGCAAAACTCTACGAAACTTCCGACGTCAGAATTTCGTCGATTTTCGCGAAAAGTCACATTTTCCTATCGTTCTTCCGGGAAAACGAAAGAGAGGATCAAAAAAAGGGCTCAGCTGCGGACTAATTTCGAATCTCGTCTACGCGTTCCCGCAAATACCGTCGTTCCGAACGCCACCCGTCCTCCGATTTCTTTTCCTTCATTCCGCACCTTTCGCCAAAATCGACGCTTTTTCGCCTTTTCGCAATTTTCTTTTAAATACACCCCCGTCTTTTAACTCCGAAAACGCGAAACTCTACGAAACTTCCGTCGTTTTCCTCGCGGAACCCTTAGGAAATTTCCCGCCTCCCCCCATCCTAACGTCCGAGAAATCGTCACGTTTATAGTACCATTTTAAAAAAAAATATTTTGATCACCTTCTATGAAACGCATCTTCACTTTAGTATAGTACACTAGTAGCCAGCAGTCCATATTTTGAGATTCAGATGAGCCAGCAGATCACCTAGCAATAGATCCACATTTTTCTGGTAGATCTACATTTTTTCGGTAGATCTACATTTTTCCAGCAGATCTACATTTTTTCGGTAGATCTACATTTTTCCGGTAGATCTACATTTTTCCGGTAGATCTGCATTTTTCCAGTAGATCAAAATGTTTTTGGTAGATCAATATAATCGGTAGATAAATTGAATCGGTAGATCAATTGAACCGGTAGTTCAATGCCATCTAACAGGTCCTGTTGTGATTCTGAGAATCATTCATACCCGAAAGTACCATCGAAATATGTCAGGAGTTTTTGAGTTGCTAAAAACCGAATATAGCGTTACATACAGAATCGTATTTTGAACCTTTGTGCCTTCCGAAATACAATCACAAAGATTCATCAAAAACGGTATAGCCATTTTTGAGTTCCTGTAAACCGATTATAGTGTCACCTACCGGGGAATATTGTGGATCTGGAACTTAGTCAGATACACGCACAAAGTTTCATCAAAATCGGTCCAGTCGTTCTTGAGTTGTTATAAACCGAATGCAGCACCACCTGACGGGTTTCTATTGTGACACTGAGAGCCACTCAAACACGTACACAATGTTTCATCAAAATCGGTCGAGGCATTTCTGAGTTTCCACAGACCGATAGCAGCGCCACCTACCGGGGTATATTGCGGACCTGACACATACTCAGATACACACACAAAGTTTGATCGAAATCGGTTCAGCCGTTCTTGAGTTTCTATAAACCGAATACAGCGGTTTCGGAGTTGACATTTTTTTAAAAACACCCCGTATAGCAGCGGTTACCATTTCGTAACGGTTTTACAGTGTTGAGAATTCTCTTTACGGTAGATCTGAAGGGGTGACATTTTACTTGAAGCATCCTGTATAGTTAATTTTCTGCTTAATGTTTGAATATTTTGAGTAATTTTAATGCAAAAATCCGTCCGATCGAAAGGATATTCATTATAGATTTCGTACCTTACCGAAAAGATCCAAATCCCAAGATACGTTTACTGGAGTACGCTCCTTTTAGTTTTTCATTGGGTAAAAATGAAAGAAAACTAAGAAAAAGTTGTTTCGGACGCTCGGAGATTCGATCCCGCCGCTCCGCGAGGCTTAGGAGCTATAAATGCATTTACCAACGCCTAAGACCGCTCGGCCATGCCAGCTTCGTGAATCGTTACCGATTTTCTGGCACATAAACATTTTATAGTACTGGAACGATTTTCGTCTTTCGTTTTTCAGAATATCGTCAATCCTGTCAAGAGATCGATCGAAATCGGTTACTCGTTCATATTTCTCACGGTTTTTCTATTCGATTCCAAGATTTTCGAGTGATTCCGTTCGAAATTCAAATTCGATTTGACATTTATCGTGGTTCGTTCGGTCCGAAAACGTCGAACTTGAAGGAGCCGCGTTAAAATTCGTCACAGAAATACGTGAAACGTCAGAATTTTGTCGATTTTCGCGAAAAAGTCACATTTTCCTATCGTTCTTCCGGGAAAACGAAAGAGAGGATCGAAAAAAGGGCCGTGTTACGGACTAATTTCGAATCTCGTCTTCGCGTTCCGGCAAATACCGTCGTTCCGAACGCCACCGTTTCTTCGGATGCCTCCACACAGTTTTGCACCTTTTGCCAAAATCGGCGTTTTTGCGATTTTTTTTAAAATACACCCCCGCATTTTCGCTCCGAAAACGCGAAACCCTACGAAACTTCCGTATTTTTCCTCGCGAAACCCCTCGGAAATTTCCCCCCTCCCCCCCTCCTAACGTCCAAAAAATCGTCACGTTTATAGTAACATTTTCAAAAAATTTTTTTTGTTCCTTTTCTATGAAACCCATCTTCATTTTAGTAATAGAGACTAGTAGCCAGCAGTCCATATTTTGAGATTTTGATGGGCCAGCAGATCTACCTAGCAATAGATCCACATTTTTCTGGTATATCTACATTTTTACGGTAGATCTACATTTTTCCGGTAGATCTACATTTTTCCGGTAGATCTACATTTTTTTTGGTAGATCTATATTTTTCCGGTAGATCTACATTTTTCCGTTACATCTGCATTTTTCCAATAGATCTACATTTTTTTGGTAGATCAATATAATCGGTAGATAAATTGAATCGGTATATATGTTGGATTCGTTAACATGTCGTCGAGTAAAGAGGTTGATACTAGTGTTTCTCTACAACTTACTGTTCCTCAATGCGGTTACTGTAAGAAAACTATTGTAAAAAGTTGTTGCAAATGTAATATCTGCTACAAACCATTCCATCCTGGTTGTAGTTCAAAATTAAGGAAATGCTGTGATACAGAACTGTCCAATTCAAATGTGAGTGATAAAACTTGTGATGATTTATCTCCTTCAGTCGTATCAGCAGCTAAATCAATAACTAGTGAATCATCCAACAAAGATCTACTACTGAAAATAATCTTCGAACTTGAATCGAAGAACATTATATTGATGGAAAATGATTCCCTACTAAAATTCAAAATATCCTCTTTGGAAAATGATGTTCTGAACAAAGATCGTGAAATAAACACGTTGAAGAAGGAAAAAATGTCAAGGCACCTGATGAGTCAGATGTATGGCAGTTCCAGTGATAGTACTGATAAAAATAATAAAGATTTAAATTCGGGTAGTCTTTCGGTGTCATCTGGTTGCGGTGCAACTGGTGGTCATCAGCGTTCGTTCTCTGAAATTGACCCGGTGACTGTGCGTTCTTCAACTTACGCTCTTTCTTGTTCTGCGAGACGGGATCGAGCAGGCAGGGTGTAACAAAGGACGTTGGCGTGAGTGAGGCTGCTAAGGATAAGCAAAATAAAGTGATTTCAAATGAATCTGGAGATCTGAATGATAATATCAGTGCTTCTCAAGGACAAGGAAATAGCGAATGGAAAGTTGTGCGCCGCAAACCAATTCGTAAACAACGTAAGGCCTTGGTTGTCGGTAGCTGTACAGGGTCAACCTCTGTTGTAGGATTGGGGAAATTTAAAGCCTTCCATGTATCCAATCTGAAACCTGATACAACAGAAGATAATTTAAGATGTTTTCTAAAACGCAATTTCTCTGATGTCGTCTGTGAAAAATTAGAGTCACGTTATCCGCAACATTACTCATCATTCAAAGTTTTAATTCCGAGCTCGGAATATGAAAGCGCCCTTGATGGTTCTAACTGGCCCAACAAAGTCAGCGTGCATCATTTTTTCGACCGACGGAAAATGCAGAGAGCACGGGAGGACTGAGATCTGCATCGGATAGTGCTTCTCAGAATCTAGGGCTTGGGATAATTCAGCTGAACGTTCTAATAAACTAAATAAATAGAATTGTTGTTAGAGGAGAAAAGTCCTGATGTGCTAAGTGTAGCTGAGCATTGGTGCAGTTTGGACAGTGTTGAATCCATGGTGCTACCAGGCTATACATTAATTGATTATTTCTGCCGTTCTTCGAGGATCTATGCTATATTCCAAAAACAATCACCAGGTGAAGAAGTTGAAAGTGTCCGAATTTTCCGTGGAAATGCATGTTGGGGTCTGTGGTGTTGTGATTACAATTCGGGGAACAAAGTTTGGCATTTTAAGTGTTTATAGACCCTGCTCTGGTGACATTGATTTGTTCTTCGAGGTAATGTTTTGTACCTTGCAATTCTGTATGACGAAGGTTGATTTCATATTCTTGTGTGGCGATCTCAACATTGATTCTTTAAGGCTTAACTGCAACAGAAGTAGACATCTGAATGAGTTATTGGGTTGTTTTGATCTTAAAAAAACCTCCCAGTCAGCTACTAGAGTTTATACCAATGTAAATGGAGTCACTTCAACTTCAAAGGTTGACTATATCATCTGCAGTTCAGATCTTCAGAATTACGAAACTACCGTTTTTGAGCCTCATATAGGTGACCATAAAGCTATGTTTCTTGAATTGAATTTTAAAGGGCCATCTGCTCCAAAATCGCGAAAATCCATCAGAAATATCAGTCAAATCAACCTCAACAAAATGGTTACCTGCTTAACCAAAAGTAAATTTGAAGAGATGTACACTATGACCGACGTTGACCTATGCTTTGAGGCATTCAGTAATGAGATTTTGTACTGTTTCGAAGTGAGTTGTCCTCATGATTCTATGGCCGTTAATGTGGGAGGTGTGCTGTATGATAGACCTACTGAACTGGTCGATAAGTTTGCAAATTATTTCACGACTTTAGCTGCGTCTAAATTAAAAACACGTTATGGTGATGATTTGTCTACTTTCTGCACTACAACGCCATTAATAGAGAGTACTTTGTTTTTGTATCCTGTTACCAAGCTTGAGGTCTTGGATGTTATTAATAATCTGAAAAACAAAAAATGCATTGGTATAAATTTCATTTCTGCTAAAATTCTAAAAACAACTGCTGACATAATCAGTGAGCATTTTGCTAATCTCATTAATTTTTCAGTATCTTCTGGCAAATTTCTCAATATCCTAAAGAGATCCATTGTAATTCCGGTTCACAAAGGAGGTAGCCTGGAGGACATCGCAAACTATCGTCCGATTTCAATTTTGAATGTTTTGTCTAAGGTATTTGAACGAATCGTGTTTACTTAGATGGCAATTTTTTTAAACAAGTACAATATTCTCAACCCGGCTCAGCATGGTTTTAGAAGTGGTCGCTCAACGCTTTCAGCTGCACTCAGTTTCGTTGAGTCCGTTTATGGATGTCTTGATCAGGATTTGCAGGTTGCTGGATTGTTTTTTGATCTCTCCTCTGCATTTGATACTCTCTCATTTGAATTCATTTTTAGCAAATGCTACAGTTTAGGTTTCAGGGGAGTGTTTCTTGACTGGTTGCGCAGCTATCTCAACGAGAGGTCTATAAGTGTTGAGGTCGGTGATTCATATTCCGAACAATTCCGGGCGGGCTGCGGGGTTCCTCAAGGCTTCGTGCTGGGACCACTTTTGTTTTTATTATTTGTAAATGACCTACCCATTCACCTGGCCCGCTTCCTCTTGGTATTGTTTGCCGATGACACCTCGGTTGTGGTCTCTGCGTGGAGTTGCGAGGAGCTCCGATGCGCTTGTGAGGAAATTATTGGCCAATTCGTTAGTTGGTGTCAGTCTAACAGAGTAGTGGTTAATGTCAGTAAAACTGTTTGCGTTCATTTCGGTCTCAGAAGAAACGCTTTGGATACTTTCGAACTGAATTATTCCAACTCAAATATAACACCTGCGGAAAGTAGTAAATTCTTGGGTGTGCATGTTGACAGGAACTTAAGTTGGTCCACTCATATTGATTTTCTTTGCAAAAAGCTCAACAGCTCCTTCTATGCGATTAATAGGGTGAAAGATATGCTGCCTGTCAACTCGTTTCGAATCTCGTCTTTGCATTCTCGCGAATACCGTCGTTCCGAACGCCACCCGTCCTCCGAATTATTTTCCTTCATTTTGCACCTTTCGCCAAAATCGGCGTTTTCGCGATTTTTTTAAGAATACACCCCCGTCCTTTCGCTCCGAGAACGCGAACCCTACGAAACCTCCGTAAATTCCTCGATAGACCCCTCGGAAATTTCCCCCTTTCCCCCCTCCTAACTTCCAAAAAATTGTCACGTTTATAGTAACATTTGAAAAAATTTTTTTTTGATCCCGTTCTATGAATCACATCTTCACTTTAGTATAGTAGACTACCTAGCCAGTAGATCTACATTTTTCCAGTAGATCAATATTTTTCCGGTAGATCTACATTTTTCCGGTAGATCTACATTTTTTCGGTAGATCTACATTTTTCCGGTAGATCTACATTTTTCTGGTAGATCTACATTTTTCCAGTAGATCTGCATTTTTCCAGTAGATCTAAATTTTTTCAGTAGATCAATATAATCGTTAGATCAATTGAACCGGTTCTTCAATGCCATCTAACAGGTTCTGTTGTGATTCTGAGAATGATTCACACGTTTTTGAGTTACTAAAAATCGAATAAAGCGCCACCTACCGAATCATATTGTAAACCTAAGGCCTTCCGAAACACAATCACAAAGATTCATCAAAATCGGTATAGCCATTATTGAGTTCCTGTAAACCGATTGTAGTACCACCTACCGGGGAATATTGTGGATCTGAAACCTACTCAGATACACACACAAAGTTTCATCGAAATCGGTCCAGTCATTCTTGAGTCGTTATAAACCGAATGCAGTGCCACCTAACGGGTTTCTATTGTGACCCTTAGAGCCACTCAAACACGCACACAATGTTTCATCAAAATCGGTCAAGGCACTTCTGAGCTCTTACAGACGGATTGCAGCGCCACCTACCGGGGTATATTGCGGACCTGACACAACCTCAGATACACACAAAGTTTCATCGAAATCGGTTCAGCCGATCTTGAGTTTCTATAAACCGAATTCAGCGCCATCTAACGGTTACCTATTGTGACCCTGAGACACACCGAAACACACACACAAAGTTTCATAAAAATCGGTCAAGTCGTTTCGGAGTTGAAATGTTTTCAGAAACACCCCGTATAGCAGCGGTTATCTTTTCGTAGCGGTTTTACAGAGTTGAGAATTCTCTTTACGATAGATCTCTTGGGGTGACACCCTGTATAGCAGCGGTTTTTCATTTTGACTGTTAATTTTCAGCTTAATGTTTGAATGTTTTGAGTAATTTTAATGCAAAAATCCGTCTGATCGAACGGATATTCATTATAGATTTAGTGACTTAACGAAAAGATCCAAATCCCAAAATACTTTCACTGGAGAATGCTCCTTTGAGTTTTCCATTGGGTGAAAATGAAAAAAATTAATGAGTAAGCTATTTCGGACGCTCCGAGGATTCGATCTCGCCGCTTCGCGATGCTCGGGGCCATAAATCCGGCGCCTTAGTCCGCTCGGCCACCGATGTCTACGTGAGTGGACCCCGATTATGCACGATATAAAGTTCTTTAGTACTCGGATGATTTCCGTCTTTCGATTTTCAGAATATCGTCAATCCTGTCAAGCGATCGATCGAAATCGGTTACTCGTTCAAGTTTCTCGCGGTTTTTCTAAACTATTCGAAGGTTTTCGACTAATTCGGTTCGAAATTCAAATTCGATTTGACATTTATCGCAACTCATTCGCAAAGACAACGTCGATAAATTCAAACTGACAGTTTCTTTCATCTGTGATCGAAGTAAAACATCCACGTTTTATCTTCTATAGCAGGACCCGAAGTCGGTCGAGCGAAGCCGAACCGGTCTAAATGTCACATTTCAGTCACCGAGGTTTTCAAAATATGTCAAAGTTTGGAGTAGGGTGCACCACATCGAAAACCTAATGCATAGACGCTCTACTGCATCGAACTTTACTGCATCGACGAAGCAAGCCATCGAAAAACCGCCCACTTACTAGTTAGTGTTCGTGCTTTCTCCTGATTTGCCGAACGTGAAATCCCCTTTATCGATCGTCTTCGTCGGTAGTTTCGCTGGATGTTGTGTGTTGCCTAACACACAGCTGTAAGGGGCTAATGAAAACTGAAGGTTGGAGTCCGGTATTCATGCAAACATACCTAAGGTATGATTATATATTATATATCATATGAATATCCGGATTGAATTCAACGCTCAAAGGTTTTGATGTATTTGAAATTATGAAATTTGAAATTGAGTTCATTTGTAGCTTCAATTTCTACGTAATTTCAGTTCTAGAAATATGAATTATTAAATGCATATATATATATGTATATACAGGGTGTTCCTAAATTGAACGTACAAATGAAAAGGGGAGATTCCTTAAGTGAGTTTAAGAAAAAAAAGTCCCATAAACATGGGGTCGCAAACGTTTCGTTTTCGAGATACAGAGTGTTGAAGTTTGAATTTTTTTCAAGTTTTTTTCTCATAGTATCTACACTTCACAAGATATTCAACTGAAATTTGGCATAGATATTACATTTGAGAGTTCTCACCACGTGACATGGCAATTTCGATAGAAGATCTACAGGGTGATATTTTTTCTGGAACACTGCCACCTGTTCTTCTGCAGAACTTTTTTTTTGGTGAGCAACTGTTAATTTGTAAAAATGTAAAAAGAAGCTTTGTTCTTATACTAAACTTTTCGGTCTCTTGTAGTTTTGTCGTATCTCCCAACGATTTCGAGAAAAACATTTTTTAACGATTCTCTCGAAATCCTCGTGAAAATCCAAATTATGATGGGAAGGCCACTTTGTAAGCTGTGGTGAACGAATTCAGTATCAGTTTTTATGGAAATTTTCCTGATCTGTAGCGATGATTCATAAAGATTCGATAAATTCGTATAATCAACTTGTGAAGTGTAGATACTATGAGAAAAAACTTGAAAAAATTCATACTTCAACACTCTGTATCTCGAAAACGAAACGTTTGCGACCCCATGTTTATGGGACTTTTTTTTCTTAAACTCACTTAAGGAATCTCCCCTTTTCGTTTGTACGTTCAATTTAGGAACACCCTGTATATATTATTGAATATTGAATATAAATTGAAAATTTCACTTATTGCGTCGAAAATTTAGTATCTGGCCAGTGATCGATTCTCTTCATACTTGTTCCTGAGATGCATTTCGGCATAACAAATCGTTCCCTGTTTGTTTCAATTCCAGGAACCTCCACGTTCTGAAGATATAAAATTGGGAAAATTGAATATTTCATTTATTGCGTCGAAAATTTCGTATCTGGACAGTGGCCAATTTTCTTTATACTTGTTTCTGAGATGCATTTCGGCATAACAAATCGATCCCTGTTTTTTTCAATTCCAGGAACCTCCGCGTTCCGGAGATAAAAAATTGTGAAAATTGTAAATTTCTCTTATTGCGTCGAAAATTTGTTTTAATTTCAGGAACCTCCGCGTTCCGGAGATATACAATTGTGAAAATTTCACTTACTGAGTCGAAATTTTATTATCCGGGCAACGTTCTAAGCACGGCTGATGTAAGCCAAAATAATGTAACCTGTTGTCTCTTATAAAGATTATAATAGATGAATGCGATGAAAATCTGGCAAGATACTCAAGTATCCATGGAGTTAGTCAAATTTTCAATTTTCACAATTTTATATCTCCGGAACGTGGAGGTTCCTGGAATCAAAACAAACAGGGATCGATTTGTTATGCCAAAATGCATCTTTGAAACAAGTACCTATGAAAAAAATCGGTCACTGGCCAGATACTACATTTTCGACGCAATAAGTGAAATTTTCAATTTTCCCAATTTTATATCTCCGGAACGCGGTGGTTCCTGGAATTAAACCCAACAGGAATCGATTTGTTATGCCAAAATGCATCTTTGAAACAAGTACCTATGAAGAAAATCGGTGACTGGCCAGATACTACATTTTCGACGCAATAAGTGAAATTTTCAATTTATATTCAATATTCAATAATAATTATATATGCATTTAATAATTCATATTTCTAGAACTGAAATTACGTAGAAATTGAAGCCTCAAATGAACTCAATTTCAAATTTCATAATTTCAAATACACTGATCAACAATTGCTAGGGATCACTTATGAACTTCTCTTCATTTGTATTTTTTTCAAGTTATCTCGTGAATATCTGTACATTATATGTTCTCTAAGGAAAAATTAAGATGTTTTGAGTTGATTATATCAAATTTTTCCTCACTTCATCGGCTCTTGTTCACAAAATCGATTATTATCTGTAGGCTGTTACATGTGGAGTGAAAAGCAATGTGGTATTTGTTATTAAATCTGTTTTTTTCTCTCGTTCAAACACATAAGGGGACAATAATTGAAGAAATGAGAACAATATTAGCTTATCAGTCATGCCGAGAAGACGTTTGGCTCCTGTGCAACTGGACCAAATCATACGGTGGATACAGGAAGGTTTGTCCCAGCAAGAAATGTCCCGGCGGTTGAATGTTTCGCAAAGTGTCGTGAGTCGGGCTTGGAATAGGTTCATCCAAAACGACTCAGTAGCCTATGTTCATGGGGGAGGTCGGCAGCGCAGTACAACAGCTGCCCAAGATCGTCTTTTGGTCCTCAATGCTAGGAGAAATCCCACTTACCCGGCGTCGCGGCTCAATAGATCACTGAGAGTTGCAACAGGAGTTCTAATTTCGAACCAGACTGTAAGACGACGACTACATGTTCGTGGTTTGAGAGCACGTAGGAGGGTACAACATCCCCGTTTGAATAGGGAACACCGGGTTCATCGACGGCAATGGGCTGAGGAGCACCGCAATTGGACAGTTGAAGATTGGAGCCGATGTTTATTTACGGATGAGTCTAGATTTCGTTTGGTCAACTCCGATGGACGTATTCTTGCTTGGAGGGAAAGAGGTCGAAGGTATGCAGAACAGTTTATGGTACCCACAACAGCTTTTGGCGGAGGTTCTATATGTGTATGGGGAGGCATTTGTTTGAACCAACGCACAGAGTTGGTTGTTCTGCAGAATACCACAATGACCAGCCAGAGATATCACGATATGATTATTGAACCCATAATTGTTCCGTTTGCGGCTGCCTTGGGTGAGAATTTCATTTTAATTGACGATAATGCCCGTCCACATCGTAGTCGTCTGGTTAATGAAGCGCTAGAAACTCATGCTATTGATAAGATGAACTGGCCAGCTCGCTCTCCAGACATGAATTGCATCGAACATGTCTGGTCTGAGATGTCTAGACAATTGTCAACCTTAGAACAACCGATCAATAACCTGGAGGACCTTTCTAACGCATTACGGGATATTTGGACGAATTTGCCCCAAAATTTTATAAATCGTTTGATTGAAAGTATGCCTCGTAGGGTAGAATGCTTGAGTAGAGCTCGTGGGGGGCCAACTAGGTACTAGCTTAACCGAAACTTCAGCCTTCTTGTGGTGTCATCATAAAATTTTTATGTTATTCAAACACAGAATTTTGAGTGTTCCTAATAAAGTCTTTTTTTCTCTCCAACTTTCCATTTTTTCATTCTTTTCTCAAGTGAACCATATTATCAACTGAAAATACACTGATATCTGACTAAATTTATAATCTTGGAGCGAATAATTCAGAAATGAATTTAGAAAAAGTAAGTGATCCCTATCAATTGTTGAGCAGTGTATATCAAAACCATTGAGCGTTGACTTCAATGTATGTTTGCATGAATACCGGACTCCAAATTACATCTCATCCAGCGAAACTACCGACGAAGACGATCGATAAAGGGGTTTTCACGATCGGCCAATCAGGAGAAAGCACAGAACACTAACGAGCAAGTGGGCGGTTTTTCGATGGGTTGCTTCGTCGATGCAGTAAAGTTCGATGCAGTAGAGCGTCTGTGCAATGAGTCTTCCTTGTGGTAGGGCGAAAGTTTGCGATCTTTTTACGGAAAAAGAGAACGTTTTATCAAAAATCGAGATCTGTTACGGACTTCCTACGATTCTCGTCTTTCGGACCCCGACGAAATACCTTTTCGAGCGTGGCATACTCGCCAGATTTCTCCCATACCGATTTGCACCTTTAGCCGAAAAGCGCGTTTTCGCCCGAATTTACGATCTATTTAAAAATCCTCCCCACGTTTTCTCTCGTCAAAGACGGATACCCGGAGAAAATTTCGTTCTTTGCTCGTGCCCGTTTACACCTCGAATCCCCCCTCACCCCTCGAATAACCGACGAAAAAATCGAAAATATCGACCTCCTCGAGGAAAAAATCTTTTTTGACTTCTCTCTGTGATCCCGAGATCTTGGCGTTAGTAAAGTAAACCAGTGGCCAGCAGTCCATATTTTGGGATTCTGATGAGCAAGCAGATCTACCTAGCCATAGATCCACATTTTTCTGGTAGATCTACATTTTTCCGGTAGATCTACATTTTTCCGGTAGATCTACATTTTTCTGGTAGATCTACATTTTTCCAGTAGATCTGCATTTTTACAGTAGATCTAAATTTTTAAAGTAGATCAATATAATCGGTAGATCAATTGAACCGGTCCTTCAATGCCGAACCTAATAAGTTCTGTTGTGATTCTGAGAATGATTCACACGTTTTTGAGTTACTAAAAACCAAATATAGCGCCACCTACTGAATCGTATTGTAAACCTTAGGCCTTCCGAAACACAATCAAAAAGTTTCATCAAAAACGGTATAGCCATTCTTGAGTTCCTGTGAACCGATTGTAGTACCTCCTACCGGGGAATATTGTGGATCTGAAACCTACTCAGATACACACACAAAGTTTCATCGAAATCGGTCCAGTCGTTCTTGAGTAGTTATAAACCGAATGTAGTGCCACCTAACGGGTTTCTATTGTGACCCTTAGAGCCACTCAAACACGCACACATTGTTTCATCAAAATCGGTCGAGGCACTTCTGAGATCTTACAGACGGATTGCAGCGCCACCTACCGGGGTATATTGCTTACCTGACACAACTTCAGATACACAACACAAAGTTTCATCGAAATTGGTTCAGCCGTTCTTGAGTTTCTATAAACCGAATACAGCGCCATCTAACAGTTACCTATTGTGACCATGAGACACACCGAAACACACACACACACACACAAAGTTTCATCAAAATCGGTCAAGTCGTTTCGGAGTTGAAATGTTTTTAGAAACACCCCGTATAGCAGCGGTTATCTTTTCGTAGCAGTTTTACCGTGTTGAGAATTCTCTTTACGATAGATCTCTTGGGTTGACATTTTACTTGAAACACCCTGTATCGTGGTGGTTTTCCATTTTGACCGTTAATTTTCATCTTAATGTTTGAATTTTTTGAGTAATTTTAATGCAAAAATCCGTCCGATCGAACGGATATTCATTGAAGATTTCGTGACTTAACGAAAAGATCCAAATCCCAAAATACGTTCACTGCAGAACGCTCCTTTGAGTTTTCAATTGGTTAAAATTGAAAAAAATAAATAATGAGTAAGCTATTTCGGACGCTCCGAAGATTCGATCCCGCCGCTTCGCGAGGCTCGGGGCAATGAATCCGGCGCCTTAGTTTGCTCGGCCACGATGTCTACGTGAGACGACCCCGATTATGTACGATATAAAGATTTTAAGTACTCTGATGATTTCCGTCTTTCGATTTTCAGAATATCGTCTATCCTGTCAAGCGATTGATCGAAATCGGTTAGTCGTTCATATTTCTCGCGGTTTTTCTAGACTATTCGAAGGTTTTCGACTTATTCGGTTCGAAATTCAAGTTCGATTTGACATTTCTAATCGCTCGTTCTGACCGAAATCTTCGACATTGAAGGAGCCGCGTTAAAATTCGCCACAGAAATACGTGAAACGTCAGAATGTTTTCGATTTTCGCGAAAAAGTCACATTTTCCTATCGTTCTTCCGGGAAAACGAAAGAGAGGATCGAAAAAAGGGCTCAGCTACGGACTAATTTCGAATCTCGTCTACGCGTTCCCGCAAATACCGTCGCGCCGAACGCCACCCGTCCACCGAATTCTATTCCTTCTTTTCGCACCTTTCGCCAAAATCAGCGTTTCTTCGCCTTTTCGCGATTTTTTTTAAAATACACCCTCGTCATTTTGCTCCGTAAACGCGGAACCCTCCGAAACTTCCGTCGTTTTTTTGCGAAACCCCTCGGAAATATCCCCCCTTCCCCCCTCCTAATGTCCGAAAAATCGTCACGTTTATAGTAACATTTTCAAAAAAAATGTTTTGATGCCCTTCTATGAATCACATCTTCACTTTAGTATAGTAGACTAGTAGCCAGCAGTCCATATTTTGGGATTCAGATGAGCCAGCAGATCTACCTAGCAATAGATCCACATTTTTCTGGTAGATCTACATTTTTACGGTAGATCTACATTTTTCCGGTAGATCTACATTTTTCCGGTAGATCTAGATTTTTTTCGGTAGATCTACATTTTTCCGGTAGATCTACTTTTTTCCGGCAGATCTGCATTTTTCCAGTAGATCTACATTTTTTTGGTAGATCAATATAATCGGTAGATAAATTGAAGCGGTAGGTCAATTGAACCCGTAGTTCAATGCCATCTAACGGGTCCTGTTGTGATTCTGAGAATCAGTCACACACGAAAGTCCCATCGAAATATGTCAGGAGTTTTTGAGTTGCTGAAAACCGAATATAGCGCTTCCTACCGAATCGTATTGCGAATTAAGGCCTTCCGAAACACAATCACAAGGATTCATCAAAATCGGTATAACCATTTTTGAGTTCCTGTAAACCGATTATAGTGTTACCTACCGGGGAATATTGTGGATCTGGAACTTCGTCAGATACACACACATAGTTTAATCGAAATCGGTCCAGTCGTTTTTGAGTTGTTATAAACCGAATGCAGCGCCACCTAACGGGTTTCTATTGTGTCCCTGAGACACACTCAAACACGCACACAATGTTCTATCAAAATCGGTCAAGCCATTTCTGAGTTCCTATAGAGCATTATCAGCGCCACCTACCGGATGCTATTGTGAAGCAAGGACACACCGAAACACACACACAAAGTTTCATCAAAATCGGTCAAGGCGTTTCGGAGTTGACATTATTTTTTTAACACCCCGTATAGCAGCGGTTATCTTTTCGTAGCAGTTTTACAGCGTTGAGAATTCTCTTTACGATACATCTCTAGGGATGACATTTTACTTGAAACACCCTGTATAGTTAATTTTCTGCTTAATATTTGAATATTTTGAGTAATTTTAATGCAAAAATCCGTCCGATCGAACGGATATTCATTATAGATTTCGTAACTTAACGAAAAGATCCAAATCCCAAGATACGTTTACTGGAGTATGCTCCTTTAAGTTTTTCAATGGAAAAAAAATGAAAAAAAAAAACCAAGAAAAAGCTATTTCGGACGCTCTGAGATTCGATCCCGCCGCTCCGCGAGGCTCTGGACTTATAAATCCAAGCCATAGTGAGAGAGAGAGAGAGAGAGAGAGTTTATTGGTTCTTCTACAATATAAAGCATTGTTTAAACAGGTCAGAGAAATTAGATAAACTTACAGATATAACAATATCACAACACAAAAAAAAAATGATGAGGAAGCCAAAGCAAGTCTTCACTGCGAAGACAAACACAGAATCCCAATCATAATCTAAACGAACAAATAGCAAGTACTCATTCCAATGTGTCATGTAAAGATAAAAAATAATATCTACAAATAAAATCAATAAATTACACAAAAAAGACATCAATTGTATAAATAAAATACTATTTACAATATGGTCATCAAGTACGAAATTGACTTGTATAAGCTAAAATAATATTTACAATTAAAATCAATAAATAATAAACCTACATGATATGTAAATACAATAAACCAAACACAGACGCACACTCACTAGAATGATTCGAAATCACCTATCGAGTGAAAGATATTATCGATCAATATTTCTTTTATCTGTTTTTGAAATTTCGCAGCTGGTAGGTTTCTAAACTGGATGGGCAGCTTATTATATAGAGATGCTGAACAATACTGTGGACTACTCTGAATTGTTTTCAATCTGAGAAAATTCTTCCTAATTAGGGTTTTGTTTCTAGTATTGTATTCGTGTATATCTGATTGCAACCTGAAACTACCTTTGTTCTTATGTGCATACAAGAGATTTTCGAGAATAAATATGGATGGGAAAGTAAGTAAACGAAACCTCTTGAAAATATGTTTGCAACATGCCCTATATTCAATACCACCTAAAACTCTGATTGTTCGTCTCTGTAATCGACAAACTGATTCCCTCTGAGCCGAGTTACCCCACAATATAACACAATATTTTAGTTTTGACTCCACCAGAGCATAATATACCAATCTGAGCATTACCACCGACAGTGAATTAGACAGAACCCTCAAGGCGAATATATTTCTGCTAAGAGCTGTTATAAGTTCATCCACATGAACACCCCAGGTAAGAGAAGCATCCAGATGCACTCCAAGAAATTTGACAACATCCCCACTGCCCATGTTACCCAATCTCAGACTCAAAGTAAGTTTCTGTGTTTTTTGTACATTCATGCTGAGTTCATTAGCTGTAAACCACTCCAAAGCTCTCGACAGCGCCCCACTTGCATGAAGGTTCAAGTTTTCAAGGTCATCAGACTCAACTTCGATTGTTGCGTCGTCAACAAACTGTATAGTTTCAAACTCATGAAGATAATCCGGCAGATCATTAATGTAAATCAAAAACAATACCGGTCCCAGATTTTACCCTTGCGGCACTCCAATAGACACATCTGTCATACCCGAACATCTCCCATCGATAAAAACAACTTGTTTTCTATCACTCAGGAAAGAGTCCACTAGGTTCAAGGACGTGGCATCAAAGCCGTACTTTTTAAGTTTGACTAGAAGCTTATCTCCAGCGACGCAGTCAAAGGCCTTCGACAGGTCTAAGAATGATGACAGGCAATGTTTCCCCCGTTCGAAACAATCAGTTGCAAAATTTACAAAATTTATAATTGCTTCCGCCGTATTTTTACCCTTTCTATATCCATATTGCCTACTCGAAAACAGTTCATTACCCTCAAAATATTCAACAATTTGATAGGCAATTATTTTCTCAATAATTTTCGAAAAGACAGGGACAATTGATATGGGCCGGTAATTATCTCTATCATTACGATCACCTTTTTTATGAATCGGTATTGTCTTAGATATTTTCAAACATTTCGGAAAATGACCCGTCATCAAACACCTATTGACTAATTTGGTCAGTGGTAGAATGATACAATTAATGCAGGATTTAATAACTTTAACTGTGAGGTCGTAATAGTCCGTGCACTTACTGTTTTTTAAATTCATTATAACATCCCTTACCTCAACGAAACCAACTTCTCTAAACTTAAACACTTTATTAAGTGGAACTCTCTTTCTGAATGTCACATCAAAGCTTACTCTAGATAAAGGCAATTGTGCAATAATTTTTTCCGGTATTGAGGAAAAATGTTCGTTAAATTCATCAGGCGTTATGTTCAAGGAAGTAGTATCTGTTTTTCTCTTTAAATGTTCGTTGACTAACTGCCAAGCCATTTTACATTTATTACTCGATCGTTCAATCTTACTATTAAAATACGAAATTTTCGCCATTTTTATTGCCTTCCTATATTTTCTTGTTAAATTATTCCGTAAAATTAACAGATTATTAGTTCCATACCTAGCATGTAACTCCCGAATGAAAAGTAGTGATTCCCTCATTTCACGATGTTCCTGAGAAAACCACCCATTGTCTTTTTGTGTGTTATGTATTCTTTTCGCTTGTTTGGGAAAAGATAATGTGAAAATATCTAATATTACCTTATGAAATTCTTCGAAACATTCACCGCAATCGGATTTTGCAGTAACAAAATCCCAACACACTTCCTCAAGTTCACCATGCATCTTGTTGAAACCTCTTTGAGTCAGAGGTCTTATTGACCTATGAACATGTGTATTGTTTGTGTACATACCTAAGCCTCCCAGATGTATAAACTGGGCATCGTGATCTGAGAACTCCGTTTTTATAATTCCGACGAATTCACCCCGCACATCAAAATTTGTAAAAATGTTATCAATACAGTTTTTACTCCTAGTGGGTTCAAATATTTTTTGTTTGAATCCATACAATGACATAAGATTAATGACTGCCTTGGCCTCCCCATCTATAAAAGAATATGAATCATTATTAACACTAAACTTTACATTGAAATCGCCACAAATTATCACTCTGTCTCTGTTAACGTCAAAGCTATTCAGAATTGACTCGAAGGTAGAAAAGAATAAATCAAAAATTCTATAAGGCGAGGAATAAATGCACACAACAATAATACCACTTTTGAGAAGCTTAAGAGCTGCCAGCTCACAGTGAACCTCTACCGATTTTTTTCGTACATCGTCAATAATTGAACAGTCTAAACATTCGATTTGAGAGTTCATCAATATCATTGCTCCCCCACGCCTTGATTTTTGCCTTGTGTAAGCATGTCCAACATGCCAACCCTTCAAACATAAGCCCATGGACTCCTCCTTACTGAGCCAATGCTCAGTAAAGCATATCACGTCATATTTCTGTGATTGAGAGTAAATCATACTCTCCAAATCGTTAATTTTGTTTCTGATACATTGGACATTCAAATGCATCAGATTAAATGAAACATTAATCTCATTGAAACATTTCAAACTCGTCTTATCGGGGCAATTAAAATTCACTCCCTTGTCAGATTCTTCCGAAAAAAAAATCTAGATACATACGCTCCATCATGCCAACAGTTCGAATCTTTGGCATTGTTTACCTTCGAATAATCAATAAATACCTTGAAAGAACTGTATTTATCCGGCAATTTCGATTTAAGTTGAATACACTCTGCATCAGGGAACGACTTTCTCACCATATTCTCAAATTCCGATAATTTAGTATCAGGTGCAATTCTTGATACAAAAAGAGCAGTCTTCTTTCCAATAGCTCTTATCGGGTTATCTTTAGCTGCACCAATCCTGTCAAGCGATCGATCGAAATCGGCTACTCGTGGTTTTTCTAAACTATTCGAAGGTTTTCGACTAATTCGGTTCGAAATTCACTTTCGATTTGACATTTCTAATCGCTCGTTCTGACCAAAATCGTCGACGTTGAAGGAGCCGCGTTAAAATTCGCCACAGAAATACGTGAAACGTCAGAATATTGTCGATTTTCGCGAAAAGTCACATTTTCCTATCGTTCTTCCGGGAAAACGAAAGAGAGGATCGAAAAAAGGGCTCAGCTACGGACTAATTTCGAATCTCGTCTTCGCGTTCCCGCAAATACCGTCGCGCCGACGGCCGAACGCCACCCGTCCTCCGACCTCGTTTCCTTCATTTTGCACCTTTAGCCATAATCGGCGTTTATTCGCCTTTTCGCGATTTTTTTTAAAATACACCCCCGTATTTTCGTTTCGAAAATGCGAAACTCTACGAAACTTCCGCCTTTTTCCTCGCGAAACCCCTCGGAAATTTCCCCCCTCCCGCCCTCCTAACATTAAAAAAATCTTCACGTTTATAGTAACATTTTCAAAAAAATTTTTTTGATCCCATTCTATGAATTGCATCTTCATTTTAGTATTGGGACTAGTTGGCCCGCAGATCTACCTAGCCAGTAGATCTACATTTTTCAGTAGATCTACATTTTTCTGGTAGATTACATTTTTCCAGTAGATCCACATTTTTCTGGTAGATCTACATTTTTCCGGTAGATCTACATTTTTCCGGTAGATCTGCATTTTCCAGTAGATCTACACTTTTTTAGTAGATCAATATGTAAGCGGTAGATACATTGAAGCGGTAGATCAATTGAACCGGTAGTTCAATGCCATCTAACGGGTCCTGTTGTGTTTCTGAGATTCATTCACATACGAAGGTCCCATCGCAATATGTTAGAAGTTTTTGAGTTACTAAAAACCGAATATAGCGTCACGTAGCGAATCGTATTGTGAACCAAAGGCCCTCCGAAACACAATCACAAAGATTCATCAAAATCGGTATAGCTATTTTTGGGTTTCTGTGAACCGATTATAGTGCCACCTACCGGGGAATATTGTGGATCTGGAACCTACTCTCAGATACACACACAAAGTTTCATCGAAATCGTTCCAGTCATTTTTGAGTCGTTATAAACCGAATTCAGCACCACCTAACGGGTGCACACAAAGTTTCATCAAAATGAGTAAAGCCGTTTCGGATTTGACATTTATTTAAAAACACCCTGTATTACAGCGGTTATCTTTTCGTAACGGTTTTACAATGATGAGAATTCTCTTCACGATAAATCTCTTGCGGTGATATCTCACTTAAGACCCTGTGTAGCAATGGTTTTTTATTTTCGACCGTTAATTTTCTACTTAAATGGTTGAATATTTTGTGTAATTTCAATGCAAAACATTCAAAATTATACGTTCATTTTTGGATCAAAAATAATCAAGGCTGTGTCCTTGGTTGAGTAAGGTACCTATTCAAATACATACATTCACGGTTGGATAAAAAATAAACAATTCATAGAACGCGGTGGCGTAGGTTCATATTCAAATACATACATTCACAATTTGATCAAAAATATTCAATGCTGTGTCTTTGGTTAAGTAAGGTCCTTGTTCAAATACATACACTCACCGTTGGATCAAAAATAAACAATGCAATGAACGCGGTGGCGTAGGTTCCTATTCAAATACATACAAAAATCCGTCTGATGGAACCATTGATTATAGATATCGTAACTTGACGAAAATATCCAAATCCCATTTCGACAGTTAATTATCTGCTTAAAGTTTGAATATTTCGATTAAATTAAAAGAAGAATTTTCAAACAAACGGAAATTCAATATAGATTTCGTAATTGGACGAAAAGATCAATAGCCCATGATGAGTTTACATGGGAATAACACACTCTGAAGTTTTCATTCCATAAAAATGAAAAAAATTATAACGTCAACGATTGCCGGCCACTCCGAGATTCGATCCGGCTGCCTCTCGATGCTGACCGTTGATCCTAGGACGCTTCCCTCCCGGCCACTTTCGTTATAGATAAAAGTAGGAATTACGCTCTATATAAAGGTTTTATAGCACTGGGATGATTTCCGTCCTTCGATTCCCAGAATATCGTCAATTCTGTCAAGCGATCGCTCGAAATTGGCGACTTGTTCATATTTCTCGCAATTTTTCTTGGCGATTACGAGATTTTCGACTAATTCCGTTCAAAATTCAAATTCGATTTGACATTTCGCGCCGCTCGTTCGGACCGAAACAGTCGACCTTGCAGGAGCCGCGCTAAAATTCAGCACAGAAATACGTGAAACGTCAGAATGTTTTCGATTTTCGCCAAAAAGTCACATTTTCTTATCGTTCTTCCGGGAAAACGAAAGAAAAGATCGAAAGCAGATATAGCCTATCCGGTAATTTCGAATCTCTTCTTCACTTTCCCGCGGACTCGTCGTTTCTAACGTCGCCGTTCGATCGATCTCGTTTCCTTCATTTGCACCTTTTGCCAAAATTGGCGGTTTCTCGCATTTTCGTGAATTTTTTTAAAATACACCACCACCTTTTCGATCCAAAAACGCGAAACTCTACGAAACTTCCGTGTTTTCTCTCGCTAAACCCCCTCAAGATTTCCCCCAATCCTCCTCCTAACCACCAAAAAAACACCACGTTTACAACGACCTTCTCAAAAAGTTTCCCTTGATCTACTTCGATGGTTCAAGTCTTCACTTTAGTATAAGTATAGACTAGTGGCCAGCATTCCATATTTTGGGATTTAGATGAGCCAGCAGATCTACCTAGCCATAGATCCACATATTTTCTGGTAGATCAACATTTTTCCAGTAGATCAATATATTTCCGGTAGATCTACATCTTTCCGGTAGATCTACATTTTTCCGGTAGATCTACATTTTTCCGGTAGATCTACATTTGTCTGGTAGATCTACATTTTTCCAGTAGATCTAAATTTTTTTAGTAGATCAATATAATCAATTGAACCGGTTCTTCAATGCCGAACCTAACAGGTTTTGTTGTGATTCTGAGAATGATTCACACGTTTTTGAGTTACTAAAAACCAAATATAGCGCCACCTACCGAATCGTATTGTAAACCTAAGGCCTTCCGAAACACAATCACAAAGATTCATCAAAATCGGTATAGCCATTTTTGAGTTCCTGTAAACCGATCAAAGTACCACCTACCGGGGAATATTGTGGATCTGAAACCTACTCAGATACACTCACAAAGTTTCATCGAAATCGGTCCATTCGTTCTTGAGTCGTTACAAACCGAATGCAGTGCCACCTAACGGGTTTCTATTGTGACCCTTAGAGCCACTCAAACACGCACACAATGTTTCATCAAAATCGGTCGAGGCACTTCCGAGTTCTTACGGACGGATTGCAGCGCCACCTACCGGGGTATATTGCGGACCTGACACAACCTCAGATACACAACACAAAGTTTCATCGAAATTGGTTCAGCCGTTCTTGAGTTTCTATAAACCGAATACAGCGCCATCTGACGGTTACCTATTGTGACCCTGAGACACACCGAAACACACACATACAAAGTTTCATCAAAATCGGTCAAATCGTTTCGGAGTTGAAATGTTTTTAGAAACACCCCGTATAGCAGCGGTTATCTTTTCGTAGCAGTTTTACAGTGTTGAGAATTCTCTTTACGATAGATCTCTTGGGTTGACATTTTACTTGAAGCACCCCGTATAGCAGCGGTTTTCCATTTTGACCGTTAATTTTCAGCTCAATGTTTAAATATTTTGAGTAATTTTAATGCAAAAATCCATCCGATCGAACGGATATTCATTGAAGATTTCGTGACTTAACGAAAAGATCCAAATCTCAAAATACGTTCACTGGAGAATACTCCTTTGAGTTTTCAATTGGGTAAAAATGAAAAAAATTAATGAGTAAGCTATTTCGGACGCTCAGAGGATTCGATCCCGCCGCTTCGCGAGGCTCGGGGGGCCATAATCCCGGCGCCTTAGTCCGCTCGGCCACGATGTCTACGTGAATCGACCCCGATTATGTACCATATAAAGATTTTAAGTACTCGGATGATTTCCGTCTTTCGATTTTCAGAATATCGTCAATCCTGTAAAGCGATCGATCGAAATCGCTTACTCGTTCGTATTTCTCGCGGTTTTTCTAGACTATTCGAAGGTTTTCCGACTAATTCGGTTCGAAATTCAAATTCGATTTCACATCTAATCGCTCGTTCGGACCGAAAGAGTCGACCTTGAAGGAGCCGCTCTAAAATTCAGCACAGAAATACGTGAAACGTCAGAATGTTTTCGATTTTCGCGAAAAAGTCACATTTTCCTATCGTTCTTCCGGGAAAACGAAAGAGAGGATCGAAAAAAGGGCTCAGCTACGGACCAATTTCGAATCTCGTCTACGCGTTCCCGCGAATACCGTCGTTCCGAACGCCACCCGTCCTCCGAATTCTTTTCCTTCATTTCGCACCTTTCGCCAAAATCGGCGTTTTTTCGCCTTTTCGCGTTTTTTTTTTTAATACACCCCCGTCTTTTCGCTCCGAAAACGCGAAACCTTCCGAAACTTCCGCCTATTTCCTCGCTAAACCCCTCGGAAATTTCCCCCCTCCCCACGTCCAAAAAAACGTCACGTTTATAGTAACATTTTCAAACAAAAATTTTTGATCCCCTTATATGAATCGCATCTTCACCTTAGTATAGTAGACCAGCAGTCCATATTTTGGGATTCAATGAGCCAGTAGATTAATGTATAGGTAGATTTATATTTTTCCGGTGGATCTACATTTTTCCAGTAGATCTACATTTTTCCAGTAGATCTATATTTTTCCAGTAGATCTATATTTTTCCAGTAGATTTACATTTTTCCGGTAGATCTACATTTCTCCAGAAGATCTATATTTTTTAGCAGAGCAATATAATCGGTAGATAAATTGAAACCGTAGATCAATTGAACCGGTAGTTCACACACACGAAAGTCCCATCGAAATCTATCGAGGCATTTTGGAATTCCTATAAACCGAATACAGCGCCACCTACCGGGTTTCTATTGTAACCTCGAGACCCACCCACATAATGTTTCATCAAAATCGGTCGAGCCATTTCTAAGTTCCTATAGATAGACCGATTGCAATGCTACCTTCTCGGGTATATTTTTGACCTGATATATACTCAGATACACACACAAAGTTTAATTGAAATCGATCCAGCCCGAGATCCAGCCTATCGTAATTTCTCTAACACAAATCCGTCGAATCAAACTTTGTCGAGCCAATCTTGAGTTTCTATAAACCGGATAGAGTGCCACATACCGGGTTCCTATTGTGACCCTGAGGCCCATTCAAACACGCACACGATGTTTAATCGAAATCTGTCAGGCCAATTCTATGTTCCTATAGATGGATTACAGCGCCACCTATCCGGGCATATTGTGAACCTGAGGCCTACTCAGACAAAAACACGAAGTTGCATCGAAATCGGTAGAGCCATATTTGAGTTCCTATAAACCGAATACAGCGCCACCTATTGTGAAGCAATGTCCCACCGAAACACACCCACAAAGTTTCATCAAAATTGGTCAAGCCGTTTCGGAGTTGACATTTTTTGAAAAGCACCCTCTATGGCAGCGGTTATCCTTTCGCAGCAATTCTACTATGTAGAAAATACTCTTCATGTTAAATAGGTGACATTTTATCAAAAACATAGTAAATAGCAGTGGTTTTTCTTCTGTAATAGCTTAGGATGTTTCAAAATGTTTAAATTAATCTTCATGCCAAATAGCAGTCGAATGGAAAGGAAAAATGATCAGGCCCCCACATAATAAATGAATTTAGGTGAAATACCTTACCTTCCACAAACAGTTTATGAGATAGAAACCCATACATATGAATACATTCACTTTTGAATTCCTATAAATCGAATATAATGCCTCCTACCGGATCGTATTGTGAACCTAAGGCCTACCGAAACACAACCACAAAGTTTCATCAAAATCGGTATAGCCATTGTTGAGTTATTGTAATCTGATGGTAGTGCCACCTACCGGGTCCAATTGTGAATCTGAACCACTTTGGGATCCGCCGAAATACACACACACACAAAGTTTCATCATAATCTATCAAGCCGTTTAGGAGTTGATATTTTCCGAAAAACACTGTATAGCCTGTATAGCAGCGGTTATCCTTTCACAACGGTTTAACAATATTGATAATTCTCTTCACGATTGATCTCTTGGGGTGACATTTTACATAAAACACCCTGTATAGCAGTGGTTTTCATTTTGGACAGTTGATTTTCTGCTTACTGTTAGAATATGTTGAGTAATTCTAATGCAAAAATCCGTCCGGTGGAACGTATATTGATTATAGATTTTGTAACTTGACAAAAAGATCCAGATCCTATGCTATGTCTACGTGAGTAACGCTCCTTTAAATTATTCATTCCGTAAAAATGAAAAAAATATTGAAATTCCGATAGCTCAGAGTTTCGATCCCGCTGCCCCACGGAGCTCGGAACAATAAACCATTTTCTCTACCCCTCGGACACATTACCCATAAGAAATCAATCGGATTTTGCTCCTAATAAAGGTTTTATAGTACTGGGATGTTTTCCGTCTTTCTATTTCCAGAATATCGTCAATTGTATCAAGCGATCGATCGAAATCGGTTACTTTTTTTTATTTCTCGCAGTTTCTATAAAAGATTCCAAGATTTCAACAAAATGCGTTCCAAATTCGAATTCAATTTAACATTTTGGCACCGCTCGTTCGAACTGAAAACGTCGATTTTGAAGGAGCCGCGCTAATATTCGACACGGAAATACGTTGAACGTCAGAATTTTGTCGATTATCGCGAAAAGTCAAATTTTCGTTACGTTCTTCCGGGAAAACGAAAAAGAGGATCGAAAAAAAGGCTCCGTGAAACTCTACAATACTTCCGACTTTTCCCTCGCTAAATCCCTTCAAGATTCCCGTCAAATTCCTCTCCTAACATCCGAAAATGCATGACGTTTGCAGCAACATTATCAAAAAGTTTCCTTTGATCCATAGACATAAAATAACATGGACTGATTGTGAGAAAGAGACCATTGAAATCAGCATTGAAAAAGGACAGAATAGTTAAAGGCAAACCACGGTATATGAATATGTTCTTATAATTTGGCGATTGGAAAAACCACAGAATACAAAACGTTAGTTTCCTTTATCCTGTGACTTTTCTTGTATACTGTATTGTTTTGTATATGTGTTTTGGTGATTTGTAGACAGAATAGTTAAAGGCAAAACATTTTCATTTAAATCCGAGACGCGTTTCTGAATATTCTGATACTTATAATCTGAAAATATTCCTCATTAATTTCCTTACTGTAATTCATTCAGCTTTTTCGATACTGATTCAAAATAATCAATATTTCTTTTAAAAAAAATCGGGATTTTCCAATATACCTCAATTTCCAATTTGTGTATTTGTTCATAACATCTCTCTCTCTAATGTATTCCGCAACGAACTGTGTGATAAAGTTACCTGAGGGCCAGTCTATGTTATTCTATGTCTATGCTTTGATCCCGTTCGATGACTCACATTTTTACTTTAGTATTATATATATTGAAAATACGATACTATTTCCACAACGATATCATTCGAAAATACTCACGTTTTGTTAAAAATTTGGAAATTCGACGGAAAGACTAAATTCACTCGATATCCCAACATACTTCATGCACCTGTCAACAACTGAAAAATTCATCCTCAGGATACGTTCGATAGAATTTCGAATTCGTATATAAATGCCTGCAAGGGAAAATCAGTAATATCGACGAAAAAATAGATCAATAATTACCTTATTTTACGTTCTTTACTTCCTCCGGCCCGTTTCATCAATAATATTTCCTCGAAGATCGGTACCTACCCAGTCATTTCAGCTTAGAATTTGATATAACACATTAATTCTCAAATATCACAAATTCTCTGATGCGATCGCTCGAAATCGGCCACTCCTTCGTATTTCTTCATATTTCTAGACATTTATCTTCACAAATCCAAGATTTTCGACAAATTCCGTTCGAAATTCGAATTCTATTTGACATTTAACGCCGCTTGAAAACATCGTTAATTCAAACTGACAGAAGTTTCTATCATCTGTGGCCGAAATAAATCATCCACGTTTTGCTTTTATAGCGGACCCGAAGTCAGTCGAGCGAAGCCGAACTGGTCTAAACGTTACATTTCACCGAGGTTTTCAAAATATGTCAAAGTTTGCGAACTTTTTACGGAAAAAGAGAGGGTTTTATCAAAAATCGGGCTCCGTTACAAACTACCTACGAATCTCGCCTTCCGGCCCCCGACGAAATACCTTTCCGAGCGTCGCATCCTCGGCAGATATCTATCGTTACCGATTTGCACCGTTAGTCGAAAAGGGCGTTTTTACCCGATTTCACGATTTTTTTAAAAATACTCCCCACGTTTTCTCTCGACAAAAACGGATACCCGGAGAAAATTTCGTCTTTTCTCGTTCCCGTTTACACCTCGTATCCCCCCTCGCCCCTCGAATAACCCTCGAAAAAATCGAAAATATTGACCTCCTCGAGGAAAAAATGTTTTTTGACATCTCTCTGTGATCCCATTTTACGTAAGTAGAATAAACTAGTAGCCAGCAGTCCATTTTTTGGGATTCAGATGAGCGAGCAGATCTACCTAGCAATAGATCCACATTTTTCTGGTAGATCTTCATTTTTCCGATAGATCTACATTTTTCCGGTAGATCTACATTTTTCCGGTAGATTTACCTTTTTCCGATAGATCTACATTTTTCCGGTAGATCTATATCCGGTAGATCAATATATAGATCAATATATTATCGATAGATCAATTGAACCGGTAGCTCAATGCCATCTAACGGATCCTGTTGTGATTCTGAGAATCATTCACACACGAAAGTCCCATCGGAATATGTTAGGAGTTTTTGTGTTACTAAAAACCGAATGTAGCGCCACCTATCGGATCGTATTGTGAACCTAAGGCCTTCCTAAACACAATCAGAAAGATTCATCAAAATCGGTATAGCCAATTTTGGGTTCCTGTAAACCGATTGTAGCGCCACCTACCGGGGAATATTGTGGATCCAAAACCTACTCAGATACACACACACACAAAGTTCCATCGAAATCGTTCCAATCGTTCTTGAGTTGTTATAAACCGAATGCAGCGCCACCTAACGGGTTCCTATTGTGACCCTTAGAGCCACTCAAACACGCACACAATGTTTCATCAAAATCGTTAGAGCCATTTCTAAGTTTCTATAGACCTATTGCAGTGCCACCTTCCGGGGTATATTGCGGACCTGACACATACTCAGATACACACACAAAGTTTTATCGAAATCGGTTCAGCCGTTCTTGAGTTGAGCGCAACCTACCGGTTATCTATTGTGACCCTGAGACACACTCAAACACGCATACAATGTTTTGTCAAAATCGGTCGAGCCATTTCTGAGTTCCTATAGAGCATTATCAGCGCCACCTACCGGATGCTATTGTGAAGCAATGACCCATGGAAACATACAAACAAAATTTCATCAAAATCGGTTAAGCCATTTCGGAGTTGCCATTTTTTTTAAAAACACCCTGTATAGCAGCGGTTATCCTTATCCTTATCCATTCGCAATGGTTTAACGATGTTGAGAATTCTCTTCACGATAGACATCTCGAGGTGACATTTATTTAAAACGCTTACATTCGATGCCGTGAGAAAAGGAACACCATGTATAGTAATGGTTTATTTTCAACGATGTATGCCTCGAAAGTATATATTCTAACACAAAAGAATGAAGAATAAAGTTTCATCAAAATCGGTATTGCCATTTTTGAGATCCTGTGAACTGATTGTTCCGCCACCAACCGGGTCCAATTGTGATTGTGAATCACTTTGAGATCGGCCGAAATACCCACACACAAAGTTTCATCATAAACGGTCAAGCCGTTTTGGAGTTGACATTTTTCGAAAAACACCCTGTATAGAAGCGGTGATCCTTTCGAAACGGTTTTACTATGTTGAGAATATCTTGGGGTGACATTTTACTTGAAACACCCTATATAGCAGTGGTTTTTCATTTTCGACCGTTAATTTTCTGCTTAATGTGTGAATATTTTGAGTAATTTTAATGCAAAAATCCGTCCGATCGAACGGATATGCATTATAGATTTCGTGACTTAACGAAAAGATCCAAATCTCAAAATACTTGCACTGGAGAACGCTCCTTTAAGTTTTTCATTGGGTAAAAATGAAAAAAACCTATGAGAAATCTATTTCGGACGCTCCGAGATTCGATCCCGCCGCACCGCGTGGCTCAGGAGCTATGAATCCAACGCCTTAGACCGCTCGGCTACAATGTGTACGTGAATCTCTTCCGATTATGTACAATATAAATATTTTAAGTACTCGGATGATTTCCGTCTTTCGATTTTCAGAATATCGTCAATCCTGTCAAGCGATCGATCGAAATCGGTTACTCGTTCATATTTCTCGCAGTTTTTCTAGACTATTCGAAGGTTTTCGACTAATTCGGTTCGAAATTCAAATTCGATTTGACATTTCTAATCGCTCGTTCTGACCGGAATCGTAGACCTCGAAGGAGCCGCGTTAAAATTCGCCACAGAAATACGTGAAACGTCAGATTTCGTCGATTTTCGCGAAAAGTCACATTTTCCTACCGTTCTTCCCGGAAAACGAAAGAGAGGATCGAAAAAAGGGCTCAGTTACGGACTAATTTCGAATCTCGTCTTCGCGTTCCCGCAAATGCCGTCGTTCAGAACGCCACCCGTCCTCCGAATTATTTTCCTTCATTTTGCACCTTTCGCCAAAATCGGCGTTTTTTCGCCTTTTCGCGATTTTTTTTTAAATACACCCCCGTCTTTCCGCTCCAAAAACGCGAAACTCAACGAAATTTCCGTATTTTTCCTCGATAAACCCCTCCGAAATTTCCCCCTTTCCCCCCTCCTAAAGACTGAAGAATCGTCACGTTCATAGTAACATTTCCAAAAAGTTTTTTTTGATCCCATTCTATGAATCGCATCTTCACTTTAGTATTTGGACAAGTGGCCAGTAGTCCATATTTTGGGATTCAGATGAGCCAGCAGATCCACCTAGTCATAGATCCACATTTTTCTGGTAGATCTACATTTTTACAGTAGATCTACATTTTTCGGGTAGATCTACATTTTTTAGTAGATCAATATTATCGGTAGATCAATTGAACCGGTAGTTAGCACACACGAAAGTCCCATCGAAAAATGTCGAAGCATTTTTGAGTTCCTATAAACCGAATATAGCGCCACCTACCGGTTTTCTATTGTAACCTCGACACCCACTTAAACAATAATAATAATAATGTTTATTAAGATTCAGATCACAAAAAGTAACTTAAAAGTAAAGTTTCATCAAAATCGGTCGAGCCATTTCTGAGTTAGCCGTTTCTGCGATAGCAATGCCACCTAGCGGGGTATATTGTAGACCTGACACATACCCAGATACAGAAACAAAGTTTAATTGAAATCGGTCCAGCCGTTCATCCTTAAAACCGGATACCGTGCCAGCTTCCGGTTTCCTATTGTGACTTTAAGACCCACTCAAACACGCACACAACGTTTTATCTTGGGGCGCCCCCTACCAGATGCTATTGTGAACCAGAAAAACACCAAAACACAAACACAAAGTTTCATCAAATTTGGCCCACTCGTTTTTGAGTTCCTATAGATTGATTGTAGCGCCACCTACCGGGACCAATTGGGAACGACCGCAACACACGCACACGAAGTTTAATCAGAATCGGTCAAGCCCTTTTTGAGTTGTAATTTTTTGAGATGACTTTTTACTAAAAACACCCTGTATTGTGGTTTTTCTTCGACAGTTAATTTTGTTGAAATATTTACATTCACTGTTGGGAAGAAAATTAACAGTGCTGTGCTAAATATGGCATAAGTTCATAGTTATAAACCAATTACTTAGCAGATCCAGCTATCAAATCCATATAACTAACTTAATCACATCTAAACTACCCACTCGACGAATCAACAGTTCAAATATGTTCATGGAATGGAATATTATATATTCACTGTTGGATCAAAATTGAACAGATATGACACAGGAGGCCACCATTCACTGTTAGGTCAAAAATTAACAGTGCTGTGCCTAAGGTGGCGTAAGGATACATTAACAAAGCCTACACAGAACACAATCCCTTCGAGAGCTTATGAGCGGTCTCCTTAGGAAAAACCTAGGAGGATCAGTATAATAATATATAATAGATGGTCCGAGTGACCGAGCACATAAAAATGGGAAAATAATCTTACCTAATGTAATTTATTTAATCAATTCTTATGATAATTAATGATAGGATAGGTTGTGGATTTTGTGGGATGAGTAGAAAAACGAAGAACCATCCTGTATATAATATATTGTTTCAACTTCTTGATTTCTACACTTTCATCTTGTTCTAGGTATATCATATCAAATTATTCTCCATTCTGGAAAGATGTGTTGTCCAATTCCCGCTCTGAAATAATTATTAACTGTTAAAATTCGTATACTTACAACAAATAGGTACTGTTAATCAAAAATTGACACTAAATTTTCCAAATCGTGATGAGAAGAGCACTATTACAATTACCATACTTTACCTAAAAATATCATTATTTATTATTAATAAATACCCTTCGTTTACAACAAAGGTAAGGATAAACTGATCCCACGTATGGTACGCATGCAACACATTATGACGTCCACTCTTGAATTTCCATTAAAACAGATGACTTAGACAGAGGTTATTATTATATTTATTGTGTTGGGCAGACGAAACCTGCCCCTCCACTGAAACCAATTGTTCTATTGTGGCACACCTATAATCTATACTTCACCCACAAGCTCAAGCCTCTCGATAAGGAATATGAGTTTGGTGGATGAGAACTTGTCCAGTTCCCTCAGTCTCAGTTTGTGGACTATTAGTTCCACAAATCTGATCCTGTCACACATGATGTGTTTGATAGACTCGTGGTCCTCCAGGCATAGTCTGCACTCAGAGTCCTCAATCAAACTCAACGTAATTAGTTTTTTTCTGAGGCCACAGTGGTCCATGTATACGGCTGTTAGGATTCTCAGGTATACCCTAGAGAAACTGAGCCATTGTCTGGCTATTTCAGCTAATGGACCAGTAATTGTTGAGCGAGCATGTCTATGTCCAGATTTCCTAGACCTTTTGGCCCAACCATCTGTTGTTCTCCTTCCCCGCTGCCTAAGAAAGATACCACAGGCCGGTTCAGGTCCAATGAGCCCCATGGAAGAAGGAGGTTACACGGTCAATCTGGAATCAGTTCAGTCTGACATCCATTTATAATTGATGTCAGAGAAACGGGAAACTGATTGTATTTCAAGCAGGTAGTTTATTGAATTCGAAGAATCCAATGCATTTTCATTGAGAAGCGACCGTGTCATGTGTTTCCTCAGTCCATTATTCTGGAATCAGTATCATCGTAATCAAGATGACAGACTGAACTGATGTCAAACTTGTAGACAATTTAACTCAGGAAGGAAGTATAATATTATAGCCGAATTTAAGTGAATACCCAGAACACAGTTGTTAAGACCTACCCTATTCTATCATAACCGATCAGTTATGTTTGGTAGGGGAAACACTGCGTTTTGGATATTCGCTTAAATGCCACCTATTTTTAAAAAATACTTACGTATGGAAATAGATAATGTAAAGTAACAAAAGTATTCAATATATATATATATATATATATATATATATATATATATATATATATATATGTCTACCAGTGCCTGGCGCGACGTCTTCTAGTGCGTTCAGGGGTTTGACGCGACATGACGGGGTTTAGCGCGACGTCGCGCTAAATCTTCCATAATTTTACTAGTTTATCGGTGGATAGCGCTACATTACAATGTTGCCAAACTTTACAAAATTACCCAATTCAAAGATTCCATATTTGCTGTAGGTGGAAAAAATATGTTTTTCCATTAGTAACAGTCCAATTTCAACTCCAACATTCTGCTGAACATTCATGCAATTGAAGGTATACTAAATAATAAATTTTCAGTTTGTCCTTACTTTGCTCTCTTGTTTTTGCTTTTGAAATATTTATTTTTCAAATGTTTTTATAAATTATAAGTGCTGGTCCTCAGGGATATCTCTAACAAACTATTTTCTCGCTCTGAAAAAAATGCAAAAGACTGATGTTTGGTCAGTCAGTTTTTGCACGCTTCTTCATCTTGGTTGATATACGTTTTATGAAGATGAACAAGCTCATTTCACTGGCAGTGTTGCCTGGGATTTTGTCCCGACAAGCTTCCGTAAGGTTAGCCTTATCTGCATCCCTAAAAGGGGGAAAATTAGCTCACAACCTAACTCATGCATACCGATTAGTCTTACGTCTTTCGTTCTGAAAATCCCCTAGAAGATATTGGATCGCTACGTCAGGGGCAGTTTTCTTACAATGTATCCACTGAGTGTGTACCAGCATACCTTCCACAGTTGGCTTATCTATGCAGCTCTCATGGACTTGCTCTGTGGAGCGGCATGAACGAGGAAAATTCCAATAGATAAGATCCATGTTGGATTACAAACTCATCACGGCATCCCTATATAGTGATCTAGTAAGATTCGGGGCTGGGAGGAGCTGGCCACAGTTACAAGTACTTTTTCCTCTGTAAGGTCTCTCCTGGTTGAAGATCAGTTCAATTATAGGCATGCATGATGTGTATGTTCAAGCGTACGACGATAACACAGTCAATAATGCCATGGGCCATGATTAGAAGGTCATTGTCGAAATCCTCTCAAAGGTTCTAACAGTAATACAAGGTTGCTGTGAGAGGGAACAGATGAATGTGGACCATAAGAACTTTATTGTTCCATTCACAAAAGGTAGCTGAATATGGATTCCCCCATTCTGAATCAAGTTCACATTCCCTTTGCGGACGAGGCTAATTATCTGGATGTAATTCTATATAAAAAGCACCTGAAAAGGGTTATTCACAGGAAAAGGCACTGCCTCTGGGCGTGACAGTGGAATGAGGTGTGTACTAGCTCCAAAATAGTTTCACTGGCTGTATTACACCTACGGCAGTATTGATTGGTGCGATTGCTCCTTAAAAGTGGAATCTCAACTCAATCTTACTGAAATCCGAATATGCGTGCATGATGGTGACGAGAGCCTTTCGCTCCACCCCCATCCCAACTATGGAGCTCCTACTCGACGTGATCCGAATGACGGGATACATTATTTCATATGGCTCTCAATGAACCTGATATGTTGAGGTTCATGCCCGAACCTCTGCACGCTGACTTGGAGGCCAACGACACAGTGAGCATGCAGTCTGACCTACCTACAATTAAAACCTACACAGAGTGACCCTACCGTATTGTATTGCCCAGAAGAGAACACTTATCATTCAATCATTGAAGGGCACAACTGACTTTACATAAGTGATTTTTGCATTTTTTATCAGTTTGCTGCTTCGGAGTTATACAAATCTGAAATATATATTCCTCAAGATCTCAATTAGTTAGTTGTAGAATACCAACGCGCAAATTTCGTGAGGATCCTACGAAGGCGTAGAAGGACCACATTTAAGAGATAAATATTTTTCTTTACATTTCCGAGTTATTGTAAAAATAAAATTTCGAACTGGTATCTAGTTCTGAAATTTCACATCATTTTTGGCGCTCTAGTTCCTCGGAACTGAGTGCTTATCAATTTGCCCAAATGTCTGTAATTTTCGAATTTTTCGATGAAAATGGTCTTAAACGATTTGGTTCGACTTACTGATCAAGAATCCGTGGTCGAAATTCATTCTGTCCGGCCGGCCGGCCGGCAGTAGACAAGATAACTCTCGAACGGAATGAGCTAGACAGTTGAAATTTTCAGAGTAGGTTTGGGAGATAAATATCTCGGCTAAGTTCGTTATTGGGCAAAATCGGACAGATGGTTTCGGAGTAACAAAAAAAAAATTTTTTTTACAAGGCAAATTCCAAATTAAATTTTTTTCAATAAGCTGTTTTACCATAAGAATCCAATGATATCATTTTTAACTCTAACAAGCTAATACTTTCGGAGATATGATTTTTCAAAATTTCAATAATAAATCGTATTTCAACGTTGTCACAGAATGATATTATTCTATGTATGAATTGTCATAATGTCAAATGATGTTCCTGAGACATGATATTATCTAATCAATCGAAGAATTGTGAGCGAAGTGAGAAAAATCTCAAATTTTTGCTCCGAAACTAGGTTTTCTCAGAAAATTCTTACATTTCGGAACGGAACATGAAGTAAGAGATCTGAGAGTAGTGAGATTGCTTTTCATCCATAGACATAGATATAACTCTCGAACGGAATGAGGTAGGTAGTTGAAATTTTCAGAGTAGTTTAGGGAGATGAATATCTTGGTTAAGTTCGTTATTGGGCAAAATTGGCCAGATTTAATTTGATTTCTTCCATGGTGCAGTTCTCATTCTCATGATTGCTCATTTAATCTTGATAAATAAACTATTATTTGAATTGAATTTCCTTCAGGGTGCAGTTCTATCATATGAATACATTGATATAATTCCCAACTCTGAGAAACCAATACTTTCGGAGATATAATTTGTCTGTTTGAACTAGAGCTCCAGAAAGCTCCTGTCCACAGGGCTTGAACCCATTTTTTTAAAGAATTTTTATAGAGTATTTTGAAAAATACATAATTTCGCATAAGAAATATTGGCAACCCTACGTTTGAGACCAGCTCAGGTTAAAATCCGAAAATTACAGACATTTGCAAAAATAGCAGAGACCTATGGTGAGGTGGGTTCTGGGGTGTAAGTAGGTAAAGAGAAATAATAATACCTCGTGTATATTCTAGTATTTGATTTTTTTTCTTTACGCGATCAGCTGCAGCATGACGGTGTGAACTTGTAAATTTTTGGTTATACAATTGGCGCCCAACTTATAGGCCAGCCTTGACTATTGATATTTCTATGTGGAATGAAGTATTTGTTTCATCCATTCACTTTCCAAGCACAGAACATTTTATATTTGCCTATTCACGATGTGTGTGAATAAGTAGGGCTATATATTTCCCAAAATAGGAAAAATGGTTTTAGGTTGCATCAGGTTCCAATCCGGATAGTTTATACAGTGCTTCCCAGCAACTCCGCACCAGGAGGGACTATTCTTTTATATTAAATTGTGGATTTTACTTATTACTTAAAGTTGTTGCATCAACAATGATGTAACAGTAGGCTGAGTGCGACTTCCGGTCTGAGCAGAAATCACCATTTGTAAACAAAAATGTCGACTATCTCAGAAAATTTGAACTTTTTGTATGGGAAGTTCTAAGTAAACTTGTTTTAAATTGCAATTTTGATCAATGTACAAAAATTCAGGTCGGATAACCACAAAAAACATTTTTACTTTTTCTGCTTATAACTCTTTTTTGAGTTTAATTGAATGATTACTGGAAGGAATTTTCATAGTCTGCGATCATAGAAAATAATTAACTGGCATTGAAATTGAACTAACGATGGTTTTTCATGACAAAATTCTATATCAATCCTTAATCTAGCAATAAATTGGCAATTTGCAGCAAGATTTGCATTCTTGAGATTCTTTAACATGAATAGAATGTGAAATTGAAAGATTTTAATGGCAAAAATAAGAATGGGATCAACTTTGCACCAGAATGAAATTACTTTTTAGGGAAAATCCGAGCAAATGTCGGAAAACCAATTTCAAACAAAATTTGCTAGTTGCAATCATATTCATGCTGACACTAATGTCGTCTAGTTACTGACAAAAAGTCTATTAGGTAATAATTCAATGATTGGAAGAGTTATGAGCAAAAAAGAAAAAAAAATTGTTGGTTTTCCGACCTGAAATTTGGCACACGGATCTTAATTGTTATTTCGAACAAAAGAGAGTTCGAATATTCCGAGATACTGGACATTTTTGTTTGATAATGGCAATTTCCGTTCAAACAGGAAGCCTCAGTTGGCCGCGATTTATATAATTTTTTTTCATTTTGGATGCACCCACTTTTTGTAATACATAAAATTCGGAAATATTAATAGAAAAGAAAAGTCCCTCTTTGTGCAGAGTTGTGGGTAAGCACTGTATATGTATTGATATTGATTCAAAAAAAATTGTAATGTAGGTACATATATGACATACTGTTTGCTTTCGAGAAAATAGACTCATTGTGGTTTTCGGTAATCAAACTTTGATAGTCTCATTTGAATCTCCTGTATATCAGAACCTAATGTTACCTACAAAATACCATTAAATACCTTTTTGGAAACCAATTCCATGAAACAGATATGAAGAGGTGTATTGCACTCTCGAGAAATACACCTTGTGTTAGAAGTCGTCATCAGTCATTTTTTTCGCTCTTGTTCCTCGGAACAGAGTGCTTATTAATTGGTCCAAATGTCTGTATTTTTGGAATTTTTGGCTGAAAATGGCCTTACCTATTTGGTTCGACTCACTGATCAAGAATCCATAGTCAAAACTGATTCTGTCCGGCCGGCCGTCCGGCCATTAACACGATAACTCTCGAACGGAATGAGCTAGACAGTTGAAATTTTCAGAGTAGGTTCAGGAGATAAATATCTCGGTTAAGTTAATTAGTGGGCAAAATCGGCCTAGTGGTTTCGGAGTAACAATTTTTTTTTTTACATTACAAATTTTAAATTCAGTAGATGCAGTTTCATCATAAGAGTCCACTGATGTCATTCTCAACTCTGACAAACTAGTACTTTCGGAGATATGATTTTTAAAAATTCCAATAATTATTCTCAATTCTATATGATTTCATGGAATATAGTCCGTTTAAGATATATTGACATCAAGGGTGCCTTTGGAAAATCGAAATTCAGTTGGCAACGGTCGATCTTGTTATATTTCAAGTCACATAATTTAGGTTGCTCTCGCATTGAAAATTACAAGCAGCTGATGATCTGTCATTTATTATTTATTTCTTGACAATTTGGATATAACGAAAATCGAGTTTGATTATTTCCGCATCCTTGTACTATTAAAAATGTCTGGAATTGATTACGACACCTATCGCCTTACAAAAAGGGAACGCGAATCAGTATATGGATGTTACTGTGAATTCTTCAGGGACTCTGCAGATATTACCGCCAGCATTGCTCTAGTGTTCCAGGTAAACTGTTATTCAACCACTAAAAGTGATTTCTGATTATTACATTGGCCATAATATTTCAGATTTCTTCAAGTACTGTTCGAAGAATTCTTAGGAAAGGAGAAGAAGACACATCATTAAAACCTGGTAGCAGTTGTGGAAGAACTCTTGTGATATACGACTATACATTTAAAGAGACATTAAATTAAATTAAAGTTTTTGTGAATTTGAGAGAACACTTCACTTTGATTTGTTCTTTCCTTCATGAGCTCTATGAACCGAGCAAATCAAAGTTTGAATTAGAATTTTAAATCATTATGTATTTCAATATAAATTATAATACTAAAACGACAATTCATAGGAAAATGGCAAATAAACTTTTCTGTTCCTAGTTGCAATTGAAATCCATAAAACTCACAGCTTACGCAAAAAAAATGACACAGTAAAATTTTGGTTCCGATTTTTTTTGTGGAAAAATAAACCCTTGATCTATTATTATCATTGCATAAACATTATTATTATAATCTTTTACAAGCTATTACTTTCCAAGTTAAATTAAGACAGAAATAATAAGTCTGCTTAAACACTGATGAATTAACTCTTCTTCCAAAATAATGTTCCATTATTCAAGCCACCTCTCAATAATTTATACTGACGAAGTAATAATAATAATATTATATTAATGAAATTATTCAATAACCAATATTGATTCAATAAATGAAAAGTGAGTTTCTTATGGGCTTTTACAGCTTCATTGATTCTCCATTGGCTTTGGATAAGGAACCTAAGTTCTAAGATATATTGAGATGCACATGATTATTATGTCAAAAGGTTCTTCATCCTGCACTAAAAAAAAAAATGCAATAATTTGTTCTTTTTGCGCGTATGTTCTGGGGAACATCGCGTTATAGTTTTGCCCAAATGTCTGTAACTTTCGAATTTTTTGACGAAAATGGTCTCGAACGATTAAGTTCGACTCCCCAATGAAGAATTCGATGTCAAATTTGATTCTGTCCGTCCGGCCGTCCGGCCGTCCGGCCGTTGCCACGATAACTTGAGAACGAAAAGAGCTAGCGACTTGAAATTTTCAGGGTGGGTGGCGCATCCCAATACGACGGACAAGTTCGTTAATGGGCATAATCGGCCCAGTGGTTTCCGAGTAATAATTTTGTTTTCAACCAATATGAATCCGATCGAATTGAAACTTGGTGAGTAGTTGTAGAATATGAACCTAAGCACGTTTGTGAAATTTTGTGCGAATCGTATGGCTACAAAATTATTAAAAAATTATTAAAAAATATTTTTGTTGTCACGATAACTTGAGAACTGAGAGAGATAGCGGCCTCAAGTTTTCAGGTTGGGATGTACACCACAACGCGACATTTCAGTTTGATTATGAGCCTAATCGGCCAAACGGTTTCAGAGTTATAGCCATCTGAAATTTTATGAAATTTTGTGGTTTTTGTTCCTCATTTACTCGAAAAATACTAAACCGATTGAATTCAAACATGGTTATTAGTTGTAGAATGCCAATGCGGAAACGTTTGCAAAATTTGGTGAGGATAGCATATGTAGAAAATTTTAAATAAATCTTTGAAAATAAAAAAAAAAAAGTTCTATATATCAGTAACTAATCGTTCGAAATTGCTGAAATTTTGCAAGAACCTTCATAACCTAACTATACTGACAATTTTCAAGTTTTAATACGATCGGTTAAATAATGTTGGAGATTCGAGCATTCTTGTGTGAGTTCAGTAGATGGGTGAACGTTGCCTCGATAACTTTCGAACGAAAGGAGATAGGGACTTGCAATTTTCAGGGAAGGTTGCGTATCCGAAAGGGAGAGTTGAGTTCAATTTTGGGCAAAATCGGTCTAACGGTTTCCGAGTTATACCCATCTGGAATATTGTTTCCTTGATAACTCAAAAAATAAATATTCGATCGAATTGAAGTTTGGTAATTAGTAGTAGAAAATCAACATAAAGACGTGTTTAAAATTTTGTGAGAACCGTACCCCTAGAAAATTTGAAAAAAACGACGAGAAAAAAAATTTTAAGAACCGTACCCCTAGAAAATTTCAAAAAAATCACGAAAAAAAAATTGGTTCAAGCACTGACGTGAAGTCAGAAGCTTTTGCGCGTATGTTCTATTGTCCATTCTTCTGTATTGGACACCCTTAATCGAATTTACCATGGTAAATTCGATTAAAAAAAATTGGTTCAAGCACTGACGTGAAGTCAGAAGCTTTTGCGCGTATGTTCTATTGTCCATTCTTCTGTATTGGACACCCTTAATCGAATTTACCATGGTAAATTCGATTAAGGGTGTCCAATACAGAAGAATGGACAATAGAACATACGCGCAAAAGCTTCTGACTTCACGTCAGTGCTTGAACCAATTTTTATTATAAATAATGATTTTTCCAATTACTTGAAATGGTTTCTGGGTATCAACCTCATATTTATGTTTGTTTTGTCAGTCTACTGCAGTTGAACTTGGAAAATTATCCTTCCAAAATCTCAGGATAAAATATTTTCGGGATTTGAATTTCCAAAGTACATCACTAATGCATTTATAAGGGTCTTCAATTAATGACAAATAGGAGATAGCATTGAAAATATTCAAGGTTATATTGATAATTCATTTCTCTGGTTACATAACAGTAACCTTTTTTAACCAGAAATAAAGCACCAACTACACGTTCAAGGCCTACTTCGATGTCAATATATCTTAAACGGATTATATATAAATCCAACATGTGATGACCTACGTTTTGAATTTAATTACGAAAATTCTTGAGAATTGACGCACAGAACCCAAATTGAAAAAGTGGGAAAGCCCTGTGGACAGGAGCTTTGGCGCTCTTGTTCAAACTTTGGCAAATCATAACTTCCTAATTGTCTAGCTTCTATCGGAAGAGAAGCCATTCAATTTTATTGGTCAGCTGGAATCTACGTTTAAAAATAGTGTATTTTTATATTACATACTTCTGCTTTACTTACCGAATATCTCAGGAAATTAGCATTTTAGAGCAGTAGTCTGTATTATAAAAATACACAATACACGTAGACTCCAGCTGACCAATAAAAAAATGGGTTCTCATTTGAAAAAAATGTGTTTTGGGGTTTTTATCATAACTGACTTCAACATTGAAATAGAAACATCCTGTAAGTTCAATTGAATGTTTAATTAATGAATGAGAAGAAGCTATGTCTTCCGATAGAAGCTTGAAAATTAGGAATTTTCATGCAAAAATCCACAAGTTATTAATATTGGAATGAAGCCCTATTTGAGAAAATTTGAAGGGTGTTTTCAGATTTCACACGAATTTTCTGTTGATAATATGTAAGTGACATATTAAAACAATGTAGAATTCAATGGGTGATCTGATTATCAATGGAAAAAAAAAAAGCACTGAAGTGAAGTCAGTACTCTTTGGCGCGCGTGTTCACGGTGGCTAATTTCAATTGAATGATTCAAAAATTAACAGTGCTGTATCTAAGCTGCCATCAGGATAGAGTAACAAAGTTGGAAAAGAACACAAGTGACTCTCCTTAGTCGCACAAGCTCCTAGAAGATTTGTGAGGGTCAGTATAATCCTAATCATGTTTATAGCACGCGCGCCAAAGCAGATTGACTTTTTACACTTTTTCTTTCATTGTTAAGTCAATCTGCTTTTGCGCGCGAGCTATAAACATGATTAGGATTATACTGACCCTCACAAATCTTCTAGGAGCTTGTGCGACTAAGGAGAGTCACTTGTGTTCTTTTCCAACTTTGTTACTCTATCCTGATGGCAGCTTAGATACAGCACTGTTAATTTTTGAATCATTCAATTCAAATTAGCCACTGTGAACACGCGCGCCAAAGAGTACTGACTTCACGTCAGTGCTTTTTTTTTTTTTTTTGTTCCTTTAACAAATATAGCTATCAATACAGTTTGGCTGTTAGTTTTACCGTAGATCAGAAAAAAATTCGGTTGTGGGTCCTCCGTTAGGGACGAAAAAGCATCTTCTCCAAATCCGAACGCATTTTAATATAGATCTACCGAATATAGTTATTTATAAATTCGCCTCAGGGCCACCATACAGACCATTCAAATCGGAAACAACGCTATTTCCCCTGAACTGACTTGTGTCCGTGCACTGAATTGACATGAATATTCTTTTAAAACCTCACAATATCGGCTCATTACTCCCAACATAACCCAAACAACCCAAAACCATTCACTTCTCGTCTGCGCAAGCGCAGTATACTCGTGGCTGCAAGTCCTCCCAAAATTACACACCTCACAAAAAACTCCGATTCTCCAACACTATTGGTTCAGGAGATATCGCTACTTGAATCCACGCATGCGCAGACCCTCACCAGGGGATTCTATAGCGGAAAAGCACCCGCCACCCCAAAACCCCAATCCTCTCTGACGAAAGCACCACCAGTTAAATCACTGATGGTCTGCTCATGCGCATAACGAAAAATGCCCGTAAGGGGTTACATCAATTTCAAAATTAGCCCCAGGGCCACGGTACGGACACTTTAACTCGGAAACAACGCTACATCCCCCAAACTGACTTGTCCTTGCACTGAATTGCTATGAATATTCTTTTAAAACCTCATAATATCGACTCAGCACTCCCAACATAACCCATCCAACCCAAAAACAGTCACTTCTCTTCTGCGCATGCGCAATCTACTCGCGGCTAAAAGTCCTCTCAAAATAACACACCTTACAAAAAACTCCGATTCTCCAACACTAGTGGTTCAGGAGATATCACATCTTTAATCCACGCATGCGCAGACCCTCAACAGGGGATTCTATGGAGGAATAGCATCCGCCACCCCAAAACCCTAATCCTCTCAGACGAAAACACCACCAGTTAAATCACTGATGATCTGCTCATGCGCATAACGAAAAATGCCTGTAAGCAGTAACATCAATTTCAAAATTAGCCCCAGGGCCACGGTACGGACACTTTAACTCGGAAACAACGCTACATCCCCCAAACTGACTTGTCCTTGCACTGAATTGCTATGAATATTCTTTTAAAACCTCATAATATCGACTCAGCCCTCCCAACATAACCCATCCAACCCAAAAACAGTCACTTCTCCTCTGCGCATGCGCAATCTACTCGCGGCTAAAAGTCCTCTCAAAATAACACACCTTACAAAAAACTCCGATTCTCCAACACTAGTGGTTCAGGAGATATCACATCTTTAATCCACGCATGCGCAGACCCTCAACGAGGGATTCTATAGAGGAATAGCATCCGCCACCCCAAAATCCTAATCCTCTCTGATGAAAACACCACCAGTTAAATCACTGATGGTCTGCTCATGCGCATAACGAAAAATGCCTGTAAGGGGTAACATCAATTTCAAAATTAGCCCCAGGGCCACGGTACGGACACTTTAACTCGGAAACAACGCTACATCCCCCAAACTGACTTGTCCTTGCACTGAATTGCTATGAATATTCTTTCAAAACCTCATAAAATCGACTCAGCACTCCCAACATAACCCATCCAACCCAAAAATAGTCACTTCTCTTCTGCGCATGCGCAATCTACTGGCGGCTAAAAGTCCTCTCAAAATAACACACCTTACAAATAACTCCGATTCTCCAACACTAGTGGTTCGGAAGATATCGCATATTTAATCTACGCATGCGCAGACCCTCATCAGGGATCTGAATTCTATGGAGGAATAGCATCCGCCACCCCAAAACCCCAATCCTCTCTGACGAAAACTACAGCAGTTAAAGGACTTCTCATCTGCGCATGCGCAATACGGAAAATGCCCGGAAAGGGCAGCATGAACCTCAAAAACATATGTTTCGGCATTAAAAGCAAAGTATTCCGCAAAATAGTAGTAATTTTTTTATTTTTTTCATGTCACGTGATCTTCACGAAATTTTGCAAAAGTGTTTGCTTTGGTCTTTTGCATCTAACTACTGAGTTTCAATTTAATCAGATCAGTATTTTTCGAGTTATCGTGAAAACAAAATTTTCAAATTTTCAAAAATTTTTTTTGCCACTTTAGGGCCGTCCGTTCAACACAAAACTTCGCAGGCATATAAAGGTCATGATTCTACAATCTGATGCCAAATTTCAAAAAGATCGAGTGATCGGTTCCGGAAATATTCATAAAAAACGTTTTTATTAAAAATGGCCTTAACTCCGAAATCGCTCGGTCGATTTCGCCCGTTAACGAACTTGTCCGAGATATTTACGCTACGAAACTACCCTGCAAATTTCAACGCTCTAAGTCGTTCCGTTCGAGAGTTATCGTGCTAACGGCCGGACCGGCCGGCCGGACGGACAGAATTGAATTTGACCTCGAATTCTTCATCAGGGAGTCGAACCCAATCGTTTGAGACCATTTTCGAAAAAAAATTCGAAAAATACAGACATTGTGACGAAATGATAGCACGCTGTTCCTTGCGGAACACGCGCGCAAAAACTGAGTATTACATTTAAAAAATGAAAGTTGGTATCATTTCCGATAAACCGGAAGTCGGAAGAATCAGATTTTTTTCCAATAATTCACCTCTCCTAACAAAGCTTAACTATAAAATTCCAATTTTTTATCTCGAGTCTTTCTTTGAAATATTCTAACGAACGTTCTTCGTGAATCACTCTGTATATTTCTCCGTAAACTTCGGTAGTATCGAGACGGTTAGTGTCAAGTAGGTATTAGATAATATTATACAATATGCCATCTTCATTTCATTATTATTTTTAAAATTTGTATAATGCCTATGTCTATAGGATGTCCCATTTCGAAGGCAATATCTTTTACTTGTAGGGGAATAGCTTAGAACATGCATGGCGTGTTCCGATATTCTTGAACAGTATTGCGCAGAAAAATTGAAATGAAATACTGAATACTGAAATTCACTGGCAACGCTTACCATCACTAAAGAGCGTTCCGAAATGACATACTGCAGCCAGTAAAGCAATATTGGAACACAATTATATGAAAAATTTCCCATCAATTTTCGTCGAACTGTGGAAGTATCACCTCCTGAAATCATTTGCATCAATTTACGAACAGTCTGTATATAACAAAACTCTGCTCAAATTTCCATACGTAAACAAACTGAAACACTCTTGAGTATTTTGCAGCCTCATTTATTATTCGAGAATTTCTACCCATTGCATAGAAATCCCGGGAAGAGATCGTGCACCTGCACCCCAAAAAAACCCAGTTTTAATGCGTATAGCATGTTGACCATCTGCCGAAAGACGCACTTCAGTCTCACACGATGACGTAAGTGTAGGCTATGCGAGTAATTCAGAATAATTACGATATCACATAGGCGGATCCACAATACGGATTTTGGAATATATAATATGAGTAAAAATACGTTAAAAATGCAAAAAATGAAAGTTTCTTCTCACAAAATGTCTGTTAATCATATTTATAGGTACCTACATGTTCGGCTCAAGCAAATATTTACTTCATAAGGTTTACTCTTTTCATTGTCACCGCTGATGCTTAAGCTTTAAAATTATTTTTTGGAGCGCTTGTTCCTACCGTTCTTATAAATGTTTGTATTTTTCGAATATTTGGCCGAAAATAGTCTCGAGCATTTAGTTTCGATTCACTTAAGAATCCGAGGTCAAACTCAATTCTGTCCGGCCGTTAGCACGATAACTCTCGTACAAAATGAGTTAGAGAGTTCGAAATTGCATGGTAGATTTGGGGCATAAATATCCCGGTTGAGTTTTTTTCGGAGTTATGTCCATTTTGATTTCAACTTTTCTGCGCGCGTGTTCCGCAAGGAACAGCATGACCGGTATTTTTTGTATTTCTCGAACGCAATGAGTTAGAGGGATGACATTTGCAGAGTAGTTTTGGAGCGTCAATATCTCATTTAAATTTGTTAACGGGTGTAATCCAACTAGCGGTTTCAGAGTAATGTCCATTTTTAGTTAAAAATTTGTTCATCAATATTTCCGAAACCAATCACTCAATCTATCTGATATTCAGCATCTAATTGTAGAATTATGACCTTTATATACATGCGAAGTTTTGTATTAATCGGATTGCTATAAACTGGCACCAAAATTTAAAAAAATTTAAAATTTTGTTGTCTCAATATATCGAGAAATACTGATCTGAACACCTCTGCAAAATTTCGTGAGGATCACATGACTTGAAAAAATTCAAAAAATTACTTCTATTTTGCTTGAAATTCCGAAATCTATTATTTTGAAGTTCACCTTGCCCCTTCCTGGCATATTTCGTTTTGCGCATGAGCAGATGAGAAGTGATTTAACTGCTGGAGTTTTCATCTGAGAAGATTCAAGTTTTGGTGTGGAGGATGCTATTCCTCCATAGAATCCCCTGGTGAGAGACCGCACATGCGTGGATTCCAGATGCGATATCCCCTGAACCTCTGGTGTTAGAGAATCAGAGTTTTGTGTGAGGTGTGTGATTTGGAGAAGATTTTCAGCCACGAGTGGATTGCACATGCACAGAGGAGCCGTGGCAATTTTTGGGTTGAACGGCTCATGTTGGGTGTGGTTTCCGTCTAGCGGTCATGGATTTGGCGCTAAACCGATATTGTATGGTCTTAAAAGAGAGTTCATAGCAATTCTGGGCATGGACAAGTCAGTTTCCAGGGAATAACGTTGTTTTCGAGTTGAAATGTCTATACTGTAGCTCTGGGGCCAATTCATAATATATCTATATGTCGGAGATCTATATTGAGTTACATTCGGATTTGAAGAATAGGTGCTCGCAATTGTGTTCCTAATTTGAAATTCCTGTTACCCCTTTCGGGCATTTTTCATTCAAAGAGTAAACAAGAAGTGATTTAACTACTGAACTTTTCATCAGAGATGATTGGGGTTTTGAGGTGCAGGATGCTATTCCTCCATAGAATCCCCTTGTGAGAAGTCTAATGGTGACTACTACCCTCTGAGAAGATCTCCGGCTCGCTCGCCAAACTTCACGGTTATCCGAGCAATGGAAACAGATAAAAATTCAATTGAAAGGGATTGCATGCTAAGCGTGCATTCTATCATCTCACCTGCACACCTGTTTACACAATATATAATGGAAAATAGGAGCTTATTGATGAAACGAAATTTGATACATAGTACAAGTTTCTGTCTCGCTGGTTCCACTAAACGGACAGCACCTATCATTCTGACAAAATGTTCGTAATTTTCGAATTTTTGGCCGAAATTAGTATAACACTTTTGGATTCGACTCATTGATGAAGAATCCTAGGTCAAACTTGATTCTGTTCGTCCATCCTTAAGCACGACAACGCTAGAACGAATTGAGTTAGGAAGTATGAATTTGCAGGGTAGGTTTGGGGCATAAACACCTGGGTTAACTACGCATCGGAGAGAACATTTTTGGGAGTAAAGTTTGATATTTCTAAACAGCGCATCCGCTAATAATGAATTTCGCCCACCCCACACCCCCTGTACGTAGGAGACGGGCTACTTTTGAAATACTACTTGGTAACCTCTATTTATTATAGCAAAATCATATTTTAGGTCAAAAAATACGTATGATATGTTCGTATAATAAACTTTTGTTTATTTGCGAGATAAAGGCCGCAGTACGCGTAACGAAGGCAACAAGAGGAAAAGCAGATAAAAGACCAATCAATCATGTATTTAGCAATTCTTAACAGGCAATGATGGTAATGAATGTTAACTACATGTTTATTTTGTGCTTTTAATCTTGTTTCCTAAGTTGCGTGTAAAGTGCCATCTATAGCAAATGAGCCTACAATTTCCTGGATATCCTCTATTTTTTGACATAGAATTTGATTGGCCATAGAAAATGAGGACTGTTTGAGATTTCAAAGTTACTCCTTTCCCTGCCTACATGAGGTGAGGGAATGGGAGAACTTCAGTACTACCCGATGCGTTCTTTAGACATCAAACTTTTGTCACTACATTTTTTCTCTGCGATGCGTTGTTTTCGAGTAAAGATAAAATTTCGGGTTAATCGCGGTATAATCGGAAATATTACAGACAATAATTGCAACCACCATAACTGCGAATCCACTGAGCTGATTTTTCCCATTAAATATCCTTACCGGAGCATTTCGCCTTCAAATCTTCCCTACGAAGTTGAACTCTCTAACTCACTTCGTTCTATATAGATATCGTGCTTAGTTTCTTCATTTGATTAATATCATATTTCGGGGGATCATCGAATGCCTTCCTCACCGTCCACAATAAAGCGGGGGATAAATGAACTTTTTCATATAGGATTGGTGCAATTTTGAGGTTATATATGTATAAAATGAATATATCGTTTTGAGACTTTTTATTTGGAGGAATTGTGATTATTGGTTGATCGTGAGGTCAGTGAATAATCCGTATAGTTGTTGGGTCCACAGTTTTTCTGTATATTCCAATATTTTGCGATTTGCTTCAGTGCAGACTTTACAGGGACTGTTTGAACCTGCCCGTCGACTGGGCTGACCAAACAGAAACATAATAGGAATATTCTAGATTACAAGAAAATAGGATAACGCGGATAAGTTTATTCCTTTTGCGGAATTACCCGTTATACTTTTCCATTCTAGATTACAATACAAATCTAGAATATTCCTATTATGTTTCTGTTTGGTGGAAATACTTTCTTTACAATACTATATTATTGCATGTGCATAATGCAAATATTCTCATATATTAACATATGAAATCAATTACGTTTAAATTATGGTGGCTTTACTTGATCGAAACCCATATTAACTTTTCAGTTAGAAATTACACATGATTTACACTTATTTATTGAATATTTTGACGTGCTTCGGCGACACGGCGTACAAGAGTAGGATATAGGTAGGCTGAAGGTGTCTGTGTGACAAAACGCTTATCAATATAGAATATATATATAAGAAATAACTGTAAATCATATATATCTTTTCAATTATATTAGTCATGGACATTTACTACTTATTCTTCAGAAATGAGTTAAGGTAAGTAGATTTCATAATTCTTCTATATAAATAGTAATCCATTGTTCAATATACAACAACTTTTTACTAAGGATAATAATACGAGTAATCATCGTTTCGAATATTATAACAATTCATTTAAAGCTTTCAATACTCATCAACTATTTCTGGAAAACAATTACACTTGTTGTATCGCTATGTTCAACTATTCATTCACTTGTTCGAAAATTTCTTGCCTAGAGATTGTCTAAAATAAACTCAAATATCAAATTAGATAACTATAATACCAATTTTTCGTTTGAATGTGATTGCTTTTATAAATAAGACAGTATAATGAAATTTCACAAGTACTTGCAAACATATTTTGTCTTTAATTTGTCATCTCTGAGGTTGCATTTTTTGACTTCAAGATATTTTTGTTATGAATAAATTCCTTTTGAAATATCACAAAAAACAGACATTGATGTAAAAAAATTGGTTCAAGCCCTGTGGAAAGGAGCTTTTTGGCGCTCTTGTCCAAACAGACAAATTATATCTCTGAAAGTATTAGTTTCTTTGAGTTGGGAATTATATAAATGGATTCTTATGATGAGAACTGCATCAATTAAATTTGAAGAAAGTGTCGTTTAAAAAAAATGCTTCAAAAATTATCATTTGAAAAAAAGAGCAATCTGCAATGCATTAATCCTTCAAAATTTGTCATTAAATTTATTTATCAAGATTAAATGACCAGTCTGCAATTATTCAAACTCGTGGAATGGGTTGTTGCAACTTACACTCGGCGCATATTTTTCACAACTCGAAATACCTAAGGAAAGTATCATCGGAATGTCTAGAGTCTAGAGCGAGGCTGGGGACAATCATAGCAGATTGTCCATATATTCCTGATATTTGAGTAGGTTGCGGCTGACGAACAAATTAATTTAATAGTTCAAAATATATCCTTAAAATAATATCCTCTTTTCATAATTTAAAATGTAATAGTTCATACCACTTACACATTCTTTTCTGTATTATGGACCTCAACTCAAGAAAAAAGGTTTGATACACAAATGTAGATCCATATTTCAGCATTTTTTTTGCTAGCACCTTCATGAAAATACTGTATTTAGGAACATGCCTCACAACTTAAGGAAGTAAAAGGTATTATTAACCTCAGTGTTCAACGAACAGTAATTTCTTTTGATGATTCCATTATGTTCTTCTTTCCTATTGCATTCATAAACTACATCATTAAAATGATCCAATTATAAATCTTCTAAAATATCATCCCCAATAAATTATTCAATATGTAATGAGTCAATATTATTTTCGGTTTCAAAACAGAATAAGAATCGGATACTTGTTTTCCAACAGAAAATATTTTCAAACTATAAACTGACAAGTCCCTAATAGCTAGATAAGATGACATTTATGAACAGTGAACACAGACAAATTCTGTGTTCACATTCTGTGAATACATAGAACTACGATGTATTACCATTGAAATTTTGAGAAATCATATCTACGAAAGTATCAACTTGTTAGAGTTGAAAATGACAACGATGGATTCTTATGATAAAACTGATTCTTAAAAAAAATTGAATTTGAAATTTGTAATGTAAAAAAATTTTTGTATTACTCCGAAACCATGATGCCGTTTCTACCCAATAACGAACTGAACTGAGATATTTATCACGCAAACCTACTCTGAAAATTTCAACTGCCTAGCTCTATCTGTTCGAGAAGTTATTGTAGAAACAAAATTAAAAAATTTGAAAATATTTAATGCTAAATTTCAGATAGATCAAGTGATCAGTTTCGGAAATATTCATGAAAAGCCGTTTTTACTATAATCGGCCATAACTCTAAAACCGCTTGGTGGATTTCGTCCGTTAACGAACTCGTCTGAGATATTTACGTTCCAAACGTACCCTGCAAATTTCAATCCTCTAGCTACTTCAGTTCGAGAGTTACCGTGTTAACAGAAGGCCAGCCGGACCAGCCAGCCGGCCGGACAGAATTGATTTGGACCACGGATTCTTGATCAGTGAGTCGAACCAAATCGTTCAAGACCATTTTCATCAAAAATTCGATATTTACAGACATTTGGGCAAATTGATAAACACTCTGTGCCGGGGAACAAGAGCTCCAAAAACAAATGAAAAGAGGGAAGTTGTTTCACTTCAGTCGAATCTAAGCGAGTATCCGGAGCAGAGCGGCTAAGTGTGGATTCATGCAGCATCAAATAACAATTATCAAGTAAAAAGTATCAAATAACAATTATGAATTACAAAAATGCAGCATTCATGCACTCAAATTAACAATTAAGAAATAAAAACCCACAAGTCAAAGATCCGAGGTATTAATTTTTCAAAATAACCTCTGTTCCCCCTATATTTGAAAACAAGTGTTTAAAATTCAATTTTCCAATGTGATAACACGGAACCCACATAAATACACACCAAATAAATAAAATATTTTACAAATTGAGGGTATATTTACATCATCGGACAGTCTAATTTGCGTTCAGCTTCGCACGAGTTGCGTACAAGTACAAAATCTCGTTCAACTAAAGAAGAAAGTTAAAAGTTGGCAAACTTCTACTTGTTACTTCTTAATTGATAATTGCTACTTGGCTGCATGAACACTCTCATTGAGATATATGAAGTTCAACTTTTACTCACTATTTGTAATTTTTTTTACATTTCATCAGCATTTAGCGTGAATGTAGAGTATTTATGTTTTGGCGTATCATGGTGTATGGAACTTTTTGAAATTTTTTTTGGGTTTACTACAATATTTTTTTTATTTATATCTTCGAATGATTTGAAAGGACATTTGCCGTCCTTTGACACCTTTCAAAAGGACAAAGGACGGTTGGCAACCCTAGTTATAATAGCAAGGAATTGCTTTTAACCACTCTGTTCCGGTCACTTGCTTAAATTCCACTTTTGACTATTTATTATCCCCTGAGTTCCTGAGTAGTGTCACAGAATCACAGATTCACAGATCAGCCATCGTGCGATATGTCATTAACTGTTATTCAATCAGAGTTGCTGAAAGCTATAGATAGACGAACGAGTTTAGGTTAGGGTGACCAGACATCCGTCATTGCGACGGACAGTCCGTCATTCAACAAATATAGCTATCGATACAGTTTGGCTGTTAACTTTACCGTAGATCGGAAAAAATTATGGTCATGGGACCTCCGTTAGGAACGCAATTGCCTCTTCTCCAAATCCGAACGTAATTTAATATAGATCTACCGAATATAGTTATTTATAAAATCGTCCCTGAGCCACGATACAGAAATTTCAACTCGGAAACAACGCAATTTCCCGGAAACTGACTTGTCCGTGCACAGAATTGCCATGAAATTTCTCTTAAAACCTTGAAATGACGGCTCAGAACCAACTAACCGCTAGACGCAAACCACTCCCAACATGAACTATACAATCCAAACGAGTCCTCTGCGCATACGCAATCTACGTGGCTCAAAGTCCCCTGAAAATAACACTTCACTCAAAATTCTGATTCTTCAACACCATTGGTTCAGGAGATATCACTGCTCCAATCCACGCATGCGCAGACACTTCTAAAGGGATTCTATGGAGGAATAGCATTCAGCACCTGAAAACTCCAATCCTCTCATTCAACTTCAGCAGTTAAATCACTTCTTCTCTGCTCATGCGTGAAACGAAAATTCTCCGAAAGAGGTTACATGAATTTCGAACGCAATTTCTTCGCCTATTCTCCCAATCTAAAAGTAATTTAGAATTGATCATCCAAATATAGTTATTTATAAATTGGCCCCAGGGCCACTACACAGATATTTCAACTAGAAAACAACGCAATTTCCTCGAAACGGACTTGCTCGTTTTCAGAATTATCTTGAATAATCTATTAAATCCTCACAATATTGGCTGAGCATAAAATCCATTACCACTGGACGTAAACCCCACCCAACATAAGCCATAAAACCCAAAGACAGCCACGTCAGCTCTGCGCATGCGCAATCTACTCGTGTCTGAAAGTCCTCTCAAAATCACACACCGCACACAAAACTCTGATTCTTCAATACCATTGGTTCAGGAGAGAGCACCTTCAATCCACGCATGCGCGGATACTCCCGAGGGGATTATGTTAAGTAATAGCATCCTGCACCTCAAATCCCCAATGCTCTCAGGCGAAAACTCCAGCAGTTAATTCACTTATCGTCTGTTCATGCGCATAACGAAACATGCCCGTCAGTGGTAATATCAATTTCAAAATTAGCCCCAGGGCCACGGTAAGCACGCTTCAACTTGGAAACAACGCTATTTCCCCCAAACTGACTTGTGTCAAAATAAAAGGCAAGAGAACGATTGGCAGAAGAAGAATCTCTTGGCTACGCAACTTGAGGGAGTGGTTTGGTTGCACATCCGCAGAACTCTTCAGACGCGCGATTGATAAGGTCCGAGTAGTGGTGATGATTTCCAATCTCCGATAGGAGCGGAATTTCAAGAAGAAGAAGAAGACTTGTGTCCTTGCACTGACATGACAATTGACATGAATATTCTTTTAAAACTTCACAATATCGACACAATATCGGCTCCCAACATAACCCATACAACCCAAAAACGGTCACTTCTCTTCTGCGCATGCGCAATCGACTGGTGGCTGAAAGTACTCCCAAAATCACATACCTTACAAAAAACTCCGATTCTCCAACACTTCTCTTCTGCGCATGCGCAATCTACTCGCGGCAGAGTGTTCTCAAAATCACACCATACAAAAACCTCCCATTCTCCAACACTAGTTTTGTTTGTTTTGTATATTATTATACTGATCCTCCTAGGTCTTCCCGACGGAGACCCCTCATAAGCTCTCTAAGAGCTTGAGCGAGTAAGGAGAACCAGCTGTGTTCCGTGTAGGCTTTGTTACTGTGTCCTTAGGCCACCTCAGGCACAACACTGTTAATTTTTGACCCAACAGTTAATGGTGGCGATTACCGTGACTAGAAAATATCTTTCCTAGCCTCGGAATTGAACTTGGGGCTTCCGCTCCCAAGTCAAATGCTCTCCCACTGAGCCAACCGCAGAGAAATAGCTTCCGCCACCACTAAACTCCAATCCACTCTGACGAAAACACAGGCAGTTAAATCACTGATGGTCTGCTCATGCGCATAACGAAACATGCCCGTAAGGAGTAACATCAATTTCAAAATTAGCCCCAGGGCCACGGTACGGACACTTCAACTCGGAAACAACGCTATATCCCCCAAACTGACTTGTCCGTGCACTGAATTGCCATAATATTCTTCTAAAACCTCACAATATCGGCTCAACACTCCCAACATAACCCATACAACCCAAAAACAGTCACTTCTCTTCTACGCTTGCGCAATCTACCCGCGGCTGAAAGTCCTCTCAAAATCACACACCTTACAAAAATTCCGATTCTCCAACACTAGTTGTTCATGAGATAACGCATCTTGAATCCACGCATGCGCGGACCCTCACCTCTATAGAGGAATAGCATCCGCCACCCCAAAACCCCAATTACCTCTGACAAAAACACCAGCAGTTAAATCACTGATCTGTCTGCTCATACGCATAACAAAACAAGCCCTGTGGACAGGAGCTTTCTGGCGCTCTAGTTCAAACAGACAAATTATATCTGGTATTGGTTTCTCAGAGTTGAGAATTATATCAATGTATTCATATTATATCACTGCATCATAAAGGAAATTCAATTCAAATAATAGTTTATTAGATAAGTAATAATAAATTACCTTGTAATCGATCAAAAATTTCCTGATCTACGTTCACCAAACTACAGAATTATGCTTTCAATATTTACGTAATATTTTCAAACATTTTCTGGTGAGGTCCCCGTTGCATCGCTAAAATACGAGTATTTCAACCCCAATATTTTTGAAGTTACAATATTCCCTTCTGTCAAGTTGACATTATGAGAATTCATACATAGAATAATAATTATATCAATCAGTGAAATACGATTTACATTGAAATTTTAAAGAATCATATCTCCGAAAGTATTAGCTTGTTAGAGTTGAAAATGATATGAATGGATTCTTATGATAAAATTGCTCATTAAAAAAAAATTGATTGGGAATTTGATTCGTAAAAATTATTTTGTTTTTGTTACTCCGAAACCATCTGTCCGATTTTGCCCAATAACGAACTTAGCCGAGATATTCATCCCCCAAACCTACTCAAGTCTCTAGCTCATTCCGTTCGAGAGTTATCGTGCTTACGGACAGCCGGCCGGCCAGCCGGACCGGCCGGACAGAATGAATTCCGACCACGGATTCTTGATCAGTGAGTCGAACCAAAACGTTCAAGACCATTTTCATCGAAATATTCCAAAATTACAGACATTTGGGCAAATTGATAAGCACTCAGTTCCGAGGAACTAGAGCGCCAAAATGCCCGTAAGAGGTAACATCAATTCCTAAATTAGCCCCAGGGCCACGTTACGGACACTTCAACTAGGAAACAACGCTACATCCCCGAAACTGACTTGACCTTGCACTGAATTGCCATGAATATTCTTTCAAAACCTCACAATATCGGCTCAGCACTCCCAACATAATCCATACTACCCGAAAACTGTTACATCTCTTCTGTGCATTCGCAATCTACTCGCGGCTGAAAGTCCTCTCAAAATCACACACCTTACAAAAAGCACCGATTCTCCATCACTAGTGGTTCAGGAGATATCGAATCCTTAATCCACGCATGCGCAGACCCCCACCAGGGGATTCTATGGAGGAATAGCATCTGCCTCCCCAAAACCCCAATCCCCTCTGACGAAAACTACAGCAGTTAAATGACTTCGCATCTGCGCATGCGCATATCGAAAAATGCTAGGAAAGGGCAGCATGAACTTCAAAAAAATAGGCTTCGGAATCTCAAGCAAAATATTCCGCAAAATAGCAGTAATTTTTTGAATTTTTTCATGTCAAGTGATCTTCACGAAATTTTGCGAAAGTGTTTGCTTTGGTCTTTTGCATCTGACTACTGAGTTTCAATTCAATCAGATCAGTATTTTTCGGGTTATCGTGGAAACAAAATTCAAAAATTTTTGGTAATTTTTTTGCCACTTTATGGCCATCCGGTCAGTACTAAACTTCACAGGCATATAAAGGTCATGATTCTACAATTTGATGCCAAATTTCAGATAGATCGAGTTGATCGGTTCCGGAAATATTCATAAAAAACGTTTTTACTAAAAACTGCCTTAACTCCGAAACAGCTTGGAGGATTTTGGCCGTTAACGAACTCATCCGAGATATTTACGCTACAAAACTACCCTGCAAATTTCAACGCTCTAACTCGTTTCATTCGAGAGTTATCGTGCTAACAGCCGGCCAGACATAATTTAATTTGACCTCGAATTCTTCATCGTGGAGTCGAACCCAATCGCTTTAGACCATTTTCGCAAAAAAAATCGAAAAATACAGACATTGTGACGAAATGATAGCACACTGTTCCTTGCGGAATACGCGCGCAAAAATGAGACTGGTTGCATCGGTTTAGTTGCGGCGATTATTTGGTTGTATATGCGCGCATTCGTATTTAAGGATATGTGTTTCATTTCTGCGACTAAACGATCTTACGACAAGAAAATCACATGTGCGTGCCTAGATTAACTCCACTTTTCTAGGACGAAAACTCCTAAAGTTATATAACTTTTCATCTGCATATAAGCAGACGATCCTCACGAAATGTTGCATTAAAGTCTTCGTGTTTGTACTTTTCAACTAACAACCAAGTTTCAATTTGATCAGATCAGTACCTATTTATTATTAATTACTTCGTTATTGAGAAAACCAAATTTGATATGGCTATAGTTCCGACACCATTTGGCGAATTTGGCACACCGAAGAATTTAACTGAGATATTTATGCCCCAAACCCACACTGCAAATTTCAACTATCTAATTAATTTACTTCGAGAGTTATCATGCTTATGGACGGGCAGAATTTGATTCGATCCCGCATTATTCATGAGCGAGTCGAACCTTACTCGGACAAAAATTCCAAAATGACAATTGGGCAAAACAATAGTAGGATGTCCCTGGTGGAATAATTCCGCAAAAACAATTCATGCCAAAATGATCCGACGATCACTCTAATAACACAGATTCTTTTAATCGCCTTGATTACATAGATAAGTTATTCTTCATATTCATATAGCTTGAACTAATTCGTTTTATGAATGATTAGAACATTCATTCAGGAATATAATAAATCTTCACTTCATATTCTATATTTTCCGGCACTTAGGGCGACATAATGCGACGTTGCCGATATTAATGAAAATTTGGGGCGCTAAACCCGTCAAGACATATAAAAATATCGTGGCGCGCTAAGCCACGGTAGCTATATATATATATATATATATATATATATATATATATATATATATATATTTTGCAAAATTCTGTAAGGGTAAAACGACTCGTTTTTTGGGGAGAAATTTCAAGTGAAACTCTTCATTCTACGCCAAGCTTTCGAATTTAATTTGATTCTTCATCAGGGCCTCTGGAAGGCCCTATACGCGATAACCTGAGAACGGAAAGACAAAGCAATTTGAAATTCTCAGAATAGGTTGTACATCAGAATGCGACATTTGAGTTTGCATATAACCATAATCGGCTAAACGGTTTTGGAGTTATACCCATCTGAAATTTGGTTGTTATTTCCTCAATAACTCGAATAATATAGAAGCGATCCAATTCAAACAAGGTTATTAGATGTACAATGCCATTGCAAAAGTTCTTGCGAAATTTCGTGAGGATCGTAGCAAAATAAATTTTTTAAGAAATCATTGTCAATTATTGAAAAACATTCGATATATCAAAAACTATTCATTCAATATCGCTGAAATTTTGCGAGAGCCTTCAGAATCTAACTCAACTACTAAGTTCTAAGTTTAAACACGATCGGATATATATTGTTGGAGATTCGAGCAGCCTTGAGTTCAGTAGATGGATGGGTGACCGTTGTCTCGATAACTTTTGAACAAAAGGAGGTAGGGACTTGGAATTTTCAGGGTATGTTGGGTATCCGAATGGGAGAGTTAAGTTCGAGCATAATCGGTCCAACGGTTCCGGAGTTATACCCGCCTGGAATATTATTTCCTCGATAAATCAAAAAATATAAACTCGATCGAATTGAAGCTGGGTAACTAGTTGTAGAATACTGATATAAAGATGTGTTTGAAATTTTGTAAGAACCGTATCCCTAGAAAATTTCAAAAAAATTACGAAAAAAAAATGTTTGTAAGAACCGTACCCCAAGAAAGTTTCAAAAAAATTAAGAAAAACAAATTAGTTCAAGCACTGACGTGAAGTCAGGAGCTTTAGCGCGCATGTTCTATTGTCGATTCTCCTGTACTGGACACTATTAATCGAATTAACCATAATCAATTATATTGTCCGTTTTGCTGTATTGGACACTCTTGATCGAATTTACCATGGTAAATTCGATTAAGAGGGTGTCCAATACATGAGAACAGACAATATAATTCACCATGGTAAATTCGATTAATAGTGTCCAATACATGAGAATGGACAATAGAACATACGCGCAAAAGCTCCTGACTGCACGTCAGTGCTTGAACCAATTTTAAATATAGTTATGATTGGGCATGTGTTTTCATGACTAGGATAACTACGTGGGTGAACGATGAATCTTATATCTTCCTGCGTAGATGGCGTTTGCGTATTTCATATCGCATCATATCAGTATAATAATCTAAAATATAAAAAAAATTATATAAAAATTGTTACAAGTACTGACGGGAAGCCAGGAGCTTTTGCGCGCATGTTCTATTGTCCATTCTCATTCTCATTTACCATGGTAAATTCGATTAAGAGTGTCCAATAAAGGAGAACGGAAAATAGAACATGCGCGCAAAAGCTTCTGACTTTAAGTCAGTGCTTGAACCAATTTCTTTGAATTAGGATTAGGAGTAGATAAGTTTTTGTATTTAGTTTAGTGTTATCAAGTGAATTTCAAGTTGAAAGAGCTGTACATAGTTATCACGAATAACTCCACAGTGTTTTTCAGAGCTAAATATAGTTTTCAAATCATTACACTACATATTATTATTTATTAATATTATTATAAATCGAAATATAGATGATATTATTTTTTTATTATTATTGATAAGGGGTTACGTTGCACCGCGACCTTGAGATCTATTGTGCCCCCCATCAGAGCTGTTCTCACCATTACGCCATCTACAGCTCTCCCTCCAGTTCCAGAGTATAAATGAACCTCAATATCTGGGAAGGCTTCAAGGTTATTACGTCTCCACTCCTACAAGTTTCCTGTCCAAAGCATTCCTTTCGCTGACTTGCAATGGCGAGGCATTCTGTAACAAGGTGAAGAGGAGTTTCTTCCTCCTTCAGATGATAGCATCGTCCAACTCCAAACCCCACTCCTCTCAGACAAAAACTCCAGCAGATATATCACATTTACTCTGCTCATGTACAGATGGTCCTCCCGATATTTTTGAAGTCATTGTGTCGGTATTTTTGGCGGGCTCAATCAACTGAACAATTCGTTCAAATGTCTGTAGTTTTCAAATATTTGGCATTGAATGGTCTCAAACGATTAATCAGTTTGGACTCACTGAAGCAGAATTCGAGGCCAAACTTGATTATGTCCGGCCGTCTGTCTGTCTGGTCATCATCACGATTACGCTCTGATGCAATGAATTAAACAGTTGAAATTTTCAGAGTAGGTTTGGAGATCAAATGCACCGGCTAAGTTCATGTGTATCTAGTCGCTCAAATTTCAATTTTGAATATTCTCTTTTTTTGCGTGCAAGTAGTGGGGAACAGCGTGCTATCATTCTGCCAAAATATCTCTAATTTTTTTGGTAAAAATGGTCCCAAACGATTAGGTTTGACTCACTGATCAATAATTCAAGATCAAATTTGATTCTGTCATAAAATTGATGTAATTTTCTGAGGGCCAACAATGACACTATTTCAAGAGTCTGGTCAAAATATTGAATTGAAATTGGAGCTTCCATAATTCGAAAAATTCATATTAGAGAAACTGCCCACCCTATCCTAACATTTTGGTATTGATGAGGGAATTGTGAAACTGCCTTTTTGTCGCTCCCCCTTATGTGGCCCCATTTTAACAAAATGTCCAACTTAATCATTTTAATATAACAAAACTAATTTCTCAACAAAAAATCCTGTTACATTTTTATTAATTCACACAATATAAGGTCGCATAGTTCAAGATGTCAAATTGTGTAGCAAGTTCTGATTCATGCAAATAATTCGTTAAATTGGTTCGTATTCCTTCCATCTGACCTTCCAGGAAAACATAATTTTATATAAACTAGATTAATTCGGTTTATTAAGATTATTGTTTTGCTATGAAAGAAAACTCAGTTTCATCTAAATCTACTATATTAATTTGGCATATTCCCAATTATTGTTCCCAATATTGCGTGTTCCCAATTATTGTGCGCATGTTCTAGGGAACAGCATGCTATCATTTTATCTGTAACTTTCGAATTATTTGCCGAAAATGGTCTCGAACGATTAGCTTCGACTCACTGATGAAGAATCCGAGGTCAAATTGGATTCTGTCCGTATCACTTACAAATTTTTTTAGATATATTGGTTGTCAAATATCTCCCTTCCGCCTTTTTGTCTTTTGAATTTCGCGGCTATTTACAAAGCGCTACAGAGCTCGTAACTGGCAATACTATACATAATTTGAAAGGTCTTGACATAACCTACAAAACGACGCTATGCATGATTACTTTGGATATTGCGTTCAACAGTTATAGACGTGTAAACATGGAGTTCACTAACGCCGAAATTCGCGCTATTTTAAAGTTTTCCTTCGTTAAAGGCAAATCCGCTAGAGAAGCGTTCCGTGAGATTAATGGTGTTTTGGGGGATGGTACTCTATCAGTTCGAACCGCGGAGGAATGGTTTCGACGATTCAGAGCTGGTGAAAACGACACCATGGATAAGCCAGCCGGCGGAAGACCTGTGACGACAAATACCGATCAAATCATGGAATACATCGAGTTAGACCGGCATGTGGCATCTCGTGACATCGCCCAGGAGATGGGAGTTAGTCACCAAACCATTTTAAACCATCTGCAGAAGGCTGGATACAAAAAAAGCTTGATGTTTGGGTGCCACATGATTTGACGCAAAAAAACCTTCTGGACCGAATCAACGCCTGCGATATGCTGCTGAAACGGAACGATCATTCTTGAAGCGGATGGTGACTGGCAACGAAAAATGGATCACATACGACAATATCAAGCGAAAACGGTCGTGGTCGAAGGCAGGTGAATCGTCCCAAACAGTGGCCAAGCCGGGATTGACGACCAGGAAGGTTTTGCTGTGTGTTTGGTGGGATTGAAAGGGAATCATCCACTATGAGCTGCTCCCATATGGCCAGACGCTTAATTCTACCATCTACTGCGAACAACTGGACCGCTTGAAGCAGGCGATCGACCAGAAGCGTCCAGAATTGGCCAACAGGAAGGGTGTAGTGTTCCACCAGGACAACGCCAGACCACACACTTCGTTGATGACTCGTCAGAAGCTACGGAAGCTCAGATGGGAGGTTTTATCGCATCCACCATATAGCCCGGACATAGCGCCAAGTGATTACCACCTGTTCCTGTCCATGGCGAACGCCCTTGGTGGTGTAAAGTTGAACTCAAAAGAGGATTGTGAAAAGTGGCTGTCCGAGTTCTTTGCAAATAAGGAGGGGGGCTTCTACGAGGGAGGTATTATGAAGTTGCCGTCTAGATGGAAACAGATTAACGAACAAAACGGCGCATATTTGAACTAAATCCGATCACTATAACACTTTTTATAAAGCATTGAATAAGGAGCAAAAAAGCGGAAGGGAGATATTTGACAACCATTATGTATCTCACGATAACTTGAGAACGGAAAGACTAACGATTTTCAGGGTTGCATCAAAATACGACATTTAATTTGATTAATGGGCATAATCGGCCGTTGGAGTGGTACCCTTTGGAAATTTTGTTGTTATTTCCTCAATAACTAAAAAAATACGAATCCAATCCAATTCAAACATGGTTAGTGATAGAATGCCGACGTGCTAATTTTTGCCAAATTTCGTGAGGATTACTAAAAAATTCTCAGAATGTCTGAAACTCTTCATCCGATATCACTGAAATTTCAAAATCTAGCTCTACATCCAAGTTCCAAATTTGTACACGATCGCTTCTATATTGTAGGAGATCCGAGGAGCTTTGCGTCAGTTTAGTAGCTGGATGGGTGGATGCATAACCACGATAACTTTCGAATGGGAAAAGATAGAAACTTGCAATATTCAGGGTAGATGGTGCATCCAAGTGGCTCAGTTAAGTTCATTGTTGGGCATTGTTACGTTAATTTAAAATTCACTGATATTATTCAAACTCATAAAATCTTTAGCGGGACGAGTGTAACAAAAGGGTGACCAGCTAGCTCCTTCAAGGCGTGGGTTTCCCACTTGAGCACTAAGTTTAATATAAATCTCTACTGGGCGCCAGGTAATCTTAATATCTGGTCACCAATTTCCAAAATTACCAAATTTATTGCCGGTTCAAGATAATGCACTTTGTGAACTCGAGAGGAAGAACAAAATAATAATGAAGTATTTCGTTTACACCTATATTCTATTATTGAATGGTTTATTTCTGGGTTTTTTCGTCAATGTAACAATTCTCAAATCTCAGAATAACAATCAACAAAATAGTTCTAAAGATTTTCGTTAAGCGTCTGAAGAAGGAGTCTGATATAGACTCCGAAACGTTACGATATAGTTGTTTCTTCGTTGATGCTGTTTCGTTGTTATTTGTTAGGCAACATTGTTCAATTGATTGCTTCTGACAAATATCTTGTGTTTCTTACGCAGAAGCAAATCACAAAATAATTAATTTTTAATTTTATATATATTTTTCATAGTTTGGGAGAGAAAACCCAGAAAGACACCATTCAATGATGAATATACCTCCCACAGTATCCTAGCTTAACAATCCTAGCTTAACAATCTACAACGTAACCTACTGAAGATACGTTCACTAAATATATCCTACTATATCCCTAAATCTATTCCTATATCCTATTAAACTATTATTTTCTATATCTACACTATTCCTTACTATTCCTAACCTAGCTATCCTAATTTCTAATATTCGCAAAATTATTACGATTCAATATATACACATATAATCGAATAAAGAACTTAATTAAAGGTGATATATACAGGTCCCCTGTGGGGTACTCATCCAACTTTACCAAGGTCCAGAAATTAAAGAAGTTAAATTGTCCTTTCCAACCAGAATCATAAGATTCCAGCTTATATAACAATAGGCATAAAACAGAAGCCCATACATACAAAACCCTAGAAAGATGAAAGCTATTAGAATATTCCTTCTGGAGTATGAAAGTGGTAACTTACCCTTGATGATGTTGGGGTTAATGTGGGATGACGATTATAATTTGAATCCTCAATTATTGAGATATGCTAAGATATCAATCCAAAAATCTTGAGCTATTTTTATAATAATTCGAAAGAAAGAATTTTATATCCCCGAAGGAAATCGGACGATCAGATATATTTGAATCTCTTCTCACGGTCACCTCATATATGAATTTCTTACATTATCCACTTTTTCGGTCCAGAAGGAAAATTCGGAACAGCCAATATGCAAATAATATTATGCCACAAAACACAAGATCTGTTCGAACCCCGGCCGCAGCGGTAAGATAAGGATACGCTGCTCGCACAAAATTGCGATCCAGACTACTCAACAAAAACCCTGAATAGGAGCGTAACAACCCCCCACTTGCCAAAAAAAAAATTCGGTACGAGAATTTTAATAATTTTACAGATCATTTCCATCAACATTCAAAATCGGCTTCAGATCTTTGACGTTCCAGGTACCGTGATACCTATCACTTTCGTCACATAGTTCGTATGTCCACGGAGAAACTTTTTTATATTACTGTAGAGCATCGGACAGTACATAATTATTTCTATAGACATATTGTCCAACAGTATAACTCACGTCACGTCTACGAAGATTATAATACTTAGAGCTAAGCAAATAGGACCGATTCATATACCCTCTGATATCCTCATATAATTTAGAGAATCCCTGAACGCGACTGGGCAACTTATCCGGAGTCTTAACTTCCACTGGCGTTTCAGAGTTTGGAGAAATGCAGTGAGTGTCTCCACTCAAATGCATCTCTGAACCAAAATTCACGAAATAGGGAGAATTCTTGATAGTCTCGTGTGGAGAAGAACGAATAGCACAGGCAGTTCTCTGAAGAAACTTACCCCAGTTCCTATGATTATCATTTACGTAACATGAAATTATGTTTTTCATTACCTCATTAACACATTCAGTATGGTTAGCTTGAGGATGACAATGTGAGGTATATTTTATTTCGACTCCATACGAAGAAGCAAAATCGACGAATCTCCTACTTTTAAACTGTGGACCATTATCCAACACTAAAAATTTTGTAACGCCATATAGCATTGATACCTGATCTTCTATTTTTTCGATTATCTTTACGGCAGCAGTAGTTCTAAGAGGAAAAAATAAAGGAAACTTAGAGAAATAATCGCAAACTACTAAAATGCATCTATGGCCGTGAGCAACCTAGGTAATGGACCAACGATATCAGCAGAAATCAGTTCCCAAGGCTTATTAACATAATTTCTAGTTACTAATAAACCTGCAGGAGCTTTCTGAACGGTCTTATATTTATTACAGATTGCGCATGATTTTATATATACGGAAACATCTGACCTTAATTTTGGCCAATAGAATTTTGTCAATATTTTCCCTACTGTCTTATTCAATCCTAAATGCCCCGACTTAGGATCATCGTGATATAGCGAGATAACCCCCCTCCGATCATGTTTCGGAACCACCCTCTTCCAATATTCATTTTCATCATAAGTTAACTGTGGGTACCTAACATTACAGTACTTGAACAGTTTGTCATTCACGATCTTCCAATTGGGATAGTTCTCTGGTTTAGATTTTATTCTAGATATCATACTACAATACCATATATCCCCTGAACCAAATTCAGCCTTTTGCACCCAGGCCTTTTCCATTGACGATGTATGTACTGCATTCGCAAAATTATCGTTATCACCCAAATTATTCTTCCTCACAGACCTACTCAGAAAATCCGGTACCACATTTTCCTTACCAGGCCGGTGAATTATTTCGAAGTCGTATTGAGTGAGGGCAACGGCCCATCTTGCTAAACGACTTCGCGGATCCTTAAGGTTATGCAACCAGAAGAGGCTACTATGGTCCGTGATGACAGTTATTTTTGACCCCTCAATGTAAGACCGAAACCTTTCCAGACTGAACAAAACAGCCGAACATTCTAACTCCGTTGTGGTAAAAATTCGTTCATTACGTGACAACGATCGAGTCGCATAGGCCACCACCCTACCACCGTCAGGATATTTTTGCGGCAGGACTCCACCCAAACCAAACCCTGAAGCATCGCATTGCACTTTAAACGGTAGCTCGAAATTTGGACAAGCTAGTAAAGGAGCGGATATAAGAGCTTTCTTGATGTCATGAAAAGAACTCTCACACTCTTCAGTCCAATTGAAAGTAGAACCCTTTTTAAGTAGGTTATTCAAAGGGGCCGAAATATGGGCAAAATTAGGTATAAAACGGCGATACCAACTCACCATCCCCAAAAGACTACGTAACTCCCAGACCGACCTAGGTGGAGAAATATTCACGATAGCTGAGACCTTATCAGGATCAGCTCTTAGACCATTTCTGTCAACTATATAGCCTAATTATTTTATTTCATGCCTACAAAATTCACACTTATCACGATTTATCGATAAACCCGCCTTTAATATCCTAGTAAGGAGTAAATTCAGAATTCTCAGATGATCCACAAAAGTTTTTGTTATTATGACTATATCATCAAGATAAGGAAAGCAAAATTCGGTCAATTCGCCGGTGACTACACGGTCGATAAACCTCTGCCAAGTAGCAGGACAGTTACAGAGCCCGAAGGGAAGACGATTAAAATAGTATAGTCCTCTATTGGGAACCGTGAATGCCATATATTTCTTCGAAGATGTATCCATATGTATATTCCAGAAGGCACTCTTTATGTCAATCGTAGAAAGATAATCTGCCTCCCTTAATCTGTCTGGAATCGTGGGGATTCTTGGTAAGGGATAGGCATCTTTCACGGTCACTCTGTTCAAGCGCCGATAATCAACACAAAAGTGTTATCCGGTTTCTTTACAAGAATAATTGGAGACGACCACGGACTGTCCGAAGGTTCCACTATGTCATTTTTCAGCATTTGATCTAATTCTTGATTGATTTGCTTTTGAATTGGAGAAGACACTGGATAGTAACTTTGTTTGATAGGCATTTCATCATTTAGATGAATCATATGATGAGTTAGATCCGTCAGTCCAATCTCTGATCGGGGTTGTCCAAATACTTCCTTCAACATGTCATCGAGCTTAACTCGTTCATCGTCGGAAAGGGACGTTAGGGCCAGGATATTCTCCATCACTATATCTGGTGCAAAACTCTATTCCTTTGACCTTAAGTTAGGGACAAAGCCTATTTTACGCCAGAAATCAGCGCCGAGAATCAGGAGACGGTAGAGCGCTGGCACGACTAAAACATCGATAAGAGCAGTTCGATCACACACTTGTATCGGCACTGCTACATAACCCAGAATCTGACATTGGCTGCCATTGGCAAGGGTACAATATGGCCGTGAATATGGCTTAAGAGGTAAATTAAGACTCTTCAAAATTTTGAAGGGGCCACCTACTATAGTAGAAGAAGCTCCAGAGTCCAATAAACCCAAGAACTTTATATCGTAGATGGACACATTCAAATAGGGTCTTTCATCTTATCCGGCACTTTGAAGGAGATAATATAATATGTGAGAGGTCTTATCTGAAGAAGGAACATCTAGTCGACCATCTAATGTTCCGATCTGGCGTTTCCCTGAAAACTAGATCGAGTACGTGAACATGAAGGACATGTCAGGACAGTGAAATTAGGCTTGTTACATCGGTAGCACCTCTTTCTTTTAGGGACGTTACAGGAGTTTGCCCTATGACCGATTTGACCGCAGCTGTAACATGTAATCTTCGAATCGACAGAATTAACATTCGTATTTGAAAGGGAGGGCTCGGTACAGTTCATGTCTACCGCCGCCAAGTCCGGCTCCAACAAATGAGGAAATCTACGCGATGGAGGAGGCTTGAACGATTCGACTGATGCTTTACAAGATTCGAGCTTCCTACCATACTTGAGCAGTTTATCTATTGACTTTATGTCCATTAATCCCAACTGAGCTTGATAAAAAATGGGTTCAAGCCCTGTGGACAGGAGCTTTCTGGCGCTCTAGTTCAAACAGACAAATTATATCTCCGAAAGTATTGGTTTCTCTGAGTTGGGAATTATATCAATGTATACATATGATAGAGCTGCATCATAAAGGAAATTCCATTCAAATAATAGTTTATTTATCAAGATTAAATGAGCAATCATGAGAATGAGAATTGCACCATGGAAAAAATCGAATTAAATCTGGCCAATTTTGCCCAATAACGAACTCAACCGAGATATTCATCTCCCTAACCTACTCTGAAAATGTCAACTACCTAGCTCATTCCGTTCGAGAGTTATTGTGGATAAACTTTTTTTAAATTTTCAAAATTTTCTTTTACACTTTGCGGTAATCTGGTCAATACAAAACTTCACATGCGTATAAAGGTCATGATTCTACAATTTGATGCTAAATTTCAGATATATCGAACGAACTTGTCCGAGATATTCACGCTCCAAAACCACCTTGCAATTTTCAATCCGCTAACTCCTTTCGTTCGAGAGTAATCGTGCCTACGGCCAGCCGGACAGAATGAATTTCGACCACGGATTCTTGATCAGTGAGTCGAACCAAATCGTTTAAGACCATTTTCATCGAAATATTCGAAAATTACAGACATTTGGGCAAATTGATAATCACTCAGTTCCGAGGAACTAGAGCGCCAAAAATTACCTTGTAATCGATCAAAAATTTCCTGATCTACGTTCACCAAATTTTCTCTCGAACTACAGAATTATGCTTTCAATATTTACGCAATATTTTCAAACATTTTCGGGTGAGGTTCCCGTTGCATCGCTAAAATACGAGTATTTCAACCCCAATATTTTTGAAGTTACAATATTCCCTTCTGTCAAGTTGACATTATGACAATTCATACATAGAATAATCTGTGAAATACGATTTACATTGAAATTTTGAAAAATCATATCTCCGAAAGTATTAGATTGTTACAGTTAAAAATGATATGAATGGATTCTAATGATAAAACTGTTTATTAAAAAAAAATTAATTTGGAATTTGTTTTGTAAAAAAAAAATTTTTTTTTTGTTACTCCGAAACCATCTGTCCGATTTTGCCCAATAACGAACTTATCCGAGATATTTATCCCCCAAACCTACTCTGGAAATTCCAACTCTCTAGCTCATTCCGTTCGAGAGTTATCGTGCCTACGGCTGGCCGGACCGGCCGGACAGAATGAATTTCGACCACGGATTCTTGATCAGTGAGTCGAACCAAATCGTTTAAGACCATTTTCATCGAAATATTCGAAAATTACAGACATTTGGGCAAATTGATAAGCACTCAGTTCCGAGGAACTAGAGCGCCAAAAAGGAGCTACATTCCTTAATAATATTTTCAGACGCAAGTGTTCCGAAACAGTAATGGTGAGACGATTGAACAAATTAGTCATGATGGCAATATACATACCTATGGTCTCATCTGGAGACTGTGTACGTCTTTATCTCATCAAACAATTTATCATTGTAATCGACCGGTTGAAATTCTTCCCGGAGTGATTTGACCAATGAAGACCAATTTTTAACACGACCCCTCGAAGCACGGAACCAAACAAGAGCTTTTCCTGAGAATAGATCTATCGCGGAGTTAAACACATCCTCCTGGGTTGCATTTCTAGCGACTCTCAGATCTTCAACGCGTTCTAAAGATGCACTAAGAGAGTACGAACCTTTCTCTCCAGTAAATTTTAAATTCCATTGCGAAACTGGTACTTTTTTTCATTTTAATTGTATTTGCAAGATTGGAAGAATGTGATACATTATGTGGAATAGTATCCGTATCAGGTTCAGAATCAGAGGAAGAAATTTCGGAATTACTACTTGAAAGAGCCACCTGAGCGATTCCCAAATTTAATGTATTTTCTGATAGAAGAAGTTATAAAGTTTAATTTTCTTATTTAGAGAAGTTTGCTTAGCAAGAATACTCACGAGCAAAGATGACTTGACTTTATTATCGTAATTCGTATTTGGTCTTGTATTATTCAATCTTTCAAGTGCGAAGTTAATTTTTGTTGAAATTTTCTTGTGATTTGAATCATCATCCCCACCAAAACCCTCCAATAAACTGTCAATATCCGAGTGAAATCTAGAGCCAACTTATCTAAATCAAAAGAAAAGGGGTAATCAGGATATTTGATTGCAACATCCGATTTACGCTCCAATCTAAAAAGATTACGTAAAGTCTGCCTCATCAATTTCACAGTTCCTACACTGTTACTCCCCTAATAGCAAGAAAATATTGTAATTCCGTCGCTGACAGACAATTAATCTCTAAATTAAGCGGAGCCATGCTGGAATTAATCGAGAATGCACACAAGCAGATTCAACTAACTAAAAAAACCGATCAGGCAAGTGAAAAAAAAATTATCAAATGAGTATAGTCGCATACACCCCAAACCTCTGCCGCCTAGTTCGAACAGTCACAAATTCTAATAATCCTACTATCAACTCGATAATCTCAATCGAAAATACAAATGAATCAAGAAAATGTGTTATAAAAAAAAATGGGTTCAAGCCCTGTGGACAGGAGCTTTCTGGCGCTCTAGTTCAAACAGACAAATTATATCTGGTATTGGTTTCTCAGAGTTGGGAATTATATCAATGTATTCATATGATATCACTGCATCATAAAGGAAATTCAATTCAAATAATAGTTTATTAGATAAGTAATAATAAATTACCTTGTAATCGATCAAAAATTTCCTGATCTACGTTCACCAAACTACAGAATTATGCTTTCAATATTTACGTAATATTTTCAAACATTTTCGGGTGAGGTCCCCGTTGCATCGCTAAAATACGAGTATTTCAACCCCAATATTTTTGAAGTTACAATATTCCCTTCTGTCAAGTTGACATTATGAGAATTCATACATAGAATAATAATTATATCAATCTGTGAAATACGATTTATATTGATATTTTAAAAAATAATATCTCCGAAAGTATTAGCTTCTTAGAGTTGAAAATGATATGAATGGATTCTTATGATAAAACTGCTTATTAAAAAAAAAGATTTGGAATTTGTTTCGTAAAAAAAATTTTTTTTTTTGTTACTCCGAAACCATCTGTCCGATTTCTCCCAATAACGAACTTAGCCGAGATATTCATCCCCCAAACCTACTCTGAAAATTTCAACTCTCTAGCTCATTCCGTTCGAGAGTTATCGTGCTTACGGCCGGCCGGACTGGCCGGACAGAATGAATTCCGACCACGGATTCTTGATCAGTGAGTCGAACCAAATCGTTTAAGACCATTCATCGAAATATTCCAAAATTACAGACATTTGGACAAATTGATAAGCACTCAGTTCCGAGGAACTAGAGCGCCAAAAATATATAGTTTCATATGTATACAATGTTCCAATGTTGAATTTTGTAACCTTTAACGATTTGTTCAACTGTAAGAATTGTTCCCTGAATGAATGTAAGCTTCAGAATTCACAAAGAGTTTCACGTAGAAAAGTGGGAAGAAAAGAAGGCGCCAAATTTGTTACGTTAATTTAAAATTCACTGATATTATTCAAACTCACAAAATCTTTAGCGGGACGAGTGTAACAAAAGGTTGACCAGCTAGCTCCTTCAAGGCGTAGGTTTCCCACTTGAGCACTGAGTTTAATATAAATCTTTACTGGGCGCCAGGTAAGTTTAAAATCTGGTTACCAATTTTCAAAATTACCAAATTTATTGCCGGTTCAAGATAATGCACTTTGTGAACTCGAGAGGAAGAACAAAATAATAATGAAGTATTTCGTTTACACCTATATTCTAGCTTAACAATCTACAACGTAACCTACTGAAGATACGTTCACTAAATACATCCTACTATATCCCTATATTATTATTATACTAAATCTATCCTACTATATCCCTAAATCTATTTCTATATCCATTAAACTATTATGTACTATTATTTTCTATACCTTCACTATTCCTAACCTAGCTATCCTAATTTCTAATATTCCCAGAATTATTAAGATTCAATATAATATACACATATAATCGAAGAAAGAACTCAATTAAAGGTGATGTATACAGGTCCCATGTGGGGTACTTATCCAACTTTTCCAAGGTCCAGAAATTACGGAAGTTAAATTATCATTTCCAACCAGAATTATAAGATTCAAACTTATATAACAATAGGCATAAAACAGAAGCCCATACATACAAAACCCTAGAAAGATGAAAGCTATTAGAATATTCCTTCTGGAGTATGAAAGTGGTAACTTACCCTTGGTGATGTTGGGGTTAATGTGGGATGACGATTATAATTTAAATCCTCAATTAATGAGATAAGCTAAGATATCAATCCAAAAATCTTGAGCTATTTTTATAATAATTCGAGAGAGAGAATTTTATATCCCCGAAGGAAATCTGACGATCAGATATATTTGAATTTCTTCTCACGGTCACCTCATATATGAATTTCTTACATTACCCACTTTTTCGGTCCAGAAGGAAAATTCGGAACAGCCAATATGCAAATAATAATATGCCACAAAAACACAAGATCTGTTCGAACACCGGCCGCAGCGGTAAGATAAGGATACGCTGCTTGCACAAAATTGCGATCCTGACTACTCAACAAAAACCCTGAATAGGAGCGTAACAGCATTATCGGCCAAACGCTTTCTGAGTTATTTCCAGCTTATATCTTGTTGTTATTGCCTCAATAACACAAAATATAAAAATCTGCTCCAATTAAAACTTAGTAATTACTTGTGGAATGCTGACGCCCTAGTTTTCGCAAAATTTCGTGAATATCGTATCACTGTATAATTTTTTCTAAAATACCATTGTCTTCATTATGGCAATTCGTTATTTCATAATAATAATAATAATAATAATAATAAGAAATCATTAAAGGATACTGTGGGAGGTATACTCATTATTGAAAGGTTTTTTTCTGGGTTTTCTCTTCCAAACTCTGAAAAATATCTATAAAATAAAAATTGATGATTTTGTGATTTGCTTCTGCGTAAGAAACACAAGATATTTGTCAGAAGCAATCAAATGAACAATGTTGCCTAACAAACAACAACGAAATAACATCAACGAAAAAACAAATTAATTAATTAATTCTAAAGATTTTCATTAAGCGTCTGACGAAGGAGTCTGATATAGACTCCGAAACGTTGCGATATAGTTGTTTCTTCGTTGATGTTCGTTAGGCAACATTGTTCAATTGATTGCTTCTGACAAATATCTTTTGTTTCTTACGCAGAAGCAAATCACAAAATAATTAATTTTTATTTTATAGATATTTTTCAGAGTTTGGGAGAGAAAACCCAGAAAAAAACCTTTCAATATAATCACTACACTTTGGGCGAGACTCAGTACAGCCGCGTAGGAGATAAAAAGGATCAACAACTACAACTCTCTGTTCAGCTAACCCAGTTAACTAACACAAATATAATGACTTGTCTCAAGCAACCGTCAAGCAGCTAACTAAAAATGAAGGAATTGAATAAAAAGCAAAACTACAATAAATCTTTCACAGAAAATCAAGATGAGGGATCTCTTAACTCGTCATTCATCTCTTAACGTGCCATCCAGAAGGAACCTCCTGAATTTTTTAGGTGTCAAAATCAACTTTCCAACAAACCTGTTCAGAAGATAGCTCACATTGTACGAAAATGATCTCTGGAAAAATACCGAGTGCTGACGAGGAATGGAGATGGCGTTCTTGCGCCTAATATTGATGTTATGAATATCAGTTCTGAATGTAATTCTGTTGTACAAATAAGGAGGAGACTTATTCCAAATAACCCGATGAAAATGTGTAACTGAATGCAGAAATCTACGCTGTTCCATGCTCATCCAACCTGTCTCCTTCAATTTATGAGTGATTGACTCATATTCTCTTACTCCATGAATCATTCGCAGACATGAATTCTGCATCCTCTGTATGCGAGTACGGTCGATAGCAGGGACCATACACGGTATCGCAAAAATTGAAATGCGAGAGCACCAAGGAGTCACATAGCATAGTTCTTAGAGGGGCAGAGAGAACCTTACGGTTCTGAAAAATCTTCTTTAAATTATAGAGAAATAGAGCGTTGACGAAAGCATATTAGAAAAACTTAAAATGTATATCACGAACAAATTTGGACCCAAAACGGAACCCTGTGGCACACCCCTTATTGTCTTTGAGAACTGCGATAAATCACTCCTCAAAGATACTGCCTGCTCCCTATCCGTGAGATAACTAACAAACAGCCCCACCGACATCTCAGAAAGCCCAATATACCCCAATATCGAAATCAACAATCGGTGGCTTAGTGTATCAAATGCCTTTGAATAGTCTAGAAGTAGAAGAACCGTGATCAAACTTTTATCTGTTGATTTAATTATATCATCAGTGATGTTGAGAAGTGCAGTATTGCAGCTAAGATCTTTTCTGTAACCAGACTGGGTTTGGGGTATAATCTTATTCGAATCAAGATACTCTTGTAGTTGTTGGTCCATTATTTTCTCTAGTATTTTCGAAAAAGTGGGTGAAATACTTATAGGTCTTATTTCACCTAAGCTTGTGGGAGTCAACTTTTTCGCAAGTGGGATATTTTTTGCCCTTTTCCAGATACTCGGAAACACAGAGTTCTCTATACAGAAGTTGAAGATATGAGTAATGTATGGTAGCAGAAATGGTAGACATAAATTTATAGTTTTAATATTTATTCCATCGATACCGGTGGCCGTGCTCCTGATACTCCTTACTACATTTAAGACCTCCATTTCTTCAACACGTACAAAATTGAAGTCGCTATTATCATGCAGCCTATTATTTTTGTAAAATTCGATCTGTTCATTCGACGGCTGCAGATCAGGAACAGAATCAACGAAATAGTTGTTTAAATCAGAAGCATTTCCCAGCTCATCCGGCACCCCACAAAGTAACCTCCTGCCACCCAGATCAAGCAATCCCAGGCTAGCGCAAAACTCATTAGCGTCATTTTTCTGAAACTTTCCACCATAAAATGCCTTTTTCTCCCGTTTAATGGTGACCGTAACTAAGTTTCTGAGACATTTGTAATTCTTCCAGTTTTCCTCAGTAGAATGTTTCCTGAATATTCTCAGAGCCCTGTCCCGGTCTCTTTGCATAGTTCTAATTGCATTTGTGAGCCACTTTTTGGTTATTCGATATTCAATAAATGGAGCATGGCGATCTAAAAGAATATTCAAAGTATCGGATAAAAATTGTACTTTGTCATCAATATTATTCATAAAATAGATGGTATTCCAGGATATGACTCGAAGTTCTCCGTTAAACCTATCGTAATAAAGAAATCGAAAATCTCTGACTGTCTTAAATATAACCTTCTTTTTACTCTTCGGTCCATTGAGCAACGCTAATATCAATTCATGATCACCTATGCCCTCTTGTATCACCTTAATTTCCGAGATATTGTCTTTTTCGCTTGTAATCATGTAATCAACCAAAGTCGACGAAGTTTTCGTTATTCTGGTGGGCCGGTCAACTACTTGATGAATCCCGAGAGTGTCAAAAAATCTTAAAACATATTTTGCATCATACTGATCGGGCTTAAGTTGGTCAACCTTGAAATCCCCCATACAATAAATATCATCAAATTGCGGAAAAAACAGTTAACGCATTCCCGAATTCTCCGAAAAATTCCACATAACTGCGATCAGGAGGCCTGTACACACCTGATCACACTAATTCTTCCCCACAGTTCTACCTTCAGCAATAGTTGTTTTATACTTTTGCTCAGATGTACAACAGAGTAGGATATTTATATACTAAATTTTGGAATCTTGAACCATTTATAGTGTAAATTTCATGGGGTTTCTTGGGTATTGGTTCCTTTTAAAGACAATATCAAAAACAGTTTACAGTTAACCTATTTATTTCTACGTTTCGCTCGAAGTCCTCCGAGCTTCTTCAGGCTACAACAAAAATATATATTTACAAAACATCTATCTCATATTGAGTTCAAACAAATCCTAACTTACTTATTTATCCTGGGAAAAATGACTGGATTAACTAAGATTTCCAAAAATAATCTCAAAAAAGGCAGAAATTAAATGACATATGTCGCTGCTAGACAGGCGTCATTAAAAGGAACCAATACCCAAGAAACCACATGATATTTATATATATATATAAACTCCTATACCTCCTCCAGCTCCTCCTACTCTATCCTGCCTCACAATGTTATAACCGTCAATAGCTATATCATGATCAGAAACTCGCCCCGTCAACCAAATTTCACAAACTCCAAATAAATCAGGTTCCCTGGAAAGTATACAAGTTCTAAATTCCGAGAAATGCGACACCAAACGATTCACGTTAAGAAATTCTAACTGAACATTACAATGCTTCATTACAACAACGAGAATCAAATATCAGCACTCATAAAAGATTAGTATTATCTATTGAGATTCATTATTCTATATAAATGAGAATTCAGGTTATGATATAAATACAGATTTCCCCTAGTTTAAGTAATTACAATAATTTAATCGCCAATATATTATGTATGAATACTGTGTGAAATATAGAATATGATATACAGGGTCTTTCACGAGGAACCTCACCCATATTTATGCGGGAAACTACTGAACGTATTTTCATGAAAATCAGCACTTATAAGTACTTCACGATGCTGATGAAATCTAAAATATTTTCAAGGCATGAGCACCTCCGGTTTTTCCGGAAATGACGTCAACTTCCGTTTTTCAAATTAGAACACCATTTTTGGCGCTCTAGTTCCTCGGAACTGAGTGCTTATCAATTTGCCCAAATGTCTGTAATTTTGGAATATTTCGATGAAAATGGTCTTAAACGATTTGGTTCGACTCACTGATCAAGAATCCGTGGTCGGGAATCATTCTGTCCGGCCGGCCGTAAGCACGATAACTCTCGAACGGAATGAGCTAGAGAGTTGAAATTTTCAGAGTAGGTTTGGGGGATAAATATCTCGGCTAAGTTCGTTATTGGGCAAAATCGGACAGATGGTTTCGGAGTAACAAAAAAAAAATTTTTTTTTACGAAACAAATTCCAAATCAAATTTTTTTTTAATAAGCAATTTTATCCTAAGAATCCATCCATATCATTTTCAACTCTAACAAGCTAATACTTTCGGAGATATTATTTTTTAAAATTTCAATGTAAATCGTATTTCACAGATTGATATAATTATTATTCTATGTATGAATTCTCATAATGTCAACTTGACAGAAGGGAATATTGTAACTTCAAAAATATTGGTGTTGAAATACTCGTATTTTAGCGATGCAACGGGGACCTCACCCGAAAATGTTTGAAAATATTACGTAAATATTGAAAGCATAATTCTGTAGTTTGGTGAACGTAGATCAGGAAATTTTTGATCGATTACAAGGTAATTTATTATTACTTATCTAATAAACTATTACTTGAATTGAATTTCCTTTATGATGCAGTGATATCATATGAATACATTGATATAATACCCAACTCTGAGAAACCAATACCAGATATAATTTGTCTGTTTGATCTAGAGCGCCAGAAAGCTCCTGTCCACAGGGCTTGAACCCATTTTTTTTCATTGCATAAATAGATTCCTTAGAGAATTTCAAGTTATTTTGATGTAACATTTTTCAGTTTTGGTTGGAAAATTCTCTCTGAGCGGGAAAATTCGAAAAAAAAAATCGAAAATAGAGCTCCGCTGAAACAAGAATAACTTCGAGGTTTTTGGATGGAAAATTTTCATTTTTTGGATTTTTCAAGATGTAAGATTGATGTATCCACTTTAAAAATCGAAATCGCGATTCATGCTACAGGGGGTGAAAAAATCGGTTTCAAAGTTAGGGATGACAAAATCGTGAAAAATCAATTTTTTCAAATTAGAACCCCATTTTTTTATGGCAGATATTGAATCTACGTTAAAAAATAATGTGAGTGTATGCATCACACCCTTGCCCTAAAGTGGATATTTTCTGAGTTATTCACAAAAAACTGTTTTTCGTCTTGAATTTTCAGATATTTCTTTTCCCTTCACGCCAAAAAGATGAAATTTTCAGGAACTGTTACTTAAACCATGTTTTAGATTTTACTACCCTAATATGCAAGAGAAAAAAGTTACAGGTTGTTCCTAAATAGATGGCGAATTTTGATTCGAATTTGTATCGGAAACCTCTTTATTTCAACTAATCGGCCATCGGTTTTCTCTCCAGTGATAAATAAATAATTCCTTATGAACCATATGCAAAAACTTACCATGTTTTACATTCTTTTTTTTTAATGATAGATATCATTAATTACATCTGCCAAATTCCTCTTTATTCAGTAGCATTTTGTGTTTACTATTAATTTGGTGATAATTCGTATTAAGTGTTAAAATCGATCACTATGCCTAATTTTACCAATGAAGATTATTTAAATCTCATTCTACTTCATGGAGAATGTAATAAAGTTGTAGATAGAACGATTCGACTGTTCATTGAGAGGTTTCCTGACCGACCCAGACCAACGAGAGATACCATTAACAGAACCATGACAAACTTGAGAAATGTCGGATCTTTCGTTAAGAAAACTATACACAGAGAAAAAAGTGTAGTAGAAGATGAGAACAACGAAATTACAGTTCTTGCATATTTTCGTGTGAATCCTCAAAATTCTCTCAAAGATGCCGAGATTGATCTGGGATTATCTCAATCGAGTGTTTGGAGAATATTAAAAAAACATAAAATGCACCCATATAAATTCAATAGGGTACAGCATTTGAAGGAAACTGATTTCGTCAGGAGAACAGAGTTTTGCGAAGCTATGATGATTCGATTTCAAGAGAATGAAAACTTTTTGGACTGTATAATTTGGACAGATGAATCTAAATTCACAAAGAATGGTTCTTTCAATAGGCATAACAGTCATTATTGGGATGAAGAGAACAACCACCACTTCAGACAATGGAACTTTCAAGAGACCTGGAGTTTCAATGTTTTTTGCGCCATCAAAAATAATGCAATTCTCGATGTTCACATTTATGATGGGACTTTAACTGGTAAGATAGAACACTACACATGTTTGCATTATTTAAAGAATGTTCTCCCGTAGGAGATAGATATTCTGACATATTGACTCAAATAATTGAGCCGCTAATACAGTACCATAATGACTTATGGTATCAACAAGATGGCGCGCCTCCACACAATTCACTCAATGTGTCAAATATCCTCTACAGGCTATTTGAAGATCGATGGTTGGCGAACAATGGTCCACATCTTTGGCCACCACGTTCTCCCGATTTAACTCCTTTATGTTTGGGGTAAGATAAGAAATATTGTCTACTCAACTCCCCTGACTGAATAAAGAGGACTGCATAGAACGAGTCAGAAATGCGTTCAGGTTTGTTTAGATTTTTAGATTCATAGTTTTGAAACTCAATTTGGTTTTTAAACACTTTTGCAGATCTCTTCCTCCCGATGAAATAAGAAGAGCAAAGCACGAAGCATTCCTGAGACGTATAAATAAATGTCTAGAAATTAACGGTCAAAACTTTGAGCATCTTCTCTAGTTATAACTGCGAGAGTTTGCCATGGTTCTCCTAATAGTAACTTGAAGTCGGTTTCAAGAAGGGTTGAAAAATCTACAGCATGGTTCAAATAACAGTTCCTGAAAATTTCATCTTTTTGGCGTGAAGGGAATAGAAATAGCTGAAAATTCAGGACGAAAAACAGTTTTTTGTGAATAACTCAGAAAATATCCATTTTAGGGCAAGGGTGTGATGCATACACTCACATTATTTTTTAACGTAGATTCAATATCTGCCATAAAAAAATGGGGTTCTAATTTGAAAAAATTGATTTTTCACGATTTTGTCATCCCTAACTTTGAAAGCGAGTTTTTCACCCCCTGTATCATGAATCGCAATTTCAATTTTTAAAGTGGATACATCAATCTAACATCTTGAAAAATCCCAAAAATGAAAATTTTCCATCCAAAAACCTCGAAGTTATTCTTGTTTCAGCGGAGCTCTATTTTCGATTTTTTTTTCGAATTTTCCCGCTCAGAGAGAATTTTCCAACCAGAACTGAAAAATGTTACATCAAAATAACTTGAAATTTTCTAAGGAATCTATTTCTGCAATAAAAAAATCCAACCCTTCGAAAAAAAAAAGCAAAACAGATCAAGAAAATAATTCAATGAAATTAAATATTATGAAGTTGCTAACTATCCTTGCAGACGAATATTGGCCACCAAATATAAACAAAATTTTACTCGCAGATAACATAGTTTAATTTATTTCATCATTGTTTTTAACGACTCTTTTTTCACCACCATAGATTCAAATATATTTCACCCTTCCAAGTCCAGAATTCCTTAATTCCGAATTTATCACATACAGCCCTATAGAGAATCAGTTTTTCCTTTGATATTAGTTCGGAAATATGAACACCACTATTTTACAAATTTCTCTTATTACTGAAAATGTTGTCGCGGTTCCATTTATTTGTAAACACAACAGCTGTAGGTCGAGGCCGAACGCGACCCTGACGATTCACACCCAATCTGTAACAATAAATAATATCGCTCTCCGCTATCGCCGCACCAATTTTTTTATTTACAATGTCAACAATTTGCTTTCTCATATTTCCGCTGTTCGATTGAGCATTTTCTTCTAAGCCACTTATAAGTAAACCATTATATTTTTGTTGTTGATTCTCCGCCTTATCTACCACGGCAGAAAATTCCGTTTTCAGAATGGACATTTCAGTTTTAATTGAGTCTAAAGACTGGACGGATTTCTCGAACTTTGAAATTCTCAATAAAAATTCTTCGTTATTTAGTTCCTTTTGTGTACCAGAAGAATCGATATTTCTTGAGATAATCAATTTCTTCAGTTCATCAACCTGTACTGACATATTCTGCTCTAGTAATTTAACCTTATCCTTTAACGAATTGGATGCCACAGATACATTTTGTCGAGTTGCCCTTTTATCACCACCCATCCTGGAACCTGGGAATAATATTTGGATACTTTTTGGTAGGATCTACTTCTTAATATATAACTTAAATAACAAAAATGAAATTCAGGAGCCAAGTGACATACGTCTTACTCGTACGGTGCCATACCATCAATCCTCATTAAATTTTGCTCTGGATATGGATTACTTTAGGTACCTATTCAGATTTCCTATTCTTTAATAATTTTTTTTTGAGTTGCCGCATACTTGGTTGAGTAGTTTTTCTGGGTTTCACTAATGAGATATTTTCATTATAGAAGATTTCAAAACAGACAGACAAATTTTTCCCACGATTTTCTCCTTATAAAAATTCCTGCACCTATCCTTAAATCTATGTATCAATGAATTTTTGATTGATATGTTGAAATGGGTACAAATTCTGATGTTTTCATCATGCATAACCATATTTCCGCAAAATTTCACATTATGCATCCAGAAAATCATTGTAGTTCTAGATATTCACTAATATTTCCAGAATACCCCCACCACTTTTTCATAATTCTCTAGTCGATATATTCTTCCAAAAGAATATATCGACTATTAATTAACGAAAAAAAAAACCTGTACTAAATTCCTAGTTCGGAAAGCACTGAGGTCAGGAACGTTGGTGTGTTTTTAAAATTTATAGCCAGAGTGGTCAACCATCCAGATACTGAACTCGCCTTCCAGGAAAAAAAATAATATTTCGCCAATATTTCCATTCCAAGCATATTGATCCAATTGAGTATGAATCTGGTACCAGGCTTTAGAATGAGGTTTTTAAGGCAATATTTCAGCGATATCTGACGCATAGTTTCCATGATACATACTATTTTTCTTATAATGTTTTGAACAGTTTCTAATCGTGCGTTCTTGCATAAGATTGAGTGTAATTCTTCGAAAGGAATTTCATGCAGAGAATGATATAAGTTGATGTAGTTTGCGATACGACAATATAACAAATATATTTTTTTTCATACGGACAAATATCTATCTATTTAACATCGAATAATATTCTAGCCTGATCAGAACTAGTCATGCCATCAACCAAGGCCTCTCTAAAAGAGGATATATGTCACTCGGTGCAGTTACGTGCTGGCTTTATGATTATCACCAATCATCAGCGAAACTTAGCACCGAGTGACATCGAACTATAGAAGGGGCTATGGGATCATTTATACTTATACTTATTTGTTGTCGGTTCAAGAAAACACAATCTTGACTAGCGCCACCTAGGAGTATCCTTACGAACTCCAACCTTCCGCGATGCAGAAACCTTAACCGATGTTCATGGCGTACATCCTTTTGTCGTTAGTTTCCATGTCGCAAATGAAAAGTGGAGTCTAGGTAGACAAACATCCATAGTCCCCGTCCCCGACTCGATCTAAAGACAAAAGGATGTACGCCATGCACATCTGTCCAGGTTTCTGCATCACGGAGTCTTGGAGTTCATAAGGATCCTCCTAGGTGGTGTTAGTACAGATAGTAGATTATTTGCTGAGAATCTCAGTTGACGTTGGTAAGAAGAATATCACTAATGTAGGATTTTTATTGTAGTCAAGGGTATACTGATTCTACATTGACACTTTAAAACAAATAAAACACTGTATGCTAATGTGTACAGGTTTATCAACATAACTCTATAAACTTCAACTTCACCTTCGTAATCAATTAAACATCAAATATCGTCGTACTGAGGTTCCTAATAGTCTCGATACGTCTAATCAATTTCAGTCAATCTGAAATAAATAGTCAATAAGTATTAATCCTACCTCAGCCTCTCCTACTAATCCTTTTTGCGCGTATGTTCTGGGGAAAATCGCGTTATAGTTTTGCCCAAATGTCTGTAACTTTCGAATTTTTTGACGAAAATGGTCTCAAACGATTTAGTTCGACTCCCCAATGAAGAATTCGAGGTCAAATTTGATTCTGTCCGTCCGGCCGTCCGGCCGTCCGGCCGTTGCCACGATAAACTGAGAACGAAAAGAGCTAGCGACTTGAAATTTTCAGGGTGGGTGGCGCATCCCAATACGACGGACAAGTTCGTTAATGGGCATAATCGGCCCAGTGGTTTCCGAAGTTGTAGAATATGAACTTAAGCACGTTCGTGAAATTTTGTGTGAATCGTAAGGCTAGAAAATTTTAAAAAAATTATTAAAAAATATTTTTGTTGTCACGATAACTTGAGAACGGAAAGAGATAGCGGCTTGAAGTTTTCAGGTTAGGATGTGCACCAGAACGCGACATTTCAGTTCGTTTATGAGCATAATCGGCCAAATGGTTTCAGAGTTATAGCCATCTGAAATTTCGTTGTTTTTTGTTCCTCAGTAACTCGAAAAATACTAAACCGATTGAATTCAAACATGGGAAATAGTTGTAGAATGCCAACGCAAAAATTCTTGCAAAATTTCGTGAGGATAGTATTTGTAAAAAAATTTTAAAAAATCATTGAAAATTTAAAAAAAAAATTCTATATATCAGTAACTATTCGTTTGAAATTGCTGAAATTTTGCAAAAGCCTTCATAACCTAACTCTACTGCCAAGTTTCAAGTTTTAACATAATCGGTTGAATATTGTTGGAGATTCCAGCATTCTTTTGTGAGTTCAGTAGATGGGTGACCGTTACCTCGATAACTTTCGAACGAAAGGAGATAAGGACTTGCAATTTCCAGGGTAGGTTGCGTATCGGAAAGGGAGAGTTAGGTTCGTTTTTGGGCATAATCGGTCAAACGGTTTCCGAGTTATACCCACCTGGAATATTATTTCCTTGATAACACAAAAAATAAATATTCGATCGAATTGAAGCTTGGTAACTAGTAGTAGAAAATCATCATAAAGACGTGTTGAAAATTGTGTAAGAACAGTACCCCTAGAAAATCTGAAAAAAATTACGAAAAACAAAATTTTAAGAACCGCACCCCTAGAAAATTTCAAAAAAATCACGAAAAAAAAAATTGGTTCAAGCACTGACGTGAAGTCAGAAGCCTTTGCGCGTATGTTCTATTGTCCATTCTTCTGTATTGGACAACCTTAATCGAATTTACCATGGTAAATTATGTTGTCCATTCTCCTGTATTTTACACTTAATTCGAATTTACCATGGTAAATTCGAATTAAGAGTGTGCTTGACAAGCAGAAGACATTTTGTAAGAATCTCATTAATCAATGAATCCGCTTATTTATTAACCTTCATTGACTAGTGGCATCTGTTACAAATCATGAAATGTATGCAACATTAATGAGCTCGTTTGAGAGAATGATGCATCGTCAGTGATTTTATAGTATTTTTTCATTTCTCTCAGTTTTCTATCAAGATTTTCACCTCACAAAAATGGTCAACAAATGGTGGAGAGCTTGCATATTTTGTACCCATTGCAACGAAAATAAAAACTATCTAGTTTGTATGATCATAAATGATTTAATAGAAATATGTTCTTATGACCAAAAGTTTGATTTCGAAAATGCGAAGATCTTGAGAAAAACATGGGTATAGAAGAAACATAAGCGGAATGATCCAAATTAAACGGAATTACACAGTCAACCACCGAGAAGATGTACAGCGCCTCAGTTTTATTTATAACAACTTGATTAAGGTTGATCAATAGAAAAAATGCTTTAAGAAGAGAAGACAATGATTATCTTAGTTCCAGATTTATGCCACTCTTTATTATTCTGTGACGTATTTTGAAATTCAAGATGTAAAAAAAATTTATTGAATACACACTGCAAACGGCAGCTTTAAACCGGTGAGCAATTATGGGTGGATTCTAGAAAAATTTGAGTCCTCTATTTTGATGTGTGGGCGCCAATTGGTTATTATTTCTTAACTAGTTTTGTCAATTGCTAGAAACCAATAACTAGCATTGAAATAAGTGGTGGAATAAAAATCAATAAGAAAAAAACTATACAGACAGTTTATTCTCGAGGGTTGTTCACTTGCACATAGGTAGTTATATCCAATTCTCCTTGGGGGATGGACTACCAGAGACTGTTTTCTGTGAGGGGTTGAAAATATATTGACCAAGTTCAAAATAAAAAGCCTCTTCGTTATAACACCCAACGATATCATCCACTGCCTCGTCCAGATACGGTGAATTATAAATAATGATTGTACGGTAATAAAAAAATGGGTTCAAGCCCTGTGGACAGGAGCTTTCTGGCGCTCTAGTTCAAACAGACAAATTATAACTCCGAATGTATTGGTTTCTCAGAGTTGGGAATTATATCAATGTATTCTTATGATAGAACTGCATCATAAAGGAAATTCAATTCAAATAATATTTATTTATCAAGATTAAATGAGCAATCTGAGAATGAGAACTGCACCATGGCAGAAACCAAATTAAAATAGCTGAAATGAATTTGACTCTCTCTTATAGAACAAGATGGAAAGTACGAGTACGAACACAGATCATATAATAAAGCTTAGATAGAATAATTATAGCATTCTGTGAAAACATAGAAGTATGATTCATTATTGAAATTTAGAACTTCATCTTAGCAGAAATTGAATTCAAACATCATAGAAGAATTCAAATTCAACAAGAGTGCCAAAAATTATCAATCCAAAACCAATAGACGAATTCTACCCAACAACGAACTCATCCGAGATATTCATTCCTCAATTCTATGATGAACGATAATATATATATCTTTCCTCAAATCTACTCCAATACACCAATATTCCAGTTTTGTTTTTAGTGGAGATATTCGGAACTCAATATTATTAACTTACCATTCCCATCATCATATGGATTGACCATCGGCATGAAAATATCAACCAACAAAAAGTATGATATTATGTGAGGAGTAACTTTTCAAAACGCATTATGTCCAATTTGGGCGAAATTGAGTTTGAAGCGGATTCAGAAATGTTTTCTGTTGCTCTATAGCCCTATGTAAACAAAATCTTCCAAATGGCATTATGTCCCTCTGTAATTCAAATCCAAAGTATGTAAGCCGCATCGCAATGAATTATGTTTACGTTTGCATTTTTAAAAGAAATAAAATATAACCAAAAACATGTTTTATCGATTTGCTCATGTTAATTAGGTTACAGGCCAACACTTACTGTGCAGACTGTTTTCTCTAAATGTATAAAAAATCGCAACAAACAGCATTATTTTCAATTTCAACCACATCAAAACGCATTATATACAATGAGATGAATCAAAACGCATTAAGTCCAAACGTTTTTTACATTTTCTGTGTATATCTGATCAATATTGATTTAAATGAGATTAGTTATTACCTTTAGATGTAAATTTCTATCAAACAAACTCGACATACTCAAATTATAAGCCAGGGAGGAAAAAAAAAATCGTTTTTCGTTGATTCCCAATAAAATGGTTTTTGGACTTAATGCGTTTTGATAAGTTGCTCCTCATATTATGATTCTCATAATACCATTACTGGAATGAATGACAATGAGACAACGTCAAAGTTGACATTATAACAATTCATAGAATAGCCACAGAATAATTCTATCATTGAAATTTTGAAGAATCATATCTCCGAAAGTATTAGCTTGTTAGAGTTTAAAATGATATGAATGGATTCTTATGGTAAAACTGCTTATTGAAAAAAATTTTAATTTGGAATTTGTTCTGTCAAAAAAAAATTTTTTTTTTGTTATTCCGAAACCATCTGTCAGATTTTGCCCAATAACGAACTTAGCCGAGATATTTATCCCCCAAACCTACTCTGAAAATTTCAACTGTCTAGCTCATTCCGTTCGAGAGTTATCGTGCCTACGGCCGGACGGCCGGCCGGCCGGACAGAATGAATTTCGACCACGAATTCTTGATCAGAGAGTCGAACCAAATCGTTTAAGACCATTTTCATCGAAAAGTTCGAAAATTACAGACATTTGGGCAAATTGATAAGCACTCAGTTCCGAGGAACTAGAGCGCCAAAAACCCTGAAACAATAAGTTCTAAGAACTTGGTTTCGAATGCCATCATGGCCGTATGAAATTTGTGTTTTCAGGAGAACTCACCTTTGAAAAGGGTTTTGCTGAATTTCAATTAATTTCGATTAACGTAAATGTTAATTTCAATAGTCCCATTCAAAACTTTGGATTAAACGAAGAGAAAGAATTCAAAAGAGCGATACTGCCACTAATCCCTTATAAACAGGTTCTACTCTAGGTGAAATCAAAAATGGAAGTACCTTCCTTGAAATAATAAAACTACAATATTGAATTAATAAAGATGACATCTGGGCGAAACAGGGTGATAACGTTAAACGAAGAATGATACCTGTACGTGATGATTTGAATATCACATATTGTGAAAAAATTAAATCTAGATGGTGTTAATGCCAATTTTTTAATGTTTTAATGAATACCATAACTTCAACTTCAGATCCGTTACAATTGAATGCTACAATTCTGCCACCCTATATATACGTTTTGTGTCTTTTTCATTGTTTTGTCGGTTGTTCCTGGTTTTTCAAAACGATTGGTTAATTGTTATATAGAAACAACAACAGATAACACAACGTTATTGTCAGTTGTCTTAATTCCATGGTCCATGTTTACACCGTAAATAAAAAAAAATTGGTTCATGCACTGACGTGAAGTCAGGAGCTTTTGTACTTATGTTTTATTGTCCATTCTCCTGTATTGGATACTCTTAATCGTATTTACCATGGTGAATTCAATTGTCCGTTCTCCTCTATTGGAAACTCCCTTAATCGAATTTACCATGGTAAATTCAATTAAGAGTGTCCAATACAGCAGAACGGACAATATAATTCACCATGGTAAATACGATTAATATTAGAGTGTCCAATACAGGAGAATGGACAATATAACATACGCGCAAAAGCTCCTGACTTCACGTCAGTGCTTGAACCAATTTTTTTTTCGTAATTTTCTTGAAATTTTCTTGGGGTACGGTTCTTACAAAAACAATTTTTTCGTAATTTTTTTGAAATTTTCTAGGGGTACGGTTCCTATAAAATTTCAAACACGTCTTTATATCGATATTCTACAACTAGTTACCAAGCTTCAATTCGATCGAGTTCATATTTTTATATAGAATTATAATGATTTATATAGAAAGTTTTTCGATAATTTTCAATGATTTTTTAAAAATTTTCTAGTGATACGATCCTCACAAAATTTCGCAGGAACTTTTGCGTTGCCATTCTACATCTAGTAACCATGTTTGAATTGGATCGTTCCTATATTTTTCGAGTTATTGAGGAAAGAACAACCAAATTTTGGATGAGTATAACTCCAAAACCGTTTGGCCGATTATGCTTATAAACAAACTCAAATGTCGCATTCAGATGTACAGCGTAACCTGAACGCTTCCTCTTTCCGTTCTCACGTTATCGCGTATTAAAAAATAATTTTCAATAATTTTTTTCAGAATTTGCTAGCGATACGATTCTCTCAAAAATCCATGAACGTACTAAGGTTTATATTTTACAACTATTCACCAAGTTTCAATTCGATCAGATTCATGTTGGTTGAAAACAAAATAACTACTCGGAAACCATTGAGCCGATAATGCTCATTAACGAACTTGTCCGTCGTATTGGGATGCGCCACCCACCCTGAAAATTTCAAGTCGCTAGCTCTTTTCGTTCTCAAGTTCTCGTGGAAACGACCGGACAGAATCAAATTTGACCTCAAATTATTCATCGGGGAACCAAATCGGCGAACCAAATCGTTTGAGACCATTTTCGTCAAAAAGTTCGAAAGTTACAGACATTTGAGCAAAATGATAACGCGATGTTCCCCAGAACATACGCGCAAAAAGCTGATTTCTTTGTTAGATGCTGAATTTTATGAATAAATTGACGATATTACTTGGAAACTGGGTTTGTTATTGAATTTTTGATGGTACCTTTGTGATTTGAATGTGTATAGTTTTGAATTGTAGTCTTGAAAAAGTCACAATCCGTTCCGAAACTTCGGCGTTGTCTTAAGAACAATAAATAAATGAGGCCAAAATTCCCTATATTTTATTTCATTCTTGAAAATTGAATATATGGAAGAGATTATAGATGGCCAATACCCGACAATGATCTCGGCGAAATAAACGATCGAAACAGATTGTTCATTTTCTAATCAACTATTGGTTTTGTTTCGATATAATGGACTGTATAATTTAAAAAACTTAATCCAGCACTAGTTACTTTAATAATTCGACAAAACTCTTTTTCACAGATGAAAATAACAAAATTAGGTTATATCTGACTTACGTGACAACTGACAATCTTGACGTGTATTGCCAACCGATGATCGATGAAGAAGGAAGAACCATCTTCTCGAGCATCAACGCCAAAGTTTCGGTCATAGAATTTACAAAATACACAGAATATACAAAAACAAGAAAAGGGAGAACTCTAAACAAAATATACAAAATATCAAAGATCAATTTCAAATTATACACTTTAACAAATAGGTAGATATGTACACAAATATAACCCAATTCAAACTAATAATAATAACAGCGACCTGTAACTAGCGGTGCCACCTACTGGGTGGCTCGCTAACTAGCGGCGCCACCTATTGGGTAGCTTGCTCAAAAGGAATTAATTGCAATTTCTCCATGCCGCCCAGCTTGACAGGCTACAGGGCTTCAAAACGAATAAAAAAAAGAAATTGCAATCCGAGAGAATTGGAAGAAACTAAAATTAAATCTAAACTAAAATTAAATCTAAACTATTTACTAGAACACTTAAAAATACTGAATTTAGTCTTCCATATTCGGCAACGGACACAGTTTGACCACAGGTCGTTTAATGACACCTCTATTTGTTCTTACACTCACAACACGAGTCACATCATCAGTGCCAGGATGAAGTTCAACAATTCTTCCAAGATCCCACTTGGATGGAGGGCAATGGTCATTTTTCAGAATGACCATGGTTCCGACAGCAACTTCACTAGAGCCAATGTTCCACTTTTTTCTCTGTTGGAGAGAGACTAGGTAGTCCTTAGACCAGCGCTTCCAGAAACTCTGTTGAAGTTGTTGAAGAAGCTGATATCTTGACAATCGATTTAGCTGAATGCAAGTCACATCCGGATCTGGTACACTTCGAAATAAGCGACCAATAAGGAAGTGAGACGGAGTTAGAGGGGTGAGATCATTTGGATCGGATGATAAGGGAAATAGAGGTCGCGAGTTGAGGACACATTCAATTTGAGTCAAAACTGTATTAAATTCTTCAAACGTTAAAATTGTTTCACCAATAATTTTGGATAAATGCCGTTTGAAGGATTTGACATTGGCTTCCCAGATCCCTCCAAAGTGTGGAGAACTGGGAGGAATGAAATGCCATTTCATTTTATTATCATCAGTAAAATCGACTATCGAAGACTCGTTTTCTCTGAGGAAAGTATACATTTCTTTGAGTGCATTATTAGCGCCAACAAAATTTGTTCCATTATCCGAAAACATGTCTGAGGGATAACCCCTTCTTGCTGAGAATCTTCTCAAACAGGCAATAAACGCCTCCGAAGTTAAATCTGAGACCAATTCAAGATGTATAGCCTTGACACTTAAGCAGACAAATAGGCAAACATAAGCTTTAGATATCTTGCATCCTCTTGTTTTCCGATCCTTTATGTTGAATGGGCCTGCAAAGTCGAGGCCAGTCGATTGAAAGGGGGATGAGCTTGTAACTCTAAATTTAGGCAGGTTACCCATGACGGTACTTGACGGTTTCGGCGAATACTTAAAACAAGTTAGGCAATTACGAACTGTTTTTTTTGCTAAATTCATTCCTTTCAGTGGCCAATATAATTGCCGAATGCTATTTAATAAAAGTTGTGGGCCCGCATGTAACAATTTTTTGTGCTCTGACTGAAAAATAAGGCCAGTTAATGGATGTTTGGAATCTAATACTATTGGATGTTTTATGTCAGAATGCAAATTAGACAAACGCAGCCTTCCACCAACTCTTATCAGACCATCCTTGTCTATAAAAGCCGCTAAACCCTTAAATTAATTTTGGAGCGCTTTTATATCATTCTTCATGAAGAAGTGATATTCTTCTGAAAAACTTTGGCTTTGGCTAGATTTTACCAAACATTTCATTGAATTTTCTACCTCATCAACTGTTAACCTCCCCGATATTCTAGTTCCTTTTTTCGATGCATTGTTATAAAATCTTCGGCAAAAGGCGATTACGCATACTAGTTTGGATAAACTAGAATATCTCTTGAAAACATCAAAGTTCTCCAGAGTTGAATGGAACACAAATTGTTCATCTGAAGATTTCAATTCGGGAAGTTGTGTTAAATAAGGTTTGAACTTATAATCATAACTAGAAGGGTCAAAATCTTGAAGCCATGCCGGACCTGACCACCATAAGCTGCTTAAAAGTAATTCTGAAGGATATAGACCTCGTGATGCGATATCTGCTGGATTTTGCCTTGATTCGACGTAGTTCCACCTAAAATTACACGTCAACTCTTGAATCTCCGCAATTCTTGTATTAATAAAGGTTTGTAATTTAAAGGGTTCAGTATGAATCCAATGCAAGACAATTTCTGAATCTGACCACAAATAGCATTCACTGACTGAATCGAGACATTTTTTGACCGAGGTAACCAGACGAGCCAGAGTTAATGCAGCTAACAATTCTAATCTAGGCATAGTAAGAGGTTTTAAGGGGGACACCTTAGTTTTGGAACACAGAAGGGATACTTTACTTTCACCGCTTCCATTGACCGATCTAAAATAAATTACTGCACCATAAGATCGGTTGCTTGCATCACAAAACCCAAAGAGCTGAATTTTCTGAGGATTGTAGATCAATGAGAAACGAGGGACGCGAAGAGCGCTCAATTTTGTGAGGTCTTGTTGAAATAGCAACCACTTATCCTTCAAGATGTCAGGTATTTCATCGTCCCAATCCAATCGGAGACTCCACAACTTTTGTATTAACCTCTTACAAAGAATAACTGCAGGAGATATTAAACCCAATGGATCAAACACTTTAGAAATTTCTGATAGGACATGACGTTTGGTGCATTTGGTTGCAATAATGGGATCAGAAAATTGGAAAGAAAGTTCATCCTTCTTTGAGGACCACTGTACACCTAAACATTTGGTTTCTTTGTCACAGATCGTCAGGACATCTGAAGATCTAGATTCAACCTCGAGGGAATTCAAAATGTTTTGGCTATTTGACCTCCATTTTCTCAAGTTGAAACACCCGGAACAAAAATTTTCGAAATTTCGTCGCAAATCTGAATAGCTTCAGCTTCACTGTCGAATCTGGTAATCAAATCGTCAACATAGAAATTTTGTAAAATAATCTTTGAGGCAACCGGATATTTATGTTGAAATTCTAAAGCTAACTGTTGGACACATCTCATCGCGAGATATGGTGCGCTAGTAAGACCATATGTTACAGTATTGAGGTTGAAGACCTGAATATCATTTTTTGGGTTGGACCGCCAAACTATCCTTTGCAATGGTCTATCATCGGGATGGACTAATATCTGCCGATACATTTTTGTAATGTCCGCAGTGACAACATAAGGGAACTGACGAAACTTGATTAGAATTTCGAATAGACTGCTTAGGATTTGGGGTCCAACATACTGCAGATCATTTAAAGAATATCCTGAGCTTGAAGGAGAGGACCCATTGAAAACTACTCTGATTTTGGTGGTCAAGCTATCATCTCGGAGAACAGGATGGTGAGGCAGAAAGTATGAAACTTTGTCATGTAACAAATCATTCTCTAAGCTCATATGTCCTAACTCTAAGTATTCTCTCATAAAGTTATGGTATTCAATTTTAAGTTTAAGTTTTTTGTCTAATCTCTTTTCTTGACCCAATAATCTTTTAATTGCAACTGTTTTCGAATCACCCAGCTTTGAAATATCTTCACGAAGTGGAATTCTTACAATGAACCGACCACATTCATCCCGCGAAAAGGTATTCTGAAAAATTTCCTCACATATGAGGTCTTCTTTAGAAGTAAGAACTTTGTTTTGACCCACTTCTTCAACCAACCAGAATTGTTGAATCATTGAATTAAGATCATTATTTTTCGAGCTCGAGAATAAGTTCACATAGGAAGCTCTTTCAACATTGTTGGTGGTCAAACAACCCGAAACTGTGTAACCGAAAACAGTTTTTTGTAGGACAGGATATCCTTTTCCAAGACTTATCTGATGTGGTTCAAGGCAGTCCCAAAAATTGGATGACCCAATAATCAAATCTATGCGCTTTGGTATATGAAATTCAGGATCTGCTAACTGAATATTGCGAGGAATTTGGATACGAGAAATGTCCAATGGAGCATTTGGTAATTGATCTGCTATTTTGGGTAGGACAAAGCACTTCAAATTCATCGCATGATTCTTTCTCAATGATTTTATAGAAATACTGCACTGTTTGTTCAAGTGTGAAACTGAGTTGATTCCACTTACTACAACATGTGTGGTAGATTGGGGTAAATTCAATTTGGCAACTAAGTTTTCCGTTATAAAATTGGACTGCGATCCAGAATCCAAGAGGGCATGACAAGAACGCCTATTTCCCTTGCTATCAGTTATTTCAACTTTAACAGTTGATAAAAGGATGTACGAATTTGTCAAACTTGCAAGAGCAACTTGCTCGTTAACTATATGCAATAACTGATTATGTTTTCGGTTACATTTTGGGCAAGTAGACGATCTACATTGGTCGCTGTTGTGACCTCTGCAAAGACAATTTGGACATAAACTCAAATCTCTGACCTTTTCCATTCTGTCTGGAATATTCATCTCCAAAAACTCTGAACAGTTGTAGATGGTATGATTGTTATTACACAAAAAGCATTTAACATTTGTGGAAAATTTTGATTTTTTTGTCTTACCAAAAAACCTTTTGAATTGTTTTCCCCTAACGTCTGCACGATTTTTGTCCATGACATTCTCATGGTTAAACTCCAATGATTCTAATAAATCAGCTCGATGCTTCAAAAACTTTGTGCAGTCATCGAGGGTTGGCTGGTCTAGATCATTTTTCACCTTTTCCCATTCACAAGCTGAAACTTTATCAAGTTTACTAGAGATTAAGTAAATTAATAGTGGATCCCATGAATCCACTTTCAAACCCAGATTGCTCAATGTTCGTAGATGTTTGAACAAGGAATCTACCAGTTCACGTAATGTACCAGAACATTCTTTTTCCAGTGTGGGCAAATTGAAAAGGCCCTTTATATGATTATTAATCAATAACTTTTTATTGTCGAACCTATTGCAAAGCAGTTCCCAGGCGGTTATGTAGTTATCTGACGAGAAGTCAAGTGATTGAATTATTTGGCTTGTTGCACTACTCAGACTACTGATCGACATATTTGAATGGACCAAAGAATCAAAAATATCTTTAAAACTCAGCCATCCTTCATATGTTCCATTGAATTTAGGCAAATCGATCACAGGCAATTGAATTCTAGAAAAACATCCAAAATCAGTCTCAGATTTCCCTTTACCAGACCGCAATTCCTCCTTTCTTAATATAAGGGTGATTTTATTTGAACACTTGTTCATTTTCTCAAAGAAGTCATCCCTTTCAATACATTGAGCATCAAACTGATCATCTCCGCATGATTCTTCAATCTGAGATTGAACTTCCTCAAAAACCTGATCAAGTAACATCAATTTTTCTTTGAAACTTTCTATAATTATCATCTCCTCTTCACTCAAAGAGGATGAATCCTTTTCAAATTTTTCAATTATAGGTTCTAACTTAGACGAAATCACAATCAGTCGGCGCTTTACACTACCACGTTTTCTAATTAATGATGGATCCATGTTTTATCAAAGACTGAGAAATTCCACAACAAGTTAAACTATAAATTTCGAATTGACTCAAATTGAATTACAGGAAGGATACTTAACAATGGTTTTCTTTGGCACTTTCTTGATTCCGAACGATTGGCTTCTTCTTGCAACTAGGAACAGAAAGGTCACCAGGGTTATTTCTTTGGCACTTTCTCGGTTTCCAATTATCTTGAGAACAGGAACAGAAAGGTCACCAGGATTATTTCTTTGGCACTTTCTTGATTCCGATTATCTTGCGATCAGGAACAGAAAGGTCACCAATATTTTCTCGGTTAGTTAGATTGTTGACTTGAAAGATGGAATGGAATTCCTTTGGCACTTTCTCGGTTTTCAACGAACGTGGAACAGAAAGGTCACCAATCTTCCAGAATTATGCGAATTAATTAACTAATACGGCACGTAGGACCATGGTTTTGTTTCGATATAATGGACTGTATAATTTAAAAAACTTAATCCAGCACTAGTTACTTTAATAATTCGACAAAACTCTTTTTCACAGATGAAAATAACAAAATTAGGTTATATCTGACTTACGTGACAACTGACAATCTTGACGTGTATTGCCAACCGATGATCGATGAAGAAGGAAGAACCATCTTCTCGAGCATCAACGCCAAAGTTTCGGTCATAGAATTTACAAAATACACAGAATATACAAAAACAAGAAAAGGGAGAACTCTAAACAAAATATACAAAATATCAAAGATCAATTTCAAATTATACACTTTAACAAATAGGTAGATATGTACACAAATATAACCCAATTCAAACTAATAATAATAACAGCGACCTGTAACTAGCGGTGCCACCTACTGGGTGGCTCGCTAACTAGCGGCGCCACCTATTGGGTAGCTTGCTCAAAAGGAATTAATTGCAATTTCTCCAACTATCATACTGAAAAAATCTATATATAAATTATGAGCATATTAAGAAATATCGAACATAATCATTACTTGTTTTTCAGTTAGCGGAGTCGCATACCCTGGGGAACTCCTTATACTTATGGGATCGAGTGGGGCAGGCAAAACAACTCTGATGAATTGCATGACATTCAGAAATCTCAAATCACTCACAATCTCAGGTCTTGTTTGTGTAAATGATCAGCCAGTTACTCAAACACAATTGGCTGCTCAATCGGCATACGTCCAGCAGGATGATCTTTTCATTGGGTTCTTAACAGTGAAGGAACATTTGATTTTTCAGGTATGTAAACATAAGGACCATTGAATCGTGAGTTGTATGAAAACTTGGATATTAAATCCAGTCGATGTGAAAACCTAATCATATCTTAATCAAATTCATATCGATAAAACATTTTCATTTTGTGATACGAAGTATCGGTTTTTTCTATGAAAATATTCCAGCAGCACTATCAAAGATGCTTTTAGTTTATAATTATTCTAAGTGGTAAACCTTTCAAATCATCTAGCTTAACACTACCAACCAAGGCTAAAAGGAATCCAGAAAAATATTTTGAATAACATAGTGATGTATAACAAACTAGCTGGCTCGGTGAACTTCGCACCGCCTAAGTTGAAAAATGCTCGGTATGAATGAAGTTTTATTATTATTTTCGATTAATTGCACATTATGTTGCTCGCTTACAAAATAGAGTTTTCCTGAAATACTGGCTATTTATAAGGTTTCAATTTGTTTTAAACAGACACACACAGTAATGATACAGTATCTTAATCAATTTAGAGCTCTTTGATAAACTATATTTTTTGTTTTATGTTGTGGTGCGTAAATAAACGAAGATGATGGTTTTCCTACGCGTGAGCATGCAACGTATAATTGTCCATGTGCCATGTCCATACATCAAAAGAAAAACAAAATTGTTACATTATGAGAATCCATCCAAGGTATCTATTTAGTTAATGCTATGTTCGTGGCACAAATCACTTCAATTGTGTACAATCACTTCAATTGTGTACAATTGTGCCGTGATTACCCTGTATAGTAATAGTGTATTTTCAATGATGTATGCCTCGAAAGTATATTTTTCTACACAATTGAATGAAATTACTATGGCCAGTAACATAACATGTATAGTTTGTAAGAGGAATATTGGAAAGAGTGGCTACAGAATTCAATGCAGGGGAGGATGCGGAGGATGGGCACATCAGGGGTGCACTGACATTAGGAAGGAGGACATTACTGGTAGAAAGAATATAGACTGGTCATGCCACCAGTGTCGAAACTGTCGCCTGGTGGAAGATAGTTTAGAAGAGCTGACTGAAAAGATCCAAAAGAGGAAGAGCATAGAGAAACAAGGACAACCAGAGGAAGGTTTTGATGTTGGGGAAATGCTCAAGAAAATATTGAGAAAGGTCGAAACCCTTGAGGAGGCTGTATCATTCAATAGTGATATACTTGATGGTATGAGGAAAGTTATGGAAGAGATAAAGAAGAAAAATACGCATTTAAGAAAGGAACAGGACAGGATAAAGCAGGATATGGAGGATATGAGAAGAGAGCTGAATAAAATGAGGGAGCACGCGGCACTGAATGCTGCAACAGCTGAAGCTAAGATTAGGAAGAAGAATCTTATAATCATGGGACTGAAAGACAAGGAGGATGTAATTAGGGTGTTCAATAAATTGGATGTTTATTTATCGGACGATAAAATGCATGCAAAGCAATTGCCTTCACAAAGTAGTATAAAACCAATATTGGTCTCTTTTAAGGATGAAAAATGTAAAGATCTTGTGCTGCTAAAGCGTAAAAATTTCGGATCATTAAACACGGAGAATATGGAATTGGGAGGAGTCATGAGAAGGACAATACAATGAGGACATACCTAGGGAGGTATGGGATCTATTTAATAAGGCAAAAGAACTTAGGAGTTTGGGGTATAAATATGTGTGGATCAAAGAATGCAAGGTATTGTGCAGGAAGAGTGAGAATACTAGGATAATACAGATAAAAGACACCAATCAAGTAGAACAGCTGAAAACGCTTAACTAGTATAACTGAAATAATAAACCTATATTGTTGCGTGGTACATGTGTTATCAATCCCCTCATTATGAATCCGTTTGTGAGAGACTATAATCCTGAATCTTTCAGGACATTAGAAGTGGAAAATGTTAATGACTTGAAAAATAAGTTCTCGGTAGATGAAAGTTGTGGGGTAATTAGGTTGCTTCACAATAATATTAGAAGAATTGCCAAAAATTTGGATGAGTTCAAAATTTTAATGACGGATATATGCCTCGACATAGACGCTGTAATACTGTCGGAGCCATGGATGATTAGTAATCTAAGCTTGTACAGGATGGTAGGGTATAGTGAATACCATAATTGTAGCTAAATAAATCAAAATGATGGTGTTATGGTCTATATTAGTAAAAACTTACAACATACTATTGAGATAATTGAAATTGGACAAACAGAAGTGTTGATGGTGGACATGATTAAATCAGGAAAACATTTAAAAATCATTGCATCTTATAGATCTCCAAGTTTGGCCATTACAGATTTCAATATCAACCTGGAAGGGCTTCTCCGTACCTGCAACAGAAAAGGTAATAGTGATTTTGTGTTTTTCATGGGTGATATTAACATTGATATTTCAACAAAATCTAGAGAGTCTGCTAATTATCTCAACATAATGAGCGAAAATAATTTCATGTCACTGGTCAATTCATGCACAAGAGTGACTCAACACTCTAAGTCCTGCATCGATCACATTTTCCTGAAAAGTAAGGATAACACTGAAATTGTGAAGGCCACTGTTGTACACACCACCCTAACAGATCATTATTTGGTTTTCGCACAATATACGATTCAGAAAACAGTGGAACGAAATAAAACAGTGCAGACTAGAGGTTACATCGACTACAAGAAGCTAGATGATACCCTGAGCAACGTAGATGGGGATAGTATATATGACGAAGATGTCAACTGTTCTTGGCAAAGGTTCGTGGAATTTCTGATTAATAGAATAAACAGCAGTACAAAGCAGATCAAAATAAAACATACTTATAGAAAAAGGACACAGTGGATCACGAAAGGTCTGGTAAAGGCAACGCATGTGAAAAACAAATTGTATAAAAAAATGGCAAACAACCCAAATAATATGGATTTAGTGGTCCATTTCAAACAATGCAAAAACTTGCTAAGTTGTTTAATAAGAGAGGCAAAAAAGAGGTATTACCGAACCATTATAGAAGAAAACGGCCAAAGCTCGAAGGGATTATGGAGGATTATAAATCAAACTAAAAAACATGAAAAGAAAATTAATGAAGTCGTGAATATGGAGGACGATGCGGTGGTAAAGGTTAGTGAGGATATTGCAAATGAGTTCAACAAGTATTTCTCTCGAATAGGAAAGCAACTGAACGAGACAGCACTGATGTATAATAGAGATATGGCAAATGAACATAGAAAGGTAAATTTGAGCTCGATGGTATTGTTTGAAACTGATGAAGCTGAAATACTGACTACAATAAAATCACTCAAGGGTAATACATTTCCCGGTCTGGATGGAATTAAATCAGAAACATTGAGGAGGATTGCATCACACATCGTAAAGTCATTGACATACAATATAAATAAGAGCATCAACTGTGGTGTATTTCCTGATATATTGAAAACAGCTGTCATTGTTCCAGTTCATAAATCTTCGAGCAAAAAAGACCTAAGTAATTACAGACCAATATCGTTGACGTCTTCACTGTCGAAGATATTTGAGAAAAGACTTAAAAATCGTTTACTAAGTTTCGTCAACAAATACACGCCATTTTCTTCAAAACAATTCGGTTTTCAAGCAGGGAGGTCTGCTCAAGATGTTATAGCTACATTGGTATCCACAATATCGGATGCAATTGACAGGGACATACCGGCAATATGTATTTATGTGGATTTGAAAAAAGCCTTTGACACTGTAGATCATGACATACTCTTAAATACACTGGAAGATCTGGGATGTAGATGAGGTACCCATAGCCTCTTTGAAAGCTATCTAAAGGAGAGAAGCCAAGTTGTGAGGATTGATGGAAAAATTAGTGATAAGTTAACTGTAACATGTGGCGTGCCTCAGGGTACTGTTTTGGGGCCCATACTATTCTTAATTTACATAAACAGTTTATTCCAGTTGAGTATTAGTGGTGATGTTCTGGCCTTTGCAGATGATACCGCACTCTTTTTCAGTGCTCCAACGTGGCAGCTGTTGAAGTAAGCCGCAGAGGATGGAATCACAAAGGTTGTAGAGTACTTTTCCATGAAAAAATTATTAGTAAATTATGAAAAAACTAACTTTGTGATGTTTACCAGCAACAAAAACAATTTACCCAAGTTTGACAGACTGCATATTAAATTAGATCTGGAAATAAAGAAAATCGACACGATTAAATATTTGGGGGTTATCATAGATAGTCCTCTAAGGTGGAACTGTCATGCAGACTACACTGTAAGAAAGATCCGTATGTTACTGCCGAAATTCAGAATGCTCAGAGAGATATGTGAGATAAAGGAACTAAAATGGGTTCAAGCCCTGTGGACAGGAGCTTTCTGGCGCTCTAGTTCAAACAGACAAATTATATCTCCGAAAGTATTGGTTTCTCAGAGTTGGGAATTATATCAATGTGTTCTTATGATAGAACTGCATAGAAAGGAAATTCAATTCAAATAATAGTTTATTTATCAAGATTAAATGAGCAATCTGAGAATGAGAACTGCACCATGGCAGAAACCAAATTAAAATAGCTGAAATGAATTTGACTCTCTCTTATAGAACAGGATGAAAAGTACGAGTACGAACACAGATCATATAATAAAGCTTAGATAGAATAATTATAGCATTCTGTGAAAACAAAGAAGTATGATTCATTATTGAAATTAAGAACTTCATCTTAGCAGAAATTGAATTCAAACATCATAGAAGAATTCAAATTCAACAAGAGTGCCAAAAATTATCAATCCAAAACCAATAGACGAATTCTACCCAACAACGAACTCATCCGAGATATTCATTCCTCAATTCTATGATGAACGATAAGATAATATATATCTTTCCTCAAATCTACTCCAATACACCAATATTCCAGTTTTGTTTTTAGTGGAGATATTCTGCACTCAATATTATTAACTTACCATTCCCATCATCATATGGATTGACCATCGGCATGAAAATATCAACCAACAAAAAGTATGATATAATATTATAATTCTCATATTTATAGGATTGCTGGAATGAATGACAATGTTATTAACTTATCATTACCATTCCCATCATCATATGGATTGACCATCGGCATGAAAATCTCAACAAAAAGTATGATATTATATGAGGAGTAACTTTTCAAAACGCATTATATCCAATTTGGGCGAAATTGAGTTTGAAGCGGATTCAGAAATGTTTTCTGTTGCTTTATAGCCCTATGTAAACAAAATCTTCCAAATGGCATTATGACCCTCTGTAATTCAAATCCAAAGTATGTAAGCCGCATCGAAATGAATTATGTTTACGTTTGCATTTTTAAAAGAAATAAAATATAACCAAAAACATGTTTTATCGATTTGCTCATGTTAATTAGGTTACAGGCCAACACTTACTGTGCAGACTGTTTTCTCTAAATGTATAAAAAATCGCAACAAACAGCATTATTTTCAATTTCAACCACATCAAAAGCATTAAGTCCAAACGTTTTTTACATTTTCTGTGTATATCTGATCAATATTGATTTAAATGAGTTTAGTTATTACCTTTAGATGTAAATTTCTATCAAACAAACTCGACATACGCAATTTATAAGCCAGGGAGGAAGAAAAAATCGTTTTTCGTTGATTCCCAATAAAATGGTTTTTGGACTTAATACGTTTTGATAAGTTGCTCCTCATATTATGATTCTCATATTGATAACTGGAATGAATGACAATGAGACAACGTCAAAGTTGACATTATAACAATTCATAGAATAGCCACAGAATAATTCTATCAATGAAATTTTGAAAAATCATATCTCCGAAAGTATAAGCTTGTTAGAGTTAAAAATGATATGAATGGATTCTTATGATAAAACTTCTTATTAAAAAAAATTTAATTTGGAATTTGTTTCGTAAAAAAAAAATTTTTTTTTTGTTACTCCGAAACCATCTGTCCGATTTTGCCCAATAACGAACTTAGCCGAGATATTTATCCCCCAAACCTACTCTGAAAATTTCAACTCTCTAGCTCATTCCGTTCGAGAGTTATCGTGCCTACGGCCGGACGGCCGGACAGAATGAATTTCGACCACGGATTCTTGATCAGTGAGTCAAACCAAATCGTTTAAGACCATTTTCATCGAAATATTCGAAAATTACAGACATTTGGGCAAATTGATAAGCACTCAGTTCCGAGGAACTAGAGCGCCAAAAATAGCATATCATGAATTAGTGGAACATCATCTGCATTATGGTATACTTGGGTGGGGAGGAATATCGGATTGTTATTGTAATCCAGTTGAAGTAATGCAAAAGTGGATTTTAAAAATTATATATGGAAAGGAAATCAAATACCCTACTGATGAACTCTTCGATCTGGCCAATGTCTTCACGGTTCGACAGCTCTATGCACGCTCTCTCTTATATCATCAGAAAAAACAACCTGAAAAGAAGCGATGTTATAAGACGAGTAATATAACGATGCGTTACCAATGGTGAAAAAAACAATAGGACTGAGAAATTTCACTTACCTTGCACCCCTATTGTTCAACAAATTTCCTGCGCACATAAAAGAAGCAGTACCGCGATCTTCATACCTTAGACAGGTGAAATTATGGTTAGGAGAACAACCTCTTCAGTTTTGGAGTCGTTTCCATAATAGGCGGAATTTTGTTTGAGATTTTAAGAATAGTTTTTCATTTTTACAAATTAATGATGTGGGTGATATTTATGTATGTAAACCGGGTTCTTTACTCAGTTTTGTAGGTATGCTTGACGGGCAATATTGGAATTCTCGCGCACAAGTCTCTGACTTTTGCGAGACATTGTAGATTATTCGAGGATAAAACTTCTAAATTGTAAAATGGAATATTGAATATGTAGGAATTTCATTGAATAAACATTATTATTATTATTATTATTAATTGTACGATTGGTGTGAAGAATAGCAAGTTGCAATTGACGTTAAAAGAAAAACACTCTGTATGAAAATTTCGGCCAAATACATTATGAGAATCCATCCAAGGTACCTATTTAGTTAATGCTTTGTTTGTGGCACAAATCAATTCAATCGCGTACAATTGTGTCGTGATATAAAGAACACCCTGTATAGTAATGGTTTATTTTCAATGATTCATGCCTCGAAAGTATAATTCTTAACACAATTGAATGAAATTGTACGATTGGCGTGAAAAACAGCAAGTTGCAATTGACGTTAAAAGAAAAACACCCTGTATGACAATTTCGGACAAATACATTATGTGAATCCATCCAAGGTACTTATTTAGTTAATGCTTTGTTTGTGGCACAAACCACTTCAATCGCGTACAATTGTGCCGTGATATAAGGAACATCCTGTATAGTAATGGTTTATTTTCAATGATGTATGCCTCGAAAGTATATTTTTAACACAATTGAATGAAATTGTACGATTGGCGTGAAAAACAGCAAGTTACAATTGACGTTGAAAGAAAAACACCCTGTATAACGCAATTTTTTAAATTTTTTATTTCATAAGAACCTTCTCCTGACAAATAACAAACACAACAAAAAAAAATGGTTCAAGCCCTGTGGGCAGGAGCTTTTTGGCGCTCTTGTTCAAACAGACAAATTATATCTACGGAAGTATTGGTTTCTCAGAGTTGGGAATTATATCAATGTATTCATATTGTTGTGTTCGCCTTTCTCTGATTAGTTTATTATAAAAATGGGTCCAAGCCCTGTGGGCAGGAGCTTTCTGGCGCTCTTGTTCAAACAGACATATAATATCTCCGAAAGTATTGGTTTCTCAGAGTTGGGAATTATATCAATGTATTCTTATGATAGAACTGCATTATAAAGGAAATTCAATTCAAATAATAGTTTGTTTATCAAGATTAAATGAGCAATCTGAGAATGAGAACTGCACCATGGAAGAAATCGAATTGAATCTGGCCAATTTTGCCCAATAACGAACTTAACTGAGATATTCATCTCCCCAACCTACTCTGAAAATTTCAACTACCTAGCTCATTCCATTCGAGAGTTATTGTAGAAAAACTTTTTTTAAATTTTGAATTTTTTTTGACACTTTGCGGTAATCTGGTTAATACAAATCTTCACTTGCGTACAAAGGTCATGATTCTACAATTTGATGCTAAATTTCAGATAGATAGAGTGATCAGTTTCGAAAATATTCATAAAAAATATTTTTAAAAATCGGCCATAACTCCAAAACCGCTTGATGGATTTCTCCCATTAACGAGCTCGTCCGAGATATTTACGCTCCAAACCCACCTTGCAAATTTCAATCCGCTAACTGCTTTCGTTCGAGAGTTATCGTGCCTAAGGCCGGCCGGACAGAATCGATTTCAACCTCGGATTCTTGATCAGTGAGTCGAACCAAATCGTTTAAGACCATTTTCATCGAAAAATTCGAAAATTACAGACATTTGGGCAAATTGATTAGCACTCAGTTCCGAGGAACTAGAGCGCCAACAAGTTTCGTATGACAATTGCCCAAAACAGGTTTAAAGTACCTACCTACAAATAGTAGATTTTTGGCGCTCTAGTTCCTCGGAACTGAGTGCTTATCAATTTGCCCAAATGTCTGTAATTTTCGAATATTTCGATGAAAATGGTCTTAAGCGATTTGGTTCGACTAACTGATCAAGAATCCGTGGTCGAAATTCATTCTGTCCGGCCGGTCCGGTCCGGCCGGTCCGGTCGTCCGGCCGGCCGTAGGCACGATAACTCTCGGACGGAATGAGCTAGACAGTTAAAATTTTCAGAGTAGGTTTGGGAGATAAATATCACGGCTAAGTTCATTACTGGGCAAAATCGGACAGATGGTTTCGGAGTAACAAAAAAAATTTTTTTTTTTACAGAACTAATTCCAAATTAAATTTCAATCAATAAGCGGTTTTACCATAAGAATCCAACGATATCATTGTTAACTCTAACAAGCTAATACTTTCGGAGATATGATTTTTCAAAATTTCAATGATAAATCGTATTTCACAGCGTGATATAATTAATCTGTGTATGAATTGTCATAATGTCAACTTATTATCCTGAGACATGACATTATCTAATCAATCGAAGAATTATGAGAATAAAGTGTATTCCGAAATGTGAGCGAAGTGAGAAAAATCTCAGTTGTTTTGTTTGCTCCGAAATTAGTTTTTCTCAGAAAAGTCGTACATTTCGTAACGGAACATGAAGTAAGAGATCTGAGAGTAGTGAGACTGCTTTTCATCCATAGACATAGAATGCAAATAGAATGTAAATATTGAAAGCATAATTCTGCAGTTCGAGAGAGGAGAAAATTTGGTGAACGTAGATCAGGAAATTTTTGATCGATTACAAGGTAATTTTTCATTATTACTCTTCTTTGATACATGTTTTATGAATAATCTACTATTTGTAGGTACTTTAAACCTGTTTTGGGCAATTGTCATACGAAACTTGTTGGCGCTCTAGTTCCTCGGAACTGAGTGCTTATCAATTTGCCCAAATGTCTGTAATTTTCGAATTTATCGATGAAAATGGTCTTAAACGATTTGGTTCGACTCACTGATCAAGAATCCGAGGTCGACATCGATTCTGTCCGGCCGTTCGGCTGGCCGGCCGTAGGCTCGATAACTCTCGAACGAAAGGAGTTAGCGGATTGAAATTTGCAAGGTGGGTTTGGAGCGTAAATATTTCGGACGAGCTCGTTAATGGGAGAAATCCATCAAGCGGTTTCGGAGTTATGGCCGATTTTAGTAAAAATATTTTTTAAGAATATTTCCGAAACCGATCACTCGATCTATTTGAAATTTAGCATCAAATTGTAGAATCATGGCCTTTATACGCATGTGAAGTTTTGTTGATTTGTATTGAACAGATTACCGCAAAGTGTCAAAAAAAATTAAAAAATTTAAAAAAAGTTTTTCTACAATAACTCTCGAACGGAATGAGCTAGGTAGTTGAAATTTTCAGAGTAGGTTGGGGAGATGAATATTTCGGTTGAGTTCGTTATTGGGCAAAATTTGCCAGATTTAATTCGATTTCTTCCATGGTGCAGTTCTCATTCTCAGATTGCTCATTTAATCTTGATAAATAAACTATTATTTGAATTGAATTTTCTTTATGATGCAGTTCTATCATAAGAATACATTTATATAATTCCCAACTCTGAGAAACCAATACTTTCGGAGATATAATTTGTCTGTTTGAACTAGAGCGCCAGAAAGCTCCTGTCCACAGGGCTTGGAACCATTTTTCATAAAACATGTATCAAAGAAGAGTAATAATGAAAAATTACCTTGTAATCGATCAAAAATTTCCTGATCTACGTTCACCAAATTTTCTCCTCTCTCGAACTGCAGAATTATGCTTTCAATATTTACATTCTATTTGCATTCTATGTCTATGGATGAAAAGCAGTCTCACTACTCTCAGATCTCTTACTTCATGTTCCGTTCCGAAATGTAAGACTTTTCTGAGAAAAACTAATTTCGCAGCAAACAACTGAGATTTCTCTCACTTCGCTCACATTTCTGAATACTCTTTATTCTCATAATTCTTCGATTGATTAGATAATGTCATGTCTCAGGATAATAAGTTGACATTATGACAATTCATACATAGATTAATTATATCACTCTGTGAAATACGATTTATCATTGAAATTTTGAAAAATCATATCTCCAAAAGTATTAGCTTGTTAGAGTTAAAAATGATATCATTGGATTCTTATGGTAAAACTGCTTATTGCAAAAAATTCAATTTGGAGTTTCTTCTGTAAAAAAAAATAAAATTTTTCTTGTTACTCCAAAACCATCTGTCCGATTTTGCCCAGTAACGAACTTATCCGAGATATTTATCTCCCAAACCTACTCTGAAAATTTTAACTGTCTAGCTCATTTCGTTCGAGAGTTATCGTGCCCAGTAACGAACTTAGCCGAAATATTTATCTCCCAAACCTACTCTGAAAATTTTAACTGTCTAGCTCATTCCGTTCGAGAGTTATCGTGCCTACGGCCGGCCGGACCGGCCGGACAGAATGAATTTCGACCACGGATTCTTGATCAGTGAGTCGAACCAAATCGTTTAAGACCATTTTCATCGAAATATTCGAAAATTACAGACATTTGGGCAAATTGATAAGCACTCAGTTCGGAGGAACTAGAGCGCCAAAAAATATATCAAATATCGGCTCCGAGTCAACACCATACGTCTTCTCTACTCTCTGTATCCATAGATTCCCCTTTACGTTATTATCAACATCTTGTTCTATATCACTGAATCATAGATCCGATGAACTCAATCATAGATATCCAGTGACCCGCGTATGATGCTACCCGAGACGACAGACTGTCAATGATGCTAATACACTACATCCCTTTTTTGGCGCTCTAGTTCCTCGGAACTGAGTGCTTATCAATTTGCCCAAATGTCTGTAATTTTCGAATTTTTCGATGAAAATGGTCTCAAACGATTTGGTTCGACTCACTGATCAAGAATCCGTGGTCGAAAATCATTCTGTCCGGCCGGTCCGGCCGTCAGGCCGTAGGCACGATAACTCTCGAACGGAATGAGCTAGACAGTTGAAATTTTCAGAGTAGGTTTGGGAGATAAATATCTCGGATAAGTTCGTTATTGGGCAAAATCGGACAGATGGTTTCGGAGTAACAAAAAAAAATATTTTTTTTTACAAAACAAATTCAAAATTAAATTTTTTTCAATAAGCAATTACCATAAGAATCCAATGATATCATTTTTAACTCTAACAAGCTAATACTTTCGGAGATATGATTTTTCAAAATTTCAATTTTAAATCGTATTTCAACGTTGTCACACAATGATATAATTATTCTATGTATGAATTGTCATAATGTCAGTTTATTTTCCTGAGACATGTCATTATCTAATCAATCGAAGAATTGTGAGCGAAGTGAGAAAAATCTCAGTTGTTTGCTCCGAAATTAGTTTTTCTCAGAAAAGTCTTACATTTCGGAACGGAACATGAAGTAAGAGATCTGAGAGTAGTGAGACTGCTTTTCATCCATAGACATAGATATAACTCTCGAACGGAATGAGCTAGGTAGTTGAAATTTTCAGAGTAGGTTAGGGAGATGAATATCTAGGTTAAGTTCGTTATAGGGCAAAATTGGCCAGATTTTATTTGATTTCTTCCATGGTGCAGTTCTCATTCTCATGATTGCTCATTTAATCTTGATAAATAGACTATCGTTTGAATTGATCTTCCTTTATGATGCAGTTCTATTATATGAATACATTGATATAATTCCCAACTCTGAGAAACCAATACTTTCGGAGATATAATTTGTCTGTTTGAACTAGAGCGCCAGAAAGCTCCTGTCCACAGGGCTTGAACCCATTTTTTCTATTTATTTTTATTAATCAAATTACTAACAAACAAATTTACGTAATTCCATTTTTGCGCGTATGTTCTGGGGAGCATCGCGTTATTCATAATAAATTTTAATTTATTGTAGGTACTTTCAGTTTTTCCTTCTTCTCCGGTGGTTTCTAATTCTTCTGTTTTCTCTGGACATATAATCTGCCACTGTCCTTCTACTTCCTTCAAGTGCATGATAGTTCTCCTTATATTCTGTCCTGTATTATCATTCCAAAGCTGAACATCTCCATTATTATTTGATTCAACCGTGTGTATAGTAGGTTCATAATTTGAACTCAGCTTATTAGTTTTGTGTAAGTTTTTAGCAGAAACTTTGTCGCCGATATTAATTCCGTATGTATAGCATGCCGTCTTTTAACTGCATATTCTATTCCTTTTTGTTTCATTTCCATATCTATCTATCCTTCATTTCTAGGTTTTCTGACTTATATATCGTGTCTTGTATCATTGGTAAGTTGTCACGATATTGCCTCCTAAAAAATAATTCTGATGAGGTTACCACTCACCGTGTGGGGAGTGCTGTTCTACATCATCATGTATTCGTTTAAATCATCTCATTAAAATAATTACTCCTTCATATTTCAAAAGTATCCTTTCTAATTTTGGCCTCTACTTTTTCTTCCAAGGGAATCGGTATTCTTCTGTATGGCTGGCATACAGGGGTAACAGTTCCATCAATTGAAATCTTAATCATTATATCTTTGAACTTCGGGAATTCTTCGGTGCCGAACTGATTTATATCTGTATTTATTTGGAGTACACCCAGTAAGGTTACTGTTATTCGACCAAGTAAATTGCGTGTACCATTGTTCACCAAATAAAAATCTTCCTTATCTCTTACTTGAATCCTTCAAAAAGGCTTCAAAAGAACCAAGTAATAAATTCTTTTTTTGGCTTCCGATTCTGATTAGTGACTATAGCTCCCTTCACTTTTATCATATCCCACGTTTCATTTGTAATAAGATTATCCGCCGTATTCACAAAGCATTCAATCTCCGTTAAGTCCTAACTGAGGTCCTCAGTTAAGGATAAATAAGAATCGCAACCTCAGTTAACATATGTAACCGTGCTGAAACAGGCCTGTTTTACGTTAATTTTCACTTAAACTGGGGTTGCGATTCTTATTTATCCTTAACTGAGGACCTCAGTTAGGACTTAACGGAGATTGAATGCTTTGTGAATAAGGCGGAATAAGTACACCCGGAGTAAATTAGCATATTTATTGCAGTACCTCCAACGGTACATTTGATTGAAATGTCATCGTTTAAATGAAAAATATAATCTCTCTCTTTTTGTAGAGATGTGATATTGGACTCATCTATGTTGTTGGTTCTATACAGGGTCTTTCACGAGGAACCTCACCCATATTTATACGGGAAACTACTGAACGTATTTTCATGAAATTCAGCACTCATGAGTACTTCACGATGCTGATGAAATCTAAAATATTTTCAAGGCATGAGCACCTCCGGTTTTTCCGGAAATGACGTCAACTTCCGTTTTTCAAATTAGAACACCATTTTTTCATTGCAGAAATAGATTCCTTAGAAAATTTCAAGTTATTTTGATGAAACATTTTTCAGTTTTGGTTGGAAAATTCTCTCTGAGCGGGAAAATTCGAAAAAAAAATCGAAAATAGAGCTCCGCTGAAACAAGAATAACTTCGAGGTTTTTGGATAGAAAATTTTAATTTTTGGGATTTTTCAAGATGTAAGATTGATGTATCCACTTTAGAAATCGAAATCGCGATTCATGATACAGGGGGTGAAAAAATCGCTTTCAAAGTTAGGGATGACAAAATCGTGAAAAATCAATTTTTTCAAATTAGAACCCCATTTTTTTATGGCAGATATTGAATCTACGTTAGAAAATAATGTGAGTGTATGCATCACACCCTTGCCCTAAAGTGGATATTTTCTGAGTTATTCTAAAAAACTGTTTTTCGTCTTGAATTTTCAGCTATTTCTTTTCCCTTCACGCCAAAAAGATGAAATTTTCAGGAACTGTTACTTAAACCATGTTTTAGATTTTACTACCCTAATATGCAAGAGAAAAAAGTTACAGGTTGTTCCTAAATAGATGGCAAATTTTGATTCGAATTTGTATCGGAAACCTCTTTATTTCAACTAATCGGCCATCGGTTTTCTCTCCAGTGATAAATAAATAATTCCTTATGAACCATATGCAAAAACTTACCATGTTTTACATTCTTTTTTTTGATGATAGATATCATTAATTACATCTGCCAAATTCCTCTTTATTCAGTAGCATTTTGTGTTTACTATTAATTTGGTGATAATTCGTATTAAGTTATAAAATCGATCACTATGCCTAATTTTACCAATGAAGATTATTTAAATCTCATTCTACTTCATGGAGAATGTAATAAAGTTGTAGATAGAACGATTCGACTGTTCATTGAGAGGTTTCCTGACCGACCCAGACCAACGAGAGATACCATTAACAGAACCATGACAAACTTGAGAAATGTCGGATCTTTCGTTAAGAAAACTATACACAGAGAAAAAAGTGTAGTAGAAGATGAGAACAACGAAATTACAGTTCTTGCATATTTTCGTGTGAATCCTCAAAATTCTCTCAAAGATGCCGAGATTGATCTGGGATTATCTCAATCGAGTGTTTGGAGAATATTAAAAAAACATAAAATGCACCCATATAAATTCAATAGGGTACAGCATTTGAAGGAAACTGATTTCGTCAGGAGAACAGAGTTTTGCGAAGCTATGATGATTCGATTTCAAGAGAATGAAAACTTTTTGGACTGTATAATTTGGACAGATGAATCTAAATTCACAAAGAATGGTTCTTTCAATAGGCATAACAGTCATTATTGGGATGGAGAGAACAACCACCACTTCAGACAATGGAACTTTCAAGAGACCTGGAGTTTCAATGTTTTTTGCGCCATCAAAAATAGTGCAATTCTCGATGTTCACATTTATGATGGGACTTTAACTGGTAAGATAGAACACTACACATGTTTGCATTATTTAAAGAATGTTCTCCCTTAGGAGATAGATATTCTGACATATTGACTCAAATAATTAAGCCGCTAGTACAGAACCATAATGACTTATGGTATCAACAAGATGGCGCGCCTCCACACAATTCACTGAATGTGTCAAATATCCTCTACAGGCTATTAGTAGAGTTCACAAGGCATGAAAAGAGCTCTAAAACAGATTTTCGTGGGACCTTCATTGCTAAAATGTATAGACCACTGGGTATCATTCTCCATACCCTTACAATGTAAATTCAACTGGTCTTCAAAAAATCGTCGTGTACAGGAAGGGGTGGGGGGGAATTTTTCCAAAAATTGACAAAATTTTTTTTTCTGTTCATGGTCATCTATATACGGTGAACATCACTCACACAAACTTCTGTTGAAATATACGATTCAGAAATATTTTTTATTAATTGTCAAAAAAGTCGGATACAATGCTCTTAAATGGAATTCCTTAAGATATAAACGCTTGCCCTGAACACCCATATTAACTATTATGTTCCACTCGGTTTTACTCAAGATCTGTTAGGATTATCGAAAAAATGCTTTATATGAAAGGTCTGCTCCGAAAACCAACGATTCAGATGCTTCTTTCAAAATTACAATTGGTAGAATAGTTTCCTCACAAAATAAGAAATTGTGTTATTAACTCCCATTAACCGAAACCGAACCTGGAGACGCTAGTAAGGCGCAATTTGTAGCGTTAGTCCATGTTAGTGGCGACCTTATGGATTTGAGCTTTGATCTATGCACATAAGGTTCGTTATATCTATCCGACCAACTTTACAGTACTATTCCTGCTTGCCTTCAGAACGCATTTTGAAGATATTGTTTAAATTCCTAATTTTTTATATATATGAGAATTTTACATATAATTCATATATATTTGATTTAATTTTGTTAATTCGTTAATAAATATGCAAATATGCGAGTTCAAACTTATATTCATTACTTCATAAATCAATTTTGTGACGTAATATTAACACATTTTTGAAATCATCGTTCATTCTCATTAGTAGTAACAAGATTTCCTGAATCCTACACCAAAAATCTAGAAGAGAATTAAGAAGGTATATAGTTGGTATCTATGATATTTAGGGACTAAAAATTTCTTACATGTCATGATTCATCTAATTCAACTATCACTATCACATGAAGAATCATCAAGGGAAGGAAGATTTGAAAAATTTGAAGTACTCGTATTTGCACATGTTTTTTGGGCCATACATTTGCAGGAGCCAATACACGGAATTTGTTTTCTTTTACAGGAACACATTGATCCTGTGCAATCTGAAATGAGAATTTCCATTTCATAAAGAATATTTACGGATCTGATATTCGAAATAATATTTACCTTTCCTACAACTGCAGTTGCTAAGGATAGATGTTTCCTTAGGTAGCATCGTCGTTAATTTTGGCAGAAGTTTTCCATTTTCTACATACCTCCCAATAAATATTGGATCCGGTAAAGATGGTCATGGTACATTACTATTGATCCAAATTTTTGTTTGGTAATGGACTCGAAGGCTGTGTTGTCTCAAACTATCCAATGTTGGAGGTAATTTACTTATGGATCTTGAAGAAGCTATAATATTCCCCTGAGCCTGTTGATACATTTCACATTTTCGTTTGTCGTATACAGACAGATTACAAATTCAACAATATCATTGAATACTTTCAAACATGGCACCGGAAGTACATGATGAATTCAAAAATAGGAATTTTGTCATTAAATGTTTGATTGGGAATTTTAACCAACTTTCTGTAGATCAGGCGCTAGAGCATATCAACAAAAATTCCAAAGCTGCAGGAGGAACAGTGGGATAAACTGAAAATAGTACTATAGAATGGATGAATGGTTCTTGAGTTACAACATTATTGGTATGAAGTTAGTCACATTACGCTCATCTTTGCATCTCCATTCGGTCAAAATGTCGAAGAAGGTAAAAAAATAATGAAAATTGATGAAGATTCTGAGCAGATACTGCAGAGTGAACTTTCAAGATTTTGAGAATTTGAGAGAATAAGTATTCAATGATATTGTTGAATTTGAAATCCATCTGTATACGACAAACGAAAATGTGAAATGTATCAACAGGCTCAGGGGAATATTATAGCTTCTTCAAGATCCATAAGTAAATTACCTCCAACATTGGATAGTTTGAGACAACACAGCCTTCGAGTCCATTACCAAACAAAAATTTGGATCAATAGTAATGTACCATGACCATCTTTACCGGATCCTATATTTAGTGGGTGGTATGTAGAAAATGGAAAACTTCTGCCAAAATTAACGACGATGCCAATCCTACCTAAGGAAACATCTATCCTTAGCAACTGCATTTGTAGGAAAGGTAAATATTATTCCGAATATCAGATCCGTAAATATTCTTTATGAAATGGAAATTCTCATTTCAGATTGCACAGGATCAATGTGTTCCTGTAAAAGAAAACAAATTCCGTGTATTGGCTCATGCTTATGTAAGTATGGCCCAAAAACATGTGCAAATACGAGTACTTCAAATTTTTCAAATCTTCCTTCCCTTGATGATTCTTCATGTGATAGTGATAGTTGAATTAGATGAATCATGACATGTAAGAAATTTTTAGGCCCTAAATATCATAGATACCAACTATATACCTTCTTAATTCTTTTCTAGATTTTTGGTCTAGGATTCAGGAAATCTTGTTACTACTAATGAGAATGAACGATGATTTCAAAAATGTGTTAATATTACGTCACAAAATTGATTTATGAAGTAATGAATATAAGTTTGAACTCGCATATTTGCATAATTATTAACGAATTAACAAAATTAAATCAAATATATATGAATTATATGTAAAATTCTCATATATATAAAAAATTAGGAATTTAAACAATATCTTCAAAATGCGTTCTGAAGGCTCGCAGGAATAGTACTGTAAAGTTGGTCGGATAGATATAACGAACCTTATGTGCATAGATCAAAGCTCAAATCCATAAGGTCGCCACTAACATGGACTAACGCTACAAATTGCGCCTTACTAGCGTCTCCAGGTTCGGTTTCGGTTAATGGGAGTTAATAACACAATTTCTTATTTTGTGAGGAAACTGTTCTACCTATTGTAATTTTGAAAGAAGCATCGGAATCGTTGGTTTTCGGAGCAGACCTTTCATATAAAGCATTTTTTCGATAATCCTAACAGATCTCGAGTAAAACCGAGTGGAACATAATAGTTAATATGGGTGTTCAGGGCAAGCGTTTATATCTTAAGGAATTCCATTTAAGAGCATTGTATCCGACTTTTTTGACAATTAATAAAAAATATTTCTGAATCGTATATTTCAACAGAAGTTTGTGTGAGTGATGTTCACCGTATATAGATGACCATGAACAGAAAAAAATTTTTTGTCAATTTTTGGAAAAATTCCCCCCACCCCTTCCTGCACACGACGATTTTTTGACGACCAGTTGAATTTACATTGTAAGGGTATGGAGAATGATACCCAGTGGTCTATACATTTTAGCAATGAAGGTTCCACGGGGTGACACGATAGAGCCCGGTTTGAACTCTACTATATTTGAAGATCGATGGTTGGCGAACAATGGTCCACATCTTTGGCCACCACGTTCTCCCGATTTAACTCCTTTAGACTATTATGTTTGGGGTAGGATAAAAAATATTGTCTACTCAACTCCCCTGACTGATAAAGAGGACTGCATAGAACGAGTCAGAAATGCGTTCAGGTTTGTTTAGATTTTTAGATTCATAGTTTTGAAACTCAATTTGGTTTTTAAACACTTTTGCAGATCTCTTCCTCCCGATGAAATAAGAAGAGCAACGCACGAAGCATTCCTGAGACGTATAAATAAATGTCTAGAAATTAACGGTCAAAACTTTGAGCATCTTCTCTAGTTATAACTGCGAGAGTTTGCCATGGTTCTCCTAATAGTAACTTGAAGTCGGTTTCAAGAAGGGGTGAAAAATCTACAGCATGGTTCAAATAACAGTTCCTGAAAATTTCATCTTTTTGGCGTGAAGGGAAAAGAAATAGCTGAAAATTCAAGACGAAAAACAGTTTTTTGTGAATAACTCAGAAAATATCCATTTTAGGGCAAGGGTGTGATGCATACACTCACATTATTTTTTAACGTAGATTCAATATCTGCCATAAAAAAATGGGGTTCTAATTTGAAAAAATTGATTTTTCACGATTTTGTCATCCCTAACTTTGAAAGCGATTTTTTCACCCCCTGTATCATGAATCGCGATTTCGATTTTTAAAGTGGATACATCAATCTTACATCTTGAAAAATCCCAAAAATAAAAATTTTCCATCCAAAAACCTCGAAGTTATTCTTGTTTCAGCGGAGCTCTATTTTCGATTTCATTTTCGAATTTTCCCGCTCAGAGAGAATTTTCCAACCAAAACTGAAAAATGTTACATCAAAATAACTTGAAATTTTCTAAGAAATCTATTTCTGCAATAAAAAAATGGTGTTCTAATTTGAAAAACGGAAGTTGACGTCATTTCCGGAGAAACCGGAGGTGCACATGCCTTGAAAATATTTTAGATTTCATCAGCATCGTGAAATACTTATAAGTGCTGAATTTCATGAAAATACGTTCAGTAGTTTCCCGTATAAATATGGGTGAGGTTCCTCGTGAAAGACCCTGTATATTTTACTACCGTTGCTTCCTTCCTGGTTATCTCTGTAGTCAATCTTTCTTTAATATTATTGTTTAGTGTTACATTGATTCCGGAAATGTCCAATTATTCCACACTTTAAACATGATTTTGTTTTAGCAGTACATAATTTATCCTTAGAGAAATGTTTAGAACTCCTACACCTTCCCCAAAAAATATATTTTTAGGATTTCCTTCTGACCAGAAATTTTTTATTTGATTCTTTGTGGAATTTCGAATGGATTTTTTTCACTCTTTGGGAATCGGTATTTTTTTTTATTGAAATCTCCCAGTTGCCGATCTATCGCTTCTAATGCATTAGCTTCTTGTATATTTTCTGGTAATATAATTTTATCTCCAATTTTCAATATTTTCTTTCTCAATTCATCTGAGTTTCCTTTTTCCACAAATAATATCTTCATTTGCATTATTGAAATTACATTTAACAGCTTGTTGACGCAATCTCACTAGAAATTTGTCGAACTTCTCTTGCGGCTCTTGCCTCATCAAACGGAATACATGTCGCATACACTTATTTGCTTTGTTGAGGGGCAAAATAATCATCTAATTTACTTATTTATTGCTGTTTCGAATACATCACTTCCTTCAGCAACCTCAATATTTGCCCAGGTATATGTAACAAACATTCGCGTTTCCTAGCATTCTGTTCTACTTCTACTGCATCCAACGTATATATAAACTCCTTTCCCAACACTCCCATCCTACTGCTACTGAGTTTATATCACCCTCACACTCAAACTTCTCTAGTGTATAGGATGCCATTTATGTTTACCTGTAGACAATAGAAATGGAAAATAGCCCACATAATCCAAAATGTGATAATGGATTCACAACCAAATGCTTAGCACTGGCAATAACTGGATTTAACCATATAATTATTTTATAATGCAATTTTTAATGCTAGTACCCATTGAGCAATTGATTGCTCGGCCATTTTAGTTTCATCATCTTATGATTCTTTTCTTATACAGAAGTACTCACAAAGGAAGTCGTTATTATAGTATTCGCAATTTAATGCAATATTACCTATTCACAATCTAATGCCTGATCACAATATTCGCAATTCAATAATCGATCACAATACTTGCAATTTAATGCCTGATACACAATACTCGGTTGGATGAGTCGTAGAACATCGCAATTTGATGCCTGATTACCATATTTACAATTTAATGCTTCAACAAAATATTCGCAATTTAATGTGTTGATACTTATCGCAATTTAATGCCATATTTGCAATTTAATGCTTCAACACAATATTCGCAATTTAATGCATTGATACTTATCGCAATTTAATGCCATATTTGCAATTTAATGCTTCGACACAATATTCGCAATTTAATGCACTAACAGTTCTCGCAATTGAGTGCACTGACAGTTCTCGCAATTTAATGCCACATCATGATATTCGTAATTTAATGCGTAAACACAATATTTCCAATTGAATGGATTGATAGTTCTCGCAATTTAATGCCTGGTCGACCTTTTCACATTTGTGTAGTCACCCCACGCGCAATTGAATGCATATTTTGGTACTTGATATTTGACATTGGACAATAGACCAATTTTGGTTTCCAATACAAAATATAATAAAGCAATGTTCAACTCACGTTTACTCCTCGTCACCAAATGTTGTGTTCGCCTTTCTCTGATTGGTTTATTATAAAAAATACATCAAACATCGGCTCCGAGTCACCACCATACGTCTTCTCTACTCTCTGTATCCATAGATACCCCTTTACGTTATTATCAACATCTTCTTCTATATCACTGAATCATAGATAAATGAACTCAATCATAGATATCCAGTGACCCGCGTATGATGCTACCCGAGACGACAGACTGTCAATGATGCTAATACACTACATCCCTTTTTGGCGCTCTAGTTCCTCGGAACTGAGTGCTTATCAATTTGCCCAAATGTCTGTAATTTTCGAATTTTTCGATGAAAATGGTCTCAAACGATTTGGTTCGACTCACTGATCAAGAATCCGTGGTCGAAAATCATTCTGTCTGGCCGGTCCGGCCGTCAGGCCGTAGGCACGATAACTCTCGAACGGAATGAGCTAGACAGTTGAAATTTTCAGAGTAGGTTTGGGAGATAAATATCTCGGCTAAGTTCGTTATTGGGCAAAATCGGACAGATGCACTACACATATTATAGAACTGCATCATAAAGGAAATTCAATTCAAATAATAGTTTATTTATCAATGGATTCTATGGAGGAATAGCATCCAGCACCTGAAAACTCCAATCCTTTCAGACGAAAACTCCAGCAGTTAAATCACTTCTTGTCTGGTCATGCGTGAAACGAAAAATCTTCGAAAGGGGTTACATGAATTTCGAATTAGGAACCCGATTTCTTTGCCTATTCTCCAAATCTGAATGTAATTTAAAATTGTTCATCCAAATATAGTTATTCATAAATTGGAACCAGGGCCACGACACAGACATATCCACTCGAAAACAATGCTATTTCCTCGAAACTGACTTGTTCGTTCATAGAATTGTCTAATTTTCTTTTCAAATCCTCACAATATTGGCTCAGCACAAATTCCATGAGCGCTAGACGTAAACCGCACCCAACATAAGCCATACAACCCAAAAAGAGCCACGTCACCTCTGCGCATGCGCAATGTACTCGTGTCTGAAAGTCCTCTCAAAATCATACATCGCACACAAAACTCTGATTCTTCAAAACCATTGGTTTAGGAGAGATCACACCTTCAATCCATGAATGCGCGGATACTCCCAAGGGGATTCTGTTGAATAATAGCATCCTGCACCTCAAATCCCCAATCCTCTCAGATCAAAACTCCAGCAGTTAATTCACTTATCGTCTGCTCATGCGCATAACGAAAAATGCCCGTGAGGGGTGATATCAATTTCAAAATTAGCCCCAAGGCAACGGTACGCATACTTACATTCGGAAACAACGATATTTCCCCCAAGCTGACTTGTGTCAGTGCACTGAATTGACATGAATATTCTTTCAAAACCTCACAATATCGGCTCAGTACTCGCAACATAACCCATACACCCAAAAACAGTCACATATCTTCTGCGCATGCGCAATCTACTCGCGGCTGAAAGTAATCCCAAAATCACACACCTTACAAAAAACTCCGATTCTCCAACACTTGTAGTTCAGGAGATATCGCATCTTTAATCCACGCATGCGCAGACCCTCACCAGGGGTTTCTATGGAGGAATAGCATCCGCTAACCCAAAACCCCAATCCTCTCTAACGAAAACACCAGCAGTTAAATCATTGATGGTCTGCTCATGCGCATAACAAAAAATGCCCAAAAGAGGCAGTTACACCCCCAGTCGTTCACCGTTCAGACAAATTTTGAAAACCCATTTAAAATTCCACACGTCGTTTACGCATTACCCCTTACGGGCATTTTTTTAAATTTTTTTTTCAATCTCAAAATTAGCCCCAGGGCCACGGTACGGACACTTCAACTCAGAAACAACGCTACATCCCCCAAACTGCCTTGTCCTTGCACTGAATTGCCATAAATATTCTTTTAAAACCTCACAATATCGCTCAGCACTCCCAACATAACCCACACAACCAAAAAACAGTCACTTCTCTTCTGCGCATGCACAATCTACTCGCGGCTGGAAGTCATCTCAAAATCACACACCTTACAAAAACTACGATTCTCCAACACTAGTGGTTCAGGAGATATCGCATCTTTAATCCAAGCATGCGCAGACCCTCACCAGGGGATTTTATGGAGTAATATCATCCGCCACCGCAAAACCCCAATCCTCTCTGACGAAAACTACAGCAGTTAAATGACTTCTCAACTGTGCATGCGCACAACGAAAAATGCCCGGAAAGGGCAGCATGAATTTCAAAAAAATAGGTTTCGGAATTTTAAGCAAAATATTCCACAAAATAGAGTAATTTTTTGAATTTTTTCATGTCACGTGATCTTCACGAAATTAAGTGTTTGCTTTGGTCTTTTGCATCTAACTACTGAGTTTCTATTCAATCAGATCAGAATACTCATTACGAGTTATCGTGGAAACAAAATTTTAAAATGTTTGAAATTTACAAGTCACGAGCCCTGTGGACAGGAGCTTCTTGGCACTCTTGTTCAAACAGACAAATTATATCTCGGAAAGTATTGGTTTCTCAGAGTTAGGAATTATATCAATGGATTCCTATGATAGTAATGCACCATGAAAGAAATTAAATTTAAAAAAGTGTCGTTTAAAAAAAATGCTTCAAAATTTATCTTATAAAATTGGTTCAAGCCCTGTGGACAGGAGCTTTCTGGCGCTCTTGTTCAAACAGACAAATCATATCTCCGAAAGTATTGGTTTCTCAGAGTTGGGAATTATATCAATGTATCCTTATGATAGAACTGCATCATAAAGGAAATTCAATTCAAATAATAGTTTATTTATCAAGATTAAATGAGCAATCTGAGATTGAGAACTGCACCATGGAAGAAATCAAATTAAAATAGCTGAAATGAATTTGACTCCCTCTTATAGAACAGGATGACATATACGAGTATGAATACAGATCATATAATAAAGCTTAGATAGAATAATTATAGCATTCTGTGGAAACATAGAAGTACGATTCATTTTTGAAATTTCGAAAAATCATATCTCCGAAAGTATTAGCTTGTTGGAGTTGAATATGATATCAATGGATTTTTTATGGTGAAACTGCATCTTAAATAAAAATTGAATTTGAAATTTGTTACTTAAAAAAAAACTTTTTTTCGTTACTCCGAAACCATCTGGCCTATTCTGCCCAATAACGAACTTTACCGAGATATTCATCTCCCTAACATACTCTGAAAATTTCAAATGCCTAGCTCATTCCGTTCGAGAGTTATTGTAGAAATTTTTTTTTTTTATTTTCAAAATATTTTTTTTACACTTTGCGGTAACCTGTTCAATACAAAATTTAACATGCGTATAAAAGTCATGATTCTACAAAATTTCTACTAAATTTCAGGTAGATCGAGCTTTCATGAGCTTCCAGAAAACTACAATCAAATATCATTTGATTTGCACGACCGTATCACATTAATTTGTACAGTTCTAAAAAGTTCGCGAAATCACCGCTTACAATAAATTTCATGATTTTTTCGATATCTGCGTAAACTTTAACATACATTTATTCAATTCGCCAAATAATATTGTATGGTACCATCCTGATTGCCGAGGACTGATTTTTTTTTTGATAATGACAATTTTTTTTTCTCTCGTGTCGATATTTAACATCCTATTCATCTCGTAGCGAAATGCATTCCGAATCTTTATTAATTTTTGGCGCTCTAGTTCCTCGGAACTGAGTGCTTATCAATTTGCCCAAATGTCTGTAATTTTCGAATATTTCGATGAAAATGGTCTTAAACGATTTGGTTCGACTCACTGATCAAGAATCCGTGGTCGAAATTCATAATGTCCGGCCGGTCCGGCTGGCCGGTCCGGCCGGCCGTAGGCACGATAACTCTCGAACGGAATGAGCTAGAGAGTTGAAATTTTCAGAGTAGGTTTGGGGGATAAATATCTCGGCTAAGTTCGTTATTAGGCAAAATAGGACAGATGGTTTCGGAGTAACAAAAAAAAAATTTTATTTTTACGAAACAAATTCCAAATTAAATTTTTTTTAATAAGAAGTTTTATCATAAGAATCCATTCATATCATTTTTAACTCTAACAAGCTAATACTTTCGGAGATATTATTCTTCAAAATTTCAATGTAAATCGTATTTCACACATTGATATAATTATTCTATGTATGAATTGTCATAATGTCAACTTGACAGAAAGGAATATTGTAACTTCAAAAATATTGGGGTTGAAATACTCGTATTTTAGCGATGCAACGGGGACCTCACCCGAAAATGTTTGAAAATATTACGTAAATATTGAAAGCATAATTCTGTAGTTCGAGAGAGGAGAAAATTTGGTGAACGTAGATCAGTAAATTTTTGATCGATTACAAGGTAATATTTTATTTATTACTCATCTTCTTTCATATTATTACTCATCTTCTTTCATACATGTTTTATGGAATACCTACTATTTGTAGGTACTTTAAACCTGTTTTGGGCAATTGTCATACGAAACTTGTTTTTTTGGCGCTCTAGTTCCTCGGAACAGAGTGCTTATCAATTTGCCCAAGTGTCTGTAATTTTGGAATTTTTGGCTGAAAATGGTCTCAAACGATTTGGTTTGACTCACTGATCAAGAATCCGAGTGCGAAATCGATTCTGTCCGGCCGGCCGACCGGCCGTAGGCACGATAACTCTCGAACGAAAGGAGTTAGCGGATTGAAAATTGCAAGGTGGTTTTGGAGCGTAAATATCTCGGACAAGTTCGTTCGATCTATCTGAAATTTAGCATCAAATTGTAGAATCATGACCTTTATACGCATGTGAAGTTTTGTATTGACCAGATTACCGCAAAGTGTAAAAGAAAAATTTTGAAAATTTAAAAAAAGTTTATCCACAATAACTCTCGAACGGAATGAGCTAGGTAGTTGAAATTTTCAGAGTAGGTTAGGGAGATGAATATCTCGGCTAAGTTCGTTATTGGGCAAAATTGTCCACAGGGCTTGAACCCATTTTTAATTCTTATTCAAGGATGGCTCTTTAACAATTATTTATTATTTTGACAGTAGTCGAGGATAGCAGGCAGGCGAGACAAAAGACAGTTTTTCGCCGAGGTGCATTTTACTCTTTTTCGTCGGCCTCTACATATTTTAATGATTTTCGGACCTCTTAAATGATTTCACAATAGCAAATGACGTATATCATTACTGGTAGTGGTTGAGGTGACCGTGGGAGGAGGGAGGCGGAAATTAAGGGTTTCCATGTATGAGGTAATCTTTGAATGTCGTCGCGTTTGTTAAGACAATCTGGACGTCTTTCAATTTCATGGGTTTCACGAATAATACGGCTGGTAAGCATTTTCTCTATTGCAATGGTTCTGCTGCTAGAAAAGTCAATGTTTTGACCTGTATCAGCATGATGTTTGAAGAGAGCTGAGAATGATTCAGCTTTGCGTACTGCGAGTTGGTGTTCGTATACTCTGTTGTTCACACGTCTGTTAGTTTGACCTAGGACATTCGGAGCATGGTATCTCATATACACCTTGGGATTCATTGGGAATGGAATCTTTGGGTTACCTTAAGATTCCATTTTAGACAAAAGATTTCTGAGTGGATTATCATAAGGATATGGCAGCGGAGCTGTTCGAGAAATAGTTTTTACTATTTCTCCCCAATATTTCTCGCCCATTCGGTGATTATTATAGATGATGCACGGAATAATGCAACTTGAATAATATACCAAATACGTCAACAGAAATGTCGGTTTTGTTAGAGTTCATGAAGTCTAAGAAGATGGATATTCCGGAAACTCTTAGACCGAAAGTTTGAAAGCGAATATGTGGTACCTAGATCAGATTTGCAGGAAACATGGTCATTCGCTAATAATATTTCCACCTCATTATTGCCTTGTCGATTCAACAAAACTACAGCACTAACAACAGTGTTGTAATGAACTCATTCCCGCATTGTTTCTAGTAATATTTTTCGTTTTGTGGTAGTCAGCACTGACATTCGATCCTATCAACTTTCAACACACGTCAATTGTCAATATAATATAATCTGGATATAGTGAAATAAGTGTTGAGAGGAAAAGTCTTATTTTCATTGAGAAATAAGGTATTAGAGATTTCCTTCTTGCTGATTTTGAATCATTCATGCTATTAGGAAACTATTTTAAATCTGACCTCCATGCCCTACGTACGATTCAAATTCAAATTCCGTAATCTGTCAACTTTCGTAACAGTCACACCAACTGCCCAGATACAATACAAAAATCACTAGGATGAATAATCTGAATTTTTCATTCAATTTCAACAGTATTTTACAAAACTTGCCTGAAATAGAGAAAATATCGTCTAATAGTCGTTGCAGAATGGGCTCATATTACAACATGAATGCAAAATTCGAAAACGAGCGACGATGGAGCGAATGAGTGTTGAAATTGCCTTTTGCAACGACTATTATATGATATTTTCTCTATTTTATATATTACATTTGTTTTAGAATATACTATTTGGGTGCTATTGAGAGCCGTTTGAGAAAACATAGTCAATCACTGATGAAAATTCCTACAGTAATCGACGTTTTAAATGATTCGGTCAGTTACGGTTGGTGAAATTCTGTGTCTCATGTTATAAAAACTGAACAATTTTGCGATGAACTCTATATCCTCAGATACTCTCGAAGTGAGTAATGATACCTCAAGTGCGGAAGGGAATGATTTCGAATCCCAAGGACCAAGTCCATGCCACTGAAGTAAGGATTTTGTATATAGTGATAATTTTTGGTGAAAAAGCACTAAGTGAGATAATATATCCAAATAATTTTCACTACATATTCTGATCAATGTTATCAATGATATAACTTTTTCACCTACAATTTTTCACAGAACATTTCAAATATCATCGAAAACACTTCCGTGCGTTTCTAATTGCATATTTTGCATTTATGATGTGAAAAAGCTATTAATGTTTCATGCTAAAATATTACAGGTGGCGAATATAAAATTATCACATCACAGCACAGTACCTGCATTATAAAAAGCATATTGTCAGTGATGTAACAACAAACGCTTTTCACATTGCGAATTCTCTGGAAGAATGGACAGTAGAAATCGATACATTCACGTTAATATTATTTTCAATTCTTTTGAGAATAAACGAGAATCTGGCCCAGTTATTTCTCGATACCTCCAAGTGAGATTGCGCAGACTATACCCATATATTGCTCTATATTGAGATTTCTCAAGAATTCAGTTGTTCTATCAGAGCATACAAAATGACATTCTGAAGTTCGAGGATATTCAGAAAATTAAAATGGAAGGGAAAAAACTATCTTAGATAGTCCGTTTCCATTCGCCATAAACATGCTCTGAAGATTCATGCATTAATCAATAAATATTGAAATGAAATCAAATTATTCATGAGTCCCCAAATGAGAAATATTCTAGTTTTTTTCACATTTGCCCTTTAGGTTTTCTCCTAGGTGGAAAAAGTGAAAAAATTCATAGATGAATAGTAGATAATAACATTTTCAGTGCTTTTAATCTGAAATTTCAATTTTCAGTCTTTGGTCAGGATGGATGCTAAATTGAGCTACAAAGAAAGAATGCAGAGAGTTGAAGAAGTAATGGGAGAGGTGATTTTTACCAATTAAACACAAGCTTTCAATTAGTTAGTCTATTAAATTTTCAGCTTTCCCTAAAAAAATGCGAAAATGTACCGATTGGAGAACCTGGTGTAGTCAAAGGCATTTCTGGTGGAGAACGAAAAAGACTTGCACTAGCGGCGGAATTATTAACAAATCCATCTATACTATTTTGTGATGAGCCCACATCCGGACTAGACTCATTTATGTCTCTTAACGTGGTACAAATGCTTAAAGGAATGGCTCAGACTGGAAGGACAGTCATTTGCACCCTACATCAACCGTCCTCAGAACTATTTCAGATGTTCGATAAAATTGGTCTCATGGCTGAAGGAAGAACTGCTTTCTTAGGGACACCAACAGAGGCGGACAGATTCTTCACAAAGTATGTGTATACTATTTAAAATATTAGCATTTGAATAGTTGTTCGGTATTTTATTCCAATACTTGAATATTCTGATAATCTATTATATAATTGATCAAATATTCTAATATTCACTATACGAGTAACTGCGCATTTGTCCCCTACAAATTTGTAGTGGACAAGAGTGTAGTTACTCGTGTAGTATTTATACCTTATTAGTACACAACGCAAACTTGAATATTCCAAGAGCCATATTCTTCCATACCAAAAGAGACATTTTACTATTTAGACATTCTATACAATAACTATTTTTTATCTAGAGTTTAAGAAGGCTTATAAATGTAAGTATTTTCGAATACCAGAATGATCGAATAATTAAAATAAAGAGCATTTGCATGAGTCAGATATAATCAGATAAAGATGAAATAAAGATAAAAATTTTAAAATAACGAATAAATCGCTCTTCAACAGAGACTATATCAAAAACAGCGACTAAAACCTAAATAACATAAAAAAATATAAATGTGTAGTATGTGTACCAGTGAATTGCTCTTCATTTAGTCATAGTCCTATCGAATAAAATCCATTGAATTCAATAGTTCAAATTTGAAATTATTTGGCTTAATGATGAGATTAGGAACATTTTCCAATCCACATAGTAATAGTATGCTTATTTAAGTACAAGATAATACAATTTCATTTCTGATTTTCTTGTTAAGTTAAAATTCATACAGTCACATGGAAAACACGAACAGTCAAACATTTAAATATCCAAACTGATGGTACTCAATAGACTTCTTGACCTAACCCAATATGCGAACTACCTACGCGATCTGAGTAGGAGGGTGCACCACACGAAAGACTCAATGCACAGAAGCTCTACTGCATCGAACTTTACTGCATCGACGAGGCACCACATCGAAAAACCCCCCACTTTCTAATGTGGTGCCTCGTCGATGTGGTGCCTCGTCGATGCAGTGAAGTTCGATACAGTAGAGCGTCTGTGCAATGAGTCTTCCTTGTAGTGAGGCGCACCGCGCGATCTTATAGGATTCATCATCTTAAGGCCAATTTACATCAGACGAGTGAATGCTCATTCTCTTCCCTCTCTATCAAATTATTTTAGTGTAAACAGATGTAGAGCATTCTTTCGTTGTTCTTTCTGCGTTTGCAAATATTCTAAAGAATATTCTAAGATTGCTTGCTCGCTTGATATAAACGGCAATAGAGCGTGTGAACAGTTGCTTAGAGCGTTATTACGACGAGCGAATGCCCATTCTATCCCCTATCTATCAAACTCTTTTAGTGTAAACAGATGCAGAGCATTCTTTCGTTGCTCTTTCTGCGTTCCCAAAGATTCGGCGGAATATTCTAAGTTTGCTTGATCGCTTGATATAAACGGCACTAGAGCGTGTCAACAATTGCATAGAGCATTCTTGCATGTTCAGAAGCGCTCGCTCCCCAGAGCGATCTCTTCAAAGCTTTCTGGTGCTCTAGCGATTTGTTTTCATCCGATCAATTATGAATTGGTCTACAGAAAAATGTCTTCTAATGATTGAAGCCTACCAAAATTCCAGATGTCTGTGGGATCCGACGTATGAACAATATATATATATATATATATATTCTTTTGACTGAGAGCTGTATATGTGTTAGCAGAGGTTGGTGTAACGGGGTACCATACAATTCGACGTATGATACAAGAGCTTAGGGAAAAACCTCGGCAAAAAACCCTTTCTCCCCGTGACTGTGGTGATTTGTAACTATTGTTCACAAAATTTGCTGAAATTTAAAAATATTGATGGGGATATATTTCTTCAATGTGGATTCCCTCGTCAAAAAAACGGATAGGTTTCTCCAAGGTACCCGAAACTCAACCTGAAAAATGAAAAGACAAGAGGAGGAAACGAACAAAATTAAAATAATACATAACCTTTCAAAAGTCTCCTCTCACAAAAAGACTTCTCTGTAGGCGAATGGGATCTCGTGGAGAAGAATCGCCTCCGCTAGTTTTCGAAGATATTCACTCCTGAAATCCCTTCAATATTTGAATTCAAAAATGAAAATGTTGCTCGTAAGGCCAGGAGGGTCTCTTTCAAAACCAGGTCTGACCGGTCCAAGTCCAAGCGATGATTATTCAGAACTTCAGATGTTCGAAGCCCGCTACAGGACCCTTAAGAAGGGCTATCATCTCCCATAGATATATATTTTACTTTATATTTATATTGTATGAACAATATAAAAATACAACTCGCAAACACGATGTTTGCCACGAAATTTCACATATACTTGAATGTGCTGTAGCAGAATAAAAAAAATTGGTACAATCTTTGTGGACAGGAGCTTTTTGGCGCTCTTGTTCAAACAGACAAATTATATCTTCGAAAGTATTGGTTTCTCAGAGTCGGGACTTATATCAATGGATTCTTATGATAGAACTGCATCATGAAAGAAATCAAATTTAAAAAAAGTGTTGTTTAAAAAAAATGTTTCAAAAATTATCATTTAAAAGCGCCAAAAAAAAAGAATTATCTACAATACTTCAAAAATTGTCATTAAATTTATTTATCAAGATTTAAAGAGCAATCTGCAATGATTCATCCTCGTGGAATGGGTTCCTGCAATTTACACTCGGTGCATAGTTTTCACAACTCGAAATACCTAAGGAAAGTATCATCGAAATGTCTACAGCAAGGCTGGATACAATCATAGCAGATTGTCCGTTTATTCCTGATATTTGAGTAGGTAGAGGCTTACGAACAAATTATTTTAATAGTTCAAGATATATTAACAAGCAACATTATGAAATTACTGTATATAGGAACATGTCTTACTACTTAAGGAAGTAAAATGTAATATTAACCTCAGTGGTCAACGAACAGTAATTTCTTTTGATGATTACATTATGTTCTTGTTTCCTATTGCCTTCATAAACTACATCATTAAAATGATCCAATTCTAAATCTTCTGAAACATCATCCCGAATTTATACGTAAATTATTCAATATGCAACCAGTCAATATTATTTTCGGTTTCAAAACAGTCTTGTATATATTCACAAATTCAAGAATCGGATACTTATTTTAAACTACGAATTGACATAACTCTAATAGCTAGATAAGATGACATTTATGTACAGTGAACACAGACAGTGAATACATAGAACTACGATGTATTATTGAAATTTTGAAAAATCGTATCTCCGAAAGTATTAGCTTCCTAGAGTTGAAAATGATATCAAAGGATTCTTATGATGAAACTGCATCTTAAAAAAAATTTAATTCGAAATTCGTATTGTAAAAAAAATTTTTTTCTTCCTCTACTTCGAAACCATCAGGCTGATTTTGCCCAATAACGAACTTAACCGAGATATTTATCTCCCAAACCTACTGTGAAAATTTCAACTGTCTAGCTGATTCCATTCGAGAGTTATCGTGTTAACGGACGGACGGACGGACAGAATCGATTTCGACCACGGATTCTTGATCAGTGAGTCGAACCAAATCGTTTGAGACCATTTTCACACAAAAATTCGAAAATTACAGACTTTTGGGCAAATTGGTAAGCACTCTGTTTCCAGTAACAAGAGCGTCCAAAATGGTCAAAATCCTCTAACGCCATTCTACAGAAATTTTGGAATCGAACACATTCTTCTTGTTCTTGCATATCCGTCATCATTTCACCTACATTATTCAGTATCGTTCACTGCATTAAATTTGTTTGCCCACGAAACCCCTTTTCCCAGACGGCACAAACATATTGCATGAATATGCCATGCATATTCCACCGCCATATTGGCATATGCCAGGGATATTCCATATCCTCCAAAGCATATGCTATGCATATTCCATGGATATCCAAGGTCACCATGAATCATGTTCCATGAATATGCCATGCATATCCCACCGGCATATTGGCATATGCCAGGGATATTCCATATCCTCCAAGCATATTCTATGGATATACCGGGAATATATTTTGATCTCCTAAAAGATATTCATGGCATATGCCAGGAATATATTTTCCTACTGTATAGCATATGCTTTTTGAATATGAATATCGAAAAAATTATACAGGGTGAGTCTTTAAGCCGTACATTAAATTTAACCATAAATTCCTCTCATCAAATTGAATACTTTTTTCATTCAACATATTTTCCAAATTTGACTCAGGTAAAAAGATGCAGGCTGTTGAAATTTCAAAAAAAAATCATATCATTTTATATTGTAACTTTGACGTGTTTTTCTGGAAAATATGTATCATAGTAATAGGAAACTTCAACACCAACATTCGTTTAATTCAGAAAAAGAATGTCAAAGCTATACAAAATAGAAACTGATTTTTTTTCTAAGTTTCAAGAGCCTGTACCTCTTTACCTTAGCCGAATTGGGAAAAATGGTAAATGAAAAAAGTGTTTCATTTGATGATTAGAATCTATGGTTAACATTAATGTACAACTTTAAGACTCACCCTGTATATATTTTTTTTCTACTACCACTATATGGTCAAATGTAGGTTAGTTATTTTGAGGAATACAAAACTAAATCAAAATATTTATTACAAAAAGCAAAAATAGTTTTTCGCAGAAAATACAAAAAACATATTATATATAAAATATGTATATATTGCGGTAAACCCGCAAATTTTTTAGTCGCTTAGATATTATTATTTTTTACGTTATGAATATTGGATATTATTGAAAAAAACCACGCCTATATCTTACAAACTAACAGAGACCGCAGAGTTTTCACTTAAGATTTGCATTCTGGAGATGTCATTAAATACCTACATTGAAGTAAATTTATCTAATTAATATTAGAGAAATTGAACAAATAATAAATTAAAACAACATCTTATTAATATTACTATGTATTTATAGCACCGATTCTTCCTTCGGGTGATTTTGTTTGTATTCATTATTCCTAAAACCAACAAATATAAGAAAAAACACTTCGTCATAGAATAATTTACTCACAGTTTCAGTTGCTTTTTAGTCAGGAAAATAGCAATCCTTTCTTCTACTTCCTTTTCAGTGCATTGCTTCGTAAGTGGGTTTTTCCTGCATACCACTGAAAAAAGTATTAATATATTATCTCGATGTCAATGATATTTCCTCTGCTAATTATGCATATTGATTAATTTGGTGAATAGAAATTTTATTTTGTAAAGTGAAGATGGTATTGACATTCAGTTGAAAAAAACCCTATGGCAGAGTTGTTCTAAATACAGATTATGGAAATACCGAAACACAAATAATATATTCAAGAACAGTTGGACAACACAAGGAATGTTTCTCAAATATGTCAAAAACCCAATATCAAATTAGTAAAGAGAAAATTTTTACCTTTGATTAAAGTAGCCATGTCAAGAACAGAAAACTTCTTGCCCTCCAACCTAGCTTAACTGGTTCAAAAATGACATCATCGACTAACTGAGGCATGCGTCTTCTGACAACATCTTTTGTGTCAGTGCCTCCAACATGGACAAGCTTAGTCAACTGTGAATAAAATGATTTGTTTTCTATATCTACTCTGGTATATTGATATCTAATATTGGTTTTGGAATATTGATATCTTGGGCAGTTTTTTCACTCCTCGAATTCAGCATTGCCTTTATAAATTCCATATTTTGCTCGACCCTTCCATTAAATTTATGTAGCATTCTTATAATTTCAGTAGAGTCTATAAAAAACAAAATAAGGTTCAAAGTCACAAATACATAAATATATAAGAGGTGTACTAACCTTTACTGGATAAACATTTCTGTTTTGTTGCAGTGGAAGTTGAAGTTCTGGAGGTAGACGCATCCGAGTTGAGGTTTTGGAATATTGTATTGCTGTATCACTTCCTTTTCTAAATTCAAGTTTCTTTGCACCACTTCTAATGCTGCTTCAGACTGTGATGAGCAGGCTTGTTGTGACTGATAAGCTGGAAAAATATCTAATGTTGCTATTTGATGATATAGAAGCAAATAAATATAAATTTCATTAGAAATAGAGAATTAGAGATTTTATACCAGCGGGGAAACTCAATATATAAGTAAAGCCCACAATTTAATATCTTCCTGAAAACTTAGGTGGTTACTTTGGCTAGGTCCTGGGAGACAAGTATTTCCAACTACATTACTCGTTAACTGAAGATCGTGACTGATCCAGTAACAATTCTTCGGTTTTCTGGTGGAGTCAAGGCTGGAATAGTTTCAGTAGAACAACTATCTACTGTATCAGGTATCTTCAGTCCTCTGTTCATATTCTTGCGAATCATCAGTAATATTGTGCTCTTCAGTAAACAACAATGGTTGGCCGGACAATCTTTTCACTTTGCTCAAAAAAGATTTCGGTAATTTTGCAGTTTAAGTCCTCCTCGTAAAAATCGACTTTTTCAAGTTTTTCGAAGAAAATAAGCATCGTACAGTGATTTTTGATGATTTTCAATAGTGGCAAACTAGTTTTTTTTGAGATATCTAACGGAATGGGGAGTGAATAGGGGTGCTGGGTGGGTTAATAAATTTTTTTTCGTAATTTTTTTTTTTATTTCCAGGGGTACTGTACTAACCTAACCTAACCTAACCTAACCTAACCTAATAGGGGTGCTGGAAATTAAAAAAAAAATTACGCAAAAAAATTTTTTATCGTAATTTTTTTTTTTTTTATTTCCAGGGGTACTGTACTAACCTAACCTAACCTAACCTAATAGGGGTCCTGGATATTTAAAAAAAAATTACGAAAAAAAATTTTTTTTCGTTATTTTTTTTTTATTTCCAGGGGTACTGTACTAACCTAACCTAACCTAACCTAACCTAATAGGGGTCCTGGAAATTTAAAAAAAATTCGTAATTTTTTTTTAAATATCCAGGACCCCGGATATTTAAAAAAAAAGTACGAAAAAAAATTTTTTTTCGTAATTTTTTTTTTATTTCCAGGGGTACTGTACTAACCTAACCTAACCTAACCTAACCTAATAGGGGTCCTGGAAATTTAAAAAAAAAATTACGATAAAATTTTTTACCCCACCCAGCACCCCTATTCACTCCCCATTCCGTTAGATATCTCCAAAAAAACTAGTTTGCCACTATTGAAAATCATCAAAAATCACTGTACAATGCTTATTTTCTTCGAAAAACTTGAAAAAGTCGATTTTTACGAGGAGGACTTAAACTGCAAATTAACCAAGATTTCTTCATTATGTAGCAAAACAAAACACGGACTGCAAGTAAATAGGTACTCTGTAAAACCGTTGATACCTTTTCACCTAGCCAAAGGTTGATATATCAGATAAATGGTATTCACCAACAATTGAATTATATAAATATAATACTCCTCTAAAAGCACTACTTACTTGTTAAATAACAACACAATTCCTTAATTTCACCAATTCACTGTTTGTCCATATCAAATAAAGACCAGCCAACTACAAAACAGATTTCAAACTTGATATTCTTTTGTTTTGACAATGGAAACAAAGAAAAACGATTTATTTGTCAGATTATGACCACAGAACACTATATAGAATAAAGCTTCTATAGACAAGATATAGTCTTCATATGGTCTCAGTATAAAAATAATGAGAATATCGGTCGGTAGGTCGCGGCGATGGAACGACTACGCCCGACGGTCATCCTCGTCCATAGCTCACAAAACGTCTGTTGGCAAATAAAATTTAAATTTTATACATACGTATTACATACTTTAAGAATTTTCTATGAATGCGTTCCAGATGGACCAGATGACACTGATCAATAGGGAACCATATCAAACTCGCATATTTCATCTTACTGATAACAAGGCTGAAGTACGAACCTGTGTGCACCGACATATCATCGAACTCCGCTGTGCTCCTGAGCACAAAAACCAAAGTTTTACTGGCTGATGCACATAATTTCTTGATGTGGGGAATGAAGATGAACGTAGAAATGAACAATACGCCTAGTTCACACATTTCATCTTTATCTTTATTATTATTGCTAATACAATTGTCAGCTATATGATAACTATAATTCAAATTATACCCAACAATGAACATAACTGTGCAATCTACCCTGAAAATTGCAAGTCCTTATCTCTTTCCGTTCGCAAGTTATCGTGGCAACAGTCACCCCTCCAGCTACTAAACTCATTCAATGCTGCTCGGATCTCTAACTATATAGATTCGATCAAGTTAAAATTTGGCACCTGGCTGAAAAGTTAGGCTTTGAAGACTTACGCACAATAACAGCGATATCCGACGGATAAATTCTGAGGTATAGAATGTTTGTCATAGATTTTCAATGATTTCTTTAACTATTATTTAAGATTATCTAGTGATAAGATCCTCACGAAATTTCGTAAAAATTTATGCGTTAGCATTCTACAACTAATTACCATGTTTGAATTGGATTGGATTCATATTTTTTGAGTTAAGGAGGATATAAAAACAAAATTTCAGAGAGGTATGACTCCAGAACTGTTTGGCCGATTATGCCTATTAACGAACTCTGTTACATTCGGATCCTCAACCTACCCTGAAAATTTCAAGTTGTAATCTCTTACCGTTCTGAAGTTATCGTGAGATGAATATTTTTTTTTGAATTTCCTAGTGTCACAATTCTCACATAATTGCCACCACCAATTTTCAATTCGATCGGATCTGTATTGGTTGAAAACAACATTATTACTCGGAAACCGTTGGGCCGATTGAACCCATTAACGAACCTGTCCATAGTATTGGAACGCACCAACTACCCTGCAAATTTTCAAGTCACTATTTTTTCCGTTCTCAAGTTATTGTGGCAACTAGCGGACGGCCGGAGAGTATCAATTTTGACCTCAAATTCTTCATCAGGGAGTCGAGCCCAATCGTTTGAGATCATCCTCGGCAAAAAACTCGAATATTACAGACATTTGGGCAAAATGATAACGCAGTGTTCCATAGAATGTGCGCAAAAAATATTGATTCGAATCTTTATACCAAATTTCGAGTCGATGATATCACTAGGAACATTGAGAACATTGAGAACTGATCAAAGTAAGTGTTCGACACCTCTAGAACAAGTCATCAGATTCATCTGAAAAAAAGGGGGAAGGAGCTTTGGCACTCTTGTTCAATTTTTGACAAACCATATCTCCGAAAGTATTGGTTTCTCAGATTTGGGAATGATTCAATGGATTCTCATGATAGAACTGAAACCATAAAAGAAATCAACTTCAAATAATAGTTTACTTATCAACATTAAATGAGCAATCTGCAATGATTTAACCTCGTGGATTGGGTTGTTGTAACTTACACTCGGTGCATAGTTTTCACAACTTGAAAAAAAAAAAGGAAAGTATCATCGAAATGTGTAGAGCAAGGCTGCAGACAATCATAACAGATTGTTCATTTAATCCTGATATTTGAATGAGTATAGGTGGACGAACAAATTATTTCAATAGTTCAAAATATTTTAATAAAATACAATCCTCTTTACATAATTTGATAGTTCATTCCACTAACACATTCATTCTGTATTATGAACCTTAACTGAAGAACCAATATTTGAAACACGAATGTAGATCATGTATTGATTGAGGTAGTTTATCGGGACTTTTTAGGGATAATCAATTGGTTCACACAATTTAGACGTGCACATCGTATATTAGTTTCTACATCATCATATTACAAATTTTCGACCCGGAAAATGCGGTCGTTCACCGATTAGCGATGACTGCTCACATTCGGATTGAACTCCTATTTTATTATGTGGAAATTGCTACTTCAGCAATTTCACAATACCTTATACTACACCTTCACCGAAGTTTCGAATAATTTTTGTAGCTATGAAGAAACAAAAATTCTTTCCATAACTTACATTTAAGAAACTAACCTATCTTACTAATATAATGTAATAATAAGCCATATCATTTCTGCAGTTCATGCAAGGTTGTCTGAGTTCACACCGCGAACGAATAGTTTAGTTCGATTTTTATGCACGACACTCTCTTTTCCGTTTTTGATGATTCGCACATTCGGCGTTTCGTCTTTAATTACACTATAAAGTCCATCGTATACATCCTGGAGTTTATTGACACCTTCACTTTTCACTAAAACTAAATCGTCCTTTCTATAACTAACAGGATTTATCGTTTCATCATATACTAATTTTCTCTTGAATTTTGCTGATTCCAAATTTTGTTTTGCATCGAATTGTGTTCTTTGTAACCTAAATTTCAATTCTAAAGGATAAGAGTCAGCATTATATAGAGGTTCAATACAGTCATTATTAACAATTTGACTAGGCAAATTACACTTTTTACCAAAAACCAATTCATATGGTGAATATTGAGTAGAACAATGGTAGGATGTATTATACATAAAACAAAAGTAAGGTTACCATGTTGACCAAGAACCACCATAATTTCTCAGTTGAATTCTCAAAAAAGCATTTAATGATTTATGTGAATTTTCTAACGACCCTATGCTTTGATGATGATAGGCCGTTGATTTCAAATGGGATATTTTCAATAATTTACACATTTCACTCACAGTACTAGAGATAAACTCCGTTCCTTGATCAGTAGCTATTTCTAACGGAATACCAAATCTCAAAATCAAATTGTCTACGAAAGCTTTGGCTACTGTTACAGTGTCTTTTGTTCTCAAGGGATAAGCTTCAATAAATTTGGTGAGATCGCATTGGCATGTTAGAATATACAAAAAACCATCATCCTCTCTTTCAAGAGGACCAACAATATCCAAATAAATCTTTTCGAAAGCTGAGTTTGCTGTTGATGTTATTTCCATTGGCTGTTTGATAGGTCTACTAAATTTCTGTTTCTGACAACTAGCACATTTTTTTACATAAGAAATACAATCACTGGATATTCCTGGCCAAAAATAATATCTCTGTATATTTTTAATCATCTTACGAACACCCGCGTGACCTGCAGTGGGCAATATGTGAAAATCGTTCAATATTAATTTTTTCGTTTCAGGATTGAATATGCTCTTTACTCCTTTAATTACACAAATTCGAGGACCGGTCCATTTAACTTTATCAATAGTTTTCATGAAATACTCAATTATATATTTATTATACGCGTTTTTTATAATAGTTATTTTTTCTATATTTTCTTTCCTACAAATGTCTTCCAAATCACTCAATAATTCGTCTCGCGAGATTATCGATGGAGTGTTTGGATGACTGTAAATCACTTTTGATTTAGGAGCATAACACAAGCATTTAGTTTTCGACTATACAGACTCGGTATTCTCGAAAACAGATAATTCATCACCTTTATGTAGTACAATCAATTCCAAACTGTCATTGGATTTCTTTAGAACTTCAACAATACTCGGGTGATCAATCCGATCTATCGCGGAAGTTGTTTCATTTTTACTGGCATTTTCACTTGAAGGATTTCCTGTTGCTTTAGCCCGGGCCCTGGTTAAAACAGCAAGTAAGCCTTTATTCATTTGATTCAGTTCCTTCGATGTTATTAGCCTAGATAAAGCATCTGCGGGACCATTTTGGGAAGCTGTTACATATTCTATATGGTAATCATATTCTTGAAGACACAAACGAAATTTTGTCAGTCGGCTAGAAGGATCTGTGTGATTAAAGAGATAAACTATCGGTGGGTTTCACGAAGCTTTGACAGCTCTTAATTGATGAATTAGTGCGATTCTATGTTGATTTTTGATACAACCATCGAATTAAATCCTAATTAAGCTAATCGAAGCTTCTTGAAACCCAATGTAAGGGTCTATGGTCCGTGCGAATTTTGAAAGATCCGCCAAATAAATATGACCGAAAGTATCGCGTCGCCCAAACGATTGCAGCTAGTTCACGGTCTATTGTTGAATAATTGAGTTCAGCTTTATTGAATGGTCTACTAGCAAATGCTACCGGTTTATGAATACTATTGGAAAGAACGGCACCGGCAGCTATAGCACTGGCATCCGTTTGAAGAATAAATTCATTTGTATCCGAAAAATCTGGGTAATCCAATACTGGTGCGGTCGAAAGCGCCGTTTTCATGTCATCGAAATCTTTCTGGCAAGATTCTGAACAAACAAATTCAGAATTTTTCTTACATAGTTTATTCAAAGGTGCAACTAGTTCAGAGAAACGTTTAACAGATTTTCTGTAATAATTAGCAAAGGCTATGATTCGTTTTATTTCGTCAGCGTTTTGTGGTATAGGATATAATTTAAGAACTTCAGTTTTTTTTTGGATCAGGCAAGAGTCCTTCCGAAGAGATAAGATGTCCCAAATATAAGATTTCCTTTCTGAGAAATTCGCATTCAGAAGGGTTCAGTTTTAAATTTACTTTCCTCAACCTTAAAAAAACTTTCAGGAGATTTTTATTGTGTTGTTCCAAATTTCTTCCGAATACAATCAAATCATCAAGATAACAAAAACAATTTTCATAATTTAAACCGGTCACGGCAAATCTCTTCATTTGGTATTGATTTTTTGTGTTGAAAAGGCTGTAAATGGTCTACTTTCTGGCGTAAGCTCTACTTGATAATAACCTTGACTTAGATCCAAATGAGAAAAGTAAACTGCTCCAGTGAGAGACTCAAAAATATCTGTAATATTAGGAATAGGAAATTTATCATCTTGAATTTGCTCGTTCAATACCCTAAAATCGATTACTAATCTCCATTTTTGCGCGTATGTTTTGGGGAACATCGTGTTATAGTTTTGCCCAAATGTGAAATTTGATTCTGTGGTGCCGTCCGGCCGTCCACCCGTTGCCACGATAACTTGAGAATGGAAAGAGCTAGCGACTTGAAATTTTCAGGGTAGGTGGCACATCCCAATACGACGGACAAGTTCGTTAATGGGTATAATCGGCCCAATGGTTTCCGAGTAATAATTTTGTTTTCAACCAAAATGAATCCGATCGGATTTAAACTTGCTGAATAGTTGTAGAATATAAACCTAAGCACGTTTGTGAAATTTTGTGAGAATCGTGTCACAAGAAAATTTAAAAAAAAATTATTAAAAAATATTATTTATGACACGATAACTGAAAGAGATAGCGGCTTGAAAATTTCAGGTTAGGTTGTGCATCTGAATGCGACATTTGAGTTCGTTTGTAAGCATAATCGGCCAAACGGTTTTAGAGTTATAAACATCTGAAATTTTCTGAAATTTGGTTGTTTTTTGTTCCTCATTAACTCGAAGAATACAAAGCCGATTGAATTCAAACAAGGTTATTAGTTGTAGAATGCCAACGCAAAAATTCTTGCTGAATTTCGTGAGGATGGTATAACTAGAAAATAAAAAAAAATAATTAAAAATAATTGAAAAACATTCTATATATCATAAACTATTCGTCCGGCATGGCTAAAATTTTGGAAGAGCCTTCAGAACCTAATTCTACTGCAGAGTTCCAAGTTTGAACACGATCGGATCTATATTATTGGAGAACCGAGCAGCTTTGTGAGTTTCATAGCTGGATGCGAATCGTCGTATGATATGTTGTCTATGGTCGTATTTTTGCTAGAACTTTCAAAATATGAATGTCATGATGACATATTCTTGCGCGTATGTTATGGGAAAATCGTGTTATTTCATCACAAATCTATGGGGGATGATAGCCCTACATTAGCGGTCAAACCTGGTTTTGAAAGAGATCCTCCTTAGGAGGAGGCAACTAAATATTGAAGGGATTTCTATGAACAAGAGTGAATATCTTTGAGAAATAGAGAAGGCGATTCTTCTTCAAGAGATCCATGTGCCTTCAGAGGAGTATATTTGCGAGAGGGGACTTTTGAAGGTAATTTTGCAGTTTACCGCCCCCTCGTAAATTTCGTCTTTTTCGTGTTTTTCGAAGAAAATATGCATTGTATAGTGATTTTTGATCATTTTCAATAGTGGCATATCAGTTATTTTGGAGCAATCTAACGGTATGGGGAGTGAATTGGGGTACTGGGTGGGGTAATAAATGAATCTTTGGCCAATAAAATGAGAAAAATGTTAAAATTTATGACGAAAACTGAAATTTGGAGTAAATTTTTGAAATAAAAAATTCATCGTATTATATATATGAATATATATATATATATATATATATATATATATATATATATATATATATATATATATATATATATATATATATATATATATATATATATACACTCATAATCCGCCATTCGGAGGCCCAAAAATGCATATTCCGCAGCTTTCCGGAAGCCCGCACCACCTTTGGGAGGCCCGACTTCGGGCTTCCCAAAACTAACGTGTATAAATTGGTCTGTAGATTCCTGACACCTCAGGGACCATTTTCCCAAGTTTTTGCCCGGGCACCAAAAATGCCTTATACATCTCAAAACATACGCGATCGGGTTCACGGAACGTCCGCGCTGAGTGCGCTTCGGTCGGTCTGCATAAACTTTATATACATTCTATAGATTTTACGCCTTCTACGAAGCCCGTATAGGTTCATCTGCATATGGGAGTCCCATACATTTGGCATCATCGTAGATAATAATACCCCATCCAAAATACTCACATATTCTAACATAGTTCGATTAATTGAGTCAATATTGAGGTTTAATTTCAAATATCATAGAGGGCTCATTTCAAGAGAACACTTTTTTCAGTATTTTACTGTTGCTATCATATACGAAAATTTGACTAGGAGAATATGAAAAATAATTTTGTTAATTTCATTTCTCTTCACATCGTGAATTTTTTTAAATAGCTATAGGGGACTTAATTTTTGCGCGTATGTTCTGGGGAACATCGCGTTATCATTTTGCCCAAAGGTCTGTTATTTTCGAATTTTTCGCCGAAAATGGTCTCAACCGATTAGGTTCGACTTCTTGATCAAGAATACGAGGTCAAATTTGACTCTGTCCGGCCGGCCCTGCGGCCGGCCGTTGCCACGATAACTTGAGAAAGGAAAGAGATAGCCACTTGAAATTTTAAGGGTAGGTGGCGCACCTCAATAGGACGGACAAGTTCGTTAATGGGCATAATCTGCCCAACGGTTTCCGAGTAATTATTAAAAAATATTTACGTCACGATAACCTAAGAACAGAAAGAGATAGCGACTTGAAATTTTCAGGTGAAGTTGAGAATCTTAATGTGCCATTTGAGTTCGTGTATTATAGGCATAATCGGAAAAATGGATTTTGAGTTATACCCATCTGAAATTTGGTTGTTATTTCCTCAATAACTCGAAAAATACAAAACCGATCCAACTCAAACATGGATAGTAGTTGTAGTATGGCAACGCAAAAATTCTTGCAAAATTTTGTGAGGATCGTATTACATAATCGGCCAAATGGTTTTGGAGTTATATCAATCTGAAATTTGGTTGTTGTTTCCTCAATAACTCAAAAAATACAAATCCGATCCAATTCAAATATGGTTATTAGTTGTAGAATGCCAACGCAAAAATTGTTGCGGAATTTCGTAAGGATCGTAGCACCAGAATTTTTTTTAAAAATCATTGAAAAAAAAAATGGTTCAAGCACTGACGTGAAGTCAGAAGCTTTTTCGTGTATGTTCTCTTGTCCATTATCCTTTATTGGACTTAATCTAATTCACCATGGTGAATTCTATTGTCTGTTCTCCTGTATTGGACACTCTTAAATTACCATGGTAAATTCGATTATGAGTGTCCTATACAGGAGAATGGTCAAGAGAACATACGCGCTAAAGCTTCTGACAGCACGTCAGTTGAACAATTTTTTTTTACTAGTGTGAAAAATTGATTTTTAACTGATTTGCGAGAACTCGTGAATAGAACACGTAAGTTATTTTGAGCCTCCTAGGAGTCAGTTTTAATTGGAATTTTGCACGGTCCAAGAGGTGATTGTTGGTAACCTAATTAACGAATTCAATTCTATCATATCAGTATGCTTCGAGTTATCGGAAAAAACTAATTTTTCAAATTTTCGAATGTCTTTTTCTGTTCCCAGTAACCCAATCAATACAAAACTGTGCGTACATTCCAATTAAATTAATTCTAAATAATCATTGAAGGATACTGTGGGAGGTATATTCATCATTAAACGGTTTCACGTTATGATATAGTTGTTTCTTGGTCGATGTTGTTTCGTTGTTAGTTGTTTGGCAACATTGTTCGATTGATTGCTTCTGACAAATATCTTCTGTTTCTGACGCAGAAGCAAATCACGAAATAATTAAGTTTTAATTTTATAGATATTTTTTTTCAGAGTTTGGGAAAGAAATCCCAGAAAGAAACCATTCAATGATAAATTAATTCTTCCTGAATTTCAGTTACATAAACTCAGTAGTCTCGAAAATATTCGAATAAAAGCATTCACTCCAAAAGGCTATAACATCGAACCCATTCAGCCTTTTTTGCCCGTCAGCAAACTAAACCCAGATCTTACTGCACCAAACTTACCCTGCAAATTTAATTTCTAAGTCATGTCGTTCGAGAGTTATAGTGCTATATACCTTTATAAATTTAAAAATTTATTTTCTCCGAAAATATTCACCGGAGCACAAACATATTTCATACTCGTATTACTTATACCCATACCTATATCCCCTGAAAAATTCATCGACTCTCCGAGGGGCTGCGGGCAGCTTTTTCTACCCTAAAATTTCAAAATTTCATATCTTTGGAACTATTCGCCGGAGCACATACAGATTTCATTCAGGTCATGCTTGTACCCATACCCATATCCTCTGAAAAATTTATCGTCTTCCCAAGAGGCTGCGGGATAGTTTTTCCAACCCTTAAATATCAAAATTTAGTATCTCCGGAAATATTCACCGGAGCACATGCAGATTTTATATGTGGCTTAATTATACCGATAACGACATCCCCTGAAAATATTATGGACTTCTCGAATGTTTTTTCAACACTTGAATACAAAAATTTATTATATTCGGAACTATTCGCCGGAGCACGTAAATATTTCATACATGTATTACTTAACTTATACCCATACCTATATCCTCTGAAAAATTCATTAACTTCCCGAGGGCTCAAGTGTAGTTTTTTAAACCCTTAAATTCCAAAATTTGATATCTCCGAAACTATTCGCTGGAGCACATACAGATAAGTGGACAAGTGAATTAATTATACCGATAACCCTGAAAAAAATGATCGACTTCACGAGGGGCTGCAGGGTAGTTCTTTCAACCCTTAAATTTTAAATTTTAGTACTATTCTCCGCAACACATGCAGACTTTGTATTTCCGTTAAATATACCGATAACCACAGCCCCTCAAAAAATGATCTATTTGACGGAGCACTTACAGATTTTGTATTTGGGTAGTAACCCTTAAATTTCAAAATTTAATATCTCCAGAACTATTCGCCGGAGCTCATACAGAATTTATACACTTATTACTTATACCCATAACCATATACTCTGAAACCACTACCTATAACCCCTGAAAAATGTATCGACATCCCAAGTGAGTGCGTGGTAGTTTGTAAACTCTTAAAATTCAAAATTTAATAACTCCGGAACTATTCACCGGAGCACATAAATATTTCATATACGCATTACTATATCTCCACCAATATCTCCTGAAAAATTTATCGACTTCCCTAGGGACAGCGTGGTTGTTTTTACAACCCTTAAATTTCTGAATTTAATATTTCCGGAACTATTCGCCGACGCACATACATATTTCATTCACGTAGTGCTTATACCCATAACTATATCCTCTGAAAAATTAATCGTCTTCCTGAGGGTCTGCAGGATAGTTTTTCAACCCTAAAATATCAAAATTTAATATATCCGGAACTAATCGCCGGCGCACATAAATATTCAATACGCGTATTATTCATACCCATACCCATATCCACTAAAAAAATTATCGACTTTCCGAGGGTTTGCGGGGTAGTGTTCTCAACCCTTAAATTTCAAATTTTAATATCTCCGGAACTATTCGCCGCAGCGTATAGAGATACTTTACGTGGGTTAAATATACCGATAACGGGATCGCCTGAAATAAGTATTGACTTCCCGAGGGGTTGCTGGGTAGTTTCTTCAACCCTTAAATTTTATAATTTATTATCACCGGAACTATTCCCGGAGCACATACAGACTTTGTATTTACGTTAAATATACCGATAACAACAGCCTCTGAAAAAATGATCTACGTCCCGTAGAGCTGCGGGGTATTTTTTTCAACCCTTAAATTTAAAAATGTAATATCTAGTAATATCTACTAGCCGGAGCACTAAAAAGATTTTGTATATGGGGTACTAATACCGATAAAGATTTAATATATCCAGAACTATTCGTTGGAGCACATACAGATTTTTCATGTGGATTAAATATACCGATATCAATATCCCCTGAAAAAATGATCGACTTCTGTAAGGGCTAGGGGGATAGTTTTTTCAACCTTTAAAATTCAAAATTCAATATCTCCGGAACTATTCACATATTTCATACACGTGTTACTTAAGCCCATAACCATATCCATATCCTGAAAAATGTATTGACTTCCCGAGGGGCTGTTGGGTTGTTCAATGCTTAATTTTTGAAATTTAATATCTCCGGAACTATTCGCCGGAGGACATTACATATTACTTAAACCCCATATCTATAACGCCTGAAAGATTTATCGCTTCCCAAGGGACCCAACATCAAATGAAACACTTTTTGCTTCACCATTTTTATGAATTCGGCTCAGGTAAAAAGATACAGCCTGTGTAAATTTAAAAAAACCTGTTTTTATTTTATGGCTTTGACATCCTTTTCCTGAATAAAATGAATGTGTGTGATGGAAACTTCACGCTAAAGTTTCCTATAACCATGATACATATTTTCCAAATATTAGTTTTTTCCTACTTCTAGTGTTTTTCTAGCCATAGACTCTTCGATTCATAAAACTTAACGAAATTACCATAAAGATGGTAATGTTCTTTTTGAGACAATTTAAGAATATCCAATCGTTTTAGAACATTGAATCATTCTTCATCATTCCTCCTTAAGCGCACCGTTTTTCAGATGTTCTTCATTGAATGTTATAAAACGGAAAACTACCGAAATTTCACTACTTTTATGGATCCGTCCCTGAGCGTTGGAATCCCGCATCAAGCTGTAAACCACTTTTCCGTGCATTTTTCTCGTCCAGCATTAATTATAGATAATTTATATGCAGGAGTGTATTTGCACATTTTGAAATCTTTAAACGCATTGAACTTTTCATCTGAGCCAAATTTGAGAAAATTGTAACTGAACAAAGTGTTTCATTGGATAAGAGGAATCTATGGTCAAAATTAATGTACAACTTTAAGACTCATCCTTGTATATTGAAATTTAAGCGTTGGAAAAACTACCCCTTAGCCCCTCGGGAAGTCGACAAATTTTACAGGGATTATTGGTATGGGTATAAGTAATACGTGTATGAAACCTGTATGTGCTCCTGCGAATAGTTCCAGAGATATTAAATTTTGACATTCAAGGGCTGAAAAAACAACCCTGCAGTGCATCGGGAAGTCAATCATTTTCTCAGGGGATATTCTCATTGCTAAACCCACATCCCAAACAGGTACGTGCTTTGGCGAACATAAGCTTATGAATGAGAAATCAGCCTGCAGCCACTGGTCAGGAGCGTTCGGGTGTTTCCGCCAAAAAGTCTGCTGAAATAGTCTGCTAGGTTCATAGCGATGTCTCACGACCCCGTTCGAACAATGATATTAGCAAATTGTCCCACTTTGGTCCTGATTCTTTCAATTACGCAGAAGAAAACTTAACAAAAGGGGTGATATAGTTGCAAAATTCGAAATCCGACAGTTGATTGTTTCAAGATTTATGGATGTTTTGCGCATATTATCTTTATTCAGGCCTCACATACCCTCATAAAAAACTATATGAAATTGAGTGTAAATAAAGAAAGCGAAACCACGTGCAATAAATCATTGTGCACCAAAGGAACTCAAATTTTAAAATGAAATAATTCCAAAAATACATATCCGATCGAGATCAATCCGATAGTCGATTGTGAAATGCTGGATCGAAGGTTATTGTCGAATTTCAGCGATATCTGACAGATAGTTTCCGAAAAATAAAATTTAAATTTTAGCAGAAAAATACCGGAGACCTTATTTGTTCAGAATTAATCAAGCTTTTTTCATTTATTTATGAACGAATGACGAACAACTGTCCATAATAGTCGAGGTCGCAAATTGCTATCCGAGGAAAAGCTGAGGGTAGGAAGCAGGCGAGACAATAGACAGTTTTTCGCTGAGGTGCATATCACATTTTTTCGTAGACCTCTACATACAGTTGATAAATAATTTAATAAAAAAATTGATTCAAGACATGTGCACAGGAGCTTCTTAGCGCTCTTCTTCAAACAGACAAATTATATCTCCGAAAGTATTGATTTCTCAGAGTTGGGAATTATATCAATGGATTCTTATGATAGAACTGCGTCATGAAAGATATTAAATTTAAAAAAAGTATCGTTTAAAAAAAATTACTTCAGAAATTATAATTAAAAAAAGATATAACATAGAAGTACGATTTATTACTGAAATTTCGAAAAATCATACCTCCGAAAGTATTAGCTTGTTAGAGTTGAAATTTATATCAATGGATTTTTTATGGTGAAACTGCATCTTGAAAAAAAATTAATTTGAAATTTTGTAAGTTGAAAAAAAATGTTTTTTTTCGTTACTCCGAAACCATAAGGCCTGATTTGCCCAATAACGAACTCAACCGAAATATTTATCTCCCAAACCTACTCTGTAAATTTCAACTGCCTAGCTTGTTTTGTTCGAGAGTTATTGTAGATACAATATTTGAAAAATTTGAAACATTTTTTTTTACACTTTACGGCAACCTGATCAATACAAAACCTCGCATGCGTATAAAGGTCATTATTTTACAATTTGGTGCCAAATTTCAAAAAGATCGAGTGATCAGTTTCGGAAATTTTCATAAACATTTTTTTTACTAAAAATTGCCATAACTCCGAAGCCGCTTGGTGGGTTTCGCCCGTTAACGAACTTGTCTGGGATATTTACGCTCCAAACCTACCCTGCAAACATCAATCCTCTAACTCTTTTCATTCGAGAGTTATCGTGTCGACGAACGGCCGACCGGCCGGACAGAATTGATTTCGACCACGGATTCTTGATCAGTGAGTCGAATCAAATCGTTTGAGGCCATTTTCAGCAAAATATTCGAAAATTACAGACATTTGGGCAAATTGATAAGCACTCTGTTCCGAGGAACAAGAGCGCCAAAAACATAATAAAATGTTATTTTTCATAGAGGTCGACGAGGAAAGTATTTTTTAATGGTATACTATGAATAGGAAAAAAATTGTTGCGAAACAAATTTAAGGGGTGGCTATTTCTTCTATCCCTTGCAAACACAACAGAATACATTTAATGATGAATATACCTCCCACAGTATCCTTTAATGATTACATTAACATTTTTTGAGTGCCTTCTCGCTCGTATATAATGTCCTCTTGTTCTAGTTGGTTGAAAAAAAATTAAAAAATGGGTTCAAGCCCTGTGGACAGGAGCTTTCTGGCGCTCTAGTTCAAACAGACAAATTATATCTCCGAAAGTATTGGTTTCTCTGAGTTGGGAATTATATCAATGTATACATATGATAGAACTGCATCATAAAGGAAATTCAATTCAAATAATAGTTTATTTATCAAGATTAAATGAGCAATCATGAGAATGAGAACTGCACCATGGAAGAAATCGAATTAAATCTGGCCAATTTTGCCCAATAACGAACTTAACCGAGATATTCATCTCCCTAACCTACTCTGAAAATGTCAACTACCTAGCTCATTCCGTTCGAGAGTTATTGTGGAAAAACTTTTTTTAAATTTTCAAAAATTTTTTTTTACACTTTGCGGTAATCTGGTCAATACAAAACTCCACATGCGTATAAAGGTCATGATTCTACAATTTGATGCTGAATTTCAGATAGATCGAACGAACTTGTCCGAGATATTTACGCTCCAAAACCACCTTGCAATTTTCAATCCGCTAACTCCTTTCGTTCGAGAGTTATCGTGCCTACGGCCGGTCGGCCGGCCGGACAGAATCGATTTCGCACTCGGATTCTTGATCACCATTTTCAGCCAAAAATTCCAAAATTACAGACACTTGGGCAAATTGATAAGCACTCTGTTCCGAGGAACTAGAGCGCCAAAAATGTATATTGGTTTTCCGGTGCCATCTTTAGGGGGCTGTATATAATAAGGGGCTGCCCAACAATAGCATATAAAAAACCCACCCTATTTTCAACAAAACCTCTGAAATTGACAATTATTGATTAACACCCTGTATATAGAGAGATCGAATATTTAGAACATATCTCTTGAAACTGTTAAATTCGTATAGAATTCGATGGAAATTTAGGCGATCATAGTCACAACACCGCCGGGCTTCCGATAATCGTACAAATGCATACTTTTTACACAGAGGGCGGCATATCCACCTAGAAACGTGTCGGGATTCCGAAAATCTTCAATTCATATATTTTTTTGTATATACAAAATAATCTTCCCCTCTGGAATTGCTCTTGAAGGTTTGACTCTTCTGAATGTTTTCCAAAAAAATACACTCTCCTAAACCAATCAGAAATGGCGGGCCTCCGGTTGCCTGTGCAACGTACCGGGCCTGGTAGAAGGCGCGTTATGAGTATATATATATATATATATATATATATATATATATATGAATATATTACCCCTCCCAGCACTCTCGTTCACTTCCCCGCCCGTTCAGATTCCAGCAAATGGACTATTTTGCCACTATTTAAAATCATCAATATTCACTTCACGATGGAATTTTTTTTCGAAATAATGAAAAGCGAAATGCGTCTCTAAAGCCGGGCCTGGAAACAGTTAAAACTAACACGGCTACCAGTTTGGGCTTACGTTTCTGAGTGTCTATCATAATACAGATGAATGGACAAAACCGGTTGCCACAAAAACACATTTGGATAGATTTAGCATGCATATATATATATTGAACCTAATATGATTCTAGTATCTTTAACTAACCTAAAATAATCCATGAATCCACCTTCAATTTTTTTCTTGCGTTTTCTCTCTTATTATCTCCCTTTAATCTAATGAAATCCTTGTATCCTCCTTCGATTTCTGTCTTAAAATCTTCTCCCTTTCAAAAAACTGAGATATCTCTATATAACTTGTTTCTTCTTGTATTGTTTTGTCTGGAATAATATCCTCTTTAACTTGATACCAATTTCAACTCTATATTTCTTTAGGAGCCTTTAATATTCTTCTCTTGGGCACTTTGACTTCTTTCAAACTCGATAATTTCATTTATTTTTCCGTTACCTCGGTTTCTCTCCCATAAACTACTTCATAATTTTATATTTTCAATAAATCTATCAACATGACAATTATAATTTTGATATTTCTAAGCTGTTCCTAGATATTTTACAATTCTAATTTTCAATTTTCATTTTGAATTTCCTCGAAAAATACTCATTTGCCAGTGCTAAAATTGAAACTGTGGTATATCAACATCATGCAGATACTATATACAGAATATTTTGAAAATCGGTGAGGGGGCGTTAAACTGCAAATTAACCCTTTTGAAAGGTTATGTATTATTTTTAATATGATATCGCTGAAATTTTGTTGAAGGCTTCTGATCTTGTAAGGCGAGAGGCTCATTTGTGGATATTAAATCTCGTGATGGGTAGAGAGGAATTTTAGGCCCGTTTTTCTATCGCTAATGAGAATATATCTTTATGTTTCACCTCATTACCTTTAGATCTATCAATGGACATTTATTGGTTAAGAATAAGTAATTGAATATTACTGGAATTCAACTGAATTTCATTCAATATGTTAGCAACTAAACTTATAATTTTCTTTACTTTGATTATTTAAATATGACATTAATTCACCATGGTAAATTCGATTAAAAGTGTCCAATACAGGAGAATGGACAACATACGCGCTAAAGCTCTTGACTTCACGTCAGTGCTTGAACCAATTTTCAACATTTCAATAATACATCGTAGTTCAATCTATTCACAGAATGCGAATTCAATCTGTCTGTGTTGACTGTTCATAAATGTCACCTTATCTAGCTATTAGATACAAGTCAATTCGTAGTTTGGATATATTTTGTGCTGGAAAACAAGTATCCGATTCTTGAATTTGTGAATATATACAAGACTGTTTTGAAACCAAAATAATATTGACTGGTTTCATATTGAATAATTTATGTGTAAATTCGGGATGTTGTTTCAGAAGATTTATAATTGGATCATTTTGATGATGTAGTTTATAAAGGCAATAGGAAAGAAGAACATAATGGAATCATCAAAACAAATTACTGTTCGTTGACCACCGAGGTTAATATTAACTTTTACTTCCTTAAGTAGTAAGATATGTTCCTATTACAGTATTTTCATAATATGGCTAGCAAAAAAATGCTGAAATATGGACCTACATTTGTGTATCAGATATTTTTTCTTGAGTTAAGGTTTATAATACAGAATGAATGTGTTAGTGGTATGAACTATCAAATTATGAAAAGAAGATTGTATTTTATTAATATATTTTGAACTATTAAAATAAATTGTTCGTCATCCTCTATCTACTCGGATATCAGGAATAAATGGACAATCTGCTATGATTGTCTCCAGGCTCGCTCTAGACATTTCGATGATACTTTCCTTTTTATTTCAAATGCTAATTCTTGAAGCATTAAAGCATTGAAGATTGCTCATTTAATCTTGATAAATAAACTATTAGCTGAATTTCCTATATGATGCAGTTCTATCATAAGAATCCATCGATATCATTCCCAACTCTGAAAAAGCAATACTTTCAGAGGTTGGATTTGTCAAAGTTTGAACAAGAGCGCCAAAGCTCCTGTCCACAGGGCTTTAACCAATTTTTTATTAATCTTTCAATCAAATTTTTGTCATTAAATTTATTGAATTCTGTTATTATGCCGAATGTGTTTTAGAGCTGATATACTAGATGTTTGATTTTGCTCTTCTGAAACACGTCATTTAAATATCACTCAAGACAAAATTCTGCCAGATGAAATTATTGCAATTTTCAAGATTATTGCTTTTTGCGCTCATGTTCTGGGAAACATATCGCGTTATCATTTTGCCCAAATGTCTGTAATTTTCGATATTTTTGCCGAAAATGGTCTCAAACGATTGAGTTACACTCTCCGATGAAGAATTCGAGGTCAAAGTTGATTCTGTCCGGCCGGCCGTTGTCACGATAAGTTGAGGACGGAAAGAGCTAGCAACTTGAAATTTTCAGGGTAGGTGGCGCATCCCAATACAACGGACAAGTTCGTTAATGGGCATAATCGGCCCAACGACGTACGGTTTCCGAGTAATAACGTTGTTTTCAACCAATATACGAATCTGATCGAATTGAAACTTGGTGAATAGTTGCAGAATATGAACCTACGCACGTTTGTGAAATCTCGTGAGAATTGTATCACTAGAAATTAAAAAAAAAATTATTAAAAAATATTTTTGGTCACAATAACCTCAGAACGGAAAGAGATAGCAACTTGAAATTTTCAGGTTAGGTTGAACATCTGAATGCGACATTTGTGTTTGTTTATAGGCATAATCAGCCAAACTGTTTTGGAGTTATACCCATCTGAATTTCGGCTGTTATTTCCTTAATAATCCCAAACCTATCCAATTCAAACATGGTTATTAGTTGTAGAGTATCAACGCGAAAATTTATGCAAATTTCGTCAGGATCGTATTACTAGAAAATTTTCAAAAAATGATTGCAAACAATTCTATATATCAGAAACTATTCATCCGACATCGCTGAAATTTTGTGAGAGCCTTCAGAACCTAACTTTACTACCAAGCTCCAAGTTTGAACACGGTCTGATCTATATTGTTGGAGATCCGAGCAGCCTTGTGTGAGTTCAGTGTAGCTGGATGGATGACCGTTGCCTCGATAACGCTTGAACGAAAGGAGATAGGGACTTGTGCATCGGAATGGGAGAGTTAAGTTCGCTGTTGGCCATAATCGGCCCAATGGTTTCGGAGTTATACCCATCTGGAATATTAATTCCTCGATAATTGAAAAAATATTGACTCGATCGAATTGAAGCTTGCTGTCTAGTTGCAGAATATCGACATGAAGACGTGTGTAAAATATTGTGAGAACTTATTACCACTAAAGAATTTAAAAAAAATGACGAAAAAAAAAATTGGTTCAAGCACTGACGTGAAGTCAGGACCTTTTGCACGTATGTTCTATTGTCCATTGTGTATTGGACATTGGAATTTACTATGGTAAATTCGATTAAGAGTGTTCAATACACGAAAATCCCGTATAACAATTCGTTATCGGCCGAATAATTCGTTATCCGATCGTAACGACTGAATAACTTTCTAATGTTAAAGCAAAACTCTATCGATTCTATATCCAAACTTTAAAGATAATCTGTATACATTATAGCGATCCCTAATATATAAATTCGACAAAGACTAGGTAAAGATCTTGCAAACAATATCTGTATCGATAATCGATATCTAATCGCTACTCATTCAGTAAGAAAATCGCTGACGGTTATCTTTAATCCCTCTGTAAAGAATATATAACGATATTCGAAGATATTCCTATATCAAAAAACTTTATAGGTTCTATACTATCCCGTGATTAAATTCTTTATCGAAAATTCACGATGAATCGATAGACAATAGATACAGTTTTCAGAGGAAAATAATATACTTCTACCAGATATATACTCTGCGTCTACTCTACTGTACTCTCTGCTTTCCTTTCAGTAATGAAATGTAAATCTCACATGCCAAACGCATACAACGCGTTGTCGCGTTGAAATTCAATGATATTACAATATTTAATACTTTTTAATTTAATACACACTACACAGGAACAGATCATTCTTGAAATCGGGATTGTCCTACTGTTCATAGGTTTTCTATATATGTAGTGTAATTTTGGCACTCATTACACTAAGTTCATTTTTAATTCCACAACAAGGACATATTTTGTTTTCTTTCCGTCCATTGGGTCGAAAATGGTCAGGCAAGTTTTTTATTCGAATAAAGCTCATGATAATATAAATATAGATCACTAACATTAGGTATTATATAATCAGTAATCAGCTAATCACTTACAGGTAATGTGTGAACGCTTATGTATCACAGCTTAGTACTGTGATCACTGGAGGGAAAGTTATTGTTTATGTTTATGCCTTCAATAACTGTGGTAACAAATCAAAAGAAATTATGATACGTAGTATTGATTATAGCGTTTGAGTAAAAAATGTAGAATAAAGTGAAGTTCTTACACTGATAATCCTTCCACAGAATTCCTTCATCGTATCATTATTAAGGTAATTTGCATTATTTATTATTTCTACGTATTTTATTATGCGGAGCTACGATTTTCTTTTTTTTTAAGATTTAATCGTGAATATTCAGTCTCCGATCGTCAGTTATATCGCATTATTTTATTATCTGTATCCATTGCACCCATCAGACGTTAAAATGCACGCACTTGCGATATCCTACAACAAGGTTAGTGGATGGATGAATTGGTAAGGTGGTGGTCAGATCAAAAATTGGAGGTAAGGTATGCAGGTTCGAATCCAAATGAGGAACGAAAATTTAATTTAATACGTTAATTCAATACAATGGTAATAGGGGTTAAATGAGAGGATGATTGAGTTATCCGAACGATGAAACGCAGAAAATATAAGAAAAACATTCAAAATTATGTTTTTCCACCGTAATTCTTATTAATTCTTGCTCCCAAAATAGGTATATGTTCGATAAAGAATTTCTGTATTAAAACTTTACCGTTTGGATGATAGTTTTTCGTTATTTGATCTGTATCAAAGGAGTAGAGGTTTTTGATAACGTTTTGTTGCTGGTTCAGATAACGATTTTTCGTTAGCGTACCGGACATTCAGATATTCTACCTGTAACGAATCGATAACGAATTATTATACGGGATGGACAATAATAATAATAATAATAATAATAATAATAATATTTATTCATTCATTGATGAAAATGGAGTGCTTACAATCCCGCAAACCATTATCAGCATGATCTTCGTCCTTAATTTTAACAAAAATTCTATCAAATAGTAAACCCACCTACCAGTACAATGCCATACACCCCAAACCCAACTAATACCAAACAACAAACTGAAGCAACAACAATGGAGGAAGAATTTACCAATTAATCTACAAGCTACACTGAATCTCCCAGATAGTCTGATAGCTTATATGGCTCTAGTCGAACTAATAAGGAGAACACCAGCTTCTTGTAGTGTTTGAAATTTCTTGTAATTTTAATGTTATTAGGTAATTTGTTGAAAATTACTATTGATGAGTAATATGAACCTCTTTCATAAATACTGAGTTTATGCTTAGGGACTATATAGTTAAAATTTCGGGAGTGAGCCGATGTCAAGTTGGTGAACAATAAACTGTTCCTGAAAATGAACATCAATATTTCAAATATGTATAGACCTGCAATGGTTAAGATGTTATGTTCTCTGAAAAGTCCCCTGCACGAATCATACCTCCCCAAACCCAGCATGATTCTGAGAGCTTGCTTTTGTATTATGAATAAATCGTTCATATAAGAGCTGCGACCCCAGAAAATAATTCCAAATCTCAAAAGAGAATGGAAATTCGCGTGATACACAACTTGCAGTACTTTCTGACTCACATAAGGCTTTAGAACTCTCATAGAAAACAAAGCTCTGCAAATTTTCTTCTTGAGTTCCTCCACCTGAGTATCCCACTGAAGGTTCTCATCTAGATACAATCCTAGAAATTTTGTGGAGGAAGAAGTGTTAGTCAATGATCCATTCACCATCACTTCTTCCGGTGTTATAAGATTCGATCTTGTTGTTCTGAAGAACATATTACTCGTTTTTTCCATGTTGAGAACTAGTTTGTTTTCCAAGAACCAATTTGTGAGGTTATCAAGAGCGTTTTTATGGTTGTTCAAAAGATCGTTGAGACTCTTAGTTCTTATAAGCACATTTGTATCATCTGCAAAGCTTACAAGTGATCCAAATGGTATTGCTGATTCAATGTCATTTACGTAGACTATAAAGAGTAGTGGCCCTATTACGCTGCCCTGCGGTATTCCCATATCAACTTCAACTAAATTTGAAACTCCTTCGCCCTCACCCAAAACAACCCTTTGAGTCCTTCGTTCCAAGAAAGACCCTATCCAATCTAACGCTAATCCCCTTATGCCATACCTTTCGAGTTTTTCAAATAGAATTTCATGATTTATTGTTTCAAATGCTTTTGAGAGATCAAGAAACGTACCAAGTATATACTGCTTATTTTCAAAACCTAATAGTATCTCATGAGTAAAATCATGTACTGCACTATATATCGATTTGTTCTTTAAGTAACCATGTTGGAAGTTGCCAAATATGTTGTTTGTTGTGAAAAAATCAACCATTCTATTAGACATTGCTGCTTCAAATATTTTCGAGAGAGATGATAAGAGACTAATAGGCCTATAAGTCTCCACTAATAAAGGATCCCCTTTTTTATAAATTGGCTTGATTATAGCTGTTTTTAGTAAATCAGGAAAAATACCATTCTCAAGTGAGTTATTCACAATATAAGCAATTGGTTCAAGTATCTCCAAAATACAAAATTTCAACAATGATGCTGGAATCTCATCAGCCCCACTACTGAGCTTATTTTTCATTTTTTTCACTATCTCTATTATTTCTAAATGTGTTACTGGAGTTACATACATTGACTTTGAGTTCCTATGGATGTGAGTACCACTGAATTCAATATGTTTCTGTGTTTTTATCAATTCTTTAGCTCCGTTTGCAAAAAAACTACTGATTTTGTTTGATATTTCCCCTGAATTTCCTAGCATTTGATTTTTACATTTTCTTTTTTGACCTCTAATATCTTTTACAACATTCCACACAGTTTTACTTTTATTATCAGAAGATTCTATTTTAACACTATATAATTTTTTTCTAAAATCAATTAAGAGCTGGTTATATTCCTTCTTAACACTATTATATTGCGTAATATATCTATCATTGCAGCTTTTCAGCGTGAAAAGAATATCTAACTTTTTCTTGCACTGCCTTATTTCATCTGAATTGTAATTAATTCTATGAGATCTATGTTTACGATATACTAAAGGAAAACATTCGTTAAATATAGGCTTAAAAATAGACATGAAAATCTCAAATTGTTTGTTTACATTATTTTTATAAACACTATATATTGGTTGCCAGTCTTGTTCTCCAATTTTCTTCACAAATTCGATCTTATTTTTCATATTGAAAAATCTTTTGGAAAAAGCCTTTTCACTTTTAGAATTGAAATTGATTTTTATTTTTTGTCCAAAATGATCAGATAACTTATAATTTAACATTTCAAAGTCAAAATCTGCAATTTTTGTGAGAATATTATCGATGCAGCTTTTCGAAGTAGATGTTATTCTAGTAAATTCAAAAGTAGCTGGTTTTATGTTGCAAGAGTTCAAGACTGACAAAAATTTTCGTTTATCGACGGAATCGGCCCTTAAGTTTATATTGAAATCTCCTGCTATACATACTTCACACTTTTCTTTTTCTATGTATTTCATCATTTTTTCCATATGTTTCAGAAATCTACCAACATTTGATCCGTTATTGTAGATACTAAGTATTATGAGTTTTACATTACCAGAACGCAATTCCACTGCCGAACATTCAAACACTTCCCTTATTGCCAGTTTGGTTATATCTGGCCTTTCTTTCACTTTCACATTTTCTCTACAATAAATTGCAGAGCCCCCATGCTCTCCTTTATCACGACAATACGATGAGATCAAGGTGAAGCCCTGTATTCCACAGCAGTGAAGTTGATCCTTGGATTTCCAATGCTCACTAAGACATAAACAAATGCAATCTTTTTCTTCATTTATCATTTTATTTATTTCATCTGCGCAATTGCCTATTGACTGAATATTATAATGAATAATTGATGAAGTTGACAACCTTTCTAATTGCTTCTTACTTGTTCCAATTTCTTCTTCTGTTTCGCCAGATTGTATAAAAAATTGCAAATACTAGTACCTTCAGGCCATATTTCTGGTGTCTTAATTTTGTCAAGCATATTCGAGGGAACTGTTACTATGTAGGATTTATATATATCGGGGTATTTAGAATAGCCAAGTTGTACTTCATGTTGTTTAATATCATATTCCATCAATAGAACATACGCGCGAAAGTTCCTGACTTTACGTCAGTGCTTGAACCAATTATTACCATTTTGATCTGCCTTTTTCGGAACTAACAAAATGGGGGAAGACCCTTCACTTTGGGCTTTCTCGATAACGTCGTTTTTCAGCATTTCCTCGATCTGCCGATCTACTTCCAGTTTTTGGGAATGCAGAATTCGATAAGGTTTCTTATAGACAGGTGTTTGGTGCGGTTTCAACGTAATGGATTGTTTGTAAACCATAGTCGTTGGCAGTTTATCGTTTGGAAGGTGAAATACATAATTGAATTTTGCGCATAATTTTTCTATTGATAGCTGTTCTTCTTTATTCAAGCCTTTAAGATCAAGCAACGAAAACATTTCTTTAACCCCTTCTGGGCGAAACTTTTGAGTTTTCTGAAAAATTACTCACCTGGAAACAAATTAAGCTTTGAATTTCTGGAATACAATTCTAAAGATGTACCTCGGTTTCTCGCGTATTGAGCAGTTTTACGGGAATAAAATTTTTTTTCGGGTTGACTATAGCACCGGCTATAAAAACACCATTGCAAATTTCTTGTGGGATAACAGATAACAACACATTCCTCATCTGTATTGATAGATAGATATCTAATTACTTCACACCTAGGAGGTATAGTTAACATCAAATTTTCATTGGTACAGAGGGTAATTTCTAATGTCTCATGTTTATTATTCAAAACCAGTGTATTATTTTCGAAATTTATAATACTGTTATATTTCTGTAGAAAATTTTGTCCTAGAATACCATCATACTCACAAGAAATATCTTTAAATATATAAAATTTTTCTCCAAACATAAAATCACGACATTGTAAGTTCAAAATAATACTACCAAGGGATTTTATATTTCCGCCAATACCATTAATAGTGAGATTTTCACTACGTATTAAATTTTTATCTTTCAAACAATCTTATTTTATCGCACAAAGGGAAGCTCCGGTATCTACTAAAAATTTTAATTTATGTAATCAAACAGAAAATTCCACATGGGTTAAACCTAAACAAGCGTATAAGGAATTAGATATCGGTGTCGCGAAAAAACTGAGTTCCATTTGGATCTGTTGAGGAAGCAGTTTTTTCTTCAGGGCGATTGTTATTCATGAAAATGGTCGGCTTCTTGCGAAATCAAATTGGTCATGCTGCATATTGGGGCGTCTTACATTGGCATTTCTTGAGAAATTTTCATGCCTCTGATCTACATAGTTGTGTTGTCTCGCATTGCTATGTGAAAAGTCTCTACCCGGTGCACCGGTGTCAAAAGTCTAGAACGCATATCTTTGAAGTAGGAGGGTTATGGAATCATAATGAGTTTCTAATGTCAATTTTGCCCTAGGAGAAAGTCGGGTTTTAAGAACAAAGTTGATGAGATATATTTTGTGATCAGGTTCCAGCATTGAATCATAAAAGATCAACGGCATCTATCAATTGTCTTGTAGTGACCTCATTGTCATCTAACAATGGCAACAAACTCGTGGCTGTTTTTAAATCAAACTTCTCCATTTTTGATGGAATATGGTTCTCCTTCGTCTCAAATTCTAAAATTTCGTTATAAACTGATTTAATTTTAACACTTAATTGTTCTAGTAATTCCAAATTTTCCGACGGGATTTCAGAAAAATTATTTTGAATGGCTTCTGACACTTTATTGAAATCTTCGAAAATTTCTTGATCTTCAGTACGTTTTTTCTTCAAAATATCTGTTTTTCGTCTCTCAGGACCAATTTTTCTTAAATAAACTTTAACAGAATTCAACAACCCATAAATTCTGGATAGTTCGCCATCCGCCATATGTTTCACCTATAATTCTACTAGATAGGTACTCCTGAATAATCTTAATGATACATAATAATCTTAAACCACTAAATTTTCCATAGCATACTTATTCTAATTAAAAAATGTTCTTACTTCCCTTCATTATAGGCTGATCTTGGACAGGAAGGCTACTCACAAATTTCCCACTGAAACGTTGCTCCGTGTAATTTCCCTTCGAATTTTCTTCTCCAGTCTTCTCTTGCAGATTCGATAGAGGTAAGCGAGGATTCCTAATACCATAACCAGAAACACCATAATCTCACATAGTTGACGTATGGAGATGGAGCCCACTTCGGATTGACCACCACTGTTTCCAGCCTGTGCGATGATAATTTCTTCTTTCACCTCTTTTGATTTACTGGTTCCCATTATTAATTATTATGCTTCATCAAATCTTCATATCAGGCACGTACACCGCAGGATCGCCATGTATTGATTGAGGTAGTTTATCGGGAGTTTTTAGGGACAATCAATTGGTTCACACAATTTAGACGTGCACATCGTATATTAGTTTTCTACATCATCATATTACAAATGTTCGACCCGGAAAATGCGGTCGTTCACCGACTATCGATGACTGCTCACATTCGGATTGAACTCCTATTTTATTATGTGGAAATTGCTACTTCAGCAATTTCACAATATCTTATACTACAATCAATTTCTCAGCCTTTTTTTTATAGCAATATTATGAAAATACTATAATATATAGGAACATGTCTCACTACTCATGGAAGTCAAAGGTAATATTACCCTAGGTGGTCAACGAACAGTAATTTCTTTTGATGATTCCATTTTGTTGTTCTTTCCTATTGCCTTAATAAACTACATCATTTCAATGATCCAATTCTAAATCTTCTGAAACATCATCCCCAATATTTACACATAAATTATTCAATATGCAAAAAGTCAATATTATTTTTGGTATCAAAATAGTTGTTATATTCACAAATTCAAAATACGGAACTTTGATTGCCAACACAAAGTACGAATTATTATATAAAAAAAACTAGAACAGAAATAAATATGATTTCTGTTATAGGTAGATAAGATGACATGAATGAACAATGAACACAGATAGAACACAGACAGATAGAATTCGAATTCTGTGGAAACTTAGAAGTACGATGTATTATTGAAATTTTCAAAAATCATATCTCCGAAAGTAATTGCTTGTAAGAGTTGAAATTAACATCAGCGGATTGTTATGGTGGAACTGCATTTTAAGAAAAAATGAATTTGAAATTTGTAATCTAATGTAAAAATTTTTTTTTCGTTTTTCCGAAATCGTCAAGCCGCTTTTGCCCAAGAACGAACTCAACCGAAATATTCATCTGCCAAACCTACTCTGAAAATTTCAACTGTCTAGCTCATTCCGTTCGAGAGCTATCGTGTCTACGGCCGGACCGGCCAGCCGAACAGAATGGATTCTGACCACGGATTCTTGACCAGTGAGTCGAACCAAATCATTTAAGATCGTTTTCATCGAACAATTCGAAAATTACGGACATTCGGGCAAATTAATAAGCACTTTGTTCCGAGGAACAGGAGCACCAAAAACAGATAAAGAATCAATATGAAGATATTTCCAAAACTCCAGCTATCTAGCATTGTCAGCATACGAGAATATAATATTTTCTGGAAATTACATATCTCATTGCTATCTATTTGGTTTAATAATAATATTATCCAAGTTCTTTATAAAATATGAATAGATGTAATTTGTTCTCGGCATATTCACAAAATTGTATTCGAAACTCCAAGATTTGCATCAAAAAGTGATGGATTTAAGTATTCGTCCGTATCTATACTCCATTCACTTTTATAAAGTCTCCCGGTTGGCCATGATTTAGGTCTATCACGTTTTTGTAACTGAAACACAAGCAGGTTGGCACTGCTGAAATATCGTCGAGGTCAGAACAATCCGCCGAGACGTTGCCAATTCTACTCTCAACATAATCATAAAGAACATAACCGAAATCTGCAATAGGAAAACTTCATTCTGACATGTGGAACTCTCGAATGAAATGACTTAGTTTCCTATCACTATATTTTATTAAGGTATAAGAATGACTCGGTTTCGTAGTACTATCTACTACATTTTGAAACTGGTGTATTTCAAGTTGTGCAACAAGGTATTTAAATGTCTTCTGTAGGCTTATTTCTTGAGAATTTCGAAAAGTGGGTAATTCCATAGGTACGTCTGTCTGTTCGTCTTCCTGTCGGGTTATTCAGGTACTTTTATTTTTTTTTCAAATGAACTATAACAAAGAAACGGAGTACTATATCCATTATTTTTCAATAAAATTCCAACACTTGATTTCCACACAAGAAAATAGCATAATGGAATCTTCCAACCAGTTTATATAAGTGAAATATTTCCAGTAACAACAGAGTAAAAAATGTTCTTCTACAGTCGCCAGGACTGTGGAATTATTGAATTCACATAATATCTTCTCAAATGAATTATTTTTCCGAAGTAAATTCCCGTTGTGAAATTACGTAATTACTAGGACTTCTATGTAGAGAGGGCAACGTTGCGTAGTTATCTGACAGGAAAATGACTATAACCTAACATTTTCAAAATATACATGGTGAAATGTGTCAAATTTTCATGTCCAACCGGGAGACTTTATAAATGTGAAGGGAGTATACGTAATTATATCTTTGATTCGGGTTAGTTACATTATTTATGCACTGCACGTGAACAAGGAATCGCACGAAAAGTTCTCCGGGCTGGTAGGTATTGCCCGACTTAAAGAATTCATTTTGATTATTATACATTTATTGAACTTATTTGATGTTGAGTATTCATTCTATATTCTAATAAAAATGTGGGAAAGCCCTGTGGGCAGGGGCTGTGGCACTCTTGTTCAAACTTTGATAAATAATCTCTCCGAAAGTATTGGTTTCTCAGAGTTGGGAATTATATCAAAGTATCCTTATGATAGAACGGCATCATGAAACAAATTAAATTCAATAAAGTGTAATTCAAAATTAAAACAAGAGTGCCAAAAATTATTTATCCGAAACCACCAAACCGATTCTACACAATAACGAACTTATCCGAGAAATTCATTCCTCAAATCTACTGTGAAAATTATATTATATCAATTGAAACTTAGCCAATATTCCCGTGTTATTTTTACTGGACATATTCTGAACCCAATTTGATTAACTTACCAAAGCATATATTTTCCTCATAGTTCTACGATAGCTGAGGTTATTTCATTGGTCATTTTGCATTCAATCATACTTTGTTTTCTAAAACAGGAGGTATTTAATATCATGAGGTGAGAAACGAATTTTGAATAGAACCAGAAATGAATATGACATGTCTCTTATCGGTAGATAAGATGACATGTATGAACGCAAGTCATGAAATTCATAGACACAGATACGGACGTTAATTTTCGATTACAGCATTCTGTGAAATCATAGAATAAAGATTTATTATTGAAATTTTGAAAAATCATATCTCCGAAAGTATTAGCTTGTCAGAGTTTGAAATGATATCAATCGATCCTCATGATGAAAATGCATCTGAAAAAAAATTAATTTGAAATTTGTAAGGTAGAAAATAATTTTGTACAATAACGAACATAATCGAGATATTTATCCCCCAAATCTACTATGAAAATTGCAACTGCCTAGCTCATTCCGTTCGATAGTTATCGTGTTAACGGCCGGACAGAATCGATTTTGATAATGGATAATTGATCAGTGAGTCTAACCAAATCGAATCATTTTCATTCAAAAACCTGAACATTACAGACATTTTGGCAAATTGATAAGTCTTCTGTTTCGACGAACAAGAGCGCCAAAAACCCGAATTCAATTCAGCTAATAAGTATATGATTTCTTAATATACCCGATAGTGTTATACATCTGTGAAATCTATTCCATCCAAAACATTTCATTTGAAATTTCACAAGAAGATTTCACTGTTGAAAAGTTATCAGATCTTATGAAAAGCAAAAGCCCCTAACTGTGCCAGGCCTCTCTCTACCCCTAATTCCTCAAACCCTACATCTTCATCAAAAAGTGTAACTTGGCTACTCCATTGAGCTATTGACACAACATTAGAATCCCAGCATTCTGGGACTTCGAGAAGTACCCTAGCTTTATACTCAAAGCTGTACCCTTCTTTTATGATGGGCATGGGTGTTGAAAATATGTTATAATTTTTCTGTTATTTGTTTGCTTATTCTGCTATAGTTTGCACAGATATTTCGAGATTACTAGTATTTCGGATATTTCCCCAGTTTTATAATTTTGAAATTCAGAATTGCTCCGCCCGTCAAGGGTGTTGGAGGATAAAAGATACAGATTTCCGAGGGGTAAACCGCTAGGAATTTTGATGCACAAGAATGTAGAATTCCTATTGAATTCTTAGAATTCCTATTGATTTCCGTGGAAATCCTATTGAATTCTTAGAATTGCTATTGAATGTGGAATACACATTTACGTTTCAATGAATACTGTGACTATTGTTACGATATTATTCAATTCTTGGAGTTTCGAATATTTCACCTCTGATAAAGATCCAGTAAAGTACTTTCGTGAATTTTTCATTCTGTTTTCGTCTGTCTCTAGGTTGGATAGTAAAATTGATAATTCTCTCTTTGCGCGCGTGTTCCGCAAGGAACAGCGTGCTATCATTTCGTCACAATGTCTGTATTTTTCGAATTTTTTTTCGAAAATGGTCTCAAACGATTGGGTTCGACTCCCTGATGAAGAATTTGAGGTCAAATTCAATTCTGTCCGTCCGGTCCGGCCGGCCGTTAGCACGATAACTCTCGAATGGAACGACTTAGAGCGTTGAAATATGCAGGGTAGTTTTGTAGCGTGAATATCTCGGAAAAGTTCGTTAACGGGCGAAATCCACTAAGCGGTTTCGGAGTTAGGCCGTTTTTAATCAAAACGTCTTTTATGAATATTTCCGGAACCGATCACTCGATCTTTCTGAAATGTGGCATCAAATTGTAGAATCATGACCTTTATATGCCTGCGAAGTTTTGTTATGACCGGACGGCCCTAAAGTGGCGAAAAAAAATTTCAAAAATTTTAAAATTTTGTTTTCACGATAACTCGAAAAATACTGATCTGATTAAATTGAAACTCAGTAGTTAGATGCAAAAGACCAATGCAAACACTTTTGCAAAATTTCGTGAAGATCACGTGACATGAAAAAAATCAAAAAATTACTACTATTTTGCGGAATACTTTGCTAAAATGCCGAAACCTATTTTTTTGAGGTTCATGCTTCCTTTTCCGGGCATTTTCCGTTGTGCGCATGCGCAGATGAGAAGTCATTTAACTGCTGTAGTTTTCGTCAGAGAGGATTGGGGTTTTGTGGTGGCGGATGCTATTCCTCCATAGAATCCAGATCCCTGATGAGGGACTGCGCGTGCGTAGATTAAAGATGCGATATCTCCCGAACCACTAGTGTTGGAGAATCGGAGTTTTTTGTAAGGTGTGTTATTTTGAGAGGACTTTTAGCCGCGAGTAGATTGCGCATGCGCAGAAGAGAAGTGACTGTTTTTTAATTGGATGGGTTATGTTGGGAGTGCTGAGTCGATATTGTGAGGTTTTAAAAGAATATTCATAGCAATTCAGTTCAAGGACAAGTCAGTTTGGCGGGTGTAGCGTTGTTTTCGAGTTAAAGTGTTCATACCGTGGCCCTGGGGCTAATTTTGAAATTGATGTTACCCCTTACAGGCATTTTTCGTTATGCGCATGAGCAGACCATCAGTGATTTAACTGGTGGTGTTTTCGTCAGAGAGGATTGGGGTTTTGGTGGTGGCAGATGCTATTCCTCCATAGAATCTCCTATTGAGGGTCTGCGCATGCGTGGATTAAAGATGTGCTATCTCCTGAACCACTAGTGTTGGAGAATCGGAGTTTTTTGTAAGGTGTGTGATTTTGAGAGGACTTCTAGCCGCAAGTAGATTGCGCATGCGCAGAAGAGAAGTGTCTGTTTTCAGGTTGTATGGGTTATGTTGGGAGTGCTGCGCCGATATTGTGAGGTTTCAAAAGAATATTCATGGCAATTCAGTGCAAGGACAAGTCAGTTTGGGGGATGTAGCGTTGTTTCCGAGTTAAAGTGTCCATACCGTGGCCCTGGGGCTAATTTCGAAATTGATGTACCCCTTACGGGCATTTTTCATTATGCGCATGAGCAGACCATCAGTGATTTAACTGCTGGTGCTTTCGTCAGAGAGGATTGGGATTTTGGGGTGGCGGATGCTATTCCTCTACAGAATCCCCTGGTGAGGGTCTGCGCATGCGTGGATTCAAGAAGCGATATCTCCTGAACCACTAGTGTTGTAGAATTGGAGTTTTTTGTGAGGTGTGTAATTTTGGGAGGACTTGCAGCCACGAGTATATTGCGCATGCGCAGACGAGAAATGAATGGTTTGGGGTTGTTTGGGTTATGTTGGGAGTAATGAGCCGATATTGTGAGGTTTTAAAAGAATATTCATGTCAATTCAGTGCACGGACAGAAGTCAGTTTGGGGGAAATAGTGTTGTTTCCGAGTTGAAATGTCTGTAAGGTAGCCCTGAGGCAAATTTATAAATAACTATATTCGGTAGATCTATATTAAAATACGTTCGGATTTGGAGAAGAGGCAATTGCTTTCCTAACAGAGGTCCCACAACCGCAATTTTTTTGATCTACAGTAAAGCTAATAGCCAAACTGTATTGATAGCTATATTTGTTAAAGGAACTTGAAAAAAAAGAAGCACTGACGTGAAGTCAGTACTCTTTGGTGCGCGTGTTCACGGTGGCTAATTTGAATTGAATGATGAGTACTTCAAGCTCAGTGGATACAGCGAGCCGAAGATCTACCCAAAGGATAGTGGACACCATTCACTGTCGGTTCAAAAATTAACAGTGCTGTATCTAAGCTGCCATCAGGATAGAGTAACAAAGTTGGAAAAGAACACAACTGACTCTCCTTAGTCGCACAAGCTCCTAGAAGATTTGGGAGGGTCAGTATAATCCTAATCATGTTTATAGCACCGGCGCAAAAGCAGAGTGACTTAACAATGAAAGAAAAAGTGTAAAAAGTCAATCTGCTTTGGCGCGCGTGCTATAAACATGATTAGGATTATACTGACCCTCCCAAATCTTCTAGGAGCTTGTGCGACTAAGGAGAGTCAGTTGTGTTATTTTCCAACTTTGTTACTCTATCCTGATGGCAGCTTAGATACAGCACTGTTAATTTTTGAACCGACAGTGAATGGTGTCCACTATCCTTTGGGTAGATCTTCGGCTCGCTGTGTCCACTGAGCTTGAAGTACTCATCATTCAATTCAAATTAGCCACCGTGAACACGCGCGCCAAAGAGTACTGACTTCACGTCAGTGCTTTTTTTTTAATATATTTTATTTCATCCATGCAAATCACAATTATCGCTATTGATATTATTACACTGATCCTGCAATGTATTTCCAAGGAGAATCCTCAAGAGCTCGAGCGAGTTAGGAGAATCAGTTGTGTTCTGTGTAGGCTTCGTTACTGTGTCCGTGCGTCACCTTACGAACAGCACTGTTAATTTTCGACCCAACAGTGAATGCTGGTGATTGCTGTGACTAGAAAATTTGTTATCCAGCCCCGAGATTGAACTCGGCACCACTGAGCCAATCACGCTGCAATGGTGAAAACTTCTAGTATATTTTAGGTCTCACACAAAGGATAGAGACAACCCCCCCCCCCCCCCTCCCCCCCCCCCCCCCCCCCGAAATTCATTTCTGGCTACGCCCTTGATACACGTATATACAAATTTTAAAGATTGGTGTAGCCGAAAAAACATTAAGTCATCGTTTACAGAGAATGTTTTTTAGGCATTATTAGTGAACTTAGCACTAAATATAAAGCATCGTCTCTATGGACTTTCTACTCCATGCTAAGAAAGCACACTCAACATAAATGATGGAATCAATATAGAGAATTATTCAAAATTACGTGCGTTTCTCAAATGTCAATCAGAGAAACATGTAGCTAAAAAGGCAAAAACTTTTACGCAAGAACAACTAAATAATTTCATAAATGAAGCTCCTGATGAGAAATATCTGGCGACAAAGGTAGTAGATATCATAATAATATAATCGTTTTCATCATCTAGTTTATATCATAATTTATTTTAATCTTAGGTTGCTTCAATAATGGGCATTATGGGTGCTTGTCGTGCAGCAGATTTGCACTATATGCAAATTACAGATTTAAAAGACCATGGATCTATTTTTATGGTCAGTGTACCGAATACAAAAACAAAATTGGTTCAAGCACTGACGTGAAGTCAGAAGCTTTTGCGCGTATGTTCTATTGTCCATTCTTCTGTATTGGACACCCTTAATCGAATTTACCATGGTTAATTATGTCGTCCATTCTCCTATATTGGACACTTAATTCGAATTTATTTTATTTATAATATCATTTAAATTAATATTGTAGGACGTTACTTTGAAAGTTAAGCTATACTGACTTACAGTAGAAATATTATAAAGGAAAGAAGCGATTGGATAGTCAAACTATCATTTTAATAAAATGATGCATTTTTATTGTTCAAATAAAGATATTTTGTCAACTTACAAGAATTTCTTCATTCAATGGTATTTCAAAGAACTAATTACAGTTTTAAATATTCAATAAAAAAATGGAATAAATTTCATATACATATATAGATCCTATCGTATTCAAACTTGGTACTTGGTAGTAGAATTATGTTTTGAAGGCTCTCGCAAAATGTCAGCCATGTCGGATGAATAGTTTCTGATATCTAGAATTTTTTTTCAATGATTTCTTAAAAATTTTCTAGTGATACGATCCTCACAAAATTTTGCAAGAACTTTCGCGTTGGCATTCTACAACTAATAACTAAGTTTGAATTGGATTGGTTCTATATTTTTCGAGTTATTGAGAAAATAACAATCAAATTTCAGATGAATATAACTCCAAAACCGTTTGACCGATTATGCTCATGAACAAACTCAAATGTCGCATTCAGATGCACAACCTAACCTGAAAATTTCAAATCGTTATCTCTTTCCTTTCTCAGGTTATCGTGACATAAAAAATATATTTTTTAATTTTCTAGCGATACGGTTCACACAAAATTCTACACACGTCTTCAAGTCGATATTCTACAACTAATTGGCAAGCTTCAATTCGATCGAGTCTATATTTTTCAAGTTATCGAGGAAATAATATTCCAGGTGGGTATAACTCGGAAACCGTTAGACCGATTATGCCCAAAAGCGAAATCAATTCTCCCTTTCGGATACGCAACCTACCCTGAAAATTGCAAGTCCCTATCTCCGTTCGTTCGAAAGTTATCGAGGTAACGGTCACCCATCTACTGAACTCGCACAAGAATGCTCGAATCTCCAACAATATTCAACCGATCGTATTAAAACTTGAAACTTGGCAGAAGAGTTAGGTTATGAAGGCTCTTGCAAAATTTCATCAATTTCAAACGAATAGTTACTGATATACAGGGTCTTTCACGAGGAACCTCACCCATATTTATACGGGAAACTACTGAACGTATTTTCATGAAATTCAGCACTTACTATAAGTATAAGTATAAGTACTTCACGATGCTGATGAAATCTAAAATATTTTCAAGGCATGAGCACCTCCGGTTTTTCCGGAAATGACGTCAACTTCCGTTTTTCAAATTAGAACACCATTTTTTCATTGCAGAAGTTGATTCCTTAGAAAATTTCAAGTTATTTTGATGTAACATTTTTCAGTTTTGGTTGGAAAATACTCTCTGAGCGGGAAAATTCGAAAAAAAAATCGAAAATAGAGCTCCGCTGAAACAAGAATAACTTCGAGGTTTTTGGATGGAAAATTTTCATTTGTGGGATTTTTCAAGATGTAAGATTGATGTATCCACTTTAAAAATCTAAATCGCGATTCATGATACAGGGGGTGAAAAAATCGCTTTCAAAGTTAGGGATGACAAAATCGTGAAAAATCAATTTTTTCAAATTAGAACCCCATTTTTTTATGGCAGATATTGAATCTACGTTAAAAAATAATGTGAGTGTATGCATCACACCCTTGCCCTAAAGTGGATATTTTCTGAGTTATTCACAAAAAACTGTTTTTCGCTTGAATTTTCAGCTATTTCTTTTCCCTTCACGCCAAAAAGATGAAATTTTCAGGAACTGTTACTTAAACCATGTTTTAGATTTTACTACCCTAATATGCAAGAGAAAAAAGTTACAGGTTGTTCCTAAATAGATGGCGAATTTTGATTCGAATTTGTATCGGAAACCTCTTTATTTCAACTAATCGGCCATCGGTTTTCTCTCCAGTGATAAATAAATAATTCCTTATGAACCATATGCAAAAACTTACCATGTTTTACATTCTTTTTTTTTTAATGATAGATATCATTAATTACATCTGCCAAATTCCTCTTTATTCAGTAGCATTTTGTGTACTATTAATTTGGTGATAATTCGTATTAAGTTATAAAATCGATCACTATGCCTAATTTTACCAATGAAGATTATTTAAATCTCATTCTACTTCATGGAGAATGTAATAAAGTTGTAGATAGAACGATTCGACTGTTCATTGAGAGGTTGGCCATGGTTCTCCTTATAGTAACTTGAAGTCGGTTTCAAGAAGGGGTGAAAAATCTACAGCTTGGTTCAAATAACAGTTCCTGAAAATTTCATCTTTTTGGCGTGAAGGGAAAAGAAATAGCTGAAAATTCAAGACGAAAAACAGTTTTTTGTGAATAACTCAGAAAATATCCATTTTAGGGCAAGGGTGTGATGCATACACTCACATTATTTTTTAACGTAGATTCAATATCTGCCATAAAAAAATGGGGTTCTAATTTGAAAAAATTGATTTTTCACGATTTTGTCATCCCTAACTTTGAAAGCGATTTTTTCACCCCCTGTATCATGAATCGCGATTTCGATTGTTAAAGTGGATACATCGATCTTACATCTTGAATAATCCCAAAAATGAAAATTTTCCATCCAAAAACCTCGAAGTTATTCTTGTTTCAGCGGAGCTCTATTTTCGATTTTTTTTTCGAATTTTCCCGCTCAGAGAGAATTTTCCAACCAAAACTGAAAAATGTTACATCAAAATAACTTGAAATTTTCTAAGGAATCTATTTCTGCAATAAAAAAATGGTGTTCTAATTTGAAAAACGCAAGTTGACGTCATTTCCGGAAAAACCGGAGGTGCTCATGCCTTGAAAATATTTTAGATTTCATCAGCATCGTGAAATACTTATAAGTGCTGAATTTCATGAAAATACGTTCAGTAGTTTTGCGTATAAATATGGGTGAGGTTCCTCGTGAAAGACCCTGTATAGAATTTTTTTTTTAATTTTTAATGATTTATTAAAAATTTTCTACAAATGCTATCCTCACCAAATTTTGCAAACATTTTCGCGTTGGCATTCTACAACTAATAACCATGTTTGAATTCTATCGGTTCAGTATTTTTCGAGTTAATGAGGAACAAAAAACCACCAAATTTCAGAAAATTTCAGATGGCTATAACTCTAAAACCGTTTGGCCGATTATGCTCATAAACAAACTGAAATGTAGCGTTCTGGTGCACATCCTAACCTGAAAATTTCAAGCCGCTATCTCATTTCGTTCTCAAGTTATCGAGACAACAAAAATATATTTTAATAATTTTTTAAAATTTTCTAGCCATACGATTTGCACAAAATTTCACAAACGTGCTTAGGTTCATATTCTACAACTACCCACCAAGTTTCAATTTGATCGGATTTATATTGGTTGAAAACAAAATTATTACTCGGAAACCACTGGGCCGATTATGCCCATTAACGAACTTGTCCGTCGTATTGGGATGCGCCACCTACCCTGAAAATTTCAAGTCGCTAGCTCTTTTCGTTCTCAAGTTATCGTGGCAACGGACGGCCGTACGGCCGGCCGGCCGGACAGAATCAAATTTGACGTCGAATTCTTCATTGGGGAGTCAAACTTAATCCTTTGAGACCATTTTTTTCAAAAAATTCGAAAGTTACAGACATTTGGGCAAACTATAACGCGATGTTCCCCAGAACATACGCGCAAAAATTGCCAGAAAATTCACTGTTACGGGAAATTTTTATAACATAGTTAAAAATATTTGAGTCTTCGTACTACTGATATATCGCAAATAATATTATTCCTTAAATTTCAAAATGGAAAATATCACTCACAAAGAATTGGCATTAATAAATTTGGAGCAGTGGGGAAACACATTGCTACATTTTTTAAATTACCAGATTTCAAATTATATATACAGGGCATTGTTTTCGCCGCTCGGCGGCAACTTTATTAGTAGATGCGGGGATATAACGGCACTGAAACGCCATGGTGGTCGGCGATCAACTACTGTGGCTGAGGGGTACATTGATGATTCCTAAAAGAATAAGACAGATACTGCAAATAAAATATACAGTTCAATAATACCTCATCCAGTTAGTACATCAACAACATATATGCAACAAACACAAAAAGAAACAATAAACTTGCATAATTCAGTACCACATATTCAGTTTACTGGGTTTTCAAACTTTACAGTTAATTTTATTAATAAACAAAATGAGTAAATATTACCATATTTTCATAACATTGTAATATGTAACTATTAAGATTGTTCAATAAAGTTCTTTCTCTGTACTTGTATCTTAGTATTTATTGTTATAGTCGTAGATAAAGTATAGTATTCAACTTGCGGTAATGGTCATAACTCACTTGATGAATAACAGCACTCGCCTGCGGCTCACACTGCGCTTCATCTGCGTGAGTTATGACTTACATTACCGGTCGTTAAATAATATACTATTATTCGAAATTTCACTAGTCGTTCGATCCTTTCGAATTTAAGTGTGTCAAATGTACACCAGTTAGTCTAAAGTTAAGGGTTTTTTTGCAACTCAATTTCATTTCTCTAGATTCCAGAAGAATTTCAATGGAATTCTAATAAATTCCAACAAAATTCCAATAGAATTCCTATAGAATTCCAATGGAATTCCGTTTGAATTGGAATTGTGGTGTACAAATTTTTGTCAGCGCAGATTTCTCAATTTTGTTGTTGTTTTTATGCTTATCTCAGCCTACATGTTAAATCTAAACTTTCTACGACTTCAGAAAGTACCTCACTTTCCGCGGGTTGGAGGGTGAAAGCTACAGATTTCTTAAATTTTTGTCTGCATACGAAATTTCAGATTTCTATGACTTCAGGAAGTAGTTTCATCAGTATAGTATACAGACTTGCAACTTCCCCCCCTTGTTGGGGTTTGGAGGATAAAAATTACAGATTTCTCAATTTTTCTGTTGTTTGTGTGGTAATTGAATTCTGCATTGCAGATTTCAGCTTTCTATGACTTAGAATAATACCCCAATTTTATTACTTCAATATAAAGAATTACACCCCCTTTAATGGAGGTTGGAGGATAAAAGTTACAGATTTCTTAATTTTCCTTTGTTTGTTGGCTACTTCTGGTTTGCGTACCAAAGTTCACCTTTCTAGGACTTCGGGAGGTACCGCAAAACAGTCAGTCAGTGGTGAAATCGACGTCTTTCAGGAATTAACAAAAATGTGATTAAAGCTGCAATATCTACGTTAGACGAATGAAACTCATTCCGCCGTATTCACAAAGCATTCATTCACTAGTTTTCATGAGTATAAAACCAGAAACTCACATGTTCTTCTGGTGCCAAAACATAGAACCCACAAATTCGAATGTTATCCATTATATAATAGTATTAAATTATTTAATCATTTACCATCCTCTGTTAAATCTTTGGACATTTTCAAGTTTAAAAAAGAAATCAAGAACATGCTACTGTTTAAATGTTTCTATTCAATTGAGGAATATTTTTCCAACTCCTTAAATATGTAGAATTCGAATAATTTGTATTTTCTGTATCTTGACCTGTCCTATACAACGTGTAGTGTCTTAAAGGATTAATAAAGTATTATTATTATTATTATTATTATTATTATTATTAATCTCCGTTAAGTCCTGATTGAGGTCCTCAGTTAAAGATAAATTTGAATCGATACCTCAGAACGTGAAAATCAACGTGAAACAGGCGTGTTTCACCACCGTTAAATACGTTAACTCAGGTTGCGATTCAAATTTATCCTTAACTGAGGACCTCAGGTTGGACTTAACGGAGATTGAGTGCCTTGTGAATACGGCGGATAGTGTTTCATGAGTCACCTAACTTTATCTTCTCCTGAAAATGTGGGCTCTGTGGCAAGGGCGTAGCCAGGAATTAATTTCGGGGGGGTTTTGGGGGTGTAAGGGTCACTTTCTGCAGCAAAATTTTTTTTTAAGAGAAAAATAACATTTCGGGGAGGGTTTGAACCCCCAAACCCCCCCCCCCTGGCTACGCCCTTGCTCTGTGGTGTTATCCAGACCAAAACTATGAAAGGTTGAAAATAAGTACCCTGCGCTTTTTAGCTCTTCTAGGCGGGGGCAAGTATGAACGTTATAGCTCCTGACTCTGAGTTTTTCTTTAATTTTGTTTTTCTTTTAACTTTCACAGATTGCATGCTCCATGCCCTGTGAATTTCAATCCAGCAGATTACTACATTCAAGTATTGTCGATCATCCCAGGAAGAGAGGAATCTTGTAAACAAGCAGTTAAATGTATCTGTGACGCATTTGAAACATCTTCTGTTGGAATAAGGATAACAAAAGCTACAGCTGCCACGGTATTGAAATATATATTTTTTTCATATCATCTTGAAATCAAACAAGTTTCCAGAATCCACAAATCTGAGTGTTTTACCAATGGGGTCTCGTGAAATGGGTTTGTACGACACTGGAATCCTATTCTTGGGTGAAGGATTCAATGATCCGGCATGGGTCGTAATCGGCTGCCGAGCACGAATCAGAGATGTCCGGCAGTCCCCCCGAGTCGTGAACGGCAGTCGTGCCGTCCAATGACGCGGGAGGGCGTAGAGGATACGGAGAATTTCACATCAACACGACAATCGTCTCCCGGCACCGGTTGCCTTTGTTTACAGATTTCGTGTTTATTACGTAATTTTGTTAACGTTTCGTTTGTACATCATGGAGGAAGTGGACATCATTAAAACAGAAGTACATGAACGGCCAGTTTTAGGGGACAAAAACATGCAAACTTATAAGGATAGAATTCTCACCAGGAACGCTTGGATGGAAGTTTGCAAGGAGTTGACCGAGGGGTTTGAACAGAGGGAAAGATATTTTGTTTCGTTGAATTGAATTCTCAATTTTTTTAAAGTAGGGCATCGAATGTAAGGATTCTCATCCTCCAGAAATAATTGAAAAACTTCTCCCCATCTTCTGTAGTTTCGTGAACAGTAGGACAAATGCCCCTAACTCGTTTCTTTGCATATTTATTCGATGAACTCAATGAATTCGGTTGATTCTTCTTTTCTTCATCAGCAGTCGATATAATGCCAACCATGCCAGCCACTTGACGTTATTAACACGATCCACGTCTAATAACGACTGAAGTCGTTCAACGATGCCGGATCTCCGTCGTGTATGTGATAAACCTCAAGCGTTTGTGTCGTTGTCATGTCGTTGCCGTACATAAAACCGTGTCGTGTTGATGTGAAGTGAGCCTAAGTATAGAGTTCACAAGTTGAATTAGCACACAGGATATGTCATTGATTTGCCGGAAGCAACATTAGACTTCTTGATCATCATCAGTATCTCTCGATAAATTCAACTTAACTGAGCCATGTTAACCTTCGCATAGCCGGTGCTTCACAATATATGTAAACGCTCACGCCACCTATGCCAATACACAAGGAACTCGGCCTTGCCCTCCTGTTGAAATTCAAATCGAAATTTACCCCCATTGCCACGATATAATCGAGAAAATACTCCCACAGAGCTTCAAACAGTATTTCCATGAACGCAGTTTAGCGTCTTCAATATAATATTGTCACTTGTCAGAAAGCTCAGATCTTGTTGATTTATCAACAACGGTATCAGCATTTTTTCGGTATTACTTTGAAGACATTCATCAGCGTTCAGGGCCATAGGAACATACTGTTTGAGCTCTGTGGGAGCCTTTTCCCGATTATATCTTAGGAATGCCGGCATATGCCTTCTCAGGGGGAGAAGGCTGATTTCCTTGTTTTCTGGCATAGGTGGCGCGAAGGTTTAAGTATGACGTGAAGCGCGGGCTATGCGCTATGCCCAGTTAAGTTTAATTTGTTAACATCTACAGAACACTGATGGAGACGAGGAAGTGTGAAACGCGTCTGTTCTTGCTCTCGGCCTACCAGAGAATTATATTGTGTGTTAATTCGAGTTGTGAACTCTATATGCATAAGGATATAATGACGAACCTATTTCCCGGGACCCTATTGGCAGAACGATCAGATCTAGTTGATTTATTAACAATGGTATCAGCCAGTTTTCAATACCATTTAATATAAATTCCAGAAAGCTTCCGCAACTGAGGATATTTGGTCTCAAAGGATGCAGCTTCTTAGTCCATATAAAGTATCATGGTGGGCACAATTCAGAGCTTTATCGTGGAGATGTTGGTTAGCCATCAAAAAGAATCCTAGACTTACTAGGGTTAAGTTCTATCAAATTTTTGTGAGTAGTAATGATAATACATTTTTTGGAGCGTGACAGTATTTAATTTGACTACGGTTTTGTTGATGTGAAAAATTTTAATTTCATATTCCGGGCGGTCTTCCTTGACCAGTTTTCGACCTGGTATTATAGTCAGCTACAAATTTTCCATTCAAGTTTGAATATTTTCTATTCAAACTATAAGAATTTTATTTAATACCTATTTAAATTTAGGTAGGATTTATAGAGCACAGATGAATAGTTACCAAAAAATTAACTCATCTAATTGAATGTACTCGTATTCATTTATTATAATAACATTTATCACCAGGTATCAAGAAATAGTGGATCTATGCAGCCCTCAGATCAATAAGTTAACATTGTTGTTCACTTTATTGATCTGAGCTACAGCCCCCATTAATAATTATCGATTAAAAATTAACAATTATACTTGGAATGTAATTATTACCCTGTTTTTTTCGAATCAAATGGAAGGTTATTTTCTAGTGTTCGTGCACTTGTATTGGGTTTAATGATTCGAAAAGGAAAAATATATTGATTGTTTGAAAATCCTCAGTTATCCATTGCCATTTGAAAATGTAAGGTTTACTCATTCGACTTGAAACTCGGACTTCATCATGCGCCTACTATCTTCAACGGAAAATACGCTTTGATTCATTCTTTGAAATCTATCACCCAAGTATTTTTCACTTCTTAAAAAGATACTATTAATATTTTAAAAGAGCACTGTAAATCATTCATAATTCAACCGGAACAAAATTAATAGAGTTAACCGAAAGTAATTAATGTATTGGATACCAACTAGCTTATTGTTTTATTATTTTATGGTGTGGTTACAGGAACAGCAGAAAAATATGAATCGGAATTTGAAATATAACGATAAATTCGACTAGGTATATGAGATTTGAAGTGTGTTTCAGTGAATATAGGAAACCGAGGTGGTTTTAGATATATCCCATTTATAGGGTCTAACTGCCTTGGTTACCGTTACCGAGATACAGGGTAATTCATGAATTTTGCTCATTTCTTTCCGAGTTCATAACAAGCGCACCACCCAGTAGATTTTCTTCATATTTCTAACACATCTTTCTTAGTCGAAGCTTAAATAAATCACTTGGAAATCCAAAGGAAAATTTAGGTCCGGATTAACAAAATATTATGAAACTATTGCATTCTTGAAACAATATCAAAATTTTGAGAATCTGCTGTCAGGTTTGAATAGAGCACAAAAAAATTGGTTCAAGCCCTGTGGACAGGAGCTTTTTGGCACTCTTTTTCAAACAGACAAATTATATCTCCGAAAGTATTGGTTTCTCAGAGTTGGGAATTATATCAATGATTCCTATGATAAAACTGCATCATGGAATAAATTAAATTTAGAAAAGTGTCGTTTAAGAAATATGCTTCAAAAATTATCTTAAAAAAAAAGAGCAATCTACAGTGCTTCAATGCTTTGAAAATTGTCATTAAATTTATTTATCAAGATTAAAGGAGCAATCTGAAATGATTCAACCTCATGGAATGGGTTGTTGCAACTCACAGTCGGTGCATATAGTTTTCACAACTCGAAATACCTAAGGAAAGTATCATCGAAATGTCTAGAGCAAGGCTGGAGACAATCAACGCAGATTGTCCATTTATTCCTGATATTTGAGTAGGTAGTGGATTACGAACAAATTATTTTAATTGTTCAAAATATATTAATAAAATACCATCCTCTTTTCATAATTTGAAATTTAATAGTTCATACCACTAACACATTCTTATCTGTATTATGAACCTTTACTCAAGAAAAAATGATTGATACACAAATGTAGTTCCATATTCCAGTTTTTTTTGCAAGCAACATTATGAAAATACGGTATATAGGAACATGTCTCACAACCACTACTTAAGGAAGTAAAAGGTAATATTAACCTCAGTGGTCAACGAACAGTAATTTCTTTTGATGATTCCATTATGTTCTTCTTTCCTATTGCCCCCATAAACTACATCAAATCAGTCTTGTATATATTCACATATTCAAGAATCGAATACTTGCTTTCCAATAGAAAATATATGAATTGTCAATATCTAATAGCTAGAAAAGATGACATTTATGAATAGTCACACAGACAGATTATGTGTTCACATTCTGTGAATACATAGAACTTACGATGCAATATTGAAACTTTGAAACATCATATCTCCGGAAGTATTAGCTTGTTAGAGTTGAAAATGATAACAATGGATTCTTATGATGAAACTGCATCTTACAAAAATTGAATTCAAAAGTTGTATTGTAAATAAAAATATTTTTTTTCGTTACTCCGAAACCATCAGACCGATTTTGCCCGATAACGAATTTAGCCGAGATATTTATCCCTCAAACCTACTCTGAAAATTTCCACTGTCTAGCTCATTCCGTTCGAGAGTTATCGTGTTAACGGCCGGCCGGCTGGACAGAATCGATTTCGGCCACGGATTCTTGATCAGTGAGTCGAACCAAATCGTTTAAGAACATTTTCAGCCAAAAATTCGAAAATTACAGACATTTGGGCAAATTGATAAGCACTCTGTTCCGAGGAACAAGAGCGCCAAAAATAAACGGAAATGCTTAATTCAAATTTCTGCGCAGGCAATTTTGCTGCACCAATTTTTAAATTGAAATTGAAGTTTCCGAGAAGTCACTATTTATAATAAATTATCGAAATTTTCTATATCTATTTGAAATCACTAACTAATTAATATTAGAGACATTAGGTTTTCTCTTTAGCTTCAGACCATCCCTTTGGGTATTTACCATGTAGGTACTTGCACCCTGTATATGTACATAATTCAAAATTGGTACATACTTGACACGATTAAAATAGTATATTCTCAAGTTTTATAATGAAATAATCGAGTTTCTATTCAAATGTTTTACAAATACATAACCATGTAGATTGAAATCCAAATTTCCAAAAGTTTGGCAGATAGTCAATATTATTGCAAATAATTTAGATCATATGCAAAGTCTACTCTCAAATTTTCGTAGCTTCTGTTGATTTAAAAAATGCCTCATCAATTTTCAAACGAGAAATATGCTGACATTATTTCTAGCAGAGCTGTGCGAAGCACTGAAGAAAAGTGCTTCAAGCCCTAAGCACTAAGCGCTCAATAAAAATGATCACGAGCCTCGAGCACAAAGCACCGGATTTCATAAAAGGCTTGCGATTACTAAGCACTTTATAAAAGTAATTCGATTTTTCGAGAACTAAGCACTAAGCACTTTTAGAAATATGTTGGAAATGAGGATATTTACTCCGAATGGTTGTATAAAATTGTATTCTATTGGAAAAATATGTAAACAAGCAAACTTGCATTCCCCATAATGCATCATTGACGGAGTGCAGCGAAACAAATTTCTATGAAACTAACGAACTCAAAATTAGTTCTATTCTCACACAGTTTGAAAAGTTCTTTATTATTTCATCATATCTTGATACAATCAATGAAAATATGAATTCTATAAGCGTCTCAGTTTTTTCTGCACATATAAAATGTATTTTCCAAGATCAAAATGGGATAATACCCGAAACATATATGACAAAAACATCGTATTATATATAATGAAACTAAGTGTTTTCTTCGCCTTACCAATAAAAAAACCCTGACGTGAATTCAGCGTTTTTTTTGAGGCATTTTTCCATTAATCCTTATTGCTTTTTAAATTTTTTTCAAATGTCAAAAATATAATCTGCAGAAACCGGATAACATTATTTTCTATTGTGATTTAATTCATAAGCAATTTAGCATTGGAAATTTAAATATGAATATATCGGATAAATCTGTGAATTCACACGACAATTTTCAAAACTAATTCACTTATATCTTCTTGAAAGACGATCCACTTAATAATGCTTTGATACTGACTAATTTTCAGGAGTTGGTAATATTCTCATATCTACGTCTCATTCCATGAATCAATAACCAACAACTGATAATTACAAGATTTACAAGTTCCGTTCATGCCTCAATTGACCTCCCTGGTACACATTAACTCCTACGACCACAGCGCGTCAGCGTCTATTCGTGTTACGACATGATTTCGGAAAGGCTTAGTGCTTATTAATCCTCGGAAGTGCTCGGGAGCACTTAAGGGATTACTAAGCACTAAGCCTTTTCATGAAGTGCTCGAATTACTAAGTACTAAGCACTGGTTTTAAAAAGTGCTCGGGAGCACAAAAAGGCTTCAAGCACTTTCACAAGCACTAAGCACAATGCTTTGGCCCAGCTCTGATTTCTAGTTATGGTTTTTGTAATGAAAATGGACTAGCTGCAAAAATAATCACTCTATATGTGCGGTTGGCTTAGTGTGAGAGTAATTGACTTGGGAGCGGCAGCCCCAAGTTCAATTCACGGTAGACACGGTAGAGAATCCTGCACAGAACACAACTGGTTCTCCTAACACGCTCTAGCTCTTCGAGAGCTTATGAGGGGCCTCCTTGGGGAAGACCTAGGAGGATCAGGATAATAATAATATACAATACAATATAAAAGTAGAACTACTTAAAATCCATCGAATTTGCGGAAACCTCGAAAAACCGTGATTATGGAAATTCTGACATTGGTCAAATAATAGTGATATACCGTATACATAATCGATTCTGCCAGCTTAGCTTGATGGGCCATTTACATGAGGCCAATAGCGGAGACAATCCACTAGGTAAGTCAAGACATTACTGAAAAACTTGAAATCATTCTAGTTCATTGGAATGTCTTGAGGAAAGTTGATAGAACAATCCAATGCAGTGGATTGTTTTTGTTCACAGGAGGCCAATATTGGATTCGCTGAGTAGATTTTCTCGCCTATTGGCCTCGTGTGAACGGCCCACAATGTAGAAAATGTTAGTAAAATTGAAATAGATGAACAATAAGTAATAGTTTCAAATGCGAGTTATTTTTGCGAATCCAAAAGTCCGTTTTTAAGAAGGATTTCCCTTTTTAGGTTTTTCAATAACAACTTTGAATCTCATGAATGACAATAAAACTCTACGGTAGGAGACGTTCATTTTATGAGCCTAACATGGTTACTGTAAACTGAAGATGGTTGATAAATCAACAAACTCGTTTTTTAAATGGTTTCTCTTCTATTAACCAGTTGAACGTTTTTCGTTGAATGCAGAACTAGTTGAATCCATCAACTGTTTATTCAACGAAAACGAACATCAACGAAAACGAACGAAATAAAAATTAAATTAGACGTTTCGTGTCTAAATGTGAGCAATAGGGATGGGATAATCGTTGAAACGCCGGGGGGTCAACATAAAAAAAGGTAACGTAACTCGTCAATAATTCTTGTACGAAGAATTATTAGGGAAAATCCTCGCACCCGTCGATTTTTAATTTAAAAAGCAATTTATCGTATGCTTTTTTGAATTTGATATTAATCACCCCCTACGCCCCACACCCCTCTTCTATGTTATCTCAAAGCGGAATATATCCTAAAAAAAGTAACGTAACTCGTCAATAATTCTTGTACGAAGAATTATTAAGGAAAATCCTCGCACCGGTCGATTTTTAATTTCGAAAGCAATTTATCGTATGCTATTTTTAATCTTATTTTTCTCACCCCCTACGCCCCGCACCCTTCTACATTATTTTTTCAAATGGGAGTATATTGATTGTGATACATCAAATGAAAGGTAATTTGATTACCTACTCAACGGTGCGAATGAAGATTGGTTGTGCCGTTTTTCTTATTAAAACATCAGAAAATAATCAATTGGGTATGGTTACTCGCTATTTGAAATCGACAAGTTTCCTATTCAAGTTGGAAAATAATTTTAATGTATTAAATGTTCGAATTGAGCACCGTTGACTGCTTGACAATATGCAATCTGTTCTTCGAAAGTCCCCAATGAATTATTCAACGCAGCAGCAGGTTGGACCCTGTGATTTATTAATGGTCATTGCAAAATATATCTTTACCGGAAATTATAGGCGTTTAAATTGGATCAGTAAATCCGATGGTATCAGAGGAATTTGGGGAATCAATACATATATCCTTGCGAGCCTCACGCTCTACAGATGATTCTCTGGCTCTCTGTATTCGATCTAAGCATACATAGGAACAAACAGACAGCGGGAAGCGACTTTGTTTTATAATATGCAAGGATTATGAAATGACAGATTTTCACAGGTCTCAGACAAGTGTAATGTCAAGATCATAGAGGATGATTTCATTATTGAAAGACAGATATATTAATATGAAGTTACTAACTTCATGAAATAAATTAGAGTCGTAAATCAGAAACTGTTGACAACTTGTTTGGTTGAATGTAAATAGAGTGGACCAGGTCGCCTCGATCGTTGGAATATTTGGATATTTCGGCAATATCTTCACCAATATAAATAGATCCGATCGAGTTCAAATCCAGAACTTAGCTGTAAAATAAGGTTTTGAAGACTCTCGTAGAATTTCAACCATATCTGACGGCTCTCATTGAATTTCAACCATATTCTGAGATTTTTTTAAATATTTTTGGTGCTCTTGTTCCTCGGAACAGAGTGCTTATCAATTTGCCCAAATGTCTGTAAATTTCGAATTTTCGGCTGAAAATGGTATCAAACGATTTGGTTCGGATCAGGATCCGTGGTCGAAATCGATTCTGTCCGGCCGTCCGTCCGTTAACATGATTACTCTCGAACAAAAGGAGCTAGAGAATTGAAATTCACAGGGTAGGTTTGGAGCGTAAATATTTCGGATGAGTTCGTTAACCAGCAAAATCCATCGAGCGGTTTCGGGGTTAGGGCCGTTTTTATTAAAAACTTTTTTTTTAAATATTTCCGAAACCAATCACTCGTTCTATCTGATATTCAGCATAAAATTGTAGAATCATAACCTTTAGATGCATGTGAAGTTTTGTTTTGATCTGGTTACCGTAAAATGTCAAAAAAAAAAATTTGAAAATTTTTAAATCTTGTTTCTAATTAACTCTTGAAAGGAATGAGCTAAGCAGTTGAAATTTTCAAAGTTGGTTAGACAGATAAATATGTGTCTTATATATCTTTTGAATAAAAATCCGACATACATCAAAAAGCCTATTAAACGGCTGCAATCTGTTTTCAAAAAGAATATATGGTTTCAAAAGAATGTATAGTACTGAAATCGGTAAAATCGTATTCAGGACAAGAAAAATAAGCATTTTTACCATAAGACAAATTTGAAACAACGAAACAACTAGTTCCAAAAATTTTGTTACAGATTCAAAATACATCGCTGCATCATACTTCTGATACGAGCTACAATTATTATGCACTTTTCAATAACCCTCGAAATTATCCGAATCCAAAATAATATATTACCCATTTTAGTAAGAAAAGCTTATTTCAGTCATAATAATTTGCAACTAATATATCACATAGACCTGAATTCTTCTTCTTCCAATGCATATCTACTAATGGATGTTTGCGATAACATTTTCCATCGCTTCTCCTTTTCTTGCGGTATGTATCAAGGACTGTATATCGTGCAGTCCTGTCCACTGCCTGATGTTCCGCAGCCAGGACATTTTCTTTCTTCCGATCCCTCTTCTTCCCTCAATTTTACCTTCGATCAGTAAGTGTAAAAATTGATACTTGTTGTTCCGCATAATGTGTCCTAGGTACGCCGTTTTTCTCTTCTTAATCGTCTCAAACAATTCACGTTGTCTGTCGACGCGTCTCAGAATTTCCTCATTTGTCAATCTAGCCGTCCAAGGCACCTCGAGGACCCTGCGGTACAGCCACATATCGAAGGCCTCTAGCCTGTTAATCGCAGTCTTCCTCAATGTCCAGCCTTCCATGCCGTAAAGAAGCACCGACCAGATGTAGCACTTCACGAATCTCAGTGGCAGGTTGAGATCAAAATCAGGACAAGCAAGAACTCTTCGAAACTTCAGAAATGCCTGCCGGGCTTGTTCAATGCGACATTTTATTTCTCTGTCTGATGTCCAATCTTCAGAGAGCCAGACACCCAGATATTTGAATTTATCTACCCTCTCTAACGGCGTTGTATTGAATGTTATGATGGCGTTTCTATGCATATTTGGTTTTCTTGAAATAATCATAAATTTCGTCTTCCTGGTGTTAATGTGTAAAGGGTTTACAATTATAAGTCTTTATTTTATGTCAGTACGCATGTATGTATATGGCATAGCATATGCCTTCAATGAGATTTGACCCGAGCAGAGTGAGAGACAATTGATTGACGAATAAACATCGAATAATTAATAATAGTTTTTAATATAAGCTCCTATAAAACCTTACATGGTGTCAGGTGTTAAAATTCAAGCAAGAATAAGTTTGATAATAATTAATAATAATAGAAATGGAAGTACTAAGACTACCACCAGTTATGGATTTTTCCGGCAATATTTCGAGAAATTGGGCAGCATGGAAACAAAAGTTCGAGATGTTTCTGATAGCAGCAGAAAAAGAAGACTCGACTGATCAAGTAAGAATAGCCACACTTTTGAATTTGATTGGTGACGAGGGAATAGAAATCTATAATACCTTCAAGTTAAAACAAGACAAAGCGAAGTTGAGCGAAGTTATGCTGGCTTTCGATAAATTCTGTAACCCAAAAAAAAATATCGTCTATGAAAGATATCGATTTCTCAGTTATAATCAAGAAGAAGGGCAATCTCTGAATAACTATATAACGAAGTTGAAGACGTTATTAAAAAATTGCGAATATGACAGCGAAGACGACATGCTACGAGATAAGATCATCATGGGAATTCAGGACTGCAATTTAAGGGAGAGGCTTCTACAAGTGGAAAATCTTACGTCAAAGAAAACTATTGAAATATGTCAAGTGACGGAAGCAAGCAAGAAGCAAAACGATGAGATGACTGGATCATCAGGTATCAAATCACTAGATGTGGACAACGTTGGACATAATTTTAGAAATAAGATAAGTCAACCTTCATTTTCTAAAAATCCTAGAAAAATTGCATTTAAAAATAATTCGAATAATTCCTATAATTGTATGAAATGTAATCAGTATCATTCTACAGGGAAATGTCCCGCATATGGTCACAGATGTTTTTACTGCAAAAAACCTAATCATTTCGAATCAGGTTGTTTGTTAAAGAAATCCAACAAAACAAATCGTTTTTCGAAAGCAATTTCACCTAGAACTAAACAATTAAAAAATTTGAATCTCAATAATATCAATTTAGAACAATATAGTTCTGATGATGACTTATATTTGGATTGTATTTCAGTACAGAATATACAAACTAATAAAATTGATGCCATACAGTTGATCGAAACTTTGGTTATTAATTCCAATTTAATTGATTTTAAGGTTGATACTGGCGCAGAATGTAACGTTCTACCTATTGAATATCTCTCCAAGGTTGCTTGTGGTGCCTCAATTAAAAGAAACAGAGTTCAACTAGTTGGATTTGAAGGATCGAAAATCAAGACTGAAGGTTCTATTAAATTACGATGTTTGGTAAGAAATGAAGAATCCGGAATTGAATTCTTCATTGTGAATGCAGGATGTAAGCCAATACTAGGTTTGAAAACTTCCTTGGACTTAGGGTTAATAAAATCTAAAAGTAAATTCAATAAAATAGATAGTATTAATGATAATGATGCTAGTAAACTGAAATTTATATCGAAATATGGGAAAGTTTTTCAGAACGTTGGAAAATTTAAAGGAAAACCATATTAATTATGTTTAAAAATTAATAGCAATCCAGTAGCACATGCTGCTAGGAGAGTTCCGAAAAGCTTAATGCCTAGATTAAAAGATGCTTTGAATAACTTAGAAAAGAATAATATTATCAGTAAACAAACGAAACCTACTGATTGGGTTAACAACATAATAGTTGTTGAGAAATCTGATGGTTCTCTTCGCATATGCCTAGATCCATCTGATTTGAATGAATGCTTACAGAGAGAACATTATCAAATTCCTTCTGCTGAAGAAATTTTAAGTGATTTGGTTGGTATGAAATATTTTTCCATTCTAGATTTGAAAGATTCCTTCTACCAGATAGAACTTGATAAAAATTCTTCTGACATTTGTACCTTTGCAACTCCATTTGGGAGATATAAATTCAACAGATTACCTTTTGGTTTAAATATTGCGACAGAGATTTTTCAATGTAAAAATACAGACATTTTCGGAAATATTTTAGGAAATAATATTTATATAGATGATCTTATAATAACTGGTTCCACAGAAGAAGAACACGATACAAAATTAATAAAGGTTCTAGAAAAGGCGCGATCTTGTGGCATAACTTTCAATAAAAATAAATTTCAGTACAAACAAAAGGAAATTAAAATTTTAGGCTTTGTAGTTTCAGAAAAAAGAATAAGCATTGATAAAGCACGAACTGAATCAATAGTTAAATTGCCTCAACCTTCAAATAAGAAAGAACTTTTACGATTTCTAGGCCTAGTGAAATATTTAGGCAGATTTATTCCAGATTTATCCAAAATCACTGCACCTCTCAGAGAATTAACTCATAATAATGTAATTTGGTCATGGAATGATGCACATAATAATGCTGTTAAAAAGCTAAAACAACTGTTAACAACATCACCTGTTCTTCAACATTTTAACAGTAAATTGCCTATTAAGATACAGTGTGATAGTAGCTTACAGGGATATGGTGCTTGTTTATTGCAAAATGATAGACCTGTAGCATTTGCATCTAGAGCGCTCACAGATTGTGAAACTAGATATGCGAATATTGAGCGTGAGTTAGCAGCTATAGTCTTTGCATTTCAAAAATTCAATTACTATGTTTACGGTAGAAAAATTCAAGTTTTGACTGACCATAAACCCTTAGTAAATATTTTAAAGAAAAATATCAATAAAATATCAAGTAGATTACAGAGACTGGTTTTCAGACTACTGAAATATGATTTTTCCATTGAGTACATTCCTGGAAAAGAATTGTATATTGCAGATACATTATCTCGTGCGCCTATAATTGATAGCAATTATTGTGATGATGAAACTTTTTTGATTCATAACATTGTTAAAAATTTGCCTATTTCTGATGTTAAATTGAAACAAATTGCAGATGCAACAAGTAAAGATCATACAATGTTGCAATTAAAAGATCTGATGAAACAAAATTGGTCGAATTTAGAGAAAATTTCAGATAAAGAAATAATGAGGTATTTTTCGATAAGGGATAGCCTTCATGAATATGACGGTTTACTTTTGTATAACGATCGCGTAATAATTCCTGTTTCTATGCGTGAAGAAATTTTGAGAAAAATACACGAAGGTCATCTGGGTTTGAATAAATGTAAAGCTAGAGCAGCAGAATGTGTTTTCTGGCCAAATATATCTAAACATTTTGAAGAAAAGATATTGAATTGTAATATTTGTAAAACTTTCAGAAAAGAGAATGCCAGACTACCAATGAAAGCACATGAAATTCCTAATAGAGTTTGGTCTAAAATTGCCACTGATATTTTAGAATACAAGAGTAAAACTTACCTTGTCATTATGGATTATTACTCTAAGTGGATTGAACTTAAATCTATGCGCAATAAAACATCGTCAGAAGTTATCAGGATTTTTGACTCGATTTTTTCTACATTTGGTTTTCCAGATAAGATCATAGCTGACAATAATCCTTTTAGCTCATATGAAATGAAACAATATTTTCACACAAACAATATCTTATTATTAACATCTAGTCCTAATTATCCACGAAGTAATGGCCTAGCTGAAAAATCTGTTAATATTTGCAAGAATATGTTGCGAAAGTGTGAATTAGAAGGGGGAAATATTTATATGTTTTTATTCAAATATAGGAATAGTCCTATACCTACTATCGGCTTATCTCCTGCACAATTAATATTCAATAGAAGACTGAAGGATAATATACCATCTTTAGAATGTTTGTACGAACCTAAGGTGAATGATCCTATTGAACATAAAAATACTCTATTAAATAGACAACACAAGCAAGCCTTTTATTATGACCGAAATACAAAAAATTTGAAAGAAGGAAAGAATAATGATGTTGTAAGATTTAGACATAAGAATTGTTGGAAAAAGGGAATTATAATAAATAAAGCTTCACAACCGAGATCATACTTCATTAAAGATAATACTAATAAAATATTCAGGCGAAATAGACAACATATTCTACTTGACAACTTTGAAAACTTAAATAAGGATGTGATTATGAAAGATGTACAGAATAATTATGATTTACGTCGAAGAAGTCTCTTACAGAGACCTCAGAGACTAGAATATAAGTAATAATACCACTGATATAATTTCTGATATTCATTGCTTATGTTTGTGTTATCATTGTGTATTATATATTATTATATATATGTATTATTATTGGGGAAATTTAAATTGTAAATATTTAGGCTTAAGAGAGAGGATGTAAAGGGTTTACAATTATAAGTCTTTATTTTATGTCAGTACGCATGTATGTATATGGCATAGCATATGCCTTCAATGAGATTTGACCCGAGCAGAGTGAGAGACAATTGATTGACGAATAAACATCGAATAATTAATAATAGTTTTTAATATAAGCTCCTATAAAACCTTACAAATGTTTAGACCCATTGATTTGCTCTGTTCTCTTATCTTATCAACCAGTTGTTGTAGGTCGTGCATATTTTCAGCGATTAGGACGGTATCGTCCGCATAACGGATATTGTTAATCCATGTCCCATTTACTCTGATTCCCATTTCCACATCTTCAAGTGCTACTTGGAAAATTGCCTCGGAGTACAAGTTGAACAGGAGTGGAGATAACACGCACCCCTGTCGCACCCCTCTCCTGATTCGTATGTTGTTGGACATATTGTCGCCTAGTTTTATTTGCGCTGTTTGGTTCCAGTAAAGATTTTCAATGCATCGGATATCCTTCTGATCCATGTCGAGTCTTTTGAGGAGCTGCATTAATTTGTGGTGCTGTACTCGATCGAATGCCTTTTCATAATCTATGAAACAGAGGTAAACGTCCTTCCTCTGGTCATAGCAGTTCTGGACAAGAACCTGTGTTGCGACTATTACTTCTCTTGTGCCTAACCCTTGTCTAAACCCGAATTGTGAGTCGCTTATATCTCTCTCACACTTTCGGAATATTCTTTGGTGTATGATTTTAAGAAATATTTTTAGGGTGTGGCTCATCAGGCTAATAAGTCTATGATCTTCGCATCTTGTCTTCTTAGGCAAGGGAATAAATGTAAATCTCAACCACTGCCTGGGATAGTGACCCGTTTCATATATAATGTTAAATATTTTATGCAGTGCTGTAATACCTCTCTCATCGAGGAGTTTGAGTACTTCGGAAGGAATATCATCTGGGCCAGCCGCTTTGCTATATTTTGAATTACGAATAGCTTTTTCTATCTCCTCTTTAGTGATCGATGGACCAGTTGGAGAGTAAGTGGTGTCAGCTGCGGGTCTTCGTCGTCACCTGAATAACATCCATGAAATAATGTTCGATTATCAAAATGAGATAGATAATTACCAAAATTCAAAATTTTATTTTGCTCAAACAGCGAACTATGTGAATATTAACTCACTGGAAGAACTCTTGAACCAGAATGTGAGAATTAAGAGAGCATTAATAAATCTAGGAGGAAAAACGTCGCAATTTTAATTTGGAACTTTAGATTCTGATAATGACGAGGAAAAATTAATCAGAAGCAGATTGCGACGATGGTAAATTACCTAAAAAATAAATTTATCGGGAAATTCCAAAAGATGTCTAAAAATCTAAAATTGTTTCAAATAGTAACCCAATTAGAGGAAGTACAACAAATGCAAAGTGTTAATTACTGTCAATGAATATCTCTTCTTTTTGACTTTGTGAACTTGGTAAGATTATACAAATTGGCCACCAGTTTATTTATACATATTTTGTGTACTTTTAACATAACCTGTGTTGGCTTATTTTCTCTGTAGCCTTGACATAGTCTGAATATATGAACGGAACGTTGGCTCAGCTCTAATTAGCCTTTCACTGCTACAGTCCTATTCCTATGTAACTTGCATAATTATCACTTACCTTCAGGTTCGTTGATTCAATATACAAACACAATACACTTCATGAAGCGTCTGTAGACATTGAAACTCTTATATAATGCAGCTATATGAAAACACCAGCGGAGTTAACAGAAGAATCCTCCTAATACCAAACTGTTTGTGGAACTGAATTTTCTTCAGCACAATAGCTTCATTTTGTCTGAACATCTTCAATCAAAACCCATAATAAAAAATACAAAAAAGCACTGACGTGAAGTCAGTACATGAACCGTACAACCCAAAAAGATTCACGTCTCCTCTGCGCAATCTACTCGTGGCTCGATCCTCTCAAAATCACATACTTCTCACAAAATTCTGATTCTTCAACACCATTGGTTACGGAGATATCACAGCTCCAGTCCACGCATGCGCGGACACTCTCAAGGGGATTCTATGGAGGAATAGCATCCTGTACCTCAAAACCCCAATCCTCTCAGACGGAAACTCCAGCAGTTAAATCACTTCTTGTCTGCTCAGGCGCGAAACGGAAAATGTGCGAAAGGGGTTACATGAATTTTGATTTAGGAACGCAATTTTTTCGCCTATTCCTCAAATTCGAATGTTATTTGATATAGGATCTTTCAAATATAGTTATTTATATATTGGCCCCAGACCCACGGTACATACATTTCAACTCGGATAAAACGCTATTCCCTCGAAACTGACTGATTTTCTTTTAAAACCCCACAATATCAGCACAGCACCAAATCCATGGCCGCTAGACGTAAACCGCACCCAACATAAGCCATACAACCCAAAAAGATCCATGTCTCCTCTGCGCATGCGCAGTCTACTCGTTGCCGAAAGTCCTCTCAAAATCACACACCTCATACAAAACTCTGATTCTTCAACACCATTGGTTCAGGAGATATCGCAGCTTCAATCCACGCAAGCATGGACACTCCCAAGGGGATTCTGTGAAGTAATAGGATCCTGCACCTCAGAACTCTAATCCTCTCAGACAAAACTTTAGCAGTTAATTCACGTATCGTCTGCTCATGCGCTCAACGAAAAATGCCCGTAAGGTGTAACATTAATTTCAAAAAAAAGTGGGAAAGCCCTGTGGACAGGAGCTTTGGCGCGCTGTCCAAATTTATACCCAGAGCTGTCACCCATCCAGATACCGAACTCGCCTAAAGCTGATTAGCTCCAGAAAAAATGCAGAATGCTTTGTTTGAGAATTTAACAAAATAAGAAAGTGATAGTTTTTTTCATGAGAAAGACTTATGCATAGCTAACTATTTTTCACTCATTGTTTGTAAATTGCGAGACTGGTTCCAGAATCAATATGTTCATTGTTTGATACTTGGTGATTAATATTTAAAGACATATACTTAATTTATGTTTATTAAATGTCTGTCATTCTTACAGGCCGTAATAATCTGGTACAACAATGCTATACGATATAGGTACAATAGGTATATGTCCATTGAGGTTAGGCCATAGAATTATTATTATATTATTATGTTGAACACCTTCCCCTCAAAGGTTTAAACGCCCAGGAGTTTTAAAATTCTTCCACAACGGATTATATTGCTTTTTTATTTCTAGTCATTATCTGGGGTTCACTTAGAACATTACTAAAATTTGTCTTGTTCGAACTATTTCTACTCTTGTTTTCCTTACAATCATTTGGTGATAATTGGTTTGGGTCTAATTCAGTTTCTAATGTATATTCATTACTACGGGGTCTGGTATATAACAATTTTATCTGTTGAGTATTACGTCATATTAATTGACCATTTACTTGCTTTTCACCCGATAAGAACTAGGTTCTTTTGCCTTTCCCAAGACAATACCCTTTTCCCAGAATGTATCACTTGATGTTTTTATTACAAATTGATCCTCTTTCTTAAACTAAATATTTTTTTGAATTTGAGGTTGTAGCTTATTATTGGCGAAAGATCTCCGAGGTGTCTACTTTGTAAGATTTGTACTAGTGATTCTTTTAATCAGAGCCATGTTATTGTAATTCATTACAAGGTCTCTAAAATCTAAATTTCCCTCATACCCTTTTTTTAAAAATTTGTTTGCCTATATTCACATATTTCTCGGCTGGTCCATTGCTTTGATGATAATGCAGACTACATGTCGAAATAGTAATGTCTATACTTATATAATAATTCCGACATTAACTTGATAGGAATGGTAAGTTATCAGCAATTATTTGTTCTGGGTAACCAAATCTAGTGAACGTGCCTTTAAAATCAAGCGCCTATTACAGAACTTGAAGTTTTGTCTTTCATTTTCATAATTTCAAGCCAATGCCAAAAATAATCCACTATCACTAAATATGAATTTGGTCCAAATTCTAATATAACTGCACCTATCTTATTAAATCTTTATCTGGGTACTGAGTACGGTAATAACGGTTCTCTAAATTTGCTTGGACTGTACTTTTGATATGTTCTACTTCGTTTAATATAATTGACGATATCTGTCGTTAATTCTGGTCAATTAAATAAATTTCTAGCCTCATTTATCGTTTTATTCACGTCCACGTGACCTTTGTGAAGTAACTTGATCATTGGAGCTCTCAGATTTTCAGGAACAATCAATTTGCAGTAAAAAAATATGATACCAGCCTCTACATATAAGAGTCCTTCATTTTATAATACAGTGTACAACTGTGAGGAATATGTTTCTCTTGAGCCCATCCATTAAAAGAATAATTAAAAATTTTAAGTAATAACATCTCAGAATCATAACACCGATCCAATTTTACATATTGGTTTATTCATAATTGGCATTCCGCCGTATTCACAAAGCATTGTTAAGTGTTTCAATCTCCGTTAAGCCCTAACTGAGGTCCTCAGTTAAGGGTAAATCTGAATCGCAACCTCAATTAAAGTATTTAACGGTGGTGAAACAGGCTTGTTTTACGTTAATTTTCACGTTAACTGAGGTTGCGATTCTTATTTATGCTTAACTGAGGACCTCAGTTAGGACTTAACGGAGATTGAATGCTTTGTGAATACGGCGGTATATCTGTTTATGATAACAGTGAACATCTACTATATACTTATAAATGAACGGATGAAACTCTTGCGTACCAAAATAAATAGCGAGCAATTCTTTTTTTCTTCGGCTATAATTTATCTCACTGTCATTCATGTTACGTGATGTGCATTTCACTAGCTTAAAAACTTTATTCTCATATTCTTGGGATACACAACATCCTTAGCCATTTTTATAGAAGCGTCACACTGAAAAATTATTTTTTTACTTGGATCGAATGGAAGGACTGGGGATTTGCATACAATTTTTTAAATCCTTAGAACATGCTTGTGTAGCCATTGCCACTCTACATTCATTCTTTGTAATTCTACTTTGTTATTTGGCTTTTTCAGTTCACAAATTGATTTTGCACTGTCCTGATCTACCTCCATTCCTCTGCTAGATAAAATTTGACCTATAAATTTGCCCCTGTTTTTACAAAATTGAAATGTATCCTTATTAAATCTAACCCCATCTTCTCAATCCCTTTTTAACACTTTTCTCACTGTTACATCATGATCTTCCCTAGTATTTTTTGTTACGACCATAGGGTCATGACATTAAAATATTTTCAATGTTGCCAAATCTCTTTTCTTGTCGCTTCTTCAAATAAGTCCTGGGAATTTGATAAACCATAAGGTAATACCAAATATCTATAAATACCAAATGGTGTCACAAAGAAGAATTTCCAAGATGACTCCTCATTTAATTTCAAATGAAGATACCCTTCAGATAAATTAAACATTGTGAAATTTTTTTTACCTCTTATACTTGAACAAATATGTTCAATCTTATGTGTTGATCTTGGTTTGTGAATAATTTGTCCATTCAAATAAGACAGGTCTAGACATAGTCTCAATTTGCCATTATTTTTCTTCACTATTACAATACTGTCAATACTCATGGTAATATCTACTTTTTGAACGTAGAAACTCTATCTAATTCACATTTCCATGTAGCTTTTATAGCTTATGGGATTTTACTAGGCAGATGACGGACTGACTCGAGGACTATTTTGGGACTTATTTTATGCTCTCCTGTGAATCTACCAGGACCTGCAAAAATATACAAGTTCTGTTCAATGAATATATTTCTTTCTGCGTTTTTCTTATAATTTTATATTAATATTGTTTATTCACTTTATGATGCCTAAACTTTCACATGCCTAACCACTCAAAAGAATTTTAGTAGCCACTTCAACTATCAGAAATCCTCATAACTAGTCTGATTTCTGTATCTACATTGCAAATTAACAATTCCAGTAGCTTTAGCCTGTGTATCTTCAAATCCTTAGATGAGTTGGTTTTACGAACTAAAATCTGTGTTTATATTTCATTATATTTTCCTCTAGGAATTATGCTAATGTTCACACCTGTATCTAATTCAACATTGAAATTATTACGTTCATCATTGAATAAGTTCATCCCATGCTTTCGTACGCCTACAACTGGTATTATAACAGGTACCTACATTTTCTTAAATATTGTATAATAATATCTGGTTCATCAGAACTACCTTAATCTTTCTCGACATTCTCAACATTTTTAACATTACAATATATAGTAAAATGATTAAACATACCGCACTTCCTACACTTTTTACGAAGTGCGGGGCATTCACGTGCACCATGTGTCGACTGAGATCTCCTTGATTTGAATTTTCCTTCTTCTGACCTTCTTGTCTACACTTGAAATTCTTCGTTTGTTTATTATTCTTCCCTGCAGCTTTAATGTCCTCAATTCACTCTGGAACTGCAGGTTCCGTTGCTTGCTCTGCTCGCTGGTTCTGCAAAATTCAATTGCTTTCTCCACTGTCAATTTTTCAACTCTCAGTAATGCCTCTCTGGTTACAAGAGGATCTTACTTAGCTACTATTTTGTCTTTGAGTGCTTTATCTACTGCAGTTTAATTTTAGTCGGTTTCATTTTAATTACATGTTCGTACCCATACTTGCATTCAGTAAGGAAATGTTCACATTGTTCATTTTCTTTTTGCACCTTTTTCAAGAAATTATACCTTTCAAAGCACTCATTAACTCTTGGGTTGACATATTTCTCAATAGACCTCATAGTATATTCATATTTGTTCAGTTATATCTCTGGGATCACGAATGTGGACATAATTCTTGCAGCTTCTGTACCAATAATGTTTCTGAGTATGGACAACTTTATTGGATCCTGAACTTCGTGCTGTTCGGTCGCTATTAAATAATCTATGAAGTGTGAAGGATGTTTTCGAAATTTTCCATTCCGTGGCAGCATTTTGTCCCTATAAATCGAAATCTGGGGGTCGGTCCCCGTGTATCCAGCCATGTTAGGTTATATTGGAATATTTGAAACTTGGAAATCTTGAAATCGATATTTATTTCATAGCAAGTTATGTTATATTTCTGCCGTGTTCCGATATTCCTGAACAGTACTGAGCAGTAAATTGAAACGTCAGATATTACTGAAAGTTACTGGCGATGCTTACTCTTAGTTAAGAGCGTTCCGAAATTACTTACTGTGGCCAGTATTGCCAGCAATTTCGGAACGCAAGGATAATCTACAAATCTACAAAACAAACTGATTTGTTTGCCATGTCAGATGTCAGACATGATGACATTAACTTGAACATAGAGCATATAGACATACGATCACAGAACAGTAATAATAAAGAGCTATGCAAACACATTATGATTACATCCTTCTATGGCTTGTATCCTTTATTTGACTTTGGTCAAAAATCAAACAAACTGTTGATTATTTGTTGGTCGAATATAAAAACAGTGGACCAGTACACTCAGATCGTAGGAATATTTCGATATTTCCGTGATATCTATACCAATATAGATCCGATCGAGTTCAAATTCAGAACTGTAATGAGTAATAACGTTTTGAAGGCTCTCGCAGAATTTCATCCATATCTGACTGATAGTTCCTGAGATACAGACTTTTTTTAAATATATTTTTTTAAATTTTCCAGTAGCGTGATCCTCACATAATTTTGCATAAGTTTTAGTGTCAGTATTTTTCACCTAACTGCCGCACTTTAATTCGATCAGATCTGTATTCTTCGAGTAATTGGCAACACAAAATTTCAGATGGCTATAACTCTGAAACCACACGATGAATTTTACCCATTAACGAACTTAGCCTGCGCATTTGGACTCCAAACCTACTCTGAAAATTTCAACTCTCTAGCATATTGCGTTCGAGCGTAATCGTGCCTACGGCAGAACGGCCGGCTTTTTTCGCATTTGACATTTGGGCAAATTGATAAGCATTCTGTTCACAGAACAGCGCGCCAATTAGCCCCAGGGCCACGGTATGGACACTCCAACTCGGAAACATCCATGGTGGAAGAATACATGGTGTGCTACAAACGAAGCTTATTTTCGTCCGTGCCGGCGCATGACATCACTCTAGGAGCAAAGTAGTGTAATTTAAACGTTCCCAACGATTCAATGATGAGCCTTGTCGCGCAATGTGACGTCAGGCTGGGAGCGTATGTGCGTATAGAGATGCGCAACAACACACCTTGTATTCTTACACCATGGAAACATCGCTATTTCCCCCGAACTGACTTGTCCGTGCACATAATTGCCATGAATATTATTTTAAAACCTCACAATATCGGCTCAGTACTAGACCCATGACCGATAGTCCTAAACCACTTCGAACATAGTCCATATAACCCAAAAACACTTCTCCTCTGCGCCTGCTCAAGCCACTCGCGGCTCAAAGTCCTCTCACAATCACACACCACAGAAAACTCTGATTCTCCAACACTAGTGGTTCAGGAGATATCACATCTTCAATCCACGCATGCGCAGACCGGCACCAGGGGATTCTATGGAGGAATAGCATCCTCCACTCCAAAACCCGAATCCTCTCAGAAGAAAACTCGAGCAGTTAAATTATTTCTCTTCTGCTTATGCGAATAACAAAAAATTGGTTCAAGCCCTGTGGACATGAGCTTTCTGGCGCTCTTGTTCAAACAGACAAATTATATCTCCGAAAGTACTGGTTTCTCAGAGTTGAGAATTATATCAATGTATTCTTATGATAGAACTGCATTATAAAGGAATTTCAATTCAAATAATAGTTTATTTATCAAGATTTAATGAGCAATCTGAGAATGAAAACTGCACCATGGAATAAATCAAATTAAAATTCCTGAAATTAATTGGACTCTCTCTTATAGAACAGGATGACATATGCGAGTCTGAACACAGATCATATAATAAATCATAGATAGAATAACTATAGCATTGTGTGAAAAGAAGTACGATTCATTATTGAAATTTCGAAAAATCATATCTCCGAAAGTATTAGCTTGATGGAGTTTAAAATTATATCAATGGATTTTTAGGGTGAAACTGCATCTTAAAAAAAATAGTTTGAAATTTGTGAGTTAAAAAAAAATTTTTTTCGTTACTCCGAAACCATCTCGCCTATTTTGGCCAATAGCGAACTTAAGCGAGATATTTATCTCCCTAACCTGCTCTGAAAATTTCGACTGCCTAGCTCATACCGTTCGAGAGTTATTGTAGAAACAGAATTTAAAAATTTTCAAAAATTTTTATTGACACTTTGCGGTAACCCTATCAACACCAAACTACATCACACACGTCTAAAGGTCATGATTCTACAATTTGATGCTACATTTCAGATAGATTGAGTGATCGGTTTCGGAAATATTCATAAAAAACGTTTTTAGTAAAAACGGCCATAACTCCGAAACCGCTTGATGGATTTCGCCCATTAACGAACTCGTCCGAGATATTTACGTTCCAAACCCACCCTGCAAATTTCAATCCTCTAGCTTCTTTCATTCGAGAGTTATCGTCTTCACGGTCGGCTGGCCGGACGGCCGGACATAATCGATTTCGACCACGGATTCTTGATCAGTGAGTCGAACAAAATCGTTTGTTACCATTTTCAGCCAAAAATTTTAAAATTACAGACATTTGGGCAAATTGATAAGCACTCTGTTCCGAGGAACAAGAGCCCCAAAAAAGCCCAAACGAGGCAGTTACACCCCCAGTCGTTCACCGTTCAGACAAATTTAAAATTCCACACATCGTTCACGCATTAGTTCAATTGCTACGCTAGTTACTCATCCATATTTTAATCAGTTGCCCTCGTACATATCGCATTGATTCAAATAAACGCGCAAAGAATTCGTCGAAATATGTTTACCAGATGTTATATACTCGTATTCAACGTAGGAATTCGAACTGAAATAATTTGTCCAGTTTGAAAGTTCAAAATTATTATTTTTTTTTATAGGCTCCTAGTGGTCTGTTCTCAGTGCAATTTTCCACACCCCAAGAGGTCATCAGTGGTCAAGTGCCAAAATTGAACTCAATCCGATATTTGGTTTCGGAATTTCAAGCAAAATATTACGCTAAGAGTTAAATATTTTTTAAATTTTTTCAATTCATGTTATCCCCACGAAATTTTGCACAAGTGATTTAGTTGGTACTTTGCATCTAACTACCGAGCTTAAATTCAATCGGATCGGTATTTTTCGAGTTATAGTGAAAACAAAGTTTCAATTTCAATTTCAAATATTTGACTTTTCTTTTCTAGTGTATAGCCATCCGATCAATACAAAACGCAAGCATATAAAAGTCATGATTCTACAATTTGATGCTAAATTTCAAATAGAATCAGTGACCGGTTTCGGAAATATTCTCGAAAAACTTTCTAACTAAAAATGGCCATAACTCCGAAACTGCTTGGTGGTTTTCACTGCGAAAGTTATCGTGCTAACGGCCAGCCGGATATAATTGAATTTGACCCCGGATTATTCATCCGGTCGAAATGAATCGTTTGAGATCATTTTCGGAAAAAAAAATTGAAAACTACAGACATGACGAAATGATAGCACGCTGTTGCTTGCGGAACACGCGCGCAATTATTGGAATAGTTATGAATTTATCAATGCCGAAAAGAGGAGATGTGCTGTGCGAATACTTGAAACACATGGACTCAAGCAGATGATAGATATCACTCAGAATATGTTCGGACACAAAAGCGGTATTTCTAATGGATTTACTACGGGATTTTTACAGCCACAAAAGGTTCTGGAATTCAAAGTAATTATTCAATTTATTACTTCGAAAGTGAAGGACCTTGAAAACGTTTGAAGATGAGCCTCCCGTCCAGATAATATTGAATCGATCGAAAATATGGCACTATTATGTATTTTGGTAGTTTGGTACATTGTTTTATTGATTTAGGTTGAAAATCAGTACAATTCTATTTATATGGTACATCTGGCATCGCTGGGAGCTCGCAATAAGAGTTCCTATAGATGCCCAAGTATGACCTCTCAGATACGTCCTAGGGCGGTCTGTGTTGCCTAGGATGTGATCAGATTACGTTCATACTGCCAATTTGAAATATTTAATAGTCTTTGGTCACACAGTATTCACAAAGCATTAAATCTCCATTGAGTCCTAACTGCGGTCCTCAGTTAAGGATGAATTTGAATCGCAACCTCAGTTAACGTTTTTAACGGTGTGAAACAGGCCTGTTTCACGTTAACTGAGGTCCTCAGTTAGGACTTAACGGAGATTGAATGCTTTGCTAATACGGCGAATTATCTATTACGTATACTCCATTCACTTTTATAAAGTCTCCGGTTGGCCATGATTTAGGTCTATCACGTTTTTGTAACTAAAACACAGGCAGGTTGGCACTACTGAAATATCGTCAAGGTCAAAACAATTTCCGAGACGTTGCCAATTTCTACTCTCAACATAATCATAACATAATCTTCAATCTTTGAGAAGATAATAACATAAGGTAATGTGTGTTAATTATCACAGACCATTATCTTCGAATAGTAAAGAACTCTTCGCTTTGAAATTGAAAATGCCGAAGTGCTATACAGAACCGAAATCTGCAATAGGAAAACTTAATTCTGACATGTTGAACTCTCGAATGGAATTACTTAGTTTGCTATCATTATATTTTATTGAGGTATAAGAATGACTCGGGTTTCGTAGTACTACTACATTTTGAGAATGGTGTATTTCAAGTTGTGCAACAAGGTATTTAAATGTCTTCTAGAGAAAAGTGGGGAATTCCAATTCCAATGAACTATCACAAAGTAACGGACTACTCTATCCATTATTTTTCAATAAAATTCCAACACTTCTTTCTTGATTTCCATACAAGAAAATAGCATAATTGAATATTCCAACCAGTTTATATACGTGAATTATTACTAGTAGGTAACAACAGAGGAAAAATTTTCTTCTACAGTCGCCAGGACTGTGGAATTTTTGAATTCACATAATATCGTCTCAAATTCATTATTTTTCCGAAGTAAATTCACATTGTGAAAATACGTTATTACGGCTTCTTTATAGAGCGAACAACGTTGCGTAGTTATCTGACAGGAAAATGACTACAACCTAACATTTTCAAAATATATATGGTGAAATGTATCAAATTTTCATGGCCAACCGGAAGACTTTATAAAAGTGAATGGAGTATATATGATATATACACTTGCAGCTGATGTGATAGTTTAAAATTAAAATAATTATATGCAATGATAATAGGATTAGCGCTATTTATACTATTTGTCAAAGACATCCTCAATAACAAATATTTAATGAAGTATGGTTATCGATCAATACTTACTATTATTATCTGATGGGATATCAATAGTAAATATAATTTCTTTAAAAGTTTGTTTCAGTGTTGATCAGCATCTTGTTCTACAACCAAAAGTACGACCAGGTCGGGGTTCAGAATATCAATGGTGCCCTTTTCTTATTATTAACCAATTGTACATTCTTGAATCTCATGGGCATTATTCTGGTGAGTATTGTTTTTGCATTACTATGAAGGAAAATAAATAAAAAAATTAATATGCTCGTATCGAAATAGGAAGAAAATTCGATACAGAACGGTGAAACTTTCTTGTTTTCCTGTCTTTTGATAACCACATACCGCACCATCTCGGGAAACATTTTTGTAGATGCTTTTTTTGCGGAATGAATTGAGAGGCATATTAATTGATGACATTTCTTTAATTTATTTTCATACTTTTGGAGCAGAATTGTTGCTTGCACTCGTCACATACATGTACAGAGCGTAAATAATCAGTTGCGAAAGAAGAAAGGTGATTCCTAGTCAAAAATATGTGGGTCTTTTATATAATTCTTTTTAGCCGCTCCTGCTTGGATACAGACCCCTAAAGAAGGCACCAGAAAAGGAATTTATTATTTTTTCCATGAAAACCATAATACTGACCGCAATTAAATGTAGCAAAAATCCTGCGAGTAGCGAGAAGGCACTTAAAAAATGTTTGGTGGCGTTCCCCTATGTTTGCAAGGGGTACAGAAAGCCACTCCTAAAATTCTCTTCACTAGAAAGTTTTCCCTTATCCATATGATTGCATTACGTCAAATTATAGTTTAGAAAAATAAAGTTAAATTGTTGAAACAGAAACAGAAAATGTAAAAAATAATTGAATCAAGATCAAGATCAAGATAGCATGATTCGTTATGAACAAATATGTTTTCCTGTAATTTCTTGCTGAAATTCACGACTTTTGAAACAATAGTACATTGTTTACCGAGTAGGAAATGCCCAAAGGTGCGTATAAACTACGCGCGGCAGCCTCGCGAGCCAATGTTCGCACGTAGTCTATACGCACCTTAAAATTTCTGGACGACTGTCAAGATTACTAAGTCGAGGTAAAAGGCAGAGTCCAGGGATGTGGCTTTTCCTACGAGGTAAACGTACTATTTTTCCGCAAATCGTTTAAAAATCGACAGATATTGATTAATTTTGAATAACTTAGAGAATTATACGCCATTCTACATGTATGACTAGTGTGTTCCTGGAGCTAGAACTAGAATTGGCAACGCGTCAGACATGACTGGGAAGTAGAGTTATTCAATGTTGAAGTCATCAAAATGTAGATACATATTCAAAACTTCGTTATTTATTGAAACGGAAAGCTCAAGGTTATAGGGCAAAGAAATCTAAGATTTCAACGAAGAAATCGACAAATTTATCCAGGAAGCTCCAGATGAAGGCAATTTAATGATTACGGTAATTTATAAGTTTTTAAGTTCTATTTAGTTACCAGATCTATTTATATTCAATTGGCTTCAATATTTGGTATTTATGGGGCATGTAGAATGGATGAGTTAGTCCGAATGACTCTACACGATGTAGGAGTCCTAGAATCTAAGCTTTCAATTAGCATACCTGATTCGAAGACAAAAAAACTAGATCATTTGTAGTTTATCAGATGTAATTGAATTTTTATCGAAAGTATGTTTCGGTGAGACCAGAAAATGTGAACAGTTACCGATTTTTCTTTAAATATTAAAGCGGAAAGGGTTGTAGGCTAGTGGTAGGAATACATCAATTTAGAAAAATGTCTAAAATAGTTGCTACTTATTTGAACTTGGTGAATCCGACAGAATATACTGGTCCCTGCTTTCTTCGGTCTTCTACAAATTATTGGTTTACTCTGGTGCCGACATAACTAGTTTAAAGAGGCACGGCGGATGGAAGTTATCAAACGGTTCATTTATACTCTGGAACTGGAGGGCGAGCTGTAGATGGCGTAATGGTGAGAACAGCTCTGATGGGGGGCACAATAGATCTCAAGGTCGCGGTGCAACGTAACCCCTTATCAATAATAATAATAATAATAATAATATCAAACGTTGCTGAATGATATATCGAAGAATCTCTTAACAATGAGGTTGAGGTGGCTAATAAAATTTTTAAAGTAGAAAATATTCAACGAAATAACCCTACTACCTCGAATGTTGTCCAGAATGTTTCTCATAGTTCTAATAATGTATCCCCCAATTTTCAATAATTGTACTAACTGGCAAATAACTGTGAATGTAACAAACTAATTTCAAAATATATTCTGCAATCCATTGAATTTTTCAAATTATAATATAAGCATGATTATGATTATACTGACCCTCCCAAGTATTTCCCAAGGAGATCCCTCAGAATGTCTTAGGAGCTTGTGCGACGAAGGAGAGTCAGTTGTGTTCTTTTCAACTTTGTTACTCTATCCTTATGGCAGCTTAGAACCGGCAAGGAAAGGTGTCCACTAACCTCTGGGTAGATCTCCGGCTCGCTCTATCCACTGAGATTGAAGTACTCATCATTCAATTCAAATTAGCTAACGTGAACACGCACGCCAAAGAGTACTGACTTCACGTCAGTGCTTTTTTATACTTTTTCAAGTTCCTTTCAAATATGGCTATCATGTCGTGCGATTGGCTCAGTGGTAGAGTAATTGACTTGGGAGCGGAAGCCCCAAGATCAATTCCGAGGCTAGGAAAGAAATTTTCTAGTCACGGTAATCGCCACCATTCGCTGTTGGGTCAAAAATTTACAGTGCTGTGCCTAAGGTGGCGTAAGGACACAGTAACAAAGCCTACACAGAACACAACTGGTTCTCCTAACTCAGGGCAAGCTCTTAAAGCTTATGAGGGGTCTCCTTGTGGAAGACCCAGGAGGATCAGTATAATAATAATAATAATAATAATAATACAGTTTTTCATGTTGCTCGGGTGTCCACTTGTGGCGTCCCCTTTGCGTGGTCTTGTTCCTGTTGCCGGGTCCGACTACGGGTTGCTCTTGCGAGCGCAGATTCCCTATGCGACCGGCAACTTCTCTCTCCTCCTCGATGTCCTCGTCGGAAGCTGTAGTTTCTTGTATGACAGGCGCCCGCCTCCTCAGCATCCTGCCGTTGGTGGTTCGCATGCTGTCACGCCTAGCACCAACCCCAGACGTGCCCTGGTGATCCCCAGGCAGCAGCTGTTTTCCGAGGCCTCTCAGTTGGTTACTCATCATTGGTTGAGATACAACCGGGGTTCGCGGGCTTGTCACACCCGTATGCTACTAAGTAGTACCCCCGTGCGATTTTGCGTTTTATACCTACTGCCAGGTTGCTAGGGTACCTCGGGTTTGCTAAGCCCGTACTCTGAGACACATCCCAGAGCCCCTGAGGGGTTGTTATTGTTAGTGTTAGTTTAAGTGTTAGTGTTAGTGTTAGTGTAAGTGTTAGTGTTAGTGTTAGTGTTAGTGTTAGTGTTAGTGTTAGTGTTAGTGTTAGTGTAAGTGTTAGTGTTAGTGTTAGTGTTAGTGTTAGTGTTAGTGTTAGTGTTAGTGTTAGTGTTAGTGTTAGTGTTAGTGTTAGTGTTAGTGTTAGTGTTAGTGTTAGTGTTAGTGTTAGTGTTAGTGTAAGTGTTAGTGTTAGTGTTAGTGTTAGTGTCAGTGTTAGTGTTAGTGTTAGTGTTAGTGTTAGTGTTAGTTTTAGTGTTAGTGTTAGTGTTAGTGTTAGTGTAAGTGTTAGTGTTAGTGTTAGTGTTAGTGTTAGTGTTAGTGTTAGTGTTAGGGTTAGTGTTAGTGTTAGTGTTAGTGTTAGTGTTAGTGTTAGTGTTAGTGTTAGTGTTAGTGTTAGTGTTAGTGTTTTATGTTAGTGTTAGTGTTAGTGTTAGTGTTAGTGTTAGTGTTAGTGTTAATGTTAGTGTTAGTGTTAGTGTTAGTGTTAGTGTTAGTGTTAGTGTTAGTGTTAGTGTTAATGTTAATGTTATTGTTTGTGTTAGTGTTAATGTTAGTGTTAGTGTTAGTGCTAGTGTTAGTGTTAGTGTTAGTGTTAGTGTTAGAGTTAGAGTTAGTGTAAGTGTTAGTGTTAGTGTTAGTGTTATGGTTATTGTTATTGTTATTGTTATTGCATTTTATACCTACTGCCAGGTAGCTAGGGTACCTCGGGTTTGCTAAGCCCGTACTCTGAGACACATCCCAGAGCCCCTGAGTCTGTTTTATACCGAAGATCCAGACCAGAAAGAAGGGGATATATGGGTAGACTGCATGGTCTGTGGTGTGAAAATAATCCAGATCTTAGCTTTATGACTCAGCAAAACCTGCGAGACCAGGTGAGCCATCTGAAGAAGAGAGGAATCTTGCAGCAGCTTCAAGAGCCAGAAGGAACAGAAGAACAAGCTGAAGAGCAGGTGAGAGATGCTCGGAACCAACAGCAGCAATCCACGATTCAAAGGAGAGAAGAACAGGATGGGAGGCAGGTGAGAGATGCCGCAAACATCCAACCTCCAATGCCTGGATCGCAAGTCGAAGCACTGGACATGGAGCAGGTGACAGCTGCCCCATTCCGAGTGGAACATCCTGCACAGTGCAACAGGCGAAGAACGGAACAAGTGAGAGATGTTCCGGAACCAGTCATCAACAGAAAGGAAGCATTCGAGGCTGCAGTAGGGGATCCGAACAAAATGACTGCACGGTTGAAAACGAGACTCCAGGCTGAAGACCTAGCCATGATGAATAATATCATCAACGATCACCTAAAGGAGGACTGCTCACTAGAAGATGTCGTGGCTGCAGTGAGAGCTGCTACTTCACTTCTATGCCCTCCAGGTAGAACAACAATAGGGGATGACAAACATAGGTCAAGAATGAAGAAGCTAGATAAGAAGATGAAGATCGTGAGGCAGCAAGCATCTTGGTACCAATGTATCATAGATGTTATGAAAGGACAACTGAAGCCTAGCATGAAGATAGAGGTCATGATGGGGGAGCTACGTGCGTTGCACCGTACGATTAGCTTGCCCATCATCAATCTACTGAAGCAGAAAGCTGTCGATAAGATAAGATCACTAGCGGCAGCGAGGAAGAAGCTGATCAGGAAGCAGAAATGGATAGAGGACAACAACACATTCACCGCAGAGCCCTCAAAGCTATTTCAGCCTAAACAAATAGAGGCAGAAAACTCGCCATCGCCAGAAGAAGTCGAACGGTTCTGGAAGAAATTATACGAGCGACCAGCGGAAACCAGAGATACTCCAGCACTTCACAGATTCCAGATATTATGCGATCAAAGTCTGCAACCGACAGAAGAAATGACTGAAGTAACAACCGAAGAAGTTAGACAAGCCCTAAAGAACAAAAATGATTTCACGGCACCTGGACTGGATGGGATCCAGAACTACTGGTGGAAGAACTTTCCAGCTACTCATCAACACGTAGCCAGATTATTCAGTGGGATAATAATTCACCGTGAGGCAATTCCATCATGGTTGGTAGAGGGTAGAACTGTACTGATACCAAAATCAGGCGATCTAGGACAGCCAAAGAACTATCGCCCTATCACGTGTCTCAATACGCTGTATAAAATACTCACAAGTGTCCTTCAAAAACGAATTCTGGAGGTTAGTGCACCAGTGTGGAACCAAATCTACGAGCAAAGAGGAGCACGGAAAGGAGTACAGGGGTGCAAGGACAACCTACTCATAGACAAGAGCATTTGTCAAGATGCAAAACACTACAAGCGCGATCTACATACATCCTGGCTGGATTACGCGAAAGCATTTGACACATCGTCGCACAGCTTGATATTACAGCTGCTTGAGATGCTCAAAGTCCACACAAATATCGTCCATGTGATGAAAAACATCATGGCGCTATGGAAGACTAAGTTCGCCGTTCGATCGGAAGGTCAAACCACGTATACGGGATGGGTGAAATACAGGCGAGGCGTATTTCAAGGAGACTCGCTAAGCCCGTTACTGTTCTGCATAACACTCCTACCATTAACAACGGAGTTGAGGGAAAGCAGAATAGGGTACAAGGCCGGGCCACCAGGCAGAAGAGAACATCTGGTTTCACATCTCCTGTACATGGACGACTTAAAACTGTACGCTCCCTCCAAGGCAGCGCTACAACAACTTCTTAACATCGTTGCGGAATACACCACAGCTATAGGAATGTCATTCGGTTTGGAAAAATGTGCTGTTTTCCATCTGAGCAGAGGAAGAACTGAAGAAGTAGGAGAAGACATCGAACTGGGAGAAGGAATAATCATTCGGCACCTCGATGAAGAGGAAAATTACAAATTCCTTGGAATGCAACAAAGAGGCGCACTGGAGACAACTCGAATCAAGGATGCTTTAACAGCCAGCTACAAAAAGAAGATCCGAGATATATGGAAATCACAGCTGTCTGGTAAAAACAAGGTGTCAGCTACGAACATCTTGGCAGTTCCGATAGTCACATACTCTTTCGGAATAATCAACTGGACAGTTAATGAGATTCTCGAACTAGACAGGGCCACACGTAAAGTGATGAACATGAATCGGAGCCTGCATCCCAACTGCTCGGTTCAAAGAATATATCTCCCACGAACGCACGGTGGCAGAGGTTTGCAGAGTTTGGAATACCAACACCATCAACAAACGTTGGAAATGGCAATAAGGATATTGAGAAGTGAAGACCCGCTTCTCAAAATGGTAGCTCATCATGAAACCAGGAACCAAGGAGCTTTCCTATTTAGAGCTGGACGGAGAGCCTTGGAAAAACTCAGCATAACTGGAGTATCCATCGACTATGAGCTAGTGGGAACACCTATCACGCCAACAGACCAGAGAAGAGTAGGCAGAGAGATCAGACAGGCACAACTGAAGACGTTACTCGAAGACCACATGAGTAAAAGTCTGCACTCTTTATATTTCAGGAGTTTGAAAGATCAGGGCCTATCAGAGGAACTATCCTTTGCGTTTTTGAAGTCGGCTGGTCTAAAGTCGGAAACGGAGGGATTCGTTATGGCTTGTCAAGATGGAGTGATAAATACAAGATGGTATAAGAAGAACATCATGAAAGTGGACACCCCAACAACTTGCAGAGCATGCCACAGTCAGCAGGAAACTGTCATGCACATCTTGTCTGCTTGCAGAGTCCACGCTCCATCAGGATACACAGAAAGACACAATGCGGCGCTTCGGATTCTCTACTTCCATCTGAGAGAAGTTTATGGTATAGACAAGGAGCCAGTGCTACCATTTGTGCCTCTGGAAATTGAATCAGTCATCGAAAATGATAGAGCTCGAATCTACTGGAACTATGCTTTTCCAACAACTCGGCAGATCCATGCCATAAAGCCAGATATAGTACTGGTGGACAAAGATCTCAGGGAATTGTTTGTTGTCGAATTTTCCTCCCCCGCTGAAAATAATGTGGTGATGAAAGAACAACAGAAGAGGGAGAAATACAAGGATTTGCTGTTTGAGCTGGAAACCCTATATCCAGGGTATAAAGTAAAAATGGTCATTCTGATCATAGGATGCCTTGGCGGAATGAGAGCGAACTATGTGACAGAATTGAAGATTATTCCGGCCTGTACATCCTTGGCCGAGGTTTTGGCGAACAGAATGCAAAAAGCAGTGTTGCTCGGGTCACTACGAGTGATGAGGTCCCATCAACTATGAAGGCCACTTGCAGCTCATCTCTTTTGTTAAGGGACGCTGTAAGGGCAGGACGAAGAACAGTCCAAGAAAAGTGAGAGGTTAAGCTAATTGTAGATCGAAATTAAAAAAATTGCTATTATGGGACCTCCGTTAGGAATTAGAATAGATCATCCAAATATATATATAATCCATATACATATATAATATATAATTATATATATAATCCACGCATGCGCGGATAGTGTATACTGTATAGTAATAGCATCCCGCAACTCTAATCCCCAATCCTCTCAGACGAAAACTCCAGCAGTTAATTCACTTATCGTCTGCTCAAGCGCATAACAAAAACTGACTGTAAGGGGTAACATCAATTTCAAAAATAGCCCCAGGATCACGGCACGCACACTCGCATACAACGCTATCTCCCCCAAACTGACTTGTGTCCGTGCACTGAATTGAAATGAATATTCTTTTAAAACCTCACAATATCGGCCCAGCACTCCCAAGATAACCCATACAACCCAAAAACAGTCACTTCTCTTCTGCGCATGCGCAATCTACTCGCGGCTGAGAGTCCTCCCAAAATCACACACCTTACAAATAACTCCAATTCTCCAACAATAGTGGTTCAGGAGATATCGCATCTTTAATCCACACATGCGCAGACCCTCACCAAGGGATTCAACTTAGGAATAGCATCCGCCACCCCAAAACCCCAATCCTCTATGACGAAAACGCCAGCAGTTAAATCACTGATGGTCTGCTCAGGCGTATAACGAAAAATTGGTTCAAGCACTGACGTGAAGTCAGGAGATTTTGCGCGTATGTTCTATTGTCCATTCTCCTGTATTGGACACTCAATCGAATTTACCATGGTGAATTTTTTTGTCCGTTCTCTTGTTTTGGACACTCTCTTAATCGAAATGTGTCCAATACAGGAGAACGGACAATAGAAATCACCATGGTAAATTCGATTTAGAGTGTCCAATACAGGAGAATGGACAATAAAACATGCGCGCAAAAGCTCCTGACTTCACGTCAGTGCTTGAACCAATTTTTTTTCGTAACTTTTTAAAAATTTTCTAGAGTTACGGTTCTCACAAAATTTTACACACGTCTTTATGTCGATATTCTACAACTAGTTAGCAAGCTTCAATTCGATCGGATCTATATGTTTTGAGTTATCGAGGAGATAATATTCCAGATGGAAATAACTCCAAAACCGTTGGGCCGATTACGGTCAATCTCAAACTGAACTCTCCCATTCAGATGCGCAACCTACCCTGACAATTGCAAGTTCCAATCTTCTTTCGTTCGACAGTTATCGAGGCAGTTAACGAGGCAACCTATCCAGCTGCTGAATTCACACAAGGCTGCTCGGATCTCCAAAAATATAGATCCGATCGTGTTCCAACTTTGAACTTGGTAGTAGAGTTAGGTTCGGAAGACTCTCGCAAAATTCCAGCCATGTCGGATGAATAGATCTTTCAATGATTTCCAATGATTTTTTTAAAATTGTCTTGTGATACGATCCTCACGACATTTTGCAAGAACTTTTGAGTTGGCATTCTACAACTAATACCCATGTTTGAATTGGATCGGCTCTAAATTTCTCGAGTTATTGAGGAAAAAACAATCTTATATCAAATGGGTATAACTCCAAAACCGTTTGACTGATTTCTCTTATGAACAAACTCAAATGTCGCATTCAGATGCACAACCTAATCTGCAAATTTCAAATCGCTATCTCTCTCCGTTCTCAGGTTATCGTGACATAAAAAATATTTTTTTATAATTTTTCAATAATTTTCTAGCGGCAGGATTCTCACAAAATTTCACAAAGGTGCTAAGGTTCATATTCTACAACTATTCACCAAGTTTCAATTCGATCGGATTCATATTGGTTGAAAACAAAATTATTACTCGGAAACCGTTGGGCCGATTATGCCCATTAACGAACTTGTCCGTCCTATGGGGATGCGCCACCTACACTGAAAGTTATCGAGGCAACGATCATCTATCCAGCTACTGAATTCACACAAGGCTGCTCGGATCTCCAAAAATATAGATCCGATCGTGTTCCAACTTTGAACTTGGTAGTAGAGTTAGGTTCGGAAGACTCTCGCAAAATTCCAGCCATGTCGGATGAATAGATCTTTCAATGATTTCCAATGATTTTTTCAAAATTGTCTTGTGATACGATCCTCACGACATTTTGCAAGAACTTTTGAGTTGGCATTCTACAACTAATACCCATGTTTGAATTGGATCGGCTCTAAATTTCTCGAGTTATTGAGGAAAAAACAATCTTATATCAAATGGGTATAACTCCAAAACCGTTTGACCGATTTCTCTTATGAACAAACTCAAATGTCGCATTCAGATGCACAACCTAATCTGCAAATTTCAAATCGCTATCTCTCTCCGTTCTCAGGTTATCGTGACATAAAAAATATTTTTTTATAATTTTTTAATAATTTTCTAGCGGCAGGATTCTCCCAAAATTTCACAAAGGTGCTAAGGTTCATATTCTACAACTATTCACCAAGTTTCAATTCGATCGGATTCATATTGGTTGAAAACAAAATTATTACTCGGAAACCGTTGGGCCGATTATGCCCATTAACGAACTTGTCCGTCCTATGGGGATGCGCCACCTACACTGAAAATTTCAAGTCGTTATCTCTTTCCGTTCTCAAGTTATCGTGGCAAAGGCCGGCCGGACAGAATCATATTTGACCTCAAATTCTTGATCAGGGAGTCAAACTAAATCGTTAGAGACCATTTTCGGCAAAGAATTGGAAAATTACAGACATTTGGGCAAAATGATAACGCTATGTTTCCCAGAACATACGCCCAAAAACGATACTTACAGTTGTCATAACCCACAAAAATCATCAAAGAAAGAAATTGATCGTTGATATTATTCGTCTGCCCACGATAATCATGCTTTGATTAATTAATTAATAGGGTTCAATTGTGGATGATTTCTTGTACAGTACATTAAAATGATGATATTTACGTAGCTGCGAACTAACTTGACCCTTCTTCAGTCGAATAAAATCGGTGTTACATTGTGGACAAATCGCTACGAATGGCGTGTCGTTGCTCAAATCAGAATTCAAATTAATTAGGCTCAGATTACCCTTTACCAGCTTATCCGTGTTTTGTGCCAAATTATTTCTCCTGGAACAGATATTAGCAGTCAGATATGGATTTCAATGGGTGAATTGAATCAGATAAATTGGTTCAAGCACTGACGTGAAGTCAGGATAGAAAGCAATGATGAAAAAATTAACACATTATTGTCTACCTTCAATTCTTCTTTAGGAGAAGAATACATAATTATTCTAGAAAAATATTTCTGAAGTTAATGTCATATTTAAATAATCAAAGTAAAGAAAAATTATAAGTTTAGTAACTAACATATTGAATGAAATTCAATTGAATTCCAGTAATATTCAATAACTTATTCTTAACCAATAAATGTCCATTGATAGATCTAAAGGTTATGAGGGGAAACATAAAGATATATTCTCATTAGTGATAGAAAAACTGGCCTAAATTCCTCTCTACCCATTACGAGACTTAATATCCACAAATGAGCCCCTCACCTTACAAGATCAGAAAGTGTGGTTAAATTAAAGTTAAGTTTTGAAGACTTCAGCAAAATTTCAGCGATATCATATTAAAAATAATACATAACCTTTCAAAAGTCCCCTCTCACAAATATACTCCTCTGAAGGCACCTGGATCTCTTGAAGAAGAATCGCCTTCTCTATTTCTCAAAGATATTCACTCTTGTTCATAGAAATCCCTTCAATATTTAGTTGCCTCCTCCTAAGGAGGATCTCTTTCAAAACCAGGTTTGACCGCTAATGTAGGGCTATCATCTCCCATAGATTTGTGATGAAATAACACAATTTTCCCAAGAACATACGTGCAAAAATATGTCATCATGACAATCATGGTTTTGAAGGTTCTCGCAAAAATACGACGATTCGTATCCAGCTACCGAACTCAAAACGCTGCTCGGTTCTCCAACAATATGGATCCGATCGTGTTCAAACTTGGAACTCTGCAATAGAGTTAGGTTCTGAAGGCTCTTCCAAAATTTCAACCATGCCGGACGAATAGTTTCTGATGCATAGAACTTTTTTCCATTATTTTCAAAAATTTTTTTTAAATTTTCTAGTTATACCATCCTCACGAAATTCCGTAAGAATTTTTGCGTTGGCATTCTACAACTAATAACCATGTTTGAATTATATCGGTTTCGTATTTTTCGAGTTATTGAGGAAATAACAACCAAATTTCAGATGGATATAATTCCAAAACCGTTAGGCCAATTATACCTATAGACAAATTCAAATGTTGCATTCAGATGCACAACCTAACCTGAAAATTTCAAGCCACTATCTGCTTCCGTTCCCAGGTTATCCTGTCATAAATAATATGTTTTAATAATTTTTTTAAAACTTTCTAGTGACGCGATTCTCACAAAATTTCATAAACATACTAAGGTCTATATTCTACAACTATTCACCAAGTTTGAATTCCATAGGATTCATTTTGGTTTAAAACAAAATTATTACTCGGAAACCATTGGGCTGATTATACCCATTAATGAACTTGCTTGTCGTATTAGGATGCGCCACCTACCCTGAAAATTTCAAATCGCTAGCTCTTTCCGTTCTCAAGTTATCGTGGCAACGGACGGGCGACCGGACGGCACCACAGAATTGAATTTCACATTTGGGCAAAATGATAACGTGATGTGCCCCAGAACATACTCCCAAAAATACCTGTAAGGGGTAACAACAATTTCAAAATTAGTCCCAGGGCCACGGTACTGACATTTCAACTCACAATATTGGCTCAGCACCAACATAACCCATACAACCGAAAAACAGTCACTTCCCTTCTGCGCATGCGCAATCTACTCGCGGCTGAAAGTCCTCTCAAAATCACACACCTTACAAAAAACTCTGATTCTCCAACACTAGTGGTTCAGGAGATATCGCATCTTTAATCCACGCATGCGCAGACCCTCACGAGGGGATCCTATGGAGTAATAGCATCCGCCACCCCAAAACCCCAATCCTCTCTGACGAAAACTACACCAGTTAAATGACTTCTCATCTTTGCATGCGCATAACGAAAAATGCCCGGAAAGGGCACCATGAACTCAGTAGTAGTAATAATTTTTTGAATTTTTTCATGTCACGTGATCTTCACGAAATTTTGATCTGCCCACGAAATTTTGCAGCGGCGTTTTCGATGGTACTTCGCACTTCTCCTCTGCGCTCTCAAAATCGCCCACCTCACCAAAAACTCCGATTCTCCAACACTAGTGGTCCAGGAGATGTTGCATCTTGAATCCACGCATGCGCATACCCGTACCAGGGGATTCTATGGAGGAATACCATCCTCCACCCTAAAACCACAATCTTTTCAGAAGAAAACTCGAGCAGTTAAATTATTTTTCGTCTGCTTATGCGAATAACAAAAAATGCCCAAAACAGGCAGCTACACCCCCAGTCGTTCAACGTTCAGACAAATTTTGAAACCAATTCAAAATTCCACACATCGTTTACGCATTAATTCACTTGCCATGCTAGTTAGTGGTCCATATTTTAATCAGTTGCCCTCGTACAGATCGCATTGATTCAGATAAACGCGCAAAAAACACGTCGGAACGAAATCTGATCACCAGAGGTATTCCATGTAGGAATTCGAAATGAAATAATTTGTCCAGTTTGGAAGCTCAAAATTATTAATTTTTTTTTAGGCTCCTAGTGGTATGTTCGCAGTGAAATTTTGCACACCCCAAGAGGCCATAATTCGTCACCGAGGTGCCAAAACTGAACTCAATCCGATATTTGAATTCGGAATTTCAAGCAAAATATTCCGCTAATAGTTAAAAAAAAAATAATTTTTCTACTCATGCTAACCCCACAAAATTTTGCAAGTGTTTTCATTGGTACTTCGCATCTAACTACCGAGCTTTAATTCAATCGGATCAGTGTTTTTCGAGTTATAGTGAAAACAAAATTTCAATTTCATTTTCAAATATTTGACTTTTTTTTTCTAGTTTACAGCAATCCGATCAATACAAAACTTCGCAGGCATATAGAGGTCTTGATTCTACAATTTGATGCTGAATTTCAGATGGACCGAGTGATCGGTTTCGGAAATATTCTTGAAAAACATTTTAACTAAAAATGGCCGAAACGGCTTGATGGATTCTGCCCATTGAACTTGTCCGAGATATTTACGCTTCAAACATGCCCTCCAAATTTCAATGCTCTAACTCGTTCCATTCGAGAGTTATCGTGCTAACGGCCGGACCGGCCAGACCGACCACTTTCGCAAAAAAAATCGAAAAATACATACACTGTGACGAAATGATAGCACGCTGTTCCTTGCGGAACACGCGCGCAAAAATTAGAAAAAAATCATAATGGGATAATAGAAGAAAACTTTGTTTAATTTGTGATATAGGTTGTAATGCGAATAAGACTGAGGAAGTTACCTTCACGCACCGACAATCTGAGGTTTCTGATCCAGTACGTTTTTACGCCAATGTTCTGGGCGACATCACGTTATCATTTTACCCAAATGTCTGTAATTTTCGAATTTTTTGCTGAAAATGGTCTCAAACGATTGGGTTCGGCATCCTGATCAAGAATTCGAAGTCATATTTCATTCTGTCAAGCCGGCTGTCTGTTGCCACGACAACTTTAGAACGGAAAGAGATAGTGACTTGAAATTTTCTGGGTAGGTAGCGCATCCCAATACGACGGAGGTATCGACTGGAAAATTTCGGTAAGGTTGTGCATCTAAATGGGACATTTGAGTTTATTTATAGATATAACGGTTTTGGAGTTATATCCATCTGAAATTTGGTTGTTATTTCCTCAATAACTCGAAAAATACGAAACCAATCCAATTGAAACATGGACATCAGTTGTAGAATGCCAACGCGAAAATTCCTGCAAATTTCGTGAGGATCGTATAACTCGAAGATTTTTAAAACATCATTGAAAATCATTGAAAAAACTATATATATATATATCAGAAACTATTCGTCCGACATCGCTGAAAGCGAGAACCTTCAAAACCTCACTCTACTGCCAAGTTCCAAGTTTGAACACAATCGGATCTATGTTGTGAAGATCCGAGCAGTCTTGTGTGAGTTCAGTAGCTGGATGGGTGACCGTTGCCTCGATAACTTTCGAATGAAAGGAAATAGGGACTTGCCATTTTCAGGATAGCTTGCACTTCCCAATGGAAGAGTTAAGTTCGTTTTTGGCATAATCAGTCCATCGATTTCGGAGTTATACCCACCTGGAATATTATTTCCTCGATAACTCAAAAAATAGAGACTCGATCGAATTGAAGCTTGGTAACTAGTTGTAGAATATCGACATAAAGGCGTGTATAAAATTGTGTGAGAATCCTTCTCCTAGAAAATTTTTTTTTAAATTATAAAAACAAATTGGTTCAACTGGCGTGAAGTCAGGAGCTTTTGCGCGTATGTTCTATTGTCCATTCTCCTGTATTGGACAGTCTTACTCGAATTTACACTCTTGTGTCCAATAGGTACAGAATAACGTACTTACAATAGAATTCACCATGGTAACTTCGATTAAGATTGTCGAATACAGAACAATAGAACATACGCGCAATAGCTCCTGACTTCACGTCAGTGCTTGAACCAATTTTTGGTTATGATCATGGATCCGAAAGTCACCTATCGTACTCACGCTGACAGCTTGCAACACAATTATCCAGGAATATACAGGCTTTTCTACAAGTTCTATGAAAAACTTTGGCAGATGATAGCTGTGCTAATTTTAAAAATTTTTTTCCCTATGAACATAGGTCCGATTCGTTTTCGGTCAGAATATACAAGCATTTGAAAACATATATATCCATATTCTAATTAAAAGTAGGCTGACAAACAAAAATACTGGTTAATATTATTTAATTATATTATATATTAATTTATATTTAATTGTTCATTTGATACTTGTCTTTCAAAATAAACAATGCATTCTTTCTCAACTCAGGAGTATGCTGACATTGTGTTTTATATGGGTATTCTTATATTTCAGCATCTTTTGTGAACAATTCCAATTTTCATAAATCACAACACTAACGAGGAGATAGGGTTATTTTTGCTGAGCTCTAGTATGATGAATCGAATTCTATGGTACCCCGTTACACTAACCTCTGCTAACACTTTTTTCACTTACATGCTTAATTGTTAGATGAAAAAAAATGTAATGCTCGAAGTTCGGAGAATATATATATGGAAAAGCAGCTCGGGAATACTGAAGAAAGTAGCCAAATAGACACCAACCTTCTCATGCAGTATTTAGTATATCATTCCGAAGACTTCGAGAAACAGGTAATCCTGCTCAAAAAAAAGCCATTCGGCCAAGCTGTTCTTGAAAACTTTTCAATAAGTGTTCGACGTGTAGCTACTAGTCTGCATTTACCTCCGAATTTTGTATGGCATGTCTTATACAGAGAAATGTTTCAACCATTTCATAGGCAAAATGTACAAGATTTGCATGCTGGAGATGTCCCACAACGGTTAGAATTTTGCAGATGGTTACTCCCACAACATGCTGAAAATATTGGATTTATTTCGCTTGTCATGTGGTCTGAGGAGGCTTGTTTTACTAGGGATGGTATCAACAACAATCATAACGAACATATATGGGCATTGCAAAATCCACATGCCATTAGACGGTTTCAGCAACGTTTTAGTGTCAACGTTTGGGGTGGGATTTTCAACAATGATTTGATGACAGTACATGTTATAAATGATCGTTTGAATGCAGATTTGTATAGATTTTTTTTGGTTCAGAACCTTTTAGTATTCAGTGATGATGTAGAGCTCAACATTGTTGGAAATATGTTGTATCAGCACGATGATGCACCAACACATAGAGGCAGACAAGTAGTTGCTTGGTTAAATCAATATTTTCCGAATAATTAGATGGATAGGTCATGGGGGACAAGTCGAACAATTTCTATAATCGTAAGATTTGTTATTTCTATTTTTATAGTTCATCGTCTAAGAAGTTGAATGCAATACAACATAGACAAATTAAACAATATATTTTTCAAATGCTTGTATTTTCTATACGAAAACGATTCAGACCTATAATCGTAGAGAAAAAAAATGTTTAGAATAAGCAGAGGTATCATCTGCCTAAGTTTGTCATAGAGCTTATTTATAGAACACCCTCTGTTCATGTACTTCGGAATCTGTGGTCAATTGTGTCACAAGGATTATCAAAACGGAGTATTTCTCTCTTATTGAAACTCACTTAAGATATTATATTCTGGCATAGGGCAGCTGCTCAGTGTTGGATATACTATTTTGAGTCGAAAGTAGATTCTCGATAATATAACATTTACCGCCGAATTCACAAAGCATTGTTAAGTGTTTGAATCTCCGTTAAGTCTTTACTGAGGTCCTCAGTTAAGGATAAATAAGAATCGCAACCTCAGTTAACGTATGTAACGGTGGTGAAACAGGCCTGTTTTAACACCTTTATCCCTTATTGTGCATTATTATCCCCAATTTATCCTTAACTGAGGACCTCAGTTAGGACTTAACGGAGATTGAATGCTTTGTGAATACGGCGGATAGAGTAGAGACGTTTGCAGATTATCATTTAAGAGAAAGGCCTTTTTATGCTGGAGTTTTATTAATTTTGAGATCACATAGTGGCAATGGTCATATCATCAACAGATTCTAGAACAGTAACCTTATCACTTTGATCTAATACAGTTGCTTAAGTTCTCAGTTTCTGTTGCTGATATACTCGACACTGATTACCAAATATCCTCATCAAATTTCCTTCTTCAACATTGTTTGAATTCTGAAATTTTTGAATTTAAATTATTAACCTCCAAAATTGGAACAGTGAAATTCGACAATCCAATTATTGTGTTTCAAGTTGTCGAATTGCCCCAAGTTGTTTAAACTTTCATTCATGTCATTTTAACTAACAGTCATGTCATTTTTAATAGTATATTGATATTTAAACCACAGATTAATTCAAACTATAAATGCTGCGTTTGTTTACCCACATCAGATGCATCTTTGACATTTCAAGCGTTTGTTTAGCCGCATTTTTCGCATCTTTTACATCTGAAATAGCGTTTGTTATTAGATTCAGATTACATTTTTCACATCTAGATTCAAAATGAGATGTAACCACTAGTAGCTTTCTATTTGACGCTGTATCACTTCCAAACTGATGCGAAATCAGTTTGAACCAGAGAAATAGAGGGATTTCCCTCTATTTCTCTGGTTTGAACTGATTTCGCATCACTTTGGAAGTGATACAGCGTCAAATAGAAAGCTAGGAATGTAACCAGTTGAATTATCAAAGTTGTCATATGAAATAATTCATTTGTGGTTATTGCGAGGCGTTTTGGTGTTTGTATTGATAAATACTTTGATTAGGGAAGATATAAGAATAAATATATTTGTATTCTGTGTTGATAAACAAATAAACCTCTGGAGACTAGTTTGAACGGAATATTTCTTGAAAATGTATTTCGCATTAAAAAATAATGAGAACATAGTTGAAGTGGAAGTAACCCCAGATAGAGTGAAAATGTTGAATAATGGTAAGATAATTTACGATACAACATATAGAATATTTGAAACCCTGTCGGTATGAAGTGTAGCCAAATCGCCAAATTTGCTAATTATTCCTACAACTTTTTAATATTGATTGTTATTTCTTACAGAACACCAGGAGAAGAAGCTCTGGTGTGAACAATCTGACCTTTATTAATAAACGAGATTGTTGCAAACTGGGAAGGTTTGCAAACTTTCAGAAGAAAGAAAGTTTATGAAAAAATAGGAAACAAATTATCTAGTACTTTGAATAGGACACTCTCTTTGAATAAATATAAAAACCACAAAAAAATTATTGACACTACCGGAACTGGCAGAGCATACTGGAAATATTTCGATGTCATAAATGATTTCTTGCATAAAAAGCCTGAAATAGTGGCGCCTGCAACATGCAGTAGCATCAAAGGCCTTATTGTACATAATATAGATAAAAGGGAAAATGGAGATAGCTCAACTTCTAATGCAAGCTCTGTAGTGTCTTCAATGGCATAAAAAGGTCAAGAAGAGAAGATGCAATAGAGAGGCGGCACCAAGAAAAGATAAGCTGCAGAGTAGTTTCGATAATTTAATAGATATTTCAACAAAGTCCTGTATCATTAAGCTTGTACTATTATTTTATTAGAGTTATTGTTATTACCTTTATGTATTATTATTTTTGTGATGCCATGGAAAAAGGCTGAAGTATTTTTTTCATTCTTATTGCAATATGCTACAATGTTCTATTTACCTGTTTGTTTTATTTTATATTACTGAAATGTACTACAAAGTCATAGTACCAAACTTTATTTCACAGTTTCCAGGGAAGAAAAGACTAACATAATGAAATTAGTTTTCAATCAAGATTTCTATAATATAAAACAAATTTTTCAGATTTTCCCCTTTCATTTGAGCTTCCCTATCATTATTTTCTTCTGCAAAGACTTCTGGTGGATCCTCTTCATCATGTATTTCAACATATTTTAATGTTCTTTCAGTAACAATATGTTAATTGGGTATACCGTCAATCGAATTATTAAATGAAATGTTAAGTAGCTTAGCAACTTTTACCTGCAGGTACTTAAAGTTACCAAAGTGTCTCTTTAATAAATATAAAGTAATTGCAAATAAATAATTACATTTGAAAACTACCGGCGAGTCACAAGTCATTATTGTTTTGTTATGAGTTTTTGTTTACATCTAATAACTGTCATGAGCGTTTGTTTAAAATATTCTATGATCACATCTGCGAGACGTAACAAAAAAATCGGAGACATCTCAAGATGTGTCTGATGTGATTAAATAAACGCAGCAATAGAAATACCAACATATTCATAAAATTTGATAGATCCGTCACCGAAAGGTATTTCTATCGTTGTTGTATCTGAATATGTACTTAGTTTGGTGATTGTAAAATCATGAGTCCAAAAAACTGGTCCATTTTTTTATGATTTATATAGATATATTTACCTTATATCTTCAACAATATAGATCCGAACGAGTACACATCTAGAATTTTGCTGTAGAATAAGATTTCTAGGCTCTCGTAAAATTTCAACGATATCTGACGGATAATTTTCTTTTTGCGCGCGTGTTCCGCAAGGAACAGCGTGCTATCATTTCGTCACAATGTCTGTATTTTTCGAATTTTTTTTCGAAAGTGGTCTCAAACGATTGGGTTCGACTCCCTGATGAAGAATTCGAGGTCAAATTCAATTCTGTCCGTCCGGTCCGGCCGTTAGCACGATAACTCTCGAACGGAACGACTTAGAGCGTTGAAATTTGCAGGGTAGTTTTGTTGCGCAAATATCTCGGAAAAGTTCGTTAACGGGCGAAATCCACTGAGCGGTTTCGGAGTTAGGTCGTTTTTAGTCAAAACGTCTTTTATGAATATTTCCGGAACCGATCACTCGATCTTTCTGAAATGTGGCATCAAATTGTAGAATCATGACCTTTATATGCCTGCGAAGTTTTGTTATGACCGGACGGCCCTAAACTGGCAAAAAAAATTTTCAAAAATTTTAAAATTTTGTTTTCACGATAACTCGATAAATACTGATCTGATTAGATTGAAACTCAGTAGTTAGATGCAAAAGACCAATGCAAACACTTTTGCAAAATTTCGTGAAGATCACGTGACATGAAAAAAATCAAAAAATTACTACTATTTTGCGTAATACTAGCTAATTTAGCTAAAATGCCGAAACCTATTTTTTTGAGGTTCATGCTTCCTTTTCCGGGCATTTTTCGTTGTGCGCATGCGCAGATGAGAGGTCATTTAACTGCTGTAGTTTTCGTCAGAGAGGATTGGGGTTTTGGGGTGGCAGATGCTATTCCTCCATAGAATCCAGATCCCTGATGAGGGTCTGCGCGTGCGTAGATTAAAGATGCGATATCTCCCGAACCACTAGTGTTGGAGAATCGGAGTTTTTTGTAAGGTGTGTTATTTTGAGAGGACTTTTAGCCGCGAGTAGATTGCGCATGCGCAGAAGAGAAGTGACTGTTTTTTAATTGGATGGGTTATGGTGGGAGTGCTGAGTCGATATTGTGAGGTTTTAAAAGAATATTCATTGCAATTCAGTTCAAGGACAAGTCAGTTTGGGGGATATAGCGTTGTTTCCGAGTTTATGTGTTCGTACCGTGGCCCTGGGGCTAATTTTGAAATTGATGTTACCCCTTGCAGGCATTTTTCGTTATGCGCATGAGCAGACCATCAGTGATTTAACTGGTGGTGTTTTCGTCAGAGAGTATTGGGGTTTTGGCGTGGCGGATGCTATTCCTACATAGAATCCCCTGATGAGGGTCTGCGCATGCGTGGATTAAAGATGTGATATCTCCTGGACCACTAGTGTTGGAGAATCGGAGTTTTTTGTAAGGTGTGTGATTTCGAGAGGACTTTTAGCCGCAAGTAGATTGCGCATGCGCAGAAGAGAAGTGACTGTTTTTGGGTTGTATGGGTTATGTTGGGAGTGCTGAGCCGATATTGTGAGGTTTCAAAAGAATATTCTTGGCAATTCAGTGCAAGGACAGGTCAGTTTAGGAGATGTAGCGTTGTTTCCGAGTTAAAGTGTCCGTACCGTGGCCCTGGGGCTAATTTCGAAATTGATGTTACCCCTTACGGGCATTTTTCGTTATGCGCATGAGCAGACCATCAGTGATTCAACTGCTGGTGCTTTCGTCAGAGAGGATTGGTATTTTGGGGTGGCGGATGCTATTCCTCCATAGAATCTCCGGGTGAGGGTCTGCGCATGCGTGGATTCAAGAAGCGATATCTCCTCAACCACTAGTGTTGGAGAATTGGAGTTTTTTGTGGGGTGTGTAATTTTGGGAGGACTTGCAGCCACGAGTATATTGCGCATGCGCAGACGAGAAGTGAATGGTTTTGGGTTGTTTGGGTTATGTTGGGAGTAATGAGCCGATATTGTGAGGTTTTAAAAGAATATTCATGTCAACTCAGTGCACGGACACAAGTGAGTTTGGGGGAAATAGTGTTGTTTCTGAGTTGAAATGTATGTATGGTTGCCCTGAGGTGAATTTATAAATAACTATATTCGGTAGATCTATATTAAAATACGTTCGGATTTGGAGAAGAGGCAATTGCTTTCCTAACGGAGGTCCCACAACCGCAATTTTTTTTGATCTACGGTAAAGCTAACAGCCAAACTTTATTGATAGCTATATCTGTTAAAGGAACTTGAAAAAAAAAAGCACTGACGTGAAGTCAGTACTCTTTGGCGCGCGTGTTCACGGTGGCTAATTTGAATTGAATGATGAGTACTTCAAGCTCAGTGGATAGAGCGAGCCAAAGATCTACCCAAAGCATAGTGGACACCATTCACTGTCGGTTCAAAAATTAACAGTGCTGTATCTAAGCTGCCATCAGGAAAGAGTAACAAAGTTGGAAAAGAACACAACTGACCCTCCTTAGTCGCACAAGCTCCTAGAAGATCTGGGAGGGTCAGTATAATCCTAATCATGTTTATAGCACGCGCGCAAAAGCAGAGTGGCTTAACAATGAAAGAAAAAGTGTAAAAAGTCAATCTGCTTTGGCGCGCGTGCTATAAACATGATTAGGATTATACTGACCCTCCCAAATCTTCTAGGAGCTTGTGCGACTAAGGAGGGTCAGTTGTGTTCTTTTCCAACTTTGTTACTCTTTCCTGATGGCAGCTTAGATACAGCACTGTTAATTTTTGAACCGACAGTGAATGGTGTCCACTATGCTTTGGGTAGATCTTCGGCTCGCTCTATCCACTGAGCTTGAAGTACTCATCATTCAATTCAAATTAGCCACCGTGAACACGCGCGCCAAAGAGTACTGACTTCACGTCAGTGCTTTTTGCGCGTATGTCCTGGGGAACATCGCGTTATAGTTTTGCCCAAATGTCTGTAACTTTCGAATTACTTGAGAAAAATGGTCTCAAACGATTAAGTTCGACTCCCCAATGAAGAATTCGAGGTCAAAATTGATTCTGTCCGTCCGGCCGTCCGTCCAGCCGTTGCCACGATAACTTGAGAACGAAAAGAGCTAGCGACTTGAAATTTTCAGGGTAGGTGGCGCATCCCAATACGACGGACAAGTTCGTTAATGGGCATAATCGGCCCAGCGGTTTCCGAGTAATAATTTTGTTTTAAACCAATATAGTTCCGATCGAATTGGAACTTGGTGAGTAGTTGTAGAATATGAACCTAAGCACGTTTGTGAAATTTTGTGCGCATCATATGGCTAGAAAATTTTAAAAAAATTATTAAAAAATATTTTTTATGTCACGATAACTTTAAAACGGAATGAGATAGCGGCTTGAAATTTTCAGGTTAGGATGAGCACCAGAACGCGATATTTCAGTTTGTTTATGAGCATTGTTGTATTGTTGTAGAATGCCAACGCGGTAATGTTTGCGAAATTTGGTGAGGATAGCATTTGTAGAAAATTTTTAATAAATCATTGAAAATAAAAAAAAAAAATTCTATATATCAGTAACTAATCGTTAGAAATTGATGAAATTTTGCAAGAGCCTTGATAACCTAACTCTACCGCTAAGTTTCAAGTTTCAATACGATCGGTTTAATATTGTTGGAGATTGGAGCATTCTTGTGTGAATTCAGTAGATGGGTGACCGTTGCCTCGATAACTTTCGAACGAAAGGAGATAGGGACTTACTTTGAATAAATATAAAAACCACAAAAAAATTATTGACACACCGGAACTGGCAGAGCATACTGGAAATATTTCGATGTCATAAATGATTTCTTGCATAAAAAGCCTGAAATAGTGGCGCCTGCAACATGCAGTAGCATCAAAGGCCTTATTGTACATAATATAGATAAAAGGGAAAATGGAGATAGCTCAACTTCTAATGCAAGCTCTGTAGTGTCTTCAATGGCATAAAAAGGTCAAGAAGAGAAGATGCAATAGAGAGGCGGCACCAAGAAAAGATAAGCTGCAGAGTAGTTTCGATAATTTAATAGATATTTTAACAAAGTCCTGTATCATTAAGCTTGTACTATTATTTTATTAGAGTTATTGTTATTACCTTTATGTATTATTATTTTTGTGATGCCATGGAAAAAGGCTGAAGTATTTTTTTTTATTCTTATTGCAATATGCTACAATGTTCTATTTACCTGTTTGTTTTATTTTATATTACTGAAATGTACTACAAAGTCATAGTACCAAACTTTATTTCACAGTTTCCAGGGAAGAAAAGACTAACATAATGAAATTAGTTTTCAATCAAGATTTCTATAATATAAAACAAATTTTTCAGATTTTCTCCTTTCATTTGAGCTTCCCTATCATTATTTTCTTCTGCAAAGACTTCTGGTGGATCCTCTTCATCATGTATTTCAACAAATTTTAATGTTCTTTCAGTAACAATATGTTAATTGGGTATACCGTCAATCGAATTATTAAATGAAATGTTAAGTAGCTTAGCAACTTTTACCTGCAGGTACTTAAAGTTACCAAAGTGTCTCTTTAATAAATATAAAGTAATTGCAAATAAATAATTACATTTGAAAACTACCGGCGAGTCACAAGTCATTATTGTTTTGTTATGAGTTTTTGTTTACATCTAATAACTGTCATGAGTGTTTGTTTAAAATATTCTATGATCACATCTGCGAGACGTAACAAAAAAATCGGAGACATCTCAAGATGTGTCTGATGTGATTAAACAAACGCAGCAATAGAAATACCAACATATTCATAAAATTTGATAGATCCGTCACCGAAAGGTATTTCTATCGTTGTTTTATCTGAATATGTACTTAGTTTGGTGATTGTAAAATCATGAGTCCAAAAAACTGGTCCATTTTTTTATGATTTATATAGATATATTTACCTTATATCTTCAACAATATAGATCCGAACGAGTACAAATCTAGAATTTTGCTGTAGAATAAGATTTCTAGGCTCTCGTAAAATTTCAACGATATCTGACGGATAATTTTCTTTTTGCGCGCGTGTTCCTCAAGGAACAGCGTGCTATCATTTCGTCACAATGTCTGTATTTTTCGAATTTTTTTTCGAAAATGGTCTCAAACGATTGGGTTCGACTCCCTGATGAAGAATTCGAGGTCAAATTCAATTCTGTCCGTCCGGTCCGGCCGTTAGCACGATAACTCTCGAACGGAACGACTTAGAGCGTTGAAATTTGCAGGGTAGTTTTGTAGCGCAAATATCTCGGAAAAGTTCGTTAACGGGCGAAATCCACTGAGCGGTTTCGGAGTTAGGTCGTTTTTAGTCAAAACGTCTTTCATGAATATTTCCGGAACCGATCACTCGATCTTTCTGAAATGTGGCATCAAATTGTAGAATCATGACCTTTATATGCCTGCGAAGTTTTGTTATGACCGGACGGCCCTAAAGTGGCAAAAAAAAATTTCAAAAATTTTAATATTTTGTTTTCACGATAACTCGAAAAATACTGATCTGATTAAATTGAAACTCAGTAGTTAGGTGCAAAAGACCAATGCAAACACTTTTGCAAAATTTCGTGAAGATCACGTGACATGAAAAAAATCAAAAAATTACTACTATATTGCGGAATACTTTGCTAAAATGCCGAAACCTATTTTTTGAGGTTCATGCTTCCTTTTCCGGGCATTTTTCGTTGTGCGCATGCGCAGATGAGAAGTCATTTAACTGCTGTAGTTTTCGTCAGAGAGGATTGGGGTTTTGGGGTGGCGGATGCTATTCCTCCATAGAATCCAGATCCCTGATGAGGGTCTGCGCGTGCGTAGATTAAAGATGCGATATCTCCCGAACCACTAGTGTTGGAGAATCGGAGTTTTTTGTAAGGTGTGTTATTTTGAGAGGACTTTTAGCCGCGAGTAGATTGCGCATGCGCAGAAGAGAAGTGACTGTTTTTTAATTGGATGGGTTATGTTGGGAGTGCTGAGTCGATATTGTGAGGTTTTGAAAGAATATTCATAGCAATTCAGTTCAAGGACAAGTCAGTTTGGGGGATATAGCGTTGTTTCCGAGTTTATGTGTTCGTACCGTGGCCCTGGGGCTAATTTTGAAATTGATGTTACCCCTTGCAGGCATTTTTCGTTATGCGCATGAGCAGACCATCAGTGATTTAACTGGTGGTGTTTTCGTCAGAGAGTATTGGGGTTTTGGCGTGGCGGATGCTTTTCCTACATAGAATCCCCTGATGAGGGGTCTGCGCATGCGTGGATTAAAGATGTGATATCTCCTGGACCACTAGTGTTGGAGAATCGGAGTTTTTTGTAAGGTGTGTGATTTCGAGAGGACTTTTAGCCGCAAGTAGATTGCGCATGCGCAGAAGAGAAGTGACTGTTTTTGGGTTGTATGGGTTATGTTGGGAGTGCTGAGCCGATATTGTGAGGTTTCAAAAGAATATTCTTGGCAATTCAGTGCAAGGACAGGTCAGTTTGGGAGATTTAGCGTTGTTTCCGAGTTATAGTGTCCGTACCGTGGCCCTGGGGCTAATTTCGAAATTGATGTTACCCCTTACGGGCATTTTTCGTTATGCGCATGAGCAGACCATCAGTGATTCAACTGCTGGTGCTTTCGTCAGAGAGGATTGGTATTTTGGGGTGGCGGATGCTATTCCTCCATAGAATCCCCTGGTGAGGGTCTGCGCATGCGTGGATTCAAGAAACGATATCTCCTCAACCACTAGTGTTGGAGAATTGGAGTTTTTTGTGAGGTGTGTAATTTTGGGAGGACTTGCAGCCACGAGTATATTGCGCATGCGCAGACGAGAAGTGAATGGTTTTGGGTTGTTTGGGTTATGTTGGGAGTAATGAGCCGATATTGTGAGGTTTTAAAAGAATATTCATGTCAATTCAGTGCACGGACACAAGTGAGTTTGGGGGAAATAGTGTTGTTTCTGAGTTGAAATGTCTGTATGGTTGCCCTGAGGTGAATTTATAAATAACTATATTCGGTAGATCTATATTAAAATACGTTCGGATTTGGAGAAGAGGCAATTGCTTTCCTAACGGAGGTCCCACAACCGCAATTTTTTTTGATCTACGGTAAAGCTAACAGCCAAACTTTATTGATAGCTATATCTGTTAAAGGAACTTGAAAAAAAAAAAGCACTGACGTGAAGTCAGTACTCTTTGGCGCGCGTGTTCACGGTGGCTAATTTGAATTGAATGATGAGTACTTCAAGCTCAGTGGATAGAGCGAGCCGAAGATCTACCCAAAGCATAGTGGACACCATTCACTGTCGGTTCAAAAATTAACAGTGCTGTATCTAAGCTGCCATCAGGAAAGAGTAACAAAGTTGGAAAAGAACACAACTGACCCTCCTTAGTCGCACAAGCTCCTAGAAGATCTGGGAGGGTCAGTATAATCCTAATCATGTTTATAGCACGCGCGCAAAAGCAGAGTGGCTTAACAATGAAAGAAAAAGTGTAAAAAGTCAATCTGCTTTGGCGCGCGTGCTATAAACATGATTAGGATTATACTGACCCTCCCAAATCTTCTAGGAGCTTGTGCGACTAAGGAGGGTCAGTTGTGTTCTTTTCCAACTTTTTTACTCTTTCCTGATGGCAGGTTAGATACAGCACTGTTAATTTTTGAACCGACAGTGAATGGTGTCCACTATGCTTTGGGTAGATCTTCGGCTCGCTCTATCCACTGAGCTTGAAGTACTCATCATTCAATTCAAATTAGCCACCGTGAACACGCGCGCCAAAGAGTACTGACTTCACGTCAGTGCTTTTTGCGCGTATGTTCTGGGGAACATCGCGTTATAGTTTTGCCCAAATGTCTGTAACTTTCGAATTACTTGAGAAAAATGGTCTCAAACGATTAAGTTCGACTCCCCAATGAAGAATTCGAGGTCAAATTTGATTCTGTCCGTCCGGCCGTCCGTCCGGCCGTTGCCACGATAACTTGAGAACGAAAAGAGCTAGCGACTTGAAATTTTCAGGGTAGGTGGCGCATCCCAATACGACGGACAAGTTCGTTAATGGGCATAATCGGCCCAGCGGTTTCCGAGTAATAATTTTGTTTTAAACCAATATAATTCCGATCGAATTGAAACTTGGTGAGTAGTTGTAGAATATGAACCTAAGCACGTTTGTGAAATTTTGTGCGCATCATATGGCTAGAAAATTTTGAAAAAATTATTAAAAAATATTTTTTATGTCACGATAACTTTAAAACGGAATGAGATAGCGGCTTGAAATTTTCAGGTTAGGATGGGCACCAGAACGCGACATTTCAGTTTGTTTATGAGCATTGTTGTATTGTTGTAGAATGCCAACGCGGAAATGTTTGCAAAATTTGGTGAGGATAGCATTTGTAGAAAATTTTTAATAAATCATTGAAAATAAAAAAAAAATTCTATATATCAGTAACTAATCGTTAGAAATTGATGAAATTTTGCAAGAGCCTTGATAACCTAACTCTACCGCTAAGTTTCAAGTTTCAATACGATCGGTTTAATATTGTTGGAGATTGGAGCATTCTTGTGTGAATTCAGTAGATGGGTGACCGTTGCCTCGATAACTTTCGAACGAAAGGAGATAGGGACTTGCAATTTTCAGGGTAGGTTGCTTATCCGAAAGGAAGAGTTGAGTTCGTTTTTGGGCATAATCGGTCTAACGGTTTCCGAGTTATACCCACCTGGAATATTATTTTCTTGATAACTGAAAAATTAAATATTCGATCGAATTGAAGCTTGGTAACTAGTAGTAGAAAATCAACATAAAGACGTGTTCAAAATTTTGTATGAACCGTACCACTAGAAAATTCGAAAAAAATGACGAAAAAAAAAATTTTAATAACCATACCCCTAGAAAATTTCAAAAAAAATCACGAAAAAAAAATTGGTTCAAGCACTGACGTGAAGTCAGAAGCTTTTGCGCGTATGTTCTATTGTCCATTCTTCTGTATTGGACACCCTTAATAGAATTTACCATGGTAAATTATGTTGTCCATTCTCCCGTATTGGACACTTAATTCGAATTTACCATGGTAAATTCGAATTAAGAGTGTATATATATATATTTTTTATATTGTTTCAGATTTTCTAGTCATGTGATCTGCATGAAATCTTGCGTAAGGATTCATATCACAATAATTTTGCATAATTCGATCAGATCAGTATTTTCCGAGTTACTGGAAAAACAAGATTTCAGATGGATATAATTTCCGGTGCGTATCTCGTGTTTTTTTTACAATTTTCAGGTTAGGCAGGAATATATCGCATTTTGACATGTCCACCTATTGTATAAATTGATGTATCACTTTGTTATGGCAATAAAGTTTTTTTTTACTGCTCGAGAGGAAAAAATTTCCATATGCCCGCCCTGAGACGGTGAGCTTCTCTCAGGAGTGTGAGACTCCAGTTGTTGATTGGTTACTCACTGAAAAACCTCTCGCACGTTCCTTGGAGTAGTTCTTCGTCCTGCCGGCGTCCCTTAACAAAAGAGATGAGCAGCAAGTGGCCTTCACAGTTGATGGGACCTGATGACTTGAATTGATCAAAGTAACACTGCTTTCTGCATTATGTGTGTCAATTCCTCGGCCAGACATCTACAGGCCAGAATCATCCGCAACTCTGCCACGTAGTTCGCTCTCATTCCTCCTAGACATCCTATGATTAGTACGACCATCCTAACTGTATGTCTCGGAAAAGAGAGACGAGACGAGACAAATCTCGCGTGATAGTAATTCACCGTGATCCAATTCCTTCATGATTGGTAGGGGGCAGAACTGTACTGATACCCAAATCAGGTGATCTAGGACAGCCAACTACCACCCAATCATCCAGTGGACCAGTGTGGAATCAAATCCACGAACAAATAAGGGGAGCGAGGAAAGCAATACAGGGGTGCAAGGACAACATCCTTATAGATAAGAGTATTTATCAAAAAGCGAGACACTACAAGCGACAACTCAAATCAAGGATGCCTTAACAGCTAGCTAGAAGAAGAAGATCCGAGGTACATAGAAATCACAGCTGTCCGGGAAAAATAAAGTCTCTGCTACGAACAGCTTGGCAGTCCCGATAATCGCATACTCATTCGGAATAGTTAACTGGACAGTGAATGAAATTCTCGAACTAGACCGAACCACTCGTAAAAGGATGAACATGAATCGTAGCCTGCATCCCAACTGCTCGATTCAAAGAATATAAGGCAGGGAGGCAGAGGTTTGCAAAGTTAGGAATACCTACACCATCAACAAATTATTAAAAGGTTTCTTTCTGGGTTTTCTCTCCCAACCTCCCAAAATATCTACAAAAAATTGGTTCAAGCACTGACGTGAAGTCAGGAGCTTTTGCGCGTATGTTCTATTGTCCATTCTCCTGTATTGGACAGTCTTAATTCGAATTTACCATGGTAAATTCGAATTGAAGATGTCATATGCTGTTGAATCAAATAAAATATACATACATATACATATACACAATATATACATACATATACATGAATGACATTGACAGGGCGCGTTTTATGTTCTGTCTTGACCGAGTTTGGCAGTTATTGTTCATTTGAAATCGAAATTTAACAAATATAAAAAAGACCAACGTGAGGTCAGTACTCCTTGGCGCGCGTGTTCACGATGGCTAATTGGAATTAAATTATGAGTGTTTCAAGCTCAGTGGATAGAACGAGCCGGAGATCTACCCAGATGGTAGTGGACACCATTCACTGTAGGGTCAAAAATTAAGAGTACTTGGTCTAAGCTGGCATGAGGATAGAGTAACAAAGTTGACAAAGAACACAACTGACTTTCCTCAGTCGCACAGGCTTCTGGGAGCTTCTGAGGTATCTCCTTAGGGAAGACTTGGGAGAGTCAGTATAATCACAATCATATTTAATGCACACGCGCCAAAACAGCTCAAAAATGCTCTTTTAGCTTTTCTCTTTCATTATGAAGTCAATCTGCAATTGGCGCCTGTGCTATAAATATGATTATGATTATGCTGACCCTCCCAAGTATTCCCTAAGGAAATACCTCAGAAGCTCCTAGAAGCTTGTGCGACTAAGGAAAGTCAGTTGTGTTCTTTGTCAACTTTGTTACTCTATCCTTATGCCAGCTTAGACAAAGCACTCTTAATTCTTGACCCGACAGTGAATGATGTCCACTAACATCTGGGTAGATATCCAGCTCGTTCTATCCACTGAGCTTGAAGCACTGATAATTCAATTAAAATAAGCCAACGTGAACACGCGCGCCAAAGAGTACTGATCTCACGTCAGTGCTTCTTTATATTTTTTCGAGTCCCTTTAACAAATCTGGCTATCGATTCAGTCTGGCTATTAGTTTTACCGTAGATCGAAATAAAAAAATGTGGTTATGGGACCCCCATTGGAAACGCAATTGCTTACGCATGTTCTACAAATCCGAACGTAATTTAATATAGATCTTTCAAATATAGTTATTTATAAATTGGCCCCACGGCTACGCTATTTCCTCGAAACTGACTTGTTGGTGCACAGAATTGCCATGAAATTTCTCTTAAAACCTCACAACATCGGCTCAGCACCAAATCCATCATCGCAAGACACAAATCACTCCCAACATAAGCCATACAACCCAAAAAGAACCACTTCACCTCTGCGCATGCGCAATCTACTCGTGGCTGAAAGGCGTCTCAAAATCACACACCTCACACAAAACTTTGATTCTTCAACACCATTGGTGCAGGAGATATCGTAGCTTCAATCTGTGCATGCACGGACACTCCCAAGCGGATTCTATGGAGGACTAGCATCTTGCACCTTCAAACCCCAATGCACGTAACGTGTAACATGAATTTCAAAATTGGCCCTAGGGCCACGGTACGGACACTCCAACTCGCAAACAACGCAATTTCTTTATAAATGACTTGTCCGTGCACAGAATTGCCATCAATATTTTTTTAAAACCTCACAATATCGCCTAAGTAGCAGACCCATGATCGATAGTCCTAAACCACTACAAATATAACCCATACATCCTAAAAATAGTAAATTTTCCTACAAGCATGCGCAATCCACTCGCGGCTGAAAGTCCTCCCAAAATCACACATCCGCAAAAAACTCCGATCTTGCAACACTAGTGGTTCAGGAGATATCGCATCATGAATCCATGCGCAGACCATCACCAGCGGATTATTTGGGGGAATATCATCCTCCACGCCGAAACCGCAATCCTCACAGACGAAAACTCCAGCAGTCAAATCACTCCTCATCTTGTCATGCGCATAAGGAAAAATGCCCGAAAAAGGGTAATATGAATTTCAAAATTAGCCCCAGGGTCACGGTACGGACACTCCAACTCGGAAACAACGTCATTTCCCCCAAAGTGACTTGTCCGTGTACAGAAGTGTCATAAATTTACTTTTAAAACCTCACAATATCGGCTCAGCACTAGACCCATCACAAGTATTCCTAAACCACTCTCAACATAACCTATACATACCAAAAACAGTCCTTTCTCCTCTGCGCATGTGCAGTCCACTCGTGGCTAGAAGTCCTCTCAAAATCACAAACCTCACACAAAATTCCGATTCACCAACACCAGTAGTTCAGGAGATATCGCATCTTCAATCCACGCATGCGCGGACCCTTACAAGTAGATTTTATGGAGGAATACCATCCTCCACCTCAAAACCCCAATCCCCTCAGACGAAAACTCCAGCAGTTAAATCATTTCTCGTCTGCTCATGCGAATAACGAAAAATGCCAGAAAGAGGCATTATTAATTTCAATATTGGCCCCAAGGATAATGTTATTAACGTTACACCTCGGACACTACGCTATCTCCTCGAAACTGGCTAGAAACTCACAGAATTGACTTGAGCTGTTAATATGGCCTTCCAGTTACACCCCCAGTTGTTTACCGTTCAGAAGAATTTTAAAACCCAATTTAAAATTCCACATATATAGTTCTCGCATTACTTCAATTGGCGCAGTAGATCCTCGTCCATATTTTAATCAGTTGCCCTCGTACATATCGCATTGATTCAGATAAACGCGTAAAAACCTGTCAAAATAGGTTCGCCAGATGTTAGAAATTCCGTGAAGGAATTCGAACTGAAATAATTTGTCCGGTTTGGTCTGTTCTCCGTGAAATTTTGCACACCCCAAGAGGTCATCATTGCTCACCGAAGTAGCAAAATTGAAGTCAATCTGATATTTGGTTTCGGAATTTCAAGCAAAATATTCCGCTAATAGTTATTTTTTTTTTCTAATTATGGTATCCCCACGAAATTTTGCACAAGTATTTTCGTCGGTACTTTATATCTAACAACCGAGCTTCAATTCAATTGGATCAGCATTTTTTCGAGTTATAGTGAAAACAAAATTTCATTTTCAAATATTTTAATTTTTTTTTTTGTGCGTATGTTCTGGGGAACATCGCGTTATAGTTTTGCACAAATGTCTGTAACTTTCGAATTTTTTGAAAAAAAAAATGGTCTCAAACGATTAAGTTCGACTCCTCAATGAAGAATTCGAGGTCAAATTTGATTCTGTCCGGCCGGCCGTCCGGCCGTTGCCACGATAACTTGAGAACAAAAAGAACTAGCGACTTGAAATTTTCAGGGTAGGCGGCGCATCCCAATACGACGGACAAGTTCGTTAATGGGCATAATCGGCCCAGCGGTTTCCGAGTAATAATTTTGTTTTAAACCAATATAATTCCGATCGAATTGAAACTTGGTGAGTAGTTGTAGAATATGAACCTAAGCACGTTTGTGAAATTTTGTGCGCATCATATGGCTAGAAAATTTTAAAAAAATTATTGAAAAATATTTTTTTTGTCACGATAACTTGAAAACGGAATGAGATAGCGGCTTGAAATTTTCAGGTTAGGATGAGCACCAGAACGCGACATTTCAGTTTGTTTATGAGCACAATCGGCCAAACGGTTTTAGAGTTATAGCCATCTGAAATTTTCTGAAATTTCGTGGTTTTTGTTCCTCATTAACTCGAAAAGTACAAAACCGATTGAATTCAAACATGGTTATTAGTTGTAGAATGCCAACGCGGAAACGTTTGCAAAATTTGGTGAGGATAGCATTTGTAGAAAATTTTTAATAAATCATTGAAAATAAAAAATAAAAATTCTATATATCAGTAACTAATCGTTAGAAATTGATGAAATTTTGCAAGAGCCTTGATAACCTAACTCTACCGCTAAGTTTCGAGTTTTAATACGATCGGTTTAATATTGTTGAGATTGGAGCATTCTTGTGTGAATTCAGTAGATGGGTGACCGTTGCCTCGATAACTTTCGAACGAAAGGAGATAGGGACTTTCAATTTTCAGGGTAGGTTGCTTATCCGAAAGGAAGAGTTGAGTTCTTTTTTGGGCATAATCGGTCTAACGGTTTCCGAGTTATACCCACCTGGAATATTATTTTCTTGATAACTGAAAAATTAAATATTCGATCGAATTGAAGCTTGGTAACTAGTAGTAGAAAATCAACATAAAGACGTGTTCAAAATTTTGTAAGAACCGTACCACTAGAAAATTCGAAAAAAACACGAAAAAAAAAATTTTAATAACCGTACCCCTAGAAAATTTCAAAAAAAATCACGAAAAAAAAATTGGTTCAAGCACTGACGTGAAATCAGAAGCTTTTGCGCGTATGTTCTATTGTCCATTCTTCTGTATTGGACACCCTTAATCGAATTTACCATGGTAAATTATGTTGTCCATTCTCCCGTATTGGACACTTAATTCGAATTCACCATGGTAAATTCGAATTAAGAGTGTCCAATACAGGAGAATGGACAACATAATTTACCACGCTGTTCCTTACGGAACACGCGCGCAAAATGATATTACACCTTTAGAAGCAAGAGGGAAAAAATTAAGATCGAGTAAGAAATTGCGGAGAACAAACATGAATTAAATTCTGCCTCTAGGTCACAATAGAGCATCTTAATCTTAATATATATATTTCTTGTGTGCGTGTGTATGTGACTGAACTCCTCCTAAACGACTGGACCGATTTTGATGAAATTTTTTGTGTGTGTTCGTGGAGATTCGAGAATGGTTTAGATTTACAATTTGGTCTACTGGAAAATGTTTTTTCTTATTTATAAGGAGTTGTTGATTTTGGAAAGTTTTACATTAGATCCGGCGGACGGCGCTATCATCGCATTCAATATTATTCTATTTCAATCGGCCAACATCTATTTTTCATACCCCTAAGTGATAAGGGTTGTTCACCCTTAAAATTTTTTTTTTTATTTTGTGGACGAAATTTTTGGTTTTTATTTTTAAAAAATACATATAACCCTAAATTTTTACTTTTTTATCACCTACCCCTATTTTTTTATATCCATTTTAGTAATTAACCAGAGTTAGAGTAGGCGTTAGGGTTGGAGTTGTCGTTGGCGTTGGGGTTTGCATTGACCTTGGAGTTGGAGTTCGCATTGTAGTTGGCGTTGGGGTTAGAGTTGGCGTCGGAGTTGGAGTTGCAGTTGGAGTTGGAGTTGGAGTTGGAGTTGGAGTTGGAGTTGGAGTTGGAGTTGGAGTTGGAGTTGGAGTTGGAGTTGGAGTTGGAGTTGGAGTTGGAGTTGGAATCGGAGTTGGAGTTGGAGTTGGAGTTGGAGTTGGAGTTGGAGTTGGAGTTGGAGTTGGAGTTGGAGTTGGAGTTGGATTTGGAGTAGGAGTTGGAGTTGGAGTTGGAGTTGGAGTTGGAGTTGGAGTTGGAGTTGGAGTTGGAGTTGGAGTTGGAGTTGGAGTTGGAGTTGGAGTTGGAGTTGGAGTTGGAGTTGGAGTTGGAGTTTGAGTTGGAGTTGGAGTTGGAGTTGGAGTTGGAGTTGGAGTTGGAGTTGGAGTTGGAGTTGGAGTTGGAGTTGGAGTTGGAGTTGGAGTTGGAGTTGGAATCGGAGTTGGAGTTGGAGTTGGAGTTGGAGTTGGAGTTGGAGTTGGAGTTGGATTTGGAGTTGGAGTTGGAGTTGGAGTTGGAGTTGGAGTTGGAGTTGGAGTTGGAGTTGGAGTTGGAGTTGGAGTTGGAGTTGGAGTTGGAGTTGGAGTTGGAGTTGGAGTTGGAGTTGGAGTTGGAGTTGGAGTTGGAGTTGGAGTTGGAGTTGGAGTTGGAGTTGGAGTTGGAGTTGGAGTTGGAGTTGGAGTTGGAGTTGGAGTTGGAGTTGGAGTTGGAGTTGGAGTTGGAGTTGGAGTTGGAGTTGGAGTTGGAGTTGGAGTTGGAGTTGGAGTTGGAGTTGGAGTTGGAGTTGGAGTTGGAGTTGGAGTTGGAGTTGGAGTTGGAGTTGGAGTTGGAGTTGGAGTTGGAGGTGGAGTTGGAGTTGGAGTTGAAGTTGGAGTTGGAGTGTGAGTTGGAGTTGCCGTTGGCGCTGGGCAGACGTTGAGGAGGCAGTACGAAGTCTGCCGGGCCAGCTAGTTATTATGTAAAAATGTTTTTTATTTATTTAGATTTTCAGTTAGTACATCCTATCTGATTTTAATTTTTCAGTAAGTTATTTATGATAAATAGGTATGCAATGCGGACATCTCAAAATGAATGTTCAGCTGAGGATATATAATTCAATAAGAAACAAAATTAGTTGATTACAATTTGTGTGATTCATTTTAACTAAAATTTGCTAGTATAACAACTTCTATCCACTACACTCAATTTCATACAAATATCTATAGTAGATGGCCATCGATAGATAGCAACAAAAAATAGGGTAACTTTAGACTATAGAAAGAGACCTCTATAGTCTAAGATTGGGACGCGCAAGTCGCTGTCTCTTTCCGTTCTGAAGTTATGGTGGCAACCACCGGCCAGACATAATCAAATTTGACCTCGAATTCTTCAACGCAATCGTTTGAGACCATTCTCGGCGAAAAATTCTAGAGTTTGGAAGATTGGGGCAAAATGATAACGCGATGTTCTCCAGAACATGCGTGCGAAAACAAGCTCGTGTTGACAGATTCCTTCGATTAGCTTCGTGTTTTCCATTATCAATTTCGTTTGTTAACCAAAATTATTGTTCTGCAAGTGTTATGCGTTGATGGCGTGGGACTATTACTTAGAGGCCGGAATATAGGCAGACAATTCCTGGTATTCTTCAACGATAATCTACCGTCTTGCATTGCATTGGTTCTTCAGGAATATTTCGCTAAATTTTCCACACATTTTTTTTTACAACCACCGAATTTTGGTATACTGGATGTTCAACAATCTCGAAAGATAGCTTCGGGGACTCGATTGAGAAGGCATAAGCTGAGTCGAAGAATGTATTCGAAGCCATCCGAAACAAGGCTTATCTGACAGTTTCATATATTGAATGAAGAAACTTTGCCGTGAATCGTATCAGCCAGGGTGTGAATTTCATTTTTGTATTTTTGGTGAATGAATAAAAGAAAATAATTATAGATTTCACAATGGATAAGCAATTTCGCCCCATCTTCCTATTACAATTAACTCACTCTCTAACTATACGGAATTAGGATATCATGAAGTTTGAACGCCAGTATTGCCTAATATATATATATACATCGTCTGCAATCACTACCCAATAAGTAGTACCGCAAGTAGCTGGTAGCATAATTTGTTTACTACAAACACTGTGTTTGCCATTGCGTTGAATGCTTCAATCGCGATGTGGATCAGTAGGAATGGTTCTTCGCTTAACAGTTTATGCATATGTTCCATTGCGTTTGTCGCCACAATATATGACTTGAAAAAAGCTGAATCTCTTCATCTAAAAATGAATGCTATGTCCATTTCAGACCTTCTGTGGTGAGCTTCCTTTATTTCTTCGAGAACACAAAAATGGGATGTACCGGACAGATGTCTACTTCTTGGCTAAAATAACAGCTGATATACCAATATACACAATAATGAACGTCATGGGTACAACTATTTGCTACTATTCAATAGGACTCAATTATGAATTTAGCAGATACCTTACTTGTGTCATCACTTGCGTGTTAGTCACTTACGTAGTTATGGGGGCAGGTATGATGAAAACATTATTTTCAGTGCTAGTACTAATTCTTGTTTTTTAGGTTACGTGATATCCACTATATCCTCCAGCATCCAGATGGCGCAGACACTTGTTAGTTTCATTGTCACCCCATTCCTAATTTTTGGGGGCATGTTCCTGAGTATTAGGTACCTACATAAGTATTCATTGCACATTAGTAGCAATTCAACGTTTACATTGAAATCGGAATACTTTGCGATCGATCACATGAAAGATCTCGCATTGTTAATATTATTATTATTAAAAAATTGATATGAGTACAGATACCTATAAAATAAAACAAAATCATATATACAAGTCATATTGTGTAAAGTCAATGTGAGTTGGACGTCTACTGGTCTAAACTGTTCTTGAATCCATTCACCAACGTTGCGCCAACCACACACTCACAGCGGCGATTCCACACATCGAAAACTTTATTTATTGGAAAGTGCTGCCTGCAGGAAAGTTTGAACGAATGATATGTGATTTTTTGCACATTTATCTAAATTGCAGTTTCAAACTAGTTTACTTACACCATTTAGAACAAATAGCTCGATTTTTCCGAGATAATCGAAATTCTAAAAATTGTGATTTCCGCTCAAACCGGCTGTTAGAATTTCATATCATTTTTGATGCACTCGGAAATATTAATAGAAAAGAAAAGTCTCTCCTGGTGCAGAGTTGTTGGGAAGAACTGTACTAGACTTCTTTACACATTTAGAATTTCGAAAGAGTAAATCTCTTGCATTATCTTATATGTAAGATTGTGAAGCGATTATAAGAGTATTGAGAGAAAATATAAACGTTTTTTTTTAAGGTGTCAGAGTTTTTCGGATTCCATATTACGGGTTTTCCTTGATATACCGCTGTATTCACAAAGCATTCAATCTTCGTTAAGTCCTAACTGAGGTGCTCAGTTAAGGATAAATGAGAATCGCAACCTCAGTTAACGTGAAAATTAACGTGAAACAGGCCTGTTTCACCATCGTTAAATACGTTAACTGAGGTTGCGATTTGTATTTATCTTTAACTGAGGACCTCAGTAAGAATTTAACGGAGATTGAATACTTTGTGAATACGGCGGATAATCTAATTCGTTCGTGCTACTGTTCGTCACTCCATTTCATGAACGTCCACACGACGCAACCTTCATGAACGCCGTCCCAACGATAGCTACGAGCGCCTGCTCGTAGTACCATCCACACCGAGAATTCTCCTTACATTACGCGTTACATTAAGCCGGGTCCAGACGAGTGTAACGTGTAATGTAATATTACTTGTAATTAAGCACACACCCGATGGATCGGATCGAACGGCGTACATGTAAGGCTCGCTTCACATAAACACGACACGGTTTTATGTACGGCAACGACACAAACGCTCGAGCTTTCCCACAGGCTTGCTTCATAGTCGTGTAAACGACACCGGCATCTGATTCTTGGGTGAAAGCTTGAATGATAGCTTTCACAGCTATCCGGCACGAGTCGTGGTGGTGTGAACGACACACGGCTGCCTAGCACGGCTCGAGGGGACTGCCGGACATCCTCGAGTCGTGCACGGCAGCCATGTGTCGTTCATACGACCACGACTCGGCCGGATAGCTGTGAAAGTTATCATTCAAGCCTTCACCCAAGAATCGGATGCCGGGGTCGTTTACACGACTGTGGAGCGAGCCTGTGGAGAAGCTCGAACGTTTGTGTCGTTGCCATACATAAAACCGTGTAAATACGGTTTTTTGTACGGCAACAACACAAACGCTCGAGATTTCCCACAGGCTCGCTTCACAGTCGTGTAAACGACACTGGCATCCGATTCTTGGGTGAAGGCTTGAATCCGTCGTGTATGTGGGAAATCTCGAGCGTTTGTGTCGTTGCCGTAAAACCGTGTCGTGTTGAAGTGAAGCGAGCCCTACATGTAACGCTTGCTCAGCCGTTCGACCCGATCCATCGGGTGTCGGTTTTTGGTGCGAACACAAAGGCGCTCGCAGCTATCGTTTGGACGGCGTTTGTGACGGTTGTGTCGTGTGGACGTTCATGATATGGAGTGATGAACAGTCGCTTGAACTTATATCGAGAAAAATTGGAATGGACAATAGAACATACGCACAAAAGCTTCTGACTTAACGTCAGTGCTTGAAACAATTTTTTTTTTCTTGATTTTTTTTAAATTTTCTAGGAGTACGGTTCTTGAAATTTGTTTTTTCGTAATTTTTTTCAAAATTTCTATGGGTACGGTTCTTACAAAATTTGAAACACGTCTTTATGTTGATTTTCTACTACTAGTTACCAACTTCAATTCGATCATATCATTATTTTTTGAATTATCAAGGAAATAATACTCCAGGTGGGTATAACTCGGAAACCGTTAGACCGATTATGCCCAAAAACGAACTCAACTCTTCCATTCGGATACGCAACCTACCCTGAAAATTGCAAGTCCCTATCTCCTTTCGTTCGAAAGTTATCGAGGCAACGGTCACCCATCTACTGAAATCACAAGGCTGCTCGAATCTCCAATATTTAACCGATCGTGTTAAAACTTGAAACTTGGCAGTAGAGTTAGGTTATAAAGGCTCTGGCAAAATTTCAGCAATTTCAAACGAATAGTTACTGATATATAGTATTTTTTGTTCAATTTTCAATGATTTTTTAAAAATTTTCCACAAATACTATCCTCACAAAATTTTGCAAGTATTTTCGCGTCGGCATTCTACAACTAATTACCATGTTTGAATTCAATCGATTCAGTATTTCTCGAGTTAATGAGGAACAAAAAACAACCAAATTTCAGATGGCTATAACTCTAAAACCGTTTGGCCGATTATGCTCATAAACAAACTGAAATGTCGCGTTCTGATGCTCATCCTAACCTGAAAACTTCAAGCCGCTATCTTTTTCCCATTCTCAAGTTGTCGTGACAACAAAAATATTTTTTAATAATTTTTTAATAATTTTCTAGTCATACGATTCGCACAAAATTTCACAAACGTGCTTAGGTTCATATTCTACAACTACTCACCAAGTTTCAATTCGATCGGATTCATATTGGTTGAAAACAAAATTATTACTCGGAAACCACTGGGCTGATTATGCCCATTAACGAACTCGTCCGTCGTATTGGGATGCGCCACCTACACTGAAAATTTCAAGTCGCTAGCTCTTTTCGTTCTCAAGTTATCGTGGCAACGGCAGGACGGCCGGCCGGACAGAATCAATTTTGACCTCGAATTCTTCATTGGGGAGTCGAACTAAATCGTTTGAGACCATTTTCGTCAAAAAATTCAATAGTTACAGACATTTGGGCAAAATGATAACGCGATGTTCCCCAGAACATACGCGCAAAAACCCGTAATATTATGGAATCCATAAATCCAGATTACTTCAAAAAGAAAATTTATATTTTCTCTCAATGCTGCTATACTCACTTTAAAAACTTACATTTAAGATAATGCAAGAAAATGACTGTTTTCAAATTCTAACAAGCCCTGTGGACAGGAGCTTTCTGGCGCTCTAGTTCAAACAGACAAATTATATCTCCGAAAGTATTGGTTTCTCAGAGTTGAGAAGTATATCAATGTATTCTTATGATAGAACTGCATCATAAAGGAAATTCAATTCAAATAATAGTTTATTTATCAAGATTAAATGAGCAATCTGAGAACTGCACCATGGAAGAAACCAAATTAAAATAGCTGAAATGAATTTGACTCTCTCTTATAGAACAGGATGAAATGTACGAGTATGAACACAGATCATATAATAAAGCTTAGATAGAATAATCATAGCATTCTGTGAAAACAGAAGTACGATTCATTATTGAAATTTAGAACTTCATCTTAGCAGAAATTGAATTCAAACATCATAGAAGAATTTAAATTCAACAAGAGTGCCAAAAATTATCAATCCAAAACCAATAGACGAATTATACCCAACAACGAACTCATCCGAGATATTCATTCCTCAATTCCAGTTTTGTTTTTAGTGGAGATATTCTGAACTCAATATTATTAACTTACCATTACCATTCCCATCATCATATGGATTGACCATCGGCATGAAAATATCAACCAACAAAAGTATGATAATATTCTAATTCTCATATTGATACCATTACTGGAATGAATTACAATGAGACAACGTCAAAGTTGACATTATAACAATTCATAGAATAGCCACAGAATAATTCTATCATTGAAATTTTGAAAAATCATATCTCCGAAAGTATTAGTTTGTTAGAGTTAAAAATGATATGAATGGATTCTTATGGTAAAACTGCTTATTGAAAAAAATTTAATTTGGAATTTGTTCTGTAAAAAAAAAAATTTTTTTTTCTTACTCCGAAACCATCTGTCCGATTTTGCCCAATAACGAACTTAGCCGAGATATTTATCCTCCAAACATACTCTGAAAATTCCAACTGTCTAGCTCATTCCGTTCGAGAGTTATCGTGCCTACGGCCGGACCGGCCGGCCGGACGGCCGGACAGAATGAATTTCGACCACGGATTCTTGATCAGTGAGTCGAACCAAATCGTTTAAGACCATTTTCATCGAAAAATTCGAAAATTACAGACATTTGGGCAAATTGATAAGCACTCAGTTCCGAGGAACTAGAGCGCCAAAAATGTACATGAGTCTCTAGACCTATATGAATCTTCCATTTCCAAAAGTATTGGTGTAGAGCCAGCTATTTTGCGGTGAAATCGCAGGTCTGATTATAGTATCTTGTCTTGATATTTTGAAACCAATCGTTGTTAACAGATAATCAACATCACTAGGTGAAATCTGGGTGAAGTTTTTATATTAGCCACTTATTTGCTGAGATTTTAGTTCCACAAGTAATGAAGATCTTCTCCTATACAAATTAGTATTCCAACATCTACGCACCAAACGTTTTTTTCCGGTCTTCACTTGATAAATACCCACAAATAGAAGCAGCACCAGCTAATCGGCATGTTCGTAGCAACTAGTAGAGCAGACCCGGCGTTGAGTTCGTGTGCCGTCCACACCGTTCATGCTAAATTACAAGTAATATTACATTACACGTTACACTCGTCTGGACCCTATATATAAGGCGAATTCTCCGTGTGGACGGTACTACGAGCATTACATGGCGCTCGCAGCTATCGTTTGGACGGCGTTTATGACGGTTGTGTCGTGTGGACGTTCATGATATGGAGTGACTAAACAGTCGCACGAACGGATTAGATCATCCGCCGTATTCACAAAGCATTCAATCTCCGTTAAGTCCTAACTGAGGTCCTCGGTTGAGGATAAATAACAATCACAACCTCAGTTAACTTATTTAACGATGGTGAAACAGGCCTGTTTCACGTTAATTTTCACGTTAACTGAGGTTGCGATTCTTATTTATCCTTAACTGAGGACCTCAGTTAGGACTTATCGGAGATTGAATACTTTGTGAATGCGGCGGATTATCTAATTCGTTCGTGCGACTGTTCGTCACTCCATATCATGAACGTCCACACCACACAACAGTCATGAACGCCGTCCAAACGATAGCTGCGAGTGCCATGTAATTCGCTTAGTACCGTCCACACGAAGAATTCACCTTACATTACGCATTGCATTACGTGTTACATTACACCCGTCTGGACCCGACTCAAGAGTCGGCTACCAAACAGGGCCAGCAAACTCCAAAAGAGGTCGAACGTTCGACGTATACAGAGCTCTACAAGTGTGCGGCTCATAGCGAGGAAAGGCTTTCTGGGTGATATAAAAAAACTTCTTGGCTTTGGTACCCATGTGTTCAATGTGGGCGGACCAGGATATAAGTCCTCACATATGATGACATTGATGACGCATCCCCATCAAAATTTAGTATGAATATTTCCACAAGGAATCAATAATAATAATAATAATAAATTTATTCAAGCATACTCATACATGAATCTATCTATTCTTATACAGGGTGTTCCTTAAATACATGCTAATATATTAGAGGGTGATTTTTTGACTTATTTTAAGAAAGAAAATTCCTGAACGTTTGTCCTAAAAACGTCTTACCTTTTGAGATACAGGGTGATAAATATTGAAAAAAATCAGTTTTTTGATAATAACTGAGATGATATTGTAGATGTCTTTATAAAATTTGGTACATGTCTTATATGCATCAAGGTGCATTTTGTGATGTAAAAAAATTCATTTTCTCTACCAGTGGCGTCCATAACGGGTTTTGCATTGAATATTTTCGGAGAAAAAATACTACGCCACTGATTTGTTTAGAAATAAAATTACTTTTGAGGTCCTCATTCATTTTTGAGCAAATTTGATCTCATAAATTATCTTTGTCAGACGCACGGTTTTCGCTTAAAAGAATAAAAATTGTTATACTACACAATCAATTCCTCAAAAATCTGATGCGGTGTGGATGTTTGTGCTTTGGCATCGACTGAAAGCAAATTATGAGATCAGATTTGTTCCAAAATGAATGACAATCCAAAAAATATGTTTTCTTGTCATATGCTCTGTTCTTGATTATATTAAAATTACTTCATATCGCAGTACCAAAATTGTATCACCCTGTATCTCAAAAGTTAAGACTTTTGAGACAAACGTTCATAGGAAGTTTTTTCATAAAAATGAGTCAAAGAATCTCCTCCTTAAATATTAGCATATCTTCAAGCAATACCCTCTATATTTACAAAATACTGATTCCTTGACATTTCTAACACAAATAAAAATTTACATTTGTCATATCGATGATATTTCATTCAGAATGACCATTCGAAGGTCTGTAAATTTTCACCTCTGAGGTAATTTTGTTTTGGTTGAGTATCTATTCTGTATGAACTATGTTTTGACCTGTCCTGATAATTATTACTTTTCCAGCTCAGTACCACCCTACTTGCAATGGCTGGCAGATCTTTCTTGGTTTAAATATGGAAACCAAGCATTATTGATCAATCAATGGTCTGATGTTCATCACATAATTTGTGATGATAGTTCCTTCTGTCCGAAGAACGGATTAGTAGTATTAGCCTCAGAAGGAGTATCCCCAGTAAATATGATCAATAGAATTGTAAATGTGCAATTAAAAATACATATTTCTTTTCCAGGATCAACTCATATCTTCTCTCGTCGCCCTCGTAGGATTAACAATTTTATTCAGAATATGTTCCTTCCTCGCGCTTCTTTATAAGGCTTACTACTATGAATAGGAAATATACTTATTTCAATTCGACACGCTCAACTACTTCATTATAATATTGTTTCATTTCATTCATAAAGTTTTGGACTATATATATGTAATAAAACTCTGTTGAAAGAAATTGACGTTGAATTTATTCAAACTTCAAAAGGGTGAAATGCTTCGAATTATGTGGTGCGATAAAATTTCTAGTCCATTAAGTTTTCATTGGTTTGTCAATTGGTTGAACAATGCGGTGAATATTCATGAATTTAATGTAAAGGTAGCGAAATATGTCGAGGTTCCAAGAAAAAAATTATTGGAAAACCTGGTACACCCGAAGTTGCTTTAATTGTGGAAATGATCGAAGAGGCTAAGACTATACATACATTGCATAAATCGTTGATGTGAGCCACAAAATATTCTGGAACACTATAAATCAATATCAAGCTCAACCATATCATTATAAAGCGTTCTTCAACCGCAATTTCATCATTTAAGATAATAATTTTACCAGCGGCTGTTGAACCGACACAATCGAACGAAGACAACTATATTAAATCAATAATGAATGAACAAATGAAGCCATATTTATTTATTTGCTCACACGGACACTTTACATCTTAGAAAAATATCAAGAAATAAAGAAAATAAATTAATTATCATAACACTGAAATCCTTCCATATCCAATTGTCATCTTGGAAGTCAAAAACGAAAGGTTGACATTCTACTGAAGCATATATTATACATATGTAGTTAGAGCCAGGGGGCTTCCCGACCACAATGTGGCCCCTCTTATTAGTTTTAGGTGCGCGGAAACATGATCAGTTGCAACTGTCACAGCGCCATCTAGACTTGGGGGGCGGATATTTTGGAAGTCTACTTTTTTACTACAGTGAAGCGTCATCGAGAATATTGTAGGAATTTATGAAAAATTCTCGGAGGCGTTGAGATTCGCGCACCCGCACCGATTAGGTACAGGGGCTCTATTCTCGACCATTCGCAATTTGCACGATCGTGCGCATCTCTATAGTAATATATAGCATATGCGACTGATCGTTAAAATTGCGAATGGTCGAGAATAACCCCCAGATTTCATGTAACTATTGATGCCTTAGACCGCTCGGCCACGCACGCTATTCGATTGTGGTACGTCTTTGGTTGTAGATATGGAGTTCGGGGACACGTATGCCATGCTCGTACTCTTGGACTGTTTTTGCGCGTATGATCTGGGGAGCATCGCGTTATCAATTAATGCCGAATCAATTAATGCCAAATTTGCCGAAAATGGTCTCAAACGATTGGGTTCGACTCCCTGATGAAGAATCCGAGGTCAGATTTGATTCTGTCGTAGCGTATACTTTTGTTTTTAACTAACACAAATTCAATCGAATTGAAACTTGGTGAGTAGTTGTAGAATACAAATTTAAAGACGTTTATGGAATTCTGTGAGAATTGTATCCCTAGAAAATTTTAAAATATTATTGTATTTTTTTCCCGCTCAAGAGGAAAAACCTTTTATAGGCCCGCCCTGAGAGGGTCCGCTTCTATCAGGAGTGTGAGACTCCAGATGTTGATTGGTTACTCACAAAAAAACCTCTCACACGTTCCTTGGAGTAGTTCTTCGTCCTGCCCTCACAGCGTCTCCTAACAAAAAAGATAAGCTGCAAGCGGCCTTCATAGTTGATGGGACCTGATGACTCGAAGTGATCCGAGCAACACCGCTTTCTGCATTCTGTGAGCTAAATCCTCGGCCAGAGATTTGCTGGCCGGAATAATCTTCAATTCGGTCACATAGTTCACTCTCATTCCGCCTAGGCATCCTATGATTAGTAGGACCATTCTAACCGTAACCCCAGGATACAGGATCCCCAGTTCGAACATTAAATCCTTTTATTTTTCCCTCTTCTGTTCTTCTTTCACCACCACATTATTTTCTGCGAGAGAGGAAAATCCGACGACAAACAATTCCTTCAGTTCTTTGTCGAGCGAGAGTATATCTGGCTTTATGCCCACTAAACATGATACATAACAATAATGTTATGTTATATATTTCAGAGATAACCTTAGTAATACATATTAGCAAACTAACATTGCATTAATGTTGTCATTACGTTTCCAAACAAACGTTTTCATCCAAATGTTTATGTCACATCGAAATAACATAATTGGTAATATTCATTAGATAATTTTTGTGATATTGACAAACTAACATTGCATTAATGTTGTCATCAAGTATCCAAACCATCGTTTTCATTCACATGTTCATTTCGCATCCAAATAACATAATCAATCAATAATATTCTTTAGATGATATATAAAATGTTGATTTTATGTTTCCCAGATGTGTCTCCTACATAATGGTTATGTTATCTGCCAAATGTTTTTGTTTAACTACCTCAAAACATTACTTAGATGTGTACAGGAGACATGAAATTAATATAATCTTGAAACGTTTCATAAATATATTTTACAGATAATGACCATGTCATTCATTTAATAATATTTCAACATAACCATATAACAACATATCATAAATGTCGAAATGTGAAGTAGGAGGAAGCCATCAGGAAGCAGAGATTCTCCCTGAGATCAATAAGTAAACTTATTTAGTGTATTGTGATTCATTGTTCCATTATTTCAATTATTCTTGTTCGTTAGTCGTCGTTGTTCCATTATATTATTGAGTGTTTCTTCCCTGCTGGAAGTATGAATATAAGTAAAATTGCAATGTAAAAGCGTGGACAAAATAACGTGTGAAGGAGATATAAGCAGGTGAGTGTTCTTTTCTTAGTAAGATCCATAATTTGATTTGATAGATTCTGCTTCACTGTAAGGTCGACCCAAAAGGCACCAAATATTTCTTTCATGTCTGAAAGTATTTATATTTATTATACAAATTCCAAACATAACCCTATTTCATGTGCTCAATTTTGGTTCCTTGCTGTTTTAAATTTTTATTTTAATCAACAACTGTTGAAGAACTGCTTAATATCTAACTATAAAGTATTCGACTGAATGTTTTTCCATTCCTAAGTCATACACACTATTAATACATGATGATTTTTCAGGAAAAGCTTAAGCTTGTATAATGCTGTCGTATAATATGGAGTCTACCATCGATCAACAAGAGATAACTAATTCTAAGAAAATTACTGCAATACCCTCAGATGATTCCCTGAAGTTTGGGCTTTCCTCAACTCATCTAAGAACATGGTCAATAGAAAACTGAATTTCCCAAATTGCTTTTTCAAAATTGTTGAAAATTTTTTATTTAATTTCGGAAATTTCTGTTCAGATGCTAGAATATTAATAAAGATACATACATAAGGAAAAGTCTTTGGAAATCATGGAAAGCTTACTGAATCTAGAAGACCTTCTGAAAATCAACAAAAATGTTGCTGCTCAATTAGTAAGTGGACCGAAAAGTACCTTGAAATACAGTGTATCAATTTTTTATAGTGATAATAGATCTCCAGTTCTTCAAAAATGAAGTGAAGTTTTAAATCTCAATGTTCATCCCCACTGGAAATTGTATTATACTATTCACGTCCAAAAGGTTTTTTCAATACAGACATTAAGTCAAAAAGTTTAATAATAATATGGATTTTCACACATGTCTACTATTCTAGATGAATAAACTGTTACTCAGAATACAAAATTTGATAAGGAGGTGCCTCCAACAGATAATCCACGGTGAGCTTGCCCAGCATTGTTCCTGGACTGGAAAAATACCGAATTTCAAAATGTCAGATTTGGAAATAATGAAAACACTCAAATGTAAGTACTTCTCAGTGATTGTTTTCTTCAACCTTTAGGATCTGGTTGCATAAAGTGTTCTGAAACTTCTTAAACTTAAGATTTAACAGTGCTAAATATGTGCTAAAAGCTATGCCTTTTCAAAGTAATAAAAAAATTAAATATTTATTTCTTCGTTTAATTTTTTATGCAACCAGCCCTATCTTGTAAAGTAGGTATCTATATCTACTATTAGTTTCATTTCGCTTTACCTTCCGTTAACATGGATTATAAGTGATCTTATTTCCAACAGTCATACAACACATATTTTCAGTGGTGACTTTATTTTCAGAATGTGATAAGGATTTTGAACTCATTGTTGTGGAGTGGATGATATTCGCTAAACATAGGCTGACAAGGAAAAAGTGTAACTGCGGTTAAAGTGGAACGATATTGAAGACTGCAACAGATACCAAAGATATTGAGATATTTAGTGATCAATTTGTTTATATTGTTTTATAGAGTATTTATTATTTTCTAGGACTTCATGATATATTTTGTTATTGAATATTGGTTAATTTCTTAAGTTCTATTATATATTTTATGCAGATGGAAGTTTTGATTCAATATGATTCTCCCACTAAACTTAACTGTTGTTCATCCATCATCCAATTTGCTTGATCATTTTTCGTTACCTTTTTATAGTCGAGTTTAAGTTAGTAACCAAAACAGAGTGTCAAGACCAATTTTTTTTAATCATAACCAATTGGTTATGATAGGAAGGGATTAGTCTTGACACTCTGTTTTGGTTACACGCTTAAATTTGACTATAAAAGGGTAAAGAACATTATATAAATGTTTTGAGTAACATTAAATATATGTAACAAAGTTGCATTATAGTTATGTTAAATTAGATACATCATACAAATGTTGCATAAATATTTCAGGCAACATTAAATATATGTAACAATGTTACATTATAGTTACGTAAATATGATACGTTTATGTAATATTTATCATTCAACGTTGCATTGTAATATTAAAAAGAGGCACAAACTGCTATGTATGCTACGTATCTGTGATATCAAGCATCTCTCTATATAACATTACAAGGTCACAATGTGACGTTACATTTACGTTTAAGTTATGTTTTTATGTTTACTGGGTGGCGTGGATCTGCAGAGTTGTTGGAATCGAATAGTTCCAGTAGATGCGAGCTTTGTCATTTTCAACAACTGCTTCAATCTCCAGAGGCACATATGGTAGCACTGGTTGGTTGTCTATACCATAAACCTTTCTCACATGGAAATAGAGAATTCGAAGTGCTGCATTGTGTCTTTCCACATATCCTGTTGGAGCATGGACTCTGCAAGCAGATAGAATGTGCATTACAGTTTCCTGCTGGTTGTGGTATGCTCTGCACGTTGTTGGGGTGTCCACTTTCATGATGTTCTTTTTATACCATCTTGTATTTATTACCCCATCTTGACATGCCATAACGAATCCCTCCGTTTCCGACTTGAGCCCAGCGGACTCCATAAAGGCGAAGGATAATTCTTCTGATAGGCCCTGATCTTTCAAACTCCTGAAAAATATAGAGTGCAGGTGTTTACTCATATGATCTTCGAGAAGTGTCCTCAGTTATGCCTGTCTTATCTCTCTGCCAACTCTTCTTTGGTCTGTTGGCGTGATAGGTGTTCCTGCCAGCTCATGATCGATGGTTATACCAGTTATACTGAGCTTCTCCAAAGCTCTCTGACCAGCCCTAAATAGGAAAGCTCCGTGGTTCCTTATTTCATGATAAGCCACCATTCAAAGAAGCGGGTCTTCGCTTCTCAATATCCTTATTGCCATTTCCAACGGTTGCTGATGGTGGTTGGTGATGGTGTATTCCAAACTTTGGAAACCTCTGCCTCCCTGCATTCGTGGAAGGTATATCCTTTGAATCGAGCAATAAGGATGCAGGCTACGATTCATGTTCATGACTTTCCGAGTGGTGAAATTCAAGAATTGTCACAAAATAACTATCAACAAAATAATTCTCTCGATTTTCATTGAGCGTCTGAAGAAGGAGTCTGATATAGACTCCGAAACGTTACGATATAGTTGTTTCTTCGTTGATGTTGTTTCGTTGTTGTTTGTTAGGCAACATTGTTCAATTGATTGCTTCTGACAAATATCCTGTGTTTCTTACGCAGAAGCAAATCACAAAATAATTAATTTTTATTTTATAGATATTTTTCAGAGTTTGGGAGAGAAAACCCAGAAAAAAACCGTTGAATAATGAGTATACCTCCCACAGTATCCTTTAATGATTACTTGAAATAAAGCACATTTGTCCAAACCGAATGACATTCCTATTGCTGAGGTGTAGTCAGCAACGATATTCAGCAGTTGTTTTAGTCATGCCTGGAAGAAGCGTACAGTTTTAAGTCGTCCATGTAGAGTAGATGTGAGATCAGATGTTCTCTTCTGCCTGGTGGCCCGGCCTTGTACCCTATTCTGCTTGCCGTCAACTCAGATGTTAAGGGTAGAAGTGTTATGCAGAACAATAACGGGCTTAGCAAGTCTCCTTGAAATACGCCTCGCCTGTATCTCACCATCTAGTATAAGTGGTCCGACATTCAGATCGAACGGCGAACTTTGTATTCCATAAGGCCATGATGCTTTCCATCGCATGGACGATGTTAGGGTGGACTTTGAGCATCTCTAGCAATCGTACTATCAAGCTGTGCGCCGATGTGTCAAATGCTTTCGCGTAATCCAACCATGATGTATGTAGGTCGCGCTTGTAGTGTTTCGCATCTTGACAAATACTCTTGTCTATAAGGAGGTTGTCCTTGCACCCCTGTACTCGTTTCCTCGCTCCTCTTTGTTCGTGGATTTGATTCCACACTGGTCCAATGGACTCCAGAATCCGATGTTGAAGAACACTTGTGAGAATTTTATACAACGTGTTCAGACACGTGATTGGGCGGTAGTTGTTTGGCTGTCCTAGATCACCTGATTTCGGTATCAGTACAGTTCTGCCCTCTACCAACCATGAAGGAGTTGGCTCACGGTGAATTACTATCTCACTGAATAATCTAGCTAGGTGTTGGTGGGTAGCTGGAAAGTTCTTCCACCAGTAGTTCTGAACGCCATCCAGTCCAGGTGCCGTGAAATCATGCTTGTTCTTCAAGGCATGTCTAATCTCTTCGGTTGTTATTTCAGTCAGCTCTTCGGTCTGTTGAAGATTTTGGTCGCATAACGTCTGGAATCTGTGAAGTGCTGGAGTATCCCTGGTTTCCGCTGGTCGCTCGTACAATTTTTTCCAGAAATGTTCGACTTCTTCCGGTGATGGTGGGTGTTTTGCCTCTACTTCTTTGGGTCGAAATAACTTCGAAGGTGAAGGTGTTGTTATCTTCTATCCACTTTTGCCTCTTGATCAGCTTCTTCCTTGCTGCCGCAAGTGATCTTATCTTATCGACAGCTTTCTGCTTCATTAGGTTGATGGTGGACAAATTCATCGTACGATGCAACGCACGCAGTTCACCCATCATGACCTCTATTTTCTTGCTTGGCTTCAGTTGTCCTTTCCTAACATCTATGATACATTGGTACCAAGACGCTTGCTGCCTCGCGGTTCTTATCTTCTTGTCCAGCATATTCAATCTTGATTTATGTTTGTTATCCTTTGTTGTTGTTCTTCCTGGTGGGCACATAAGTGATGTAGCAGCTCTCACTGCAGCCACGACATCTTCTAGCGAACAGTCCTCCTTTAGGGGATCGTCGATTATGTTATTCATCACGGCTAGGTCTTCAGCCGGTAGTCTCGATTTCTGCCTTGTGGTCTTCATGTTAGGATTCCTTACTGCAGCCTCAAATGCTTTCCTGCTATTCACGAATAGCTCTGGAGTATCTCTCACCTGTTCCGTTTTTAGCCCGTTGCAGTATGGAGCATTTTCTGCTCGGAGTGGGGTGGCTCTCGCCTGCTCCAGGTCCGGAGCTGTGACTTCTTCACACCGCAATACAGGCATTGTAGGTTGAATGCTTGCGGCATCTCTCACTTGCCTCTCATCCTGTTCTTCTCTTCTTCTATTCGTCAAGTGTTGCTGCAGGTTTAGAGCATCTCTCACCTGCTCTTCAGCTTGTTCTCCTATCCCTTCTGACACTTGAAATTGCTGTAAGATTCCTCTCTTCTTATGATGGCTAACGTGGTCTCGTAGGTTTTGCTGCGTCATTAAGTTTAGGTATGGGTGATTCTTACACCACAGACCATGCAGTCTTCCCCTATATCCCCTTCTTTCTGGTCTCGAACAGTTGCTCATGTTGCTCGGGTGTCCACTTATGGCGTCCCCTTTGTGCGCCATTATTCCTGTTGCCGGGTCCGACTACGGGTTGCTCTTGCGAGCCCTGAGTGCCTATGCGACCGACAACTTGTTCTCTCTCCTCCTCGATGTCCTCGTCGGAAGCTGTAATTTCTTGTATGACAGGCGCCCGCCTCCTCAGCATCCTGCCGTTGGTGGTCGGCATGCTGTCACGTCCAGCATCAACCCCAGACGTGCCCTGGTGATCCCCAGGAAGCAGCTGTTTTCCGAGGCTTCGTAGATTATAATTCATCATCGGTTGAGAGGGACCGGGGTCCACATGTTTGTCACACCCGTATGCTACTAAATAGTGCCCCCTTGCGGTTTTGCATTTTATACCTACTGTCAGGTTTAGCTAGGGTACCTCGGGTTTGCTAAGCCCGTACTCTGAGACACATCCCAGAGCCCCTGAGGGCTTATTATTATTATTATTATTATTAATTAATAATTCACTTTCGACTCCATCAGCTTAATATATTCTAACAGAAAACTCCACCAAAAAGAGTAAAATTCCAGTATCATTTATCATTCCTCATTCTCTCAATCAAATAGTCCTACTCTGGTCATCACAAGGTCCCTTGTAAACACTGAGAAGGAGCTCAGCAACTTTGCTAGGTAGCCAAAATCAGGTGTAATAAAAACATTATAGGTTGTAGAGATAGATCCTCTGATTCCTGTGTAGTTTAGTGATAGATTTCATGTTGAGCAGTGCAAAATTTTTGTTTATGCGTTAGAACATAGGAAGAACCATGACACTGAAAAATTCCGGATGCTGAGTGATGAACACAATGAATATCCAATTGCTAATCGGAAGTCGTAGGTGGTAAATTTTAGTGATATTGTGTTAGCGAGATATGTAAACAAATTATTTTCCTTGGCACCGAAAATTGCTTTTCCTTATAACGTAAAGGTCTTTCCGATTGTTATTACTGATGTTAAATGGTTTGATAGTGCGAATCGTGATTTTAATACTGAAGGAAAGAATGCACTAGGATAGATCTTGTGTATAGTACTATTCAGAATTTTTATAATGTGTTAACTCCATGGTGTTTGGTAGTGCTCTTTTGGATACTTTGCAATCATGGATTAAAAATACTAAAATTTCCATGTGAACACATAATAATGTTTCAAGTTAGAACTCTGACAATGAAAATAAATCAGTTATGTTGTACAGAGATGATGGTCCAGATGGTTAACATACTGGATGATACAACCACTTTGAAACCATTGTATATTATTATTAGTGTATATTATTGTATATTATTATACTGATCCTCCTAAGTCTTCCAAACGGAGATCCCTCATAAGCTTTCGAAGAGCTTGAGCGAGTAAGGAGTACCAGTTATGTTCTGTGTAGGCTTTGTTACTGTGTCCTTATATTATTTATGTCACGATAACCTAAGAACGGAAAGAGATAGCAACTTGAAATCTTCAGTTTAGGTTGTGCATCTGAATGCGACGTTCGAGTTTGTTTATAGGCATAATCGGCCAAACGGTTTTGGAGTTATACCCTTCTGAAATTTGGTTGTTAATTCCTCAATAACTCGAAAAATACTAAACCGATCCAACTCAAATATGGTTATCGATTGTAGAATGCCAACGCAAAAATTCTTGCAGATTTTCGTGAGGATCGTTTCAGTAGAAAATTTTTAAAAAATCATTGAACATCATTGAAAAAAATGAAAAAAATTCTTTATATCAGAAACTGTTCGTGCGACACTGCACATTTTGCGAGGACCTTCAGAACCTAACTCTACTGCCAAGTTCCAAATTTGAACACGATCGGATCTATATTGTTGGAGATTCGAACAGCCTTGTGTGGGTTCAGTAGCTGGATGGGTGACGGTTGCCTCGATAACTTTCGAACGAAAGGAGATAGGTACTTGCAATTTTCAGGGTAGGTTGCACATCCAAATGGGAGGGTTAACTTCGTTTTTGGACATAATCGGACAATCGGTTTCGGAGTTATACCCACCTGGAATATTATTTCCTCGATATCTCAAAAAATATAGACTCAATCGAATTGAAGCTTCTTAACTAGTTGAAGAATATCGACATAAAGACGTGTGTGAAATTTTGTAATAATCGTACCCCTAGAAAATTAAAAAAAAATTTAGAAAAAATTGATTCAAGCAATGACGTGAAGTCAGGAGATTTTGCGCGTATGTTCTATGGTCCATTCTCCTGTATTGGAGCGCAAAAGCTCCTGACTTCACCCTGACGTCACGTCAGTGCTTGATTCAATTTTTTTTTTCAGATTATTCTTGGGTCTTATTTATTGTTCATTTGAAGGGCATATTGTGCATTTGAGGGGAAAAAATATGTATTATCTGAATCTAAATTCTTATAGAAGTACATATATTCAATATTCAATACATGGATCAATTCTGCAAAAAGCATTGATCGAATTTTGAATATTTTTGGTGTTCCGAAATAGATCTTTGATGATATCCAGAAACTTGCAGTAGTAGGATGATATCGTTTTGTGAAACAATTTATGTGGTGATTTTCGGAATATAAGTCCCATTGTGAAATGACAGAAGAAAACCATAGAGAATTTTGAGTATCTTTTTTATTTTCAAGGGCGCCAGTTTTCATAAAAATATTTCGGGCTAACATTACACATAGACACACACAATTTAATGAGGCTAGGTCAGATGAATCTTGTATTTGCACAAAAAAAAAATTTAAGGATATGTAATATTGACACTCGATAAATATATCGAGCGGATGAACTGTACTGTTGTGTTCATATTGCTCCGTCCTTAATCGTAGATATATCGTGCAATTACGGAACTTTTCAACTCAAATTTATACAGAATTGTGTGTTTCCATATCAGGATATTCAGTGGTGAAGTGTGATTTAGTCATGTCTATCTGTGGAAAATGCACTAATACATTAAGGAGAAAATCTCCGGGCCTTCAATGTGGAGGTTCCTTAGGCCAATTTTTTCACAAAAAAAATGGGTTCAAGCCCTGTGGACAGGAGCTTTCTGGCGCTCTAGTTCAAACAGACAAATTATATCTCCGAAAGTATTGGTTTCTCAGAGTTGGGAATTATATAAATGTATTCCTATGATAGAATTGCATCATAAAGAAAATTCAATTCAAATAATAGTTTATTTATCAAGATTAAATGAGCAATCTGAAAATGAGAACTGCACCATGAAAGAAATCGAATTAAATCTGCCCAATTTTGCCCAATAACAAACTTAACCGAGATATTTATCTCCCTAACCTACTCTGAAAATTTCAACTACCTAGCTCATTCCGTTCGAGAGTTATTGTAGAAAAACTTTTTTAAATTTTCAAATTTTTTTTTTTACACTTTGCGGTAATCTGGTCAATACAAAACTTCACATGCGTATGAAGGTCATGATTCTACAATTTGATGCTGAATTTTAGATAGATCGAGTGATCGGTTTCGGAAATATTCATAAAAATAATATTTTTACTAAAATCAGCCATAACTCCGAAACCGCTTGATGGATTTCGCCCATTAACGAGCTCGTCCGAGATATTTACGCTCCAAACCCACCTTGCAAATTTCAATCCGCTAACTCCTTTCGTTCGAGAGTTATCGTGCCTACGGCCGGCCGGCCGAACAGAATCGATTTCGACCTCGGATTCTTGATCAGTGAGTCGAACCAAATCGTTTAAGACCATTTTCATCGAAAAATTCGAAAATTACAGACATTTGGGCAAATTGATAAGCACTCAGTTCCGAGGAACTAGAGCGTCAAAAAGTTTCGTATGACAATTGCCCAAAACAGGTTTAAAGTACCTACAAATAGTAGATATTTCATAAAACATTTATGAAAGAAGAGTAATAATAAAAAATTACCTTGTAATCGATCAAAAATTTCCTGATCTACGTTCATCAAATTTTCTCCTCTCTCGAACTACAGAATTATGCTTTCAATATTTACATTCTATTTGCATTATATTTCTATGGATGAAAAGCAGTCTCACTACTCTGAGATTTTTCTCACTTCGCTCACATTTCGGAATACACTTTATTCTCATAATTCTTCGATTGATTAGATAATGTCATGTTGACATTATGACAATTCATACATAGAATAATATATCATTCTGTGAAATACGATCTATTATTGAAATTTTGAAAAATCATATCTCCGAAAGTATTAGCTTGTTAGAGTTAAAAATGATATCGTTGGATTCTTTTGGTGAAACTGCTTATTGAAAAAAATTTAATTTGGAATTTGTTCTGTAAAAAAAAAATTTTTTTTTTGTTACTCCGAAACCATCTGTCCGATTTTGCCCAGTAACGAACTCAGCCGAGATATTTATCTCCCAAACCTACTCTGAAAATTTCAACTGTCTAGCTCATTCCGTTCGAGAGTTATCGTGCCTACGGCCTAACGGCCGGACCGGCCGGCCGGACAGAATTAATTTCGACCACGGATTCTTGATCAGTGAGTCGAACCAAATCATTTAAGACCATTTTCATCGAAAAATTCGAAAATAACAGACATTTGGGCAAATTGATAAGCACTCAGTTCCGAGGAACTAGAGCGCCAACAACCGATGTTCCGATATTGCAAGAAACCAGATTGCGTTGATAAGTACACTGATCAACAATTGCTAGGGATCACTTATGAACTTCTCTTCATTTGTATTTTTTTCAAGTTATCTCGTGAATATCTGTACATTATATGTTCTCTAAGGAAAAATTAAGATGTTTTGAGTTGATTATATCAAATTTTTCCTCACTTCATCGGCTCTTGTTCACAAAATCGATTATTATCTGTAGGCTGTTACATGTGGAGTGAAAAGCAATGTGGTATTTGTTATTAAATCTGTTTTTTTCTCTCGTTCAAACACATAAGGTGACAATAATTGAAGAAATGAGAACAATATTAGCTTATCAGTCATGCCGAGAAGACGTTTGGCTCCTGTGCAACTGGACCAAATCATACGGTGGATACAGGAAGGTTTGTCCCAGCGAGAAGTGTCCCGGCGGTTGAATGTTTCGCAAAGTGTCGTGAGTCGGGCTTGGAATAGGTTCATCCAAAACGACTCAGTAGCTTATGTTAATGGGGGAGGTCGGCAGCGCAGTACAACAGCTGCCCAAGATCGTCTTTTGGTCCTCAATGCTAGGAGAAATCCCACTTACCCGGCGTCGCGGCTCAATAGATCACTGAGAGTTGCAACAGGAGTTCTAATTTTGAACCAGACTGTAAGACGACGACTACATGTTCGTGGTTTGAGAGCACGTAGGAGGGTACAACATCCCCGTTTGAATAGGGAACACCGGGTTCATCGACGGCAATGGGCTGAGGAGCACCGCAATTGGACAGTTGAAGATTGGAGCCGATGTTTATTTACGGATGAGTCTAGATTTCGTTTGGTCAACTCCGATGGACGTATTCTTGCTTGGAGGGAAAGAGGTCGAAGGTATGCAGAACAGTTTATGGTACCCACAACAGCTTTTGGCGGAGGTTCTATATGTGTATGGGAAGGCATTTGTTTGAAGCAACGCACAGAGTTGGTTGTTTTGCAGAACACCACAATGACCAGCCAGAGATATCACGATATGATTATTGAACCCATAATTGTTCCGTTTGCGGCTGCCTTGGGCGAGAATTTCATTTTAATTGACGATAATGCCCGTCCACACCGTAGTCGTCTGGTTAATGAAGCGCTAGAAACTCATGCTATTGATAGGATGGACTGGCCAGCTCGCTCTCCAGACATGAATTGCATCGAACATGTCTGGTCTGAGATGTCTAGACAATTGTCAACCTTAGAACAACTGATCAATAACCTGGAGGACCTTTCTAACGCTTTACGGGATATTTGGACGAATTTGCCCCAAAATTTTATAAATCGTTTGATTGAAAGTATGCCTCGTAGGGTAGAATGCTTGAGACGAGCTCGTGGGGGGCCAACTAGGTACTAGCTTAACCGAATCTTCAGCCTTCTTGTGGTGTCATCATAAAATTTTTATGTTATTCAAACACAGAATTTTGAGTGTTCCTAATAAAGTCTTTTTTTCTCTCCAACTTTCCATTTTTTCATTCTTTTCTCAAGTGAACCATATTATCACTGAAAATACTCTGATATCTGACTAAATTTATAATCTTGGAGCGAATAATTCAGAAATAAATTTAGAAAAAGTAAGTGATCCCTATCAATTGTTGAGCTGTGTAGTTTGCCGAGAGATAGTTGGAAGTGCATCAAATGTCGGGATATAGGATATGAGTGGCCTAATCACGGTCACTTCGAGTGATAACGACGAGTTCGAGTTCGACATGGGCGTCTGCGATGGGGATACATAAAATATGGACAAACTTATTAACATGGTAACGATGATGAATACAAACTTCAACGAGCTGAGGACTGCGGTTGAGTTTTGTTTCAACAAGATAACGGACTTCGAAGAAAATATTTCTAAATCGGATGAGCTCACAAAACTTACTCATCACCTCAAAAAAGAAAATGAATCTTTAACTCAAGAAGTACAAAAATTAAACTACAAACTAAATAATATCTAACAAAATATAGGAAAATAAAAATTTGGAAATAATTGAAGTTCCATAACAAAAATAATGAGAATCTAATAGATATTCCACCGTATTCACAAAGCATTGTTGAGTGTTTAAATCTCCGATAAGTCCTAACTAAGGTCCTCATCAGTGAAGGATAAATATGAATGGCAACCTCAGTTTAAGTGAAAATTAACGTGAAAGAGGCCTCTTTCTCCACCGTTAAATACGTTAACTGAGGTTGCGATTCTTATTTATCCTTAACTGAGGACCTCAGTTAGGACTTAACGGAGATTGAATGCTTTGTGGATATGGCGGATTGTCTCCAAAATTGGTTCTCATGTTAACTATGGATTCCAACCAGGAGCGCTAGATTCCGTCACCCGTGTTCCAACTAAGTTACCTAACACACCTAAGATTATTGTAGTTGGATTTAAAACCAAAATTGATAGATACAGTTTATTTGCTAAACGTTCTGCTGATGGTGGTAGGGTAGGTTTCAAGATCGAAAACATATCTCCGAAGCTGTATATCAACGAACACTTGATGACAAATAATAAAGTAATGTTCAAGGATGCTAGGAATGCAGCTCATGAAAACGTCTATAAGTTTGGGTATCCTCAGAATGGAAACATTCTGGTGCGAAGGAATGAAACTTCAAGTATTCTCCATATCCGTAGCAACGCTGACCTGCAACTCATCAAATAAATCCTATAATATTATCACTTTGTAAGTACATATTTCACTGATAGTTTTTTAGTTTATGGATCGTGCATCTCCATACGATGGTTATCAGAATGTCAGAGGACTGAGAACAAAGTTGGTTGATTTCAGGCTGAATTTATAAAGCCATTTATATGACATAATATTTATAGTAGAATCAGGGTTAGATGATTTAATTGAGGACAGTGAGGTTGTACCGTATGAGTGCCAAATATTTCGAAGGGATCGCAGTTCGTCAAAGAAAAGAGGTGGTGGAGTGTTCATTGCTGCTAAGGATGAAATAAGTGCTACGCCACTGGTAGACTTTAACAGTGAAGCTGAGGATTTGTGGATGCGAATTAAGGTTAACAACGTAAATATATATCTTTGTTTTGCGTATCTGGTATCTTCCCCCAGGTGAAGACTATATTTCTGCCTCAATTTCGTTTATAAGCAAATTTGAAGCTAATAAACAAATTATTCGTGATAATGCCATATTGCTGTGCGGGGATTTTAACTGTCACTCGATTGTATGGGTGAATAATAATAATGATGGTTTTCTAGGGCCAAAAAAACATCGAAAACGAATACTCAAACCTTATAGACTTGTTTAGTTTTTGCAAATTAACTCAATATCCCTAACGAAAATAATAAATTATTAGATCTTATATTCTGTGATAAATAAAAAATAGATTTTCTAAGGCAACATGAGACTGCATTTGTGGAAGAAGGCTGTCATCATCCCTCGGTCGAATTTTTGTATACTTTCGAGACAGAGCAATATCTAAGGGGAACGTATTGGTGATTTTAGATTTAATTTTAGGAGGTCAAATTATGATACTGTGAATGAGAGCAGGGGCGGCTGGTGAGTGAGGGCTGCGGGGCGCTGCCCTCCCTAGAAAAATGACGTACATACATAAACAATCAATTTGTATATTTCATATTCGTTCTATTGTCTTCAAACTGGATTCAAGATTCAATTAAAATTAATACAATTTTACTTAGCTACCATCTATATTTCGCAATAATAACATTTGCGTTAAGCCTGCATATAGACATGGTATACTATGAGCGACGATCGTCCGCACTGCGCACTATGCTGGGGCAGCGGAATCTCGAAAGCCCAAAGCGTAAAGCCGCTTACCATGGAAACAGAAAACGTGATCAAACAGAGATCAGGATAGTCCGCTAGTTCCACGCAGTTTTCAGTGACGATTTGGGCGCGGAAATAGGAGCCCAGAGAGGAATAAACCGAATATACAATGGTACCAATTGTTACGTGTTATAAAGTTGCGTTGAGGATTTAAGGACTGGCAATAAGGGTGTGTGATCTAACGAAACTAAAATTCAGTCCGTCGTGGACAAGGTAAATATTTATATAAAAAAGCACTGACGTGAGGTAAGTACTCTTTGGCGCGCGTGTTCGCTAATTTGAATTGAATTATGAGTGTTTCAAGCTCAGTGGATAGAACTAGCCGGAGATCTTTCTAGAGGGTAGTGGACACCATTCACTGTCGGGTTATAAATTAAGAGTGCTTTGTCTAAGCTGGCATAAGGGTAGAGTAAAAAAATGACAAATAACACAACTGACTTTTCTTAGTCGCACAAGCTCCTAGGAGCTTCTGAATTATCTCCTTGGGGAAGAGTAGGGAGCATCAGTATAGTCATAATCATGATTATGGCACGCGCGCCAAAGCAGATTGACCCCACGTCAATGCTCTCTTAACCTGTTTCTTTCATTATGAAGTCAATCTGCAATTGGCAATCCTGATGCCGGCTTAGCCAAAGCACTCTTAATTTATAACCCGACAGTGAATGGTGTCTACTGACCTCTGGGTAGATCTCCGGCTCGTTATATCCACTGAGCTTGAAACACTCATAATTCAATTCAAATTAGCCAACGTAAACACGCGCGCCAAAGAGTACTGACCTCACCTCAGTGCTTTTTTATATTGTTTCGAGTGCCTTTAACAAATCTGGCTATCGATACAGTCTGGCTATTAGTTTTACCGTAGATCGAAATAAATAAAATGTGGTTATGGGACCCCCGTTGGGAACGCAATTGCTTACGCATGTTCTACAAATCCTAACGTAATTTAATATAGATCTTTCAAATATAGTTCTAAATTATTAATTTATTTTTTAGGCTCCTAGCGGTCTGTTTTCAGTGAAATTTTGCACACCCCCAGAAGTCATAATTGGTCACTGAAGTGCCAAAACTGAACTCAATCCGATATTTGGTTTCGGAATTTCAAGCAAAATATTCCGCTAATGGTTAATTATTTTAATTTTGTTCCTCATGCTATCCCCACGAAACTTTGGACAAGTGCTTTCGTCGGTACTCTGCATCTAACTACCGAGCTTCGATTCAATCGGATTAGTATTTTTCGAATTATAGTGAAAACAAAATTTCAATTTCATTTTCAAATATTTGACTTTTTTTTCTAGTTTTCAGCCATCCGATCAATACAAAACTTCGCTGGCATATAAAGGTCATGATTCTAATGTTTGATGCTAAATTTCAGATAGATCGAGTGATCATTTTCGGAAATATTCTCGAAAAACGTTTTAACTAAAAATGGTAATAACTCCGAAACGGCTTGATGGATTTTGCCCATTAACGAACTTGTCCGAGATATTTAAGCTCCAAACATGCTCTGCAAACTTCAACGCTCTAACTCGTTCCGTTCAAGAGTTCTCGTGCTAACGGCCGGCTGGCCGGACCAGACGGGCAGAATTGAATTTGACCTCGAATTCTTCATCAAGGAGTCAAATCCAATCGGTTGAGACCATTTTTGCAAAAAAATTCGAAAAATGCAGACATTGTGACGAAATGATAGCACGCTGTCCCTTGCGGAACACGCGCGCAAAAACAATGAACGACCTATGCCCGTATTAAATTTAAGTCAAGTAATGGGTGATTTTTTAAAAGCTTTCGGATTTGACTTGATAAAAAAACACATAAAATTAAGAAAAATGTATGAAATCTTTATTTGAGTTGATAGAACAATTCATATAATTCAATGTTTGAAGATAATTTCATGTAAATGTGGGCCGCGGCTGCGCTTCAAATGGTCCATACGCCGGGTCCAATTTTGGCATGCTCTCTCCATATTGGCCGGTATCTCACGATTAAATTCTTCAATATTGGCTTCCAGTACGTCAATCGTTGCAGGCTTCTCGCTATAGACATGAGCCTTAACATAGCCTCACAAAAAATAATTCAGAGGCGTTAAATCACACGATCTAGACCGCCACATAATTTAGCGATTAAAAGTGGATCTTCATCCAACTTTGCCAGCGCTCATTCATTAAAAGTTATCCGCTGTGGTAGGACATGCTGCTTCAATTCTTGCCCCAGCTGTATTTTAAAAGGTTTCACAGCTGAATCCTTCCGTAAAATTTTCCACGTAGTGGAGTAACAAAGGCCGAATCGACAATTCACTGTCATCACTAACACTGGCGGATACAGCTGCGATATTTTCCTCTGTCCGCACTCTACGTATGAGTGTTGGTGGTTTAATATCCAATAATGTATATTCGGTGCGAAATTTAGTCACAAGATTCCGAATAGCCGCCTGAGAAGATCGACCAAACTGACCATAAAATGGAAGAAATGCACAATACACTTTTTTCTACAAACGTCAAAAAATGACAAGGTTCGCGCATTGACAACAATATGCGAAGTGACCCTTTTTTTCATTTTCCTTCGTTACCATGACACCGTGCGCGAAGTAGTGTGCGAAATACTTACTTCGCACACTGCATGTAAACTATATGGAATTTTTATATTTTAACCTTTATGTTCCTCAATCACTTTGAAATAATTGTCAACAAATGCCATTTTATTTCCATAGTTACAGTAATTACTTGATTTGGAAAAACAGTTTAAGCCAGTTCAATACTATTTTTGCGCGTATGTTCTGGGGAACATCGCGTTATAGTTTTGCCCAAATGTGAAATTTAATTCTGTGGTGCCGTCCGGCCGTCCGTTGCCACGATAACTTGAGAACGGAAAGAGCTAGCGACTTGAAATTTTCAGGGTAGGTGGCGCATCCCAATACGACGGACAAGTTCGTTAATGGGTATAATCGGCCCAATGGTTTCCGAGTAATAATTTTGTTTTCAACCAAAATAAATCCGATCGTATTTAAACTTGGTGAATAGTTGTAGAATTAGACCTAAGCACGTTTGTGAAATTTTGTGAGAATCGTATCGCTAGAAAATTATTAAAAAATTATTAAAAAATATTTTTGTTGTCACGATAACCTGAGAACGGAAAAAGATAGCGGCTTGAAAATTTCAGGTTAGGTTGTGCATCTGAATGCCACATTTGAGTTTGTTTAGGAGCATAATCGTCCAAACGGTTTTAGAGTTATAGCCATCTGAAATTTTCTGAAATTTGGTTGTTTTTTGTTCCTCATTAACTCGAAGAATACAAAACCGATTTAATTCAAACATGGTTATTAGTTGTAGAATGCCAACGCGAAAATTCTTGCTGAATTTCGTGAGGATGGTATAACTAGAAAATTTAAAAAAAATAATTAAAGATAATTGAAAAAAATCCATATATCATAAACTATTCGTCCGGCATGGCTGAAATTTTGGAAGAGCCTTCAGAACCTAACTCTACTGCAGAGTTCCAAGTTTGAACACGATCAGATCCATATTGTTGGAGAACCGAGCAGCCTTTTGTGAGTTCGGTAGCTGGATGCGAATCGTCGTATGATATGTTGTCTATGGCCGTAGTTTTGCGAGAACCTTCAAATAATAAATTTGAATGTCATGATGACATATTTTTGCGCGTATGTTATGGGAAAATCGTGTTATTTCATCACAAATATATGGGAGATGATAGCCCTACATAGGGTCCTGTAGCGGTCAGACCTGGTTTTGAAAGAGATCCTCCTTAGGAGGAGGCAACACAATATTGAAGGGATTTCTATGAACAAGAGTGAATATCTTTGAGAAATAGAGAAGGCGATTCTTCTTCAAGAGATCCATGTGCCTTCAGAGGAGCATATTTGCGAGAGGGGACTTTTGAATTTTGCTGAAGGCTTCTGATCTTGTAAGGTGAGAGGCTCATTTGTGGATATTAAATCTCGTGATGGGTAGAGAGAAATTTTAGGCCAGTTTTTTTATCACTAATGAGAATATATCTTTATGTTTCACCTCATCACCTTTAGATATATCAATGGACATTTATTGGTTAAGAATAAGTAATTGAATATTACTGGAATTCAATTGAACTTCATTCAATATGTTAGTAACTAAACTTGTAATTTTCTTTACTTTGATTATTTAAATATAACATTAATTCCAGTAATATTTTTCAAGAATAATTATGTATTTTTCTCCTAAAGAAGAATTGAAGGTAGACAATAACGTGTTAATTTTTTCATCATTGCTTTCTATCCTGACTTCACGAAAAAAAATTGGTTCAAGCACTGACGTGAAGTCAGGAGCTTTTGCGCGTATGTTCTATTGTCCATTCTCCTGTATTGGACACTTTTAATCGAATTTACCATGGTGAATTCTATTGTCTATTCTCCTGTATTGGACAGCCTTAATCGAATTCACCATGGTAAATTCGATTAAGAGTGTCTAATGCAGGAGAACAGACAATAGAATTCCCCTTGGTAAATTTGATTAAGAGTGTTCAATACAGGAGAATGGACAATAGAACATTCGCGCAAAAGCTCCTGAATTCACGAAAAAAAATTGGTTCTAGCACTGATGTGAAGTCAGGAGCTTTTGCGCGTATGTTCTATTGTCCATTCTCCTGTATTGAACACTCTTAATCGAATTTACCATGGTGAATTCTATTGTCTGTTCTCCTGTATTAGACACTCTTAATCGAATTTACCATGGTGAATTCGATTAAGGCTGTCCAATACAGGAGAATAGACAATAGAATTCACCAGGGTAAATTCGATTAAAAGTGTCCAATACAGGAGAATGGACAATAGAACATACGCGCAAAAGCTTCTGACTTCACGTCAGTGCTTGAACCAATTTTTTCATATTAAGCTAAGCATGTTACTTATATTAGAACAATATTTTTGACGTTTGTAGAAAAAATTTTGTTTGCATCTCATGCGTGAAATACTTTGGTAATCTCGACTATTTTTTTAACTCGGCTGCGCCTTGTTAAAAAAATCAGTTCTCGATCACCAAAGTAGCATTTCGCGCACTAGATACAAAATTAACTATTTTCTACAAACGTCAAAAAATGACAAGGTTCGCGCATTGATAACAATATGCGAAGTGACCCTTTTTTTCATTTTCCTTCGTTACCATGACACCGTGCGCGAAGTAGTGTGCGAAATACTTACTTCGTACACTGCATGTAAACTATATGGAATTTTTATATTTTAACCTTTATGTTCCTCAATCACTTTGTAATAATTGTCAAGAAATGCCATTTTATTTCCATAGTTACAGTAATTACTTGATTTGGAAAAACAGTTTAAGCCAGTTCAATACTATTTTTCATATTAAGCTAAGCATGTTACTTATTTCAGAACAATATTTTTGACGTTTGTAGAAAAAATTTTGTTTGCATCTCATGCGCGAAATACTTTGGTGATCTCGACTATTTTTTTAACTCGGCTGCGCCTCCTTAAAAAAATCAGTTCTCGATCACCAAAGTAGCATTTCGCGCACTAGATACAAAAATAACTATTTTAACCGAGCATACATTTTGATAATAAAATTCAATAATTTGCAAGCGTTGTTCGCTTGTCAGTCGATTCATAGTTAAATTATAGACCACACTGAACAAGTTTGACAGTCACACAAGGCACGAAACCCCCGTCAGCTGTAAAAAACAGGGTTGCCAAAAAGAAAGTTGTTAAAAAATCACTAGTTACAACCCGGCTATAATAATCGAGTGGGGTTTACGCTGAAGTTTAATACAAATAATGTTTACGTAAATACTTTATGGATGTGCGGATTTTTTTGTTTCGTTTTCTTACTGTACGATAACCAGACAAAAGAAGGTATACGTGATTTGAAATATCTGGATCAAAAGATAAAAAAACACAAAAAATCGGCCAAACATATGAACAATATTGTGAGCTTCCAGCTATTGGCACATAATTTCGCTTCTGGATTAAGTAGTGATATGCCGAAAACATTCGTAATCACAATGAAATAGTATCAAAAATCCGTTACGTCCTGTCAAAAATAGTCGATATTGTTGTGCGACAAATGCAATCTTGCACTACGTGGTCATGACGAGTCGGGTACTTGATTAATAGCAAAAAAAAAGAGAAGGTGACCGGTTGCTTACGTACTTTAAATTTAATATAGTGTCGTATACTTTGGATTCAACGTTTTGTGAAATATTATGTAAAGTTTAGGTTATTTTAATATCGATGCCAAGGACAACTGCAGAAACTGAAAGATGTAAACCTACTTTATAATTCATCAAGACGTTTCTATGGAATACAATGTCATAAGAAAAACTGACGGCGCTCGCATTAATGTTGTCCATCAGTAGAGGAGGTATGGGAGTTCTGGAGTTTTCGAGTGGTGTGAGATCGTAGAATCGGAATTTATCGTAGGATTTCGTAATAGTGATATAAGATGTCGCAATCCTTACTAAAATATTTTAAAGATGGCGTAATGTGGGGGGCGTGTTCACGTGTACGAGTTGTGTGTGACAAATTTTCGACCAAAGACGCAACCCTTAATAAAATATTTCAAAGATGGCGTAATGTGGAACGTATCAAGATGACGTATGACAAATATTTATCCAATAGGATTTTTAGCTTTTGAATAGAATATGAATATTGAACTTCAGCTTGACCTTTATCTATATATAGTTTTTTCTCAATGGTTTAGATTATATAGTCTAGACGATTGGAAGCTGGACAGAGAACAAATCATCATTGAATGGTTTCTTTTTGGGTTTTCTCTCCCAAACTCAAATATCAATAATATAAAAAATTAATTATTTTGTGATTTGCTTCTGCGTAAGAAATACAAGATATTTGTCAGAAGCAATCAATCGAACAATGTTGCCTAACAAATAACAACGTAACAACATCAACGAAGAAACAAATATATCGTAACGTTTCAGACTCCTTCGTCAGACGCTTGACGAAAAAAATCTTCAGAATTATTTTGTTGATTGTGAGATTCGAGAATTGTCACATTGACATTATTTGAAAATAGTTTTACTTTGTATAGAAATTTCCAAGTTCCACCTCCTTTTTCAATAAATTCAGCCAAATATGGCCAATACCAATTGAGCAATTTGCAAAATTGCATTCTCTGTTCAATAAAATACAAGTTGACTCCTTAAGTTTCCTATTAATAATAATAATAATAATAATAGGGGAGAAGTGGGAGGAGTGGGACACTTTTACTTTTTTAATAATAATAAAAATTTCCAAGTTCCACCTCCTTTTTCAATAAATTCAGCCAAATATGGCCAATACCAATTGAGCAATTTGCAAAATTGCATTCTCTGTTCAATAAAATACAAGTTGACTCCTTAAGTTTCCTATTAATAATAATAATAATAATAATACCTAATAATAATTTATTGATCCCTTAAGACATAACAAAATATGTATGAGACAAGTCAGGAATACAAAAATTAAAACTATTGATATAAAAAATTCACTACCTTACCAAGAAACTATCATCAGCCAAATATTCTTTAACACTATAGTAACATTTCATTAATAATTTATCCTTAACTAATTTTTTGAACTCCTTTTTTCCCAAGAATTTCACAACTGCTGGTAAATGATTATACAGGATAATTGCCTGGTAACCGGGAGATGTTTCGAATTTAGCAGTTGCATGAGAAGGAATACACAATGTATACGAATTTCTGGTTGAATAACCATGAAAGTCAGTCAACTTAATCATAAAGTGTTCATTCTCTTTCACAAAAAGTAAACATTTATAAATGAATAAACCACTCAGGGTAAAAATTTTATGATTTCTAAAAGTAGGCCTACATGAATCAAGAGAATTCAAGTTGAAAATTAGACGAATTATTCTTTTTTGGACAATAAATACTCTATTGGACTCTACAGAATTGCCCCAAAGCAAAACGTTATAACATAAAGTACTATACACCAGACTGTAATAAACACTCATCAAAGAATGGAAAGGAAGCGAATCCTTCACCCTGCCAATTGCATAAAATGAGCTACCCAACCTTTTGCAGACCGCATCAACCTGCCGAACCCATCTAAGTGAAAAGTCCAAGTGAACTCCCAAAAATTTAACTGACTCACTAGATTTTATCTGCTTTCCAAAACATTCCACTGTAAGTTGATCCCCCGACGAGATTCTTACACGGAAGTATAAACATTCAGTTTTATCTAAATTCAGTATCAGAGCATTAGAGCGGCACCAACTCTCAAACTCACCAATTAGCTCATTGCACAATGCGATGAGCCTTTCAGGACTCTGTGCTGAGACAGCGATAGATGTGTCGTCAGCAAACAAAATCAAATTCACTAGTGAATGGGAAATGATATGCTCCGGTAGATCATTTACGAAGAGAAGAAACAATAGCGGTCCCAAAACAGAGCCCTGCGGTACACCCAGAAGCATTTTAGCCTTATAAGATGAAATATTTCCAATTCTTACATTTACAGTACGACCAACAATGAAACTCCTGATCCACTCCAAAAAAACGCCATGAAAACCCAGGTTGTAGAGCTTACTCTCCAAGAACTCCGGCGACAGTACATCAAATGCACGTGTAAGGTCGAAAAAGAGACCTGCAACATAATGACCTTCATCTAATTTCTTATAAACGAAGTCAACAAATGAAAAGGCCGCTGTTTCAGTGGACCTACCCTGACGGAAGCCGTGTTGGCATCTTGTTATGATTCTGAACCGACTCAGAAATGACATAATTTTATTGTATACGATTTTCTCGAAAATCTTAGAGAACACGCTAAGAATCGAAATGGGACGATAGTTTGCAATATTGCAAGCATCGTTTTTTTTAAATAGTGGAATGACTGAAGCCGACTTAAGAAATGAAGGAAATTGGCCAGTATTAACGGATAAATTTATAATATGTGCGAAATGATCAGCAACGACGTTCACTATGGCTTTCAATACCTCAACAGAAATGTTATCTACACCGGTACTTTTTTTGTTTTTCAAAGATATGAGCGTATCAATGACCTCCTCTCCAACTACTGGGAAGAAGAAAAAAGTATTCGATGATAATAGAGATTTAGTACATGCAAGTGAAGGTAAACCACCAAAATGATTTTTCAGACTTTCTTGTGCAATAGAGCAAAAATAATCAGCAAACATATTGACAATCTTGGAGGGATCAGAATAAAGCTTTCCATCATGTTTGAGAGTGATGTTCTGTCGAGCAATTTTTTTCCGTCCTGTCTCCCTATTCACAATATCCCATACAGTTTTGTTCTTATTAGATGAATTATTTAACATATCCCGATAATAATGGGCCTTAGTTTCTCTGAGTAAGTTCCTGAAATCAACTTTAGCCTTCCTATAGATTTCACAAGAATTTTGGTTGTTCAAATTCTTTTTCATCCAATCTAAATTTTTTAACTCTTTGCTGGCCTCAATAACCTTCCCATTAATCCAATTTTTGTTGTTTCTAACCTTAAAGTTAGATTGCCTCATAGGGCATGTTATCTCTAAACATTAATTAACAGTATTGAAAAATTCTGTAAAACAATCATCAATATTCGTATACGAATACATACGATCAAAAGATACATTTGATATATAATTAACCAAATTAGTCAGTGACTGGGGCGTTACACTTCTGGTTGACGCCTGATGAGAATTAAAATCATTATTAATATTTTTCGTCAATGGATATTCCAAAACAAAAACTTTGTGATCCCCAAAGTGACCCTCAAATACCCCAGTTTTACATTCCAAACTTGCATTAGTAAGAATGTAGTCTAATTTAGATGAAGATGTTACACCGTGTACATTGGTGAAAACTCTAGTAGGTTCTCGAGAGGTGACCCTCAAATCAAAACAACACAATAGATCATCAAGTAGATGCTTACGAGTACATGTATTATTCAAATAGTTAACGTTCAGGTCACCACAAAGAAACAAAACATCTCGATACAGCGCTGTAGAACAAACGACATTCTATCGAGAAAGAGAGTAAAATCACTGTCAGGAACCCTATAAGAACTTAGAACACATAACTTTACGCCCGGAAGAGCAATAGTCACACCGCAGAACTCAAATTGCTTTTTCACTGAGAACTTAGAGATGCCAATGTAATCAGTTTCTGTCATTAGAATCTTTGTATTACTTCAATCCATCATGTGATCTCCTTGGATTGTACATACATGTTCTGCTATTCTATTCGATTAAGAGTGATATTTGTTTTTTCAACAATAGGTATACCTATTGTTGAAGAAAAGACTTCAAATCCTTGTCTTCTCTTAACCTTAACACAACGATTTATAGTGTTCAAATACAACTACAAATACAAGTGAGATTACTGAACAACAAATTGCCAAAATTCCAGATTTTAACTGAGTAGCTGACTAAAAATGTCGACACGTTAATTTGCTCGGACAAGTTGAGCCAGTGAAATCACCTAATCTAGGTAAATTATGTAGAACATGTTATGTTAGCTAAGTTCTAAGTACGAAGCTAAGATTAGACCAGTGTTTTGGAATTTCGTTTTCAGATTTGTGTGCAAGATATGCTCCGGAAGCACATTTGCCCAGCCAAAGAAACATACTACATACAAAGGAAATTACCTAGGTCATATAGAAGTCCGTTTTTCTCTGGAACTCTGGACTAAGACATTTCAAGTGATTGTTTGATAATTTACATCTATTTTTTAAGTATCGAATATTCTCGAAAGGAAGTAGTGTAATTCATTGTGTGAAGCTTCAACGATATAAAAGTGTTAAGATCGATTTTATGGTGGAAAAAGTTTGATAAAAGAATTGTCTACCTTTGAAGATCACGTTAACTAAAATCGACTCATTTGTTTTATGAATTATCTGTGGATGAAAATTCATTATTCTTGGCGCGCTGTTCTATGAACAGAGTACCTATCAATTCGTCCAAACGTCTGTAATTTTCGAATATTTGGCCGAAAATGGTCTTAAACGATTAGTTTCAACTCACTGATCAAGAATCCGAGGTCAGATTTGGTACTGTCTGGCCGGCCGTCAGCACGATTACGCTCAAATGCAATAAGGTAGAGAATTGACATTTTCAGGGTAGCTTATTAGTCCAAATGCGCTGGCTAAGTTCGTTAATGGGCAAAATCCATCGAGTGGTTTCAGAATTATAGACATTTGAAATGTTGTTTTCCTAATAACTCGAAAAATACTAATCTGATCGAATCAAAGCACGGTCATAAGTTGACAAACACCGACACGAAGACTTATACAAAATTTCTCAGGGTCGCATATCTGCCAAATTGTTATAAAATATTTTGAAATTTTCTGTATCTCAGAAACTATCCGTCAGATATCGTTGAAATTCTACGAGAGCCATCAAAACCTTATTATACATTGAAGTTCTAGATTTGAGCTCGATCGGATCTATATTGGTGAGGATATTGCCGAAATTTCAAAATATTCCAAAGATTGGGGTCAACTGGTCTACTGTTTTTATATTCAACCAAACAAATTCTTAACAGTTTTTTTTAATTTTTGACATGGCTATAAACTATTTAATATTATATTTTGTGCTCTTCATAGAACGTATATCTGTCTTTCATGAATTTCATGTTACTCTATGATCTTTACATAAATATATGACAATATGACATGTGTCCGACAATCCGTCAAGTTAACCTGAGAAGATCCAATTTCATTCTGTTCAGTTTAAAAAATGATTTAAATCGAAACCGAATGCCTATCCCGGGTCGAGATCATAGACAAGATATACTATAGATGGGCCACTATAACCTTATTTGTATTTCTTGCAACACTAGCGGTACATCACGGCAGTTATTTGAAGTTCGAACGAGCGACAAATTCGAATATTTCCATATATCCTATATTCTATTATACTGTTCCATAACACTGCCAAACACCAAGTTGGCGATAATTCGTCAAAAACCTGGCATTTGACAATGTTTTTGGAACAATGGTTTTCGCTGTAATCGAAAGAAAACAAAAGAAATCCCAAAACTCTCTTTAATGAAATTATATTCAGGTTCACGAATTTAAGTACAAAATTCATGTGAACTAATGTACATGTATATTAGAAAAAAAAAAATATCAAAATTAAAAAATGGGTTCAAGCCCTGTGGACAGGAGCTTTCTGGCGCTCTAGTTCAAACAGACAAATTATATCTCCGAAAGTATTGGTTCCTCAGAGTTGGGAATTATATCAATGTATTCATATGATAGAACTGCATCATAAAGGAAATTCAATTTAAATAATATTTTATTTATCAAGATTAAATGAGCAATCATGTGAATGAGAACTGCACCACATTTTCAAATTTTTTTTTTGACACTTTGCGGTAATCTGGTCATCACAAAACTTCACATGCGTATAAAAGTCATGATTCTACAATTTGATGCTAAATTTCAGATAGATCGAGTGATCGGTTTCGGAAATATTCATAAAAAATACTTTTACTAAAATCGGCCATAACTCCGAAACCCCTTGATGGATTTCGCCCATTAACGAACTTGTCCGAGATATTTACGCTCCAAAACCACCTTGCAGTTTTCAATCCGCTAACTCCTTTCGTTCGAGAGTTATCGTGCCTACGGCTGGTCGGCCGGCCGGACAGTATCGATTTCGCACTCGGATTCTTGATCAGTGAGTCAAACCAAATCGTTTGAGACCATTTTCAGTCAAAAATTCCAAAATTACAGACACTTGGGCAAATTGATAAGCACCCTGTTCCGAGGAACTAGAGCGCCAAAAAAACAAGTTTCGTATGACAATTGCCCAAAACAGGTTTAAAGTACCTACAAATAGTAGGTATTCCATAAAACATGTATGAAAGAAGATAAGTAATAATAAAAAATTACCTTGTAATCGATCAAAAATTTCCTGATCTACGTTCACCAAATTTTCTCCTCTCTCGAAATACAGAATTATGCTTTCAATATTTACGTAATATTTTCAAACATTTTCGGGTGAGGTCCCCGTTGCATCGCTAAAATACGAGTATTTCAACCCCAATATTTTTTAAGTTACAATATTCCCTTCTGTCAAGTTGACATTATGACAATTCATACATAGAATAATTATATCAATCTGTGAAATACGATTTACATTGAAATTTTGAAAAATCATATCTCCGAAAGTATTAGCCTGTTAAAGTTAAAAATGATAATATGAATGGATTCTTATGATGAAACTGCTTATTAAAAAAAATGAATTTGGAATTTGTTCTGTAAAAAAAATTTTTTTTTTTTGTTACTCCGTAACCATCTGTCCGATTTTGCCCAATAACGAACTTAGCTGAGATATTTATCCCCCAAACCTACTCTGAAAATTTCAACTCTCTAGCTCATTCCGTTCGAGAGTTATCGTGCCTACGACCGGCCGGACCGGCCATCCGGACAGAATGAATTTCGACCACGGATTCTTGATCATTGAGTCGAACCAAATCGTTTCAGACCATTTTCATCGAAATATTCGAAAATTACAGACATTTGGGCAAATTGATAAGCACTCAGTTCCGAGGAACTAGAGCGCCAAAAATACATTCGGCATAAAAATAATATTTAGTGTGAAATATTTAAAAAAATCAATTAAATAGCATATGCGAGAAAAACTTTCTTCAATAAAAATTATCCTTATATACCTTCAAATTTGAAGGACCAATTCAATGTTGTCAATATTCGCAATATTCATTTGGGAAAAAAATAAATGTGAAATATAATATAAAAGAAATCAAAATAACAGACATTTGGGCAAATTGATAAGCACTCTGTTCCGAGGAACAAGAGTGCCAAAACAGATAGCATTATATACAACGTAATGTGGAAAACATTTTCTACATGTAAATCATCACTAATCCATACCTTTGAATATGAAAGAGCGGTTGAATGAATGGCTGCCTTAATTCCAATATTCATTTACAAGGACAAAATCCATTGTGAAATATAGTACAAAAATTGGTTCAAGCACTGACGTGAAGTCAGAAGCTTTTGCGCGTATGTTCTATTGTCCATTCTCCTGTATTGGACACTCTTAATCGAATGTACCTTGGTAAATTCGATTGAGTGTCCAATACAGGAGAACAGACAATAGAATTCACAATGGTAAATTCGATTTAGAGTGTCCAATGCAGGAGAATGGACAATAGAACATACACGCAAAAGCTTCTGACTTCACGTCAGTGCTTGAAACAATTTTTTTCGTGAAGTCAGAAGCTTTTGCGCGTATGTTCTATTGTCCATTCTCCTGAATTGGACACTCTTAATCGAATTTACCATGGTGAATTCTATTGTCTGTTCTCCTGTATTGGATACTCCCAATCGAATTTACCAAGGTAAATTCGATGTTATAGCTCCAAAACCAGGTCTGACCAATCCAAACTATGATTATTCAGCACTTCAGATGTTCGAACACCGCTACAGGACCTTAATGTAGGGCTATCATCTCCCATCGATTTGTGATAAAAAAAATCGGCACGAAAATTGTTTATTATTATTATTATTATTATTATTATTATACTGATCCTCTGATTAGTTTCTCTCGCAAAATTTCAGCGATGACGGACGAATAGTTTTTGATATAAAGCATTTTTTTTCCAATATTTTTTTAAAATTTTCTAGTGATGCGATCCTCATGAAATATCGGTTTTGTATTTTTTGAGTTATTGAGGAAATAACAACCAAATATCAGATGGGGACAACTCCAAAACCGTTTGGCCAATTATACCTATAGCAAAATTCAAATGTCGAATTGAGATGCACAACCTAACCTGAAAATTTCAAGCCGCTATCTCTTTCCGTTCTCAGGTTATCTTGACATAAATAATATTTTTTAATAATTTATACGATACTGATCTAATTTTGCAGATGTCCTAAGGTTTGTATTCTAGAACTACTCACCAAGTTTCAATCCGATCGGCTTTGTATTTGTTCAAAACAAAATTACCACTCGGAAACCGTTGGGCCGATTATGCCCATTAATGAACTTGTCCGTCGTATTGGGATGCGCCATCTACCCTGAAAATTTCAAGTCGCTATCTCTTTCCGTTCTAAAGTTATCGTGGCAACGGACGGTAGGCCGACCGGACAGAATTGCATTTGACCTCGAATTCTTGATCAGGGAGTCGAACCCAATCGTTTGAGACCATTTTAGGCGAAAATTTCGAAAATTACAGACATTTGGGCAAAATGATGCACGATGTTCTCCAGAACATACGCGCAAAAATGGATACTATTATGCACAACATAATGTGAAAAACATTTTGTACGTGAAAATCACTAAGTAAATCAAGTAATTTGGAAAGATCATCACGTTTCATATTATATCAATATATTCAATATTAGAAGAACAATTTACTGAAAATCCAATATCTCGGAAGCCTTCAACTAAATCCTTCGCCTTGTTATATTGCAGAGAAGGCTCGATCGGCATTTCATCAAACAGACAAAATGGAACAAAATTTTTGCTTCTCATCCATCTCTTGAGCTTAAGTTTAATTGAATCCATAACGCTAGAATTGATACCTGTTCTGAAATTAACTGAATGCAATAATTTTAACGAAGTTTTACTGGATGGAACCGCAAAAATGTTGGTGAGGAGTTTGTATCACTTAGGGCTATTTAGGAATAAGCTAAAAAAATTGGTTCAAGCACTGACGTGAAGTCAGGAGCTTTTGCGCGTATGTTGCCCATTCTTCTGTATTGGACACTCTTAATCGAATTTACCCTGGTAAATTTCATTAAGAGTCGGTGCTTGACCAAATTTTTTTTCGTAATTTTTTAAAAATTCTCTTGTGGTTTGGTTCTTACAAAATTTTACATGCGTCTTAACATCGATATTCTACAACTAGTTATCAAGCATCAATTAGATCGAGTCTATTTTTTTGAATTATCGAGGAAATAATATTCCAGCTGGGTGTAACTCCGAAACTGTTAGGACGATTATATGCTCAAAAACGAACTTAACCCTCCCATTCGGATGCACAATATACTCTGAAAATTGCAAGTCCCTATCTCCTTTAGTTCGAAAGTTATCGAGGCAATGGTCATCCATCCAGCTACTCAACTCATACAAGGCTGCTTGGATCTCCAACAATATAGATCCGATCGTGTTCAAAATTGGAGCTTGGTACGAGAGTTAGGTTCTGAAGGCTCTCGCAATATTTCAGCCATGTCGGATGAATAGTTTCTGATATATAATTTTTTTTTAACGATTTCTTGAAAAATTTCTAGTGATACGATCCTCATGAATTTTAGCGTTTTCATTCTACAACTAATGACCATTTGGACCAGTTTTGAATTTTTTTGAGTTATTGAGGAAATAACAACCAAATTTCAGATGGGTATAACTCGAAAATCGTTTGGCTGATTCTGCCTATAAACAAACCCAAACATGTCGCATTCAGATGTACAAGCTAACCTGAAATTTTCAAGTCGCTATCTATTTTCGTTCTCAGGTTATCGTGACATAAATAATATTTTTTAATAATTTTTTCAAAATTTTCTAGCGATACGATTCTCACAAAATTTCACAAACGTCCTTAGGTTTGTATTCTACAACTACTCACCGAGTTTCAATTCGATCAGATTAGTAGTAGTTGAAAACAAAATTATTACTCGGAAACCGTTGGGCCGATTATGCCCAATAACGAACTTGTGCGTCGTACTGGGACGCACCACCTAACCTGAAAATTTCAAGTCGTTACCTCTTTCCGTTCTCAAGTTATCGTGGCAACGGCCGGGTAGGTTGCGCATCCGAATGCGACATTCAAGATCGTTGATAGACATAGTCTGCCAAACGGTTTTGGAGTTATACCCATTTGAAATTCTGTTGTTGGTTCCTGAATGACTCAAAAACAAGCCGCTATCTCATTCCGTTCTCAAGTTATCGTGACAACAAAAATATTTTTTAATAATTTTTTTAAAATTTTCTAGTCATACGATTCGCACAAAATTTCACAAACGTGCTTAGGTTCATATTCTACAACTACCCACCAAGTTTCAATTCGATCGGATTTATATTGGTTGAAAACAAAATTATTACTCGGAAACCACTGGGCCGATTATGCCCATTAACGAACTTGTCCGTCGTATTGGGATGCGCCACCTACCCTGAAAATTTCAAGTCGCTAGCTCTTTTCGTTCTCAAGTTATCGTGGCAACGGCCGGACAGACGGCCGTACGGCCGGACGGCCGGATGGACAGAATCAAATTTGACCTCGAATTCTTCATTGGGGAGTCGAACTCAATCGTTTGAGACCATTTTCGTCAAAAAATTCGAAAGTTACAGACATTTGGGCAAAACTATAACGCGATGTTCCCCAGAACATACGCGCAAAAAGAGTGTTCTCATTTACAGTATAGCGTCTTCCTTTGGGTTTCAAGTTTTGAGACTGGAGAAAATGAAAGCTTGGTGTGTTCATCAAGTGTCCGAAAGAATGGCATGCATTATCTAACTCTTTGACTACCAATTTCAGGCCTTTATTCTTTTCATCAATCCTTCTTATTTTGCGGTTTAATACAGTTTAAATTTTATATATTTCCATAGCCTCTGGGGAGAGCTGGGAGAGTCTCCGTTTCCTACATCCCTTCTCGATTTTTCCGAAAAGAAATTATAACAATTCAATTTTATATAATCTTAAAACATATTCATTTTATATTAGTAAATAAAATAAGTTACGTGGGGTAGCAAGCATTTGAGGTTCCACTGTGGCCACACAGTGAACTTCTTGGAAATCCAGGAATATATATTCATGCAAATCATCAAGCATTTTATATCATGGATAATATCAACATATACAGGGTCTTTCACGAGGAACCTCACCCATGTTTATACGGGAAACTGCTGAACGTATTTTCATGAAATTCAGCACTTATAAGTACTTCACGATGCTGATGAAATCTAAAATATTTTCAAGGCATGAGCACCTCCGGTTTTTCCGGAAATGACGTCAACTTCCGTTTTTCAAATTAGAACACCATTTTTTCATTGCAGAAATAGATTCCTTAGAAAATTTCAAGTTATTTTGATGTAACATTTTTCAGTTTTGGTTGGAAAATTCTCTCTGAGCGGGAAAATTCGAGAAAAAAAATCGAAAATAGAGCTCCGCTGAAACAAGAATAACTTCGAGGTTTTTGGATGGAAAATTTTCATTTTTGGGATTTTTCAAGATGTAAAATTGATGTATCCACTTTGAAAATCGAAATCGCGATTCATGACACAGGGGGTGAATAAATCGCTTTCAAAGTGAGGGATGACAAAATCGTGAAAAATCAATTTTTTCAAATTAGAACCCCATGTTTTTATGGCAGATATTGAATCTACGTTAAAAAATAAAGTGAGTGTATGCATCACACCCTTGCCCTAAAGTGGATATTTTCTGAGTTATTCACAAAAAACTGTTTTTGTCTTGAATTTCAGCTATTTCTTTTCCCTTCACGCCAAAAAGATGAAATTTTCAGGAACTGTTATTTGAACCATGCTGTAGATTTTTCACCCCTTCTTGAAACCGACTTCAAGTTACTATTAGGAGAACCATGGCAAACTCTCGCAGTTATAACTAGAGAAGATGCTCAAAGTTTTGATCGTTAATTTCTAGACATTTATTTATACCTCTCAGAAATGCTTCGTGCGTTGCTATTCTTATTTCATCGGGAGGAAGAGATCTGCAAAAGTGTTTAAAAACCAAATTGAGTTTCAAAACTATGAATCTAAAATTCTAAACAAACCTGAACGCATTTCTGACTCGTTATATGCAGTCCTCTTTATCAGTCAGGGGAGTTGAGTAGACAATATTTTTTATCCTACCCCAAACATAATAGTCTAAAGGAGTTAAATCGGGAGAAAGTGGTGGCCAAAGATGTGGACCATTGTTCGCCAACCATCGATCTTCAAATAGCCTGTAGAGGATATTTGACACATTGAGTGAATTGTGTGGAGGCGCGGCGCCATCTTGTTGATACCATAAGTCATTATGGTTCTGTACTAGCGGCTCAATTATTTGAGTCAATATGTCAGAATATCTATCTCCTAAGGGAGAACATTCTTTAAATAATGCAAACATGTGTAGTGTTCTATCTTACCAGTTAAAGTCCCATCATAAATGTGAACATCGAGAATTGCATTATTTTTGATGGCGCAAAAAACATTGAAACTCCAGGTCTCTTGAAAGTTCCATTGTCTGAAGTGGTGGTTGTTCTCTTCATCCCAATAATGACTGTTATGCCTATTGAAAGAACCATTCTTTGTGAATTTAGATTCATCTGTCCAAATTATACAGTCCAAAAAGTTCTCATTCTCTTGAAATCGAATCATCATAGCTTCGCAAAACTCTGTTCTCCTGACGAAATCAGTTTCCTTCAAATGCTGTACCCTATTGAATTTATATGGGTGCATTTTATGTTTTTTTAATATTCTCCAAACACTCGATTGAGATAATCCCAGATCAATCTCGGCATCTTTGAGAGAATTTTGAGGATTCACACGAAAATATGCAAGAACTGTAATTTCGTTGTTCTCATCTTCTACTACACTTTTTTCTCTGTGTATAGTTTTCTTAACGAAAGATCCGACATTTCTCAAGTTTGTCATGGTTCTGTTAATGGTATCTCTCGTTGGTCTGGGTCGGTCAGGAAACCTCTCAATGAACAGTCGAATCGTTCTATCTACAACTTTATTACATTCTCCATGAAGTAGAATGAGATTTAAATAATCTTCATTGGTAAAATTAGGCATAGTGATCGATTTTATAACTTAATACGAATTATCACCAAATTAATAGTAAACACAAAATGCTACTGAATAAAGAGGAATTTGGCAGATGTAATTAATGATATCTATCATTAAAAAAAAAGAATGTAAAACATGGTAAGTTTTTGCATATGGTTCATAAGGAATTATTTATTTATCACTGGAGAGAAAACCGATGGCCGATTAGTTGAAATAAAGAGGTTTCCGATACAAATTCGAATCAAAATTCGCCATCTATTTAGGAACAACCTGTAACTTTTTTCTCTTGCTTATTAGGGTAGTAAAATCTAAAACATGGTTTAAGTAACAGTTCCTGAAAATTTCATCTTTTTGGCGTGAAGGGAAAAGAAATAGCTGAAAATTCAAGACGAAAAACAGTTTTTTGTGAATAACTCAGAAAATATCCACTTTAGGGCAAGGGTGTGATGCATACACTCACATTATTTTTTAACGTAGATTCAATATCTGCCATAAGAAAATGGGGTTCTAATTTGAAAATATTGATTTTTCACGATTTTGTCATCCCTAACTTTGAAAGCGATTTTTTCACCCCCTGTATCATGAATCGCGATTTCGAATTTTCAAAGTGGCTACATCAATCTTACATCTTGAAAAATCCCAAAAATGAAAATTCCATCCAAAAACCTCGAAGTTATTCTTTTTTCAGCTGAGCTCTATTTTCGATTTTTTTTTCGAATTTTCCCGCTCAGAGAGAATTTCCAACCAAAACTGAAAAATGTTACATCAAAATAACTTGAAATTTTCTAAGGAATCTATTTCTGCAATGAAAAAATGGTGTTCTAATTTGAAAAACGGAAGTTGACGTCATTTCCGGAAAAACCGGAGGTGCTCATGCCTTGAAAATATTTTAGATTTCATCAGCATCGTGTAGTACTCATAAGTGCTTAATTTCACGAAAATACGTTCAGTAGTTTCCCGTATAAATATGGGTGAGGTTCCTCGTGAAAGACCCTGTATATCATATTGAAATTTACAACTTTAAATGAAATAATATCAATGAATGGAAATCTTAAATGAACGTGAAGTTCCTGCTTGCTTCCGAATGGATCTACTTTTTTCTACAATGGCATGTGGATCTAGTAATAGAAATTCAAATATCAATGAATTGCATTAATTTTACGAGGACGCATACCAAATTTTCAAGTCATCTGAAAGTAGACATTCACAAAGACTTCAGGTTTTTGAATCTGCATATTTAACTGAGGTTGTGTGCAAGTTCCTGCAACTATTATCATTCAAGATATGAACAATATAATGAAAAAATTCCTTTTACATTGTATTCCAACATCCATTGTTAGCATAGCGAAGGAATGACACCAGGTGGTATAACAACGTGCACCCTGATATTTGTTATAAATTCGCACGGATTTAAATAGGTGGAACAAATGCCGTGGTTTTCGTAGATTAATATTTTAGCTTTAGCAATCAAGTCCAAGCGTCCTGTTCCTTCTAGCCATATCAGCTGAAAACGATGATATAATTTTTTCCTGGATATAATAATATTAATAACTTAGTACTTTATTGCTCATAAATACAAACACTAACCCCAATAACAAATGAACAATCGTATGCAGGTCGAAAAAAGAGATTAAATATTTATGTTCCATTTTTGCGCGTATGTTCTGGGGAACATCGCGTTATAGTTTTGCCCAAATGTCTGTAACTTTCGAATTTTTTGAAAAAAATGGTCTCAAACGATTTAGTTCGACTCCCCAATAAAGAATTCGAGGTCAAATTTGATTCTGTCCGGCCGGCCGTCCGGCCGTCCGTTGCCACGATAACTTGAGAACGAAAAGAGCTAGCGACTTGAAATTTTCAGGGTAGGTGGCGCATCCCAATACGACGGACAAGTTCGTTAATGGGCATAATCGGCCCAGTGGTTTCCGAGTAATAATTTTGTTTTCAACCAATAAAAATCTGATCAAATTGAAACTTGGTGGGTAGTTGTAGAATATGAACCTAAGCACGTTCGTGAAATTTTGTGCGAATCGTATGGGTAGAAAATTTTAAAAAAATTATTAAAAAATATTTTTGTTGTCACGATAACTTGAGAACGGAATGAGATAGCGGCTTGAAATTTCCAGGTTAGGATGTGCACCAGAACGCGACATTTCAGTTTGTTTATGAGCATAATCGGCCAAACGGTTTTGGAGTTATAGCCATCTGAAATTTTCTGAAATTTGGTGGTTTTTTGTTCCTCATTAACTCGAAAAATACTGAACCGATGGAATTCAAACATGGTTATTAGTTGTAGAATGCCAACGCGAAAATATTTGCGAAATTTGGTGAGGATAGCATTTGTAGAAAATTTTTAATAAATCATTGAAAAAAAAATAAAAAAATTCTATATATCAGTAACTATTTGTTTGAAATTGCTGAAATTTTGCAAGAGCCTGCATAACCTAACTTTACTGCCAAGTTTCAAGTTTGAATACGATCGGTTAAATATTGTTGGAGATTCGCGCATTCTTGTGTGAGTCCAGTAGATGGGTAACCGTTGCCTCGATAACTTTCGAACGAAAGGAGATAGGGACTTGCAATTTTCAGGGTAGGTTGCGTATCGGAAAGGGAGAGTTGAGATCGCTTTTGGGCATAATCGGTCTAACGGTTTCCGAGTTATACCCACCTGGAATATTATTTCCTTGATAACTCAAAAAATAAATATTCGATCGAATTGGTGCTTGGTAACTAGTAGTAGAAAATCAACATAAAGACGTGTTTAAAAGTTTGTAAGAACCGTACCCCTAGAAAATTTGAAAAAAATTACGAAAAAAAAATTTTAAGAACCGTACCTCTAAAAAATTTTAAAAAAATCACGAAAAAAAAATTGGTTCAAGCACTGACGTGAAGTCAGAAGCTTTTGCGCGTATGTTCTATTGTCCATTCTTCTGTATTGGACACCCTTAGTCGAATTTACCATGGTAAATTATGTTGTCCATTCTCCTGTATTGGGCACTTAATTCGAATTTTCCATGGTAAATTCGAATTAAGAGTGTCCAATACAGGAGAATGGACAACATAATTTACCATGGTAAATTCGACTAAGGGTGTCCAATACAGAAGAATGGACAATAGAACATACGTGCAAAAGCTTCTGACTTCACGTCAGTGCTTGAACCAATTTTCTATTCACTATTTTGTTCTTGTGTTTGTAAAAGTCATTTTAGTGGGTATGACCCTTTGGTCAATATCGTCTTGATGAAATAGATTCAAAGTATCTTGTGATTCCTTCAGTCGATTGAAATAGTTTTTATGCAGAAAGCAATAAAGTACTAAGAATACCTGAACCTAAAAAGGACTTACCTTATCATCTTTCGGAAGCCTGTGCAACTTACTCACTCTACTTGTATTCTTACAGTTTTTTACCGAACATCAAACAGTGATACTTATTCGAAAAAGTTTATTTTACAACACATGGATTTCACCAAAACTATGTAGAAGTAAAAACAAGCAAGCCCGAAAATGAAACTGCACAAAGCCGGTAGCGGACAGCTGCAGTATCACGTGGTGTCATCACGCCGTGATCCACAATCGCGAAAGCAGAGACATCCTCAAATTTCACTGGAATTTTTCGAACTATTTCACGGACCCGACTTCAGTGAGGAAGTTTCCACACCATGGTCGAGATGAGTTAAATATGGTACAAATCGACATATTTTAAAGTTTATTACTTTTGTAGAGACGAAGGAAAATATGGGGGCAGTGCAATTTACCTCAAGGATCATATAACTTTCAAACAAGAGAGGATATTAATAACTACAGCATCCCATTCGTATTTGAATGTTGTTCAGTTCAGGTATGTCTGAAAACTAAAATAGTATATTCTAAAGCAAGTTGCAGAATGGGCTCCTATTAAAACACGAATGCGAAATTCGAAAACGAACGACGAAGGAGCGACTACCACAAAACGAAGACACAGACAACCAAAATAAGACATTACCATTGCGAGCTCCTTAAGTTATCGCAAGTATAACGAAAATAAGAAATTCCTATTGCGAAGATCCTCAAGAGATCACATATGTAACCAGAATAAGACATTCCCATTGCGAGCTCCTTAAGTCATCGCATCAAGTGCAATGAGAATAGGAAATTCCGCCTATTGCGAGGTTCCTCAAGATATTGCATATGTAACCAGAATAACACATTCCCATTGCGAGCTCCTAAAGATATCACGCAGATAACTAGAAAAAGACATTCTTATTGCGAGCTCCTCAAGATATCACAAGTGTAACGAGGATAACGCATTTCATTGCGAGGTCTTCAAAACATCGCAAATTCAACAAAAATAGGAAACCAGGTGGCATGTTGCAGGGATCTACTCCATCCCTACTCTGCACTTCTCATTTCCACCGGTAGATGGCGCAATCGTCTACTATGTACCCGGAAGAACAACCCCATCGCTAATAACCCGAGTGGAATATCGATCTACGTATCGAAGTGATGTATTCGGCGCCTCATATGTACTGCACATTTGGAGGATATACAGGGTGAGTCTTTAAGTTGTACATTAATTTTAACCAGATATTCCTCTAATAAAATAAAACACTTTTTTCATTTACCATTTTTCCAGATTGGGCTCAGGTAAAAAGTTATTAGCGTTCAAAGATTTTATCATGTGCAAAGCCAAAGTGTTGAACATAGAAACACTTAAAATTCAATATCGCATAATTATATGAAAGCTTCATCATCTGATGCTCGAAATTCAACGAAATTGTCTGAGAAATCTTATTTACTCACTGAAGTCTTTTAAAATGGTTTTAAATTATCTTTATGCTGTATTTTCGACAAAAACTCTCTCCTAGATATTAAAACTGACTCCAACTTGATTTTCAATGAATATCCACTATAAAATTATCCACATTATCTTCTCCGCCTATTTTCACATTCCTTACATATGTTAATTGAAATTGAGTATGATTATAATATCAATATCCAACTTTTATTAACATTTATTATAACATAACCTCTGACTCTAATCTACAGAATTTACAGAATCGAGAAAAACTGTGATTCTGTGATTATTATTATGTTCTCTATAGGCTTGTTTTGGTTGGCAATAGGGACGGTCCTAGAATCATTCAAAGTAGTCACACAGGTCGTTTATTGTAATTGTAATTGGCGTCCTGCCTGGGCGAAATCTTTCACACGCTACGTTGGTCCCACTCTTTAGAACCGATTCGGAACTGTTCCTACAGCGAACCAAAACAGGCTTCGTATAGACACAGTATAAGAAGCAGGCACAGAAATGTAATAATATTAGGTTCGCCACATAATATATCGTTGGTTATATTCATATACCTAATAGACTAAGGGCCGGTTTCTGAGAAATATAACATCTGGTTTATCTTCCGTTTATCTGTTCAATTCAATAGAATTCAGTACATAAACGGAAGATAAACTCCATTCAAATGCGTCAGAAATCGGCCCATATACTGCGTACGTCAGAACATTCCGTCCTTAAAATTGAAGCTCGAGCAATTCAAGGTCATGTCCCTACAACGCTACTGCGCATGGTATGTCAAAATGATTTGAAAACATAACCAACAAATCTTAATCGAATATTTGAAAACGTCAAAACGAGATATGTAATGTGTTTTCCGAAATGTGAGAAATCTGGTTCCAAAATTGTTTTCTCTCGCTAATTTCACAAAATAGTGACCTAGATCGAATAAAAATCTTCCTGACAGTAAATTTGGAAGTGCAAACCTGTTTATCGGTAGTAGTCCGAATGGATTCTACATTACCTTGACTTTGGCTCTCTGAAACTCGAGAAGGAATTTTCACATAAGGCTTATATATAAATGAGTTTTTTATCTAACTATGCATCAAACAATTGGATAGAAATACAAAATATCCGAGAAGTCTGGAAAATTTTATGTAAACATACTTTCTTGCTAAGTTGTGTTCTAAAATTAACTCCACGGAGTAGAGTAGAGTTTTTGAAGGTTTGACAGATTTACTCTAGAGTTACTCTGACACTGACACTGACAGTGACAGAAGGTGCCAATATCGGAAAATAGGTTATGTTGGTTTAAGAAAGATCCTATTATTATTGTTTTCTTCACATATATGTAACTCTAATCATAAATAGATATTGTGAGCAGTATAAAAACTATTAAATTACCTCACAAAACATTCATAAAACAGTTAGAGAAAGATACTAGATTTTCCTTTCCATGAGGTATGTCAATTTTGACAGGAGTAAAATGAACTCCGAGTCGAATACTCCGACTTTTCGGACGACTGTCACAGAGTAAAATTTACTCAACCTTTCAGTTTTCGAACGCAATGGAGTAAATATTACTCTACAGAGTTAATTTTCGAACGCAACTCTATTGAACATATAAAACTTTTGGTACGTATTGTGAACACTTTCGTGTGACAGTAAATCATTCATTATTCCTTTTTGCCAATACATTATGATTTGCATTCATTTTGAACTACTTGTTTTGGATATAATTAGCATGTTTCAAGCAACATGAATGTTTTACTGAATACTCAAACTTTTTTTACTTGTAGATTAAAAACTATAAGCCTAGATAATTATTCTCCTATGCCACTTGGGAAAATTCTAATGAAGATTCTACATCAAAACGTTAACATATATAAGGGCTGGTCAGTACCTTAATCTAGGAAATGGAAATACTTAATATTATTTTTATGAGTTTATTCTTATTGTTCGAAGCAGTCGAAGAAAGATTTTGGAAAATAGAATATTAAAAACTATATAAAAGACCGGTGTCCTCAAAAGCACTGACGTGAAGTCTTTTTGCTTTGGAAAGCTTGTTCATGTTGAATGTAGACCGATACAACTACGTAATAAACCATTCTGAATAAAATGACATGGACTTGAAGTTAGTTTATTTATTTTTTCAGATACATACAGCATATGCTACACGGGAAACCCTCTTTAAACTTAAAACTAAGCAAAAGAAAGTTATGACAGTTAAATTTCCAGAGATACAAGAGAACATGGCTTTTCTGAAGGTGTCCATTGTTTCTGAAAAGATATCCATAGAACGATTTACGATTGTTGGTCATAGTAAGGGAACGAGTAGAATAAAATTAGAGCCATAGTTACTTCTATGTAACTATGTACGAAAAGTGGTTAAGTGTCTGGTGAATCGACTTGGTACGTTAAAGAAAATAATGCTCAACAAGTTCCCACAATGCAAGTGACCATTCAGCAGTTTGTGCAAAAAACAGGTCAGCATTGAAGAAAGTTCTCCATTTTTTTTCTTGCTCAGCAATGTTTTGTAGAAAATAATGGGAGAATGATGTAGAATTTATACTCGAACTAATCTTCCAATCCGTTGTGCCAACAGGCGGATAGAATTTTTTGCATGAGGAAGACATATGTACTTATATGTGGTTAGTAATTAAAAACATTCTGAATTTTGATGCACTAGTTATGGCTTTGGATATATGAATATTTTCGTCTGACATTTGGTGTCTAGTCAGTGAAACGCACTATATACATGCGGTACTCTAGTAATAGAAATACCAATGAGAATAAACAAGATAGCATTACCACATTTTGAATCAACATAACAACAACGGGTAAATAAAATTCCATTTCACTACATTCTTAGCAAAATGAGTAGAAATATGGTCTGTCCGTGGCCATTTACAGTTCCAAGTTCAGTAAGAGTTATATTATTCATAGTATCAGTATCAATTATTGATTGAACAATCTTTTGGGAGGTTTATTCATTCCCCAAAGACAGCTTTTTCATGGGTTTTCTCAAGACTTGTTTATCCAAATTCATTCTATGGATTTCAAAAATATCTTGATTAGTTATATGGTTGAATTGAAAAGAACCGTTAAGTTAACAGCTCTGAATACAGGATTAATTAAAGAATTGACTATATTTGATTTGGTTTATTAGATTCCTTTATTTGTTCGAATAACTCTCTGTTATTTGGCATATATGTATCCCGTCTGAAGGTGGAAACAAATATGGCCCTCTATTTTTCAATACAGATGATTTTGTATGGTTTGCAATATTTATTGGTATTAAATTATCAATGCAAGTCTGACATGTAACATGTCTTAATTAAATTTGCCACGAGGAAGCCTACGATATTATGCACAATATTTTCAACTCTGCCTATGTTAGGAGCTGGTGGATCGAGTAGCTCAGTGATTTCATAGCCGGTCCCAAGCCTTGATAAAAGAGGAAGGTTCCAAGTGAGGCCAGCGACCTGCTTGGGTAAAAAACAAAGTGCTCCTAGAACCAATGATACAGCCTTGGATTTGACAGGATTAAGAGATGACCAAACACACCTCGACCACCTGGACAACCTTCCATCAGATGGTATGAAAGCAGTTCTTTTTGATGATTTTCAACAAAAGCTGCTAATGACCACATAGTCCTCAAATAATCGTGCTGAAATTCACTAACAAGTATATCTTCCTCATCCTCAATAGATTCTTGACTTTTTATCCATCGTAAAGAAGCTTGCAAAATTTCAAGGAATCTTGAGATCTCTCTTTCTATGGAATCTTGAGCTAGTTTGAATGTCAGTAGATTAACAACTTTTTTTGTTGTAAAATTTCAAATAATATCATATTTTGCAGATCTATAATTATACCCAATGGGCCAGTTTTCCATATAGACTTCATGTATCCCTGACTTCATTCTACATTGTAGGGGCAGACGATACTGGTTTCTTGTAAATTTATTTTTTACATTCAAAATATCGAATGCATCATGCAAAATTCTATAGCTGCCTCACTTCCTTCATACTTTTGCAAACAAAATTAGAATGCATTTGCAACGCTGTTGCTCAATATCTGAGCTGCTAATTCCACTGACATCTTATTGTGAGTGAAATTGATATTCTTCATCCCAATTTTATTTGCAACATGCAAACCTTCCCTCTTCTGGATGCTTACCAAGCGACCAAAATAAGCCCAATTGATGATTTTATTATTTTGGGACAGAATTTTACAGGCCCCTAGAATATTCCTTATCAATTCGACCATGTGGCAAGCATATAAAAATATAGAATTTTTTCTTTGGAAAATGGGCTGATTATATGTGGTTATAAAATTGTATGAAAATGAATCAAAATTGCCAACAGGGCGTGAGCACATTGCCAAATTCGATTCAGCTGCTTCAAATGTGACGAAGTTGATGTGAGCTTTCGTTTCATAAAGTAGTTGAAACATTTCAACAACAACTTTGCCCATTGATTAGCACCAAGACTTTTTATTAGAAAATAACTCAAGGGAAGTTTCCAACTGCCATTAGATAGATAGATAGATAACCTTTATTTGATCCTGAATCTTACAAGATTGTTGATCACGTCACAAAAGAAAGAAAAAAATGAAAAACACAACGATAAATAGAAAAAACTGATAACACCAGAAAACATTGAGAATGAAATTATAGTTCATCAAAACATTTTTCACTAAGAAACTCGTTGATACTGTAGTAGGCCCTTTTCAGCAAAAACGTTTTCAAGCTTTTCTTCTGCAACACTGCACTGCCATGCTTGAAGCTTGGGGGCAAAATATTCCAGATTTTGATCATGAGATAATTTACGTTTCTTTGTAAGTAGGTAAAGTTGGTTTTTTCCACACAAAACCTAGCTTTCCAGAGACTACATTATACCATGAGCGTAACGTCAATGGATGAGACCATTTTTCCATGTTCTTCGTAGATAGTTGTATGCTTTAGACTTTAGAGGATTAAAATTGGAGGGTCAACGGAAATTTTACCATTTCTTCTGAAAATTGCTTCTCCTTCTTTGAAGATTTGTTCTTTATTTTTTTATAAGGTCTTGGATAGGGACACTTTCCCGAAGAAATAAAAAATATAGTTATTCATACAAATTTATACTTCCAGTGATCTGCCAGTAGAAGATTCTCTAGGCTTTAATAATATGAAATGTAAAACTCCATTTTTTAGAATACCATTTATTGATTTCAATTTGTATATAATTATGTATTATGTTAATAATCATACATTAATATACATTGAAATATATTATTTTTGGTTCTTTATTTACTCCAGTATAATATTCTTTTGATTGAGAGCTTTATAAGTGTGTGCAGAGGTTCGTGTAACGGGAAACCATACAAATCGACGCATGATACAAGAGCTTAGGGAAAAACCTCAGCAAAAAAACCCTATCACTCCATGAGTGTTGTGATTTGTAAATATTGAATTTGTTTACAAAATTAGCTGAAATTTAAAATATTGATGGGCATTTCTTGCTTCAATATGGATTTGACAAAAAACGAAGAGGTTACTCCAATGATTATTTATGTAGTTAATTGCTGACAAAACAATATCAGTTACAAAAGATATAACTGATACTACTTTGTCAGAAGCCCATCATTATTATTATGATTATTATACTGATCCCCCTAGGTCTTTCCCAAGGAGACCCCTTATAAGCTCTTGAAGAGCATGAGCGAGTTAATTATCTACATATAAATATATATAATATTTGGTTTCTTTGGATTGAGGTTCAGTTTTGAATAAAAGAAGAAGAAAGAAGTCGCTTCAATACGAGTACCTATAATACCAATTTTGTGAATTTCTTCTGCGTAAGAAACACAAGAATATTGTCAGAAGCAATCTGAATCTATCGAACAATGTTGCCTAACAAACATTAACGAAATGACATTAAAGATGAAAAAACTATTTTGTAACGTTTCAGAGTTTATATCAGACACTTAACAAAAATCTTCAGAATTATTTTTTGTTGATAGCTATTCTGAAATTCGAGAATTGTCTGACGAAGGAGTCTGATATAGACTCTGATACGTCTGATTTGTCTACAATAGAGCTAATTGATTTAATTACTACATTTGTATCTTCTCCATAATATAACTTTTTTAACTTACTAAAATTAGAGGATGAAGATGCTTCTTCCACAAGTTAATTGAAAAAACTATCAATAAATAGGTGAATCGCAAAGCTCCTAATAATGATAATTGGCTTGAAACAAATTTGTCTTCAATAAAGCTAAAAAGCATTTGATTTAGCTTCACAACTATTTCAACTCAACCAAATTAGAATATGAAGTTGATGCTTCAACAGTAAAATTGCAAGTAGCTATTTTGGTTTAATTTTTTAGGGAATTGGTACAAAAACAAAATATTGTTTCAATATTAAAATAGTATTTAAAATATATTGAAATGAACTTTACCATTCTATTGTGCCTTTTCTACACTGTCATCGTCATCAATTCAGGAGAATTTACTTATCTTCTCTTAAATGCCATTTTCATATATAATATTATTATAATTTCACAAATAAACAAATATGAATTGTATAATTCATGTTAAAACAACTATTATTCGGAAATCACTGGAATAGTATTCTGTTTCAAGCGATTAGGAGACTAAACAATTATTTCCGTAGTTCAAAGTGAAATTGTACGTGAATTATAAAGATTATTATTATTATTATTATTATTTAATGAACAAGAGTAGAGGAATCTCCTATAAACTCAAAACTAATATATTCATATATTACAAAAAATGTTCACGAGTAGAACCTGCATCGTAAAGGTCCAGGGCATTCTTGAATCCGTTGACAGTCCCAGCATCGACCACGCAACTCGGCAAACGATTCCACCTCTCGAAGATTCTGTTTGAGAGAAAATTCTGCCGCTGGGTGGTTCCAAAATTCTCCTTCGACAACTTAAAACGGTGTCCTCTCAAATTGTTGATATTCAATCTAAAGAGGTCACGAATACCATCACCAAAGTGACCACGAATTGACCTGAATGAGAATATCAAATCACCCCTCTCCCGTCGTGCCTGGAAAGATGGCAACCTCAAAACACTGAGGCGGTCCTCATAGGAAGGACGAATCCTTCCATATGGAATGCGGGTATTCCATCTCTGTACCGACTCGAGGCGCTGCTCATCGCTCCGTGTGGTAGGCCACCAAACTGGACCAGCGTACTCCAACAATGGTCTCACGTAACTGGTGTAAAGAAGCTTGCACGTAGCAACGTCACAGCCGCTAAATGTCTTTTGGATGACATAAGTGAGTTGCTTTGCTCTGGCAGTAATGGCTGAAACATGGTCTGACCAGCGCAAGTCTTCGGATATGGTCAAGCCGAGGTCACAGTGACTTGAGACAGTTTTGAGCGTTACTCCATCGATGCTGTAGTTCCTTCTCGGATTGTTTCTGCCAATGTGTAGTACACAGCACTTATCCACATTCAGAGGGAGCAGCCAACTGTTACACCAGACACCAATTTCATGTAAGTCTCGTTGAAGGGTATCGAAGTTGGAAAGAGGAAAGTTGAAAATCTTGGTGTCATCCGCAAACATAGAGCAAAAAGAATGAAGTAAATGCGGGAGATCAGAGGTGTATAACAAAAACAAGATAGGTCCGAGAACAGAGCCTTGGGGGACACCCGATTTCATAGGCTTATCTGGGCAGGAAAATGAACGATCGATTCTAACCCGAAAAGAACGGTTTGAAAGAAATGCCCCAATCCATGCCAAAACTCCTCCCCTGATACCAAGGTGGTCAAGCTTAGCCAGCAGCCGCCGATGGGGAACTCTGTCGAAAGCTTTGGAGAAATCAAGATACAATACATCCACGGGCACCCCCCGGTCCCATGCCTTGGTCCACTCGTTAATGCACAGAATGAGGTTGGTTAATGTGGAGCGACCTGATAGGAATCCATGCTGCTCAGAAGGAATAACATCATTAGTCATTGCGAACTGTAAAATATGGTTTGACACGATTCTCTCCAGTATCTTCGAAGCCGTCGACAAAATACTTATAGGTCTATAATTGTGCGGTGATAATTTGTCACCTTTTTTGAAAATTGGAGTAACAGAGGCAGTCAACCAGTCATCAGGGAGAACAGAACACCTGAGAGAACTGGAGAATATCGTAGACAGAGGCAAGGCAAGGGGACCAGCACAACACCGAAGTAGCCGGGAAGACAGACCATCAAGTCCAGGGGCAGAATCCTTTAGCTGCAACAGGTACCCTCTGACAGCATCTTCGTCAATCTCAATATGAGAAATCTCTTCAGAAATCCGAGGTAACTTAACTTCGGGAAGCGGCCCATCGGGTTCTTCAACGAAAAATGAAGAGAAGACATCAGCGAATACATTCGCCGTCTCAAGCGGACTCTCGCACAATTTACCGGATAGGTCACGAGTAGTCGGAAAACTAACTCCTCCGCTCATCGACGATTTCAGATATTTGTAGAATTTTCTACGGTTCTTAGTAGAAGCGAGGTGTTTCACATACTGGTACTTGGCTTGTTTTACTGTCGCAGTCAAGTGATTCGACAAATTTCGATGGCTTTGATAGTCACTGATTGATCTGGTCCGAAGATATCTCTGCCATAAGGACTTCTTCTGCCTTGCCATCCACAGAACTTTTCTGTTGATCCATGGTTTCGCGTTATTGATCCTCACGGATCGAACGGAGGTGCAGGTCGCAACAACTTCCTCAACCACCCTCAGGAAAGAACTCCACATTCTGTTCACATCTCCTTCATCCTCAAATATCAGTGACCAGTCTTTTGATGAGAATAATTCAGATGCCCTGTTGTAGTCGATACTGCGGACTTCTTTAGTTGATGTAGAACTTGGACGAAGAAGGCGAAACTGAAGTTCTGTTGACAAGGTGACATGGTCAGATTTTCCGAAGGGTGGCAGATAATCTACTTCAGAGACGATGCTAGAATCGGAAACCAAGAATAGATCCAGCAACGAGGGCGTCTGCCCAGCTCTGAATCTCGTCGGTTTTTCGACTAATTGTTGGTAAGCAGTTCGGTTGATGAGCTTCGCGTAGGGATATGAGGGAGATGTTGAAGGTGGCAGACGATTTAGAGGCCATTCAATATCTGGACAGTTGAAGTCTCCTGAGATAAAAATATTATTGTGTAACATAGAAGCGTTCTGAAGAAATTCCACCAAATCGTTATCGGCTGGGCAGGGACGAGGACGATAGATGCAGCCAGTTAAAAGAGAGAATTCGGAATTATGAATTTTCAAAAAAATATTATCAATACCACACCAATTGAAGTGAGTTACATCAATTTTGAAACAATTAACAATCGTGTTTCTGACATAAACACAGACTCCACGGTGCCCCACGGTCAAGTTGTTGTCGTCACGATACATGGTATAGTCTGTTAGGTGGAATAAGCTATCCGGCAACGATGGTTTGAGCCAAGTTTCAGAAAAAAAGATGAGGCTTGGTTGATGCATTTGAACGTAGATTAAAATCTCCGCGAATTTGGAAGAAAGTGATTGGACATTACTGTAAACTATCGACCACACCTGGAGTCCCCCGAATCCTTGGGGAGGGTGGAAGCCACCGATGTTGTCGGCACTATTGTTGGGGTCCCTCTCACATATTTTATTGTGATATTTCTCTCACCGTTGGACTGTCTTCTCCTAAGCTCCCTCCGCAATGCATCGAGCTCAGCTACCTGGTTCTTCGTTTTGTCATCCCGTATTACGATGTTACGATATTTTTCATTGCCATTCAGTCGAGATTTGTTCCTTAAGAGGTTGGAGACGATATGAGGGTTGGAAAATGTCAACTTCAACCAACCAGGGCGTGATTTGTCTTTGGACTGCAATCTCACGGCGCCAACTAGGTTTTGACTAGCTGAATCACAAATACAGTCAACTATATCAGAGGAAACGGAAACATCATCAGATCCCTCTGGGACATTGAGGGCCAGAAGATTGTGAGATTTCTCAACACGCTCGAGTACCTCAGGCATGGCAAGCGACTGAGAAGCACGCGCTCCAGACGCAAACTCACACTTGACCTCACTCAAATTTCTCGATATCTCAGATACTCTGTCAGATACTATTGACTGATCACGCTGAAGCAGATCAATCTGGGAGCCATGCAGAGCCAAGGCCGATTCATGATCAGACAAAATCTTCGAATGTTGGGTCAAAGTCTCCGTACAAACGGCAAGTTGGTCAATCAGGTCATTCTGGCGCCTCTCAATACGCCCAACAGTCGATGACAGGTCCCTCATCCTCTCCATCAGAAGATTGAAATGTTGGATAGTTAAGGGTCCGTCCGAAGGTTCATCCAAACGAGACGCGGTAGACCGTGTCGGAGACGGCGAGATCGGACGTCCATCCCCGGAGTTACTACGTAAAATACGTTCGCTCTTCGTGCACGCAGCACAGCACCATACATCGCCGGTTCCCTTCAAAAAATTAACCTCTCTTTCCGTTAAATTGACGCAGCCTAAATGAAAATATTTGGTACATTTGACGCACGATATTTGCTTCTGGGCAGCAGAGATAGACTTTGCGCAAATGGAACAGGAACGAGCCATAACTGGATGGAAGACCGCTGTTGATAGGAAAGGAGTGACAGATAGTTACAGACTCTTCACTTTCTTGGGCCTATAAGAAAGCCTTGTGCACAGAGGTTGGAGGGCCACGGAAGAAGGAAGTATGTAATAGAAAGGATCGATCTAACATTCACCGTATCGAGATCGGCGGTTACAGCATGCAAACTGCGCGCCGCGTTGAAATATTCGCCTACTTGACCCGCTATCAGCGCTGATTGAAAACAAAACAAAGGAAAAACTCAAAAATATCTCGTTGAATAATTGTTGAACTACGGCTGATTCGACAGAAAAAGTAGGCAGATAATTAATTCGTTACCTGTAATAACTCAGAAATTTAATAGCACTGAGAAAATAAAAGAATTAAAGGAGCACAACAGTTTACGTCTTCAACAAGTGAACATGTGATATACAACTCAATGATTATGTGAATAGCCAAGTGCTAAATAAGCCTATATTATTATTATAGTCCTCCTCCACAAATAACAACTCCTACAATTGTCCTCTCCAAATATGTAAATTCAAAACACAACCCGAGACTATTTCGTTCCTAAAATTGCTCAACAATCGATCGATGTCGCTTCGTAAATTTAATGAAGATCTAAATTGAAAAACTTTTCATATTAAAAACATCCATGTTCATATCAAACTGCTCTTGCTGTACTGCAAATTCATCATAAAGGCTGTTACAGTATGTTTCTTCACGAAATATTTATTCGCTTCTGTAACAATACATCCTTTGAGCCCTTTCCAGAAGCGAAACATCTTCTTTCTCTCATTATATGGTCCAAACTACCAGCAAACTTCACAAACCACATTAAAAATTCACAAAAACTAAACAAAACAGGAAGACATCAATGAATCAATCAAATAATGGGATTCAAATATGACAACAATTAACGTTAACCTATAAATTTCGGCCAACGACTTTCGCGCATGCGCAGAAGTAGTTTAGGGACATGATTTCGGAATTTCATGGCTATCTGAGGAAGCTTCAACTTTTATTCGACATACGCGGTATATATCTAATACGTATATGGTTATATTATATGTTCTGTGGTCTAACCTTAGAATATTACGCCGGTGATTATTTATGTATTTGTTTACTTGAATCCGTATATCCAGAATCCAGGTTAAGAATTTCTCTTCATGAATAATTGGGATGAATAGGTGGAATGATACTTATGATTGATATTTCCCTTATGTATACTAATATACTACAAACTTATAAGATTCAACTATGTAGTTCGAATAAAATAGTAGTGACGTAAAGTTATATCTGTTGAAAATTAAGTTGATGAAATTATGTTCCATATATTAGATAAATCCTCAGAATGATTGTGCAGAATCGATGCAGTATGAAAATAAATGTTGACATGGATAACAGATAATTTAACAGTTTCATATTCACTATTGGGAATACATAGATGAATACATATCATAGTAAGCCTATTCATCTATTTCCCAAAAGATAACTACACTATGAACTGTTTGAATGAGTTGTAATTAACTTATCCCGTTTTAAGATGCTAATTATAACAATTTGGAAACAAGCGACATTGAATTGAATTTCCACAAGTGTCAACTTTGAAATGAATAATCAGTCTATAGTCTATGCCTTTATTCGAGCAGATCATCTGTGTGGATCGATAAAAGCAGGTACATTTCTGTAATTTTTTTCATATTTAATGCCATCAATAACGAATATCTTGAAAACGGTTCGTTTTAGGAGAAATGATGTGGAATAATTTCATCTTCAAAAAGGATCGAGTATTTCAAAAATGACTCAAAATTACCTTCATCGGCTTCCATCATGCTAATTTCTCGTAGTTTCAGGAATTCTCAAGTCTATAACGAAGAAACCAGTAGGAGTAGGGAAAAAAATGTCAATTGGACATTATGTGCCATAGTTATAGAAAACTTCATACCAAAATTCATTTAATTCTGAATAACCATCTCAAAACTACAAAAGAAAAACTATTTTTATTTCAAATTTCAACAGCCTGTATCTTTTTTCCTGTGCCGAATTTGGATAAATGGTAAATGAAAAAAGTGTTTTATTTGATGAGAAGAGTCTATGGTTAAAATCAATGCACAACTTAAAGACTCACCCTGTATAGATTATTATAGATCCATATGGCAGCCATCTTCTCTCAGTACTGCCTCGGTTGAGCAGCCTGAGAACTTCCCCATGAGATATCTCTGAGATGTTACTGGGATCATCCCCTGTGGAGGACATTTGGAGGCGATAGAGAGGTCTGGGCGACCTCCCTGTGATATTGCAGTACACCTCTCAAAATATTCCCCAGGGTGAGCAATTTGAGAACTTCCCATGTGATGTCTCTGAGATGTTACTGGGCTCATTGCCTGAGATGGATATTTGGAGGTGATAGGGAGGTCTGGGCGACCTCCCTGCGATATCGCAATAAACCTCCCAAAATATTCCCCAGGGTGAGCATTCAGAGAACTTCCCAATGCGATATCTCTGAGATGTTACTGAGCTCATTCCCTGTGGCGGACATTTGGAGGTGATAGGGAGGTCTGGGCGAGCTCCCTGCGATATCGCATGAATCTCTCGAAATATTACCCAGGGCGAGCAGTTTGAGTACTTCCCCATGTGATATATTTGAGCTGTTACTGTGCTCATCACCTGTGGCGGACATTTGGAGGTGATAGGGAGGTCTGGGCGACCTCTCTGCGATATCGTAATAAACCTCTCAAAATATTCCCGAGGGTGAGCAGTTTGAGAACTTTCCCATGTGATATCTCAGAGATGTTACTGGGCTCATCCCCTGTGGCGGACATTTGGAGGTGATAGGGAGCTCTTGGCGACCTCCCAGCGATATCGCAATAGGCGTCACAATATCCCGGCAAGAGCTCGCTGATACATCTCTGGGAGGTCCCTGTGTAACTTGGATAGGTTATGTTGTTTTAAGGAAGAACCTATTATTATTGTTTTCTTCACAGATATGTAATTCTAATCATAAATATATATTTTTAGCAGTAATAAGACTATTGAATTACCTCACACAACATTCATAAAACAGTGAGACAAAGATACGAGATTTTCCATCCCATGAGTTATGTCAATTTTGACAGGAGTAAAATGAACTCGGAGTCGAAAACTCTGACATTTCGAATGACAGTCATGGAGTAAAATTTACCCAACCTTTCATTTTTCGGCCGCAATTTAGTAAATATTACTGTACGGAGTTAATATTCGAACACAACCCTGGTGGAGCTCACATATTGAAACTTTGATCAAACGTCTTAATTCTGTTATCTATTCATTTAATATTCTGAAAACTAGGCTTGACTTTTCAACATTGAACATGATTTATTACGCAAACTTTCAGTCTATCATATCATATGGTATAATCTGTTGGGGAGGTAGTGCAGGAATTGAATCAGTTTTTTTGAGACAAAACTTCATATTGAGGGTCATGTTAAGGTTGGGTATCAGGGAGTCATATAATTATGTTTCCCGACTCTCTAAGTCTGTTTTTAAAAAGAAATTTATTCTTATTCGAACTATTACTCGCAACACAGATGATAAAGGAATAACAATTCTACAGGTCAAGAGTAGATATTGAGAGATGAACTGATGTTAAGAGATCTAATTCATAACTGTACTTGTTACATTCTAAAACGTATTAAGTAAACTATAATGTCTATTCGGCGTTATCCATTTCTAAGAACACTATGCGGACGCTCGGCTTGTCTCCGCATGGTCAGCAAAGTTGGTTAGTCGGAATTCCATGACTCGTCCCCTCTGAGATTGCAACGTCCTCGTTGTCAGCAGCTTTTCTTGTTGGGTTGTTCCCCGAACCGATGTGGATAATTCTCAAGTGAAATTTTTTAGTTTGATTTAAGAGAGATTTTCGAAATGTTCTGGATTTCTATTTCAAAAATTGGAAAAGCGTTATCGAATATTGAATTCTCAATAATAATTTTGCGAGTTTTCTTGAACAGAGTCAGTAGCTGTTTATTCTTTAAGATGTGGATGATTTTAAAATCGTTCTCAACCAGGGTTGTTTGGCAGTTCTCTGGAGTTGACAGGGTGCAAACTTCCTTTGAGGGTAGCTGGAGGCACAGTACCATGGAACTATCTAGGATACGGCAGGCTTCATTCGTCCAATATTCCTGGTTTTGAATGGTGATCCGGTACTTCCTTGGTGGGATGATAGCAATGTCTTGATGATTGGGTATTGGGTATACTCGGGAATAGTTTGCAATTAATTCTTTGAGTATGGGAATTTTAAGGAGAATACTGAGAATCTGATCAGCTCCTATGACAGACATTTTTGAAAATTCTAACATTTTGTAAGAATGAACATGACTAATTGGAGTCATGTGGTTTATACATTTCGTGAAGATATTTTTCTATAGAATGAAGTTCATTAACTTTAATAAGTTCTAAATTAGGTATTTCTTTGATTGCGAAACTAATTGTTCTTTCTACCATAAGTAACTGATTGAGTAGGATTTCTGATTTGAATATTTCATATTGAACAATGATTATGAATGTTTCTTTAGATTTAATTTCTTCAAAAAGTGATTTTGTTTTTTGAATATTTTCATTTAATAAAGCTATATCTTCTGAGTATCTTTTAGTCAAATGGTTAGCAAAGGATGTTAATTTATCTATTCTTTCTATTTCATTGCTTCTGATTTGATGTAATGCTTCAAGATTATCATTTATCGTTTTCAAATCATCATCATCTAAATTTCCTGTTACGAATTTAATGCTTTTTCCGATAAAGTTAGCCAAACCTCTTTTAACTTTATTATTATTTTTAAATTTATTGAGAATCTGTTCTATCTCAACAAGATTTGTTTTCAATTGAAGGCATAGTTTATGAGGTAAATCATCGTAGGAATATTTTTCATGAAGTTCTTGGAAATTTGATTTCAACTGCTCGTAGTTGTTTGTTAATTTTGTAAGGTTAATTGAAAAAAGGAATTTGTGATGGTGATCTAGTATTCGTGCTTGACTTAATGGTTCTTCAAGGTATCTATTAGTTATTATTTTGTTGACCTGAAGGGCCTGGTAGGTTCGGATCAATATCTGGAGGGTTACCGGTATCCTGAAAAGAGAGAATATTTTTTCTTAATTTCTTCACTTTTCCGAAATTGGCTGTGGTTTTACGAGATTTTTGAGTTATGCCAAAAATTTTGTTTTGATGTTGATTCTCAACAGTGATTTTTTCGAAAGGTGGATCAGTTTTTCTTGGTCTGTTCCTTTCAACATACACATCCTGCTGATCTAAATTTGGAGGATCATTTCGATTTTCGTTTAATCTATCTAAATGTTTCTGTGATTTTTCACGGTTTCGTTCATAGATGTTGTCAAAAAAGGGCGAAATTTCTTGTTTCTTTTTCTCGTTGTATTGTTCGTAAACAGTCATTGTTAAGTCAAATTCTGGTAGTTTATCGTAAGGTCCATAAAGTAAATTGAAGGGCGAATAGCCTGTGGCAGAGTGAATTGATTGATTGTAAATCAACGTAGCGGTGATCATGAGATTGGAAGGGTTTTCATAAGGGTTTTTCAATTTTAGGATCCTGAGTTTTTCTAGAATGGTTGAATGAAATCTCTCTATTGGAGAGTTAGAGCTAGGGTTATTTACAGTCGTGAAATGTAAATTAATTTTGTTGGGTTTACAGAATTCAATGAATGTTTTATTATGAAATTCTCTTCCCTCGTCACACACAATTTTCTGGGGAATATTATGATGAGAGAGGTAATGACGCAATTTATTCAAGATAGTCAGTGCAGTACCGTCTTTTACGAGGTAGGACTGGGCGTATTTAGAGAATAAATCAATTATGGTCAAAAACTTGGAATTTTGGAAAGAAAAAGTGTCTATGTGAATAACTTCAATTGGTCTTTTCGCTAGAAGTGGGCCTGAAAATTTTAATCTATACGGGTGACGTTCGTATTTCGACTGAAGACATAATTCACATTGGTTGATAGTTTGTGTTATTTTCTGTTTCATTTTTGGCCAAAAATACTTTTTTGCTAAGTGATTATAGGTTTCTGAGATACCGTTGTGAGTTTTATCGTGATATTCCGAAACAATTTCTATTTGATTTTCGTCTGAAGTGACGTCCAATAAATAGGTTTTACTGATGAACATTTTCATTGAGTAATTGAATGAGTCTTTACAGAATCGAATAAATAGTAGTCGTAATTTATTGTCTCTTAAAAAAATTCCATAGGATTCATTTGGTCTAAATACTTCTTTGAATAAAATTGATGAATCTGTTTCTATGTGTTTTTGTATGATTGTTACATGATAGGTATTTTTTCCAAAAGGTTTCGTATATCTCAAGTCATATTGCTCTCCTATATTTAAAATAATTCTATTGGGGTAGGTGTTTACGGAGGAGTCAGTTATTGGTATGACTTTTCCGTTATCTTCCTGTGTGGAATGAATTGTAGCATCAGAGTTATTATCTTGATTTTGATTTTCGGTTTGATTTATAAGGTTCTGATTATTTTCAGAATTCAAAATGTTTTCCACTTCTTCATCTTCTAAAAGAGGTATTTCTTTCACATTTGGCATAATTGAGGATACATCGATATCAAGATCGTCGTCTGATAATAATGAATTGTTGTCCGTTTCTAGGTTGTTAATTTCAATTCGAGAAAGTGCGTCAGCAACTTTATTTTCTTTGCCTTTAGTATAAACGATATTGAAATCAAATTCATCTAATTTTAATTTCCATCGAATTAGTCGAGAATTTAGTTCCTTGATTTTATACAGCCAAACTAAAGGGATATGATCTGTTTCCACAGTAAAATTGTGTCCAAAAAGGTATGGTCTGAAATGTTTGGTTGAATCTAAAATTGCAAGTAGCTCTTTTTCAATAGTTGAATAGTTTCTTTCGGCAGAATTTAGAGTTCTCGGATAGTACGCTATGGCACGATTAGATTGTGAAAGTACACTTCCAATAGCAACATTCGAAGCATCGGTAGTTAATTTAAAAGTTTTTTCAAAATCTGGATATGCTAATATAGGGGCATTCATTAGTAGTTCTTTGCATGAATGAAATGCAGAAATATATTCTGGATCATCAATTTTAATCTTGGCTCCTTTTTTGAGGCATTTCGTAAATGGTGATACAATATGGGTGAAATTTTGTATGAATCGTCGGTAGTAACCGGTTAAACCTAAAAATGATTTAATTTCTTTGACCGTTCGTGGTATGGGGTAATTTTCAATTGCTTTCAATTTTGAAGGATTTGGAGATATCCCATCTGGGTTTATTAGGTGACCTAAAAATTCAACTTTTTTGCTCAAGAAGTCGCATTTGTCAAGTTCAATTTTGAGATTTACTTCTTGTAATTCTCTAAAAATTAATTTCAAATGGCAAATATTTTCTTGTAGTGATTTAGAAAATACAACAATATCGTCCATGAACACAAAACAGAATTTATGCAAGTACTCTTTCAATACATTATCCATTGTTCGTTGAAATGTGCTAGGGCAATTTTTTAATCCGTATGGCATTCGAAGATATTCATAATGACCGTTGTTAACTGTGAATGCTGATTTTTCAATGGACTCTGGATCCATTTCTATTTGATGGAATGCTTTTGCCATATCCAAAGTCGTAAAATAGCAACTTTTTCCTAAATTGTCCAAAATTTCTTCTATGCGAGGTGTTCAAAATCGGGGTTGTTCAGATTTTGTCAAATTTTAGAGTAGTGGACTGTTACAGACGATTGAGTTGGAAAAACTGTTAAAAACAATTTATTTACATATATACACTGTTTCCAGAGAATGAGACATGAGAATACATATAAATGTATGAGCTGAGAGCAGACTAGCGCAGTGCACCAACGATTACCTTTTATGAAATTTCACATCGAGAGTAGAACATGAGATTAAGTTGAGATGTTAATTACTGAATTAATTTGACCTAGGTAAAAAGCTTGTATAAGTTGGATGCACATTACTATTCTTGAGTAAGTATTTAACTAGTGAGAAACTAGGGACCACTGAGATAAATTGAAACAATTTTCAAACAATAAACTATTGTGACTTGAATCAATTCTGTGAGCTATTTTGAGTGGATACCAGTAATAATGTATTGAGTAAAGTTGAGCTGAAAATGAGTTGGATAATTGAAGCAATTTTCAAACAATAAACTATTGTGACTTGAATCAATTCTGTGAGTCTGAGTGGATACCATTAATGAATGTATTGATTAAATTTGAGCAGAAAGTGAGTTGAATAATTGAAGCAATTTTCAAACAATAAACTATTGTGACTTGAATCAATTCTGTGAGATCGAACATGTGAGACAATAATTAAATGTATTGAGTAAATTTGAGCTGAAAATGAGTTGGATAATTGAAGCAATTTTCAAACAATAAACTATTGTGACTTGAATCAATTCTGTGAGATCGAACATGTGAGACAATTAAAATGGCGGAACTCTAGTGCAACCTGTCCTGCAAACGAGCTAGTTAAAATTCATATTGAAACTGTCGAAAAGAGCAGAAGTTCTGATATTTTATATCGAACAAACCATTGATTATTATATCTAGACAATAAATGAGTTGACTTAAATTTACAGCTGATGCTATTCAATACGAGTTGGTTTCAATACGAGATGATATAATTTGAGAAGATCAATAATTTCATCGTAATATAAAATCATGTTGTATGCACAAATCCAATTAAGAGAAATCATTATGAGATATTCGAATTAATTCAGACACATGTGGATGAATGAAAGAACGATTTCAGCCATCAGCATTTCACTCGGAACATGTGCACTTCTGAATTACAATTTACGTATTGTGAATTTTGAGAATAAATAAACTAACATTGAGAGCTGTAAATTACCTGTGTTTTCAGGACACTGATTGCACTAGATTAACAAATTATGAGATGAACTAATGAGTTGTGAGAGAATCAAATTGAACTTGTATAAACGCTAGAGAGAAGACAAAGAGTTTATTCGTAATGAATCAATCAAATTTACAAGTCAAGTCGTCGTTGACCGGGGGTCGAATTAAAATTCACCTCGGCGCAGGTTGCTTGAGAAATGCATACTTGTTCGAGATTAAAGAGTTGAAGGCGCTAAATTCAAAAATACTATAGAGCGGAAAGATAGTGTGCAGACTTGTGTACTTGTATAATTGCAACTAAGTAGGTTGAATTCGGGACTTCTATGTGGCTTCAAATTGGGGGGATGCTCAATTTTAAACACGAGGTAAGAAGTATTTATCTTCGACAGTTTTGTCATTGAGTCGTCGGTAGTCAATGACCATTCGATATTTTTTCTTTCCGGATGCATCTTTCTTTTTATCTACTATCCATACTGGAGCACTGTATGGTGAAATCGATGGACGTATAATTTTATCTTCAAGTAATTTTTGGATTTGTTCTTGAAATATGTTTTTCATTGAATGAGGGTGTCTGAAAGATTTTACATATACTGGTTCATCGTCTTTCGTTCTGATTTTATGTTTTACAGTATTAGTGAAAGAAAGATCGGAATTTTCATCATAAAAAATATTTTTGTTTTCAAAATTTCTCTTTTCTCTTCTGAGTTCATGTGAGATGTTCTTATGAAATTTTTGATTTTTAATTTATAATTTTCCAGCGGGAGTTTTGATATTTCACTTTCATGTAAGGTTTTCACGGGTATTCTCTCAGAAAAGTTTATTTCAACATCATTTTCTATTGGTTCAGCAATTGGTATAGTACAAAATCCATTATTTGCTTGTGCTATGCATGCAGCGGTTGAAAATTTTTTTAAATTAATTTCTGGTAAAATAACATCGCCGTTTTCAGTAGTTACAGGTATGGTTACAAACTGTTTTGCGATAACCTTTCTCTGTTTTAATTTTGAAGAAGAATACTCAAGGTTGAAAGGAATTTTTAAATCGTTGATTTCCAGTGTGTGTGTTTCGTAATCAATTTTTGCTCCTAATTTTTGTAAATCTGAAATTCCTATTAGTGCGTCAAATTTCGGATGCCAATCAATAACATGCAAATGAAGGTTTTCATTAATTCCTAGTTCGTATAACATTGGGATTTTTAAATTATTGTCTGATTTTAAAGTGTTTCCTAGTCCAGAAACAGTAAAAGGTTTTTTGTACAAGAAATTGAAAAATTTTTCGAAAGCTGGTTTTGTATTTATTACAAAATTTGTAGCGCCTGAATCAATGAGAATTCTTAGATCTATTTCTGGTATATGGTTATAAGGTAATTTTGATTGAATTTTCACGCAATTTAAGTCTATGTAACTCCGAATTTCTGGGCTTCTGTCTGAAAATTTTCATCTTCGTCATTGTAATTTTCCCATTCATCTTAGGGATCGATGGTGTCATTATAATTTTGAATTCCAGGTTCTAAATCTTGAAAATGTTCACTTTACGCTTGAACATTAAATAATTCCTCTGATATGAAATTTGGTTTCGGTCGATTTTGTGGAAATTGTCTTGTAGAGGCAGACATTGATGTTACAGGTTGTCGAAATGTATTCCGTGTCGAAATAGACATAGGTGTAGGTTTTGGCTGGATTCGATTTGTACTGGAACCAGGATTTGTTCCGAAAACTTGTTTATTAGTTGAAAAAAATTGGTTATTCGAAATGGGTTTATTGATGCATTGAGGAAAACTTTGGATTGAATTTGTTAATTGAGGTTGATACTGATAATTGATCGGTTTACGGAATTCATAATTATTTCTTTGATAATTATTAAGTGGTGGGTGAGAAATCAGTTTTTTATTTGGTTCCTGAGATTTCCTAAGAAATTCGCAGTATTGCCACTCTTGTTTTCTATTGTCATAATATTGGCATTTGTTTATGCATTGTTCTGAGGAAATTATTTCTATATTACTAATGTAGGATCTATACGGTTCTAAAAGTCCTATTTGAAATGTTTTCAAAGCTAATTTTTCTAAGTCAATTTTTTTGTACTGAAGATAATTTTGATCTTTGATTGTCAAAGGTAGGTGTTGTAAAATGTCGTTTAGGCTTTTCGATACTCTACTATAGAAGTCAAGATAATTTTCGTTCTTTTTCTGAACGCATTGAGTAAGTGATGAAACCAATAAGTCTTCGTTTCTTTGGTCTCCGTATCTCTGTAAGAGGGCTCGCCTAATTGAGTTCCAATCGAGAGCACTTTGGAATGAAATGAAATCTCTAGCTTCACCATTAATTTTTGAACGTATTGAAAAATTCAGAGCATAAATTAGATCGGGTGTTAATCTTCCTTGAAGAAGTGCAATCATGTGATCTATTTCGTTGATGAAAATTGAAAGATTATCACCAGGCGAATACTCTGGCATTGAATTCAGCAAAAATTGGATGTCTTGTCTAGACATACCTTCAACTTTTATTGGGTTCGAAGAAGTTTGGCTATTCATTTCTGATGTCAAATTTCTTCTCGGGTAAGGTCGGAATCGATTGTTTCTAGTAGATTGGTTATTTAAAAAATTTACTCCTATTTCTAAGGATTCTTGATCCTCAGCAATTATCTCCAATTCCTTTTGGGAATTATTGATATCTGTCATTGAAACTTAAGGTTACAAGGTAAAAAGGATTGGTTTGATGGAATTACAGCACCAAGATTTTCACCCTGAAGTGTGCAGGTCTTCCTTCTGGATCGAAGTGGGTGGTGTTGAGTGGTTTTCGAGATATTGCACAAAGACTTGAAAAGCACCAGGAGTTCCTCGAACACGTTTTCACACCGTTCACTAGTGGACTCTAATTTCAGCTTTTTTCACAAACTGAAACCCCGTCGCAATATCCTGTACGCAGCGCCAATTATGTTTCCCGACTCTCTAAGTCTGTTTTTAAAAAGAAATGTATTCTTATTCGAACCATTACTCGCAACACAGATGATAAAGGAATAACAATTCTACAGGTCAAGAGTAGGTATTGAGAGATGAACTGATGTCAAGAGATCTAATTCATAACTGTACTTGTTACATTCTAAAACGTATGAAGTAAACTATAATGTCTCTTCGGCGTTATCCATTCCTAAGAACACTATGCGGACGCTCGGCTTGTCTCCGCATGGTCACTAATTGGTCAGCAAAGTTGGTTAGTCGGAATTCCATGACTATACCTATAGAGGTCACTTCAAAGCAAATAATATTCTAACAGCATATGGCTTGTATATCTATGGAGTACTTGTTTTCATGACTAATCACTCTGAGTATTTTAATAATTATTTAACTGGTAATAATACAAGACACACTAAGCCTTACTTGTATACACGTCACTCATTGTCTCTTACAGAAAAGACCCCCTTGTACATGGGTTTAAAATTATTTAATGCTCTGCCTCGCAAATTGAAGACCATAAATCAGAAAAACTTCAAGAATACGTTAATGAAAATGCTTGATCAATGTAAGCCATATTCTTTAACAGAATTTTTTTATTGTTGTAAGAGATAGAAGAAATAATTAAATCTGAAGAATTCAACCTTTATTGTACAACTTGTTACAGTAAGTTATTTATAATATAAGATATTATTTACCAAATTGCGTTCGAATACCGAAAATTTGTGTATATTTCACTGTATGTCTGTCGTTCAAAAATGTAAGAGTATTCGATTCAGAAATCTCAGATTGGCATTATTATCTTTTGGATCCAGCATACACGTATATGCTATTGAGTAAACCATTTAACATGTTCCGATGAATATCTTCTTTGGATGAGTGATGGATCCATGAACATATCACAAAAAACATACCTGCTGGATCAGAAATCTCAGATTGTCATTATTACCTATTTTGATCCAGCATACATCTATATACTATTGAGTCAACCATTTTACATGTACCTCTGTCTTATAGACAGAGGCTACACGGTCAATCTCGCATCAGTTCAGTCCGTAATCTTCATCACGAAAAGACTTGTGCGGATTGACGAAGCACATTAATATGCATTAATGCCCAGATTGACGGTGTAACCTCCATCTAAGGGTAAGAATTGTGGCATAGAGTTCAATAGGAAAATTGCTTTACTTAAGTGTTTTGGGTAGGATCAACACAAACTGTTTAAGCGATGTCTACAATATGGATTTTAATATTAATTATCATTGAAAGTTTCAAAAAAAGAAAAATATGTTTTTAATGGAGATAGACTTGTTTTATTCTTAAATGATTGCAGTTTCAAAACAATGAGTATTCAATTTGAAGAAAGAATCGATATTAAAGATAAGAATGTCCCTCAATATTTAATACTTCAGCTTATTTGAAATTCTAGATTTAAACTCGATCGGATCAATATTACTGGAAATAATGGGAAGATATTATATTTTTTCTGCAGTTAAGGAGCTTTAGGCGAGTCCAGTACCTGGATGGGTGACAGCTCTTGCTATAAATTTGGACAGCGCGCCAAAGCTCCTGTCCACAGGGCTTTCACCCTTTTTGGCGCTCTTGTTCCTCGGAACAATCGGATATCAATTTGCCCAAATGTCTGTAATTTTCGAATTTTTGGCTGAAAATGGTCTTGAACGATTTGGTTTGACTCACTGATCAAGAATCCGTGGTCGAAATCGATTCTGTCCGGCCGTCCGGCCGTTAGAACGATAACTCTCGAACGGAATGAGCTAGTCAGTTGAAATTTTCAGGGTAGGTTTGAGGGATAAATATCTCGGTTGAGTTCGTTATTGGGCAAAATCGGTCCAATAGTTTCGGAGTAACGAAAAAAAATATTTTTTTTTTCATTACAACTTTTGAATTCAAATTATTTTAAGATGTAGTTTCATCATAAGAATCCATTGTTATCATTTTCAACTATAACAAGCTATAATACTTTCTGAGATATGAAGTTTCAAAGTTTCAATAATACATCGTAAGTTCTATGTATTCACAGAATGTGAACACAGAATCTGTCTGTGTTCACTGTTCATAAATGTCAACTTTTCTAGCTATTAGAAATTGTCAATTTGTAGGTTGAAAATACTTTCTCTTGGAAAATAAGTATCCAATTCTTGAACTTGTAAATATATACAAGACTGTTTTGAAACCGAAAATAATATTGACTGATTACATCTTCTATACAGGGTGAGTCTTTGACCACTGCATTAATTTTAACCAATGATTTATCTCATCAAATGAAACACGTTTTTCATTTAACATTTTTCCAAATTCAGCTCAGGTAAAAAGATACAGGCTGTTGAAATTTTGAAAAAAAATCAGTTTTTATTTTGTAGCTTTGACATCCTTTTTTCGAATAAAATGAATGTTGGCGTAAAGTTCCCTATAACTATGATACATATTTTCCAAATATTAGTTATTTTCTACTTCTACTGGTTTTCTAGTTATGCAATCATGGATTCATTAAACTAAACGAAATTAGCATAAAGAAAGCATATAAAGTTTTTCTTAACTTTTCGAGATATTCTTCATTGAATGTTTTAAAATGGAAAACTCCAGAAATTTCACTACATTTATGGATCTGTCCCTGAGCGTTGGAATCCCGAATCAAGCTGTAAACCACGTTACCATGCCTTATTCTCGTCCGCCAACAATGTCATAGATAATTTATATGCGGGAGTATATTAGCACATTGTGATATCTTTAAACGCTTGTAACTGTTTACCTGAGCCGAATCTGGAAAAATGGTGAATGAAAAAAATGGGTTCAAGCCCTGTGGACAGGAGCTTTCTGGCGCTCTAGTTCAAACAGACAAATTATATCTCCAAAAGTATTGGTTTCTGAGAGTTGAGAATTATATCAATGTATTCTTATGATAGAACTGCATCATAAAGGAAATTCAATTCAAATAATAGTTTATTTATCAAGATTAAATGAGCAATCTGAGAATGAGAACTGCACCATGGAAGAAACCAAATTAAAATAGCTGAAATGAATTTGACTCTCTCTTATAGAACAGGATGAAATGTACGAGTATGAACACAGATCATATAATAAAGCTTAGATAGAATATTTATAGAATTCTGTGAAAACATAGAAGTACGAAATTTAGAACTTCATCTTAGCAGAAATTGAATTAAAACATCATAGAAGAATTTAAATTCAACAAGAGTGCCAAAAATTATCAATCCAAAACCAATAGACGAATTCTACCCAACAACGAACTCATCCGAGATATTCATTCCTCAATTCTATGATGAACGATAATATATAATATCTTTCCCCAAATCTACTCCAATACACCAATATTCCAGTTTTGTTTTTAGTGGAGATATTCTGAACTCAATATTATTAACTTACCATTACCATTCCCATCATCATATGGATTGACCATCGGCATGAAAATATCAACCAACAAAAAGTATGATATTAAATTAGAATTATCATATTTATAGGATTGCTGGAATGAATGACAATGAGGCAACGTCATGTCTCACGAAAATAATTTGACGTTATAACAATTCATAGAATACCCACAGAATAATTTTATCATTGTGTGAAAACGTAGAAATACGATTTACATTGAAATTTTGAAAAATCATATTTCCGAAAGTATTAGCTTGTTAGAGTTAAAAATAATATGAATGGATTCTTATGGTAAAACTGCTTGTTGAAAAAAATTCAATTTGGAATTTGTTTTGTAAAAAAAAATTTTTTTTTTGTTACTCCGAAACCATCTGTCCGATTTTGCCCAATAACGAACTTAGCCGAGATATTTATCCCCCACACCTACTCTGAAAATTTCAACTGTCTAGCTCATTCCGTTCGAGAGTTATCGTGCCTACGGCCGGCCGGACGGCCGGACCGGCCGGACAGAATGAATTTCAACCACGGATTCTTGATCAGTGAGTCGAACCAAATCGTTTAAGACCATTTTCATCGAAAAATTCGAAAATTACAGACATTTGGGCAAATTGATAAGCACTCAGTTCCGAGGAACTAGAGCGCCAAAAAGTGTTTCATTTGATGAGAGGAATCTTTGGTTAAAATTAATGCAGTGGTCAAAGACTCACCTTGTATATATAAAAATGAATTGCTGTTCATTAGTCTCGCTAAAACTCGAGAACGGCTGGACCGAATGGCTAATTTTGGTCTTGAATTATTTGTGCAAGTCCGGGAAAGGTTTAAAATAAAAAATTGGTTCAAGCCCCGTGGACAGGAGCTTTTGGGCGCATGTTCATCTTCCTTGTGGCCCGTACTGACCAGTAAAGAAAAAAAGCAGTATCATGTTGAATACCTTAATATTATTCTGGAACACAAATTTTCCATTACAATAATCTTCATCTAACTTCTATTTAGTATCAATTCCTGTAGAACATTATTGCATTTCTTGAAATAGGTACCTTTTCAAGTCGATCAACATCGTCCTTCTTTCGACGTCTAAACTATGACTTGATTCTTTATGTTTATGTCTTTGAATTTGTTTTCGGTGGAATTCATAGAGTTCATAGAATAATCGATGAAAATAATGAGAGAGACCCAGGAAATTTGACACATTTTGTCTTATATCTCCAGAAATTGAAATCGTATAGAGCCAAAATTTTGCACAATGTTGCAAAATACTACAATTGACGTTAGTACAAGTTTTTGTTGCAATCTGATGAATAGTTCACGAAAAAAAAAATTTTTTTTCGAAAAAATTAAAAGAAATATTTTTTTTAAAATTACCAACATTTCGATCATAACAGAATTTTGCCAAAAGTTGCGCGTTTATATCCTCGAACTGACTACCAAGTTTCGATTCAACATCTTCTTTAGTTCCTGTAATATCAGGGAAATAACCTCAAAATTTTAAATGTCTATAACTCCTAAACCGTCCGGCCGATTTTGCCCGTTAACGAACTTAACCGTCGCATTTTGATCAGAAGCCTACCCTGAAAGTTTGAAGTCGATAGGACCTTCGGTGCTCCTGTTATCGTGCCTACGGCCGGAAGTACGGCCGGCCGGCCGGCCGGCCGGACGGCCGGACGGCACCCAAAAATCTGACACCGGATTCGTGATCAGGGAGTCCGAATTAGTCTATTAGCCAATTTTCAGCTCGAAATTCGAAAATTACAGACATTTGGACGAAATGATAGGACGATGTTCCCCTAGAACATGCGCCCAAAAAAAGCACTGACGTGAAGTCAGTACTCTTTGGCGCGCGTGTTCACGGTGGCTAATTTGAATTGAATGATGAGTACTTCAAGCTCAGTGGATAGAGCGAGCCGAAGATCTACCCAAAGGATAGTGGACACCATTCACTGTCGTTTCAAAAATTAACAGTGCTGTATCTAAGCTGCCATCAGGATAGAGTAATAAAGTTGGAAGAGAACACAACTGACTCTCCTTAGTCGAACAAGCTGCTAGAAGATTTGGGAGGGTCAGTATAATCCTAATCATGTTTATAGCACGCGCGCCAAAGCAGATTGACTTTTTACACTTTTTCTTTCATTGTTAAGTCAATTTGCTTTTGCGCGCGTGCTATAAACATGATAAGGATTATACTGACCCTCCCAAATCTTCTAGCAGCTTGTTCGACTAAGGAGAGTCAGTTGTGTTCTCTTCCAACTTTATTACTCTATCCTGATGGCAGCTTAGATACAGCACTGTTAATTTTTGAAACGACAGTGAATGGTGTCCACTATCCTTTGGGTAGATCTTCGGCTCGCTCTATCCACTGAGCTTGAAGTACTCATCATTCAATTCAAATTAGCCACCGTGAACACACGCGCCAAAGAGTACTGACTTCACGTCAGTGCTTTTTTTTATTTTTTCAAGTTCCTTTAACAAATATAGCTATCAATACAGTTTGACTGTTAGCTTTACCGTAGATCGAAAAAAATTGCGGTTGTGGGACCTCTGTTAGGAACGCAATTGCCTCTTCTCCGAATCCGAACGTATTTTAATATAGATCTACCGAATACAGTTATACATAAATTTGCCTCTGGGCCACCATACAGACATTTCAACTCGGAAACAACGCTATTTACCCCAAACTGCCTTGTGTCCGTGCACTGAATTGACATGAATATTCTTTTGAAACCTCACAATATCGGCTCATTACTCCCAACATAACCCAAACAACCCAAAACCATACACTTCTCGTCTGCGCAAGCGCAATATACTCTTGGCTGCAAGTCCTCCCAAAATTACACACCTCACAAAAAACTCCGATTCTCCAACACTAGTGGTTCAGGAGATATCGCTTCTTGAATCCACGCATGCGCAGACCCTCACCAAGGGATTCTATAGAGGAATAGCATCCGCCAACCCAAAATCCCAATCCTCTCTGACGAAAGCACCAGCAGTTAAATCACTGATGGTCTGCTCATGCGCATAACGAAAAATGCCCGTAAGGGGTAACATCAATTTCGAAATTAGCCCCAGGGCCACGGTACGGACACTTTAACTCGGAAACAACGCTACAACCTCCAAACTGACTTGTCCTTGCACTGAATTGACATAAATATTTTTTTAAAACCTCACAATATCGCTCAGCACCCCCAACATAACCCACACAACTCAAAAACAGTCAGTTCTCTTCTGCGCATGCGCAATCTACACGCGGCTGAAAGTCCTCTCAAAATCACACACCTTACAAAAAATTCCGATTCTCCAACACTAGTGGTTCAGGAGATATCGCATCCCTTATCCACGCATGCGCAGACCCTCTCCAGGGGATTCTATGGAGTAATAGCATCCGCCATCCCAAAACCCCAATCCTCTCTGACGAAAACTACAGCAGTTAAATGACTTCTCATCTGCGCATGCGCATAACGAAAAATGCCCGGAAGAGGCAGCATGAATTTCAAATTAATATTTTTCGGAATTTCAAGCAAAATAGAGTGATTTTTTGAATTTTTTTATGTGACGTGATCTTCACGAAATTTTGTAAAAGTGTTCGCTTTGGTCTTTTGCATCTAACTACTGAGTTTCTATTCAATCAGATCAGTATTTTACGAGTTATCGTGGAAACAAAATTTTAAAATCTTTGAAATTTTTTTTTGTCACTTTATGGCCATCCTGTCAGTCACAAAAAACTGCGATTCTCCAACACTAGTGGTTCAGGAGATATCGCATCTTGAATCCACGCGTGCGCAGACCGGCACCGGGGGATTCTATGGAGGAATAACATCCTCCACCCCAAAACCCCAATCTTCTCAGAAGAAAACTCGAGCAGTTAAATTATTTCTCGTCTGCTTATGCGAATAACAAAAAATGCCCAAAAGAGGCAGTTACACCCCAGTCGTTCACCGTTCAGACTAATTTTGAAAACCAATTTAAAATTCCACACATCGTTTACGCATTAATTCAATTGCCATGCTAGTAAGTAGTCCATATTTTAATCAGTTGCCCTCGTACATATCGTATTGATTCAGATAAACGCGTAAAAACCCGTCAGAATATTGTCACCAGATGTTATGTATTCCGTGTAGAACTTCGAAATGAAATAATTTAACCAGTTTGGAGGTTCAAAATTATTAATTTTTTTTGAGGCTCCTAGTGGTCTGTCCGCAGTGAAATTTTGCACACCCCAAGAGGTCATTATTGGACACCGAAGTGCCAAAACTGAACTCATTCCGATATTTGGTTTCGGAATTTCCAGCAAAATATTCCGCTGATAGTTAAAAATTTTTTAAATTTTTTCTACTCATGCTACCCCCACGAAATTTTGCACAAGTGTTTTCGTTGGTACTTCGCATATAACTACTGAGCTTCAACTCAATTGGATCAGTTTTTCTCGAGTTATAGTGAAAACAAAATTTCAATTTCATTTTCAAATATTTAACATTTTTTTTTCTAGTTTACAGCCATCCGATCATTATGAGACTTCGCAGGCATATAAAGGTCATGATTATACAATTTGAGGCTGAATTTCAGATCGATCGAGTGATCGGTTTCGGAAATATTCTCGAAAAACGATTTAACTAAAAATGGCCGTAACTCCGAAACGGCTCGATGGATTTTGCCCATTAACGAACTTGTCCGAGATATTCACGCTCCAAACATGCCCTGCAAATTTCAACGCTGTAACTTGCTCCGTTCGAGAGTTATCGTGCTAACGGCCGGCCGGCTGGCCGGCCGGGCCGGACGGACAGAATTGAATTTGACCTCGAATTCTTCATCAGGGAGTCGAACCCAATCGTTTGAGACCATTTTCGTAAAAAAATTCGAAAAATACAGACATTGTGACGAAATGATAGCACGCTGTTCCTTGCGGAACACGCGCGCAAAAAGGTGAATAAATATAAAAATGTCTACAAGGTGTTTTTCTTTCAACGTCTTTCAACTTGCTCTTTTTCACGCCATAGTCGTACAATTTCATTCAATTGTGTTAAACATATATTTTTGAGTCATACATCATTGAAAATAAATCATTACTATACAGAGTGTTCTTTTTCTCACGGCACAATTTTACGCGATTGAAGTGATTTGTGCCACAAACAAAGCATAAACTAAATAGGTACCTTGGACTATTCTCATAATGTATTTGTCTGAAATTTTCCTACAGGATGTTTTTCTTTCAACGTCGTATTTTTTCAAATTCATACAGGGTGTTTTTCTTTTAACGTCAATTCCAACTTGCTGTTTTTCAGGCCAATCTTACAATTTCATTCAATTGTGTTAAAAAATATACTTTCGAGGCATGCATCATGGAAAATAAACCATTACTATACAGGGTGTTCTTTATATCAAAGCATAATTGTACGCGATTTAAGTGATTTGTGCCACAAACAAAGCATTCATTAACTAAATAGGTACATTGGATGGATTCTCTTAATGTATTTGTCCGGAATTTTCATACAGGGTGTTTTTCTTTCAACGTCAATTGCAACTTGCTTTTTTTCACGCCAATCGTACCATTTCATTCAATTGAGTTAAAAAGTATACTTTCGAGGCATACATCATGTAACGTTAAGTTTTACCCAAGGGGCATTCGAGCATGAGATTCTAATACTAATTTCTCAAGGGAGGTTTGATTACCCCAGCAACAAGATTCCTAGTCAGGTTTTTAACAATATATTGTAGAAAGAACAAGGTGTACAATTCTCAATTTACAGTTCCAGTTACAATCTCTCAAATTACATAAACTTATAATTACTTATCTTAAATGAAACGTTCAAATCGTGGCTCCACTCTCAATGCAATATATCTCTGTGTCTGTCAGATGTTCTCGGTAAGGGAATATGCCCTCAAGTCAGCTTCGTATAGTACTGCAGGTATGCTTCCAGCTCCTCCACCATAAATTAACTTCCAAGCAAATGTAGGTACAGGCAAACGTAACAGCCAAAAATTACTACAGCTTCCAGCTCCTGATTTTACTCCAGTTCGAGTCAAGCTTCAGCCTATGATTGTGTCTCGGTGCAGGCCAAGCTTCAGCAAATGATTCTATTTCGAGTGCAACAACGTGGACCCAACCAAGGAGTGTAATCTAACTCGTGTGGTCCCAACCAAGGAGTGTCGTGAATATGGTCCCAACCAAGGAGTATAACAAATATGGTCCCAACCAAGGAGTGTAACAAATATGGTCCCAACCACGGAGCTATATGAAATTAAAGTCAATGAAAATGTGCACAAAAATTCAACAGAACTACTTCTCGCTTCTCAAGAAAAAAATTAGGCATTTACATTATGTCAATAATCATTAGTGAACAAGAGAAGGAATTCTGCCCTGGGGAAATGAAAGGTGAAAAACAGAACATGTGCTGTGAAACAAAATGAAGGCAAGCAATGCAATAATTCAGAACCAGCAAAACATTCCCTTAAAATCCAAATCTCTACTTAAACTAAAGGAATTATGAGACTTACCGAGAATAAATATTATTTATCTCGCAAACTAAGACTTAGAAATTTCACCGGTAACACTGGATGAGTTCAGATAAGAAATTCTCAGCGATATACGAAAGATGATTTCTCCTTCAGAGGAAAACCGGAAAAGAACGTCAATGCGCTTTCTTACATTACGCAGATACGAAGATCATAGAAGAGAAATAACCTGACATAAGTTGACAGTCCGTCAATGTGCATTCTATGAGTACCAGTGGCGTTTCAAAAGGAAATGAATAGCATAGGCGTGCAAGACGTTGCACACACCTCTCACCAGGGGAAAAAAAATTGCAAAATTTTTTTTTAAACCAGGAACGACATGAGCACTAGGAAATATTGGAAAGATGGAAATGGTGGAACAACCGTCAGTTGATTGAAAACCTCTCTCAAAAAAAACGAAAGAGGGGTAAAGGTAAGGATGCCCGATGGGAGCCCGATACGACACTTAATAGAAACTCAAACTAGAGTGAAAAAGGTGAAACAGACACCGGTCGCTGAAGGCCTCTCTCTAAAAAGCGAAAGAGGGATGAGGATGTTTCATACCATCAAGCTATGAAACACCGTCATCCTACCGAGTCTGGGAAGTCATGCCCAAAAAAATAAATTCATCATAGATCAATCAATATAAGTAGTAGACACTGCAACTTTAATAGCCAGTGCTACTACGATAGAAATGAGAAACTAAAAATCCGTCTCAACTAAAAAAAAAATGACTAGGTTTGTGCCGTCGCACTTTACAAGAAATCCTTCTTGGCACCCGAGACGAAGGTGAACCAGAAAGGGGGAAGGTTTTTAGTTTAAGTCCAAAACTTTCAAAAATGACTCCATCATTCTGCGCTATTCGCACAGGACGATGTCAAATCCGGTAATCAAAAAAAAAAGGAAAAAAAAATTATGTCATAATCTATTGGTAAATAGATAGTTAAATTCGGTAAGAAAAAGGAAATCGTTAGTTCTCGGCAAGGAGAAATTTTGGTAATATGACTACATAAATACCATAGAACCCGATAACAAGATAGAGGTGTTTCCCTCTCCAAGAAGTGATAGAAAAGCAATCTGTCAAACTTGCAAGGATAAGGATAAGGTAAAGGGAAAATCGAAGGAAAGATTAGGAAATAGGATTTTGAACCAGAGCACAGAAAATAAAACTTGAATCTTCAGATCCAAAAATCTAACAATACCCAAAATGTACGATCAGTTACACCAAAATAAATTTGATCTGCATATCTGAAATACACTTCGGACTGATTAATGACAAATTCTCAGCGAAAGAAAAAAATATATGTAGTCTCACTACAACGATACGATAAATAGTAGTCACCACCAGTGGTGCTACAGTGATACGGTAAATACGATAAAGTAGCCCTGCTACAACGATAAACCACAAAAGTAGCCATGCTACAAACAATTATTGCAGCCATGCTACAAAGATGATATAGCCATGCTACAACGATACTATAGCCATGCTACAAACGATAATTGCAGCCATGCTACAACGATGATATAGCCATGCTACAACGATACTATAGCCATGCTACAACGATACTATAGCCATGCTACAACGATAATCCACCGCAGCCATGCTATAAAGATAATACACTAAAGAATTTATCTAAAACAAATTGAAGAATCTGTGCATCTGGGCAATTTAAGGAAGGGAAGGTAAAGACAAAATTGGTGAATTTTTACAGCTTGTTTCACTCAAGATGTTAAAAGTGATCAGTCAATGTGACTCAACAAAAGGATCTTGAGATCACTTCCCAACCCAACCTCTCCATGAAGTGAAAGAAAAGACAAAATTGGTGAACTTTGCAGCTTGTTTCACTCAAGATGTTAAAAGTGAACAGTCAATGTAACTCAATAAGAGGATCTTGAAATCACTTCCCAACCCAACCTCTCCATGAAGTGAAAGAAAAGACAAAATCGGTGAATTTTACAGCTTGTTTCACTCAAGATGTTAAAAGTGAACAGTCAATGTGACTCAACAAAAGGATCTTGAGATCACTTCCCAACCCAACCTCTCCATGAAGTGAAAGAAAAGACAAAATTGGTGAATTTCACAGCTTGTTTCACTCAAGATGTCAAAAGTGAACAGTCAATGTGACTCAACAAAAGGATCTTGATATCACTTCCCAACCCAACCTCTCCATGAAGTGAAAGAAAAGACAAAATTGGTGAATTTTACAGCTTGTTTCACTCAAGATGTTAAAAGTGAACAGTCAATGTGACTCAACAAAAGGATCTTGAGATCACTTCCCAACCCAACCTCTCCATGAAGTGAAAGAAAAAGACAACTGCACAATTTTGTTGGGCGCCAGCAAGTGTGAGCTTGCAAAGACAAAGAGAGAGAAAAAAAAATTCAATCTGGTACACAGGAAAATTTACTTCATCCATGACGCAAAATTCGGAAAATCTCAAAATACACCGTTGGATACACCAAAACCGAAAGGTCATAACTGCATATCCGCAATATATTTCAAACTGATTAACGGCAATTCAAATAAAGTTAAAGAGATTGTCACATAGACAAATACGATAATACAAGTTACAATATTCTATCATAGAAAGATACGATAATATATAGATACGATAAAGACTGCCAATCGAGTAAAATGTCCTGGGCACCGGAAGGAATTAAAGTTAAACTTAATGTCGAGATTCGGTTTTTTCAGAGTCGGTTACATCATGAGTTAGATCAGGCTTAAGATGTTTAACGTGAAAGCAACCCAGTTTGTTTCCATCTAGATCTTTCAAGGCATAGACCAATGAGGAGACAACTTCATCGATAATACAAGGAATGTATTTTGGAGCTAACTTGGCAGAAAACTTGTTCGATGCATCCGAGAGGACAAAGTTCTTTCTCCAAACCCTATCACCTACAGCATAACGAACGTCACGCTTCCTCAAATTGTATCGATTTGCATTCCTCTTATATGCCTCAAGGAGTCTACGCTGAACAATCTTATAAAGATCCGGAAGGTTCCTAACCTGCAGAGATGGGTCCAATAACTTATTTTCCACATCGAAGAAATTACTAGCATTATCTGAAATCAAACCAAAGAAAGCACCGTCACTGGGAACGTTTCTATTAAAGCATAAATAAGATGGAGAATGGCCCGTAACTTCATGCTTTGCCAACCTGATTGCTTGTGCTATTTGATGGAGATTCTGATCCCAGGTATTATGTTCTCCATTGATGAAAGATCTTATAGCGGTCGTTATTGTTTTATTGACTCGTTCAGTAGGGTTTACTTGTGGAAAGTACCTTGCATTGTACCAGATCTTCTGTACATTATATTTCTTAGCTAGGTTCTTGAACTCATTGGAAGTAAATTGAACTCCATTATCTACAACAATAATCTGCGGAACACCAAACATAAGGAAAACCTGATTCTCAATAAACTTGACAACACCCTTTGCGGTAGCTTTAGCCATGGGATGTACTAAGACAAACTTGGTAAACCAATCTGTAACCACTAAGACGTACTGGTTACCATTTTTCGATCTGGGGTATGGTCCCAAAAAGTCGGCAGATATTAACTGGAAAGGAAAATTTATGTTACGATAATTACCAGTTAAACCAGCTTGCGGCAAATTGTCCGACTTGCATGAGGCACATACCTTACATTTACGGATGTGTAACTTTACGGAATTTCTCATTTTCAGCCAATAGTATAATTGAGAGAGTCTAGAAAGAGTTTTAAAGACACCGAAATGTCCAGCCAAAGGGTCGTCATGATATTTGTTTAGAAGTTCCAATCTATTCTCTGTCGGGACTACAACTTTCCAGTCTGTAGACTCACCCGTGGGTCTACTCATGATGTGTTTCTATAAAACATTTCCGGAAATCTTGAAATCAGGGAAGGACTCAGGTCTCCTAGTAACCCTGTCACACATCGCTCGGTACCAACGATCCGGTTTAAACTTATTCAGATCAAGGACAGCTGTCTCAGGAATTCGGGATAGGGAATCAGCTACGTTGTTCAGAGAACCACTGCGATGAACTATTTTGAAGCGATGACAGGACAATCGAACAATCCACCTTGCAATCCTAGGAGAGGGGTTCTTCATTGAGTGAAGCCCCGGAGTGACGAGTGATCCGTTATCACAGTAAACTCAGTTCCTTCAATGTAGGGACGAAATCGGTCGATAGACAAGAGAATAGAAAGAAGCTCCTTCTCGGATGTTGTGTAGTTTCATTGACACCTAGTCAGAGTCTTACTGAAATATGCAATAGGGTGTTCAACAACGTCGTTTTCCTGAAAAAGAACACTACCCACGCCCACATCAGAAGCATCACATGCAAGTAAGAAAGGCCTGGAGAAATCAGGGCTAGATAGAATGGGAGTCGAGGTCAGCATCTGCTTTACCGCTCTGAATGCAGCATCAGCCCTGTCCGTCCACTGTATTGGTTGGCCCTTTTTGCGGCCCTTTAACAAATCTGAAATAGGAGCACAGACGGTTGAGAAGTTCTTCAGAAAGCGTCTATAATATCCCACAAGACCAATCAATCTTCTAATTTGTGTAGCATTGGTAGGAACTGGATACTCCACGATTGATTTAATTTTATCAGGATCTGTTCTGAGACCCTGTTCATCCACCAAAAATCCTAAAAACTTGAGAGAGGGACGACAGAAATGACATTTTTCAAAGTTGACAGTTAAGTTTGCCTCCTGAAGGCGCTTAAAGAGTTCTCTCAGTACCCAGACATGAGTCTCGAAGTCGGGAGTTGCTATGATGACATCATCCAAATAATAAAAGACAAATGGTTCAAGAGATGAGCCTATTACAATATCCATGAGACGACACATAGCTTGAGATGCGTTATTTAAACCAAAAGGAAGGAAATTGAAGCAAAATAAACCACGACCGTGAACAGCGAATGTGGTTTTCAACCTAGATCCCTCATCAAGGGGAATTTGGAAATAGGCAGATTTCAAATCTATGGACGACAAGAATGAGGCGTTGCGAAGCTTACCTATTATTGAATCTATCAAAGGCATAGGATATGAATCAGGCAGAGTCACAGAGTTCAACTTCCTACCGTCAAAGCAAACCCTATATGATCCATCCTTCTTAGCAACCAGCCAAAGAGGAGACAACCAAGGCGAAACTGTCGTCACAGGCACAATGATACCAAGTTCCAGCATTTCATCTATCTGTTCATTGAGAACAGATTGCATGCCAGGTGAAAGAGGATACTGTCGTTGACGTATCGGAGGGCTTCAGTGTTGATAGAGTATGTGAGGAGATGCGTTCTACCAATTCTATCCTTGGGTCCTATGGTCCCATACAATTTGATGACCTCGTCCAAAATGTCCTTCTGCATGGATGTCAAGTCATCAGCCGGCTTGATGATGTATGAATAGCAGCTGAATTGAGAAGAGATGAATCAAAGGAGGAGTCAGTGAAATCCAACCTGATGTTAAATGCTTTAACAAAATCCATTCCGAGAATCATTGCTTGCGAAATAGAAGGAACTACCAAGAATCTGAGAGTCTTTGAGAGACCACTCAATTCGATATTTAGGTTTACATAACCCAAGGTACTCTGCAAGGTTCCGTCAGCCGTGGTGAGATGCAGTGAAACATCATAATTTAAAGGAATGTTAAATTTCTTTAGCATAAACAAGGAAGGAGAACCAAGAATTGACACATTACTACCGCTGTCTAGCAATGCCAAAACACTTTCCGCAGATACTTTGACTCTAAGATAAGGTCTGTTGTCATCGTTAATTCTCTCCAGCAAGGGGCAAACAGAATGAGTAGAATTTTTGAGAGCATGCTGCGAATAATGAGGCTTTTTATCACGGCGAAAAAAGATTTTTATCGTCTCTAACCAGTTGTCAAAGTCCTCACGATCAAATTCATTTACAGTGGGGTGGTTTGTGTCGAGATTGTGGCAGGTCTTGAACGCCGATTCACGCTGTCTGCCATAACGTGACCAGCATTCCCGTTTTTTGTACACTTAGAGCACTTCGATTTTACAACGCCGCTTGCTCCACAACCGTAACAAAATAAATTCCTTCTGGGCTGCCTACATGAAGAATACTTGTGACCGGAATTTTTACAATTCCAACAGGTAATCAGATTAACTTGAGAGACCGCATGAAATTTTACATTGTTCAACCCTAAAGTGTCCTCTACTCTTTTACACAGGGAAGTTAACTCAGATATAGTGTCAATATCTCTTAGAACTAACGCCTTTAGATATTCTGGCTGTAAATTCGCACGAATAATGTTAACAACTTCTTTATCGTTTTGTATTTAAGCGATGAAGTTGTGCCTCTAATGAAGATATGAAAATACTAGCAGATTCTCCTGATCGCTGCTTCCTTGACTTAATTTCGTCAAGCATATCCTGATCATGATTCGAATGCAAAAAAGATTCCTTAAGCGCATCCACCAATTCTGACCACTTACTAAAAGATTTTCTGACAAAGTGGTTATGCCACCAAGTCCAAGCGTCTGCCTCAAATAAATCAGCGGAGGAATCAAATAAATCTGCATCAGAGCAGCCACGAGAGATTTTCAAGGTATCCACCAATTCGAGAAACGGCATAAGAGGTTCTCTTCCAGAAAACTTTTTAGATTCCACTTATAAACAGGCACTTTACTGCAGTGAGGCTGTGTTGTAAGAATATCGGTGGGTGATGGGAGAGAAGTAACAGTTTCAAGAGCAGACTTACGCTCGTCAAAACCTGCCTCTAAATTGATGATCTGAATTATAATATCACGCTTCCGTTTTTCGTCAGTCTCTTCTTCAATAGAAATACGCTTTAATATCCCAGAACAATGACATAATCTATTTTCAAGTCTCTTAAAATCCGAAGTAGTGGACTTGGATGTTAATTTAGATATTTTTGTGGACAAGTCTGAATTTGATTGTGAGAGTCCTGCAAAGTTCTCTTCTGTCGTAAAAGTATCATGAATTTCAGAAAAACTTCGATCTCCTCTCTCCTGTGCTAAGAGACTTCTCAAAATCTTACGATTCTGTTCAACGGTATTCTTATCATCCCTTCCCAAACGTAAAGCAACCTCATATGCGAGTTCATAAGACTTCAAATATTCAGGGTTCATAATTCCAATAATTTAAGCAAAAGATAATGAAAAGACACAAAAATGGCAAAGGTTCCAATTATTGAAAGCAGAAAAATGAGCATATAATGATTTGAAAGAAAGTGCAAGTCTGAGAGATTGGTAGGTCCTTCAAAACTGAAGAAAAATGTTGCCAGGTTTCTCGTGCCCCACGTTGGGCGCCAAAAGTGTAACGTTAAGTTTTACCCAAGGGGCATTCGAGCATGAGATTCTAATACTAATTTCTCAAGGGAGGTTTGATTACCCCAGCAACAAGATTCCTAGTCAGGTTTTTAACAACATATTGTAGAAAGAACAAGGTGTACAATTCTCAATTTACAGTTCCAGTTACAATCTCTCAAATTACACAAACTTATAACTACTTATCTTAAATGAAACGTTCAAATCGTGGCTCCACTTTCAATTCAATATGTCTCTGTGTCTGTCAGATGTTCTCGGTAAGGAAATATGCCCTCAAGTCAGCTTCGTATAGTACTGCAGGTATGCTTCCAGCTCCTCCACCATAAATTAACTTCCAAGCAAATGTAGGTACAGGCAAACGTAACAGCCAAAAATTACTACAGCTTCCAGCTCCTGATTGTACTCCAGTTCGAGTCAAGCTTCAGCCTATGATTGTGTCTCGGTGCAGGCCAAGCTTCAGCAAATGATTCTATTTCGAGTGCAACAACGTGGACCCAACCAAGGAGTGTAATCTAACTCGTGTGGTCCCAACCAAGGAGTGTCGTGAATATGGTCCCAACCAAGGAGTATAACAAATATGGTCCTGTAATATATAGAATTAGTAATTGAGAGTTTGCGCTCTACACATTATTGTACTTGTACATATTGGCAATCTGGAGGATTGACCGATCAGTTGTATCAAGAATCTGAAGTTTATTACATGTATCAAGTCAGTTGTGCATTCATTCGTATACGATTCCTACAACCATTTAACTAAAACATTACAGTGGCGACGAGAGATAAAATTTATACATAATTGTATTCGTGTATCATTATAATGCCGAATCCACCTGATTGTGAAGATAGTGCCGATAATTGCAGCACAACAGTGTTGGGCCACCTGCAGGAATTTAATTTCAAACAGTCGGACTGGACGATATATAAAGCCAGATTGTATAATTATTTCGACGCTAATAATGTTACGAATAACAAAAAACGCGCGATATTCCTAAACATGCTGAACGAAGAATCATATCGACTTTTGTTCGATCAATGTAGCCCCATAAAACCGGAGGAGAAGACGTTCGACGCATTAATCGCAGTGTTTGACAAACATTTTGCGCCGATTAAAACACCATTCGCCGAAAGAATAAAGTTTTATGAAGCCAATAGAGGATCGAATGAGTCGGTAAATGACTGGGCAGCACGTGTTCGAAGATTAGCAGTTGGATGTGAATTTGGAATTCATCTAGATATGGCTCTCCGTGATAAGTTTCTTTGTGCATTCGGAAGGGGACCTGTATTGGACAGATTATTAGAAGAAAAGGTAACAGCTTCATTATCGGACATCGTAATTCTGGCAAACCACAAGATGGCGGCGATGACGTCATACCTGGGGATTAATGAAGAAAGTTCCTGTTCGTATAGTGGATATTCTGAGCTGAAGGAGATGAAGCCGGAAATGCTGTATATGCGCAATAGGACTGGATTTGATAGAGATAGCAGAAGTACCACCAATCAGTATGAAGAAAAGGACAAGAAGCAAGCGCAGTTCAAGAAATTCGAGCAAAGACGTCATTCCAGCTACCAGCAAGCCAATCAGCAGCGAGGATATGATGACAATTGCGCCGTTTGTGGTCGCAGAGAGGGCATAATAAAGATAAGTGTCAGTTTATTAATTATTCTTGTAATTTTTGTCATGCTAAAGGTCATCTTGAAAAAACATGTTTTAAAAAAATCAGTTTAATGAAGAAAAATTTCAATAGATATAATAATAATTTTTTAACGGACGAAGATCATAACCAAGTGGATGAGGATTTGAAACTGTATAATTTGAATGATAACAAAATCAAACCATATTGTGTGGAGGTAAGAGTTAATGGAATATTGTTGAATTTTGAAGTTGATACTGGCTCAGGTATAAGTGCTCTATCAGCAAAATTGTTTTTTGAGTCATTTCCTGATAGAGAATTGCTTCTCACAGATAAGGTGTTGTATTTTTACAATGGAATAAAGTTAAAACCGTTAGGGTTATTCAAAGCTGAGGTGGATTATAAAGGCATCAGAGAGAGGGTAAATTTTTACATTATTGAGGGTGGAGGACCTCCTATAGTAGGGAGAGATTTCCTCGAAATTTTTGAATGCTCAGTAGTAAATCTGAATTATCATGAATCTAATACAGTAAGAACTAACAATTTTGAAGTTGAAAAATTGTTATTGAAGTTTCAGTATTTATTTTCACCTGGGCTGGGTAAATTTAATAAGGGATTAGCTAGAATAACTTTGAAAAATCCCGATGTTATACCAATTTTTTTTAAAGCCAGACCCGTTCCATATGCAATAAGAGATCAAATCGAAAAGGAAATTGATCGGCTTGTTTTTCTAGGTATTTTATCCCCAGTAGACTACAGCAGCTGGGCCTCGCCAGTGGTGCCAGTTTTCAAGAAAAATGGTGACGTGCGTCTGTGTGGAGACTTTAAAGTCACTATAAATCCCCACATTGAAGTAGATAAATTTCCATTACCAAGAATTGAGGATATATTCAGCACATTGAATGGAGGAGAGCGATTCACAAAATTGGATCTTTCGCACGCCTATCAACAGATAGAGGTAGAGGAATCATCCAGAGAGCTTCTTACAGTCTCCACGCATAAAGGGCTGTACAGGTATAATAGATTAGCTTTTGGTGTATCGTCGGCACCCTCGAAATTTCAAAAAATCATGTATTCCCTTTTTCAAGGTATAGATGGCGTCGTTGTGTTTTTAGATGATATATTAGTGACTGGAAGAAATGATCAAGAGCATTTAGATAGATTAACACAAGTTTTTAAAACGTTAGGGGGAGCGGGGTTCAAGTTAAGTATTGAAAAAATTGGTTCAAGCACTGACGTGAAGTCAGGAGCTTTTGCGCGTATGTTCTATTGTCCATACTCCTGTAATGAACACTCTTCTTAATCGAATTTACCATGATGAATTCTATTGTCTATTCTCCAGAATGGACAATAGAATTCATCTTGGTAAATTCGATTAAGAAGAGTCTCCAATACAGGAGAATGGACAATAGAATTCATCATGGTGAATTCGATTGAGAAGAGTGTCCAATACAGGAGAATAGACAATAGAATTCATCATGGTAAATTCGATTAAGAAGAGTGTTCATTACAGGAGTATGGACAATAGAACATACGCGCAAAAGCTCCTGACTTCACGTCAGTGCTTGAACCAATTTTTTATTTATAATATAATTTAAATTAATATTGTTGGACGTTACTTTGAAAGTTCTAAGCTATACTGACTTACAGCAAAAATATTATAAAGAAAATAAGCAATTATTGGATAGTCAAACTATCATTTTAATAAAATGATGCATTTTTATTGTTCAAATAAAGATATTTTGTTAACTTACAAGAATTTCTTCATTCAATGGTATTTCAAAGAACTAATTACAGTTTTAAATATTTAATAAAAAAACCTTTTTAATTCTTCATAATCATTACAAGAATGTCTGTCGATATGGAATATGGTAATAATTTGACATTTGAACACATCGTTTAATGCATAATCAATTTCAATACTTTTGTCAATCGTTGATGAGATGAGATATCTGAAATTATAGATAAACTCTAAATATTCCATTCAATATTGAGATATTAAAATTAAATTTCCACTTATTCATTTGTATTTCAAGATAATGAACGTTTGAAGCTAATGATTCATGTAAATTGTCTGTGAAAATTTGTTTTCATGGGTTAGGGGAAAAGAGTTATTGTGAAAATAAGATTAATTTATTTAGATACCAATCTATATATTGTTTTATACTATCTACTAAGGGCCGATTTATTCAACCTCTCCGTAAAGTATTCGTCAACTATGTGCTCGTTGAATTTACTGATCCCCTTTAAAGTGAACATTTACAGATTACTTTCCTTTCGGTAAGGCTACTTGACAGTTTACAGGTCGTAAAATATATCAGCCCTCAGTGAACAAAAAAATTGTATACCTCACTGAAGCCGTAATACAAACAAAGGAAATAATTTCGAATAAAACTCTATTAACATATTCGATTATTTACTTCAAGAGAGATCAAGAATAACATTCATTTTGAAAATTCAATTCTACATCAAGCAAGCAGCATGCAATGCATTTTTTCGAGTTTGGACCACTGCTGCCCACATAATCATGGAGGATTCGTGAAACATTGCAGGGAGGATAAATACTTGTATATAGATTATTATTAAAATATGATAACTGACTTTCTCCATTTCCTTATATACTACTTCTCGTTGTAAAATATACTTGGATTTTCCTCCGCAACACTAGGATACATCATTTTCAAAGTTAGCGTTGAATTATCAAGCCATTCTATTATAATATTAGTAAAATCTGTTCTTCAGAGGTATTCATTGTTAAGCATGCTAAGCAACAAGCATTTAAGAAACATATACCTGAAGTTCCACGGGAAAACAATATACATAATATATTATTATTATTATACTGATCCTCCTGGGTCTTCCACAAGGAGACCCCTCATAAGCTCTAAGAGCTTGCCCTGAGTTAGGAGAAGCAGTTGTGTTCTGTGTAGGCTTTGTCACTGTGTCCTTACGCCACCTTAGGCACAGCACTGTTAATTTTTGACCCAACAGCGAATGGTGGCGATTACCGTGACTAGAAAATTTCTTTCCTAGCCTCTGAATTGAACTTGGGGCTTCCGCTCCCAAGTCAATTACTCTACCACTGAGCCAATCGCACATACCTACACACATGTTATATTGCATCACCTTCTACTCCAATATTTTAAAATATTCTGCAATTAGAAAAATTAAAATGTTTTGTTAAGATTCCTATTATATAGGTACACGCTGGCATCCACACACCCTGATGATGGATCGTAAGAGACCCATGATATCAGGAAAACAGAAAAGTGTTCAAAATTCACTGGTCTAAGCGTAATTCAACTGTTTTTTTTTGTGCAATAGTATTATGCAAATGTTATGTGTAAACAGGTAAAAGTAGCTAAGGGCCAAATCTGAATAATAGGGTAGGTGCAGAAATTTTATGGCGTATTCCATTGGCAGCACCAGTGCTGCACTGAGCACGCACTGAGTGCAAAAAATGTTGCACTGGACGTCAAAATGTGTCAAAATGCTTGACGAAATTCCCCAATGGAATACGATTCATGCACTCAGTGCGCACGAGTTCTACCAATGGAATACGCCATTAGTGTTCATGTCATCTTGGTTGCCTCTTATCAATATTAAATTTTCTCATGAGGTATACTTAATCTTCACAAATATTCAATCGACTAAGTTCCATATACCTTGTTTTTAAGAATTCTATCTGCAGTAACTCCAAGAGTAACTCATGCATTCTATTTGTCGAAAAGCATTACTTTTTTGCTCTACGTCAACTGGACCTTAATTCATTTCAACCTGAAAGAAAATATTAAGACTTGGATTTCTCTGAGTAAAGTAATTCATTCAATTCACTTCTATTACTCACTGCTGATTTTTAGCCAGAAATCCTGAAGGACATATACCAGATATCTTCTTTCTGAACAACTTTTCCACAGTTCTCCATAATTTGGAATTTCTTTCACATACGTAATCAATATTTCTAGATTCCTCCAATCTTCAAATACAAGGTAATCTCGATTATTTTCAACAGAAGGAATACTCGTTCGTACTTCGTGGATTGAGAATATTTTGTTTACGTTTTGTATTTGTGTTTTGATCACATTCAGATCAGATTCGATGTTGAGGTTAAAACGGGGCGCATGCGATGTAGGGCTATCATCTCCCATAGATTTGTGATGAAATACATAATACGATTTTCCCATAACATACGCGTAAAAGATATGTCATCATGACATTCATATTTTTATTTTTGAACTGAAGGTTCTCGCAAAAATACGACCATAGACAACATATCATACGACGATTCGCATCTCCTACCGAACTCACAAAAGGCTGCGCGGTTCTCCAACAATATAGATCCGATCGTGTTCAAACTTGGAATTCTGCAGTAGAGTTAGGTTCTGAAGGCTGTTCCAAAATTTCAGCCATGCCGGACGAATAGTTTATGATATATAGATTTGTTTTCAATAATTTTCAACTATTTTTTTTTAAATTTTCTAGTTATACCATCCTCACGAAATTCTGCGAGAATTTTCGCGTTGGTATTCTTCAACTAATAGTAATGTTTGAATTCAATCGGTTTTGTATTCTTCGAGTTAATGAGGAACAAAAAACTACCAAATTTCAGAAAATTTTAGATGGCTATAACTCTAAAACCGTTTGGACGATTATGCTCATAAACAAACTCAAATGTCGCATTCAGATGCACAACCTAAACTGAAATTTTCAAGCCGCTATCTCCTTCCGTTCTCAGGTTATCGTGACAACAAAAATATTTTTTAATAATTTTTTAATAATTTTCTAGCAATACGATTCTCACAAAATTTCACAAACGTGCTTAGGTCTATATTCTACAACTATTCACCAAGTTTAAATTCGATCGGATTTATTTTGGTTGAAAACAAAATTATTACTCGGAAACCACTGGGCCGATTATGCCCATTAACGAACTTATCCGTCGTATTACAATGCGCCACCCACCCTGAAAATTTCAAGTCGCTAGCTCTTTTCGTTCTCAAATTATCGTGGCAACGGACGGCCGGACGGCACCACAGAATTAAATTTCATTGGGCAAAACTATAACGCGTATGTTCCCCAGAACATACGCGCAAAAATGTGAATTTTTCAAAAACCAAATTGAATATCTAGGTTATATCATTGATAGAATAGGTTTACATCCGTGTGATAATAAAGTTTTGGCCTTCAAAAAGGCACACCGTCCAAGCAATGTAACTCAATTACAAAGTTTCTTAGGAACGATTAATTATTATGGTAAGTTTGTTAAGGATTTGTCTACTGTTCTATATCCACTTTAGAGGTTGTTAAGAAAGGGAGTTGCTTTTGAGTGGACAGTGGATTGTGAAGAATCCTTTCGCGAAATTAAAAAAAGACTAATGTCAGCGGATGTTTTAGTGCATTATAACCCCGATTTGCCATTGAAATTAACTGTAGACTCTAGTAGTTATGGGGTAGGAGCAGTACTCAGTCATATATTCCCATCAGGAGAGGATAAACCGATAGCTTTCGCTTCCAAAACTCTATCTAAGGCTCAGCAATCGTACTCGCAGTTAGAAAAAGAGGGTTTTGCAATAATTTTTGGAGTGGTCAAGTTCCACCAGTATTTATATAGTCAGAAATTCAAATTATGTACTGATCATCAACCTCTCATAACAATATTCAATCCTAGTAAGGCTATTCCGGAAATTGCAGCAAATCGTTTGCGACGTTGGGCAGTTCTATTGTGTAACTATAAGGCCGCTCGTACACCAGCACGACGCGACCGCAACGCTACCGCGACGATACTTTTTAACGAGGAAAATGCGTCGCGTCGCCGTATCCTTGGTGTGGGCGCTTCTATGAATTACCACGTACCGCGACTACGAAGCGACACGAAGTCGCGGTCGCGTTGCGGTCGCGTCGTGCTGGTGTACGAGCGGCCTAACTATGAGATTGTGTACGTTAAGTCAAAGGAAAATAAAGCAGATTGGTTGTCAAGACTGCCTTATGAAAGTGAGTGCCAGGTAGAAGAAGAAGATGTAGAAGTGGATTATTGTCATTTTTTTTCGAATAGTGATGAATTTCGTATAGATTATGAGAATATTGAAGCCGAATCTAAGAAAGATTCAATTTTCAGAAGACTCAAAGAGTATATCGAATTGGGGTGGCCTGTTGCGTGTTCGGAGCCAATTCTGAGACCATTTTTTCAGAATCGATTTGAGTATGCGATCAAAGATGACTGCATCTTTTGGAATTATCGAATTTTGATTCCAGAAGGGTTGCAGTCAAACGTGTTGAAGGAACTACATTCGACACATATGGGGGTGGTAAAGATGAAGTCATTAGCTCGGTCTTACTTTTGGTGGCCAGGGTTGGATGCACAAATCGAAAATTTGACAAAACAATGTGATTCCTGCATTCAATTTTTTCCAAGCCCGCCAAAACTGGCGTTACAGAAATGGAAATATCCAAAAGAATGTTGGGAACGATTGCATATAGATTATATGGGGCCTGTAAATGGTAAATATTATTTCATTTTGATGGATGCTCATACAAAGTGGGTCGAAGTCTATGAAACACCCTCCACTACCTCATTAAATTCTATTCAAATTTTAAGGAGAATTTTTTCAACTTTTGGAATTCCTCTTTGTATAGTCTCGGACAATGACACAAGTTTCACTTCTAGTGAATTCCAAAAATTTATGAATAATAATGGAATTGAACACATAACGACGCCACCTTACCATCCAGCCTCAAATGGGGCTGCCGAAAATTGTGTGAAGACTGTAAAATATGCTTTAAAATAAAGTTTGGTTTCAAATGGTAACTTACATACCAATATTGTGATCACTCGATTTCTAATGGATTATCGAAACACCCCACATTGCACCACTGGAGTGTGCCCTGCAGTGCTTATGTTCAATCGAAAATTAAGAACTAGATTAGATTTATTACTACCAAATAAAATTAATGATAAAATTGTATTTGAACAAACTAAGTTAGTAGAGGATGTAAAGAAAGCAGAACTTAAACAGAAACAGAATTATATAGGACGTAAGAATATACATTATTTTGTGGGGGAAGTAGTGCTAGCGAAAGACTATAGAGTTGTGAATAAAGTTAGTTGGGTGAGAGGTATAGTTAGCAAAAATATTGGCAGATGCACGTATTTTGTTGAAATTCCAGAATTTAAAGTAACTTGGAAACGGCATGCCAATCAATTACGTAAAACTTACCAACCCCAGAATGATAGTACAAATATTTCAGATGGTTATTCAGAAAATGTTGATAATAATGAGGATAATGTCAATAATAAAAGCTTAGAAAGTGGGGAAGAGATTCAACAAGACCTGTTAGTAAAGAATAGACCGAAAAGAGAAATAAAACCGGTGGTCAGATATGGATATGATTGTAAATAATAATACATGTACATAGTAAGGTTATTTTAAGTATAATATCGTAATTAAGAGGAGAAGTGTAATATATAGAATTAGTAATTGACAGTTTGCGCTCTACACATTATTGTACTTGTACATATTGGCAATCTGGAGGATTGACCGATCAGTTGTATCAAGAATCTGAAGTTTATTACATGTATCAAGTCAGTTGTGCATTCATTCGTATACGATTCCTACAACCATTTAACTAAAACATTACAGGTCCCAACCAAGGAGTGTAACAAATATGGTCCCAACCAAGGAGCTATATGAAATTAAAGTCAATGAAAATGTGCACAAAAATTCAACAGAACTCCTTCTCGCTTCTCAAGAAAAAAATTAGGCATTTACATTATGTCAATAATCATTAGTGAACCTGAGAAGGAATTCTGCCCTGGGGAAATGAAAGGTGAAAAACAGAACATGTGCTGTGAAACAAAATGAAGGCAAGCAATGCAATAATTCAGAACCAGCAAAACATTCCCTTAAAATCCAAATCTCTACTTAAACTAAAGGAATTATGAGACTTACCGAGAATAAATATTATTTATCTCGCAAACTAAAACTTAGAAATTTCACCGGTAACACTGGATGAGTTCAGATAAGAAATTCTCAACGATATACGAAAGATGATTTCTCCTTCAGAGGAAAACCGGACAAAAAAGGGCAATCCGCTTTCTTACATTACGCCATAGACATAGAATAACATGGACTGGCCCTCACGTAATTTTATCACACAGTTCGTTGCGGAATACATTAGAGAGAGAGATGTTATGAAGGATAGAATAATTAAAGGCAAATAATGGTATAAAATAATGATGCACAGTAAATTGTGTTATAAGTATCAGAATATTCAGAAACGAGTATCGGATATAAATGAAAATGTTTTGCCTTTAACTATTCTGTCTACAATTCACCAAAACACATACACAATACATGAAACCAAACAATACATTATACAAGAAAGGTCAGAGGATAAAGGAAACCAATGTTTTGTATTCTGTGGTTTTGCCAAACGCCAAATTAAATGAAAATATTCATATACCGTGGTTTGCCTTTAACTATTCTGTCTTTTTTCAATGCTGATTTCAATGGTCTCTTTCTCACAACCAGTCCATGTTATCTTATGTCTATGCATTACGCAGATACGAAGATCATAGAAGAGAAATAACCTGACATAAGTTGACAGTCCGTCAATGTGCATTCTATGAGTACCAGTGGCGTTTCAAAAGGAAATGAATAGCATAGGCGTGCAAGACGTTGCAATCATTGAAAATAAACCGTTACTATATAGGGCAGGGGTGGCTAACCGGTCAATCGCGATCGACTGGTCGATCGTAGCTATAGATCCAGTCGATCGCGGCGAGGCAGACAGCATCGAAATTCATTTAAAATTTCTATAATTATAGATCTATATATATATATATATATATATATATATATATATATATATAGATGTAACTAAGGAACAACTGAGTCCCAAAATGGTATATGGTTGGTAACAAGTGAGACCCGTTTTGCACATGTGAGGCCCCTTTCCGGGTCTCGCATTGTTTTTTGGTGCAAATGGACTCCTTAGGGCCCCCCCTCAGCTCCCTGATGTCTCCCCCAAAAAATTTTTTGGATCTGGATGTCTGTTATAAGCCTCAACTTACACGGAATTTAGTTAATGGGAATTCGCTTCAGATGGCGCTGTAGAAGTTCTGTACATACTTTGCGAGACCCAGAGTATATATTCTCAATTAAGCAGGTTGCTGTGAGATGAGAGTCCCGCCAATCTGACTGCTCCATAGATCATTCAGTACACTAACGGTGGTTTTCAAAAAGCTCTGACTAGATTTATTATAGCTTTAATACGATTTCGGCTAGATGAACTGGAAATCAACATAGAAGTTCACTGATTTGGCAAGTAATAGTTATGAAAGTGTCATCAAACACTGGGTCAATATATCATTATCTTTCTAAGAATCAGATACATTGAAATGAAAATTTATCAAATAATAATATTCATTATTCATTAGTCATTGCCATTTCCACACACGATCGTACGATAAATATTTACAATTGGCTGCCCCGCGATATTTTCCAATTGTTTCAGTGAATTATTGATTTCTCTAAATTCCCAAAAAACTATTGACTTTACTCATTCATAAGTGTTAATGAGTCGTGTAACTACACGACTCTCAATTTTCTTGTTTTAGTAGATTCATAGTGTCTACGACTTATAGACGAATATTTTGAAATGATTCTTGAATTATCTGCATATTATATTCCATCCATTTTTGGAATTTGTAACAAAGCACATTTATTTTGCAAATATTATGCTTGTTACTAGCACTACTTACCTGGGACACGAAGTAACCGCGGATGGTATTCGCACCGATCCCGACAAAGTCAGAGCCATAACGGAACTAAAGGAGTCCACAACAGTACGAGCTTTACGCCGCTTTTTGGGGATATGCTCCTGGTACCGGCGTTTCATACCAAACTTCTCCCAGATCGCTTCGCCTCTAACCGGCCTCCTCAAGAAAGGTATGCGATGGCGTTGGATGGAAGAACAACAAACCGCGTTTGACGGTTTGAAGACCTTGTTAACAAAGGCGCCCGTACTTGCCTGTCCAGATTTCTCCATACCGTTCGAGCTCCAGACTGACGCCTCAGAACAGGGGTTAGGAGTAGCACTATTACAACGCCAAGATGGAGACGACCATATAACAGCATATGCGAGCAGAACATTAGAACCCGCCGAAAAGAACTACTCCGTAACGGAAAAGGAATGTTTGGCTATTGTCTGGGGAATCGAGAAGATGCGACCTTACCTCGAAGGATACAGATTTACCGTTACAACCGATCATCAAAGTCTAACCTGGCTCCACTCAATTAAGAGCCCTGGTGGCAGGCTAGCTCGCTGGAGCCTCTTCCTACAGCAGTTTGACTTTTCGATAAAATATAGAAAAGGGGTCCTGAACCGTGTAGCCGACACGCTATCCCGAGAACCGCTATCCGATACCGCTGCTATCACCACCACCGAACTACGAGATACCGAATGCACCTGGTACACGGCTAAAATGCAAGAGGTTCAGAGAAATCCGAAGAACTACCCGGACTACTCCATCAGGGATGGAAAATTATTCCGACACTTTTGGGATTACGGGGATCTCAAGGATGAAGAATACTGTGACCCTTGGAAGCTGTGTGTACCGACCTAACTTCGATCTACAATACTTCTGGAGAACCACGACGCACCATCCGCAGGCCACCTAGGACTGACCAAGACTATCGCACGGATCGCTCTTCGATATTATTGGCCACATATGTTCAGAGACATAAGGAAATACGTCCGAGGATGCCTACAATATCAGAAGCATAAAGTCTCCCAACGGAAGACACCAGGTACCATGCAACCCAACCCCGTCCGACAACCATGGGAGTCTGTTAGCGTGGACCTAGTAGGACCATTACCGAGATCATCAAAAGGGAATCTTTACTTGATCGTATTCCATGACCGCTTCACAAAATGGACGGCCTGCAAGCCAATTAGAAAAGCCACCGCCAACGTAGTATCCCAAGCCCTATTAGGGGAGATAATATCCCGCTTTGGATGTCCACGCACCATAATTACCGACCAAGGCACTCAATTCAGTAGCCGGATTTTCCGCACCTTATTAGAAGACTTCGGAGTACAACATCGCTTCACACCCGCATACACACCACAATGTAACCCAGTAGAGAGGGCAAATAGAGTAATCAAGACCATGGCCGCCCAATTTTGTGAAAACAATCACAAGAAGTGGGATCAAAACATACATGAATTCACGATGGCCATAAATACCGCCAAGCAGGAATCCACGGGATACACCCCAGCCTTTTTGAATTTTGGGCGAGAATTCGAACTACCGAATGCGCTACACCGAACTGTGGAAGAGAACACCGATACCGACAGCACCCACGACAATCCTATCGACGCAAATCGCCGAAGTGATAGACTGAAACAACTTCAGGACACCTTCCGCATTGTCCGAATCCGACTAGCGCGGGCATATGAGCGACAGAGCCACTATTACAATCTAAGGCGACGCGAGTGGAGATGTCATGTGGGGGATACGGTAATGAAGCGCGAGCATCAGTTATCAAATGCAGCGAAAGACTTCGCTTCCAAATGGCTCCCAAGTTTTCGGGTCCCTACACTATACACCGAGTAATCTCCCCAGTCGTGTACGACCTTATCCACAGTAGCGGGAAAAAGCTCAGGCGAGTCCATATCAAGGACCTGAAACCGTACCAAGACCAAACCGAGGTATTCTTTTCAGAAACCGAGCCACGCAATGCGACATACTGAAAGTGGCCATAAATGGTTACGTTACCTGGACCGAGTAAGTCTCGAAAACAAGCGAGTGCTGCGGAGGCCTCGACCACACGGCGCGGCGTCCTGTGGTCGCCACCGATCCGTATCCTGCTATCAGGCTCCAGAAATATTTTGAGTTATTTTGAAATGAATTTTGTAATTTTTAGTTAAGGAATTTCTTGAATTTTTGTTCCTAGAATTGTTATATTCAGAATTTTTTTTATTTTATTAAATTATACCGAGAGAAGGCAAAAAAAAAGAGCCAACTCTGTTAGCTCTTTCTTACCGAAGAAGGAGGGGTGTGTAACAAAGCACATTTATTTTGCAAATATTATGCTTGTTACTAGTTTCCAATAATTCCGTTGTCAAAACAAGCCAGCGAAATCAATTAATTTACGCGCAGAGTAACCGAGTCACGGCGAAGAAAGCCGACCGAATCCTTTATAAAACCCAGTCTCACCGTAGTTCAGTCAGTCGCGCTAACCGTGCAGCCACAGAACATATCGTTAGGAGAAGTGAGAGCTACATTGAGTTGGATTGGAAGCGTAAAAAGCGACCCCAGGGAGCCGGGTGCAGAACTAAACGTCAGACGCGCCAATTTTATACTGTGGCGCCTTTTTCAGTTTCACTACAATTTCAAATTTAATTATTATTCCAAGAACTGTAATCTTCAACGATAATTGGATTATCGTTGAAGATAACAGTTCTTCGAAATAAATAATTGCCAAAGTAAATGAAGAAATAACACCTTATTCTGAATTTTTTTTTGGGAAAATAATTTCATCAATTATAATTAATTTATTAATAAAACAATAATTGTTGAATAAGAAACAAGCAGTAAAACATTATATTTCTGAAAAGGAAAAATATTTTCAAGAAGGTCCTACAGTCAATATAACAAAAACTTTTCTATAACAATATATAAAAAATATCTCAAATGTCTTCCTTCCATTCCTTCTAATCTTTTCCATGTCTTCCAGTTGGAGGTAAATTATCTGTCAAAAAATTGAAATCACCAGAATTGTTTTTATCTGAAGCAGTGAAGCAGCATTGTGCCTCTACATCAGAAATTTCAAAATCAGGAAAGTGTTCTTCTTGATTAACATAAGAATGATCATGAAAACCTAAGATGTTGACATGATCATTCTGAACATATTCTTGACTTTCAGAACATGCTTGTGGGGAAAAGTTGTGCTGTGCATAATAATAATGATCTAGAGTGGAAGCATGATTTACAGGAGGCATTGATGGGCAGGCTCCTTTTAACAACCTTGCTTTACTTTACTTGTGTTATAAAAATCAATTTCAACACAGTGATCTTAAACAATCTCAAGATGAAACAGTTTGTGGATTCTGGAATCAAACAAAATTGTTTCCAAGTTTGGCCACTTACATTCGTCAGAAACTTGATAAAGTGCATTCCTCAATCCAGGATAGTATTGATTCTTGCAAGTAGGGTAATTGCAAGAATACTTTGGTGTCCCGACAAGCATATTGTTAATGAGATTTTATATGTAGCGAGTATACTTAGCTTTTCTCCTTTGATCGATCTATCCTGTCCATGTAAGTCTTAGATGGTCCTTATAGTTGTCGCATTACTGAAAACAATTTCATATAAATTTTAATTGAATTCTTAATTAAATATGAATAATACTCACCTATAATATATATTATAAAACAAGTATTCGTTTATGCTTTTACATATTACAACCATCATAACCATACATTTATTTATTTACTTTATTTGACATATGGTAAAATTGGTAAATAAGGATCCTGTATCCTGTAGAATAATGCTCGAAGCTCCATCTAAGAGCCGGGTGCGAACTATATAACGTCAAAAATAAACTTCCAATTTTAGACCAAAGCTTTCACTTCTCCTAACGATATATTCTGTGCGTGCAGCCGTGAGCAGAACCGATACCGCAGTAAGTAAGGGTGCGTTTTTATTTTAATCAGCTTTTGTGATGGATTCAATCAGCGATGAGAATACGATTGACGTGACGTCATAAAAATCCATCGGAAATTCACTAATCAATCCGATGAATATAAGAACAGAAAGCTGAGAAATGTTGATGATTATTTTAGGTTAGGTTGTTATGTTTTGATCAATAATCTAATATTTTGTTCCATTGATGTTTTTCCCTCAATAAAACAACTTTTCGAAGTCAGAAAATATAATTCATATCATATCATTCATATTTCAGGAACATTACTTTCAATGCAATATTAATTATTTTCGAAGGGTTTTATAATAGGAAATAGATTCAATAATACCTATATAGTATCATACCTGTTGTAAAAATAATCATTATCAAATCGCACTTAAGGCGATAAATATTAGGTATATGAAAGTTAAAATTGTTTGAAGCCCATCTACTATTATTGCCTTTAAAAGTGCAGTCCAACAGAAATGTGATTCGAAATACCCGCCAAAATCCGTCCATCTAATCGGTCTCATCGACCTCCAAGTACGATGAACCGATTAGTAATCGTAAATCCATCGATGAAATTATGTTGAAAATAAAAACGGCCCGTTGAAATTCATCGGTATGCACTTGATGAAAATAAAAACACACCGATTCATTTACGATTAATCGATTAGACATTTCGATTAAAATAAAAACGCACCCTAAGTGAAGTGATGGGGGTGGAGTGGGAGTACCGGGTCCAGTGTGAGGTAGTGTTGAGTAGGACACGACTTGAAAAAGAGTTTGTAAGAGTAGCCTCTTTTTTGTCCTGAGCCAGAACAATGTCCCACTTCAAAAGAGGCGAGGCGTACTGAACCATTTGAAGTTATTATAGTACGAATTATGCGCGCCTCCTGGCGCCTCAAATGTTAGTCGCGACGTGCTTTTGTCACTGCGGTATTGATGAGTAAGCTCTCTAGGAGGTTTGTCACTCGAACTTGGAAAGTTGTAAAGGCTGGTTTATGCTGGCTGGTAACTTTAACTTAATCATATATATATAATATATATAGACATTTATTTTTAGTGTTACGCTTTATAATCAGACTCAATAATCCGTTAACTTATTAATCATTATTATTAATAATAAGTAAACGGATTATCCCGTCTCAGTATCAACCATAGCGTTAGAAATCTATGTTTCAATTTTTAAGTTAGGGAATAAGTTAAAGTTACCAGCCAGCATAAACCAGCCTTAAGAGTGCTTAGCTTATGTAATGAGGGTTTCGGCAAGAACATATCTAACGGACAGATATTAGGAGGATGAACCACATTTGATTGTTTAGTACAATTATTATGAAATTAGGCAATTCTACTACCCTCACATCAAAGGTTCCGACACAAAATGGAATTTCTTTATCTGCCTCTGCCTCGCTCTCGCTCGACCGCGACAAATAAATTGAAGTAGTACAATTTTAAATTTCGAGGCACTCTTACATTTTGACGTCATGTCCGGGACAAATGAAGCGCCTCTTGTATGTCCTACTCAGTGTTGCCAATTTGCGGATTTTAATCCGATTTGCGGATTTTTTTGCCTCTAGCGGATTTTTTTCGGATTTTTATGTTTTGCGGATTATTTCGGATTTTTTCAAGACATTGCCTGCTTTCAGCGATTTTCACAAGAGAGATTTCTGTAATTAGGTCGGTAATTAAATTACATGGTTCAAATCAGATTTCAATCAAGAATTTCCCCATAGCAGTTTATCAGCAAGTGGTGAAACAGACCCTTATAGTAATAAATGTTTTTTATTACTCTGAGATAAAGTTCAACCAGGGTGTGTAGGACATCTGGGAAATCCAAATTAAGGTTCTCTGATTTCTAGGAAGGTCTGGTTATCGTTTGCTCTTTTAGATAATGGAACTGAATAGTTCGCCGCTTTTGAATATTTTTCGTTAACAATTACGAGATTTCCTTGTGAACCATAATTTGGAATTCCCACAGCCCCTGGATGAAAATTGTATACGCACGTAATATTAAATGAAAGTATTTCGGAAATTCAGTTTAGTTATTCAAAAAGTTACCCATTTGGCGATACTAAACTGTGATAGCGAATCCCCGTTCAATTTTATTATTTTAATGTCAATTTCAGAAAATGGATATATTCTAGATCAATATCAATCATAATATACAGGGTGGTCCAGATCCTAACCAAACAATTTTAGCCACGTATTCTACTTCAAAAATAAGCCCTATTTCGTCATATAAACATATGTCGAGAAATGCTTCCTCTTTGAGTGTTAATATTATTGGAAAAATTGTTTTTCTTTTGCTTCGAACATCTCCTTTAAGTTCGTATTTTAGTATAGCTGTTAACGCTAATTTGTTTGTAATTACACGTTTCGTTTACAAAGATAGTCTTATTATTATCTATTATGTACCCACCATATCAAATTTTAGCGATTTCCTCATACATAGAATGTGTTCAATTTTTTTACTCGGAAATGGTGCCTCGTACGTCAAAAAGTGAAGATAATTTGCTTCAAATAAATAAGGATTTCAAGAGTAATTTTTAAGGTCGAAAAAATCACTGGCGTATCATTCTTTTGTCTAAAAATATTGAGTCTGCAGTACGGAAGCCACTGATAGAATAAAAACAAATTTTTATTCAAAAAGTGCCCCTTGATTCTTAAAACCTATGTCGCAAATTTCATAGAAATATTTTAAGAAGTGTGAAAGTTATTAACAAAAAAAAACATTTTCGTTTTTATAATTTAACACCCTGTATCTCGGAGAGGAAGCATTTCTCGACATAGGTTTATATGACAAACTAGGGCTTCTTTTTGACGTAGAATAAGTGGTTAAAATTTCTTGGTTAAGATCTGGACCATCCTGTATATAATACATTCCCACCAAGCTTATATAATTTTTTCTTCCTCTTTTATAAGTTGGTGGTATGTATGAACATCTACGCAGTTGACTTTTTTGTGGTCCGAGTTATTCTGTGGATCAATAAGAGAGCGGATTTTTTTCGGATATTTTTACGAATAATTCGGATTTTTTCGGATTTTTTGAGGAATATTTCGGATTTTTCGACGGAAAACCATTGGCAACACTGGTCCTACTCAACACTAGTGTGAGGCCAACAGAGTGAGTAATAAGTGCACCGTGGCGGGAGTGCGTTATACCGGTAGTTTTCGGAAGGACAGTATGCGTGGGAACTGTTTCAAATTAACGTTGCCACGTTGTGCTGGAATTCCGGGACAACCGTAGAAACACCGAGGGTTGTCCGATGGGTGGTGGTGTCTCTGGAGTGAGCGGTCTGTTTCAAATTAGCGACCTGTGAGTGGACCTCACCACTATAATCAAGGTGGCGCCCGAGAAACCGCTTCTATTGTACGTAGTAGGCAAGAAAGGGCGTCACAAATTATTAATTCGGTGAACGGTTAACTATCTCGAAATTACTAAATGTTTGTTTTTCATACAATCGGTAAACCCATCCAGCTATTGAACTCAAACAAGGCTGCTCAGATCTCCAACAATATAGATCCAATCGTGTTCAAAGTTGGAACTTGGCAGTAGAGTTAGGTTCTGAAGGCTCCCGAAAAATTCCAGCGATGTTGGACGAACAATTTCTGATATATAGGATTTTTTTCAATGATTTTTTAAAAACTTTCTAGTGATACGATTCTCACTACATTTCGCAAGAATTTTAACGCTGGCATTCTACAATAGATAACCTTGTTTGAATTGGATCGGTTTAGTATTTTTCGAGTTATTGAAGAAATAAGAACCAAATTTCAGATGGGTACAACTCCAAAATCGTTTGGCTGATTATGTCCAATAAACAAACTTAAGTGTTTCAGTCAGAGTCACAACCTGAACTAAAAATTTCAAGTTGCTATCTCTTTCCTTTCTCAGGTTATCTTGATATAAATAATATTTTTTTATAATGTTTCTAAAATTTTCTACTCATATGATTCTCACAATATTTCACAAACGTCCTCAGGTTTGTATTCTACAACTACTCAACAAGTTTCAATTCGATCGGATTTGTATTAGTTGAAAACAAAATTATTACTCGGAAACCGTTGCGTTGGCCGATTATACCCATTATCGAACTCGACCGTCGTATTGAGATGCGCCACCTACCCTGAAAATTTCAAGTCGCTCTCTCTTTCCGCTCTCAAGTTATCGTGGTAACGGCCAAATTAAAAAATTACAGACATTTGGGCAAAATGATAACGTGATATTCCCCAGAAAATCGCGAAAATTCTGACAAGGTCTCGCAGTACTGTAATGAGTTTAAAGTAATCTGAATAAGACAAGAAATTATGTTGATATTCATACGGAAAAACGAAATTACGACCGACTTCCTGAATATCTGGGAGAGACAAAATATTATGGAAAAAAACATTTTCTGAAATTTCCTCATTACAAATTACCAGAACTGAATTCCAACAAAATTTTGATTCAATTACTAAGTTAAATACTTTATAGGTAAAATAAAGAAGAATTTAAACTCAACAAGAGTGCTAGAAATTATTAATCCAAAACCAATAGACCAATTCTAACCAATGACGAACTCATTCGAGATATTAATACCTCAATTCATGATGAACGATATATTCTTTCCTCAAATCCACTCTGAAAATTATTATATCAATTGAAACTTTAGCCAATATTCTAGTTTTGTTTTTACTGGAGATATTCTTAACTCAATATTATTAACTTACCAATACCATTCCCATCATCATATGGATTAAACATGGGCATCACCCAAAATGTATGATATATTAAAATCCTCATAATTCTACGATAGCCGAAATGAATTCGACATGTCATTCTCAGGAAAATGAGTTGACATGTATCAACACAGATCATATAATAATTCATAGCATTCTGTGAAAACATAGAAGTACGATTGTTTATTGAAATTGTGCAAAATCATATATCCGAAAGTATTAGATTTTTAGAGTTGAAAATGATATCAATGGATTCTTATGGTGAAACTACATCTTGAAAAAAAATTGAATTTAAAATTTGTAGTATAAAATTTTTTTTTTTGTTTCTCCGAAACCATTTGGTCGATTTTGCCCAATAACGAACTTAGCCGAGATATTAGTCTCCCAAACCTACTCTGAAAATTTCAACTGTCTAGCTCAGGGCTTTCCAAACTTATTTTTACTGTGACGCCCTTGGGACTTTGCCATTTTTGTACGACGCCCCTTAACTCAGCCCTCAAAAATATTTACCAATTTTAGTACTAGCCTAGTAATACGTTATCAGCTCACTAGACTCGGTCGCAATCAACGTGCGACGCCCCTAGGACAATGACGCGACGCACATTTCGTTCGAGTGTTATCGTGTCTACGGGCGGCTCGATACTGACCACGGATTCTTGATCACTGATCAGTGAGTCGCACCAAATCGTTTAAGACAAATTACAGACATTTGAACAAATTGATAAGCACTCTGTTTCGAGGAAAAAGAGCGCCAAAAAAATTGAAGACCATTTCAGATCTAGGTGCAATCCTAATGCGAAAACGTGATATAGGTTTGTGAAGTACCTAATCAAGTTTACATCAACTTCCAGTATGACTGATGTGCAGAAACCCAAACACTGCTCCAACTTAACGAAGACATTTCGATGAGAGAAAACAAATAGTTCATCTGAAATGTAAGTGATGTGAATATCATCATGAACGAATATAAATATCAATGTTAACAACAATAATAGGGTATCTAAGAAAGTTTTTCGACACCAAGATTTGAAGAAACCATTGACTATTATTGGAAAAAATGTCCTGCGGACAGGAGGTTTGGCGCTCTTGTTCAAATGTTGACAAATTATATCCCCGAAAGTATTGGTTTCTCAGAGTTGGGACTTATATCAATGGAATCTAATGATAGAACTGCACCATGAAATAAATTAAATAAGAATCCATTGATATTATTCCCAACTCGGAGAAATCAAAACTTTCAGAGTTATGATTTGTCAAAGTTTGAACAAGAGTGCCAAAGCTCCTGTCCACAGGGCTTTCCCACTGTTTGACGCTCTTGTTCTTTGGAACAGAAAACTTATCAATTTGTCCAAATGTCTCTAATTTTCGAATTTTTTGATGAAAATGGTATCAAACGATTTGGTTCGACCCACTGATCGAGAATCCGTGGTCAAAATCGATTCTATCCGGCCGGCTGGCCCTCCGTTAACACGATGACTCTCGAGCAAAATGAGCTAGACAGGTGGAATTTTCAGTGTAGGTTTGAGGGATAAATATCTCGGTTAATTTCGTTATTGGGCAAAATCGGCCTAATAGTTTCGGAATAACGAAAAAAAAAATTTTTTTTTCATTACAACTTTTGAATTAAATATTTTTTAAGATGGAGTTTCATCATAAGAATCCATTGTTATCATTTTCAACTCTAACAAGCCAATACTTTCGCATATATGATATTTCAAAATTTCAATAATACATCGTAGTTCTGTGTATTCACCAAATGTGAACACAGAATCTGTCTGTGTTCACTGTTCCTAAATGTCATTTTATCTAGCTATTAGAGACTTGTCTATCGTATTTTGAAAATATTTTCTTTTGGAAAACAAATATCCGATTCTTCAATTTTTTAATATATACAAGACTGTTTTGAAACTGCAAATAATATTGACTGATTACATATTGAATAATTTATGTATAAATATGGGGATGATGTTCCAGAAGATTTAGAATTGGATAATTTTAATGAGTTGTGAGACATGTTCCTGTATACAGTAATTTCATAATGTTACTAGCAAAAATATGCTGGAATAAGGATCTACATTTGTGTATCAAACATTTTTTCTTGAGTTCAGGTCCATAATACAGAAAAGAATATGTAAGTGTTATGAACTATTAAATTTTAATGAAAAGAGGATAGTGTTTTATTAATATATTTTGAACTATTAAAATAATTTGTTCGTCATCAGCCTCTACCTACCAAATATTAGGAATAAATGGACAATCTGCTATGATTGTCTCCAGCCTTGCTCTAGACATTTCGATGATATTTTCCTTAGGTATTTCGAGTTGTGTAAACTATACACCGAGTGTGAGTTGCAACAACCCATTCCACGAGGTTGAATCATTGCAGATTGCTCATTTAATCTTGATAAATAAATTTAATGACAATTTTTGAAGCATCAAAGCATTGAAGCTTTGTAGATTGCTCTTTTTGCGCGTATGTTCTGGGGAACATCGCGTTATAGTTTTGCCCAAATGTCTGTAACTTTCGAATTTTTTGACGAAAATGGTCTCAAACGATTAAGTTCGACTCCCCAATGAAGAATTCGAGGTCAAATTTGATTCTGTCCGTCCGGCCGTCCGTCCGGCCGTTGCCACGATAACTTGAGAACGAAAAGAGCTAGCGAATTCAAATTTTCAGGGTAGGTGGCGCATCTTAATACGACGGACAAATTCGTTCATGGGCATAATCGGCCCAGTGGTTTCCGAGAAATAATTTTGTTTTCAACCAATATAAATCCGATCGAATTGAAACTTGGTGCGAATCGTATCGCTAGAAAATTTTAAAAAAATTATTAAAAAATATTTTTGTTGTCACGATAACTTGAGAACGGAAAGAGATAGCGGCTTCAAGTTTTCAGGTTAGGATGTGCACCAGAACGCGACATTTCAGTTTATTCATGAGCATAATCGGCCAAACGGTTTTAGAGTTATAGCCATCTGAAATTTTCTGAAATTTGGTGGTTTTTTGTTCCTCATTAACTCGAAAAATACTAAACCGATTGAATTCAAACATGGTCATTAGTTGTATAATGCCAACGCAAAAATGTTTGCAAAATTTGGTGAGGATAACATTTGTAGAAAATTTTTAATAAATCATTGAAAAAAAAAAAAAAGTTCTATGTATCAGTAACTATTCGTTTGAAAGTGCTGAAATTTTGCAAGAGCCTTCATAACCTAACTCTACTGCCAAGTTTCAAGTTTTAATACGATCGGTTAAATATTGTTGGAGATTCGAGCATTCTTGTGTGAGTTCAGTAGATGGGTTACCGTTGCCTCGATAACTTTCGAACGAAAGAAGATAGGGGCTTGCAATTTTCAGGGTAGGTTGCGTATCCGAAAGGGAGAGTTGAGTTCGTTTTTGGGCAAAATCGGTCTAACAGTTTCCGAGTTATACCCACCTGGAATATTATTTCCTTGATAACTCAAAAAATAAATATTCGATCGAATTGGTGCTTGGTAGCTAGTAGTAGAAAATCAACATAAAGACGTGTTTAAAATTTTGTAAGAACCGTACCCCTAGAAAATTACAAAAAAATTACGAAAAAAAAAAATTTAAGAACCGTACCCCTAAAAAATTTAAAATAAATCACGCAAAAAAAAATTGGTTCAAGCACTAACGTGAAGTCAGAAGCTTTTGCGCGTATGTTCTATTGTCCATTCCTCTGTATTGGACACCCTTAATCGAATTTACCATGGTAAATTCGATTAAGGGTGTCAAATACAGAAGAATGGACAATAGAACATACGCGCAAAAGCTTCTGACTTCACGTCAGTGCTTGAACCAAATTTTTTATGCTATTCTCTGAAGCATTTTTTTGTAAACGAAATTTTTTTAAAATTTAAGTTCTTTCATGAGTTCTATCATAAGAATCCATGGCTATAATTCCCAACTCTGAGAAACTAATACTTTCGGAGATATATGTAATTTGTCTGTTTGAACAAGAGCGCCAAAAAGCTACTGTCCAGAGGGCTTGAACCAATTTTTCAATTTCGCTTCTGTACGTCAATTCTCAAGAATTTTTGTAATTAAATTCAATATGTAGGTCTATGACTCATCTCATGTTGGATTTATATACATCAGCAAATTATAATCAAAGTATTCTATGAAATCATAATATAAAATGGAGAATAATTATTATACATAGTTCACAATCTGACTTGCGAGTTCGACTTTAATATTATCTGCATTTCGCGCCTTCGCGGGCTCAGTGTCTCGACTATTTATTCAATTTTTTGCTTATGTTTAGATTTGGCATCGTTGGAGGGACTCGCAAGTGTGAAGAATATACCAGAATATACACTGAGGGCCTCGCATTGGTGTTTGATATATAACGGGTCTCGGAACTTCTTTGGATATTTCTTTTTCAACAGTTTTTTGAAAAAGCTTCCCCTCTTACAATATGCACAATAAGCACCATTATAACCTTGTAATAATGAAAAAAATATTTCAAAAAAGTTATATTCTGATATGGGTCTCAGGTTGTCTGTTGGCTACCGCGGGTCTCACATGTGTTGATATTTAAGTATATATATATATATATATATATATATATATATATATATATATATATATATATATATATATATATATATATATATATATATATATATATATATATATATATATATATATATATATATATATATATATATATATATATATAAGCAAAACTTTATGAGGACCGTCATAAAGCTTACGGAGGCTGTCTTTTGATCCATCTTTTGTGCGTCAGTATGTCGATGATCTTCTCCTCACTTGCCCTCCTGATAAGTGCCAGGAATTGCTGGATGTGTTTAATTCCTTTGATCGACATATCAAGTTCACTATCGAGAAAGAGAAAGACCGGTGCGTTCCCTTTTTGGACACTAGGGTAGTAAGAACGGATAACAACATTATAAAGTTGGATTGGTATCGGAAGCCTACTAGGAAGATACATCAATTTTGCCTCTGATCATGAATGGCATATGAAGCTGAATGTTATCCGGAATTTGAGGAACAGGGTGGTGAGGATTGCACATCCTGATTTTTTACGTGGTTCCCTGAGTCTCTTCGGTGTGTTGCTGGACAACAGATACCCTCGTGGTTTGTTGAGGAAGTTGTTGTTTGCCGGTCCAGTACGAGATTTGGCACTGCCTCATATCACTAACCTCGAAGGCCAGGAACATCTTTCTCCAATTGATAGAACTCGATTTGCCAGTTTACCGTCTATACCGGGCCTCACCGGCAAGCTCAGTAATATTTTTAGTGTGGTGGAGAACCTCAAGTTGGCAAAACACAGCTTCAATACCAACCGTGGCATTTTTTCCAGATTGAAGGATGGGACCCCAACTCTCTCATCCTCAGACTGCGTTTACTCTATCTCATGTCAGAACTGTTCTGGCATATACATAGGACAGACCTCACAGAGTTTGAGGCGTCGTGTGGCTGTCCATAAGAGTGATGTGAGACTCCACCCGGAGAGGTGTGTTTTGGCTGCACATGCATCTACAACAGGACACAATTTTGATTTTGAACATCCCAAGGTCCCATCCAAAGCGGCTGTACTTGGAGATGTGTTTCATAAATGAGGATAATGAATGTGTCAATAAGAGGACGGACATCAAGTGCCTCAGTAATATTTACAACTATCTACTTACATTCGAGAGCAATTTGAGATCTAGTCACCGTGATATACAGAGTTGAGAATTTTGTGTTGCATATTACACCGACGGGTATTCCTCTCAGCTGGTCGTTTGAGGAGTGTTGACGAGTCCGCCGTTGATCTGTTTTTCGTATCTGTGTTGTATCTCGGTGGTTTGCAATGTCATACCTATTGTTATATATTCATTTGTGATAATTGTTTACTTTTAATGATCCAAAGATTTTTCTAAATTATTTCATAGTCCTTTGTTTTCTTTATAAATGAGCTTAATACCTTTACCTGACATACTGGATCATAGTTTGATGTTTCTCTGTTGGCTGTGTTGCCTTCCTTTGTACAACTAGTCCTAAGTAAGTTATTAATTTTTTATATTTACACAAGATTTTACAGTACTAGGGTTTTGCAGTTTTTCAATTGTCCCTATGTAATTTTAGCATCCTGATGAAGATCCCAACAAGGATCGAAATATAGATGTATCGACCAATGGTTGTATGATTTCAAGCCTTATTTGCTGAGTTTCCCAATCAATTTTCTCAATATAATATTTCCGGCAATTTTTTTGTTACGTTACTATACATATATATATATATTTAATGCAATGATAAGAGTCTATATTTCAAATATAAACGTTTTCACGTTCCTCGTGGCGTCTGCGAGGAATTCAAAATAGAATTCTGCAATTAGTCACGTTTGGATCAAAGAATGTACGCAGGGATCTATGTTTTGAGTTTTCCGCAACGGGAGCCTGGTTGGTTGAACGCTAGGTGTCGCTCTGTGTACTTTGTACTCAGAGGTTATGCCTGGAGTTCGATGAAGCGGCTCCTTCGAGGTGTATTCTTCCATCGGCGGTTGACTTATGCACCACTGACGATTCCTAATAAGGATGAAACCGCGGTATGTTGCTAGTCAGCGTTGATGGAATTACACTTTGTGGATGACTCTTAACTGCGGTCCCTGCTAGTCCTATTATTATTCATGTCTAGTGGTTAGCTTTCCATAAAAGCGAAACTCACTCATTTGATATATATATATATGTATATATATATATAAATGGAAAAGTATAACGGGTGATTCCGCAAAAGAAGCAGAGAAACGAATTCTACTTTTCCATTTAAATATACTTATCCGCATTATCCTATTTTCTTTATTATATATATATATATATATATATATATATAAAAAAAATATATATTATTTCGAAATCTGTTGAGTGTTCAGATATACAGGGTGATTTTTTTAAGTGTTTCATTAGAAGTTTTCGAGGAAGGAATTGTAATGCAGATTCAAGATTTTGGATTTTCGTTTTAGAGTACATGAACTTTAATTGTAAAATATTTTCAAGTGGAATCTACTTCCGGTTTCACCGGAAACGAATGTAACTTCGCTATTTCAAATGCAACACCCTGTATATTTTTACGTATTCGAATTCTTCGTTTAATTTTACACTGATTTGATGTATGATATGTGCAACCATTCAAGCGGTTTTTGAATTATAGACTTATTATCAAATTTTTCGAAAAAAAGGTTGTCACAGATTAGTGTCCATATCTTAAAAATCCCTCATTACAAGAATTTCTTTTTGCGAAAGTGGAACAAAAGAAAGTACGCTGATACTGTTTCTTGTATAACTTATGAGGAAATATTATACAGGGTGTCTGAAAAAGAGCCCCAAAGTGAGCCTCAATAAAACTATGAAATCTCACTTTTTTCAAATGGCAACCCTATAATTTTGTAATTCCAATCGATTGCTCGTCAAAAACCAGTTATGGTGTCCCGAACATTTCATGCCTCTAAAATCAGTATTTTTGCCGTTATTCAATAAAATTAGAATTTCACGATTAAAGACAGGTTTCGCACAGTTTGTAAGCTTGCATTTTTGAAGTAGGCTATGTTAGGAACTGTCATTCTTACTTTTTCTTACAGATCAAGCACTAAGCAAAGTATGCAATAATAATTTCACTGGAATGATATATCAAGGGTATGTTCTTTATTTGCGGCAAATGTAACAAATTCCTAGAAAAGGTAATTAGAAATTCAACGAACGAAATTCACATTCACTGACTTTAACGAAATCAAAGTTCAGGAGGTATCAAAACAATTTTCTCCGTACTGGAAGCCTTAACCCTAAACGGACTCGAGTGAATACAGTAATAGATAATGAATGATCTCTTAGTTTAAAACTATCACAAAAATTTTATTCACAACAAGAAACTAATACTACAATAAATTTTCAAAATATTGGCCGCCTACCGCCATACATTCATCAATTCTTCTACGAACTCCATCTGATGTAGATTTTCTTATTTGTTCAGGTGGTAATCCCCTTAATGCACCCCTCACCCTTGCTTCAAGTTCTTCCTTTGAGTCGATGTTATTTTTGTAGACCTCTGATTTTATAGTACCCCATAAATAAAAATCAAGGGGTGTTAGGTCTGGAGAACGAGGGGGCCACTCTAATGGACCATTTAGTCTGATCCACCCCTCTCCGAACATTGCGTTCAATTCGGTAGTGACAGGTCTCGTGCAATGTGCCGGTGCTCCGTCTAATTGGTACCAGCAATGGAACATCACATTAAGAGGTAATTCTTCCAAAAAAGGGGAAACCACCGACCTTAAGATTTCCAGATACCTATGTCCGGTTAAATTCTCATCATAAATATGATAACATAGTTTATCATCCATCAACATGCAAAAGACATTGAAACCAAACCTATGTTGATGGTTTTTCTCATTAATCAAATGTGGATTTGTATCATTTGCCGCAAATAAAGAACATACTCTTGATATATCATTCCAGTGAAATTATCATTGCATGTTTTGCTTAGTGCTTGATCTGTAAGAAAAAGTAAGAATGACAGTTCCTATCATAGCCTACTTCAAAAATGCAAGCTTACAAACTGTGCAAAACCTGTCTTTAATCGTGTAATTCAAATTTTATTGAATAACGGCAAAAATACTGATTTTAGAGGCATGAAATGTTCGGGACACCATAACTGGTTTTTGACGAGCAATCGATTGGAATTACAAAATTATAGGGTTGCCATTTGAAAAAAGGGAGATTTCATAGTTTTATTGAGGCTCACTTTGGGGCCCTTTTTCAGACACCCTGTATAATATTTCCTCATAAGTTATACCAGAAACAGTATCAGCGTACTTTCTTTTGTTCCACTTTCGCAAAAAGAAATTCTTGTAATGAGGGATTTTTAAGATATGGACACTAATCTGTGACAACCTTTTTTTCGAAAAATTTGATAATCAGGCTATAATTCAAAAACCGCTTGAATGGTTGCACATAGCATACATCAAATCAGTGTAGAATCGAACGAAGAATTCGAATACGTAAAAATATACGGGGTGTTGCATCTGAAATAGCGAAGTTACATTCGTTTCCGGTGAAACCGGAAGTAGATTCCTCTTGAAAATATTTTACAATTAAAGTTCATGTACTCTAAAACGAAAATCCGAAATCTTGAATCTGTATTACAATTCCTTCCTCGAAAACGTCTAATGAAACACTTAAAAAAATCACCCTGTATACACGCTCCACGAAATGAGATCATTTTAAGCCAGAGTAATACATAGTTTGTTGCACGCTAATAAATAATTCCCTTCATCGTTAATTTAATACTGATAATATGGAAATAGGGAGCGTGAAGATGTAGTAAAGATAATGAAATTCATCTTTTGAATGGTAAATACTTTTGAACTTGTTCTTTCGACAATTGTACTTCTATGAAGAAGTTGATGGTAATTCCGTCCAAATTGAATATTCATATTTTTGTGAAATCATGAATTGTGTTTCACGTCCTTCCATAATTATTGGGGTAGATTTCACAAGGTTAGGACTTGAATGAATACAAACAAAGTCGACGTTTTGTCGATACTTTTCGATTTTCTCAAGAGTCTCAAGACTAAAAAAATTGGTTCAATCACTAACGTGAAGTCAAAAGCTTTTGCGCGTATGTTCTCTTGTCCATTCTCCTGTATTGGACACTCTTAATCGAATTTACCATGGTGAATTCTATTGTCTGTTCTCCTGTATTGGACACTCCTAATCGAATCTACCATGGTAATTTCGACAACTAGTTACCAAGCTTCAATTCGATAGAGTCTACATTGTTTGATTTATCGAGGAAATAATATTCGTATTGGGTATAACTCCGAAAACGTTGGGTCCATTATGGCCAACAACGAACTTCACTCTCCCATTCATATGTGCAACCTATCCTGGAAATTGAAAGTCCCCATCTCCTTTCGTTCGAGAGTTGTCGAGGCAACGGTCACCCATCCAGCTACTGAACTCACACAAGGCTGCTCGGATCTCCAACAATATAGATCCAATCATGTTCAAACTTGGAACTTGTTAATAGAGTTAGGTTCTGAAGGCTCTCGCAAAATGTCAGCGATGTCGGAAGAATAGTTTCAGATATATAAATTTTTTTTCAATAATTTTTTATGATTTTCTAAGAATTTTCTGCTTATACGATCCTCACAAAATTGTGCAAGAATTTTAGCGTTGCCATTCTACAATTAATAACCATGTTTGCATTGGATCGGTTTTGTATTTTTCGAGTTATTGAGGAAATAACAATCAAATTTCAGAGGGGTATAACTCTAAAACAGTTTAGCGTATTATGCCTATAAACAATCTCAAATGGCGCATTCAGATTCTCAACCAAACCTGAAAATTTGAAGTTGCTATCTCTTTCCGTTCTTAGGTTATCGTGACGTAAATAAAATTTTGCGCGTATGTTCTGGGGAACATCGCGTTATCATTTTGCCTAAATGTCTGTAACTTTCGAATTTTTTGACGAAAATGGACTCAAACGATTAAGTTCGACTCCCCAATGAAGAATTCGAGGTCAAATTTGATTCTGTCCATCCGGCCGTCCGGCCGTTGCCACGATAACTTGAGAACAAAAGGAGCTAGCGACTTGGAATTTTCAGGGTGGGTGGCGCATCCCAATACGACGGACAAGTTCGTTAATGGGCATAATCGGCTCAGTGGTTTCCGAGTAATAATTTTGTTTTCAACCAATATGAATCCGATCGAATTGAAACTTGGTGAGTAGTTGTAGAATATAAACCTGAGCACGTTCGTGAAATTTTGTCCGAATCGTATGACTAGAATTAAAAAAAAAACAATTAAAAAATATTTTTGTTGTCACGATAACTTGAGAACGGAAAGAGATAGCGGCTTCAAGTTTTCAGGTTAGGATGTGCACCAGAACGCGACATTTCAGTTTATTTATAAGCATAATCGGCCAAACGGTTTCAGAGCTATAGCCATCTGAAATTTTCTGAAATTTGGTGGTTTTTTGTTCCTCATTAACTCGAAAAATACTGAACCGATTGAATTCAAACATGGTTATTAGTTGTAGAATACCAACGCGAAAATGTTTGCGAAATTTGGTGAGGATAGCATTAGTAGAAAATTTTTAATAAATCATTGAAAAAAAAAAATTCTATATATCAGTAACTATTCGTTTGAAATTGCTGAAATGTTGCAAGAGCCTTCATAACCTAACTCTACTACCAAGTTTCAATACGATCGGTTAAATATTGTTGGAGATTCGAGCATTCTTGTGAGAGTTCAGTAGATGGGTTACCGTTGCCTCGATAACTTTCGAACGAATGGAGATAGGGACTTGCAATTTTCAGGGTAGGTTGCGTATCCGAAAGGGAGAATTGAGTTTGTTTTTGGGCATAATCGGTCTAACGGTTTCCGAGTTATACCCAGCTGGAATATTAGTTCCTTGATAACTCAAAAAATAAATATTCGATCGAATTGGTGCTTGGTAACTAGTAGAAGAAAATCAACATAAAGACGTGTTTAAAATTTTGTAAGAACCGTCCCCTAGAAAATTTGAAAAAAATGACGAAAAAAAAAGTTTTAAGAACCGTACCCCTAGAAAATTTTAAAAAAATCACTGAAAAAAAAATTGGTTCAAGCACTGACGTGAAGTCAGAAGCTTTTGCGCATATGTTCTATTGTCCATTCTTCTGTATTGGACACCCTCAATCGAATTTACCATGGTAAATTATATTGTCCATTCTCCTGTATTGGACACTTAATTCGAGTTTACCATGGTAAATTCGAATTAAGGGTGTCCAATACAGGAGAATGGACAACATAATTTAACATGGTAAATTCGATTAAGGGTGTCCCATACAGAAGAATGGACAATAGAACATACGCGCAAAAGCTTCTGACTTCACGTCAGTGCTTGAACCAATTTTTAATGATATTTTAAAAATTTTCTAGCGAAACGATTCTCACAAAATTTGACAAACGTCCTTTTGTTTATATTCTACAACTACTCATCAAGTTTCAATTAGATCGGATTAGTATTCGTTGTAGAAAAAATTATTACTCGGAAATCATTGGGCCGATTATGCTCATTGACGAACTTGTCCGTCGTATTGGGACGCGCCACCTACCCTGAAAATTTCAAGTCGCTATCTCTTTCCAATCTCAAGTTATCGTGGTAACGGCCGGCCGGACAGAATCAAATTTGACCTCGAATTTTTGATCAGGGTGTCGAACCCAATCGTTGGAGACCATTTTCGGCGAAAAATTCGAAAATAACAGACATTTGAGCAAAGTGATAACGCGATGTTCCCCAGAACATACGCGCAAAAACAGAATTTATAATTCAGACTATGAAACTTAACAAGAAAATGTTGATTTAGACAAAAGGAATGGAAAAATAAAATAACCATTAATTAAAATCAGTTTCTCACAACGACAATCTACGCATCAACAAGAAGTACAACGTGATTTATAAATATGGGCGACGGCCACAGACAACATTCAATATCCTGTACACAAACGATCCAACAAAGAATTCGAGGGAACTATTTTAACGATACTTATTAAAGATAACGTTTTGACTAATTGGTTCAAGGCCTGTGGACAGGAGCTTTGGCGCTCTTGTTCAAACTTTGACGAGATTCGTTGTTATTTATCAAGATTAAATGAGCAATCTGAGAATGAGGACTGCACCAAGGAAGAAATCAAATTAAAATAGCTGAAATGAATTTGACTCTCTCTTGTAGAACAGGATGACATGTACGAGTATGAAAATAGATCATATAATAATTTATAGATAGAATAATTATAGCATTATGTGAAAACATAGAAGTATGATTAATTATTGAAATTTTGAAAAATCATATCTCCGAAGTATTAGCTTGTTAGATTTGAAAATGATATCAATGGATCTTTATGAATGATGATCTTAAATAAAAATTGAATTTGAAATTTGTAAGTTAAAAAAAAATTGTTTCCGTTACTTTGAAACCATCATCAACCGAGATAATAATCTCCCAAATCTACTCTGCAAATTTCATTTGCCTAGCTCATTCTATTCGATAGTTATTTTAGAAACAAAATTTAAAAATAAAAAAAAAATTTTTTACACTTTTCACGGCAACCCGATCAATACAAAACTTCGCCTGCTTATAAAGGTCATCATTCTACAATCTGATGCTAAATTTCAGATAGTTCGAGTGATCGGTTCCGGAAATATTCATAAAAAATGTTTTTACTAAAAACGACCATAACTCCAAAACCGCTCGATGGATTTCGCATGTTACCGAACTCGTCTGAGATATTCAAGTTCCAAACCTACCCTGCAAATTATCCTCTAACTCCTTTCGTTCGAGTGTTATCGTGTTAACGGACGGCCGAACATAATCGATTTCGACCACGGATTCTTGATCAGTGAGTCGAACCAAATCGTTTGTGACCATTTTCAGCCAAAAATTCGAAAATTACAGACATTTGGGCAAATTGATAAGCACTCTGTTCCGAGGAAAAAGAGTGCTAAAAATTATATTAGGTGATTGTTATGAATGGGATAATACTTGAGTATCAAATGACATTTGATCTAAGTTAAATTGATGACTTGTGCTGAAAGTGTGCCAAGTTAGCTAAATTTGCTGTCTTTATCCTAATATTTTTCTTAGTAGTAATTTTTATGTTGTTTTATTCCATTCGAAAGTAACTGTTTGGTTTGTCCTGTGTATTTCCAAAGTTAGCGAAGGGAACTTTGTAAATTAAATTAGAGCCGGTTTCTCAATTGCGAGTTAACTCGAGGTTGCGAGTTACGCATGTATTTAGCGATATTGATGAACGCGTAACACTTGGGTTACCCCTAACCTTGAGTTAACCTGCAATTGAAAAACCGGCCCTTGGAGTTATCAGGATTTTTTATTTTATCCTTCAGTTTAGAAAAGAGTGCCTTCCAATATTAAAATTTTCAAAAATAAGTGTTGTAATAATTTACACTTTTTGTATCAAGTTGTGTTATATATTGGAAGAAAATTTTGTTTTGAAAGGAAACCCAAAATAAGAGAGGTTCTCTTGTTGTTGGCTCAATTTACTATCAAGAGCAGATGGGGACCGATGATTCAATTCCATTATCTAATTAAGTGGGGCAATGGTTCATCAAGAAGTATTTATTTTATTGAAATTTTCTATACGGAACTCAATGCTGCGTAGATTGAAAGCTTTGTTTAACAAACTTTTGCTCGTGTTGAATCTGAAATTCATCAATTTTCTTGAACTAGCAGATGGACCTACTGGGTTGTCCATTGCGGAGCTATAGGTATATAGAATATATTAGAAGAATTCACCATCAAGCCGAAAATAGCTTAAATTGTAAATTGAATTGATTATTCTAAGAAATAACTTTTTATAAATTTCTGTGCACGCAGTAATGTAATGCCAATTTTCATTTATGATTTTTATGAATCAGTTCCTTTAGGGTTGTTGATCAACAATGACACCATATCAAGTGAAACTAGCTCATAGCCGTCAGGTATTGTTGAATCACTTAAGGAAGCAACAAACTCGAAGGAATTCCTTTCTGTGTACGGAATTCTTGTGTGTCTTATGTTAATTTTGGGCTTATGGATTTTCCGTAAGCCATATAGTTTAGGTGGAACCGAATTATGACGTCTCGTCGCTAAAGCTAAATTGATATAAATTACATTGGTTGTTTCGAAATCATTAATTAGATCATTTGTTCTTGTTTCAATTTCGTTGATAGGTTATCTACCGATTTTTACGTATATTGTGTCGTCTGACAGCATTTCATTCATAAAATCGTGGGATTCTGACTTCAGCATAATCACTGTTAAACTACCCTTCTCTGATTTCATAACGATCAATTCAGGATGTTACCAGAGCACAGAGCTGTCCCAAAGCCCTGTGCTTAGTGCTCGTCAAAGTGCTCTGAGCACTTTTGTGCTCCTAAGCAATGTACTCGCGAGCACTATATCGAAGCAGTGCTTAGTGCTTAGTGCTTCTCAAAATTTTCGAAAAGGCTTAGTGCTCAGAACTCCCGAAAAGTGCTTCCGAGCACTACAAAGTGCTCCCGAGCATAGCAGAGTGCTCCCAAGCACTAGAGTGCTCCCGAGCACCACAAAGTGCTCCCAAGCACTAGAGTGCTCCCGAGCACCACAGGGTGCTCCCAAGCACTAGAGTGCTCCCGAGCACCACAAAGTGCTCCCAAGTACTAGAGTGCTCCCGAGCACTACAGAGTGCTCCCAAGCACTGCAATGCTGCGGAGCACTTCTCGGGATAACCGATTCACTTGTCACAACCTGAAAACGTAAGACGATCGCATCATTATGGACATTCGACTCAATCGAGAGTAGAGTTAAAGAAAATTCAATTGAAAATTGTAGTAGGTACCTAACCAACTCATTGAATTTTAGCTCGACTGTTTCATCACAATGGTTTCTGGGGAGAAATGGCTCTCAAACGATTAGATTAGACTCATTTCTGCGAAACGACCACAGCTTAAACTTAAAATTTTCAGGGTAAGTTTGCGGCCTCAATATCTCGATTGAGGTCGTTAATATGTGGGCATAATCGGACCAACGGTATTGGAAATATTCACGTTTAAAAATTAATTTTGAATATTTTGTTATATTATAGATACAATGAGTGGTAATTCAATAAAATAACTTTTTAATTGTATTCAAATATATCAGGAAATAGGACAAAGAAAGGAAAGAAATTAAGTCTTCAGTACCACTTTGGTGACGTTTCGGAGAAGTTGCCCTCTGCTTCTTCAGGCCTACTATTTATGAAATCATAAGATATAACGTTACCAATTCACTGAGTATAGTAGAACTTACCAAAAAAGTACAAAAACAATTATACAGTAGATACAGTCTGGCAACAACCAATTTTTTCAAAAATATTCAAAATCCAAAAAAGGTCGTAAGTAGAATAGTTTTTGTACTTCTTTGGTAAGTTCTACTGTACTCAGCGAATTTGTAACGTTGCCTGAAGAAGCAGAAGGCAACTTCTGCGAAACGTCGCCATCATAGTGTTAGTGAAGACTTAATACCTTTATTTTCTTTGTCCTATTTCCTGATATGTTTGATTTGAATACAGGTTAATATGGAGGATGCAAGAACCAATATCAACTTTCTAATGCTTAGGTAAGACTTTTGTGAAGGTCGGATCACTAGAATCCTAACTTATTTTTCCAGGAAAGTTGAATATTCCGGAATTAATTCTGCAAATTCAGCTCAAATTTTGTATGTAAATAAATAGCATCGATTAAAGTGGTTATCGAAAAATTAACTATACAGGGTGTAGTTTAGTTTGAGTCCACTGTGGACTACACAATTTTCCACTACAAATTTTGTATTCTGACATATAATGTGTCTGATGACAAAATTTGTAGCGGACAATAGTGTAGTTGCTAGTGTAGTCCTATACAGAATTAGGTGTAAAAATGCTATATTCCACGTCAGAAAATAGGATGATACTTTATTAAACCTATATCTCGAAAGACTCCGTTTTCGATATACATGCTGTTGAAGGGAGTTCCCTGAAGTTGGTTTTTCTTGATTTTCTCCGGAACGAATACAGAAAATTAAGTAAAAATTGGCTAACTTAATTCTGGATGGATTCACCATTCGTATCTCGAAAACGGAACATTTCCGGCTATAGGTTTAAATGAAGTGGTCATCCTATTTTATGAGTTAGAATAACTATTACATTTTTCAATTCAATTTTGGGACTGTTCCTGTTTTTGAGTAGAAAACATTTCAAAGCATTTTATTATATTGTCCAGGTGAATGTAATCTGCCAATTCATTAGCCGAAAATGGTTTCAGATTATTAGTCTGCTTATCTATATCTCAAGAGCTTCCAAGTGATGTGAACAAGCGCGCAAAGCCTTCTCCCTATCTTTACATCAGTGATTTTTTTCTTAATTTCTTTATCAATTTTCTTTTCTACAGCTTGTTTATAAGTGAATTCAGTGCATTCATATTCAGAAATTTACAATTCCAACGATTTCAAATTTCATTATGGAAATCCCTCATTATTCTTTACATTTGCTCGAAAAATTTTGTTTTTTCACCAGATCTTACACGCTAAATATTATTGTGCAATGTGGGTTGCGCAATATAATGACGGTGGCCCCTAGACGGTCAATATTATTGTACAATATGTTGGTTGTCTATCGTACGGATGGTTGTCCATTGTATGTTATTTTCGATGAATAGTGACAATAATAAACGCTCAAAATCACTACGTCAGTGATTCCCGCGAATTTTATCTAATCTGTTATTTTCATTACTTTCATCTTAATATGCACTCAAATATTTGTTAAAATCAATCAAGCTTCCCCATAACACTACACGCACATAATTTCACTTTTCCTATTTCTCTTGTCGCTGCTGAAAGCCCGCCTCCAAGTTTGCCGGAAGATGTAGAGAGCACACTCACTGAATTAGAAATGGAGAAAAGCGCACATTTTCAAAATAATATCTACAATGGTCACTCACCCTGGTACTGAAATCTCCAAAGGTTTCCCAAAAAAATGTTTCCAAAATATTTCCTAAAATACCGGCCCTATCGATTTTTGCAAAATTTCGGCAACATCTGACAGATATTTTTACTTTTTTTTTTTGTCTAGTGACATGATTCTCACGAAATTTGAAATAAGTCTTCGTGTACGTATTCTACAACTATTTCTAAGTTTCAATTTGATCACATGAACGAACTTAACCGGCGCATTTGCACCCTAAACCTACCCTGAAAATTACAAGAGTCTAGCTCTTTTCTTTCGAGACGGACGGATAGAATTGAAATTTACAAAGAATTCCTCTTCGGTGAGTCCAACCTTATCCTTTGATAACATTTTCCGCCCAAAATTCGATAATTACAGACACTCGAAAAACATGATAATGTTCTCGTTCCAGGGAACGATCGCGCCAAAACAATAGGTGTACCAGTATAATTAACATATAATATAACCTTATCTTGAAGGAAGTGGGTTTTGCACCCCACCCCCCGTCAAATGTTTAACAGTCTCATCCGTTTGTAAAGTGCTTAGTGCTTAGTGCTCGCAAAGACGAATTACTTTCCGAAAGTGCTTAGTAATCGCGAGCATTTCAGGAATAAAAGGGCTTAGTGCTCGAGATTCCGGAGCACTTTTCAGTCAGTGCTTAGTGCTCGGTGCTCGAAGCACTTTTCCTCAGTGCTCGGCACAGCTCTGCCAGAGCAAAAACTTTGAATTATTGTAAGCTTTTCGAATTGGTCTAGTTTTCGAGTTAGGATGGAAACTATGCCAAAAGAACATTACTGGTGTTCCAAATATATGTAAAATTGGAGGCTGGAAATTGGTATTATTATTATATCGAAAAAATCTTAAAAGACACTGACGTGAAGTTAGGAGTTTAGCGCGCACGTTTCAATTTTCATTCACGCCTCATAAAAAGTCGATAGAGTTAAAATTCTGCACTCGATCGTAAAATTGTGGCTCCAAACTATGTGCAGAATTTCAACGGATTCTAGTTTCTGAAACGTAAACATTTTTTTAAGAAGACATTTTTTTATTTCTTTTCAAGCCTCAAAAAATTCATCAGAAAATAGTACGTTGGCATTCTAGCAGTAATTAGAAAGTTTGAATTGGATTGGATTTGTATTTTTTGAGTTATTGAGCAATAACAAGAAAATTTCTGAAAGGTATAATTCCGAAACCGTCTGGCTGATTATGTCCGTTAACAAACTTAACTGTTTTATTCGAATGCACAACATACCCTGATAATTGCATGATGCTATCTATTTCTGTTCGAAGGGTATCGTGGCAACGGTGACCCATCCAGCTACTGAACTCCCCCAAGAGCACTCGGCTCCCAATATTTTTTCAATATATTCAAAAATATAGATCTGAATATGTTCAAATTTTGAAATTGACTGTTGAATTGAGTCTGAATGCAGTCGAAAAATTTCACCAATATTGGACGGATAATTTTTGACATACCTACAGATTATTTTTCAATATTTCTTTTTGAATTTTCTATGATACGATGCTCACGGAAGTTTGCGCAATTCTTTTTGCCGACATTCTACAACTAGTAACCAAGTTTCAATTCGATCGGATATGCATTGTTTGAGATATTTAGAAAACAAGATTTCAACCCTGAAACCGTTTGGCCGATTTGCCTGGTACCCATCTCAATCGTCTCATTCAGATGCGCAACATACCCTGAAAATTTCAATGCACTACATATTTCCGTTCGAAACTTATCGTGGTAATGGATGGCTGAACGGAATCGAATTTGACCTCGCATTCTTCATCAGTGTGTTGAAGCTAATCGTTTGAAGCCATTTTCAGCAAAACATATTTACAGACATTGCCAAAATGTTAGCATGCTGTTCCAAGGAACATGCGCAAAAAATCATTGGAAAATGGCGTATAACTATCCTCAGGCTGTGAAGAAAAGGAAATGATCCAGCACGATTAAACCAACGGTGAAAACTATTTTCAAACGCGTTCACAGTCACATACTTTACAACTGATGAGGGCAACTCATTCCAAAAATTTAACACACGCTTCACTAAACAAGCCCTGTGGATAGGAGCTTTCTGGCACTCTAGTTCAAACAGACAAATTATATCTCCGAAAGTATTGGTTTCTCAGAGTTGGGAATTATATCAATGTATTCATATGATAGATCTGCATCATGAAAGGAAATTCAATTCAAATAATAGTTTATTTATCAAGATTAAATAAGCCATCATGAGAATGAGAACTGCACCATGGAAGAAATCAAATTAAATCTGGCCAATTTTGCCCAATTACGAACTTATCCGAGATATTCATCTCCCTAACCTACTCTGAAAATTTCAACTACCTAGCTCATTCCGTTGTAGTTAATATTCTTAAGCCAGTCACGAAATGATCTACTGATTCATTGGGCAACTGATCATGTTTAAAAATCTTAAAATGTTCATAGACTTCATTTTTTACCGGTTCACAATAAGCGTCGAATTTTGCGATAACATTGTGCAGTTTATGGGCGCTTTCCCCTTCACTGTATTCGAAAGTATTATACAGGGTGTCCGGGGAATGACTGTACATACTCTTACCAGATATAGAGTTGGACTAGCTGATTACTGATTGACTATAAAAAATTTATTTCTGGATTTCCCTAGAAAGCTTCAGGGTGATTTTCCAACTTCATGGAAATACTTAGTTAGACCATTATAAAATCTGAACTTATTGACCGATATTATTGAAACTTGGGAGGTTATTGGCACATGCTAAGGTCGAGTCAGAAAGATATCAATTATTTCATTATGCCAGGGCCGGATTAATTAATCTTCATTTAAATTGTTCAGGGTAAAAAAAAACACTTTGTATTTCGAATTACAAATAATTGATTCGCTTTTTAGGAAGAAGCTGAATTATGCTTCAATGTGTGGTATCTCATAACAAAATAATTGTTGATGTGACAACTTTAAGCGATACCACAAATTGAAGCATAATTTAGCTTCTTTCTAAAAAGCGAATCAATTATTTGTAATTCGAAATACAAAGTGTGTTTTTTTACCCTGAACACTTTAAATGAAGATTTATTAGTCCGGCCCTGGAATAATGAAATTATTGAAATCTTTCTGACTCGACCTTAGCATGTGCCAATATCCTCCCAAGTTTCAATAATATCCGCCAATAAGTTTAGATTTTATGATGGTCTAAGTATTTCCATGAAGTTGGAAAATCACCCTGTAGCTTTCTAGGGAAATCCAGAAATAAATTTTTTATAGTCAATCAGTAATCAGCTAGTCCAACTCTATATCTGGTAAGAGTATGTACAGTTATTCCCCGGACACCCTTTATATATGAAGTCCCTCGTCACCCAAAAAATTTAGGAGGAGCGCGACTTTAACTTCATCGTTTTTATTGGTTTTCCCGCTTGCTAGCAGGTAAGTTTTAAATTTTTGTTTCCATAGTTTCCAGTTATTTGCAATGTCTCCTCTAAATTGCATAGTTTCTGGTGCTTAAAGGTAGAAACTGACTATGCCCACGTACGCAACGTACGCGACGCAACGTATGCAACACATATTATTGACATCAGATGATGTCATTTGTCAGTGTAGGTACTATCTTTTCATAATTCCTAATTATCAATGAATTGTTCATCTCCCTTCTTTCCAAATTTAAACTGACGTTTTTCGAATGTAAGTTTCTATAAAAACACACTAGTCTACGCCATTTTGGCGTATACAATCCCCTCCACCTTCCCACGTCGATCATAGCATACACTAATTCATAAATGCGTGCGAAAATCTCGACCAATCCTGGACAAGCGTGCTACTTGCATCAACGAGAGGGAGCAAAATCGGTTTTCTCTGTCATACTCCTCAGTAATTTCAACAGTCTTGTCAAAACGATATTGATTTTTGAAGAATTCCAAGTTTTTGTGTTTAATCAGCAAGTTTGATTGCTCTAAAGTATATCTGTATTCCTAAGTTTTTAAGAAACAGGTTATTCAACATGGATGGAGTCAAGTAAGTGTTCATTCATTGTTTTACTTTAATTTTCCAGTTTTATTAAAAGTATCAATTTTCAGCGAAAATCGGATTTACAAAGTTTTCCGAAAGAAATATTCTAGTGGTTGGGCAAAAAATCGTGATTTGAAAGATGTTCATCATGAAGAACCAGTTAAATAACCGACAGTTTATATTCAGTGCCCCATTTGTTCTGAAGAAGATAAAATTACTCTTGATTCTCATGATATGTTGATTCATCATTTGGAACAAATTTATTCTCTGACTATCAAGACTTCACCTTTGAGAATGAGAGAAAATTTGACGCTTGCCCAGCACTAGATAACTGGAATATCGATTATTTAAAAAGAGTAAATGGATAATTGGTATATTACGAATGCAATAGGAGGGTTACCTACTTATTATTCACCATGATGAATTGATATATTTCTGCAATTCATCAGAAATGGATTTTATATTAACAACCCAGTTTTTTTTAGGGTATACTAACCAGTGTAGCAAACGCAGCATGAAAACTGGTGGAAGTATCAAAATATGTGGCTTCTGCCCTTCTATATAGAATGCATGTGAAAATTTGTAGTGCAGGTAACTATTGGAAGTAATAATACTAAGTAATAATAAGTTGTTTATTTTCAACAGGTACATACCCAGTTACAGAAAATAACTAAACCTAGCATAATACAAGACACCATGGTTTCTTGTATGGTTTCTTTTCATTGTTAGCACTGTAGCTTGCAAGCTACAGTGCTAACAATGAAAAGGAAGAAACATACCGAACAAAATCGAACGATATTATGTATACTAAGACCAGAAATATGTGAATGCGAAATCAACCAATATTACAAACTTAAAAATTGAAACAATAAAATAGCATGAAATTAAAAAAAACAAAAAAAACCGTTAGGCGGCAAACATAATTACATATATAAATTTATTAACTTCTGTTTCTAATTTAACCTCAATACATATCTGCTGATAACAGTCGCCAACGTGTCAAAGTGGATGTCACAATCTCTCGCAATCGAGTTGAAAATAGACTCCATGAACCAAATGGGGGATTGCATTAATAAATTGGTCCTCGGGGTCTGCAGATGGAATAAATCCACAGCACGAGGTGTCACTCTTGGAACGCGGAAACTCAAAGCAGTCAATAGAGGTGGACAGACAATATTGTTGTGCAGTAGTTTGTGAAGGAACTTAAGAGCCACAATCTCTCTTCTACCTCGCAATGAAACCACATTGAATAGATTCAACAATAAACTATTGCCGAATCCTCTTGGTGGATAAACTTTATCCTCCCTCCAAGCCAAGAATTTCAAGAATCTCCTCTGCACCGCCCCAAGGTGGTATTCATGGCAATAATAAATAGGACGCCAAATTATGCTGGCATACTCCAACTTGCTACGAATGAAGGAACCGAAGAGAATCAACAATGTTGAAGTATTACTGAAGTACTTGCTATTGCGCGCAATGAATCCATATGTTCTGGAGGTAGACAAAATGAGTTGGGATATATGCGGGATAAACGAAAACTCCTGATCAAAGATCACACCAAGATCCTTCACCCTATCAACGCGAGAAATGACCTGATCCCCAACGACATAATCGTACCTCAGCATATTTACTTTCCTTGTGAAGCTAATGACACTGCACTTTGAAACATTCAAACTCAAACGATTGTCCCTACACCAATTGACAAGGTTATTAAGTTCTTCTTCTTCTTCTACCGCGGTGCCGTCTCAGGCTGAACTCGTGAGACTCATTCCAAAAAACACGCTGACAGGAATGCCGCGAGTTTAAAAGGAGAAGTCCCTCTCACCATAGGAATCGTAGGTGTTGGGTTGCCTAGGTGTATGACCCTCAATTCTTTAAGGTTGTTACAGTCGAACAGAATATGTTCAGTTGTTTCTTCCATGCTCTTGCACCAGCGACACAGAGCGCTATCGGCCAATCCCATCCTATTCAGATGTTTGTTGAACTGGTGACCAGTTAGTAATCCAGTCACCAGGCTCAGTTCTCTTCTTTCGAGTGAAAGAAGTTTCTTTACTTCAGACTTTGACGATGGTTTCTTAATGAGAAGCCTTGACTGCCTGAGTCCTACTCCCATGTTCCAAGGTTATTAAGTTCCACCTGGAGTCGAACACAATCCTCCAGTGACCGAATTCTGCAATATAACTTCAAATCATCCGCAAACATTAGATGCAGCAAGCTGAGAACATCCATCAGATAATTCACGAATAGAATGAATAAGAGTGGCCCCAGGTTGGACCCCTGAGGTATTCGAGAAGTGGGTATAAAGTCGGATGATCTTACACCCTCAACCTGAATGAACTGACGGCGATCGACCAGGTATGAACGAAACACCTTGACAAGGCTCTCTGAAAAACTGAATTTGTTGCGCAATTTCCATAGCAGAAGCTCATGTTCGACCCTGTCAAAGGCCTTCTGAAAGTCCGTATATACCGCATCGACCTGACCAGCAAAATCAAGCACCTCGCAAATATACTGGGAAAATACAGTCAAATTGCTAGTGCAAGATCTCCCCGCCATGAATCCATGCTGCTCAAGCTTAATATGGTTCCTTATGGCTGGATATATATTGTTAAGACAATTATTTCAAATAGCTTGGAGAAGTTTGACAAAATTGAAATTAGTCTGTAGTTGGCAACGATGGAAGGGTCTCCGTTTTTCAAGACTGGTACAATCTTAGCCAATTTCCATGCCCTAGGAAAAGTAGCCTTGCTCAATATGAGATTAAAAATATGGCTCAACGGATGGGACATTGCATAAATACAATCCTTCACAATAAAACTTGGTATCCCATCTGGACCAGACGTTAGTCTATTAGAGAGTTTCCTGGCTGCGGCAATTATCTGATCCTGTGTTATAGATCCAATGCGTATCACGTCCGGACCACAAGCACCATTCACATCACATGCACTACTGTCCACAAAAGGATCATAAACCAAACGAAAATAATCAGCAAAGGCATTAGCGATAGAAGTAGGTCCGCAATAAGTTTCCCCGCTATGTCTTACCTCACCAGGAATTCTAGAGTTACCCCCTAGAGTTACTACCATTAATAAAAAACCAGAAAGCAGAGGGATCTTGTGGAATTCTATCTTCTGAGTCCCGAATGAAGTTCCTATAAGCCAATCGAATGTCACGCTTGATGATCCTCCTCAATTTCTTGTATTCCGTCAAATAGAACTCATCACCGTACTTCTTGAAATTACTTAGGGATTTTTAATTTTTCAAGATGTTGTCAATAATAGTCGAATCAAAGTAGGTAGGAAAACGTCTTTTCCTTTTGATCTTGAAAGGTACAGTTTGTATGAATATGTTATTCAGTGTTGCGTAAAACCTATCACACGCCACATTGACATCCTGGGTAGACTCAATGACATCATCCCAATTGGCATCCAGCATCATCCGGTACACAAGCGGAAAATTCGCCTTACGAAAATTGAATTCTTTGGTGTTCACAAAGTTCACTCCCATAGAAGGAACATGATCCGACCAACTGGAAACACAGAAATGAATCGGAGGATGCTGTGGATCAACATTCACAAGGGAAAATTCATCAACAGATACTTGACACTGAATATTAGAAAATACTAGATCCAAAAGTCTACCATTATTATTAACTAAATTATTAAATTGATTAAGGTGAGAACCTCCGCTAATACCCCTGGGGATACACCTTTCCCATCCGAACTCGAGTGGTTTACAAACTGGGGTGCATTGAAATCACCAATGATTAACACCTTCTTATCAAATGCTTACAATAGTCGAGAGACTGCTTATAAATAAATCATATGTTTGGACATCAGTTTGAGGAGGTATATAAACAACGATAATGAGAAATGTCAATGGTCCAACATTAATTTTGCTGCCAACTAAGTCTATAGATGGAACCAGACTACGTAACATTGACAAATCTATGTACTCCGATGAGTGCCTGTGACGGACAGCTACAAGAGGACAGCTACAAGAACTCCACCCCCGGTAGCACATCCCGTCGAATGACGATCTCTGTCACACCTGAACACAGAATAATCATTCGGAAATAGCTCCGATTTGAAAACACCACCTCCTTACCATGTCTCACTTAACACGTTCGTTACCAAGGACGCATATGTGGCGTCCTTAAGCTACTCATTCGCTGAGCCGAGGACGCCACATATGCGTCTATGCCAAGTGTGAATATAATGCGTTGCTATGTAGTTGGACCTTCAACTGAAGTGTTGAAATCAAGTAGGTGTGTTGATTGAGCATTTCCTAAAAACGTTGGCGGTTTCAGTTTTCTCGCGTTTGCATCGGAATGGCGGATAGATATCAACCAGGTCCTTCGAGACCTATATTACCACGTTTCAGTAGTAAGAAGAAACTTTCTGATGATGAAATGTTGAAACTTTTAGATTGTTCGGATAGTGAAAATGATTATGAAGGTGATGATTCTTCGGATGCCGGGTGGGTATCTGATGGTGAGGAGGAATTTGAAGAATATGTTACGGACGATGATGAATTAAACAATCCTGATGATGAAGTTACCCCTGAAAATGATGAATCAGGAAATACATCACAAAATGATGATGACGAATGGGTTAATGGTATATCTGATATGCGGAAAATTTCATTTACTGGGCCACAAGGTTTGAAAGTTGATGTTCCAGGAGAAGGAAAACCGTTTGACTTTTTCACATTGTTTGTTGATGACTCCTGGATAGACATTTTGATACAAGAAACGAATTCTTATGCGGCATCAGAAGTTTCTGTAGGTAGAGTGAAACTGTGGAAACCAGAAGAAGAAACGAGAAGAATTCAAGATTTTCCTGGGTCTTCTTTTGCACATGGGTATCATAAAGCTCCCGAGGTTGGCACATTATTGGTCGACAAATAGACTGTTTGACATTGATTGTTTCCATAGATTTATGGGACGAAATAGATTCATGCAGACTATGCGTTGTCTTCATTTCTCGTCAAATCAGAAAGCTCATAATAGTCCACCAGATCGTCTCTATAAAATCAGACCAGTAATTAATCACTTCAATAATAGAATGACGGAGATCTATTATCCTTCTCGAGAGTTGTCCATAGATGAATCTATGATTTTATGGAGAGGGAGATTGATATTTCGTCAATATATAAAAAACAAGAAACACAAATACGGCATACTATATGTTTTGACCGAATCATCAGGAATGATAATAAAGTTTTGCGTTTATACTGGTCAGCTTGATGATATGGGCGGAAAAGGGCATGCCACTAATGTTGTAATGAGTTTAATGGAAGGTAAACTGAGGCATGGTCATTCTCTATATATGGACAACTTTTATAATTGTTTTACACTGGCCACTATGCTCTTAGAGCAAGAAACCTATTGCACAGGAACACTACGTTCAAATAGAAAAAATAATCCTAAAGAACTAGTTAAGACGAAATTGAATGTAGGACAAGCAGTTTCTCAATACAAAAATAATGTAGCAGTTGGTAAATGGCGAGACAAGAGGGATATTTTATTTATTTCCACGGAACATAAATTAGAAATGACAGAAGCAACAAATAAAAGGGGACAAATAAAAATTAAAACCTAAAGCAATTGTAGAATACAATGAATATATGTCGGGCGTCGATCTTCAAGATAAAATGTTGGCCTACTACCCCAATTCAAGGAAAACCATAAGGTGGTATAAAAAATTAGCCATCCATATCATCGAAATGATGCTTTTGAATTCACACAGGCTTTATATGAAGCAAAAATCCTCAAAAATGACTCTTATGGATTTTCGATTATCTGTAATCGAGGCTCCACTACCAGAAAATTATAAGGTGACTACGAAAAAGGCACCCAATCAAACTACCGGTCGACACTATATTGCGAAGTTTGGGGCATCTGACAAAGGAAGAAAACTACGAAAAAAGTGCAGAGAATGTTTCAAGAATAAATACTCGCCATACCGCCAAGGTATAGTACAACTAAATACTAGGACTATATTTCATTAAAAATCTTCATTTATTATTATACAATTATTTACGATAATTCTCAATTCAAACAAGTAATAATTTCGATCATATTTGTGTGTCGATTCGTTCCACCTTATGTTGGAAACGCAGTCGATAAAATTTCATGCTCTAAATGCTCCAAGTTTTTCCACGCGGTATGCTTAAATCTCACCTCAAAAGAAGTTGATTTTCTTTCCGAAAAAAACGAGAGCTGGATTTGTCCGATCTGCCATTCCATGGAACGACGTCTTAGGAGTGGTTCCGCGGGTTCTCGCACGGTTTCTTCTGAGACTGCTATTACGAAACCGCCATCGTCGGGATCTGAGGGTGATCAGTCTCCCTTGACACTGGAACATTTTCATCAAATGATGAACAGAATACAGAATCAGTGAGGTTGCTGCCAGTGTTCTTCGAATAGAAGAACGTCAGAATGACATTCTCGGCCAATTAGCGGCTTGTAACTCATCCATTAAAATACATGCTGAATTACTATCCAACCAACAAGAATCGCTTGCTATAAAAGATTCTCATACTCACCTATCAGGTGAAATAACGGATGTTTCTTGGAAGGATCTAGATTGGATAACATGCCTGCTATAACCACGCCTGACCTTATACCCGAAATCATGAACAGAGTGGAAAAATCTCACAATATAATTATTGCTAACCTGCCCGATAGTCTGGACGATGGGGGGACTGCGGCTGCCATTGTGGAGCATATATATTGCTCAGCGGGTAGGTTCATCAACAGTGTTTTCCGTATTCCTGGTAGAGATGCAAGTAAGCCCAGATGGCTTAAAATTTCTTTTTCTAACGCCGATATCGTCAACAAAATTCTCAGGGGCAGGAAGTCTCTCCTAGGAAATCCACGTTTTCGCGAAATAATAATACGTGACGATAAAACGAGGAATCAGGTTGAGGAACTGAATGCACTCCGTGCAGAACTGAGGAGAAGGCAGGATGTTGGTGAAGCGAATCTGACAATAAAATATCAAAAGGGTCGACCCACTATCACATCTACGAAGAAATCTCTAGATGGACCTCATTCAAAAAACCGACTACCCTAAATTCATGGCCTATTATTATTTATATCAACGCCCAATCTCTACTTTCCAAATTCAATGAACTACTCACTATCGTCCAAATGCAAAAACCATTTATTATTTTGATATCTGAAACTTGGCTTCATTCTTCCATTCCTGATGGAGCTTGCCACATACCGGGTTACACTGTGTTTCGCCAGGATAGCGTCAGAACTGTCGGTCATGGAGGTGTCTGCATATACTTGAGGGATAATATCGTTGCTTCGTTCAAGATATCTGTTTTTTACAAAGACTGGCATGGGATAGACAACATCTTCATGGACGTATCGGATGCACACATATCTTTCACACTAGCATGCATTTATAGACCACGCCCTTGCATGGAGGACAAGGCCTTTATTGAATACCTGGAGGAAATATCACTTCTACGCCGAAATCTGATAATAACTGGTGATTTCAACTGCCCAGATGTGACATGGCCTCTCACCAAACTTCCTTCAGAAAGTTCACCGTCGTTTCCGTTCGCAGACCTCATCCTCAACTCTGGTCTTGAACAGATCGTACTTAAGCCCACCAGGTACAGACATAGCCAGACTCCTTCCACACTAGATCTCATCATCACATCTGATAGAAATCTTCTGTCTGATCTACTATATCTACCTCCACTTAGAAAATCCGACCACGTGGTCTTGAAATCCGAGCTGCAATTTTTGCGCGTATGTTCTGGGGAACATCGCGTTATAGTTTTGCCCAAATGTCTGTAACTTTTGAATTTTTTGACGAAATTGGTCTCAAACGATTTAGTTCGACTCCCCGATGAAGAATTCGAGGTCAAATTTGATTCTGTCCGTCCGGCCGTCCGTTGCCACGATAATTTGAGAACGAAAAGAGCTAGCGACTTTAAATTTTCAGGGTGGGTGGCGCATCGCAATACGACGGACAAGTTCGTTAATGGGCATAATTGACCCAGTGGTTTCCGAGTAATAATTTTGTTTTCAACCAATATAAATCCGATCAAATTGAAACTTGGTGAGTAGTTGTAGAATAACCTAAGCACGCTTGTGAAATTTTGGGCGAATTGTATGGCTAGAAAATTTTTAAAAAATTATTAAAAAATATTTTTTTTGTAACGATAACCTGAGAACGGAAAGAGATAGCGGCTTGAAAATTTCAGGTTATGTTGTGCATATGAATGCCACATTTGAGTTTGTTTATGAGCATAATCGGCCAAACGGTTTCAGAGTTATAGCCATCTGAAATTTGATGGTTTTTTGTTCCTCATTAACTCGAAAAATACTGAACCGATTGAATTCAAACATGGTTATTAGTTGTAGAATGCCAACGCAAAAATGTTTGCAAAATTTGGTGAGGATAGCATTCGTAGAAAATTTTTAATAAATCATTGAAAATAAAAAAAAAATTCTATATATCAGTCCTTGAAAGAATAATCACCGACCACATTCGTGGGTTTGCTGAATCTAATAATTTGGTTCCCGATGAACAGCATGGCTTTCTTCCGGGTCGCTCAACACTGACCAACCTTCTCGTGGCGGTGAATGATTGGACTAAGTTTGTGGACGCTGGTGTCCCTGTTGATGTCATCTACTTGGATTTCGCGAAGGCTTTCGACCGAGTTCCACACCTTCGTCTCATTCACAAGCTGGAGTATATGGGAATTCGAGGTATTTTGCTGTCTTGGATTGGATCATTCCTCAGTGACAGAACTTTCAGGGTCAGGGTTGGCGGAGTTTTCTCTGCACACGAGAGTAAGGTAACCAGCGGAGTTCCCCAGGGTTCAGTTCTTGGCCCAGTACTCCTTCTACTGTACACAGCGGATCTCCCCCATTTGATCGGCTCGAGATGTCTTCTGTTCGCTGACGATGTTAAACTATACAGTGTTCCATCTCTTATCTCTAACCAGCTGCAGGCGGACCTGGACGCGATTGCCCAGTGGGTCGAGGAATGGTTGTTACCTCTCAACATCGAAAAATGTTGTGTGCTGCACATTGGTAAGGACAATCCAAAGCTTCCGTATTTGATTGATGGGCACTCTCTTACTTCAGTCCGGAGCCACCGGGATCTTGGTGTGGTCGTCCACGCGGATCTTGACTGGTCTGAGCATATTATGGAGACTTGCAGTAGAGCCAAAAAATCGACCTACCTCATTCAGCGGTCTTTTGGCGGCTGTAGTATAAGGACTGCAAAATTGTTATACACAACATATGTGAGACCAATTCTGGAGTATGCGGGTCCAGTTTGGTGGGCCGCTCTAAGATCTGACTCACAACTTCTTGAGTCTGTTCAAAGATGGTGCACAAGAATCCCATTTTCCTCCTTCTCTCGACCTGACTACCAGACAAGGTTGGGTTTATTCGGGCTAACCAGCTTCGAGGACCGGCGTACCAGAGGCGACATGATAGTAGCTTTCCGAGCAATGCATGGATTCTTCGGTATTGACCTTGGACAGTTATTCCTTCCAAATCGGAACAACCTTCGCGGACACGCTTATACATTGGCCAAGGAACCATTTCGAACCTCCTGCCGAATGAACTTTCTATCCAACAGAATTTTTGAAGTTTGGAATCGTCTCCCAGGTGCAGTGGTGAATGCAACATCCACCAATGGATTCAAGAACTCTTATGACCGATGCGATGTTAATTAGTTTCTATTTTTCCTCTAGAATTCTAGCAGAATACTTTTAATTTTGTCTTTTTTGAGTGCATAGGTTTTACCTCCACTCTTATTGTAATTTAATAATAATAAACAGAGGAAGGATACCATGTATTTCTGTAGAACATGTCCAGATTCTCCAGGGTTATGCATCGTATGTTTTGAGGAATACCATGCAAGCATGGAATAATATTTTTTGTTTTTCTCATAATGTTTTTCTCTCAAATAAACTATTATATTTTTCAAATAAATTTCTTTTTTGTGAAAAATTTCCTCAGTTTCCCCATACAAACCCAAAATTTATAATACTTCAGCAAAAACGTATATCAACGCCACTTGTGCGTCCTTAGGCTCTGGGTATGAGATACTCATATGCAGAGCCTCGGACGCCACGTATGCGTTATTTTTTTTTCATAGGTTTATTTAAAAAAAAAAACTTTAATCAGACTTATTACATAACTATATTCATTTAAATCGATACAGAAATGTGTAAACAAGTAAAAAATGTATTGGGCATACAGAAGGACCTCTTGAATTGATGCTGGTAACGAACGTGTTAAACAAACCACATCAAAGTCACTAGCAGATATCGAACAGAATAAGTCATCTATTGCGCGTATGTTCTGGGGAACATACGCGTTATAGTTTTGCCCAAATGTGAAATTTAATTCTGTGGTGCCGTCCGGCCGTCCGGCCGTCCGGCCGTTGCCACGATAACTTGAGAACGAAAAGAGCCAGCGACTTGAAATTTTCAGGGTGGGTTGCGCATCCCAATACGACGGACAAGTTCGTTAATGGGTATAATCGGCCCAATGGTTTCCGAGTAATAATTTTGTTTTCAACCAAAATAAATCCGATCGAATTTAAACTTGGTGAATAGTTGTAGAATATAGACCTAAGCACGTTCGTGAAATTTTGTGAGAATCGTATTGCTAGAAAATTATTAAAAAATTATTAAAAAATATTTTTGTTGTCACGATAACCTGAGAACGGAAGGAGATAGCGGCTTGAAAATTTCAGGTTAGGTTGTGCATCTGAATGCGACATTTGAGTTTGTTTATGAGCATAATCGTCCAAACGGTTTTAGAGTTATAGCCCTCTGAAATTTTCTGAAATTTGGATGTTTTTTGTTCCTCATTAACTCGAAGAATACAAAACCGATTGGATTCAAACATGGTGAATAGTTGTAGAATATAGACCTAAGCACGTTTATGAAATTTTGTGAGCATCGAATCGCTAGAAAATTATTAAGAAATTATTAAAAAATATTTTTGTTGTCACGATAACCTGAGAGCGGAAAGAGATAGCGGCTTGAAAATTTCAGGTCAGGTTGTGCATCTGAATGCGACATTTGAGTTTGATTATGAGCATAATCGTCCAAACGGTTTTAGAGTTATAGCCATCTGAAATTTTCTGAAATTTGGATGTTTTTTGTTCCTCATTAACTCGAAGAATACAAAACCGATTGGATTCAAACATGGTTATTAGTTGTAGAATGCCAACGCGAAAATTTTTGCAGAATTTCATGAGGATGGTATAACTAGAAAATTCAAAAAAAAATAATTAAAAATAATTGAAAAAAATTCTATATATCATAAACTATTCGTCCGGCACGGCTGAAATTTTGGGAGAGCCTGCAGAACCTAACTCTACTGCAGAATTCCAAGTTTGAACACGATCGGATCTATATTGTTGGAGAACCGAGCAGCCTTTTGTGAGTTCGGTAGGTGGATGTGAATCGTCGTATGATATGTTGTCTATGGTCGTATTTTTGCGAGAACCTCCAAAAATAAAATATGAATGTCATGATGACATATTATTATACATATATATTCATGGTAAAATCGTGTTATTTCATCACAAATCTATAGGAGATTAGATGATAGCCCTACATTAGTGGTCAGACCTGGTTTTGAAAGAGATCCTCCTTAGGAGGAGGCAACTAAATATTGAAGGGATTTCTATGAACAAGAGTGAATATCTTTGAGGAATAGAGAGGCGATTCTTCTTCAAGAGATCCATGTGCCTTCAGAGGAGTATATTTGCGAGAGGGGACCTTTGAATTTTGCAGAAGGCTTCTGATCTTGTAAGGTGAGAGGCTCATTTATGGATATTAAATCTCGTGATGGGTAGAAAGGAATTCTAGGCCAGTTTTTCTATCACTAATGAGAATATATCTTTATGTAATAACGGGTGATTTTTTGAGAGCTTTTGGATTTGATTTGAAAAAAATTGGTTCAAGCACTGACGTGAAGTCAGAAGCTTTTGCGCGTATGTTCTATTGTCCATTCTCCTGTATTGGACACTCTTCTTAATCGAATTTATTTTAGTTTGGATTCGTTAACATGGGAGCTCAGAGCTTTAATAGCAGCTTGACTGTTAGAGTGGATTAATACATCACATCTCTGATAGTTTCTTTCACACAGCAATTGGCCCATGGTCTCCCAATTTTGTGATTAATTATTTCATCATACTATTAATATAAATCAATAAGATTCAATCGAGAATTAATTGGTTTCATTAAAAAAGTAAATATCAAAACAATTATATGTACGCAAAAATTATTTTAACCAAGTAAATATCAAAAAAAAAAATTGGTCCAAGCACTGACGTGAAGTCGAAAGCTTTTGCGCGTATGTTCTATTATCCATTCTCCTGTATTGGACACTCTTCTTAATCGAAAAAAAAATTGGTTCAAGCACTGACGTGAATCAGGAGCTTTTGCTCTTCTTAATCGAATTTACCATGATGAATTCTATTGTCCGTTCTCCTGATTGGACCCTTTTAATCGAAAAAAAATTGGTTCAAGCACTGACGTGAAGTCAGAAGCTTTTGCGCGTATGTTCTATTGTCCATTCTCCTGTATTGGACACTCTTCTTAATCGAATTTACCATGAGGAATTCTATTGTCTATTCTCCTGTATTGGACACTCTTCTCAATCGAATTCACCATGATGAATTCTATTGTCCATTCTCCTGTATTGGAGACTCTTCTTAATCGAATTTGCCATGATGAATTCTATTGTCCAGAATGGACAATAGAATTCATCATGGCAAATTCGATTAAGAAGAGTCTCCAATACAGGAGAATAGACAATAAAAATCATCATGGTGAATTCGATTGAGAAGAGTGTCCAATACAGGAGAATAGACAATAGAATTCATCATGGTAAATTCGATTAAGAAGAGTGTCCAATACAGGAGAATGGACAATAGAACATACGCGCAAAAGCTTCTGACTTCACGTCAGTGCTTGAACCAATTTTTTTGAATTGAGACCGCGCACATTTTGATAGTAGTAGCCGATCCCAAATTGACTGTAACCGGGCGAGAATAAATTTTCAGAGGCACAATCGTCGGAAGTCCACGGACGAACTTCATCTGCACGCTCTCTCCGTCAGCTTTACGCTTCTCCAGATCAGATTTGACATTATGATAAAATAACTGCTGTCGAGGTGTCTTATCCGATGAAATCGACAGTCGTGAATATTGGGGACTATTTTTGAGATTCTTAGAATTTTTGAGAACAGATCGTACATCAGCAGCAGATGGCAGCGTTATCTTGACAGGTCTGGGCTTATCTGAATTTTTATTGTGCTTACCAAGCCGCGCTACCATCAGGCCGCTTATATTGGAAATATTTTTCGATAAATGAGTTATAACCTCTGTAACTTTACGATTATCTCGAATTCTACATTCCTCCCCAGAATTATCCGATGGCTGCTCTTGAAGACCGAAGAGAATGATGTTGTTTTTACGTTGTTGACGATCATCGAACTCCAACATGATCTGCTCAAAGGTTTCATCACTCCACACAGTGTGTTGAGTGTTGGCGTCACACTGGACGCCCTCCAATGCAGCCCTGAGATCATTTGATCTCCTGCTGAAGCGTTACAATCACTCCTTTTAAAGAATTCAAGTCATTTCCCAGCCCCTCACAGCTCTTGCAAGACCATGAAATGCCTTTTTTTGAGTTGATTACTCGCACCTCCGATGAACTCATTCCGACACAGAAATTTCCAAAAGCATTGCGACAAACATTGCATTTACCAGGTGATAATAAAAGAAAATGACTAAAAAAGGAACTGGAGAAACACAGGGACACTCGCTTCACTCCTCTGTGACCTGTCACTCGCTTCACTCCTCTGTGACCCGTCAGGGAGACTCAGACTTGACACACAGAACAAGGCCAAGGAAAAATATAGGTGAAAACAAAGGTGAGACAAATAGTGGATATTTGAAGGAGCGTGTATGGTTTCCTTTCTCGAGGGAACTCCCAATGTCCGCCAGATGCTCGACGCGGTGATAAGGAATCCCAGGTAAACAAATAAACAATATCACATCTAAAGAAGCGGACAAAATCGTTCAGGGAACACCGGACCACCTCAAAACTGTTATATGAAGTGTACTCACAACAGGTATACACCTTTTCAGATTTTTAAATCACTAAACTAACGATGCGATCAATTAACCTTTCGGGGCTGGCGCGCGGACTCAGACTCCGCAGCGATATTAAATTCCCGGTATTTTCGGATCCGCCTATTTGTTCAGTTTGACCCCTTCCATACCTTCTTAGGCTATCAGTATCTGAGTTGGGAAGAAATGTCAGTTGCATTGTGACAATCGTTAGAAAGATATTAGAGTTTGCGGAGCGAGAGTCCGCGTGCCATCTTCGGTGTTACCATAGACATAGAATAACATGGACTGGCCCTCACGTAACTTTATCGCACAGTTCGTTGCGGAATACATTAGAGAGAGAGATGTTATGAAGGATAGAATACTTAAAGGCAAATAATGGTATAAAAATAATGATGTTTTTTTATAAGTATCAGAATATTCAGAAACGAGTGTCGGATTTAATTGAAAATGTTTTGCCTTCAAATATTCTGTCTACAAATCACCAAAACACATACACAATACACGAAACCAAACAATACAGTAACAAGAAAGGTCAGAGAATAAAGGTAACCAATGTTTTGTAATCTGTAGTTTTGCCAAACGCCAAATTATAAGAAAATATTCATATACCGTGGTTTGCCTTTAACCATTCTGTCTTTTTTCAATGCTGATTTCAATGGTCTCTTTCTCACAACCAGTCCATGTTATTTTATGTCTATGGGTGTTACATATTCATATGTGGAGGAACACTCTATACATACTTGTTCCGAGTGCTATGAAGAACATTTTCTTGAAGAAATATAAAAAACTTAAGTATTGAGACTTCATAATGAAAATGTTTCGTAATATTTTACGCTTTTGATTGAAAAAATTCGATTATATAAAGGAAATACGGAAATGAATGTATATTGATTTGACTTCATATTTTTTTATTAAGAAATGCTGTATTTGTTTTTTTTCTGGAATAAAACTCATGTTGATAGAATGTTGATTATGTTTTCGTTGTTTATAATCTACTTTACACAGAATATTTTTTAGAGAAAAACATGCGGACTGTCAGTCCGCGCGCCAGCATTCATTTCCCAGATATGAGCGCCAGCCCCGAAAGGTTAATATCAGAACGACAGAATATACGTACGAATGCACATGTAACCGGTTCACTCTGCGATTATGCTCATAATTACATCATGTAATATGTTATAGGCAGTTAAATGCAGAGACTTGAAAATTCTATTTCAGCTATAAATGTTAAATTTTTCGAGGCACATGTTGGTCATCAGGATGAACGTCGCTCAAAACATTCAAACGTTCAAGCACTGACGTGAAGTCAGGAGCTTTTCCGCGTATGTTCTATTGTCCATTCTCCTGTATTGGACACCCTTAATCGAATTTACCATGGTAAATTATGTTGTCCATTCTCCTGCATTAGACACTCTAAATTCTAATTGAATTAAGTGTCCAATACAGGAAATTTCACAAACGTGCTTAGGTTCATATTCTACAACTACTCAGCAAGTTTCAATTCGAGCGGATTTATATTGGTTGAAAACAAAATTATTACTCGGAAACCATTGGGCCGATTATGTCCATTAACGAACTTGTCCGTCGTATTGGGATGCGCCACCTACCCTGAAAATTTCAAGTCGCTAGCTCTATCCGTTCTCAAGTTATCGTGGCAACAGCCGGACGGCCGGACTGCCGGACGGCCGGCCGGACAGAATCAAATTTGACCTAGAATTCTTCATTGGGGAGTCGAACCAAATCGTTTGAGACCATTTTCGTAAAAAAATTCGAAAGTTACAGATATTTGGGCAAAATTATAACGCGATGTTCCCCAGAACATACACACAAAAAGAATCAACAGGAACTGATTGCAAATAAATTGACAACTGCTGTAAAAGAAGAAAAAAATTGAGAGGATTTCAGAACTCTAACGAACATAGAGAGAATAAATGCGCTCACCACTGCAGCTATCGGGAAGAGAAGGGATTCTGTTTTAGGTATTAAAACTTCAGTTGATGACCATAATGATAATAATTTATACATATGTGAACCATCAACAAGTTGATCTGCTTATGAAATGGATGTACAAAATTTTATGGTTGAAATCAGTCGAGTTTTGGATGCTTCTGTAGATTATAATAGAAAACTTGAGGTAAGGCTTTAAGATGATTCATGAATTTGGTTTTACATAATTGATTTTAGAATATATTAGAACAAACTAAAATGAAACTCTAGTTATTGGATGAGGATGACATTCGGAAAGTGGCAAAAATTGTAGATGACATGAAATATTATAATGCTTGTACCAATAGGAAAAGAAAAAGGGAGAAACATTCATATTTAAGTTTCAAGAATGCATGGCTAAGATGGGAGTTAAGGAATCACCCCAAAAAAAGTTATTTTCAGTAATATCTAAAAGCTTGATACAAGTATGACTTATTTTTTGGGCATTCCAGATCAGAATGAGATTTCATCGACCAACTAAAGTTATGCTTGAAGAGGAAAATTGGAAATGAACATTTCTCCAGAGTTTTTTCAATGCAGTATGTTAAATGGAGTGTTTAAGGTGGCAGTTCTGGGAACATCAATAAGTAAGCTAGAATTTGAAACGTTAAACAGTTGAATTGTTTTATAATTTGTGTTCTTTGGTTACTGTTTATTAGGCAATATTGTTCTGAAAAAATGCTTCTGACAAATATCTAGAGTTTCCAATGCAGAAGCAACATAAAATGTATTGAAAATAATGTTATTCTATAGATGCTTTTTAGCAGCTAGCTGACACATCTACTGCATTCAAATGAATTATGTACCTACTGTAATGATTGGAATTTTTAATTGTAAATCCTTATTTTTTCTTAAATGATGAGGGTTAAAGTAGTTTTTATTGTTTCATTATTAGTTTTGTGAAAATGTATCTCCCTATTTCAGGGGCTGCTACAAATTACAATGATACGCTGTAAAAATGACCTAAACGAGTCAACTTCCATCAATATAAAATTAAATTAATCGTGAAAATCTTGGAACGAGGAAGCTAGGTATGAAATGATGTGAATGGAATGCGAAAGATGGACAGAGGAAAGGCATCCTTTCAAACCTTTTTTTTTAATTTTTATGAGGTGGAGAAACCCATGTTTCCCTAGGGAGTGTTGGACACAATACAATGCCTCCGAACCAAACTGCACCTCCTCGCCTTTCTTCCACTCGACAGATACGCAAAAGGCGCTGTACCACTGTGGAGCGGAAGAGAGGCAAGGAGCTGGAGTTTGGTTGGTAGGCACTGTATTGTGAGTCCAACACTCCCTAGGGGAACAAGGGAACCTCTTAAATATAAAACGAAATGAGAAGAAATGAAATGAGAAGAGATTCATTTTAGAATTTCATAGTTGATAAATAGTACACATGGTGTTTTCAAGGTACTGTAGAATTAAGATGACAAATTATATTGCTTCATTACTAATACATATTTGTTTTTGGCGCTCTAGTTCCTCGGAACTGAGTGCTTATCAATTTGCCCAAATGTCTGTAATTTTCGAATTTTTGGTTGAAAATGGTCTCAAACGATTTGGTTCGGCTCACTAATCAAGAATCCGAGGTCGAAATCGATTCTGTCCGGCCAGCCGGCTGGTCCGTCCGGCCGGACGTAGGCACGATTACTCTCGAACGAAAGGAGTTAGAGGATTGAAATTTGCAAGGTGGGTTTGGAGCGTAAATATCTCGGTTAAGTTCGATAATGGGCAAAATCCAGCGAGCGGTTTCGGATTATGGCCGATTTCAGTAAAAACATTTTTTATGAATATTTTCGAAACCGATCACTCGATCTATCTGAAATTTAGCATCAAATTGTAGAATCATGACCTCCATACGTATGTGAAGTTTTGTATTGACCAGGTTACCGCAAAGTGTAAAAAAAAATTTTTGAAAATTTAAAAAAATAATTTTACAATAACTCTTGAACGGAATGAGCTAGGCAGTTGAAATTTTCAGGGTAGGTTAGGGAGAAGAATATCTCGGTTAAGTTCGTTATTGGGCAAAATAGGCCAGATGGTTTCGGAGTAACGAAAAAAAAAATTTTTTGAAGTAACAAATTTCAAATTCAATTTCTATTTGAGATGCAGTTTCACCAAAAAAATCCATTGATATCATTTTCAATTCCAACAAGCTAATACTTTCGGAGATATGATTTTTCGAAATTTCAATAATGAATCGTACTATGTTTTCACAGAATTTTATCATTATTCTATCTAAGCTTTATTATATGATCTGTGTTCATACTCGTACATGTCATCCTGTTCTATAAGAGAGAGTCAAATTCATTTCAGCTATTTTAATTTGATTTCTTCCATGGTGCAGTTCTCATTCTCAGATTGCTCATTTAATCTTGATAAATAAACTATTATTTGAATTGAATTTCCTTTATGATGCAGTTATATCATAAGAATACATTGATATAATTCCCAACTCTGAGAAACCAATACTTTCGGAGATATAATTTGTCTGTTTGAACTAGAGTGCCAGAAAGCTCCTATCCACAGGGCTTGTTTAGTGAAGCGTGTGTTAAATTTTTGGAATGAGTTGCCCTCATCAGTTGTAAAGTATGTGACTGTGAACGCGTTTGAAAATAGTTTTCACCGTTGGTTTAATCGTGCTTGATCATTTCCTTTTCTTCACAGCCTGTGGATAGTTATACGCCATTTTCCAATTATTTTTTGCGCATGTTCCTTGGAACAGCATGCTAACATTTTGGCAATGTCTGTAAATATGTTTTGCTGAAAATGGCTTCAAACGATTAGCTTCAACACACTGATGAAGAATGCGAGGTCAAATTCGATTCCAGAAAGCTCCTGTCCACAGGGCTTGTTATACCTATCAGTCTTAAAACCGGAATTTTTTATATTGATAAATTAGTTACTTCCGGAATCAGTTAATTCAGGAATAATGATCTTCATCTATACTTGAGATCAATAAGTTATTCAGCAATATTTCATCTAGTCTTGAGGACCTGGAGATCCCTGTATTTAATAACAATAAAATTAAACATTTGGATGAATTTCAGATTTACTAACCTCCATAGTGAATTTCTATCCCGATTTTTTGTTGAAATTACATAATATTAAAGTGAATTGGTGCATACGGTATCGAGTTTTTCCATAATTTCCTATATGTATATTCAATGTAAAAATTGTTGAATATAATGAGTAAACCATCAAATATGGGTATTTCTACATATTCGCCAAAAATATAGTTACCTACTCAATAAGAGTAATATAGCAATTACAAAAGGAGACTCAAAAAATTCATACTCGTCTAGAATGTTCCATGTGTCAAGATGGGCACCGATCTATACTCTATGAAAAACTATAATATGCTTTAAAAAAATGGGTTCAAGCCCTGTGGACAGGAGCTTTCTGGCGCTCTAGTTCAAACAGACAAATTATATCTCCAAAAGTATTGGTTTCTCAGAGTTGAGAATTATATCGATGTATACTTATGATAGAACTGCATCATAAAGGAAATTCAATTCAAATAATAGTTTATTTATCAAGATTAAATGAGCAATCTGAGAATGAGAACTGCACCATGGAAGAAACCAAATTAAAATAGCTGAAATGAATTTGACTCTCTTTTATAGAACAGGATGAAATGTACGAGTATGAACACAGATCATATAATAAAGCTTAGATAGAATATTTATAGCATTCTGTGAAAACATAGAAGTACGATTCCTTATTGAATTTTAGAACTTCATCTTAGCAGAAATTGAATTCTAACACCATAGAAGAATTTAAATTCAACAAGAGTGCCAAAAATTATCAATCCAAAACCAATAGACGAATTCTACCCAACAACGAACTCATCCGAGATATTCATTCCTCAATTCTATGATGAGCGATAATATATATATTTCCTTAAATCTACTCCAATTCCAGTACACCAATATTCCAGTTTTGTTTTTAGTGGAGATATTCTGAACTCAATATTATTAACTTACCCTTACCATTCCCATCATCATATGGATTGACCAGCGGCATGAAAATATCAACCAACAAAAAGTATGATATTAAATTAGAATTCTCATATTTATAGGATTGCTGGAATGAATGACAATGAGACAACGTCTTACGAAACTAATTTGACATTATAACAATTCATAGAATACCCACAGAATAATTCTATCATTGTGTGAAAACGTAGAAATACGATTTACATTGAAATTTTGAAAAATCATATCTCCGAAAGTATTAGCTTGTTAGAGTTAAAAATAATATGAATGGATTCTTCTGGTAAAACTGCTCATTGAAAAAAATATAATTTGGAATTTGTTTTGTAAAAAAAAAATTTTTTTTTTGTTACTCCGAAACCTTCTGTCCGATTTTGCCCAATAACGAACTTAGCCGAGATATTTATCCCCCAAACCTACTCTGAAAATTTCAACTGTCTAGCTCATTCCGTTCGAGAGTTAACGTGCCTACGGCCGGCCGGACGGCCGGACAGAATGAATTTCCACTATCTGAAATTTAGCATCAAATTGTAGAATCAGGACCTTTATACGCATGTGAAGTTTTGTATTGACCAGATTACCGCAAAGTGTAAAAAAAAATTTGAAAATTTAAAAAAAGTTTTTCCACAATAACTCTCGAAAGGAATGAGCTAGATAGTTGAAATTTTCAGAGTAGGTTAGGGAGATGAATATCTCGGTTAAGTTCGTTATTGGGCAAAATTGGCCAGATTTAATTCGATTTCTTCCATGGTGCAGTTCTCATTCTCATGATTGCTCATTTAATCTTGATAAATAAACTATGATTTGAATTGAATTTCCTTTATGATGCAGCACTATCATATGTATACATTGATATAATTCCCAACTCAGAGAAACCAATACTTTCGGAGATATAATTTGTCTGTTTGAACTAGAGCGCCAGAAAGCTCCTGTCCACAGGGCTTGAACCCATTTTGTTGGAAATTTTGATAACTTATGATCCTAGTTTCTTCATAGTTAAAATTGTCTTCAGACACAATGATAGGGGTTCTTACTGATCTTTTGTGTTTATCGATGCAATTCTTGCGCGTATGTTCTGGGGAACATCGCGTTATAGTTTTGCCCAAATGTGAAATTTAATTATGTGGTGCCGTCCGGCCGTTGCCACGATAACTTGAGAACGGAAAGAGCTAGCGACTTGAAATTTTCAGGGTAGGTGGCGCATCCCAATACGACGGACAAGTTCGTTAATGGGTATAATCGGCCCAATGGTTTCCGAGTAATAATTTTGTTTTCAACCAAAATAAATCCGATCGAATTTAAACTTGGTGAATAGTTGTAAAATATAGACCTAAGCACGTTTGTGAAATTTTGTGAGAATCGTATAGCTAGAAAATTATTAAAAAATTATTAAAAAATATTTTTGTTGTCACGATAACCTGGGAACGGAAAGAGATAGCGGCTTGAAAATTTCAGGGTAGGTTGTGCATCTGAATGCGACATTTGAGTTTGTTTATGAGCATAATCGTCCAAACGGTTTTAGAGTTATAGCCATCTGGAATTTTCTTGTTCTTTGTTCCTCATTAACTCGAAGAATACAAAACCGATTGAATTCAAACATGGTTATTAGTTGTAGAATGCCAACGCAAAAATTCTTGCAGAATTTCGTGAGGATGGTATAACTAGAAAATTTAAAAAAAAATTTAAAATAATTGAAAAAAATTCTATATATCATAAACTATTCGTCCGGCATGGCTGAAATTTTGGAAGAGCCTTCAGAACCTAACTCTTCTGAAGAGTTCCAAGTTTGACCACGATCGGATCTATATTGTTGGAGAACCGAGCAGCCTTTTGTGAGTTCGGTAGCTGGATGCGAATCGTCGTATGATATGTTGTCTATGGTCGTATTTTTGCGAGAACCTTCAAAAATATGAATGTCATGGTGACATATTTTTGCGCGTATATTATGGGAAAATCGTGTTATTTCATCACAAATCTATGGGAGATGATAGCCCTACATTAGCGGTCAGATCAGGTTTTGAAAGAGATCCTCCTTAGAAGGAGGCAACTGAATATATAGGGGATTTCTATGAACAAGAGTGAATATCTGTGAGAAATAGAGAAGGCGATTCTTCTTCAAGAGATCCATGTGCCTTCAGAGGAGTATATTTGTGAGAGGGGACTTTTGAAAGGTTATGTATTATTTTTAATATGATATCGCTGAAATTTTGCTGAAGGCTTCTGATCTTGTAAGGTGAGAGGCTCATTTGTGGATATTAAATCTCGTGATGGGTAGAGAGGAATTTTAGGCCAGTTGCTCTATCACTAATGAGAATATATCTTTATGTTTCACCTCATCACCTTTAGATCTATCAATGGACATTTATTGGTTAAGAATAAGTAATTGAATATTACTGGAATTCAATTGAATTTCATTCAATATGTTAGTAACTAAACTTATAATTTTCTTTACTTTGATTATTTAAATATGACATTAATTCCAGTAATATTTTTCAAGAATAATTATGTATTCTTCTCCTAAAGAAGAATTGAAGGTAGACAATAATGTGTTAATTTTTCATCATTGCTTTCTATCCTGACTTCACGAAAAAAAATTGGTTCAAGCACTGACGTGAAGTCAGGAGCTTTTGCGCGTATGTTCTATTGTCCATTCTCCTGTATTGGACACTTTTAATCGAATTTACCATGGTGAATTCTATTGTCTATTCTCCTGTATTGTGTAATAGTACGATGGTGGTTTTTGATGTTCTTAGGTTTATTATAAATAAAGATGTTAGGCCTCTGTCACCAGAGTAAACTTAGCATGGCTTTTATTCCTAAAATAAAGTAAAATCTTAGAAGAGTTCACTTTATTTATCCTCAGACAAACCGGTTAAGTTTACTCAAAATTTTGAGAACATACTTCGATCAAGGCTTTGGAAAGGACTATAGGCCCGTGCTCCTTGCACGAAGAAGGAGTCTATATGTTATATACTTTTCTGAGGGATATGATTAGGGAAGAATACTAGATTTCGAAACCTACTTAAATACTATATTGTCATAAAATTAATTAATAACCAGTTACACACTTAGAGAAAAACAAATGGAAAATTTCGTGTCTCTGGGACACCGGACCAATATTCAGTTTCAAAAGAGCAATATCTATACAAACAAAATTAATCCTTCAACATCTTTTACTATTTCTAGCTTCAATCGATCTTAACACAAATGTCGGGTTACCTCTTTCGTTTGTACGAGGGGTTCAATATTCTATAACAACAAATCACAAATGTTACATCAAGTCAATTTACCTACGGGAGCTGTCAGTGATTATGGGAATATTTTCATAGAGAATGATACTTCGCATTACCTATGACTTACTACTTCTGTCTCGAAAACCATTAATCCAAAAGGGTGTATCAGTACCAAAATTCACCCACTTCACGAATCTACACCTTTTCTTAAATACAACTACTTGCTTCCAATTTACACCTCACATTTACCGCGACTTCGTTCCGTTACTCTACTTTACTTCTTCCTTACAATTACCGGCCCGAACTGCCTAAGTCGCCTTTATTCAATATTTCATCTTCTTCACGAGCTACCGTCTCGGAGGCTAAAACGTAACTCCTATTACCGGCCCGAACTGCCTAAGTCGCCTTTACTCAATATTTCTTCATCTTCACGAGCTACCGTCTCGGAGGCTAAAACGTAACTCCAATTACCGGCCCGAACTGCCTAAGTCGCCTTTACTCAACATTTCTTCATCTTCACGAGCTACCGTCTCGGAGGCTAAAACGTAACTAACTCTCTTTTTTTCCAAACCACCGCAAACGGGGGGTCTGTCCCCTCTTCTTAAGTTTTTGCAAGCCGGAATTTTTCTGTTCTCATGCCGCCCACTCGAAAATACCCCACGGGTTTTCCAGGTCTACCGACTCTGCAATTTCGGCAGTTTTTAACGATCTACTACCAGGAATATCAATCCATATATCGCTGTTTAAGGGGCCTCTTTGTCAACCTCAACTGACGCAACAAAGTAGCGTCTTATCGGTCTTGAAACCTATAAAGTCTACCTATCACAAAGGTTAGCCGCCGGATGGGGTACATAACCTTATCAGTCCACGTCTAGACGAAAACCATAAACACTCAATGAACCATTGTGCGATACGATACAATGTATGAATTTACTGCCGATCGATTCTTTCCATATTCTCAACTTGAACTGTTTTTCCATATATTCCCATATATTACATCACTCTCCCCAACGAAAAAGTCTTGGCACCACAAGGCCAATACTTTTCAAACAACAACAAAAAATCAAGCTACTCCATGCATTACAAAACATTTCTTTCTAACCTTGTCTTCATATAATCAATACATCATCTACCTACTAGTGACCTGAACTTCTTATTCACTGGTAACCCTCGTACATTTATACATATCCACCGTAATAACAAACTCACAACCTACTGGTAACCTTTCCTTTTACTGGTAACCTTTCAACTTACTGGTAACCCCTTGTACCTTTATATGTACGAATTTCAGTCCTATAACAGATACTATCTACCGAGTGCATATGAAACTAAATCTAAAATACAATGATAAGAAAACCATACACATGTTATACATGACTACATTCGTTATCGGGACAACCTGTAATGTAACTTAACCTAAACATTTCGATAAGATTAACACGTAAACATATCGTTCACGTACTTCCGAGTTATCGCGACGACCTTCCTAACAATAACAAACCATTCATATCGATACCTCTAGTACGATGACGACCTTCCTAACAATAACAAACAAAACCTTTTTCATGGGTGTCATCAATATCTTATTACTAAACATCGGAAACGTTCAATCATTTCAAAGTACCTTCCGCTATAGGTTCACTATCACTTCTCGCATATAGCTTTTCCGATCACTTTACGTTTGATTCTTTTTCCACTTTCGCGAGTCTTGTCGTCACTCGCGCTTCACTCCTACACACGTTACCTTTCCAGTGACCTTCTCTGGATGATGGCGTTGCATCTCGAAACCTTTCGACCAGGACGACCAGTGTCCTTGGGATTTTTCTCTCTTGTAGCGGGCAAGTCTTATGCTATTGGGGGGGGCTGCGACCTCTCGCAGGGAACGAGGTAGCCTTTTATGGTGGGAAAATTTATTAGAAGAGGGAATAACCTTCTGGGGGAGTCCCTGACGCGCTCGATCATTCGGGCTTCGCACTCACGTTTATTCATTCGTTTGATCGTTTTCGTTTGACAGGAACCGCGCACGACGCAGTTCGAGGATTTTCCTTATAGTTTTGCCGTCACACGTCTTCTGCCGAATAACTTGTCTTTCGAGTCACTTTTCACTTTGCTTCTTCCGTCCAGTGGGGTGCACTGGAGGTTAGAGGGGGGTATATTCTAGACGTGGTCACTTCTTCAAGCGGTTCTGAATTCTAGTTGTCTGAATCAGTCTTCAGCCTGTCTTGCTTTGTTCTATGTTTATGCATTACCCACATAGTAAGTGTGTTCCATAGACTGGCTATGATCATAAATCCACATCCTAACGTCTGGTATAAGTGTATTCCATTCAATACCACTCCCAAGGCATATTTTACCATCCGGAAAATAGCATAAAATCCCATTAGTCCACTCATGAATAATCCTATATCGGTGAACCATCCCCATACTTGTTGCATTGTATGGTGGGCTAATTCTTTCATTTCATCTGGGTTAAATAAATTTACTGTGGAGAACCCTTGTCCGGTCGTGTCCAGTCCGGCTACTTTTCTAGCGATTATATTTTCTACGGCTTTTCGTTCCGTGCCAAAACTGAGAATTCTCTGGGCCTTACTGATTTCTTCCTGTGTGTATATTCCTAATGCTCCTACAGGCTGTATTGGCGAAAACTTCAACTTTTTGCTTGTTTCTGGTGATAATTCTTCAGGTGTCTTTTTCATTGTGGGGTAAGGGCTCAGGCCCATCCATTGATCATCGATCTTATATAATGGGGGCATTAATCCGTTCCAATCTACTTCTTCTGCATGGGTCTGGATGACCCTAGTGACCGGTGCCATAAATTTGGTTTGGTTATCTACTAATATAGGTAGTTCATTGTAGCAAGTCCATATATGTTCAAGTTTAATTTCGTCCCTCTGTACTACTTTCACTTTTACCGATTCACTTTTATACGACGTTTCTAGTTCCGGACACTCCGCGACGTCTCTAATCGATACTGCTGTGATTTCCGCACTTTTGTCCTTACAGTCATAGGCGATTAAGGCCTGGGTACCAATAACGGAAATAACGATGATGAAGGTTATTCCCCACACAGTTATTATCTCAGGACTTTCCATATTTCTATGAAAATAAAACAAAATTGTCACTTTAACATGGATAGATACAATACTACTCGGACCAAATCATCATAGATCAAAAATACACTGATTGTCGTTCAAAAATTATTATACAATTTACATACAATAAAATCGATCAATTTTCCTAAAATTAAATCAGGTTCACAGAACCTAAGGGAATAAACCTCACACAATCCTATACTAGCGTTATGCTCACCTATGCACTATCTCAGCGATCATAACGCTTCTCTTTAGACAACTTTCAAAACTTTCTTCTATCTGAATTCCAATGAGTATTTAAAACAACTTTAGTTTAGTTTAGTTCAACAAAAAAAAAATCCTTTATTCATGCGTTAGATGGGGAAACCTACTTAAGCACAGAAAATTAAGCGAAGAGAATAGACTCTCAAAGCGGAGGGGAAAATTGTAAGTTTGGCATAGACCATACACTACGAAGATCTGGAGCGGAACCGCTGATGGTTTGGCCCCATATCAAGTGTTATTATTATTATTCTATATTTATGCGGATTATTAAGGTTATTAAGGTGTCCGTGCCCCAGGACAGGGTCCCTCTTCAGGTGGTGGCTCTCCGGGATAGTGAGCCCCTGGAATCTGCTTAATGGGCAGGAGTCGACTCAATTCTCCTGAGGGGTCCGTAGATCGAGCCCCTAGCTACCCTAAGAATCTGCTTAATGGGCAGGAGTCGACTCAATTCTCCTGAGGGGTCCGTAGATCGAGCCCCTAGCTACCCTAAGTGTCATATTTAGTAATAGTCCCATCTACCTAACCGATCGGGAGGGTTCCTTGTCCGCATCGATCTCCTCAAGGGTACCACGGGACTGACAAATTCTTCCTCAGTTTCGTCACTCAGAGATTCCTCACTCGAATCTCGTTCCACAACCCTGTTCCACTGCGGCATCAGTATCGGGTGCAATCTACCCATGCCTTTCTGTTCCTCCTCGGATTCCATTTCGCTTTCTGATTCGAACTGTCGCCCCATTTCCTCGACTTTTCTTGATGGAGAGCACCTGCTTATTCTTCTTTCGACAAAATATTTTAGTCTGTTTACATGGACCGTTTGCTCTTCTCTTCCTCCACACCTTCTTATTTTACATGTCACCGGTCCTATTATTTCAATGATCCTATATGGACCATCCCAACTCTTCACTAGCTTTTTAGACAACCCACGCTTCGTGTGCATTATTTTCAGATAGACTTGGTCTCCTAGAGTGAACTGATGATCTGCGGTTTTTAAATTATACCTTTTCACTCTGGCCGATTTTACTTCCTCCGTGTTTCGATATACATCCTTATAGATGATACGTAGCCGTTCTAGTAGCTCCGATGCATAATTTTGATCGTAGTCATATCGAGCTCGCCCTGATTGTATGAAACTGTCTATAGGGAGTACTTGGTCCCTTCCGTGAAGAAGAAAGTATGGACTATATCCTGTGGTGTTATGTATACTTCCTCTATAAGCCATTAGTACAAAAGGTATCCAATCATCCCAATCTCGCTGGTTATTGCTAATATACTGCGCTAACATGTCCTTCAACACCCTGTGCATCCTCTCAATTTGTCCGTTTGACGTTGGTGCGTAACTGGAAGTCTGTATTTTTTCTATTCCTAGCATCTTACAAACTTCCTTGAACAACGCTGACGTGAAGTTTGCTCCTCGATCAGTTAGCAGTTTCCTGGGAGTGCCATGTCTAGTGACGATATTTTCCACGAAAGCTCGAGCGATAGTGTCGGCTTTCTGGTCAGGGAGGGGTATTGCTTCAACATATTTTGTGAAGTAATCTTGGAACGTAAGTAAGTACCGGTTCCCACTCAGAGATGTTACTAAAGGTCCAACTATATCCATTGAGGTCAGTTCCCAAGGTTCAGTGGTGGCGGTGAATCGCTGCAAAGGGGCTTTTTTCTGATGAGGGGATGTTTTCCTCCTATTACAAGCATCACAACTGGCGCAATATTCGATGACATCAGTGCGCATGTTCGGCCAAAAGAATCTCCTTTTCAGACTGCTCAACGTCTTTTGCTGACCTGGGTGTCCTGCCATGGGCGAATCGTGAAAATCCCCCATTACTTTCAGTATGTAGGATTTTGGGACAATCAACTTGTCCCCATCTTGTTCCAATCGATACAGTATTCCATCCTTAGAAAAAGAGTACGTGTCCTGTTGCTCACCAGCTTCGATACTTCTTTTTGTTTCCTGACAGTACAGGTCCTTATCTTGTGCGGTTTTTAGCGTTTCCCGATCCCACTCGGGCTCTATACTTTCCATCTCCCGAAACGTAACCTTTGCGATCACCTCGCTACCAGAATATATACGTATTTCTATATTTGAATTATGAAATACGAATTTAATAATTTCCAAAACCCTCTCCCAATCGAGTTTATCCAAACCACATCCTATTTCTGGAATAGCCAAAAATCTGTCCCCATTTTTCTCGCAACACGACCTTAGACTTCGTACAGCGTTCCACATACCTCTATAGGATGGTTTTTCATAATAGTTGAATTTTGTTACCAAATAATATATATTTCTTTGCGGTAGGAGCAATTCCGCTGTTTCCCCAACTTGTTTATTCTGTTGACGCAGTTTATCGACAGAGCCAAAAATTTGTTTGAACTGAAGTGCTATCCCTGCACCCATAGCAAGGTCCTGTGAGACACAATGAGCCAAAGCCCAGTGTTCTGGGGCCGAAAAAAGGTTTCCTTGCTTTCGACTTAATTTCTCCATTTCCGGAATCTGATGGGTTTTCCGGTAATCCTCGAACTCCTCATATTCCATGTCAATAAACTGTTCCTCCTTACTGAACATACGGCTTAATGCATCCGCGTTTCCATGCAGACGCCCTTTTCGATGTATTACCTCGAAATCGTAATCGGCCAAGGTCATAGCCCATCTAGCAAGTCGAGATCCTGGGTCCTTGAGCGTTAACAGCCATTTAAGTGGACGATGGTCGGTAATGACCGTGAATTTTCTCCCATACAGATAGCACCTAAACGTTTGAATGCCGAATATAACCCCCAAAAGTTCCTTTTCCGTTGTAGAATAATTTAATTCGGCTTTCTTGAAATTTCGGCTAGCGTAAGCTATAGGTCGCTCGTGTCCGTCTCGAATTTGGCTGAGTACCGCTCCAATACCTAAGCCAGAGGCGTCCGTCGCCACTATAAAGGGCTGGTTGAAGTCGGGGAAGATTAGAACACTATCTGAGGTCAGAACTTTCTTCAATTTCGATATTGACTCTAGCACTTCCGATGTAATTTCGAACTTTACCTCCTTTTTCGTTAAATTTGTCAATGGTAATGATAATTCTGCAGCATTTGGAATGAACCGCCGATACCAGTTGACTATCCCTAAAAATGAACGGACTCCTTTCTCATTTTTGGGAATGGGAAAGTTATGTATGGCCTCAATTTTTTCCGGATCTGGGAGCACTCCTTTTTGTGTGATCATATGTCCTAGATACTTGACTTTCTTCAATAAAAATTTACATTTTGTTGGTTTGAGTTTAATATTGGCGTCCCTGAGTCTGTCGAAAACTTTCCGCAATTTTTCTACGTGATCATCAATTCCTGCGGAGTTAAAGGTAATGATGTCATCTAAGTAAACCATACAAAGGTCTCCTGTAAGGCCAGCCAGCGTAATATTCATGAATCGTTGAAATGTTGATGGTGCATTTTTCAATCCAAACGGCATTTTCAAATATTCATAATGTCCCTGAAAGGTACTGAAACCAGTCAAGGGGATGTCCTTCTCCTCCATGTCAATCTGGTGATACGCTTCTGCTACGTCGATTACTGAGAAAAGAGCCTCACTTCCCGCGCCATATCCTTGAATGAGATCCGAAATATTTGGAAGTGGGTAATATTCCGTCTTTGTAACGTTATTCAGTCCTCTATAATCAATGCACATCCTGATCTTTTCTTCCCCATTCGGCGATTTTTTTGTAACTAAAACGACCGGAGCTGACCATGGGCTACATGACGGTCGAATATCCCCCATATCCAACAATCTATCTGTTTCTGTCTGCAATATTTCTCTCTGATGATACGGGATTCTATATGGTGCTTTACACACTGGTTGTGTTCCCGGTTCCAAGGTAATACCGTGTTTAACCTTCGTTGTGCTAGTTAATATATCGTCGTCCTCCAGAAAAAGATCCTGGTATTCCAGTATTAGTGACTTCAGCTTCTTCTGCGTGTTACCATCCAAATGTTCAAAATCGAATCCCTTTTGATTTCCTTCCTTGTTATCAAAATTTACTTTCCCAATCCTCTTAGTCGGCATATTTCCATCCATAATATCACAGGTAACTGCTTTAGCGAGAGTTTGTCGCTTTACTAATCTGACCTCCTTGGCTGAGACGTTAACCACTCTAATCCAGACTCTGTTAGAATTCTTCGTTAAACAATTTGCGACGTGTATATGCCCATTTCCTAACTCCACTGGTTCGCATACCATAATATCTCCTTGTACATTTTTCTTCAATTTCCCTCTTACTAATGCTTCCGATCGCGCAGGTACTGTAACACCCGCTTTCAGAGTAATATCTGTTTCCCAAATGAGTTCGTCCTCCATGGAATATACTGAGTCATTTTCCTGATCCTTCGAACAGCTATCGATATTCTCCCTGTCGTTCGCTGGTAAGATTTCGCCTGCTGATTTTTCCGACGTTTTCACCTTCGTTTTTCCATTCTCCGGCTTCGCTCGCTCTTCTGTGTTCCTATGTTCCTTCACTTCCTTCTTGACGTCGATTTCCACCTGTTTTTGCTCCGTTTGCGTTTGTACGTCCACTGTCTTTGTGCTCCGCTCGGTTTTCCCAATCCCTTTAACATTTCCGCTGCGATTCTTACTAGTTCCTGCGATGATGCCCTGTTCTTCCGCTTGTGTACTCGCATCTTTTCTAGGTTTTCCTGAATTTGACGGTGCCGGTTCCCTTTCACCTATTTTGTTAATTGGTCCCATAATTTCTCTACCGTTGTCCGTCTGATCATTGATTGCTTCGCTACATAAAAAGTCAAATGTTCTTCCCCACATTGAAACAGCTGGCGTACCCTTGTAACTTATAGTTGCTTGATTTGCATAAAGAAAATCCCTTCCTAAAATCATCTGTACATCCCCTAACGTGTTGTCCTCGCATACAACAGCCGTCCACGTAGTGCTTAATTCATCCCTTTCTGGCCCTATCGAAACATTTGCGGTGCCCCATGTCCGAAGACTGTGGCCTGTAACACTCGTCAATCGGTACCTATCTATTCCATCCTTCCTGATTTGCTTCTTTGGGACTGCTCCTTTTCTAACAAGTGTCACGGCTGCCCCTGTGTCCACTAAACAAAAGCTTGATATTCCATTCACGTTCAATTTAATAATGTGCGGTGCGTCGGTAAGGTTATTGAAATTTATTTCGGGAATAACCATAATTTGTTGTTTATTCCTCTTCCCGCGATACATATGTCCCCGTGACATCCCCAATGTATTTATCCACCTTACATTTCTCTGGCCTCCGTCCTGGTGGTTGGACCTTGGCCACCGTTGTTTAAATTTCGCTGAAACCCCAACGATTGCCGCATTTTCCGTGGTCGCGCGGGAATTGCTCCCGTCGACCGGCCGTTTCCTCCGTACCTCGGGCGCTCCGATCCTTCAAACCTTGGTGTGAAGTTCTGAGGTTGATTCCTCCTGCTGATCCTTTGTCTACACTCCTGTGCCCAATGTCCTTTTTCGTGACAATAGTGACATGTGTCTCTTTCCACGAACCGCCTTCCTCTATCTGCCCGACAATCTCGAGCAAAATGTCCTATTTTACCGCAATTATAACATCCCTTGTTAACGGTATTCCTATTCATATCGTTCTGTCCATTTCCTCGGCTTCTGCAATCAGTTGCCATATGACCCTCTTTTCTACATAACTCACACCTTTCTCCCCCAGTATTTATTGACGAGATCCTCAAGTTAGACATCCTTCCTTGTAACATCATAATCGTTGTCTCCTGTAGTTTGACCAGTTCCTCAGCTTTTTCCAAATCTAATTTATCCTCTTTCAATAAAAGAATGCCGGTATTTTGCATCAGGTCTTTCCTTAATCCCATTTTGAATTGATTCAAAATCAGTTCCTTGTTTTTCTTTCGAATTCCCGCTTCCTCATCCTGACTCGCTCCGTCTAAGTCTTCGCGTAGTAAATTTGCACCAATCGTTCGCAACCTGGTACAGAACGATGATACGTCCTCGTTTTGATCTTGGAAGCATCTACACTGAAAGAAATGATTCAATGAGAAAGGTTTACCAAAAATATTCTTACTAGGGTTGATACATTTCTTACTATTCGGTTAAAATAGCACTATAGACATAGTAAATTGAGTTGCTATAGTTATTGAACAGATCTTACTACGCTTTTCTTATTACACCAATGAAAGTGTTTTATTATATCATTCAAATGTGGAATTGCCACGGTAAACCAAAGTTTTCTAACCGGCATCCAATAGCCATAATAATTTAGCGATACTATGCGAGATAATTTAGTTCCATAAATTTACTACGGCAGTTGATGTTGATTCATTAAACCAGTCGAATATAAACGATTATGCTCGAATGCAGGGTTGCGCGCCTCCCGATTCCTAGCATCCACTCAAACTCAATACTCATCGTTTGTCTATTCGACTTGAGACAACCTGATAACGCGATTAAACTAATTTGTGAAATATGAATCCTAGTTTATTCATGATATTAATCAACAAGCATCATCATAGTGTAGTTTGAAGGTGTTTAGTTCGTGCATTGAAATATCACCGTTTTTGTTTTGTGTATCTACAATCAATCTTCCTGCACACATGGAACAGAAGAATATTGGCCGTTGGATCTTGAAACAATGGCGTCCATGCGTTCGGAATGAATAATTCATCATTCGAATGAGTGCTAGTATGTAATCATTTAATAGTTTCTATTGATCTCATCAGATTCATAATTAAATTTTATTCGAAATTCTGAATAATTAATTATTGAAAGATTAGGTCAACTTTTTTTTAAATAGAACATTATTGTTCTTCTGTTGAATCCATTGCTCCTTATCATTGGAATGTGTTTTGTTTGCTCTATAATATTGTTTTTTTGAATATATTTTTTTCACCAATATTTGAGAAAGTGTGCAGTTAATTTCTCATTCAAATCCAATATATTTTTTTCGTGATACGAGTAAGTTTAATCTCAATGTTTGTTTATCTGTAATAATCTATTTGTTCGTCTTTTAGTATGGTATTGTGATGAAAAGCCCTTTATATTTGAAATATTTCGACCAGTATTTGCTCTCAGTGTATGTATATCTACCAATTCAAACCACAGAATGTGATTATTACTAACAATAAAATGTCTTGTTATACTTCTATTTTTTTATTTGTATATGTATATTGTATATCCACCCAATATAATTCTGGCAGGAGACAGTGGAGATAATATGTTAACCATATGAAATGAATCAAATACTGCTTCAAAAAATAGAAATATAGACCATTACAATTTATAAAAGAAATTGTATAATTTGCAGGTAAGGTATAATTGAGATCTGGTTATGAATAATTCTACAAAGATAATTAAATAAAGTTCCAGAGATAGTTGTATCAATTTAGCTCATTTGAATACACAATGAGTTCAACAAATTGCTTCATGCCGAGTGTTTCCTTGATGTCAGTCCTGCTGGGCTTATTAATCAATATGATGAATTCTCAATTTGTAAATTCGAGTTGATATCTTTCGCAGGTAGGTTTGAACTTTTGACACTCAATTTTATCATTAGAGAAACTATCAGATATATTATGTAATTTATTCTCTTCATAATATGGTTAATCTCTTCTGATTGCCTTTGTTAACTTGTGCACTTTAGTTAATTCATTTAACTGCCATGTTACTGACTGAGCCAACGTAGCACAAAAATTTGGCCAATTTATTGCTTGTCTTAATAATAAATTAGAAATTTATTAAAAGTACAGACACAGTATTAAATTGGCCATTGTTTTCTGTCAGATGAGCTCAGTTTGTAATATGGCAGTTAAAAAATAACTCAAATTGCAACTTAAGCTGATAAAGACAGTAAGATGATATTACGAGAGCGGTAAAATAGGTTTACTAGACCAGTAAAATGCAGATATACAATATTACTATGGTTGTAAAACAAAGTTACAAGTGAAGATATACCAGATTACTATGATAGTAATACGGAGTTACAATTCACAAACGCAGTTATTTAAGTTTACTACGGTAGTGAGACAAAGTTTCAAAACCAGTAATATAAAAGTACGACTATAGTATAATCACTTCAATACTGGCTGTAAAACGGCATTATTCCTGTTATGAAGGATTAAATCATATAGCCATTATTAACTGAATCGTAGTAAATCAAAGTGAACTGTGAGAAATAGAAAGTTTTGTTGAGGCATATAGTATATGAATTTTCTCATTGCTGTTATTATATTTTTCTTTCAGTGTACTTAGATTCCAATGATTTTCGCCCGGTAATCTCATCGGCGTGAATTTATTTAATAGTTTTCCTTTTAATTCTGGATAAGCAAGTTTATCCAATTCTGCATCTGATTTAAAGAAATTGTAAGCGTCTCCGCTTAATTTGTACTTCAATAATTTTAGCGTTTCGTCTGGCGTCCAACTATCCAGTTTGGCCCGTAATTCTAATTTGTCAAAATATCTGGCGGCGTCTTTTCCCGAGAAGCTGTCCACCGTGGTGGCTATCATCCCTAGCGTATACATCATCATGCTACTTTTACTTTCTGTTGAAGTATTTGTATTACTAGCAGAGGGAATGGCAGGCAACATTATTAATTTTTTTTTTTCGGAAATTTATTTGTTTTTTGAATAATAAAATAAAATTTAGTGACTTTACTTGAATGTGATTTTTTCGAACAAAATTGGAAAATTTGAAAAAAAAATCTATACGCAACACAGAAAAAAAATTGTTATATTGACTCAATTCGGAATATTCTGATTATTCGAAAATAAGAATATCAACTTACTCAGATGTCGATAATATTAAGTCTTCACAATTAGTTAAACGTCAACTAAAATTCTTTTACAAAATACTAAAACGCCCTAGAACACTCAAAAAATCGAGATTATAAATGGATAAAACCGCCCTGAACACACACACACAAAAAAATCAACGTTATAAAATTAATAGAACCGCCCTGAAACACACAAAAAAAAATTTAACGTTACAACACAATCGACTTCAATTGATGAAACTACCTGAAACATAGATGATTATCAGTTAAAATTTTCACTTGATACTTTATTCTGCTGACAGTCCTTGTGTTTTAACTGACTTGATGTTCGACTAATATTGGAAGGAATGTTTCGCTGCTATTCGTTGTTTTTTCAAAATATCGTTTCAATCACTAATTTCCTCTTTTTTCTACCTCTCTCCCGTTTATTCACCTCAGAAAAATTAACAATATCCCACCGCTGTCACCAAATGTAATAGTACGATGGTGGTTTTTGATGTTCTTAGGTTTATTATAAATAAAGATGTTAGGCCGCTGTCACCAGAGTAAACTTAGCATGGCTTTTATTCCTAAAATAAAGTAAAATCTTAGAAGAGTTCACTTTATTTATCCTCAGACAAACCGGTTAAGTTTACTCAAAATTTTGAGAACATACTTCGATCAAGGCTTTGGAAAGGACTATAGGCCCGTGCTCCTTGCACGAAGAAGGAGTCTATATGTTATATACTTTTCTGAGGGATATGATTAGGGAAGAATACTAGATTTCGAAACCTACTTAAATACTATATTGTCATAAAATTAATTAATAACCAGTTACACACTTAGAGAAAAACAAATGGAAAATTTCGTGTCTCTGGGACACCGGACCAATATTCAGTTTCAAAAGAGCAATATCTATACAAACAAAATTAATCCTTCAACATCTTTTACTATTTCTAGCTTCAATCGATCTTAACACAAATGTCGGGTTACCTCTTTCGTTTGTACGAGGGGTTCAATATTCTATAACAACAAATCACAAATGTTACATCAAGTCAATTTACCTACGGGAGCTGTCAGTGATTATGGGAATATTTTCATAGAGAATCATACTTCGCATTACCTATGACTTACTACTTCTGTCTCGAAAACAATTAATCCAAAAGGGTGTATCAGTACCAAAATTCACCCACTTCACGAATCTACACCTTTTCTTAAATACAACTACTTGCTTCCAATTTACACCTCACATTTACCGCGACTTCGTTCCGTTACTCTACTTTACTTCTTCCTTACAATTACCGGCCCGAACTGCCTAAGTCGCTTTTATTCAATATTTCATCTTCTTCACGAGCTACCGTCTCGGAGGCTAAAACGTAACTCCTATTACCGGCCCGAACTGCCTAAGTCGCCTTTACTCAATATTTCTTCATCTTCACGAGCTACCATCTCGGAGGCTAAAACGTAACTCCAATTACCGGCCCGAACTGCCTAAGTCGCCTTTACTCAATATTTCTTCATCTTCACGAGCTACCGTCTCGGAGGCTAAAACGTAACTAACTCTCTTTTTTTCCAAACCACCGCAAACGGGGGGTCTGTCCCCTCTTCTTAAGTTTTTGCAAGCCGGAATTTTTCTGTTCTCATGCCGCCCACTTGAAAATACCCCACGGGTTTTCCAGGTCCACCGACTCTGCAATTTCGGCAGTTTTTGACGATCTACTACCAGGAATATCAATCCATATATCGCTGTTTAAGGGGCCTCTTTGTCAACCTCAACTGACGCAACAAAGTAGCGTCTTATCGGTCTTGAAACCTATAAAGTCTACCTATCACAAAGGTTAGCCGCCGGATGGGGTACATAACCTTATCAGTCCACGTCTAGACGAAAACCATAAACACTCAATGAACCATTGTGCGATACGATACAATGTATGAATTTACTGCCGATCGATTCTTTCCATATTCTCAACTTGAACTGTTTTTCCATATATTCCCATATATTACAATTGGACAGCCTTAATCGAATCCACCATGGTAAATTCGATTAAGTAAGAGTGTTCAATACAGGAGAATGGACAATAGAACATACGCGCAAAAGGTCCTGAATTCACGAAAAAAAAATTGGTTCAAGCAATGACGTGAAGTCAGGAGCTTTTGCGCGTTTGTTCTATTGTCCATTCTCCTGTATTGAACACTCTTAATCGAATTTACCATGGTGAATTCTATTGTCTGTTCTCCTGTATTAGACACTCTTAATGGAATTTACCATGGTGAATTCGATTAAGGCTGTCCAATACAGGAGAATAGACAATAGAATTCACCATGGTAAATTCGATTAAAAGTGTCCAATACAGGAGAATGGACAATAGAACATACGCGCAAAAGCTCCTGACTTTACGTCAGTGCTTGAACCAATTTTTAAATATCTTCCGGTCTGCCCTACATTTACTTTTTCGCAAGGGATCTCATGAACAAACCCCGATTCTTGACTGAAAAGAGTTGTGTCTTTAATTCGTGTGAAATAGACTCTTCCTATTGTGTTTTCGTATGATATTTTTAAGTTTTCTAATTTCAAGATATCGGACAATGGTTCAGAAAGGCCCCTCACATATATGTATAAGTGATCCATATTTTATCCTGTTGCCACTTTCCGCAGTGAGAGCACCTATCCTCTCATTGTCAAGTTCAAGTTGAGCCTGAGGTGTATGAAGAATTTAAGATTTCATATTTCAGCATCTGTAAATTATCTGTCTGAAATTTTTCTGGAAAATGACGAAATAAACCGTTGAAACGTTGGCCAAACTAAGGTAGTTTTCTTGAAAATACAGAACCTATCCAATCAACCAAACTTCCAAATATAATGATAATTAATGTTAATGAATAATCCATAAATTAAAGAATCACATTCAGATTCCATCAAATACAAGCAATTACATCTGTCAGTGTCAGTTACATAAACACAGTGAACTCTATATATATATACCTGGAAGGGACTCGCCTTAGGAGAAAAGTGAGGCAAACCGATTTCTTAGGCAACCCGTATTGCTTACGGATATCTATCTCTTTCTATCTCATTGCAGTTAATGGAACGCTCGCGAATTTCTTTGTTTATTTTAAATTTTGTATGCTTATTTAGAAGTAAACGTGATTTTTTTCTGAACAATTTATCAGGATTGAAGTAATAAAGCAAATAGTGCATGGTTCAAGTCAAATTTTAACTGTTCTCTTATGTGGTTGGTAAATAAAATGAAAAGTTAATGGAACGCTCGCGACTTCTTTTGAATATTTTAAATTTTGCATGCTTAATTAGAAGTAAGCGTGAATTTATTTGTGAACCTTTCATCAATTTTCAAGTAATAAAGCAAATAGTGCATGGTTCAAGTCAAATATTAACTGTTCTCCTATGTGGTTGGTAAATAAAATGAAAAGTTAATGGAACGCTCGCGACTTCTTTCAATTATTTTAAATGTTGCATGCTTAATTAGAAGTAAGCGTGAATTTATTTGTGAACAATTAATCAATTTGAAAGTAATAAAGCAAATAGTGCATGGTTCAAGTCAAATTTTAACTGTTCTCCTATGTGGTTGGTAAATAAAATGAAAAGAAAATCAGGTGTGCAAATTTTATTTAAATATTAAAATACACTGTACATACATAGCTGCTACTAATACTACTTATATAAAAATAATTTAACAGTTGCTAAATAAAACCAGTTTTGTAAGTTTTTGTCTTACTGGGGTATTTTTTCCTTGCAACTCTAAATTCAATTGCTCTACTCTTCTGTTCAGCTTCTGTTTAAGTGTTTTGACTTTTCTTCGTAATAATGTATCTTCATTAGATGAAACAGTTTGAGTTGCGTGATCAGTCAACTTTTTAACTTGTGGGCTTCTTGAAGTTGACGGTAAATCAACATATGTAGGTGATATGGTATGCTCAGTAACATTCTCATTATCATCATCCAAAAACAATTCCTGAGAAAAAAAAATCGTTCATTTCCTTCCAAGATGGATCCAAATATATTTTTTTCATATACAGGGTGAGTCTTTGACCACTGCATTAATTTTAACCAAATATTCCTCTCATCAAATGAAACACTCTTTTCATTTAACATTTTTCCAAATTCAGCTCAGGTAAAAAGATACAGGCTGTTGAAATTTTGAAAAAAAATCAGTTTTTATTTTGTAGCTTTGACATCCTTTTTTCGAATAAAATGAATGTTGGCGTGAACTTTCCTATAACTATGATACATATTTTCCAAATATTAGTTATTTTCTACTTCTACTGGTTTTCTAGTTATGGACTCGTGGATTCATAAAACTAAACGAAATTAGCATAAGGAAAGCATATAAAGTTTTTCTTGAGTCATTTCAAGAATATTCCATCGTTTTAGAACATTATATTATTCTTCATCATTTCTCCTTAAACGCACCGTTTTCGAGATATTCTTCATTGAATGTTTTAAAATGGAAAACTCCAGAAATTTCACTACTTTTATGGATCCGTCCCTGAGCGTTGCAATCCCGAATCAAGCTGTAAACCACGTTACCATGCCTTATTCTCGTCCGCCAACAATGTCATAGATAATTCATATGCGGGAGTGTATTAGCACATTGTGAAATCTTTAAACGCTTGTAACTTTTTACCTGAGCTGAATCTGGAAAAATGGTAAATGAAAAAAGTGTTTCATTTGATGAGAGGAATCTTTGGTTAAAATTAATGCAGTGGTCAAAGACTCACCCTGTATACACCATAATGTGACGAACGAAGCAAGCGAAGTACGGTCCTGTAGCCCAATTCCGCTTATGATGTCACGCAATCGAACGCCGACAGAGAGAGAGGTTGAGTCATCCTTCTAGAAGCTCGAGAACGAATGGAACATCCGGAATACTCGGGAACTTTCTGGACCTTAATCTTCCCGATATAAATATCGGGACCGGAATTCACAGGGGAGTTACTTTGACGAGTTAAACCGAATCGTTACGTTTGTGAAATATAATTGTGAATATAAATTTCCTGTAGATAAATTATTTAAGTGTTCTAAATAAATTAGACTTAGTAAATTTGTGGGTTTATTGTGAAAAACGCTACATTGGTGTCAGGTGTGGGGTATATCGAACTGCATTGTTTTGAGGAATATTCCTGAAGATTTTGAATGCCGATAACGAGAGCTCAAAGTGAAAAAATGGATCAGGCCAACATGGATTTTTTCAAACAAGCCTTTGAACAATTGACGAAGAAAATGGAGGAAAATGCCAAGGATATGACAAATAAAATGGAGGAAAATGGCAAGGATATATCAAATAAAATGGAGGAAAATGCCAAGGATATGTCAAAGAAAATGGAGGAAAATGCCAAGGATATGACAAATAAAATGGAGGAAAATGCCAAGGATATGACAAATAAAATAATATCCATGGAGACTAAGGTTGAAGACAGTCTGAGAATGATAACCGATAATTACTCGAAGCTAGAAAATAGGATCGAAAATGTGGAGGAGATGATAGAAACCATGAAGGATGGAATAGACAAGATAGAAACCATGAAGGACGGAATAGACATGTTAGAAACCATGAAGGACGGAATAGAAGAACGAATGCAAGGGAAGCTTGAAGAGCATACCGAGTACATGATGAAAATTATCGAAGATCGATTGTCCAAAATTAACAGACGGTCAGACGAGGTCAGTAAATGTAATTCCGGTCATTCAATAAAATTAGAAAGCAGTGGAGAGCCAGGCCGAGCGAGGATTAAACCTCCTACCTTTGATGGTAAAACTGCATGGTGCACGTATCAAAAACAGTTTGAAGCTGCAGCTAATGCTAATGGCTGGAACGAAGAAGACAAAGCAACGGCCTTGATTGTCGCATTGAGGGGAGATGCTCTGAATATTCTCCAGATTGTTCCAGCCAGTCAACAGAATAATTATGCAGCTTTGATAAGTAAACTCCAGATGAGATATGGTGATGGACATCTACAACAAGTGTATCATGCCCAGATAAAGAGTCGTCTCCAGAAGAGCTCAGAGACCCTACAGGAGTTTGAAGCTGATATAGCACGATTGGTGCGACTGGCATATCCTACTGCACCAGAAAGCTTCCTGGAACAACTAGCTGTACAGACATTCGTGGACGGGCTGAGAGACAGTGAGACCCAACAAACTTTGCGGTTGGCCCGACCTAAGACCTTGGACGATGCTCTGGCCCACGCATTGGAGTTCGAAGCAGCCAAGCAAGCTTCACATAGGGGCCAGAACAAAATAAGACGTACTGTGGATGATTCCGAGGTTAGCGCTGAGAACATGGAAGATGTTATACGTCGGGTTCTCCAACAGCAACGAACCCGAGGACCCAGGTGCTGGAATTGCGGTGATGAAGGGCATATTCGCCTCCATTGCAAGAAACCTGTCAAGCCTAAACAACAAGATCAGGAATACAATTTTACCGTGGAGCATCGTGCAGGGAAGTTACATAGCAACGCTGACGCGATGTCTAGGAGACCATGTCCTATGGACTGCAAGCACTGTAGTAAGCTGGAAGACAAGGAGTGCTGTCGGAGGACTACTATAATGGATGAGAACTGGCTGCCAGACCACCTAAGACGAGACCAAGAGAACGATCCAGAATTAAAATTATTTTTGAAATGGAAATCGGAGGGACGGAGACCTGAATGGGGAGAACTGTGCCAGATGAATTCGACGGTCAAAGCATATTGGGCACAGTGGGACTCCCTCCTCATAGAAGACGGACTACTGAAGAGGATCCTAGAGAACGAGGAAGGTACCGGATCCAGGAATCAGCTCGTAATTCCAAGGAGCCGAGTCCCCGAGGTATTACAGAAGTTGCATGACGGAATCTCCGGAGGGCATTTCGGAATCAAGAAAACACTAGAAAAGGTGAGGGAGCGTTTCTACTGGCTCAACTGTAAAGAAGATGTCAAAGATTGGTGCCGAAAATGCAGACTGTGTGCTTCGGTTAATGGCCCGAGAGGAAGCCGTAGAGCCCCAATGAAACAATATAATGTTGGCAGCCCAATGGAACGCGTAGCAATAGACATAGCTGGTCCATTTCCAGAAACTGAAGATGGAAACAAGTATATTCTGGTTGCTATGGATTATTTTTCTAAATGGGTGGAAGCTTATGCAATCCCGAACCAAGAAGCTGCAACGGTTGCTGATGTTTTGGTCAAGGAGATGTTCTGTCGATTCGGAATACCACTGGAGCTACATTCTGACCAGGGACGAAACTTCGAGTCCAGCTTGTTCCAGAACCTGTGTGAGTTGCTGGGAATTAAAAAGACCAGAACAACTGCACTCCACCCACAGTCAGATGGCATGGTCGAGAGAATGAATAGAACTGTGGGGAAGTACTTGGCCAAGGTTGTCTCCGACCACCAGAGAGACTGGGATAGGTACCTCCATCTGTTTACCATGGCTTATAGATCATCTGTGCAAGAATCAACTGGAGAAACCCCAGCATGTATAATGTTCGGCCGGGAGGTGAGATTACCTTGTGACCTGGAATTTGGTTGTAAGCCTGGAGTAGAGATAGCTGGTGAGGACTATGTGAGCCGTCTAAAGGGAAGGCTCCACTACGTTCACGAGAGAGTCCGGAGAAACCTACAAATTGCAAGTGACCGCATGAAGACCCGGTACGATACCAAGGCTGCGGAAGGAGGATATGAGGTGGGTGATTTGGTATGGTTATTCAACCCACAGAGAAGAAGAGGGCTATCACCAAAGCTACAGAAGAATTGGGAAGGACCTTACAAGGTTGTTAAAAGGATCAACGACGTAGTTTATCGCATCCAAAAGTTGCCCAGGGGGAAGAAGCGCGTGGTACATGTGAATCGCTTAGCAAGGTATGAAGCCGACCATGACTCTCAGGATGAGATTGGATTAAGAAGGACCACCACCCAGGCCCCACATCACGAGGACTTGAACTTCGACCAATTCATGGCGAACTATGGGGAGACCGGAAAAGCCAGGTTTGGAATCACCACCGAGCAGCAGCAAGACCTTTTTACGGTCCCGTCAGACTATTCTATGGCCCATTGTGTAGCTGAAGACCTGTACATGTCCAAGGGAATTGCCTCCGTCTTTAAGAACAAATTTGGTCGTATATCAGAGCTCTTGAAGCAACAACCGAGCTCTGGTCAAATCCTAAAGTTGACCGATGGTCCTCGTTACCTTTTCTATCTAGTAACTAAGAAGAGATCCTGCGAAAAGCCAACCTACCAAACCATGTGGACCACCTTACTGAACCTTAGGGGCGAGCTGGCCAGACTGGGTGTGAAGAAGCTTGCGGTTCCAAAGCTGGGATGCGGACTGGATCATCTTAACTGGAGGGTCGTACGCAACATGCTGGAAGTGGTGTTTGAGAAGACCGATGTGCGAATACTGGTTTGCAGTTTCAACCCGAAGGACGGCCCAATGGAGAAAACGGTAGCCTGTTATTTCGACCAACAAGGATACTGCCGAAATGGGGACGCTTGCAGATTCAGCCATAATGCACAAGGTGTTCGGGGACCGAACATCTTAAGGAGGGAGCAATGTGACGAACGAAGCAAGCGAAGTACGGTCCTGTAGCCCAATTCCGCTTATGATGTCACGCAATCGAACGCCGACAGAGAGAGAGGTTGAGTCATCCTTCTAGAAGCTCGAGAACGAATGGAACATCCGGAATACTCGGGAACTTTCTGGACCTTAATCTTCCCGATATAAATATCGGGACCTAAATTCACAGGGGAGTTACTTTGACGAGTTAAACCGAATCGTTACGTTTGTGAAATATAATTGTGAATATAAATTTCCTGTAGATAAATTATTTAAGTGTTCTAAATAAATTAGACTTAGTAAATTTGTGGGTTTATTGTGAAAAACGCTACAATAAGGTACCTACCACTTTTCTTATTTTCCGTCGAGGTTCAACAATTTTCGGTAACAAATGCTTGACATATGAAAATATACTAGGAACAGCATCTGGTTTCAATAATTTAGAGGTACATCCAGGTCTCACTATGTAATCAGTAGGAAGAAAATGCTCCCCACAAAGTTTGCTTGTTTTAGATGGAGCCCATTTCTTCCTGCGAACTGCCTTAATCCAAAACTTTAGGATATCAGGTCGTTTGAATGGAAACCTATAAACAATAAATCCACCTTAAATCCATCAATGTTATTCTTCCTATTGATACCTATTTATTATTTTATATTCAAATCTAAATATTATAAACGCACCCATGAAAAGATATTCGCCGATAATCTTGCTCGTTCTGGCATCCAAACGCTACCCAATATACACAATATACAGGGTGTTTCATCATAAAGTGGACAAACGAATATAGCGTGTAGATGACATCGGGAGAATCATTTTTGCCTTATGACATATACCCCGTTTTCGAAGCATAAGCGAGATACAGGGTGTTCAAGGTAATTTTTGACCAATATTCTATCCAGTGTGGTCAGTTATGTGTAACATTTGAAATAATGGTTTTTGGTCACATCTCAGTATTTTTTTATGCTCAATTCTGAAATGATATAAGATTCTGAAAAAAATATTTAAAAATGGCGGAAAACCTGCAAAGTTCGAATTTTTTTTACGAGGTTGCCAATTTGAGTTTCACTCTATGAATTATCTCAAGTTTTTAAAAAATTCTGTGAAAAAAATTTTTCAAAATTTTTTTTTCAGAAATTTTAATTTCCATCTGGAATGCTTCGGCAGTTCAATTTCAAACTTTTTGCCCTCATAGCCAAACCAGTTTTCAAAAAACTTTGAATGGCTATAAAAAACAAACCCATCGATATTTTTCGGTTCTGTTTTCATATTTTCGTTAAGGTTGAAGAATAGTATAAGCCTGGAAAAGTTCATCAATTTCGGATGAAATTTTATTTTTGCTGTAGACATGTAAAAAAATAGTTGTGTTCGAATTTTGAAAAAATTTTTTCACAGAATTTCTTAAAAACTTGAGATAATTCATAGAGTGAAACTCAAATTGGCAACCGCGTAAAAAAATTTCGAACTTTGCTGGTTTTCCGCCATTTTTAAATACTATTTTCAGAATCTTATATCATTTCAGATGTGACCAAAAACCATTATTTCAAATGTTACACATAACTGACCACACTTGATAGAATATTGCTCAAAAATTACCTTGAACAACCTGTATCTCGCTTATGCTTCGAAAACGGGGTATATGTCATAAGGCAAAAATGATTCTCCCGATGTCATCTACACGCTATATTCGTTTGTCCAGTTTATGATGAAACACCCTGTATTACCATTTTTGCGCGTATGTTCTGGGGAACATCGCGTTATAGTTTTGCCCAAATGTCTGTAACTTTCGAATTTTTTGACGAAAATGGTCTCAAACGATTAAGTTCGACTCCCCAATGAAGAATTCGAGGTCAAATTTGATTCTGTCCGTCCGGCCGTTGCCACGATAACTTGAGAACGAAAAGAGCTAGCGCCTTGAAATTTTCAGGGTAGGTGGCGCATCCCAATACGACGGACAAGTTCGTTAATGGGCATAATCGGCCCAGTGGTTTCCGAGTAATAATTTTGGTTTCAACCAATATAAATCCGATCGAATTGAAACTTGGTGGGTAGTTGTAGAATATGAACCTAAGCACGTTTGTGAAATTTTGCGCGAATCGTATGGCTAGAAAATTTTAAAAAAATTATTAAAAAATATTTTTGTTGTCACGATAACTTGAGAACGGAATGAGATAGCGGCTTGAAATTATCAGGTTAGGATGTGCACCAGAACGCGACATTTCAGTTTGTTCATGAGCATAATCGGCCAAATGGCTTTAGAGTTATAGCCATCTGAAATTTTCTGAAATATATATGGTGGTTTTTTGTTCCTCATTAACTCGAAAAATACTGAACCGATTGAATTCAAACATAGTTATTAGTTGTAGAATGCCAACGCGAAAATGTTTGCAAAATTTGGTGAGGATAGCATTTGTAGAAAATTTTCAATAAATCATTGAAAATAAAAAAAAAATTCTATATATCAGTAACTATTCGTTTGAAATTGCTAAAATTTTGCAAGAGCCTTCATAACCTAACTCTACTGCCAAGTTTCAAGTTTTAATACGATCGGTTAAATATTGATGGAGATTCGAGCATTCTTGTGCGAGTTCAGTACATGGGTGACCTTTGCCTCGATAACTTTCGAAAGAAAGGAGATAGGGACTTGCAATTTTCAGGGTAGGTTGCGTATCCGAAAGGGAGAGTTGAGTTCGATTTTGGGCATAATCGGTCTAACGGTTTCCGAGTTATACCCACCTGGAAGATTATTTCCTTGATAACTCGAAAAATAAATATTCGATCGAATTGAAGCTTGGTAACTAGTAGTAGAAAATCAACATAAAGACGTGTTTAAAATTTTGTAAGAACCGTACCCCTAGAAATTTTGTAAAAAAATGACGAAAAAACAAATTTTAAGAACCGTACCTCTAGAAAATTTCAAAAAAATCACGAAAAAAAAAATTGGTTCAAGCACTAACGTGAAGTCAGAAGCTTTTGCGCGTATGCTCTATTGTCCATTCTTCTGTATTGGACACCCTTAATCGAATTTACCATGGTAAATTATGTTGTCTGTATTGGACACTCTTAATTCGAATTTACCATGGTAAATTCGAATTAAGTGTCCAATACAGGAAAATGGACAACATAATTTACCATGGTAAATTCGATTAAGGGTGTCCAATACAGAACAATGGACAATAGAACATACGCGCAAAAGCTTCTGACTTCACGTCAGTGCTTGTTATTTATTGTTAAAACTATCAAAAGTTTGAAACTATCGCCAATCACAACTTGCAATAACAAAATTCTGTACTTTTTAAACTTCACACGATAAAGGCAGCTGAACTAATGGCATACCAAAACAAAATAAATGTTCATCTTCAATAATATTACAAATTCCAAACGAAGGTAATCCCCAAGCTACCTGAAATTCAGGTAGGTAGGTAGGTAGCGCGCCAAAATAGTTGCTGTATCCTTCAGGAAGCTTAGACACAGCACTGTTAATTTTTGCCCCGACAGGGAATGTCGCCCACTAGCGTTGGTGTTGAAACACTTCTGTATATTAATTTCATCATTCGTTGTTGAGTTTTTCACTGCGTACAGTTTCGATCTGACCCCTGCATAATCAGAATATCATTATTTTCAACTTTCATCATCCCTAATACCATTTTTTGTTAACCCTAGTAATTTCATAAGGATTATCCCCTCAAGCATAATCGGAAGTATTGTCGTATTTATGTAAATCTCTTCTCAATATTCCATATTGGGTCTTTGGACAATTTATAAAAACTAACGCGTGAATAGCAAGATTTTCTTTGGAATGGAAGTACCCGAGTCATCTATCACAAATACATTTCTGCACCCTGTGTTTACTCAAATAAATTGTACAAGTCTAGATATAATTCTTGATACATCTGTAATGTTATCGACCTGGTGTATCTTCATCTGTATATTGGCCTCGAATAATCTGTAAAATCGCATGTTCTTCTATCTTTTTCTTTGGTTGCGAATGTATGTAGGTTGTATATTCATCCTAAATAATCATCAAATTTGGCATGTTCTTCCAACTTTTTCATGATGAATTCATATGAACTACGACAAAAATGCATGAGTGTATACATATATCCAAACTATAATACGAATACATGTCTTGATACTCATATGCTAAACTGATAAATTCATGAAGGTATACGAAGATGCACGAATGTAAACGAAGATGCTCGAATGTATAGGAAAAATACACAAAATTGATATAAAGAACAAGTCTCGATACTCCTAAGCAAAATTGATTGATTCATGACTATATACGAATATGTACGAATGTATACGAAGAATCTCGAATGTCTACGAAAATACCCAAAACTGATATAAACTGTACATAAAGTGGTTGCAAATCATATATAAAGTACGCTTGAGGTGCTGCATGAAGAAAGCTATCCTTCATAAATTTAATGATAATGGTTACACGCTTGATGCATGTTTTTCCATCTTTATCTTGGTTACGTATGTATGTAGGTTGTATATTCATCCCAAATTATCATCAAATTCGCATGTTCTTCCATCTTTTTCGTGATTAATTCATATGAAGTATGACAAAAATGCATGATTGTATACATATATCCAGCTATAATACGAATACATGTCTTGATACTCCTATGCTAAACTGATTGTGAATGTGTACGAAGATGCACGAATGTATACGAAGATGCTCGAATGTCTAAGAAAAATACCCAAAACTGATATAAACTGTACATAAAGTAGTTGCTATGATAGTTTGATGATAGTTTAATGATAATTTGATGCTAGTTTGATGGTAGTTCGATGATAGCTTGATGATAGCTTGACGCATGTTTTTCCATCTTTATCTTGGTTACGTATGTATGTAGGTTGTATATTTATCCTAAATCATCATCAAATTCGCATGCTCTTCCATCTTTTTCGTGATTAATTCATATGAAGTATGACAAAAATGCATGATTGTATACATATATCCAAACTATAATACGAATACATATCTTGATACTCCTATGCTAAACTGATTGTGAATGTGTACGAAGATGCATAAATGTATACGAAGATGCTCGAATATCTACGAAAATATCCCAAAACTGATGTAAACTATACATGAAGTAGTTGGTATGATAGTTTGATGATAGTTTGATGCTAATTTGATGGTGGCTTGATAGTAGTTTGATGATAGCTTGATGCATGTTTTTCCATCTTTTTCGTGATGAATTCATATGAGGTACCTCAAAAATGCATGATTGTATACATATATCCAAACTATAATACGAATACATATCTTGATACTCCTATGCTAAACTGCTTATGAATGTGTAGGAAGATGCACGAATGTATATGAAGATGCTCGAATGTCTACGAAAATATCCCAAAACTGATGTAAACTATACATGAAGTAGTTGCTATGATAGTTTGATGATAGTTTGATGGTAGTTTGATGCTAATTTGATGGTGGCTTGATGGTAGTTTGATGATAGCTTGATGATAGCTTGATGCATGTTTTTCCATGTTTTTCTTGGTTACGTATGTATGTAGGTTGTATTTTCAACCTAAATCATCATCAAATTCGCATGTTTTTCCATCTTTTTCGTGATAAATTCATATGAAGTTTGACAAAAATGCATGATTGTATACATATATCCAAACTATAATACGAATACATGTCTTGATACTCCTATGCTAAACTGATTGTGAATGTGTACGAAGATGCACGAATGTATACGAAGATGCTCGAATGTCTATGAAAAATACACAAAACTGATATAAACTGTACATAAAGTAGTTGCTATGATAGTTTGATGATAGTTTAATGATAATTTGATGCTAGTTTGATGGTAGTTCGATGATAGCTTGATGATAGCTTGACGCATGTTTTTCCATCTTTTTCTTGGTTACGTATGTATGTAGGTTGTATTTTCATCCTAAATCATCATCAAATTCGCTTGTTCTTACATCTTTTTCGTGATGAATTCATATGGAATACGACAAAAATGCATGAGTGTATACAAATATCCAAACTATAAAACGAATACATGTCTTGATACTCCTATGCTAAACTGATTGTGAATGTGTACGAAGATGCACGAATGTATACGATGATGCTCGAATGTCTAGGAAAAATACACAAAACTGATATAAACTGTACATAAAGTAGTTGCTCTGATAGTTTGATGATAGTTTAATGATAATTTGATGCTAGTTTGATGGTAGTTCGATAATAGCTTGATGATAGCTTGACGCATGTTTTTCCATCTTTTTCTTGGTTACGTATGTATGTAGGTTGTATTTTCATCCTAAATCATCATCAAATTCGCTTGTTCTTACATCTTTTTCGTGATGGAATACGACAAAAATTCATGAGTGTATACATATATCCAAACTATAAAACGAATACATGTCTTGATACTCCTCAGCAAAATTGATTGATTCATGACACGAAGATGTATGAATCTATACGAATATACTAGAATGTCTATGAAAATACACAAATAAATATGGCAAATTTTGTTCCTGTGTTCTATTGAATTTCTATAAAGAATGTGTATAGATTGTTATGATTGTGCATGCTTGGACTGATCTATTACGACCGTAGAATTTCATGAATGGATACATATTCAGTTATAAAGTGAATGCAAAACGTATATAAAACTGCAATAAAAATGTATATAGTGGATATAAAGAGTATTTAACGCGTATACTTATCAGTCTCATTTTTATATATCAACAGAATACATACCTACAGCATTTGTGAAAAACAATACACCCAACCCAATAATTTGAGCAGACACATGAATATACATAAGCAAATTGGCTTTGCTTGTTTCGTATGTGGAAAGAAATTCACATGAAACGATGCTTTAAGGAAACACACAATCAAGAAACATGATAAATTCCATGACAATATGAGTATTGATCACATTAGGGAAAACTATTCAAAGAGTTTGCACACCAACATATATAAGGGATCCCAGGACACACACGAAAGGTATCAAACACAAAGTCTTCATGAAGTTAATGATAATGGCTTGATATCAGTAATATAGTTGACGAGCTATGCTTGCTGCATGCCAAAAAATGCACTGTAGATACTTTTGAAAGAATACAATATTTGTCAACTTCGAATAGCTGAAGTTATTTATTAGGAAAAGTATTATGATCATATCTAAAAAACTGCTTTTTTGAAATAAAAAATGGCAACTAAACTCTAATTTTTCATTACAAATTATCTCAAATTATTTGAGCATCGTTCATCAGAATAACTCGAAATTAAATGAAATGAATAATGATCAACACTATCCATTATGTCAAGAAGACGCGCTAAATAATTGTGAAAAGCTGATTTGTTAATAAATTCAGTATCCATCGCAGTCTCTTTCTCTGCATCTTCAATATCATACGTCGTATCTTCCTCCACATATCTATTGCAATCCTGTGCATATTGCCAATTCATCGTCGTCCCTCCCTTCATAACCAAGTCATGCCCCTATATCAAACATGCTGATCGTTCTCAATACAGCATCTCAAGCATCAGCCAGATGATAAAGTTTCAAAATCACACCTTCTCATTTGATATCCACTGACCAGGCCTGTTTTTCATATATTTAAATCTCAACAAGTTCCTCATCACAATAAGATTTTTTCTTAATATCCCGACAATTGTGAGCGTGAAAAACTAATTCTCCTATCGATTTTACTGTAACCAACGACTTTATAGCTTAATCCTCCATGCCGACCATTTTTGTAAAGCTGAAATGAAAACGTCTTTATTTCAACTTTTAAAGATTCATGAAGGTATTCGCCGTAAGCAAAAGATCCCTAATAGGTATATATATATACGAAGATGTGCAATTTGATGTGAAAAAGGGCTCGATTGAAGTTCATTCTCTTTATCGTTTGAAGTAACAATTGAGCATCTATCACACCATGTGAATCAAATGTTTAAAAGGACGCCAAGCTCTTGATGACTTACATATTCATGATATATTTGTTAACCAATTTTACAATGAAAAAATAAATGAGAGTTACATTTCGTATTAATATCAAAAATGTATTATGACACACTACGAGTTCAGAAGAATCCGAAAACCACCCCACTTTGTTTACACGATTCCTGAATATTGAAAGAGAAATCGGACCACTCAACAAGCAATAAATATCACATAAAATTGTCTCGCAAATCACCTAATATCCAATAGAATAGATCCCAACAATGGTAAGGAAAAACCACATGCCCGGGTTTCATAAAGGTATGCGGTCAAGTTAGCACCCCTTCATTCACTAGATCAGATAAATATGCCTTTGTACCCATGTCCGACTACCGCATCGTTAAATTCGAAGAAGATACCTAACTGTAATTCGCTTTGGGCGGTTCAGTTCACCCTCATTTCTATAATTAACATTTCTTCTGGTTATTGCCAAATAAATATACGAAAAATAATTTGACTACAATACAGTATCTGAAAAAATAAAATTCATTTTGGAAAATACAATCAGTCTCAATGTAAACAAAATCAAAAATTATAGTCCTTCTGAATAGGAGATTGTTATTTTATCATAACGAGTCAATTCTCTAATACGTTTGTAATTTTTTGCGTAAATAGGATTCATTTTCATCCAAATATTGTGACTGTTGATGACAATACAATCAGTACAAATGTACAATCTTTCATGTAATCTTTCAAGATAGTAAGAATACAAAATTTCACATTTAGCATATTTTGTCTCAGTGCCAAGCAAATATTTAATATTTTCGACTTCAAATCTATGTCAAAATGTCGAGTACCTACCCAAAGTTTTTTTCGAAAACAATTGTGCTTACGTTGAAATGACAGAAAATACGTCTCATATGCTCTGTTAAAGTATCCATAATACATCAAAAATGGAATTTATTCGTATACAACCACCCACATTTGTTGTTATGTTAGCTCGCTGCCAGATCAAAAGTATACAACCCCTACAATACAAACATGGATTTGTTGTTATGATAGCTTGATAAGCTTGCCACAAGTAGTTCTCGTTGTAATTGATTGCTTTTCTAAATTCATATTGGGCTCGACCATTGAAAAGGAAAACTGGTGAAGAAAAGTCTTTTGTCGATATCCTCAAGCATGGTACCTAGCAACTTGCAATCTGATCAATGAACTGAATATTTCAACCGATAATTTCATGAACAAGTCATTAAAAAGCATCATTATAATATATATATATATAGTGATATGAAAGCTGCAATAGTGGAGAGGGTCATAAGAACGTTGAAAGAGGTGCTTTACAAAAAATTCAGTGGAACATATCGATGGATCCTTCAAGATGTGGTAAAATGAGTATAATAATAAAAAACATTGAACTATTGGCATGAAACCCCATGACGTTAATACAAAGAACGACATATATAAATTCGCCTACAGTCACATAAAAATAGCATGACCTTATAAATTTCAGAAGAATTGTACGTAAATTTAGACACGTTTTCACAAAAGGGTATCAATGGACTACTGAACTATTTAAAATCACTAAAGTCCAACTTACCTACCCAGCGAGTTACCTACTTTACCGGTAGGCCAATAAGTGGTGCTTTCTATCAAGAAGAATTGCAAAAAACAAAGCAGCATGATGTTTATTTGGTTGAAAAAGTAGCGTGGAGACAAGGGTGCGATTGCTGTGAAGAACAGTAATAATTTTCTAATCATCTAGAGATGCTGCGAAATCTACATATATTCATGTGAAAAGAACCATTCTTGCTAAAATCGAGCTTAGAAATCCTCATAGGAATTTACACATAAAAATCATCGAAATTGAGTCTGTACCCGTGCAGTCTCCTTTGGGAAAAGCTTATTCGTTAATAACTGTTGCCCTTGAATATAAAGAATTTGAATAAAAACTTTCGGCTATTTCACTCCGGTTCATTAGGATGTTTCAAATCCGTACACCCAGCTTGCTGACAAACACGCTTTCCATTGATTTTACTCGTCATGACAACAAATTTTCAAAACCACACAATCATCCCCCAAAGTTATATTTCTCGACCGCGTAAACCAAAAGATTCACAAATAATCCAAGTATTCCCTTTCAAATAAACGATAAATGCCTACCCAATAATAATCCGAAAAAAAGGATCTAGTACCTGCGAATAATCCGAAAAAACGATCTAGTACCTCATGCATCAAACTTCATATGACAATTTCATTTTACTATTAGAATAACCTGAAAGACCCTGAGACCGATACGAGTCCCCATTAACAATCCAATTCCAATACAGGAGAATGGATAATGCACGCAAAAGTTCCTGACTTCACGTTAGTGCTTCACAATGGGTCTGCTGAAAATCACAAAACCACACTAGAATCCTTTATATTGCTCGTCTGCGTAAACCGAATAATTCACAGATAATCCATGGTATTCCCTTTCATATAAACGATAAATGCCCCCAATAATAATTCGAAAAAAGGATCTAGTACCTCTCCACTAAACATGATACATAACAATAATGTTATGTTATATTGTTTAGAGATAACTTTTGTAATATTATCAAACTAACATTGCATTAATGATGTCATGAAGTTTCCAAACCAACGTTTTCATCCCAATGTTTATGTCACATCTAAATAACATAATCACCAATATTCATTAGATCATTTTTGTGATATTGGCAAACTAACATTGCATTAATGTTGTCATCAAGTAACCAAACCAACGTTTTCATTCACATGTTCATGCCACATCCAAATAACATAATCAATAATATTCTTTAGATGATATATAAATAAAATGTTGATTTTATGTTTCCCAGATGTGTCTCCTACATATTGGTTATGTTATCTGTCAAACGTTTTTGTTTAACTACCTCAAAACATTACTCAGATGTGTACAGTAGACTTGGAATTAATATTATCTTGAAACGTTTGGTAAATGTATTTTTCGGATAATAACCATGTCATTAATTTAATATTTCAACATAACCATATAACAACATATCATAAATGTCGAAATGTGAAGCAAGGAGCAGAGATCATCCCTGAGATCCAAAAGTAAACTTGTTTAGTGTATTGTGATTCATAGTTCCATTATTTCAATTATTCTTGTTCGTTAGTTGTCGTTGTTCCATCATATTATTGAGTTTTTCTCCCCTGCTGGAAGTATGAATAAAAGTAAAATAACGTGTGAAATGAGATATAAGCAGGTGAGTCTTATTTTCTTTGTTCTTATATCCATACTTTTGAGAGATTCTGCTTCACTATAAAGTCGGCCCAACAGGCATCAAATATTTCTTTCATGTCTGAAAGTATTTTTATTTATTATACAAATTCCGAATATAACGAGATATAACCCTATTTAATGTGCTCAATTTTGGTTCATTGCTGTTTCAAATTTTTATTTTAATCAACAACTGTTGAATAACTGATTAATATCTAACTATAAAGTATTCGACTGAATGTTTTTTCATTCTTAAGTCATGCACACTATTAATACATGATAATTTTTCAGGAAAAGAACCTCAAGATGAATAATAATTTTCCCCGCAACCTCAAAAGGTTGATTAATAAAGAGGTCAATCATGATAAACATACTGAAAGTACTAGGTATATCATCATTACCTTGTACAGAACCAACATAATTATTTGCTCTAAATAATCCATAAACATTGTATAATGCTGTCGTATAATATGGAGCCTACCATCGATCAACAGGAGATAAGTAATTCTATGAAAACTACTGCAATACCTTCAGATGATTCCCTCAAGTTGGGTTTTTTCAACTCATCTAAGAACATGGTCAATAGAAAACTGAATTTCCCAAATTGCTTTTTCAAAATTGTTGAAAATTTTCAATTTGATTGAATTTGGGAAATCTATGTTCAGATGCTAGAATATTATTAAAGATACATAAGGAAAAGTCTTTAGAAATCATGGATGGAACGATGGAAAGCTTACTGAATCTAGAAGACCTTCTGAAAACCAACAAAAATGTTGCTGCTCAATTAGTAAGTAAACCGAAAAGTACCTATGAACTACAGTGTATCCCTGGTCCTTCTCAATTCCATTACTCTGTTATCAATTTTTTATAGAAATAATAGATCTCGAGTTCATCAGAAATGACTTGAAATTTTAAATCTCAATGTTCATCTCCACTGGTAATTGTATTCTACTATTCACGTCCAAAGGGTTTTTTCAATGCAGACATTAAGTCAGAAAGTTTAATAATAATATGGATTTTTACACATGTCTGTTATTCTAGATGAATAAACTGTTACTCAGATTACAAAAATTCGATAAGGATGTGCGTCCAACAGATAATCCAAGAGCTTGCCCAGCATTGTTCCTGGACTGGAAAATACCAAATTTCAAAATGTCAGATTTGGAAATAATGAAAATACTCAAACGTATGTAACGTTTTATTTTTGACTCAGGCGAGGGTTTGTTTGTGTTTGTTTACGATAAGGTTATCGTTTATGTTGACATCGAATTTGAGGTTGGATCTCAGTGGTACCAATCGACGCACAAGAAATATCGCATTCGAGAGCCGAATAAGTTGGCAATATTATTTCATAGTGACAGTCTGAAAGTTTGTGAGGGTCTGCGCCAGTCAGGGACATGAGGTCGTCCATTTGGTCAACATTCGAAGGAGGAGCAGTAGGTTAGGCGTATTTTCGGAACTTAATAAGAATTGGTGATTTCTTCTTAGTTGGATATAGTTTCGAAAATCGAATTAGGAGTGAGGGTTACATTGGTTTGATTTGGGAAGATAACAGGTACCTTGCACTCGTCTCGAAAGAGGATCTAACGACCTTTCTGCAAATCTAAGAATTGAACACGTGAACGATCTTGGCGACTTTGACAGGTATGTGTTAGATGTTCTATTCTCGTCATTTCTAGTGGAAACAATTCAGGTCGTAATTATCTTTCTATATCCAGAATATCGCTGTGTGATTGAAGAATTATTTGGTGGAGGCACGGCCAGATTGGGTTTCGAAGCAAACGTGTGCAGGACAACCCCGAACATCAGGGTATGTACGAATTCTATAAAGATTGCATAACAACGAATAATTGGTCTGATTAATATTATGATAACCGAAATTATTATGTATTGCGAAAGTTCATTTGTTTCTTATCCGAGAGAAGTCACTGATGATTTCTTTTCTGTCATCAGGGTTTTTTGTAACATCAGGAGTTTTTGTGTGCCAGCACGACTTTTAAATCAAGAGGAATAGAAGGATTTTTGTGGCAGCCCGAGTTTTTATGCAAGCACGATTTTTATGCCAGCACGATTTTTATGTCAAGAAGAGTGTAACCGAGACATTCGACTATATACAAGGTGATCCATAAGTAACGCTGTGAGACAGCCAACGCAGGGTTGCAGATCCCGAGTATATACAAGGTGGTCAGTAAGCAACGCTGTGGGACATTCAATCGAGGGTTGCAGACTACGAGCACAGAGAGAAGGAGAACGGTATTGCGAGACCATCGAGGCAATAATACGTTCAGGAATAAGGATAATCAGCACGCAAGTTATAGAAAACATATCCCGAATCATCTTATACCTAATATATATATAACTTGAATATATATTGTTATCAATTATCTAGGTTATGGTTATTGGAAAGCGGAAATTGGGGAAAGATTTGTGGTAGTCATATATGATCATAGATAAGAAACGTGGATGCGCCTGAGCTCAAGCGACGCGTATTTGAATCCAAGAATAATATCTACGTACAATTTCCGCCACCCTTATTCAGGGTTTCATAATAGTTAAATTTTGCTGGATCTAAAGACCTGGGTTGTATGCTATTAGAATAAACTGTTTGTTATTAGCGTGAATATTCTTTTGGTGAATTTAGGAATTAGTACATTACGCAGGGGTATCTGGGAGACTTAAATTTACCTGGCGCCCATTTACTAGGTTCCCTTTTTAGGAATCCACTCCCATCTCCACTGGAGCTAGACCGCGGATCCCTGAGTTCTAGTAGCTCCGATCTTAACCACTGCGACTTGGGAACAGTCGTATGTCGTTATAAATTGGCGCCCAACGTGGGGCCTGGCTAGATAACGTGGGGCCCGACCCGATCTAACGTAGGTCTGAGTCAGTTGTATAGATGATGTTGTTTTCTTTATATTTGACCCAATTTTTTTAGGGAACTTGCTTTCTCGGGCTTAATTATTTCTAGTCATTTTGCTTCTTTGCCGGTATCTGTCTTGTCTCGTCCTAATTTATTGAAAATTATTTTTATACAATTTTTTTTATCTCTAGCGGTGGTCTGTCAGAGTCGAGTTGGGAAATGTATTCGAGTAGAAGTTTGAATTGTAGTAGTTGTCTCGTGCTCAAAGATTTTATTATTGTGTGAATTGTGTTGAATTATGTGCCATGTTGGAGAACTTACCCCTCTTTATATGGGACCAATTAGAATTGACAATAGAATTTCGCCGTGGACATATGGAGTACATGGTCGGAGAATACATGAAGATTGAGGGTAATTGCTGGATGGATGGAGTAATGAGAGTAGAAGAGGATTTCCGGGACGACTGTAATGTATGATAGGGCATTGGATGAGGTATGATTCTGGGTAATGATTGGATGAGAAAGGTATGCTTGTTGTGATTGAGGACGTAGGAATGATTGGGTATGAGTGGGTTGCTTCTTCCTTCAGGAATACTGAATTTTTGTGGGCTCCGATTGATGGAAACATTTCGGTATCTATCTGCCTGCATTTATGAGTTATCTAGTCAATTTATATAATTTTTTTTGATCATATGTATTTTAATCCCTAAGTGAAATTTACTAGGTAAATTTCTGCAAGTGAGGGGGGATTTTGTAACGTTTTTTTTTTGTACTCAGGCGAGGGTTTGTTTGTGTTTGTTTACGATAAGGTTATCGTTTATGTTGACATCGAATTTGAGGTTGGATCTCAGTGGTACCAATCGACGCACAAGAAATATCGCATTCGAGAGCCGAATAAGTTGGCAATATTATTTCATAGTGACAGTCTGAAAGTTTGTGAGGGTCTGCGCCAGTCAGGGACATGAGGTCGTCCATTTGGTCAACATTCGAAGGAGGAGCAGTAGGTTAGGCGTATTTTCGGAACTTAATAAGAATTGGTGATTTCTTCTTAGTTGGATATAGTTTCGAAAATCGAATTAGGAGTGAGGGTTACATTGGTTTGATTTGGGAAGATAACAGGTACCTTGCACTCGTCTCGAAAGAGGATCTAACGACCTTTCTGCAAATCTAAGAATTGAACACGTGAACGATCTTGGTGACTTTGACAGGTATGTGTTAGATGTTCTATTCTCGTCATTTCTAGTGGAAACAATTCAGGTCGTAATTATCTTTCTATATCCAGAATATCGCTGTGTGATTGAAGAATTATATGGTGGAGGCACGGCCAGATTGGGTTTCGAAGCAAACGTGTGCAGGACAACCCCGAACATCAGGGTATGTACGAATTCTATAACGATTGCATAACAACGAATAATTGGTCTGATTAATATTATGATAACCGAAATTATTATGTATTGCGAAAGTTCATTTGTTTCTTATCCGAGAGAAGTCACTGATGATTTCTTTTCTGTCATCAGGGTTTTTTGTAACATCAGGAGTTTTTGTGTGCCAGCACGACTTTTAAATCAAGAGGAATAGAAGGATTTTTGTGGCAGCCCGAGTTTTTATGCAAGCACGATTTTTATGCCAGCACGATTTTTATGTCAAGAAGAGTGTAACCGAGACATTCGACTATATACAAGGTGATCCATAAGTAACGCTGTGAGACAGCCAACGCAGGGTTGCAGATCCCGAGTATATACAAGGTGGTCAGTAAGCAACGCTGTGGGACATTCAATCGAGGGTTGCAGACTACGAGCACAGAGAGAAGGAGAACGGTATTGCGAGACCATCGAGGCAATAATACGTTCAGGAATAAGGATAATCAGCACGCAAGTTATAGAAAACATATCCCGAATCATCTTATACCTAATATATATATAACTTGAATATATATTGTTATCAATTATCTAGGTTATGGTTATTGGAAAGCGGAAATTGGGGAAAGATTTGTGGTAGTCATATATGATCATAGATAAGAAACGTGGATGCGCCTGAGCTCAAGCGACGCGTATTTGAATCCAAGAATAATATCTACGTACAATTTCCGCCACCCTTATTCAGGGTTTCATAATAGTTAAATTTTGCTGGATCTAAAGACCTGGGTTGTATGCTATTAGAATAAACTGTTTGTTATTAGCGTGAATATTCTTTTGGTGAATTTAGGAATTAGTACATTACGCAGGGGTATCTGGGAGACTTAAATTTACCTGGCGCCCATTTACTAGGTTCCCTTTTTAGGAATCCACTCCCATCTCCACTGGAGCTAGACCGCGGATCCCTGAGTTCTAGTAGCTCCGATCTTAACCACTGCGACTTGGGAACAGTCGTATGTCGTTATACGTAAGTACTTCTCAGTGATTGTTTTCTTCAACCTCTAGCATCTGGTTGCATAAATTGCTCTGTTAACTCAAGTTTTAACAGTGCTAACTAATCTGCTAAAAGCTATGCCTTATCATAGTAATAAAAAAATTAAATATTTAGTTCTTCGTTTAATTTTTTATGCAACCAGCCCTATCTTGTAAAGTAGGTATCTACTATTAGTTCCTTTTCGCTTTACCTTTCGTTAACATGAATTATAAGTGATCTTATTTCCAACAGTCATACTACACATATTTTTGCCAATATATCATCAAGATTAATTTGTGTTTTCAGTGGTGACTTTATTTTCAGAATCTGATAAGGAGTTTCAACTCATTGTTGTGGAGTGGATGATATTCGCTTAACAGAGGCTGACAAGGAAAAAGTAGTAACTGAGGTTTAAGTGGAACGATACTGAAGACTGCAACAGATACCAAAGATATTGAGATATTTAGAGATGAATTTGTTTATATTGTTTTATAGAGTATTTATTATTTTCTAAGACTTTATGATATATTTTTTTATGGAAATTTGGTCAATTTTTAAAGTTCTATTATATATTTTATGCAGATGGAAGTTTTGATTAAATATGATTCTCCCACTAAACTCAACTTTTGTTCATCCATCATTCAATTTGCTTGATAATTTTTTCGTTACCCTTTTATAGTCGAACTTAAGCGAGTAACCAAAACAGAGTGTCAAGACCAATTCTTTTCAATCATAACCAATTGGTTATGATAGGAAGGGATTGGTCTTGACACTCTGTTTTGGTTACTTGCTTAAATTTGACTATAAAAGGGTAAGGAACATGATATAAATGTTTTGAGTAACATTAAATATATGTAACAAAGTTACATTATAGTTATGTGAAATTAGATACATCATACAAATGTTGCATAAATATTTCAAGCAACATTAAATATATGTAACGATGTTACGTTTATGTAATATTTATCATTAAACGTTGCATTGTAATATTAAAAAGAGGCACAAACTGCTATGTGTACTACGTAGCTACAACATCAAGCATCTCTCTATACAACATCACAAGGTCACAATGTGACATTACATTTACGTTTAAGTTATGTTTTTATGTTTAGTGGGTCATGCATCAAACTTCATATGACAATTTCATTTTACTATTAGGATAACCTGAAAGTCCCTGAGAGCGATACGAGTCCCAATTAACAATCCAATTCCAATACAGGAGAATGGACAATGCGCGCAAAAGCTCCTGACTTCACGTCAGTGCTTCACAATGGGTCTGCTGAGAATCACAAAACCACACAATCATCCCCCAAAGTCTGCGTAAACCGAAAGATTCACAAATAATCCATGGTATTCCCTTTCATATAAACGATAAATGCCCTCAATAATAATTCGAAAAGAGGATCTAGTACCTCATGCATCAAACTTCATATGACGGATAGAATAATTCCAATTGCCTAGAGAAATTCAATTCATATTAATTACATGAAAAAGGTCCCCTGAGACGCACAATGCAAAGGGTCATATACCTGCGATTGATGTGGGACCAAAAAGGTACCACTTAAGGTTAGTGGCTGTGGCTTATCGGTTAACACACCGGACTCATAGTAAAATAGTACGGGTTCGAGTCCCGTCGTCTCCGAGAACTTTTTCATAAAATTCTACGTCCCTTCACAAAAGCTTCCGAAAAATTCCGTCCACCAAGATGGCGCTGTGATAGTTTCAACTGTCATGGCGTCAAGCATCATTCTAACCGCGAAAACAAATAAGTGAGGTTCGGATCACCTGGTGACCCAGAACCCCCCTAGCACTTACTACTTTCCATCTTACAAAAACTCTCACTTTCGTTCCACTTAACCTCGGTACTTCGTAAATAAATAACTTGCTTGGAAGTAAACTGATCGCCGCGCTTACATCCGCCTAATCAGCTGTACGTACTTGCGTGTTTATTCAATTTATGCATTTGCCCTTTTATGTCCTTGAGTTCTTGTTATTTCACATTGACTAGTTAATTTTTTGATTTAAGCAGTTTTTACCGCTGCCACCATGTTATGTTTGATTCTGATGGTTGTATAGAAATACTTTATAAGTATAATTTACTTTATTTATTTATCAACTTACCATAATAAGCCGTAAGGCATAGGACGTATGTTGACGTTTTTATAATTGCTGTTATACTGATTTTGAAGTGTTGTCAACTTCTGTGTGATACATCACACATGTATCTAACATGGGACTCCCAGAATGAGCGTATGCGGCGTTGCCTTTCTCTGTGCATGTCTTGTACTTGGAAGGCTGTAAGGTTACTACTCAAAAACAAAATGAGACAAACTATAAAACTTTTGAGTAAAATAACAACTTTAGAATACTTGCAGATTATCTGAGGATTTATATTTGCGAGCAAAATTATCAGTTACATATTATCTAAATTAAATATTTGTTACTATGCAGTGATCATTTTATGAAAGTTGTTTGATTAACCACATTCAACAAGATTAATTCTAGGAGCACTTCCAAATGCCTATCATCCTACCTCCAGAAAATGTTTTTCGACACTCACAATATTATTCTTTTCTCTATTTCAGTATTGTAATGAGTTCATTCCAGCACTAAAAACAGTGCTGGAATGAACTCATTCCCGCATTGTTTCTAGTAATATTTTTCGTTTTGTGGTAGTCAGCACTGACATTCGATCCTATCAAATTTCAACATACGTCAATTGACAATATATATAATATAATCTGTATATAGTGTAATAATTGTTGTGAGGAAAAGTTTTATTTTCATGAAAAAATAAGGTACTAGAGATTTCCTTCTTGCTAATTTTGAATCATAAATGCTATTACTTATATTAACAGGAAACTGTTTCAAATCTGATCTCCATTTCCTAAGTACGATTCAAATCCCGTAATCTGTCAACTTTTGTAACAGTCACATCAACTGCCAAGATACAATAGTACAATACCATTGTATATAGATAACATAGTAGGACAACCCTCTAACTAAAATAGTTATGAAAAAATGATACCAAATCTAGATGGCGACACCAACGCATGACACCATCACCAGAGGGCGCAGCCATCGACTGATTTGACAGGTCAATAAGGTCCAAAATCGCATGCGTTAAAATGGCAGGACCGGGACAGAGTAATTTCGTACAATTTTATTCTTTCCGATGTTTTATCCTTGTTTGGTCTTGTCTCTGTCTAACCTGGTGGCAAGGGGTTTCTGCTTCATGTGATCCCCTCCCAATGAACTCTATACTAACTGGAAGGGATACGTCCATACAAAGTGCGTTTGAAAAGTGAGTCAGGGGCAACGAAGTTAAAGATAGCACTATTTACGGTAACCTGTCTTTGTTGCGCTCATACAAGCGAGTTAAGTTTATCTGCATGAATTATCTTTTACCTAGAAATTCAGGTAGTTTGGGGATTACCTTCGTTTGGAATGTGCAATATTATTGAAGATGAACATTTATTTCGTTTTGGTATGCCATTAGTTCAGCTGCCTTCATCGTGTGAAGTTTAAAAAGTACAGAATTTTGTTAGTGCAATGCTGTTCCTGGTATATTTTCATATCCCAAGCATTAAAAAAAAGCTTAAAGCTTCTCTTTTATTGTGCTCGGCGTGAGCCATGTGCACAGATTATAGTGACATTACAACCATCCATTCTACATCCATGCCCTGAGCGGGATTCGAACCCGCGACTCCGGCACCCTAGCTAGTATTTCTACCGCTAGACTACCGGGCCGGCTTTATCCCAAGCATTTGTTACCGAAAATTGTTGAACCTCGACGGAAAATAAGAAAAGTGGTAGGTACCTTATGGTGTATATGTGAAAAAAATATATTTGGATCCATCTTGGAAGGAAATGAACGATTTTTTTTTCTCAGGAATTGTCTGTGGATGTTGATAATGAGAATGTTACTGAGCATACCATATCACCTACAGATGTTGATTTACCGTCAACTTCAAGAAGCCCACAAGTTGACACGTTGACTGATCATGCAACTCAAACTGTTTCATCTAATGAAGATACATTATTACGAAGAAAAGTCAAAACACTTGCTGAAGAGAAGATAAGTAAAAATTTCTAACATGAAGGAAGTCATTCATTCAATTTCAAAAAGTGGTCATAGCAATGAAAATCTAGAAGAAGTCTTAAAAAAGCATTTTCAAGGTAAAAATAACAAAATTACATTTTTAAACTCAAGAGCTACAGCATATTTTCTTTTTAGGTTTGCCATTGGAACTTGTACTTCTTCAAAAAGGGAAAGATGAAGGTGTAAATCCTAGGCAACGCAGATATTCACCTTTGATGAAACAATTTGCGCACACATTATACTTTTATTCACCTAAACCGTATAATTGTTTACGCAATCAATTAGTAGTAGCAGCTATCTGTAGGTACAGTGCGTTTCAATATTTAAATAAAAGTTGCGATTTTCTTTTCAGTTTATTTACCAACCACATAAGAGGACAGTTAAAATATGACTTGAACCATGCACTATTTGCTTTATTACTTTAAAATTGATTAATTGTTCACAAATAAATTCACGCTTACTTCTAATTAAGCATGCAAAATTTAAAATATTTAAAAGAAGTCGCGAGCGTTCCATTAACTTTTCAATTTTTTACCAACCACATAGATAGGAGAACATCAGTTAATATTTGACTTGAAGCATGCACTATTTGCTTTATTACTTGAAAATTGATGAATTGTTCACAAATAAATTCACGCTTACTTCCAATTAAGCATGCAAAATTTAAAATATTCAAAAGAAGTCGCGAGCGTTCCATTAACTTTTCATTTTATTTACCAACCACATAGGAGAACAGTTAAAATTTGACTTGAACCATGCACTATTTGCTTTATTAGTTTAATCCTGATAAATTGTTCAGAAAAAAAATCACGTTTACTTCTAAATAAGCATACAAAATTTAAAATAAACAAAGACATTCCATTAACTGCAATGAGATAGAAAGAGATAAATATCCGTAAGCAATGCGGGTTGCCTAAGAAATCGGTTTGCCTCACTTTTCTCCCAAGGCGAGTCCCTTGCAGGTATATATAGAGTTCATTGTCCCCTCCCTAGACTAGACCATCTGTGAAATTCCGCTACGACATACGGTTACAGTTGATGTCTCTATATTGCTATGCGCCAGTCAACGTTGTTATAAAAAGGAGTGTCTTAGCGAAATCATCACTCGCTGAAGCCCATTAAATTTAAATGATTTGCACGTGTTGTCGGTTCTCGGTTGTTGTTTGTATTATTGAATTTTCTTGTGAGAATGAAAAAGACAATTTTGGATGTTCATGATATTTTCATTATGTATCTTTATCAGTCTCTTTTGAATGATGAATTGATTGGTCAGTGGTTGGAATTTACTGACACTGAGTGTATGTCTCGACTTCATACAAAAATTAAATTCCAGAAACTCTCCATTTTATCATTCAACTCCAATTACTTATCAAATAAATAATTTACTTATTAATCGAGATCGATACAACATATACATGCTGAATTTAAAGAAGCTTCGATCATAACATTATATAGGTAGGTACCTATCTTTTTCATGGAAGAAATGCATTGAGTAAAAATGTTGAAAAGCACTGACGGAGGTCAGGTTGCTTTAGCGCGCTTTTCAAACAATAATTTGTTAGTAATTATTGAAACTATGAAAAATCATATCTCTGAAAGTATTGGTTTCATGGTTTCTGAGAATGGAGAATGATATCCATGGATTTCTATAATGAAAGTGCATAAAAAGTCAATCCAAATAGTGTAATTTGAAAAAAAAAATACTACGAAACCACTGAACCGATTTAGCCCATTTATGAACTCAACGGAGATATTTATTCCCCAAACCTACCCTGAAAATTTCAACTAACTAGGGAGATCATTCCGTTCGAGAGTACCTACTTACGGCCGGCCGGCATTGGGCAAATGATAGGCGCTCTGTTCCGACGAACAAGCGCGACAAAATGATTGGAAACAATCGAAATTATTTGATGTTGAATATGACATCTGAGATGTTGAACTTTTCATTTGTATAATTTGTCTTAAATCTTCCATCGATATTACAATAATTCTTACGAAATTTTGCACGTACGTTGAAATCGTCATTTGTGTAACTTTGTTTTGGAAATATATGGTACTAAAAATGTTAAAGGAGCAAATTCAGAAGACGATAAAATGGCAACGACTAGTGGTCACGTGTCAATGTTGCCGCAAATACGCTGTCGATAAAAATTTCACTCTCTATCCTTTTCATGGATCGACGTAATCGCAACGACAGCTTTTGATTTTTGCGTTTTTGTTCGGGGGAATATCGCATTAACGTTTTGCCCAAATGTCTGTAACTTTCGAACGATTTAGTTCGACTCCCCAATGAAGAATTCGACGTCAAATTTGATTCTGTCCGGCCGGCCGTCCGGCTGTTGCCACGATAACTTGAGAACGGAAAGAGCTAGCGACTTGAAATTTTCAGGGTAGGTGGCGCATCCCAAATGATTTAGTTCGACTCCCCAATGAAGAATTCGTGGTCAAATTTGATTCTGTCCGGCCGGCCGTCCGGCTGTTGCCACGATAACTTGAGAACGGAAAGAGCTAGCGACTTGAAATTTTCAGGGTAGGTGGCGCATCCCAATACGACGGACGAGTTCGTTAATGGGCATAATCGGCCAAATGGTTTCCGAGTAATAATTTTGTTTTCAACCAATATAAATCCGATCGAATTGAAACTTGGTGAGTAGTTGTAGAATATGAACCTAAGCACGTTTGTAAAATTTTATGCGAATCGTATGGCTAGAAAATTATTAAAAAATATTTTTGTTGTCACGATAACTTGAGAACGGAAAGAGATAGCGGCTTGAAGTTTTCAGATTAGGATGTGCATCAGAACGCGACATTTGAGTTTGTTTATAAGCATAATCGGCCAAACGGTTTTAGAGTTATAGCCATCTGAAATTAAATTGTTTTTTTCTCCTCATTAACTCGAAAAATACTAAACCGATTGAATTGAAACATGGGTATTAGTTGTAGAATGCCAACGCGAAAAATCTTGCAAAATTTTGTCAGGATAGTATTTGTAGAAAATGTTTAAGAAATCATTGAAAATAAAAAAAAATTCTATATATCAGTAACTATTCGTCTGAAATTGCTGAAATTTTGCAAGAGCCTTTAGAACCCAACTCTACTGCCGAGTTTCAAGTTTTAACACTATCGGTTAAATATTGTTGGAGATTCGAGCAGCCTTGTGTGAGTTCAGTAGATGGGTGACCGTTGCCTCGATAACTTTCGAACAAAATTAGATAGGGACTTGCAATTTTCAGGGTAGGTTGCGTATCCGAATGGGAGAGTCAAGTTCGTTTTTGGGCATAATTGGTCTAACGGTTTCCGAGTTATACCCTATTATTTCCTCGATAACTCAAAAAATAAATATTCGATCGAATTGAAGCTTGGTAACTATTAATAGAAAATCAACATAAAGACGTGTTTTAAGAACCGTACCACTAGAAAATTCGAAAAAAATGACGAAAAAAAAATTTTGTAAGAAGGGTACCTAAGGTTCTTACAAAATTTTGTAAGAACCGTACCCCTAGAAAATCTAAAAAAATTACGAAAAAAAAAATTGGTTCAAGCACTGACGTGAAGTCAGGAGCTTTGGCAGGTATGTTCTATTGTCCATTCTCCTGTATTTGAATTAAGAGTGTCCAATACAGGAGAATGGACAACATAATTTACCACGGTAAATTCGATTAATGGTGTCCAATACAGGAGAATGGACAATAGAACATACGTGCCAAAGCTCCTGATGACTTCACGTCAGTGCTTGAACCAATTTTTTGAATTTGAAAAACAATTCGATGTTATTATTACATCTGAATATAAACAAAATGAGTGATTATAATTATTTTTTCAACAAATATATATATGTATATTAGGGTGGCCCAAAAAAACGAAAATTTTTTTTTTTCGAGTCTCGTACCAAAATATGTAAGTTTATAATGTTTTAAGAGTCCCCTCCAAACGACAATTCAAAAAAAAAATTTTTAAGGGTCACTCCAAATTTTTAAAAATTTACAAAATCCTCAAAAATCGATTTTTTTTTTTAATTATTTTTCTCATTATTTTATTTTTTTCTACAAGAAAAATGATAAAGATCTTGAAAATCTCAAGTCGAAATTTCAATATTTAAAGGTCGCTCCAAATTTTTCAAGGTTGCCAAGACAAGTACTTTATATCTTTTCGAGCTACTTCTGAATATGAATATCAACGAACTAGATATTTTTTTTCTTGCATTTGATATACCAAAGAATGGAATTAAAGCACGAGCAACAAAAAAAAATTAAATAAATTTTTTTTACGATTATAGTGTAATTGTCAAAAAATCATAATTTTTTTAATTCTTTAAATGTATTTATTTTTCGAAAATAAACATTTTAATTAAATTTTTATAACTTTTTATAACATATTTATAAACTTTAAACACCAAAATAGTCAATTATTAACATTATTTAGAGTAACAACATTTTTTAACTTTTTTACTAATGTATTTTTTATATATTAATTATAATTAACGCTTATAAAAAGTTTACTTCAGTTCAACACATAACCAAATTAAAAACAGAATTAAAAATTTACTTCAACAATCTTAAGGTATTGTTAAATATATTAAGTATAGTTAATTTTACTTTGTAGCTATATCAATATGATTTATCAAACTTGTTTTTTTAGCGTTTGGAAACATTTTTCTATTCTCTTCAATCACGTGCAATAAGTATTGTTTTTGTTTCTCGTCAGTCACAGTATCATGATACGATTGCATTAAAGCAATCCCACGTTCAGCTGAATCATTTACAACTTGTAGCTCCTGAACAATCTTCAATCCTTCTAAATAACTTTTATTTGATTTCCAGAAACGAGGATGTAGTTTTAAAAAGGAATCATCAAGTTTTAGAGACTCGAAAAAATATTTGGTATTTTCCGTTACGAAGTTACTAATATCTTTGTCCAGTATTTGATTTTGATCAATAATTAATCGGTTTTCAACCGTTTTTTCTGAAGATTTTTTGTTTAAAGCTGAAACCATTTTTATTTTAGTCGTAACGGAAATTTGATCATCGAAGAAAGACAGTCCAACCAAATATTCATTTAAGTACCAAAGATGTCGAGAAAATACTTTTAACGCAGCAGCTGCTACGGATTCATCTTGATTTTTATAATTTACCAAATTTTTTAGCATTTGCAAATCATTTCTTGGTGCCGATGTAGCGTTAGACGAGAAAAACCAAGCTTTTAAATAAATTTGTGTTACAAATTTGTTAAATTTCTCAAGGCCTGATAGTTCTGTTGCCGATAATGTGAATTGATTGCGGAAAAAATATATTTTCAGGCAATAAATAATTTTTGCCATCCATCTGGCTCTGTGATAAGTTCCGGGAATGTTAATTCGTATCGTTTGGTCATTATGATCAGTTGTTTTTCCGAAGAACAACAATGATAATTTCAAAAATTCTCTGTAATCATCGCGAGGTTGTTGTGTTTTTAGCTGATTGATAATAAATTTAACCGTATCAGATTCATCATCAACTGCTCCACTTACAAAATCAAATTTATTAAAATTTTTCCACTGATTCTTGAAACGTTCGAACAGTTTAATATTAGGGCCACTGACTACTGGTTCTAGCAATAATCCAAATGTTGCAGTTAAAATCAATTCCAAGATGTGATGTAAACAAGCAAGATGGAGTAACTTTTTTTGAAGTTTTTTTTCCAGAAAAGTACAAGCTCCAACTTTATTGCCAGTATTACTTGCAGTCGTATCAAATCCAATCGACATGATATTACTTTCAAGATTCCATTCTTTGATTAAATTGTAAACACCATTTGACTGACTTAAACCTGTTGATTTTTCAATTATTATGACACCAAGCACATTTGAAACTCCCTGACCAGATACTACCACTGCTAAACGGTCTTCTGATTCAGTAGATTTATAGACTTTAAAAAATTTTTGTATCCCAATGTACTGTGAGAGGAACTTTTGGACAAAAAGACGATTTCAAACTTGATGCTGTCTCAGTTCGGTGCTTCTGTCGTGTGCGTCTAATAGTTTCTTTGCTTACCGTGACATCTGAGACTTTACGGTCTAAAGCTGCTGAAACTGCCGACATCAAAAGTACACCATTTCGATGAGATGTTTTAGTACGATCAAACATTGATGACAGCTCTGCAGAAATCTTATACTTGGGCTTTTTTTCAGGAGGAGAAGCATAAAGTTCGTGGGAAGATGTGCTTATTGTGCTTGATTGAGATAAATTTCTTTTTTGAGAAAGAGGCTCACATAATTCAATATTATTGTGCAAAGTCACTGCAGTTGACGTAGGAGCCTCATTGTGAGTTTGTTTATTAGGCAATAAGCATTTTAGTGAAATATCAAATAATTCTTCGAGTGAATTTAAAAATTTAACTTCATTAAGCTTCTGAGTCTTAGATAACCTCAATCGATTTTTTTTCAAGCTTTTCCAAACTGTAAATAACTTATTTATTTTTTCTTTAACATGAAAGTCCTTTATTACGTTCTCATCATTCCAAATATTTAAAACTTCTTTTGTTGCCTATTCAAACTTTCGGTCACTGTTTCTTGATGCTCATAGTGATAATATAGGAAAAAACTAAGTACTGAACGTTTTGTGGGCAGCTGAGAGTAATTCAATTCAGTAATATATTGATGTGTGTGTAGTTGGCCCAGCACTTTTTGATTTTCAAAAAAAAAAAAATTGTGCTGAATTGTGCTAGGTTTGTGCTGCTTTGTGCCGTCGAAATTTCCTTTCTATTTCATATGGTTCTCAAGATATTTCAAAAATCGATAAAATGGGCTAGCCCAGCACTTTTCGAAAAATTAGGTTTCAATTGCTGAAATAGATTGTGCTATACATGTACTGAGTTGTGCCGTTCGAATTTTTCCGAAAGTCCCACTAATTTCGCAGAAAATCGAGAAGTAAAAAAAAAGTTAGCCCAGCACTTTTGTTTTTTCTTCTCACAAATGAGTGAAATAACTTGTACTACATTTGTGCTGTCTTGTGCCGTAAATATTTTCACGAAAATTTTTCGAATTTTCTGTGAAACGGCGAAAATGAAAAATGAAGTCAGCCCAGCACTTTCGAATTGGAAACATGCTCAAAAAATTGTTCTACACGTAGTATAAGTTGTGCCGTTGAAATTTTCACGAATATCCTGCTAATTTTCCAAAAAATTAAGAAATAAAAAAAAAGTTAGTCAAGCACAGTGGTAAGTGCTAGGCGGGTTCTGGCTCAAAGGTGGCCATAACCCCACTTATTTGTTTTCGCGGTTAGAATGATGATTGACGCCATGACAGTTGAAACTATCACAGCGCCATCTTGGTGGACGGAATTTTTCGGAAGCTTTTGGGACGTAGAATTTTATGAAAAAGTTCTCGGAGACGACTGGATTCGAACCCGGAATATTTTACTATGAGACCGGTGTGTTAACCGATCGGCCACAACCACTAACCTTAAGAGGTACCTTTTTGGTCCCACATCAAACGCAGGTACCCTTTGCATTGTGCGTCTCAGGGGTGGCCTTTTTCAGGTAATTAATATGAGTCGATTGGAATTATTCTATCAGTCATATGAAGTTTGATGCATGAGGATCCTTTTTTCGAATTGGGGAGGCATTTATCGTTTATATGAATGGGAATACCGGGGATTATCGGGATAGAATAATTTCTTTTCAGCAGACCCATTACGAAATAACGAATTTTGTGTATCTTTTTTATTTTCAAGGGTGTCAGTTATCATAAAAATATTTTTGGACTAATATGTTGGATAGCAATTGATTGGGTGGGAACAGGTCAGATGAAACTTGTGCACAAAAAAACAATTTTAAGGACATATTTTTATTGACATGAAAAATCTACATCATTTAACACTTTATTCTTATAAAAGTACATGCATTCTAAGATTACATAACTTTCAACAGATGGATTAATTCTACAAAAGGAATTTATTAAATCTTCAATCGAATTTTGATTATTCTTCTGAGATAGATCTTTCATGATATCTAGGAACTTGTAATAGTAAAACGATATTTTTAAATTTTTCAACATCTCTAGACGAGGTGAAATTATAGCAGTATTTAATTGGATCAATTTATTCAAGTCGGCATCGCTGAAATACATGCAGTTTTCCCATTTGGCAACGCGGGTCATCACACCTTTGGATTTTTCAACTTCAACGCCACAATCTCTTTGATTAGAATCATTTTCAATTGATGCAATAAACGATCCCCATTGCCAGTCGTCAAAAGATATTATACATTCATTAGATATGAGCATGACTGCAGGTTCAAAATTTCTTGCGGGACTTATACGACAATCAATAGAAGCAGACACACATTCCATTTCCAGATGATTTTTATGTGTAAATTCCTATGAGGATTTCTAAGCTAGATTTTAGCAAAAATGGTTCTTTTCACATGAATATATGTAGATTTCTCAGCATCTCGAGATGATTGGAAAATTATTACTGCTCTCCACGCAATACTTTTTCAACCAAATAAACATCATGCTGACGTGTTTTTTGCAATTCTTCTTGATAGAAAGCACCACTTATTGGCCTACCGCTAAAGTAGGTAACTCACTGGGTTGGTAAGTTGGACTTTTGTGATTTTAAATAGTTTAGTAGTACATCGATACCCTTTTGTGAAAACGTGTCTAAATTTACGTACAATTCTTCTGAAATTTATGAGGTAGTGCTATTTTTATGTGACTGAAGGCTAATTTATCTATGTCGTTCTTTGTATTAACGTCACGGGGTTTCATGCCAATAGTTCACTGTTTTTTATTATTATGCTCATTTAACGACATCTTGAAGGATCAATCGATATGTTCCACTGAATTTTTTGTAAAGCACCTCTTTCAACGTTTTTATGACCCCCACACCCTAAACTATTGCAGCTATCATATCACTATATATATTATAATGATGCTTTTTAATGACATGTTCATGAAATTATCGGTTGAAAAATTCAATTCATTGATCAGATTGCAAGTTGCTATAGGTACCATGCTTGAGGATATCGAGAAAAGCCAACCAGTTTTCCTTTTCAATGCTTGAGCACATATGAATTTGCAATCAATTACAACGAGAACTACTTGTGACAAGCTTATCAAGCTATCCTAAATGCATTGGAGGTTGTATACTTTTGATTTGGCAGCAAGCTAACATATCAACAAATGTATTGGGTGGTTGTATGAATAAATGCCATTTTCGATGTATTATGGATACTTTAACAGAGCATATGAGACATATTTTCTGTCATTTCAACGTAAGCACAATTGTTTTCGAAAAAAAAAAAACTTTGGGTACTAGACATTTTGAACATAGATTTGAAGTCAAAAATATTGAATATTTGCTTGGCACTGAGACAAAATATGCTAAATGTGAAATTTTGTATTCTTACTATCTGGAAAGATTATATGAAAGATTATTCATTTGTACTGTTTGTATTGTCATCGCTTCACTAAATATTCACAATATTTGGATGAAAATGAATCCTATTTACGCAAAAAAGCACAAACGTATTAGAGACTCGTTATGATAAAATAAAAATCTTCGATTCACAAGGACCATAATTTTTGATTTTGTTTACATTGAGGCGGATTGTTTTATTGTATTTTCCAAAAATAAATCTTATTTCTTCAGATACTGTATTGTAGCCAATTATTTTGTCATATTTATTCGGCAATAACCAGAAGAAAGGTTCATTATGAGAAATGGGTTCGACCCACCCCAAAGAGAATTACATGAAAGCCAGGTAGCTTCTTCGAATTTAACTAGTCGGTAGTCGAACAAGGGTACAAAGGAATATTTATTTGACCTAGTGAATGATGGGGTGTTAACTTAACCGCATTCAGATAAGAGGCAGGGTTTTTTTCTAACCATTGTGGGGGGATCTATTGTATTCGATATAAGGTGGAAACAATTTTGTATTTATTGCATGTTGAGTGGTCATATATCTCTTTCAATATTCAGGAATCGTGTAAAAAAAAGGGGGCTCGTAGTGTGTACATTTTTGATAGTAATACGAAATGTAACTCTACTTTATTTTTTCATTGCAAAATTGCTTAACAAATATATCATGAATATGTAAGTCATCAAGAGCTTGGCGTCATTTTAAACATTTGATTCCCATGGTGTGATAGATGCTCAATTGTTACTTCAAACGATAAAGAGAAGGAACTTCAATCGAGCCCTTTTTCAGGTATCTTTTGCTTACGATGAATACATTCATGAATCTCAGAACGCACTCCATATCAGCTTTACAAAAATGTTCAGCATGGAGGATTAAGCTATAAAGACGCTCACAATTTTCGAGATATTAAGAAAAAATCTTATTGTGATGAGGAACTTGTTGAGATTTAAATATATGAAAAACAGGCCTGGTCAGTGGATATCAAATGAGAAGGTGTGATTTTGAAACTTTATCATCTGGCTGATGCTTGAGATGCTGTATTGAGAACGATCATCAGCATGTTTGATATAGGGGCATGACTTGGTTATGAAGGGAGGGACGACGATGAATTGCCAATATACACAGGATTGCAATAGATATGTGGAGGAAGATACGCCGTATGATATTGAAGATGCAGAAAAAGAGACTGCGATGGATACTGAGTTTATTAACAAATCAGCTTTTCACAATTATTTAGCGCGTCTTCTTGACATAATGGATAGTGTTGATCATTATTCATTTCATTTAATTTCGAGTTATTCTGATGAACGATGCTTAAATAATTTGAGATAATTTGTAGTGGAAAATTAGAGTTTAATTGCCATTTTGTATTTTAAAAAAGCAGTATTTTAGATATAATCATAATACTTTTCCAAATAAATAACTTCAGCTATTCGAAGTTGTCAAATATTGTATTCTTTCAAAAGTATCTACAGTGCATTTTTTTGGCATGCAGCAAGCATAGCTCGTCAACTATATTACGGATATCAAACCATTAACTTTATGAAGACTTTGTGTTGGATACCTTTCGTGTGTGCCCAGGGACCCCTTATATATGTTGGTGTGCAAACTCTTTGAATAGTTTTCACTAATGTGATCAATACTCATATAGTCATGGAATTTATCATGTTTCATGATTGTGTGTTTCCTTAAAGCATCGTTTCATGTGAATTTCTTTCCACATACGAAACAAGCAAAGCCAATTTGCTTATGTATATTCATGTGTCTGCTCAAATTATTGGGTTGGGTGTATTGTTTTTCACAAATGCTGTAGGTATGAATTATGTTGATATATAAAAATGCGACAGATAAGTATTATACGCGTTAAATACTCTTTATATCCACTATATACATTTTTATAGCTGTTTTATATACGTTTTGCATTCACTTTATAACTGAATATGTATCTATTCATGAAATTCTACGGACGTAATAGATCAGTCCAAGCACAATCATAACAATCTATACACATTCTTTATAGAAATTCAATAGAACACAGGAACAAAATTTGCCATATTTATTTGTGTATTTTCATAGACATTCTAGTATCTTCGTATAGATTCATACATCTTCGTATACACTCATGAATCAAGCAATTTTGCTTAGGAGTTTCAAGACATGTATTCGTTTTATAGTTTGGATATATGTATACACTCATGCATTTTTTTTTGTCGTAGTTCATATGAATTCATCATGAAAAAGTTGGAAGAACATGCGAATTTGATGATGATTTAGGATGAATATACAACCTACATACATACGCAACCAAAGAAAAACATAGAAAAACATGCTATTTTACAGATTATTCCAGGCCAAATATACAGATGAAGATACACCAGGTCGATAACATTACAGATGTATCAAGAATTATATCTAGACTTGTACAATTTATTTGAGTAAACACAGGGTACAGAAATGTATTTGTGATAGATGACTAGGGTACTTCCATTCCAAAGAAAATCTTGATATTCACGCGTTAGTTTTTATGAATTGTCCAAAGACCCAATATGGAATATTGAGAAGAGATTGACATAAATACGACAATACTTCCGATTATGCTTGAGGGGATAATCCTTATGAAATTACTAGGGTTAACAAAAAATGGTATTAGGGATGATGAAAGTTGAAAATAATGATATTCTGATTATGCATGGGGTCAGATCGAAACTGTACGCAGTGAAAAACTCAACAACGAATGATGAAATTAATATACAGAAGTGTTTCAACACAAACGCTAGTGGGAGACATTCACTGTCGGGGCAAAAATTAACAGTGCTGTGCCTAAGCTTCCTGAAGGATACAGCAACTATTTTGGCAAAATACAACCTACATACATACGTAACCAAGAAAAAGATGGAAAAACATGCGTCAAGCTATCATCATGCTATCATCAAACCTTAGACTATAGAAAGTATCAAACTACCATCAAGCTACCATCAAATTAGCATCAAACTATCATAGCAACTACTACTTCATGTATAGTTTACATCAATTTTGTGTATTTTCATAGAAATTCGAGCATCTTCGTATACATTCGTGCATCTTCGTATACATTCATACATATTCGTATATAGTCATGAATCAATCAATTTTGCTTAGGAGTATCGAGACTTGTTGTTTATATCAATTTTGTGTATTTTTCCTATACATTCGAGCATCTTCGTATACATTCGTGCAGCTTCGTACACATTCACATCCAATTTTGCTTAGGAGTATCAAGACATGTGTTCGTATTATAGTTTGGATATATGTATACAATCATGCATTTTTGTCATACTTCATATGAATTAATCTCGAAAAAGATGTAAGAACATGCGAATTTGATGATGATTTAGGATGAATATACAACCTACATACATACGTAACCAAGATAAAGATGGAAAAACATGCATCAAGCGTGGAACCATTTATCATTAACTTTATGAAGGATAGCTTTCATCATACAGCACCTCAATCGTACTTTATATATGATTTGCAACCACTTTATGTACAGTTTATATCAGTTTTGGGTATTTTCGTAGACATTCGAGCATCTTCGTATACATTCATACATATTCGTATATAGTCATGAATCAATCAATTTTGCTTAGGAGTATCGAGACTTGTTGTTTATATCAATTTTGTGTATTTTTCCTATACATTCGAGCATCTTCGTATACATTCGTGCAGCTTCGTACACATTCACAGTCAATTTTGCTTAGGAGTATCAAGACATGTGTTCGTATTATAGTTTGGATATATGTATACAATCATGCATTTTCGTCATACTTCATATGAATTAATCTCGAAAAAGATGTAAGAACATGCGAATTTGATGATGATTTAGGATGAATATACAACCTACATACATACGTAACCAAGATAAAGATGGAAAAACATGCATCAAGCGTGTAACCATTTATCATTAACTTCATGAAGGATAGCTTTCATCATACAGCACCTCAATCGTACTTTATATATGATTTGCAACCACTTTATGTACAGTTTATATCAGTTTTGGGTATTTTCGTAGACATTCGAGTATCTTCATACACATTCGTACATCTTCGTATACATTCAAATCAATCAATTTTTGTATAGGAGTATCAAGGCATGTTGTTTATATCAATTTTGTGTATTTTTCATAGAAATTCGAGCATCTTCGTATACATTCGTGCATCTTTGTACACATTCACAATCAATTTTGATTATGAGTATCAAGACATGTATTCGTATTATAGTTTGGATATATGTATACAATCATGCATTTTTGTCATACTTCATATGAATTAATCACGAAAAAGATGGAAGAACATGTGAATTTGATGATAATTTGGGGTGAATATACAACATACATACATACGTAACCAAGATAAAGATGGAAAAAACATGCATCGAGCGTGTAACCATTATCATTAACCTTATGAAGGATAGCTTTCTTCATGCAGCATCTCAAGCTTACTTCATATATGTTTTGCAACAACGTTATGTACAGTTTATATCCGTTTTGTGTATTTTCATAGACATTAGAGTATCTCCGTACAAATTCGTACATCTTCGTATACATTCAAATCAATCAATTTTGTATAGGAGTATCAAGGCTTGTTGTTTATATCAATTTTGTGTATTTTTCATAGACATTCGAGCATCTTCGTATACATTCGTGCAGCTTCGTACACATTCACAATCTATTTTGCTTAGGAGTTTCAAGACATGTATTCGTTTTATAGTTTGGATATATGTATACACTCATGCATTTTTTTGTCGTAGTTCATATGAATTCATCATGAAAAAGTTGGAAGAACATGTCAAATTTGATGATGATTTAGGATGAATATACAACCTACATACATACGCAACCAAAGAAAAACATAGAAAAACATGCGATTTTACAGATTATTCAAGGTCAATATACAGATGAAGATACACCAGGTCGATAACATTACAGATGTATCAAGAATTATATCTAGACTTGTACAATTTATTTGAGTAAACACAGGGTACAGAAATATATTTGTGATAGATGACTCGGGTACTTCCATTCCAAAGAAAATCTTGATATTCACGCGTTAGTTTTTATGAATTGTCCAAAGACCCAATATGGAATATTGAGAAGAGATTGACATAAATACGACAATACTTCCGATTATGCTTGAGGGGATAATCCTTATGAAATTACTAGGGTTAACAAAAAAATGGTATTAGGGGTGATGAAAGTTGTAAATAATGATATTCTGATTATGCATGGGGTCAGATCAAAACTGTACGCAGTGAAAAACTCAACAACGAATGATGAAATTAATATACAGAAGTGCTGTGCCTAAGCTTCCTGAAGGATACAGCAACTGTTTTGGCGCGCCAAAATAGTACCCGAGTCATCTATCACAAATACATTTCTGTACCCTGTGTTTACTCAAATAAATTGTACAAGTCTAGATATAATTCTTGATACATCTGTAATGTTATCGACCTGGTGTATCTTCATCTGTATATTGACCTTGAATAATCTGTAAAATCGCATGTTTTTCTATGTTTTTCTTTGGTTGCGTATGTATGTAGGTTGTATATTCATCCTAAATCATCATCAAATTTGACATGTTCTTCCAACTTTTTCATGATGAATTCATATGAACTACGACAAAAAAATGCATGAGTGTATACATATATCCAAACTATAAAACGAATACATGTCTTGAAACTCCTAAGCAAAATAGATTGTGAATGTGTACGAAGCTGCACGAATGTATACGAAGATGCTCGAATGTCTATGAAAAATACACAAAATTGATATAAACAACAAGCCTAAATACTCCTATACAAAATTGATTGATTTGAATGTATACGAAGATGTACGAATTTGTACGGAGATACTCTAATGTCTATGAAAATACACAAAACGGATATAAACTGTACATAACGTTGTTGCAAAACATATATGAAGTAAGCTTGAGATGCTGCATGAAGAAAGCTATCCTTCATAAGGTTAATGATAAGGGTTACACGCTCGATGCATGTTTTTTCCATCTTTATCTTGGTTACGTATGTATGTATGTTGTATATTCACCCCAAATTATCATCAAATTCACATGTTCTTCCATCTTTTTCGTGATTAATTCATATGAAGTATGACAAAAATGCATGATTGTATACATATATCCAAACTATAATACGAATACATGTCTTGATACTCATAATCAAAATTGATTGTGAATGTGTACAAAGATGCACGAATGTATACGAAGATGCTCGAATTTCTATGAAAAATACACAAAATTGATATAAACAACATGCCTTGATACTCCTATACAAAAATTGATTGATTTGAATGTATACGAAGATGTACGAATGTGTATGAAGATACTCGAATGTCTACGAAAATACCCAAAACTGATATAAACTGTACATAAAGTGGTTGCAAATCATATATAAAGTACGATTGAGGTGCTGTATGATGAAAGCTATCCTTCATAAAGTTAATGATAAATGGTTACACGCTTGATGCATGTTTTTCCATCTTTATCTTGGTTACGTATGTATGTAGGTTGTATATTCATCCTAAATCATCATCAAATTCGCATGTTCTTACATCTTTTTCGAGATTAATTCATATAAAGTATGACGAAAATGCATGATTGTATACATATATCCAAACTATAATACGAACACATGTCTTGATACTCCTAAGCAAAATTGACTGTGAATGTGTACGAAGCTGCACGAATGTATACGAAGATGCTCGAATGTATAGGAAAAATACACAAAATTGATATAAACAACAAGTCTCGATACTCCTAAGCAAAATTGATTGATTCATGACTATATACGAATATGTATGAATGTATACGAAGATGCTCGAATGTCTACGAAAATACCCAAAACTGATATAAACTGTACATAAAGTGGTTGCAAATCATATATAAAGTACGATTGAGGTGCTGTATGATGAAAGCTATCCTTCATAAAGTTAATGATAAATGGTTCCACGCTTGATGCATGTTTTTCCATCTTTATCTTGGTTACGTATGTATGTAGGTTGTATATTCATCCTAAATCATCATCAAATTCGCATGTTCTTACATCTTTTTCGAGATTAATTCATATGAAGTATGACAAAAATGCATGATTGTATACATATATCCAAACTATAATACGAACACATGTCTTGATACTCCTAAGCAAAATTGGATGTGAATGTGTACGAAGCTGCACGAATGTATACGAAGATGCTCGAATGTATAGGAAAAATACACAAAATTGATATAAACAACAAGTCTCGATACTCCTAAGCAAAATTGATTGATTCATGACTATATACGAATATGTATGAATGTATACGAAGATGCACGAATGTCTACGAAAATACCCAAAACTGATATAAACTGTACATAAAGTGGTTGCAAATCATATATAAAGTACGATTGAGGTGCTGTATGATGAAAGCTATCCTTCATGAAGTTAATGATAAATGGTTACACGCTTGATGCATGTTTTTCCATCTTTATCTTGGTTACGTATGTATGTAGGTTGTATATTCATCCTAAATCATCATCAAATTCGCATGTTCTTACATCTTTTTCGAGATTAATTCATATGAAGTATGACGAAAATGCATGATTGTATACATATATCCAAACTATAATACGAACACATGTCTTGATACTCCTAAGCAAAATTGACTGTGAATGTGTACGAAGCTGCACGAATGTATACGAAGATGCTCGAATGTATAGGAAAAATACACAAAATTGATATAAACAACAAGTCTCGATACTCCTAAGCAAAATTGATTGATTCATGACTATATACGAATATGTATGAATGTATACGAAGATGCTCGAATGTCTACGAAAATACCCAAAACTGATATAAACTGTACATAAAGTGGTTGCAAATCATATATAAAGTACGATTGAGGTGCTGTATGATGAAAGCTATCCTTCATAAAGTTAATGATAAATGGTTCCACGCTTGATGCATGTTTTTCCATCTTTATCTTGGTTACGTATGTATGTAGGTTGTATATTCATCCTAAATCATCATCAAATTCGCATGTTCTTACATCTTTTTCGAGATTAATTCATATGAAGTATGACAAAAATGCATGATTGTATACATATATCCAAACTATAATACGAACACATGTCTTGATACTCCTAAGCAAAATTGGATGTGAATGTGTACGAAGCTGCACGAATGTATACGAAGATGCTCGAATGTATAGGAAAAATACACAAAATTGATATAAACAACAAGTCTCGATACTCCTAAGCAAAATTGATTGATTCATGACTATATACGAATATGTATGAATGTATACGAAGATGCACGAATGTATACGAAGATGCTCGAATTTCTATGAAAATACACAAAATTGATGTAAACTATACATGAAGTAGTAATTGCTATGATAGTTTGATGCTAATTTGATGGTAGCTTGATGGTAGTTTGATGCTTTCTATAGTCTAAGGTTTGATGATAGCATGATGATAGCTTGACGCATGTTTTTCCATCTTTTTCTTGGTTACGTATGTATGTAGGTTGTATTTTGCCAAAATAGTTGCTGTATCCTTCAGGAAGCTTAGGCACAGCACTGTTAATTTTTGCCCCGACAGTGAATGTCTCCCACTAGCGTTTGTGTTGAAACACTTCTGTATATTAATTTCATCATTCGTTGTTGAGTTTTTCACTGCGTACAGTTTCGATCTGACCCCATGCATAATCAGAATATCATTATTTTCAACTTTCATCATCCCTAATACCATTTTTTGTTAACCCTAGTAATTTCATAAGGATTATCCCCTCAAGCATAATCGGAAGTATTGTCGTATTTATGTCAATCTCTTCTCAATATTCCATATTGGGTCTTTGGACAATTCATAAAAACTAACGCGTGAATATCAAGATTTTCTTTGGAATGGAAGTACCCTAGTCATCTATCACAAATACATTTCTGTACCCTGTGTTTACTCAAATAAATTGTACAAGTCTAGATATAATTCTTGATACATCTGTAATGTTATCGACCTGGTGTATCTTCATCTGTATATTTGGCCTGGAATAATCTGTAAAATAGCATGTTTTTCTATGTTTTTCTTTGGTTGCGTATGTATGTAGGTTGTATATTCATCCTAAATCATCATCAAATTCGCATGTTCTTCCAACTTTTTCATGATGAATTCATATGAACTACGACAAAAAAAAAATGCATGAGTGTATACATATATCCAAACTATAAAACGAATACATGTCTTGAAACTCCTAAGCAAAATTGCTTGATTCATGAGTGTATACGAAGATGTATGAATCTATACGAAGATACTAGAATGTCTATGAAAATACACAAATAAATATGGCAAATTTTGTTCCTGTGTTCTATTGAATTTCTATAAAGAATGTGTATAGATTGTTATGATTGTGCTTGGACTGATCTATTACGTCCGTAGAATTTCATGAATAGATACATATTCAGTTATAAAGTGAATGCAAAACGTATATAAAACAGCTATAAAAATGTATATAGTGGATATAAAGAGTATTTAACGCGTATAATACTTATCTGTCGCATTTTTATATATCAACATAATTCATACCTACAGCATTTGTGAAAAACAATACACCCAACCCAATAATTTGAGCAGACACATGAATATACATAAGCAAATTGGCTTTGCTTGTTTCGTATGTGGAAAGAAATTCACATGAAACGATGCTTTAAGGAAACACACAATCATGAAACATGATAAATTCCATGACTATATGAGTATTGATCACATTAGTGAAAACTATTCAAAGAGTTTGCACACCAACATATATAAGGGGTCCCTGGGCACACACGAAAGGTATCCAACACAAAGTCTTCATAAAGTTAATGGTTTGATATCAGTAATATAGTTGACGAGCTATGCTTGCTGCATGCCAAAAAAATGCACTGTAGATACTTTTGAAAGAATACAATATTTGACAACTTCGAATAGCTGAAGTTATTTATTTGGAAAAGTATTATGATTATATCTAAAATACTGCTTTTTTAAAATACAAAATGGCAATTAAACTCTAATTTTCCACTACAAATTATCTCAAATTATTTAAGCATCGTTCATCAGAATAACTCGAAATTAAATGAAATGAATAATGATCAACACTATCCATTATGTCAAGAAGACGCGCTAAATAATTGTGAAAAGCTGATTTGTTAATAAATTCAGTATCCATCGCAGTCTCTTTTTCTGCATCTTCAATATCATACGGCGTATCTTCCTCCACATATCTATTGCAATCCTGTGTATATTGGCAATTCATCGTCGTCCCTCCCTTCATAACCAAGTCATGCCCCTATATCAAACATGCTGATGATCGTTCTCAATACAGCATCTCAAGCATCAGCCAGATGATAAAGTTTCAAAATCACACCTTCTCATTTGATATCCACTGACCAGGCCTGTTTTTCATATATTTAAATCTCAACAAGTTCCTCATCACAATAAGATTTTTTCTTAATATCTCGAAAATTGTGAGCGTCTTTATAGCTTAATCCTCCATGCTGAACATTTTTGTAAAGCTGATATGGAGTGCGTTCTGAGATTCATGAATGTATTCATCGTAAGCAAAAGATACCTGAAAAAGGGCTCGATTGAAGTTCCTTCTCTTTATCGTTTGAAGTAACAATTGAGCATCTATCACACCATGGGAATCAAATGTTTAAAATGACGCCAAGCTCTTGATGACTTACATATTCATGATATATTTGTTAAGCAATTTTGCAATGAAAAAATAAAGTAGAGTTACATTTCGTATTACTATCAAAAATGTACACACTACGAGCCCCCTTTTTTTTACACGATTCCTGAATATTGAAAGAGATATATGACCACTCAACATGCAATAAATACAAAATTGTTTCCACCTTATATCGAATACAATAGATCCCCCCACAATGGTTAGAAAAAAACCCTGCCTCTTATCTGAATGCGGTTAAGTTAACACCCCATCATTCACTAGGTCAAATAAATATTCCTTTGTACCCTTGTTCGACTACCGACTAGTTAAATTCGAAGAAGCTACCTGGCTTTCATGTAATTCTCTTTGGGGTGGGTCGAACCCATTTCTCATAATGAACCTTTCTTCTGGTTATTGCCGAATAAATATGACAAAATAATTGGCTACAATACAGTATCTGAAGAAATAAGATTTATTTTTGGAAAATACAATAAAACAATCCGCCTCAATGTAAACAAAATCAAAAATTATGGTCCTTGTGAATCGAAGATTTTTATTTTATCATAACGAGTCTCTAATACGTTTGTGCTTTTTTGCGTAAATAGGATTCATTTTCATCCAAATATTGTGAATATTTAGTGAAGCGATGACAATACAAACAGTACAAATGAATAATCTTTCATATAATCTTTCCAGATAGTAAGAATACAAAATTTCACATTTAGCATATTTTGTCTCAGTGCCAAGCAAATATTCAATATTTTTGACTTCAAATCTATGTTCAAAATGTCTAGTACCCCAAGTTTTTTTTTTTCGAAAACAATTGTGCTTACGTTGAAATGACAGAAAATATGTCTCATATGCTCTGTTAAAGTATCCATAATACATCGAAAATGGCATTTATTCATACAACCACCCAATACATTTGTTGATATGTTAGCTTGCTGCCAAATCTTAAGTATACAACCTCCAATGCATTTAGGATAGCTTGATAAGCTTGTCACAAGTAGTTCTCGTTGTAATTGATTGCAAATTCATATGTGCTCAAGCATTGAAAAGGAAAACTGGTTGGCTTTTCTCGATATCCTCAAGCATGGTACCTATAGCAACTTGCAATCTGATCAATGAATTGAATTTTTCAACCGATAATTTCATGAACATGTCATTAAAAAGCATCATTATAATATATATAGTGATATGATAGCTGCAATAGTGTAGGGTGGGGGGGTCATAAAAACGTTGAAAGAGGTGCTTTACAAAAAATTCAGTGGAACATATCGATTGATCCTTCAAGATGTCGTTAAATGAGCATAATAATAAAAAACAGTGAACTATTGGCATGAAACCCCGTGACGTTAATACAAAGAACGACATAGATAAATTAGCCTTCAGTCACATAAGAATAGCACTACCTCATAAATTTCAGAAGAATTGTACGTAAATTTAGACACGTTTTCACAAAAGGGTATCGATGTACTACTAAACTATTTAAAATCACAAAAGTCCAACTTACCAACCCAGTGAGTTACCTACTTTAGCGGTAGGCCAATAAGTGGTGCTTTCTATCAAGAAGAATTGCAAAAAACACGTCAGCATGATGTTTATTTGGTTGAAAAAGTATTGCGTGGAGAGCAGTAATAATTTTCCAATCATCTCGAGATGCTGAGAAATCTACATATATTCATGTGAAAAGAACCATTTTTGCTAAAATCTAGCTTAGAAATCCTCATAGGAATTTACACATAAAAATCATCTGGAAATGGAATGTGTGTCTGCTTCTATTGATTGTCGTATAAGTCCCGCAAGAAATTTTGAACCTGCAGTCATGCTCATATCTAATGAATGTATAATATCTTTTGACGACTGGCAATGGGGATCGTTTATTGCATCAATTGAAAATGATTCTAATCAAAGAGATTGTGGCGTTGAAGTTGAAAAATCCAAAGGTGTGATGACCCGCGTTGCCAAATGGGAAAACTGCATGTATTTCAGCGATGCCGACTTGAATAAATTGATCCAATTAAATACTGCTATAATTTCACCTCGTCTAGAGATGTTGAAAAATTTAAAAATATCGTTTTACTATTACAAGTTCCTAGATATCATGAAAGATCTATCTCAGAAGAATAATCAAAATTCGATTGAAGATTTAATAAATTCCTTTTGTAGAATTAATCCATCTGTTGAAAGTTATGTAATCTTAGAATGCATGTACTTTTATAAGAATAAAGTGTTAAATGATGTAGATTTTTCATGTCAATAAAAATATGTCCTTAAAATTGTTTTTTTGTGCACAAGTTTCATCTGACCTGTTCCCACCCAATCAATTGCTATCCAACATATTAGTCCAAAAATATTTTTATGATAACTGACACCCTTGAAAATAAAAAAGATACACAAAATTCGTTATTTCGTAATGGGTCTGCTGAAAAGAAATTATTCTATCCCGATAATCCCCGGTATTCCCATTCATATAAACGATAAATGCCTCCCCAATTCGAAAAAAGGATCCTCATGCATCAAACTTCATATGACTGATAGAATAATTCCAATCGACTCATATTAATTACCTGAAAAAGGCCACCCCTGAGACGCACAATGCAAAGGGTACCTGCGTTTGATGTGGGACCAAAAAGGTACCTCTTAAGGTTAGTGGTTGTGGCCGATCGGTTAACACACCGGTCTCATAGTAAAATATTCCGGGTTCGAATCCAGTCGTCTCCGAGAACTTTTTCATAAAATTCTACGTCCCAAAAGCTTCCGAAAAATTCCGTCCACCAAGATGGCGCTGTGATAGTTTCAACTGTCATGGCGTCAATCATCATTCTAACCGCGAAAACAAATAAGTGGGGTTATGGCCACCTTTGAGCCAGAACCCGCCTAGCACTTACTACTAAGCACTTTCGTTTTTTTTTGACGATTTTTTTTTTACCTACTTGAACTGCATTTGTGCTGACTTGTGCTGGTCATATTTTTCAGGAAAAACTTTCAGTTTTCCCTATAAATGGAGAAAATAAGAAAATTCTGTAGATTGTTTGAAAACTTGCAATGCGTGGCAACAGTGTGCGTGAAGTTGGCCCAGCACTTTTTGATTTTCGAAAAAATTTTTCTCGTACTCAATTGTGCTGGGTTTGTGCTGCCTTGTGCCGTCAACATTTTTCTTTTATTCCATTCGGTTCTCAAGATATCTCACAAAATGTGTAGAACCGGCCAGCTTAGCACTTTTCGGAAAATTGATGTAAAACAACTTAAATAGATTGTGCTATATATACATTGAGTTGTGCCGTTCGAACTTTTCCGAAATTTCCTCCTATTTTGCAGAAAATTGAAATTAAAACAGTTTTGTATCAGCAATCATAATTTTCATCTTCAATTTTTTTCTTCTAATCGTGTAAATTACGGAATTCGATACGGGAAATCTGTAAAGGGCAACGTAGCAACAAATACTATTCTAATCGTTGAGAACTGCAACCCGCAACGCTCTGATCATAACTGTCAACTGTCACTACATACTCCATTCGTACTAATTTACGACATCAACTGCTGCGGGGTTCGATAGCGCTGTTGCCAGAGTTCAACTTTCAGAGCAGAATATCCATAATATAGTTGAAAGTAGATTGTCGACATATTTCATTATTTTATTGTTTCTTGCGAATATGAAATTGACAGGTTGTACAGTGTATCCGAAATTTGATGATCACTGAGAGCATCTCGAGAAAAATTTAAGGATACCCTTTTTTTCGAGATAATCAATTACCAGCAAAAAGATCCCAGATATCTTGATTGGTTATCAAGTTACAGGGTGTTTCTGAAAAATTGGTATTTCAAATATTTCGATATACTGGGTGTCTCAGTGTATCTGTTCCAATGGCATTTCGAAAGATAAAAATTTGAAAATTTCATGTTCTCCAATTCCTTCAAGGAACCTTCAACTGGGAAAAACAGAATTTGAAAGTCTCTTACTATTTGTATTTTCACTAGTAGTATTATGATCAACAAAATAATGCTTAATATTTAAACTCTTCTATTCGCTCAAGAACCTTTAGGTAAGTAAGACATTTTTACTCTACTTCCATTAGTTAAATTTTTATATTTGAACACTTTTTACTGTTCACATGAACTTTCGAAGAGCTTTATAACTCTCTCTGAAATTTCGATATAATTACCGATGGAATAAAAAGCGAAAAACAGAAACATTTTTTATGAAAAACAAAACAAAAATAAAATAAAACATTTCGTGTGAAAAAGTAAAATAATTAATCTTATTAATCGAACGGGATTCAGTCAGTTGCAACATATATAACTAAATGAGGCTCTATTCGAAAGGATATTTTGTGAGATATCTTGAGAACGGAATGGAATAAAACGAAAATGTTGACAGCACAAAGCAGCACAAACCCAGCACAATTGAGTACGAGAAAAATTTTTTCGAAAATCAAAAAGTGCTGGGCCAACTTCACGCACACTGTTGCCACGCATTGCAAGTTTTCAAACAATCTACTGAATTTTCTTATTTTCTCCAGTTATAGGGAAAACTGAAAGTTTTTCCTGAAAAATATGACCAGCACAAGTCAGCACAAATGCAGTTCAATTAGGTAAAAAAGAATTCGTCAAAAAAAAACGAAAGTGCTTGACTAACTATTTTTTTATTTCTTAATTTTTTGGAAAATTAGCAGAATATTTGTGAAAATTTCAACGGCACAACTTATACTACGTGTAGCACAATTTTTTGAGCATGTTTCCAATGGAAAAATTCGAAAGTGCTGGGCTGACTTCATTTTTCATTTTCGCCATTTCACAGAAAATTCGAAAAATTTTCGTGAAAATATTTACGGCACAAGACAGCACAAATGTAGTACAAGTTATTTCACTCATTTGTGAGAAGAAAAAACAAAAGTGCTGGGCTAACTTTTTTTTTACTTCTCGATTTTTTGCGAAATTAGTGGGACTTTCGGAAAAATTCGAACGGCACAACTCAGTACATGCATAGCACAATCTATTTCAGCAATTGAAACCTAATTTTTCGAAAAGTGCTGGGCTAGCCCATTTTATCAATTTTTGAAATATCTTGAGAACCACATGAAATAGAAAGGAAATTTCAACGGCACAAAGCAGCACAAACCTAGCACAATTCAGCACAATTCAGCACAATTTTTTTTTTTTTGAAAATCAAAAAGTGCTGGGCCAACTTCACACACATAATATATTGTCCCAGTAACCATTCACCTAGTTGCGACTTTTCTGATCGTAATCTTTGCCGAGAGCTCATTTTAAATCTATGAATAAAGTATATTAATTAGTATTATTATTAGCAACAATTGACAATATATTTAAGCATATGCAATGATATCATGAAAAAAATTTTAGGTTAGAAAAATTTTTAGATGCAAAATATAAAATAGTTACCTTTGATAGTAATTTTAGAAACAATGATGAATATTCCTGATTTTATTTCAATCTGATCACTTGTAAATAACTTGAATTGTTAAATTACGTATAAGTTACGTTCAGTACATAAGCCAACGCTGACAGTAAATAAAAACAACAATCGAAGACGAAGACAGCTTAAGACTTAACGAGCGCGCCTAACGTCAATAAATTGAACTAAAAATAATTTGAATATAATTTATAATTGTCCGGTTGGCTCAGGGGTAGAGCGATTGACTTGGGAGCGGAAGCCCCAAGTTCAATCCCGAGGCTAGGAAAGAAATTTTCAAGTCGCGGTAATCGCCACCATTCACTGTTGGGTCAAAAATTAACAGTGCCGTGCCTAAGGTGGCGTAAGGACACTGTAACAAAGCCTACACAGACCACAACTGGTTCTCCTCACTCGCTCAAGCTCTTTCAGAGTTTATGAGGGTTCTCTTCGGGGAAGACCTGGGAGAATCAGTATAATAATATACAATACAATACAATACAATTGACTATTATTGTGTTCAAAGTTGATAAAAAGTTATAAAAATGTAATTGAAATGTTTATTTTTGAAAAATAAATAAATTTAAAAAATTATGATTTTTTGACAATTACACTATAATCGTAAAAAAAATTTATTTAATTTTTTTTTTTGTTTCTCGTGCTTTAATTCCATTCTTTGGTATGTCAAATGCAAGAAAAAAAATATCTAGTTCGTTGATATTCATATTCAGAAGTAGCTCGAAAAGATATAAAGTACTTGTCTTGGCAACCTTGAAAAATTTGGAGCGACCTTTAAATATTAAAATTTCGACTTGAGATTTTCAGGATCTTTATCATTTTTCTTGTAGAAAAAACTAAAATAACGAGAAAAATAATAAAAAAAAAAAAAACCGATTTTTGACGATTTTGAAAATTTTTAAAAATTTGGAGTGACCCTTAAAAAATTTTTTTTTGACTTGTCGTTTGGAGGGGACTCTTAAAACATTATAAACATACATATTTTGGTAAGAGACTCGAAAAAAAAAAAAATTTCGTTTTTTTTGGGCCACCCTAATGTATATATGTGATATAGAATCTGTTATTTGAAATATTATCAGTGGTACATGCAAAGTACTGTAATTATCTCCAATTATTTTATAAAAGCATTAAATCGCAAAAGAAAAGCAATCACAGCACCCGAAATTATGATTGCTAACAGAAAAGAAAATTTAATAAAACAAAATTTTGGGTTGACCATTGTACCTATTTTTGGCGCTCTTGTTGTCTGTAATTTTCGAATTTTTGGCTGAAAATGGTCTTAAACGGTTTGGTTCGACTCACTGATCAAGAATCCGTGGTCGAAATCAATTCTGCCCGGCCGGCCGTCTGTCAGCTAACACGATAACTCTCGAACAAAACGAGTAAGAGGATTGAAATTTGTAGTGTAGGTTTGGAGCGTAAATCTCTCGGACATGTTCGTTAACGGGCGAAATCCACCAAGCGGTTTCGGAGTTATGGCCATTTTTAGTAAAAACATTTTTTATGAATATTTCCGAAACCGGTCACCCGGTCTATCTGAAATTTAGCATCAAATTGTAGAATAATGACCTTTATATGCATGCCAAGTTTTGTACTGATTGCGTTGCCATAAAATGTCAAAAAAAAATTTTTTCAATTTTAAAATTTTGTTTCTACAATAACTCTCGAATAGAATGAGCTAGGCAGTTGCAATTTTCAAAGTACTTTTGGGAGATAAATATCTCGGTTAAGCTATATACAATGACAATACCAAAGTCCCAAAGATGTATAATTCGAATTTTTCATTAAATTTCATTAGTATTCTACAAAACTGGCCTGAAATAGAGAAAATATCGTCTAATATTCGTTGCAGAAGGCAATTCCAACACTCATGCGTTCGAAAACTCGCTCCTTCGTCGCTCGTTTTCGAATTTCGCATTCGTGTTTTAATAGGAGCCCATTCTGCAACTTGTTTTAGAATATACTATTCTCAATTCCAAAGATTAATCAATTCGATATTATTTACTTTCCTCAGCTAGCTCTCTTATTAATTGTCTAGATTATGTCGCTCGCTATTTCATCCACTTGCACACGTGATTCTAATTACATATATCATTCGTAATATCATAAAGAATAATCGGAACTGGAACATGCGGAATGAAAATTAAATCTGCATGAGAGCACTGGCGCTTACTATTTAACCACAATCTATACCTTAAGTTGATTCGAGGTTTGACTCGTGTTTTGAACTATGCATGTTGCATTAATCCAATCTTTCGAAGTTTCCTGCCGCTAGTGCTCTCTTTAAGACAGAATTGGTTTCGTCTACATGCGGTCATTATAGTAACTCCACCGCCCATTAACATTTCATAATAACAGGAGCATTCAAAGGTAGACTAAATGCTATTCAAGTTCGACATTATAATATAATAATTATTCATCTGCTAATAATTTCAACAGTCATTCCGCATTTTCATGTCATTTATACAATCCAATTTTACATATACAGGTGTTTCCAAAGTTGATAATAATGTTTAAATAAGCGAGTGTCAAAATGAATAAACAATGTTGAATTTTATGGCAATAGCACATCCGTAGGACGTTGAGCCTAAGGTTCGCTTCACATCAACACGACACGGTTTTATGTACGGCAACGACACAAACGCTCGAGCTTTCCCACAGGTTTGCTTCATAGTCGTGTAAACGACACCGGCATCTGATTCTTGGGTGAAAGCTTGAATGATAGCTTTCACAGCTATCCGGCACGAGTCGTGGTCGTGTGAACGACACACGGCTGCCTAGCACGGCTCAAGGGGACTGCCGGACATCCTCGAGTCGTGCACGGCAGCCATGTGTCGTTCATACGACCACGACTCGGCCGGATAGCTGTGAAAGCTATCATTCAAGCCTACACCCAAGAATCGAATGCCGGTGTCGTTTACACGACTGTCAAGCGAGGCTGTGGGAAAGCTCGAGCGTTTGTGTCGTTGCCGTACATAAAACCGTGTCGTGTTGATGTGAAACGAGCCTAAGTGATGAGAATCACAGGAGGATAGGAAATGTTATAGTCAGCGATAAGCTCTAACGGTGGAGCATGTTTAAAAAAATGGGTTCAAGCCCTGTGGACAGGAGCTTTCTGGCGCTCTAGTTCAAACAGACAAATTATATCTCCAAAAGTATTGGTTTCTCAGAGTTGAGAATTATATCAATGTATGATAGAACTGCATCATAAAGAAAATTCAATTCAAATAATAGTTTATTTATCAAGATTAAATGAGCAATCTGAGAATGAGAACTGCACCATGGAAGAAACCAAATTAAAATAGCTGAAATTAATTTGACTCTCTCTTATAGAACAGGATGAAATGTACGAGTATATACACAGATCATATAATAAAGCTTAGATAGAATGTTTATAGCATTCTGTGAAATCATAGAAGTACGATTCATTATTGAAATTTAGAACTTCATCTTAGCAGAAATTGAATTCAAACATCATAGAAGAATTTAAATTCAACAAGAGTGCCAAAAATTATCAATCCAAAACCAATAGACGAATTCTACCCAACAACGAACTCATCCGAGATATTCATTCCTCAATTCTATGATGAACGATAATATATATCTTTCCTCAAATCTACTCCAATACACCAATATTCCAGTTTTGTTTTTAGTGGAGATATTCTGAACTCAATATTATTAACTTACCATTACCATTCCCATCATCATATGGATTGACCATCGGCATGAAAATATCAACCAACAAAAAGTATGATATTAAATTAGAATTCTCATATTTTAGGATTGCTGGAATGAACGACAATGAGACAACCTCATGTCTCAGGAAAATAATTTGACATTATAACGATTCATAGAATACCCATAGAATAATTCTATCATTGTGTGAAAACGTAGAAATACGATTTACATTGAAATTTTGAAAAATCATATTTCCGAAAGTATTAGCTTGTTAGAGTTAAAAATAATATGAATGGATTCTTATGGTAAAACTGCTTATTGAAAAAAAATTAATTTGGAATTTGTTTTGTAAAAAAAAAATTTTTTTTTGTTACTCCGAAACCATCTATCCGATTTTGCCCAATAACGAACTTAGCCGAGATATTTATCCCCCAAACCTACTCTGAAAATTTCAACTGTCTAGCTCATTCCGTTCGAGAGTTATCGTGCCTACGGCCGGCCGGACAGAATGAATTTCGACCACGGATTCTTGATCAGTGAGTCGAATCAAATCGTTTAAGACCATTTTCATCGAAAAATTCGAAAATTAAAGACATTTGGGCAAATTAATAAGCACTCAGTTCCGAGGAACTAGAGCGCCAAAAAGGAATGTTACCTCAAAGTGCTATATTCTCAGTACATAGTAACAACATTCTTGTTTTTGAGGACTTTAAGAAGAGGAACTTCAATATATTGTTTACTTTGATGAGTTCCATATTTATTCCATACATATTGGTTGCAGAATGATTTCCAATACCTTACTATTACTAAAAAGGACACACGGTGAAATATTCATTGAATTTAACCATCCACAAATATCCCGCGTGAGCCGAACTAGGTCACTTCATCGCTCAGTGTTCCCCCAAAGAGGAAAGTGTCATTCAAGGGCAGATACGAACTGATGTTTCACGGTTGTTACCAATCATCAGCTTAGTAACTTAGCCACATTGGATTAACAACCGAAGGAGTTCTAGAAAACTTAATTCCATCCGTTGCGAACTGGTAGGAAGAAAATCCCACCACCGGAACCTATGGAAATCCTTACGAACTGCGACCCTATGCGATTAAGAAACATTGAGCGATGTTCAGCAACGTTCATTCATTTGCCGTAAGAGGGTCAGGCTTTCGATTTCAGGATTATTTGGGATATAACTATGTCAGTGTTCCACATGAGCTGTTATCAATTTATAAAACAGTGATGATGGGCATATGAAGAAATAGATGATAGATGTAGATAAGGAATAGAGGAACAAGGTTAATTTTGATAGGAAAAATAATGAACCTTCGTGTAAAATCGTCTCTGCGAAATAGTTTATTTGGACGAGTCCTACAACCTGAAAAATAGATCACCTTTGTGGGCATTCAGGATATGATTATATAAAAAGGTGAAATCAGTTTTACTATCCAAATAAATAATATCATTGATAATTTGAAATATCATGATATTTGAGAAAGTTGGAATCCACTATGAGCATTGCAAGAACTACTAATAGTTCATCAACAATATTCTAGAAAGATTCTGCAAAATCATATTTCAAAAACTCTGCGTGAAATCTCAATCTCACGTCCTTATCATATGGATATTCTCGCTCTTTATTCGCATTTGGCACATAGTGCGTTTGATAGAAATGGGAAAAATATCTTCCAACATCATCATTCAGGTACAGGAAACCAGTATCGTAGGTTGGTTGTAAATTTTCTTGGGCTACATATCTGTGTGACCCATCTTCTACTAAAACATTATAAAAAGGCTGTTTGTTTCCATAGCGGAGCAGATCGACATGCATCTGCTCCTGCCAATCTACTGATGCTTTACATTCTTTATCCCAATCATAAATAACACATTTGTAATCCAAAGCTAAATGAGTCATAACTATGCCCACAGCAAACTTCAAATCTGGAGTTCTTTCTACCGGTTCCACAGGGCCAGCTGACTCATGTCTGGAACGGGATGGATGAGACTCATAATCTCTGAGCATATGGACTACTCTCTGGGCTTGTTCAGGAACCTAGAATAAAAATTTTGATTTTAACATCTCACAAAAGAATTAGAAAGATTGAAATGGATTTTTGCGCGCATGTTCTGGGGAATATCGCGTTATCATTTTGCCCAAATGTCTGTAACTTTCGAATATTTTGACGAAAATGGTCTCGAACGATTTGGGTCGACTCCCCAATGAAGAATTCGAGGTCAAATTTGATTCTGTCCGGCCGTTGCCACGATAACTTGAGAACGGAAAGAGCTAGCGACTTGCAATTTTCAGGGTAGGTGGCGCATGCCAATACGACGGACAAGTTCGTTAATGGGCATAATCGGTCCAATGGTTTCCGAGTAATAATTTTGTTTTCAACCAATATAAATCCGATCGAATTGAAACTTGGTGAGTAGTTGTAGAATATGAACCTAAGCACGTTTGTGAAATTTTGTGAGAATCGTATCTGTAGAAAATTATTAAATAATATTTTTGTTGTCACGATAACCTGAGAACGGAAGAAGATAGCGGCTTGAAGTTTTCAGGTTAGGATTTGCATCTGAACGCGACATTTGAGTTTGTTTATAAGCATAATCGGCCAAACGGTTTTAGAGTTATAGCTATCTGAAATTTGGTTGTTTTTTCTCCTCATTAACTCGAAAAATACTAAACCGATTGAATTGAAACATGGTTATTAGTTGTAGAATGCCAACGCGAAAATTCTTGCAACATTTCGTGAGGATAGCATTTGTAGAAATTTTTTTAGAAATCATTGAAAATTAAAAAAAAATATTATATATCAGTAACTATTCGTCTGAAATTGCTGAAATTTTGCAAGAGCCTTTAGAACCTAACTCTACTGCCAAGTTTGAAGTTTTAACACGATCGGTTAAATATTGTTGGAGATTCGAGCAGCCTTGTGTGAGTTCATTATATGGGTGACCGTTGCCTCGATAACTTTCGAACGAAAGGGGCATAATCGGTTTAACGGTTTCCGAGTTATACCCACCTGGAATATTATTTCCTCGATAACTCAAAAAATAAAGATTCGATCGAATTGAGGCTTGGTAACTAGTAGTAGAAAATCAACATAAAGACGTGTTTAAAATTTTGTAAGAACCGTACCTACCCCTAGAAAATTTGAAAAGAATTACGAAAAAAAAAAATTGGTTCAAGCACTGACGTGAATTCAGGAGCTTTTGCGCGTATGTTCTATCGTCCATTCTCCTGTATTGGACACCCTTAATCGAATTCACCATGGTAAATTATGTTGTCCATTCTCCTGTATTGGACACTTAATTCGAATTTACCATGGTAAATTTCTTGTTTTCTTGTTCAAACTTTGACAAATCAAATCTCCAAAAGTATTGGTTTCTCAGAGTTGGTAATGATATAAATGGATTCTTAAGATAGAACTGCATCATAAAAGAAGTTAAATCCATAAAAGTGCCAGTTAAAAAAAAAAAACAAAAGTGCCAGAAATTATAAACCTATTCTACCCAATAACGAACTTATTCGAGATATTCATTCCTTAAATCTACTCTGAAAATTATATGATATCAATTGAAACTTAGCCAATATTCCAGTTTGGTTTTTACTGAAGATATTCTGAACCTAATTTGCGAGTTCTGTGCAAGCGTCCATTGAAAATGATTGATCGATTTCACTGATTTGTAACACAAATCACAGCGATCAAATTGCTGAGCTACAACGTCATCAGTTCAAATATAATAGGGAGTGTCTGGATAAACTCAATTCTTGATACATATTGAATGAATTGAATTTCTCAGTATCATGACTACCGGATTGTGGTTAATCTTATTTGACCCAATACACAAAACAGGGTTTCGACAGATTACTCAAAGGAGTTTTTCAAAATAATAGTTCAAATGATAGAAATTCCCCTTCCCGAATTATTTATCTTCGAAATCTCTCTGTTTTGACTTATCGAAAGAGATGGTAACAAAATCAAAGATTTCATAGTACAAAAAAAATTAACGTTGAAGTGAACTCATTATTACAAGGGGATTAAAGGAATGGGAATGTGATTTATCATCGAAAATTCCCCTAGTTTTTTCGACACTTGCTAGCTCCTTGTATTGAATGTGCTGCAGCTTTCATTAGCCTTTCTGGACGATTATTTATCTCCTTGCAGCTTGAATCGATGTGTAGCTTCAGATTTTAAGTACCATTTATTTTCAATGCTATGTGAAAGATCACAGAAGATTTTCGTAGACTCTGAATTCAACCCATTTCAATATCCTAGTTGCCCATTATAAGAATTTTGACATTTCAATTGATTGGAGTTTATCCAGATCATTGGTTTGGTAGAGGGGGACCTTATGACTAGCCTGCAAGAACCATGCTTGGAATATTTCCTCTGAGGACACTTGAAACATGAAGTTTAGGCCGCTAGTATACCTACACCACGAGACCGCAACGCGACCGCGACAATACTTTTTAACGAGGAATTTGCGTCGCATCGCCGTATCTTTGGTGTGGGCGCTTCTATGACTAACCAAGTACCGCGACTTCTAAGCGACACGAAGTCGCGGTCTCGTAGTGTTGGTATACGAGCGGCCTTACTCCGAAGAAATCGTGGATAGGGAGCAACTGATTATCGTATTCAAGCTTCATGTGAAGAGATAATAATAATAAGTTGTTTATTTTCAACAGGTACATACCCAGTTACAGAAAATAACTAAACCTAGCATAATACAAGAAACCAAGCTACAGTGCTAACAATGAAAAGGAAGAAACATACCGAACAAAATCGAAAAATATTATGTATACTGAGACCAGAAATATGTGAATGCGAAATCAACCAATATTACAAACTTAAAAATTGAAACAATAAAATAGCATGAAATTAATAAAAACCGTTAGGCGGCAAACATAATTACACATATATAAATTTATTTACTTCTGTTTCTAATTTAACCTCGATACATATCTGCTGATAACAGTCGCCAACGTGTCAAAGTGGATGTCACAATCTCTCGCAATCGAGTTGAAAATAGACTCCATGAACCAAATGGGGGATTGCATTAATAAATTGGTCCTCGGGGTCTGCAGATGGAAGAGATACGGAATCGACCAGAAATTATAAAGAAAGCTGTAGCGCATTTGATCACAAGAACTAGAAAATACTTAGAAGAAAGAGGGGGTATTTTCGAAATCAAGCTCCGATTTTTTTCCCATTTATTGTCAATTGTTTTTAGTTTAATTTATGTTTATAATACATTTTATATATTTGTTCTTAAGTCCATCTTATAATAGTCCAATTAAATGTTCAATGTTATTTCGAGTCTCAGTTGGGAAATATCGGTCTAAGCAACCACACAGGCAATTATTCCTTCACACTTCTATCCATACTTAATACAAGTATTCGGTTGTTTGGCATAAAATCTGTAATTATGCTAACATCCGTGTTTCAATAATTCGAAAAAAGAATTTATAAATAAGAATAATTCGAAAATGAGTATTTCTATTTTCGGGTACATAGGTAATCAAATGTGGAACTCTTAAATTCATGTATTGGATAGAATAAGATGCAGCACTATAACTAAGTGATGTTACTGAGAATTTCAATTGATTCGATATGAATTAACGCATTATTCGGAGATTCACACATCCATGTTTATTATAAATTGATAATTCCAAATATTCCATGGTTCATGAAATATGCTAGACATTCAATAAGTATAATTATTTGACAAAACAATTTTTCCATATATGATGATTTTTTTCTTTTCCTAAGAGCTAGGAGGGGGGCGGTCCCTCCTTGCCCCCGAGTATGGGCACCCATGAACGCAGGTATTGTTTTGATTTTTAATCATGCTTTATTTTTTCCCGCAGTCATATGCGATATTCAAAGATGGAGAATTTAATTTTCACACAATGGTAGCAATAATCACGTATCTTATCGATAATGTATTCAAAAGTAGGTAGTCATTTTCATCCTAGTGTACCGGCAAAAAGCTTTCTCAGCTGTTCGCAATTGAATATAGAGATGATGAAATTCACCATGAATTGAGGAGCAACTTTTCAAAACGCATTAAGTCCAAAAACCATTTTATTGGGAATCAACGAAAAACGAATTTTTCTTCCACCCTGGCTTATAATTTGAGTACGTCGAGTTTGTTTGATAGAAATTTACATCTAAAGGTAATAACTAATCTCAGTTAAATCAATATTGATCAGATATACACAGAAAATGTAAAAAACGTTTGGACTTAATGCGTTTTGATTCATCTCATTGTATATAATGCGTTTTGATGTGGTTGAAATTGAAAATAATGCTGTTTGTGGCGATTTTTTATACATTTAGAGAAAACAGTTTGCACAGTAAGTGTTGGCCTGTAACCTAATTAACATGAGCAAATCGATAAAAAATGTTTTTGGTTATATTTTATCTGATTTAAAAATGCAAACGTAAACATAATTCATTGCGATCCGGCTTACATACTTTCGATTTGAATTACAGAGGGACATAATGCCATTTGGAAGATTTTGTTCACATAGGGCTATAGAGCAATGGAAATAATTTCCGAATCCGCTTCAAACTCAATTTCGCTCAAATTGAACATAATGCGTTTTGAAAAGTTACTCCTCAATTGATCTTTTTCTATAGATTATATTAATATTTTTTTTTAATTCACGTTAACGGATCCATCGTTTCTTAACTAAATATCGTACTGTTAGGACACCTTCTTTCAGACGTACGTATCTCATTTCATTGCAATGCGAAACTCATGAAGTTTTAATGAATGTATTTCTAGTAGTTTTTGATTCCATACGGGGTCCATATAATTGTAGAGTACAATATGGTCCCATAATTTCAAAATTCAGATAATGTTCACTTCCACTGATTAGAGTTATTTTTCAACAATTATTCAGTCACACTTAACAAATCAGATCTATTCTGTATGCAGATAGAAATATTGTCATGAAAAAGATATTGCTTCCACAGCAAGATTCGAAATATTGCTAGTCTGAACATCGATTTTGAGCAAAATGATAATTTTTAGAAACATCTGGCTATCCATATTGCTATCTCAGCAACCTCATTATAGTACTTACTAAAAAAATAACAAGATTTGGAATATGGCGAGGACCACATTTTTCTTTCCAGAGTTCGAAAATAATGAAAATAAGTGATACTTTAAAATATTCTAGTTGAGTTCACTGTGGACTGATTATGAACACAACAGTAGTAACTACACTCTTATCCACTACAAACTTTGTCGTCTGACATGTTTCGGAAACGATATTTTCATCTTCTGGGACGAAGCGTTACTAAAACACGCTATCAATTTCTACACTTAAGTGTGGGTTGACATTATAACCTTAGTCATAAACCGATTAGTAAGAACAATGAGTTTTTAATAGGGGTCAAATCATTATTCAGTAAAATTATCTTTTCTATTATACATTTCGATACCCTCAAGTAAAATTTATTGGAATTTTTAACAATTTGACGAAATTTTCTGAAATTGAGTGGCCAGTTGTTAAAACGTGATGTGCAACCGCGCAAAATTTATTGATTTTGTTGTTCCGAACGTGAACGCTCTTTATACCGTGTGATAATGTTTATGGTTGTTTGCCCGACGTAGCACTTGTTACCATCTAAATATTTAACTCCATCATTTAATTGTTCCTTTCCGGGTTTTCTCTCCCAAACTCTGTAAAATATCTATAAAATAAAGAAATCATTATTTTGTGAATTGCTCCTGCGTTGGAAACACAAAATATTTGTCACAAGCAATCTATTGAACAAAGTTGCCTAACAAACAATAACGAAACAACATCAACGATAAAACAACTATTCCGTAATGTGTATATGTGTGTATATCAGACTCCTTCGTCAAACACTAAATGAAAATGTTCATAATTCTTTTTGGCGCTCTTGTTCCTCGGAACAGAATGCTCATCAATTTGCCCAGATGTCTGTAATTTTCGAATGTTGAAAATGGCTGAAAATGGTCTTAAACGATTTGGTTCGATTCACCGTTCAATAAGCCGTGGTCGAAATAAATTCTGTAGGCACGATAACTCTCGAACGAAAGGAGTTAGAGGATTGAAATTTGCAGAGTAGGTTTGTAGCGTAAATATCTCGGACGAGTTCATCAACGGGCAAAATCGACCAAGCGGTTTCGGAGTTATGGCCCTTTTCAGTAACAACATTTTTTATGAATATTTTCGAAACCGATCACTCGATCTATCTGAAATTTAGCATCAAATTGTAGAATAATGACTTCTATATGCATGTGAAGTTTTGTTTTGACCGGGTTGCAATAAGGTATTAAAAAAAACATTTTTAAATTTTTGAATTTCGTTTCAACAATAAGGCTTGTTTCACATGCAAACGGTTCCATTCGGTTCGGTTCGTTTTCTGTTCCATTTCGGTCGCTGGCGACAAGTGTGAAACGGTGCTTCGTTTCAGATTCGGTACCGAATAGAAACCGTACAGCACCGAATACTCCCTCGACACGAATAGGTTTCTATCAGGTTTGGATTCGTGTGTAGGGAATACGGATCAACCGGGGCGTTCACACAAACACGGTTTAGTTTCGGTTTAAACCATAAAGTAATAAATATACATATGTTTTCTGTCGCATTCTGTGGTTTTAACCTCAAACCGAGCACATATCTTTGAATCTTTCCCACATTGTTTAAATATAGAAATATAAACATAAATACATATTTTCGGGATATTGTTGCTAACTTAGTATTATATATATATATATATATATATGCAAATGAGTGAGTTTCGCTTTTATGGAAAGCTAACCACTTGACTGCGGTCCCTGCTAGTCCTATTATTATATATATATATATATATATATATATATATATATATATATATATATATATATATATATAGGCAAATGAGTGAGTTTCGCTTTTATGGAAAGCTAACCACTAGACATGTGGATGACTCTTGACTGCGGTCCCTGCTAGTCCTACTATTATTTATATATATATATATATATATATATATTTGTGAATTTCTTAAGGGTTATTGACTCAATTCAGGAGAATAATGGTTTTAACTATTTATTCTTTGCCAAGCTTTCGCATCAGTTTAATGCTTCTTCAGGGCGAAAGCTTGGCAAAGAATAAATAGTTAAAACCATTATTCTCCTGAATTGAGTCAATAACCCTTAAGAAATTCACAAATATTTAAAATATAGACTCTTATCGTTGCATTAAATTTATATATATATATATATATATATACTAAATTTTGGAATCTTGAACCATTTATAGTGTAAATTCCATGTGGTTTCTTGGGTATTGGTTCCTTTTAAAGACAATATCAAAAACAGTTTACAGTTAAACCTATTTATTTCTACGTTTCGCTCGAAGTCCTCCGAGCTTCTTCAGGCTACAACAAAAATATACATTTACAAAACATCTATCTCATATTAAGTTCAAACAAATCCTACCTTACTTAGTTATCCTGGGAAAAAAGACTGGATTAACTAAGATTTCCAGAAATAATCTCAAAAAAGGCAGAAATTAAATGACATATGTCGCTGCTAGACAGGCGTCATTCGGCAGTGACAGTTGACGTGTGGTCCAGGGATGTGAAAAGGCTTGGTCGACTTGCATGGTGGTATTCAATTCTATCGGTTTTTCTTCATTTCATATGATCTTGTGGTATATCTTGCTTAGGTATTTTATGTCGGTCTTGTCGTTTATGGCATTTTCATTTTTTTTAATCTGTATCATTTCAGGGAATTCTCTTTTTTTAACATTTTTTTCGGTGGTCAGAATCTTCGTGTCTTCATAGTTGAACTCATGATTTGTAGCTCTTTTATGTTTACTCAATGCCGTAGAGCAAACTTTTGTGTATTTATGTCCTTTTATCCTATTCTCTAGATACTGCGATGTTTGTCCGATATATACTCCACTGCAGGATGGCTCATTGCAAGGAATCTGATATACTACATGCGTTTTTTTGTTCTTTGGGATTTCTGATTTCAATCTGGAAAAAGTTGTTTTTTCGAGGGTGTTGTGTGCCTTGTATCCAACTTGAAAGTTAAAATTTTTTAGGGTTTTGGACAAACCTTCCGAGAGTCCATGTATATAAGGTAATCCAATGTGTACTTTTTGGCTAGAGGAGTCTCTAATTTCCTTGGTTGAGTTATTGTATAAACGGTCGACTCTACTTGCACATATGGCATTGATTAGAAAGGGAGGGTAATTGTTTTCTTTTAGTGTTTGTTTCGCCTTTTTCATTGTCAAATGCCTGTATTCTGGATCAGACAGGGAGATAGCTCTATCTATTAAGCCTATTATCACTGATTTCTTCTGGCTTATGGGATGTTGGGATTCAAAATTCAAATATCTTCCAGACCATGTCTCCTTTGTATACCATATTGTCCTAATCTTCTGTTCTTTGCGGAGCAAGGTCATATCCAAAAAATTTATGCTGTCATCCTTTTCCTCTTCGATTGTAAATACTAACTTAGGGTGATAGGAATTGTTAACTTCTTTTATATTCTCAGCTTTTCCTCTGGGTATCAATGCGATACAGTCATCAACATATCTTCTGTAAAAAGGTAAGACAAAATCCAGGGTTGGTATCACAGTTTTTTCCAAATCTTCGAGTATGAACTGAGCAATAACGCCAGAGAGGGAGGATTTGCTATATATATATATATATATATATATATATATATATATATATATATATATATATACAGGACCAGGTTGTGCCAACTCGAACATATGCCAAGTACATCATGAAGCAACAGGTAGACACTACAAAATGCAGGCTGTGTAATAGCGCTGAAGAAACCGTCCAGCACCTTGCATCCGGATGCTCCACAATAGCGGGCACTAAATATCTGACACGACATAACAACATGGGGCAAGTCGTTCACCAGTTACTCTGTCTACAAAAACAACTCCTCCAACATTTCGTACCACATCATGTGTACGCCCCACAGCCGGTTCTGGAGAACGAGAGTTACAAAATCTATTGGGACCTGACTGTCATAACGGACAGAGGAGCAGAACATAACCGACCAGATATGGTGTTGTGGGAGAAACAGCGAAATACTGCCACCATCATAGATTTCGCTGTGCCCCAAGATTGTAACCTCGCAAAAAGCTACGGAGAAAAAATTGCCAAGTATGAACCGTTGGCACTGCAGATAAAAGACATGTGGCAATTAGATGAAGTCACCATAATGCCACTGGTCATCAGCACTAATGGTCTTGTACATCGAAAAACCACCCAACATTTACAACAACTGAAACTGCCTTCCAACACAATTATGTGGATGCAGAAGGCAGTCATACTGGGAACTGTGAACATCGTGAGAAAGATCATATACCCCCATTAACATACGTAGTTGCTCTTCGTATATATATATATATATATATATATATATATATATATATATATATATATATATATAGATGTAACTAAGGGACAACTGAGTCCCAAAATGGTATATGGTTGGTAAAAAGTGAGACCCGTTTCGCACATGTGAGGCCCCTTTCCGGGTCTCGCATTGTTTTTTGGTGGAAATGGACTCCTTAGGGCCCCCCCTCAGCTCCCTGATGTCTCCCCCAAAAAAATTTTTGGACTCGGATGTCTGTTATAAACCTCAACTTACACGGAATTTAGTTAATGGGAATTCGCTTCAGGTGGCGCTGTAGAAGTTCTGTATATACTTTGCGAGACCCAGAGTATATATTCTCAATTGAGCAGGTTGCTGTGAGATGAGAGTCCCGCCAATCTGACAACACTGCTCTATAGATCATTCAGTACACTAACGGTGGTTTTCAAAAAGCTCTGATTAGATTTATTATAGCTTTAATACGATTTCGGCTAGATGAACTGGAAATCAACATAGAAGTTCACTGATTTGGCTAGTAATAGTTATGAAAGTGTCATCAAACACTGGGTCAATATATTATTATCTTTCTAAGAATCAGATACATTGAAATGAAAATTTATGAAATAATAATATTCATTATTCATTAGTCATTGCCATTTCCACACACGATCATACGATATATTAACCATTTAAATATTTACTATTGACTGCCCCGCGATATTTTCCAATTGTTTCAGTGAATTATTGGTTTCTCTAAATTCCCGAAAAACTATTGACTTTACTCATTCATATGTGTTAATGAGTCGTGTAACTACACGACTCTCAATTTTCGTGTTTTAGTAGATTCATAGTGTCTAAGACTTAAAGACGAATATTTTGAAATGATTCTTGAATTATCTGCATATTATATTCCATCCATTTTTGGAATTATTAATTCGGTGAACGGTTAACTATCTCGAAATTACGAAATGTTTGTTTTTCATACAATCGGTTAACCCATCCAGCTATTGAACTCAAACAAGGCTGCTCGGATCTCCAACAATATAGATCCAATCGTGTTCAAAGTTGGAACTTAGCAGAAGAGTTAGGTTCTGAAGGCTCCCGAAAATCTCCAGCGATGTTGGACGAACAATTTCTGATATATAGGATTTTTTTTCAAGGATTTTCAATGATTTTTTAAAAACTCTCTAGTGATACGATTCTCACTACATTTCGCAAGAATTTTAACGCTGGCATTCTACAATAGATAACCTTGTTTGAATTGGATCGGTTTAGTATTTTTCGAGTTATTGAGGAAATAAGAACCAAATTTCAGATGGGTACAACTCCAAAATCGTTTGGCTGATTATGTCCAATAAACAAACTCAAGTGTTTCAATCAGAGTCACAACCTGAACTAAACATTTCAAGTTGCTATCTCTTTCCTTCCTCAGGTTATCTTGATATAAATAATATTTTTTTATAATGTTTCTAAAATTTTCTACTCATATGATTCCCACAATATTTCACAAACGTCTTCAGGTTTGTATTCTATAACTACTCAACAAGTTTCAATTCGATCGGATTTGTATTAGTTGAAAACAAAATTATTACTCGGAAACCGTTGGCCGATTATACCCATTATCGAACTCGACCGTCGTATTGAAATGCGCCACCTACCCTGAAAATTTCAAGTCGCTCTCTCTTTTCGCTCTCAAGTTATCGTGGTAACGGCCAAATTAAAAAATTACAGACATTTGGGCAAAATGATAACGTGATATTCCCCAGAACATCGCGAAAATTCTGACAAGGTCTCGCAGTACTGTAATGAGTTTAAAGTTTTTGTCAGAATTATCAAGTAATCTGAATAATACAAGAAATTATGTTGATATTCATGCGGAAAAACGAAATTACGACCGACTTCCTGAATATCTGGGAGAGACAAATACTTTCAAAATATTATGGAAAAAAAACATTTTTTGAAATATCCTCATTACAAATTACCAGAACTGAATTCCAACAAAATTGTGAGAGATATCTAATGCCTTTCTTCTATTACTAAGTAAAATACTTTATAGGTAAAATAAAGAAGAATTTAAACTCAACAAGAGTGCTAAAAGTTATTATTGAAAACCAATAGACCAATTCTACCCAATGACGAACTCATTCGAGATATTAATTCCTCAATTCATGATGAACGATATATTCTTTCCTCAAATCCACTCTGAAAATTATTATATCAATTGAAACTTTAGCCAATATTCTAGTTTTGTTTATACTGGAGATATTCTTAACTCAATATTATTAATTTACCAATACCATTCCCATCATCATATGGATTAACCATGGGCATTAAAATATCACCCAGAATGTATGATATCATATTATAATCCTCATAATTCTACTATAGCCGAAATGAATTCGACATGTCATGTCTCAGGAAAATGAGTTGAAATGTATCAACACAGATCATATAATAATTCATAGCATTCTGTGAAAACATAGAAGTACGATTTATTATTTAAATTGTGCAAAATCATATCTCCGAAAGTATTAGATTTTTAGAGTTGAAAATGATATCAATGGATTCTTATGGTGAAACTACATCTTGAAAAAAAAATTTAATTTAAAATTTGTAGTATAATTTTTTTTTTTTTTTAGTTCTCCGAAACCATCTGGTCGATTTTGCCCAATAACGAACTTAGCCGAGATATTAATCTCCCAAACCTACTCTGAAAATTTCAACTGTCTAGCTCAGGGCTTTCCAAACTTATTTTTACTGTGACGCCCTTGGGACTTTGCCATTTTTGTACGACGCCCCTTAACTCAGCCCCCAAAAATAATAACCAATTTTAGTACTAGCCTAGTAATACGTAATCAGCTAACTAGACTCGGTCGCAATCAACGTGCGACGCCCCTAGGACAATGTCGCGACGCACATTTCATTTCGTTCGAGTGTTATCGTGTCTACGGGCGGATCGATACTGACCACGGATTCTTGATCAGTGAGTCGCACCAAATCGTTTAAAACAAATTACAGACATTTGAACAAATTGATTAGCACTCTGTTCCGAGGAAAAAGAGCGCCAAAAAAATTGAAGACCATTTCAGATCTAGGTGCAATCCCAATGCGAAAACTTGATATAGGTTTGTGAAGTACCTAATCAAGTTTACATCAACTTCCAGTTTGACTGATGTGCAAAAACCCAAACACTGCTCCAACTTCAACGAAGACATTTCGATGAGAGAAAACAAATAGTTCATGTGAAATGTAAGTGATGTGAATATCATCATGAACGAATATGAATATCAATTTTGACAACAATAATAGGGTATAGGTGGAAAGTTTTTCGACAACAAGATTTGAAGAAACCATTGACCATTATTGGAAAAATGTCCTGCGTACAGGAGCTTTGGCGCTCTTGTTCAATTGTTGACAAATTTTATCCCCGAAAGTATTGGTTTCTCAGAGTTGGGACTTATATCAATGGAATCTAATGATAGAACTGCATCATGAAATAAATTAAATAAGAATCCATTGATATAATTCCCAACTCGGAGAAATCAAAACTTTCAGAGTTATGATTTGTCAAAGTTTGAACAAGAGTGCCAAAGCTCCTGTTCACAGGGCTTTCCCACTTTTTGACGCTCTTGTTCCTCGGAACAGAGAATTTATCAATTTGTCCAAATGTCTCTAATTTTCGAATTTTTTGATAAAAATGGTATCAAACGATTTGGTTCGACTCACTGAGCGAGAATCCGTGGTCAAAATCGATTCTGTCCGGCCGGCCGGCCCTCCGTTAACACGATGACTCTCGAACAAAATGAGCTAGACAGGTGGAATTTTCAGAGTAGGTTTGAGGGATAAATATCTCGGTTAATTTCGTTACTGGGCAAAATCGGCCTAATAGTTTCGGAATAACGAAACAAATTTTTTTTTTTCATTACAACTTTTGAATTAAATATTTTTTAAGATGGAGTTTCATCATAAGAATCCATTGTTATCATTTTCAACTCTAACAAGCTAATACTTTCGGATATATGGTATTTCAAAATTTCAATAATACATCGTAGTTCTGTGTATTCACCAAATGTGAACACAGAATCTGTCTGTGTTCACTGTTCATAAATGTCAATTCATCTAGCTATTACAGACTTGTCTATCGTAGTTTGAAATTATTTTCTGTTGGAAAACAAGTATCCGATTCTCCAATTTATTAATAGATATATACAAGACTGTTTTGAAACTGAAAATAATATTGACTGATTACATATTGAATAATTTATGTATAAATATGGGGATGATGTTCCAGAAGATTTAGAATTGGATCATTTTAATGAGTTGTGAGACATGTTCCTATATACAGTAATTTCATAATGTTGCTAGCAAAAATATGCTGGAATAAGGATCTACATTTGTGTATCAAACATGTTTTCTTGAGTTCAGGTCCATAATACAGAAATGAATATGTAAGTGGTATGGACTATTAAAATAATTTGTTCGTCATCAGCCTCTACCTACCAAATATCAGGAATAAATGGACAATCTGCTATGATTGTCTGCAGCCTTGCTCTAGACATTTCGATGATATTTTCCTTAGGTATTTCGAGTTGTGTAAACTATGCACCGAGTGTGACTTGCAACAACCCATTCCACGAGGTTGAATCATTGCAGATTGCTCATTAAATCTCGATAAATAAATTTAATGACAATTTTTGAAGCATCAAAGCATTGAAGCTTTGTAGATTGCTCTGCTTTGGCGCTCTAGTTCCTTGGAACTGAGTGCTTATCAATTTGCCCAAATGTCTGTAATTTTCGAATTTTTCGATGAAAATGGTCTTAAACGATTTGGTTCGACTCACTGATCAAGAATCCGTGGTCGAAATTCATTCTGTTCGGCCGGCCGTAGGCACGATAACTCTCGAACGGAATGAGCTAGACAGTTGAAATTTTCAGAGTAGGTTTGGGAGATGAATATCTCGGCTAAGTTCATTATTGGGCAAAATCGAACAGATGGTTTCAGAGCAACAAAAAAAAATTTTTTTTTACAGAACAAATTCCAAATTCATTTTTTTAATAAGCAGTTTCACCATAAGAATCCAATTATATCATTTTTAACTCTAACAAGCTAAAACTTTCGGAGATATGTTTTCTCAAAATTTCAATAATAAATCGTATTTCAACGTTGTCACAGAATGATATAATTATTCTATATATGAATTGTCATAATGTCAACTTATTTTCCTGAGACATGACATTATCTAATCAATCGAAGAATTGTGAGCGAAGTGAGAAAAATCTCAGTTGTTTGCTCCGAAATTAGTTTTTCTCAGAAAAGTATTACATTTCGGAACGGAACATGAAGTAAGAGATCTGAGAGTAGTGATACTGCTTTTCATCCATAGACATAGATATAACTTTCGAATGGAATGAGGTAGGTAGTTGAAATTAACAGAGTAGGTTAGGGAGATGAATATCTCGATTATGTTCGTTATTGGGCAAAATTGGCCAGATTTAATTTGATTTCTTCCATGGTGCAGTTCTCATTCTCATGATTGCTCATTTAATCTTGATAAATAAACTATTATTTGAATTGAATTTCCTTTATGATGCAGTTCTATGAGATGAATACATTGATATAATTCCCAACTCTGAGAAACCAATACTTTCGGAGATATAAATTGTCTGTTTGAAACTAGAGCGCCAGAAAGCTCCTGTCCACAGGGCTTGAACCCATTTTTGGCGCTCTAGTTCCTCGGAACTGAGTGCTTATCAATTTGCCCAAATGTCTGTAATTTTCGAATTTTTGGCTGAAAATGGTCTCAAACGATTTGGTTCGACTCACTGATCAAGAATCCGAGGGCGAAAGCGATTCTGTCCGGCCGGTCCGGCCGGCCGCCCGGCCGTAGGCACGATAACTCTCGAACAAAAGGAGTTAGAGGATTGAAATTGGCAAGGTGGGTTTGGAGCGTAAGTATCTCGGCTAAGTTCGTTAATGGGCAAAATCCATCAAGCGGTTTCGGAGTTATGGCCAATTTTAGTAAAACACATTTTTTATGAATATTTCCTAAACCGATCACTCGATCTATCTGAAATTTTGCATCAAATTTTAGAATCTTGACCTTCATACGTATGTGAAGTTTTGTACTGACCAGGTTACCGCAAAGTGTGAAAAAAAAATTTTGAAAATTAAAATTTTTTTTGTTTACGATAACTCTCGAACGGAATGAGCTAGGAAGTTGAAATTTACAGAGTAGGTTAGGGAGATTAATATCTCGGTTGAGTTCGTTATTGGGCAAAATATGCCAGATGCTTTCGGAGTAACGAAAAATAATTTTTGTTTCAAGTAACAAATTTCAAATTCAATTTTTATTTAAGATACAGTTTCACCATAAAAATCCATGGATATCATTCTCAACTCCAACAAGCTAATACTTTCGGAGATATGATTTTTCGAAATTTCAATAATGAATCGTACTTCTATGTTTTCACAGAATGTTATAATTATTCTATCTAAGCTTTATTATATGATCTGTGTTCATACTCGTACATGTCATCCTGTTCTATAAGAGAGAGTCAAATTCATTTCAGCTAATTTAATTTGATTTATTCCATGGTGCAGTTCTCATTCTCAGATTGCTCATTTGATCTTGATAAATAAACTATTATTTGAATTGAATTTCCTTCATGATGCAATTCTATCATAAGAATACATTGATATAATTCCCAACTCTGAGAAACCAATACTTTCGGAGATATAATTTGTCTGTTAGAACTAGAGCGCCAGAAAGCTCCTGTCCACCGGGCTTGAACCCATTTTTCAATGTCACTTCTGTACGTCAATTCTCAAGAATTTTTGTAATTAAATTCAAAATGTAGGTCTATGACTCATCTCATGTTGAATTTATATACATCAGCAAATTATAATCAAAGTATTCTATGAAATCATAATATAAAATGGAGAATAATTATTATAATTTAAAAAAATCATATCCGATAGTTTGTTAGAGTTGAGAATGACATCAATGGATTCTTTTGGTAAAACTACATCTTAAAAATGGGTTCAAGCCCGATGGACAGGAGCTTTACGGCGCTGTTCAAACAGACAAATTATATCTCCGAAAGTATTGGTTTCTCAGAGTTGGGAATTATATCAATGTATTCATATGATAGAACTGCATCATAAAGAAAATTCAATTCAAATAATAGTTTATTTATCAAGATTAAATGAGCAATCATGAGAATGAGAACTGCACCTTGGAAGAAATCAAATTAAATCTGGCCAATTTTGCCCAATAACGAACTTAACCGATTCATCTCCCTAACCTACTCTGAAAATTTCAACTACCTAGCTCATTCCGTTCGAGAGTTATTGTAGAAAAACTTTTTTTAAATTTTCAAAATTTTTTTTTGACACTTTGCGGTAATCTGGTCAATACAAAACTTCAAATGCGTTTAAAGGTCATGATTCTACAATTTGATGCTAAATTTCAGATAGATCGAGTGATCGGTTTCGGAAATATTCATAAAAAATATTTTTACTAAAATCGGCCATAATTCCGAAACCGCTTGATGGATTTCGCCCATTAACGAGCTCGTCCGAGATATTTATGCTCCAAACCCACCTTGCAAATTTCAATCCGCTAACTCCTTTCGTTCGAGAGTTATCCTGCCTACGGCCGGCCGGCCGGCCGGACAGAATCGATTTCGACCTCGGACTCTTGATCAGGGAGTCGAACCAAATTGTTTGAGACCATTTTCAGCCAAAAATTCCAAAATTATAGGCACTTGGGCAAATTGATAAGCACTCTGTTCCGAGGAACTAGAGCGCCAAAAAAAACAAGTTTCGTATGACAATTGCCCAAAACAGGTACCTACAAATAGTAGATATTCCATAAAACATGTAGGTATGAAAGAAGAGAAGTAATAATGAAAAATTACCTTGTAATCGATCAAAAATTTCCTGATCTACGTTCACCAAATTTTCTCCTCTCTCGAACTACAGAATTATGCTTTCAATATTTACGTAATATTTTTGGGTGAGGTCCCCATTGCATCGCTAAAATACTAGTATTTCAACCCCAATATTTTTGAAGTTATAATATTTCCTTCCGTCAGTCCCGTCATAAATTGAGAGAACTGAGCATTATTATTATATGTCTATGGATGAAAAGCAGTCTCACTACTCTCAGATCTCTTACTTCATGTTCCGTTCCGAAAGATAAGACTTTTCTGAGAAAAACTAATTTCGGAGCAAACAACTGAGATTTTTCCAACTTCGCTCACAATTCTTCGATTGATTAGATAATGTCATGTCTAGGGAAAATAAGTTTTGACAATTCATACATAGAATAATTATATCATTCTGTGACAATACGATTTATTATTGAAATTTTGAAAAATCTTATCTCCGAAAGTATATGCTTGTTAGAGTTAAAAATGGTATCATTGGATTCTTATGGCAAAACTGCTTATTGAAGAAAAATAAATCTGGAATTTGCCTTGTAAAAAAAAAAAATTTTTTTGTTACTCCGAAACCATCTGTCCGATTTTGCCCAATAGCGAACTTAGCCGAGATATTTATCTCCCAAACCTACTCTGAAAATTTCAACTGTCTAGCTCATTCCGTTCGAGAGTTATCGTGCCTACGGCCGACCGGCCGGACAGAATGAATATCGACCACGGATTCTTTATCAGTGAGTCGAACCAAATCGTTTGAGACCATTTTCATGGAAAAATTCGAAAATTACAGACATTTGGGCAAATTGATAAGCACTCAGTTCCGAGGAACTAGAGCGCCAAAAATGATATCATTGGATTCTAATGGTAAAACTGCTTATTGAAAAAAATTTAATTTGGAATTTGCTTTGTAAAAAAAAATTTTTTTTTTGTTACTCCGAAACCATATGTCCGATTTTGCCCAATAACGAACTTAGCCGAGATATTTATCACCCAAACCTACTCTGAAAATTTCAACTATCTAGCTCATTCCGTTTGAGAGTTATCGTGCCTAACGGCCGGACCGGCCGGACGGCCGGACAGAATGAATATTTCGACCACGCATTCTTTATCAGTGAGTCGAACCAAATCGTGTAAGACCATTTTCATCGAAAAATTCGAAAATTACAGACATTTGGGCAAATTGATAAGCACTCAGTTCTGAGGAACTAGAGCGCCAAAAATTGGTTCAAGCACTGAAGTCAGGAGCTTTTGCGTATTTGGAAAGAACGAATCTTTCCCGCTGAAATAGTTCACAATCTGACTTGCGAGTTCGACTTCAATATTATCTGCATTTCGCGCCTTCGCGGGCTCATTGTCTCTACTTTTTATTCAATTTTTTGTCTATGTTTAGATTTGGCATCGTTGGAGGGACTCGCAAGTGTGAAGAATATACCAGAATATACACTGAGGGCCTCGCATTAGTGTTTGATATATAACGGGTCTCGGAACTTCTTTGGAGATTTCTTTTTCAACAGTTTTTTGAAAAAGCTTCCCCTCTCACGATATTCGCAATAAGCACCATTATAACCTTGTGATAATGAAAAAAATATTTCAAAAAAGTTATATTCTGATATGGGTCTCAGGTTGTCTGTTGGCTACCGCGGGTCTCACATGTGTTAATATTTAAGTATATATATATATATATATATATTCGCTCTACAGCGTTCTACGCCTTGCGGTGCCCAGTCTCCATCTCTGTCTATTCTCCCAATCTCCTGGTCTAAGATCTGCATGGCCATACCAGCTGAGTTGTTTTACCTTTATATCCTCGATTATAGTGGTGTCTGCATTCATTATCTCCCTTATTGTAATGTTTGGAATATGTTGGAGTCTAGAAATCCGAGCTGGTCGTCGCCAAAAATCCATTTCCAGAGATGATAGTCTTTCCATTGTCCTTTATGTTAGTTGCCATGTCTCACAGCCATACAGAACTACACTCTTGAAGATAGTGTTGTATATTTGTCGTTTCTTTTCTTTAGATATTTTATTTGACCATAATATCGAATTTAAGGCACCAATTATTTGTTTCCCCTTTATTAATCTTTCTTCTATCTCTGTTTCTGTTCGGCCGGTGTTAGTGATTTTGGTTCCTAAGTATGTATACTCTGTTGTGGACGGTATCGACCTGCCATCCTGCAGTTTAAAATCCTCTGTATCTGAGCCGACACAAATATACTTGGTCTTTTGCATATTCACACTTAATCCCCATTTTTCATATTCTTCGATCAAGCGACGCGTCATAAATTCCAAATCATCTTCGTCCTGGGAGACAACGACCTGGTCATCAGCAAAATGTAAAGTGTACAAAGTCGTCTGATCACTCAGTTAGATCCCCATTCCACGACATGATCTTCTCCAATGTTTCAGGGCTTCGTTCAAATAAATTTTAAACAGCGTTGGTGATAGGCTGATACCTTGTCTCAATCCTTTTGATAGCTGGAAGCTGGAGGATAACTGATTGTTAATTTTAACCCTTGAGGAGGAATTTTCATAAAGCTGTTGAACTGCTCTTATTAGTGTCACGTTTACCGAGGACCTTTCCAGCACCTGCCATAGTTTAGTGATAGGTACATTCTCATACGCACTTGTCAGGTCAACAAACAGCAAATGAGTGTTTTGCCAGTTGCCATCTTCTTTTCAGTGAGTTGGTTGAGCGTGAAAATGTGGTCTATACAGGATCTCCGAATTCTGAATCCAGCCTGCTCTTCTAATTAATTTGGCTCGTATTCGTTTTCAATCAGATTTTTCAAGGTTTTACCGTATAACCTGCTGAATGTGCTTGTTACCGATATACACCGATAATTTTTACAATCACTTTTACTGCCTTTCTTATGAAGGGGAGTTATCCACGCTTCTTTCCATTCACTGGGTGGATTTTCGCCGTTCAGGTATTTGTTGAAGAGGTCTTTAATCATATTTCGTAATTTTTCCGTTCCATTTTTAATCAGTTCGGCTGGGATTCCTCCTGGTCCAGCAGCCTTTTTGTTTTTCATAGACCTCATGGCTTTTTCTATATGTTCCTCAGTGATTGTTTCTGCTGTTCCTTGTACTGTATATCTTTTGGGAGAGATATTAATGAATTCTGCCCTATGTTCTCGAAACTCTTTCTCGTAGTGCTCTTTCCATTCATTCAGCGTTATCGGTTGTATGTTGCTTCTCGTTATCTGTTCTTTCCTCAAACCTTTTATAAGACTCCAGGCCTCAGATGATCTGCTTCCGCCCATGTAAGATTCCAATTCTCTACACTTACGCTCCCATGTCTCATTTTTACTGTCTATTATCAACTTCTTGAATTTTGACTATTCACGACGGTAAAGCAACCTATCCTCTTCTTTTTTGGTATTCATCCAAATGTGGTAAGCTCTCTGTTTAATTTGTTTCTGGTTTTCCAGATTGCTATTCCAGGTTAAACTTGTGTTTCTTCCATGATGTGATGATTTTTCCTCGCCTAATGCCTCCAACGCAGCATCTTCTAGTGATTGAGTGATATGTTGGTATAAGATGTCTGCTCCTTGTTCTGAGAGTCGTGGATCTAGTTTCTGGTCTAGTCTTGACTTGAAAAGAGTTTTTATACTTTCATCGTAGAATCCCTGCAGTTTATATTTCACTGTGTCTATCTTCTGTTCTGCTTGTTCGTTTGTAGTTTTCGATTGTTGGTGTTGTTTAAACGGTACTTCCATATGACCCACCAGTAAATAATGGTCCGATCCGCACTCTACCCCTCTGTACACTCTTACATCTTTTATTATCCAGGTTGTATCGATTTTAAGTATGATATAATCTATGATTGATCTTAGCTGTCTTGTATCTTGATGCCATGTAAACTTGTGGATATCCTTGTGGGCGAAGAATCCATTCAGTATCTTCAAATCATATTGTCTGCAAAAACTTATGGTTCTCAGTCCATTATCGTTGCATATATTCTCACCGTGACTTCCCACCACTCGATCATGCAATTTTTTTCCGGTTCTGGCATTCATATCCCCCATCATAATGACCTCTCTTCGGTTTCCTATTCCAGCTAAAACATCTTCCAGTTTTAAAATAAAATCTGTTCTTTTCGTCTAGAGAAGCGTCATCATTCGGGGCGTATACACCTACTATGGTAGTTCTGTGTCCATAAATTGTCAGGTTTGTTGTTAATATTCTCTCATTAATAGCTTACCAATCTGTTATTCGATTTTTATACCTTTTATTTATCATAATTGACACTCCCTTGGCCGCTCTGACTGATTTAGATACTCCGCTGAAAATGTGCACGCAATCTCCCAAATCTTCTATTCCCGATCCTTTCTTTTTTGGTTCTGTCAGAACTGCTATTGAGATTTTCTGTTGTTCTAGTCCTCTCAGTATATCTTCTGTTTTTCCTCTCAATCCTTGTATATTCCATGTTGCAAAATTCAATGTCCTATTTCCTCGCTGTGGTCGTTTTCCGTTAAATCCATCCTGGTTCCGAGGCTGTTTGCTGGGCTTTTTAGCAGGTTGACTTTTTTACGTAGGGCAGGGAGCTGGCCTACCGCTACAACCCTCCTCCTTTATCCGGGCTTGGGACCGGCAATAGTGACAACGAGCTACTCAATCCACCCGTCGCCACCACAGGCGAACTTAGTATTCAAGAGACAATTATGGTTTACCAACTGTGGGTCGACTGATTTCTTCAGTGAATCTAAACCAGTGCTGTGGGATAAAACTTCCGAATAATATGAAGATAAATTAAAGACATTGAATCTGATGTCGCGAAAATATTGGAATTGTTATCGAACCTGTGTTTCGGGAGAAAACATAAAACCTAATATCAACCGTATATGTGTGAAAGGGCTTCATTCGTTTTCGGTTAAAACCGAAAACGAACCGAACCGAATGGAACTGTATGCATGTGAAACAAGCCTTACTCTCGAACAGAATGAGCTAGGCAGTTGAAACCCCTGAAAACCCTGTTTAGAGTTTCGTGCAGACGCCACGAGGAGGTGAAAACGCCCAGGTTAATACGCAATGCGCGCAGAAAGGACCAAAGTTGAGAGTTGCCCAAATTTTCTCTCATTTATGTACTAGTGGTAAGCATTTCCATAAAAGCGTTAAACTCTTTTGATATACCTATTGCTGCGCGCATTGCGTATTAACCTGGTGTCTGCACGAAACTATAAACAGGGTTCTGCAATTAGCCACGTTTGGAACAAAGAATGTACGCAGGGATCTATAGTATAGTTTTGATTGATTCGCAATGGGGAGCTTGGTTGGTTGAACGGCAGGTGTTGCTTCTGTCTATTTCGTACTCAGAAGTGATTGCTGGATTTTGATTAACCGGCTTCTTCGAAGTGTATTTTACATCAGCGTTGAGTTGTGCATCACTGAAGATTCCTAATAAGGATGAAACCTAGGTATGTTGCTTTGCAACATTGGTGGAATTACACTTTGTGGATAACTCTCAACTTTGGTCCTTGCTAGTCTATTCTCTTGTTTCTATAAATATAACACTTGAACCGTTTGGTGGATTATTCTTATTAACAAAAAGCAAATGTCGCATTCCGATTCGCAAACTACCCTAAAAATTGCAAGTCGCTATCTTGTTCCACTCTCAAGTTATCGTGAGATAAATAATATTCTTTAATAATTTTTTAAAAATTTTCTAGTGATATGATCCTCACAAAATTTCACATGCGTCTTTATATTGGTATTCTACAACTAGTAACCAAGTTTCAATTTGATCAAATCTGTATTGATCGAAGGCAAAATTAATACTAGGAAACCGTTAGGCCGATTATGCCCATTGACGAACTTTTCCCTGGTATTTAGACGCGCCACCTACCCTGAAAATTTCAAGTCGATATCTCTTTCCGTTCTTAAGCTATCGTGGCAACGGTCAGCTGGAGATAATCAAATTTGACCTCGAATGCTTCATCAGAGAGTCGAACCTAATCGTTTGAGAGCATTTTCGAACGTTGCAGACATCTGGGCAAAATTATAGCATGCTGTTTCCCAGAACATGCGCGCAAAAAAAAACGAAAAAGAAAAGTTACGGCTACGGAAGTAATACCGCCCAACCAGCAAAGTTGTCTTATAACTCCGATAATTCGCGACTAATATATTTCATAAGTATCACATTAGTGCTTCTAACATATCAATTTATTTTATTATTTCCACATAAACTTCATTCTGTTGTGGATAATCTAAGTACCTTATAAATTCATCGTGAAAACGTTTATACAGCCGAATTATGAAATATGTTATAACACTGTTACTTAACTATTTGTTAAGAGGTTCATAACTATCTTATAAAACAATTCTGATCATAAACCTGAATTGCTTTTTAATGGTTTTGTTATTAATTCTGGAGATATTCATAATTTCTTTATAAATATATTAAAAAACTATTTCAAAGATATTCTGTATAACCTCATGAAACAGTTATACGCTCGTAGAAGTGCTTTTAGTTACAATTTTGCTTCCATGAGTAAATTGTCGTTTCGGTAACCACTTAATTAATTAACTTTTTTGTAGTATTGAATTTCCATGACAATAGCATTCAAAAGCAGCTGATCATTCTGTTCACAAACGGGAGGTATTATCATGAGTTGTTTTATTCATTTTTCAAGACGTAAGTAATGTTTATAAAGAGCTTTATAAAATGTTTGGAATGACAAAATTATTTTATAAAATGTGCCTATTTTGGGTTTATACCTATTGTATATAAACGTATTGAAAACACTTCGGTGACTAAGTATGTTTTGTAAGATTTTGGTTGAAAACGTTTCCACAAGAATTATAAAATGTAAAATTGCTAGTTGGACAGTATCTTCAGCTCATTAGTCCAACATGTGCTACAATAGCTGTATGTACAATCTGCGATGAAAGGGGTATATGAATGAATTTGATTACTGTTAATCATTTTTCAGATTTATAATTTTTCAACTGTCTAATTTCTGGAAAATATCATTATGTTACATATTATTCGACGGTTTTTATCCCTAATCTTCACCTTTTGCCTTGTTTCCTGTTCGAAAACGGTCCGTCTTGACATATTTTGCGTGAAACATATTATCAAATATAAACGTTTCGAAAAGAAAAGCCCAACATATTTCATTGAGCAGTTCGATCGTTCGACATAAACTCGCGAGCAAATCCTACTTTGGAGCGTGCATCCATATCACTCTACTTTTCGACTATCGATTTTGTCGCGATTTGAGTTCCGGGCGAGAACAAAATTTCTTTCGTAAATCCTTCGAAAATGGTCATAGATATAGAAATTTCGTCTTCCGCTTTCGCTTCTTACAGTTCTAAAGATTCGGTCGCGTGCTCTGACCACCCTCGAAACGACCCCTGAATTTTAAAATAAATTTCCAAAATTCCCGGCTTCCTTAGGAAAATACGTCACTTTCAGAATTTTTTTAAAATTATATGGAATTCTTCCGAAGATCGCCACTTTAGCCTTATCTGCAATTTCAACCATCCCCTTTCTCCCCGTAACCTCAAAATCCTCTCGGTTTCCAGTGTTTCTTCTATAACTTCTACAATATAAATTCTATCGTGTTCAAATTTGAAACTCGACTTAACCCATTAACTGCCAAATTTTTTAATTTGATATTTTATTTCGTAATAGGTTGTTTTTAGCTTACAAATGTAATTTATAATACTTTTAATGAAAAAATGCAATTGGTTTTTTTGTTACTGTGAATTTTTGGCTGATCCCCATTTGGGGATCATGGCAGTTGCGAACTATTTCTTGTGCCATGCTATAAAGCAATCTACGTGGAGTCCAACATTGCATTTTTCGCATTGTTTTCTGGCATTTCTCTTGCACACACCGCATTTCCTTTGCTTCCCTTCATATGTTCTTTCTATGAAATGTCCACTTGGCGAAGTTCTTACATCAGTAGGGACTCGAGATACTGATGGCTTGGGAAACCATGGTCGTCCTGCTCTCTTTGGGTCAGAATATTCTGATGTAATTGCTAAATAGGTTGTTGCTACTCTGCTCTTGAATTCAAGCAGTGATAAATGGTGTCGATGGCTTATGTTATAAAGCGCATGAGCATTGGTTAGCGCAACATCTATAGCATTGGTGAGTAGAGGAAAGTACCATTTTTTTCCTCTTATTTTTATTCGGTACTTTTGAACATTCCAGTCCAGTTTGTTGACGCCTCCCATACCCTTGTTGTATTCTGCTATAAGCTTGGGCTGTGGAACGCGAACATCTTTTTTTTCAATACGACTGTATCTAGTTACTTGGCAAATCGGCTCTATGTGTTCGTGATTTGATAGCACTTTGACAACATTATTGTCCTTCCAAGTCACTGCCAAGATTTCAGAGTTAGAATCAAACCGGTAGTCGAATTCACCACGTTGTTTCTTCTGCATTTCTTTATCGTTGGTCATTGGGCATTTGTTGCATCTGTTGTATCGGGCTGTTCTAGTTGCTCTAACTCCGTTCTCTTTCAAATGTTGCATAAGGTTAAAGCTCGAGAAAAAATTATCAAAATAAAATTTGTGATCCTCGGGGTTTTCAGTTACGGCTCTCAAATCAGTGACCACCGAAGCGCCAAGTCTTGGATTTTGAACTTTTACCCTCATATAAGTTCATCTGAAAACAAATTCCTGTTTCGGGACAGCTTAAGGCCCATTGTTTGAACCCGAACCTGACGGGTTTACCTTTTATAAATTGCTTCAGATAATGATGGCCGTAATATCGGACCATTTGCTCATCAATGCTGAGTTTTTCTGAAAAAACGCCAAATTTCAAAAATTGTTTGTTCAATTTATCAAGGAGAGGTCGGATTTTGAAGAGCTTATCGCGTTGGTCATTGGGTAATTGTTGCAGTTCCTCATTGTTCGCAATATGTAAAAATCTCTTTATTTCTAGATATCGGTTACGGCTCATACATCTCCTAATACATCGAATGTCCATATCTTCATCCTCACACCAATACATTTGCTCTTGGGGAAGAGAATGGTAGCCAGTAAAAAGTAAAATTCCTATGAATTTTCTTATGCATTCACTTGAGAGCCGGAAATTGTGAAAATTATTTTGAGAGGCATAACGCAAACTTTCTGTCACAATTAGTTCAATGATTGCATCATCAAGTAGTTCTTCAAAACACTGAACTGGGCTTTTGTTCTGCAGAGCAATAGTGAGATCACTTTTTTGTTTTACAATTCTTCCCGAATCAGTGTACTTAGAAGTGTATGTAGCATCCATTTTTCGCCACTTAGTAACAAGTTTTGCAGGTTTTTTCTTTTTATTTGGGGGTTCCATAGAGAACTCACTTTGTTCCGAAATCTCCACTTCCGCTTCATTTGGACCATAAAGTTCAACGGAACCTGGAACATCCTTAGGTGGTGCGGACTCTTCAAGTTCGTTTTCGTCGATTTCCTCCTCATCCGACACAACGTCAACACGATCAGGAGGAAGTTCCACAACATCGATCACATTTGAGTCCACATCATCAAAATCGAAAAAGTTAGGGTCATTTATCATCTCCTCCATCTCTTTGAGAGATAACGCTCTTCTCCAACTCATTTTTATCTGCGAACAAAATACATACTAAAAATATACTCGACACAAGCCATGATCCCCAAATGGGGATCAATCTTCCTTGTAGCGCTGTAGCAAGTGTACGTCATAAAAATCTTAAAATGCATCAAAATTTTAAGATAAACATATAAGGCTACCTATCAAACCTAACCTATAATCAATTTTTGTATAATTAATAAAAATGAAGTCATTTGAAAGTTGTGAATATCTGAGCACATCAATAACGACGATACGACAGAAAGAAACAGATCTCATACTCACCTTTAAAGCAATAAAGCACTAAATCCTTCAAAACTCACTAGAAACAAGTGTACATAACCACATCTATTTGACAGTTCTCAACTGAAAACAATTATGGTGTCGCTAGCAGCGCTCATGTGCGAAATCCCCAATTGGGGATCATGGCAGCTAATGGGTTAAGAATTAGGATTTGAAGGCTCTTGCAAAATTTAAACAATATCGGACGCATAGTTTCTGTGTTACATAATATTTTTACACGCATATTCAATTTTTTTTTAAATCTTCTAGATATACGATCCGCAAGAAATTCCGCACAAATATTTGTGTTGCCATTCTACAACTAACTACTAAGTTTAAATTCGAACGGTTTTGTATTGTCCGAAAACAAACTTTGTAGTCGGAAACCGTTAGGCCGATTACGCCCATTAACGACATATTTGGATTCGCAACCTACCCTGAAAATTTCAAGTCACTATCTCTTTCCATTCAAAAGTTATCGTGGTAACGGCCAGCCGGTGTTTGCGCAAAATGATAGCACGCCACAAGAAGGAAAGATATTTTGCTCCATGCAAAGCGTGGTTAACATAAGTACTCATTAATTTCTATTTGAGGGAGATCTAAATTAGAAAGCCAATCCAAATTTCAATAGGGTTGTTCGGATATAATGAAACAACTTCCCACGAAATGAAGCGGCATTTATCATTGATTTTGATATTTTTCAATTTATCAACTACTACTAGTACTAGTAGTAGTACTACTAGTACTAGTAGTACTACTACTACGTACTAGTCTTTTATTCGCAATGTCTCAGGAGTTTGGAAGCTGCAGAATCTATTTACTAATCAGAACACAAACTGGTTCTCCTTACTTGCTCAAGCTCTTCGAGAGCTTATGTGGGGTCCCCTTGGGGAAGACCTAGGAGGATCAGTATAATAATATACAATACAATACCATTTGGCAATATTGTAGGTAGAAGAATTAATATTCGAGACGATCAGTCTCATTTGTTTTCCATGTTTATGAGTTGTGGGTAGACAATACTTTCTCGATAAATTTGGATTTTTTATTTTTAACTTGTATTTGTGCTGCTGTTTCAATGTAGTTGTGGCTTTTTTAAAGTGTCTTTTTTGAAAAGGTCAATATAAAACTGGCTTTCAAAACTTCCGTGAAAATAAAACAACTTCTAGGAAATACTTTCGATAAAACTCGTATATGGAATTGAATGTTTAGATTGCAGCAAGTTCTACGTCGGGCAAATAACCAGAAACATTCTCACACGGTATGAAGAGCATAGCGAATAACATCGATAAATCTGCTGTTGCAAATCGAGTTTTAACAAACTGGCCACTCAATTTTAGTGGCCCTGTCATTTGGCAGGGTTCAATTTTTATACTTTTAAACCAGGGTCTAGTTATAACTCTTGAAGGCACAAGACAAATTATTATCAATTCATCCTTGAGGTAATATGTAACTCGGAGTTAATTAGGATAACCCACATTCGTGCAGTGGCCGTAAGGTATCAAATTCACTGAAATCTATGATACATAAACGTGGGCGCTTATGCCCCTGAAAGCACGAGGTTTTTTTTTTATTTTTTTAAGCGTATTTCTCATTTAGAATTATGTTATAGTATATTGGATCATTTATTATCAGTCAATGGCCTCATAAAATCGCGTAACGTTGATTCTGACGAACTGCTTAACCCAGTTTATAATATTCACACATGGTCAAACATAGAACAATAATAATAATAAATATTTGATACCTTCTTTACTCTTATCTACAGCATAAGATTCAGGCAAATAATATGAGATTATATATTACTTAAATAAGAATTCTTAATAATTGGGAAATTTTTAAACAAACAAAAATTATCTGACGTGCGTCAGACGGTGGGACACAATCATAAATAATTGAATATATTTCACTGATTTGTAACACTTGAAGTTGAATTTGAATCAATCAAGAAATCTAGCAAAATATTTTTTAAAATGGATATATGCCCGAATCCAAATATAAGCTCTGTAGGAAACTTTGCGTGGCTAATCAGTTTTTATATATTTCGAGTTTGTGACTGTACCAACACTATTACTTCATCGAAGATAATTGTATGATTGTTTACTTTGATACTCAGTTAGACACTATGGAGTCATGCGTTTTACAGAAAAACCTTGCGTTCTCTTCAGGTAAAGCAGTGAATATAGTGGAATGTTCTCGAGGCACCGAATATTTGTAAATATTAGGACCTGAAACATTTGCAACACAGAGGATGACATTTTCTGGAAAGATGATAATGCTTTGTACTTGTATCCATATACACGTCTGGCAAACCGAGGACTTGGGTGTCACATATCAATGCGATAATCAGAGACAGAACAACCGTAGCAAAGCCCTTAGTTAAACGAAGACTTTTCTTTTCTTTAGTACTCTCACGCAATTCACTTTCCAATTAGATCATCATTGTAAACCTCTTGTTGGCGCTCTTGTTCTTCGGAACAGAGTGCTTATCAATTGGCCCTAATGTCTGTAATTTTTGACTGAAAATGGTCTTAAACGATTTGGTTCGACTCACTGATCAAGAATCCGTGGCCGAAATCGATTCTGTCCGGCCGTCCGTTAACACGATAACTCTCGAACGGAATGACCAAGACAGTTGAGATTTTCAGAGTAGGTTTGGGAGATAAATATCTCGGTTATGTTCGTTATTGGGCAAAATCGGACGGATGGTTACAAAGTAACGAAACAAAAAAAATTTTTTACATTACAAATTTCGAATTCAATTTTTATAAGATGCAGTTTCATCATAAGAATTCATCGATATCATTTTCAACTCTAACAAGCTAATACTTTCGAAGATATGATTTTTCAAACTTTCAATAATAGGTACCTATTATTGTACTTCTATGTTTTCACAGAATCCGAATTATATCTGTCGGTGTTCTATCCTTGGAGCCATAAGATGATGGAAATATATATTTTGGTAAGTTTATCAAATTGGGTTCAGAATATCTTCAGTGAAAACAAAACTGGAATATTGGCTAAGTTTCAATTGATATAATATAATTTTCAGAAGATATTTGAAGAATGAATATCTGGGATAAGTTCGTTATTTAATTTTAATTTATTTTATATTATGACGCAGTTCTATTATAATAATCCATTGATATCATTCCCAACTCTGAGAAACCAATAATTTCGGAGATGAATTGTCAAAGTTTGAACAAGAGCGCCAAAGCTCCTGTCCGCAGGGCTTTCCCACTTTTATTTTTCTGGTGGAATAGGTCTCTTGCATGTAATTTTTTATCGGAATCGATTATTATATCCATAAGAATAATGAAAAAGTTCAACCGCCGTCAAAAATTTCAATTTTCAACGAGAAGATAATCATTCAAATTTGATTGCACATAGTAGCTGTTCAAACGAGCGAAACTTGGTGCTGCTCCATGACGTAACCCGTCATATCTACTCTCTCTCTATTCTCGTGTCCGTTTCACTCTTAGTTTCGCTGTAAAAACCAGATGTCTCCTGTATTGGACACTCTCTTAATCGAATTTACCATGGTAAATTCGATTAAGAATTAGAGTGTCCAACACAGGAGAACGGACAATAGAATTCGCCATGGTATATTTGATTAAGAGTGTCCAATACAGGAGAATGGATAATAGAACATACGCGAAAAAGCTCCTGACTTCACGTCAGTGCTTGAACCAATTTTTTTTTTCGTATTTTTTTTTTTTAATTTTCTAGTGGTGCGGTTCTCACGGTACACACGTCTTTATGTCGATATTCTCGACTAGTTAGCAAGCTACAATTTGATCGGGTCTATATTTTTTGAGTTATCGAGGAAATAATATTCAAGATGGGTATAACTCCGAAACCGTTGGGCCGATTATGGCCAATAGCGAAATTAACTCTCCCATTTAGATGCGCAACCTACCCTGAAAATTGCAAGTCCCTTTCTCCTTTCGTTCGGGAGTAATTAGGCAACGGTCACCCATCCAGCTACTGAACTCACACAAGGCTGCTCAGATCTCCAACAATATACATCCGATCGCGTTAAAACTTGGAACTTGGTAGTAGAGATAGGTTCTGAAGGCTCTCGCAAAATATCTGCCATGTCGGATGAATAGTTTCTGATATATAGAATGTTTTTCAATGATTTTAAAAAAAAATTCTAGTGATACGATCCTCACAAAATTTTGCGAGAATTTCCGTGTTAGCATTCTTCAACTAATAACCATATTTAAATTGGATCGGTTTGGGGTATTTTTCGAGTTATTAAGGAAATCACAACCAAATTTCAGATGGGGATAACTCCAAAACCGTTTGGCCAATTATGCTTATTAACAAACTCAAATGTCACATTCAGATGCACAACCTAACCTGAAAATTTCAAGTCGCTCTTTCCGTTCTCAGCTTATCGTGACATAAAAAATATTTTTTAATAATTTTTTTAAAATTTTCTAGTGATACGATTCTCACAACATTCCACGAACGTGCTTAGGTTTATATTCTACAATTATTCACCAAGTTTCAGTTCGATCGGATTTATATTCGTTGAAAACAAAATTATTACTCGGAAACCATGGGCCGATTATGCCCATTAACGAGCTTGTCCATCCTATTGGGATGCGCCATCTACCCTGAAAATTTCAAGTCGCTATGCCTTTCCGTTCTCAAGTTATCGTGGCAACGGCCGGCCGGACAGAATCAAATTTGACCTCGAATTCATGATCAGGGAGTCTAACCCAATCGTTTGAGACCATTTTCGGCGAAAAATTACAGACATTTGGGCAAAATGACAACGCGATGTTCCCCAGAACATACGCGAACATAACAGGTTCCAGAATTTCATTCATGACTCGCTGAAAAGTGGATGGACCGTTCTTTTAACCGAAAGGCATTCGTAAAAATGTAAAGTGTCCTTCGTCCGTAGCGAATGCTGAAAATTGGTTCAAATACTGAACCAATTTTCAGCATTCGCTACGGACGAAGGACACTTTACATTTTTACGAATGCCTTTCGGTTAAAAGAACGGTCCATCCACTTTTCAGCGAGTCATGAATGAAATTCTGGAACCTGTTATCAACAAAATTTGCTTAGCTGACATTCAAACAATTTTGCAACTTTTACAAGAAGAAAATTTGAATATTCAACTAGATAAATCAAATTTCTTCCAAACCGAAATTATATTCTTAGGCTTCAAAATATCCGAAAAAGGAGCAGAACCTAACCCCGAAAAGCATAAGGAAGTGAAAAGTTTCCCCCTACCAAAAACAATTCAAGAAATTAAATCCTACCTTGGAATGATAGGATATTATAGAAAATTCATTCCAAATTTTTCAAAATTGACTAAACTCATGACCAAATTTCTGAAAAATTATACCAAATTAAACATTCATGATCAGGAATATATCGACTCATTTCACTCAAGTAAGAATCTCTTAATCAATTACCCGATCCTTCAACACCCTGATTTCAACAAACCGTTTGTCCTAAAGTTAGTTTTACACGGCGAAGAAATTCAATAATTTCTTCGTGAAGTTCTTCATCAATTTATTCGCGAATTTCTTCATGAAGTGTGTCGTTTTACACGGGCGAAGAAATTCATGAAGATAAATGTCAAATAACCAATACCAACTGTAAACTTCTAACCTAGCAAATATCCAGACGACAAAAAAAGCAGCTGCGGCTCGATTCTGAACTTCTCTCGTTTTCTACCACAAAACACAACTAGAACTTCCAAACAACAACCTCAACGACCACCGGTTCATGTTTTAAAGCTTTTCCGATAATTTATGTGATGAAACAGATGTTGGTACCTCTGACTTCACGCGAAACTTGTTGATAAAATAGAACAAGTTCTAATTTCGTGAAGTTCTTCATGAAGTAACTTCACGTCAAGTTGATGTTTTACACGGAGAATTTCTTCATGAAGAGCTTCACGAAGAAATTCATGAATTTCTTCGCCGTGTAAAACTAACTTAACTGATGCATCTCCATATGCCATTGGTGCTATTCTGTCACAAGGAACACCCCCTAACGATTTTCCCCTATCTTATGCAAGCAGAACATTAAACGAAGCGGAAATAAAATATTCAACTATAGAAAAAGAAGTTTAGGCATCAGTAGTTTGGTCCACGAAATATTTTAGACCTTATTTATTCTGTACAAAGTTTAAAATTTATACTGACCACATACCCTTAACATGGTTATTCTCTCTCAAATACGCATCATCCCGACTAATGAGATGGCGAATGAAATTAGAGGAGTTCAATTTCGAAATTGAATATCGAAAAGGATCCAATAATAATGCGGATGCGAATTCTCGAATTCGGATAGACGAGTTCACCATAAATGACTCATCAGACGATGATTTAGACTCAGTCATCCCACAAGTTACCATCGAAGATCTCGATATTTAAGAAAAAGAGTTAGATGAAATAACAGAATCATGTATCGTAAACGACCAATCACGATAATCTACTTCCCAAACTATTCATAGTAATTTAGAAGATCCCATACTAGAAATACCATACACGGAACGCTCTTTGAACACAGCGATTAATCAAATAATTTTTCAAAAGGCGATATCTTTCAAAGTCGAAAAATTGAAACTACGCCAAAACACTCGTTTTGGATTTATTGATTCCATAGAAGTATCAGAAGATTTTACCAAATCATTAAAGGAATACATCAAACCAAAAATCCATTATATCGAATATACAGAAGAGGAACAACAAGAAAAGATTAAATTATATCATGAGACTAAAACAAAACACAGAGGTATTCACTAGAATCAAGGAAGTATTAAAAAACTGTTTTACTGGCCCAAGATGTACAATCATATATCAACTCTTGTGAAATTTGTCAGAGTCAAAAATACGAACGACAATTTACAAAATTAGTATTCAAGTCGAATTCAACAGGTGATAAACCTTTTTCTCATTTATAACAATGATAAAGTATTCTACCCTTAGACATATTTTACGATTTTGTTCGAACAACTGATTTCATGAAACATTTGTACTATTTGAAAGATATTTATTCGGTATGTTATACCTCTGTTAAATTCAGAAAAAAATATGTAATATTCATAATTGCAATACCTTTGACATCCCCAAACCCTATAGATACCTATAACCTACACTATGTCCCATACAAAAATGTCTCCATCACCGAACAGCCTCAATTCTTACTGACAAATAACCAAAACTCTTATGGTCCATTGATCAAGCATGTCCAAGAGTCGAAGATTGGTGGATCTGCCCTCAAAATCTGATACTACCAGTACCCCATTGAATGGAAGGATAAATCTCTCACAAGGAAAACTGTCGAAGACAACTTCCACAGTACAGTAACGATTTGTTAAAGTTACTGTCGAAGACAACTTCCACAGTACAGTAACGATTTGTTAAAGTTACCATCGGGAAAGTTCATATCGATTAATAATAATCAAATTAGTGAATTGTGCAATGATCAAACTGAATATTATAAACTGAGTGGAATCTACCTCATTGAAACTTCATGTAATCTAACTAATAATCTCAAGTATTTCTATAATGCTGAAATGTCAACCATTTACTATAATGTAACTCTTACCAATATGGAATTAGGAATTATTGATAATTTTACAATTTCAAATCCATTGATTGATATTATTTCACAATATATGATAATATTTGCAATTGGAAAATCCATCTGAACAATGTATCTTCTGTCTATTCTCTATTTTATACTGAAGTCGACCATAGTAATCATATTAGCATTTTTATTGTATAAAATTTGTATTTTAAAATTCATGAATATCGTAAACAATCATAAAAATAATTCGGCCTGTAGAGCCAAAGTTATTTCTTACACAAACATGGGGAGGTATTATGCGATATGTATGTTAGCATTCCTTAACATAGATGTAAATGCCCTCATGCTCAAGTCTAGGCTTTCTTAGAAACACCGGTCAAGGCTCATCACTTTTGTATATGTCAGCATTATATTCCATACTTTCCTGCATTCCGAATTGAGAGAATATAATTCATTATTGCATCAACCAGCTTAGAATAAACTTGCTTCGAGAAATATATTTGTTTTTTCAAAAAAATATTTTATATAGATATACAGGGTGTTCCTTAAAGACATGATATTATTTAAGGAGGTACTTTTTTTACTTATTTCAAGAAAAAAAACTTCCTGTATATAGAAATATAATAACAACTTGAAAACACTTTTTTAAAAAATATGGAGAACTATTGAAAGCAGTTTATTCTAATGAAAAAATACAACGATCTAATCGATACGATGGTTATCTACAGACTTGCCTTATCCTACGAGGTATCTACCTTACGTGAACTACTATGCTGAATCAGCATTCTGGTGGTCAACGCTACCGCTCGCAATATTGCAATATGTTTCCTTTGAGGAATGTACGGGATCAGCTTACATATTACCTCCCCCTTTTAAAGAACTGAGTTCAATCTCAATGGTTGAACTCTGTTTTTCGATCAGTTTTGAAAATTTAATTATGAATATCTTATATAATATAATGAAAATTCCAATTAAACAGATTATTAGGAAAATGAAATAAAGAGAGGAAATATAATTAGGGTGTAAATTCCACTTATACAATTTGGATTCTGCAAAATATGATACATTCAAAGGTTCTATGATTAAATCCTGAATATGTGAGAAATTCATATTATTCAATTGAAATTGATGGTACACATGATTGGTTGTTGATGGATGAAATGTCTTGTGACCATTGGATATGTGACATTTACTCTCTACTAAAAGAATTTTTCTTGGTTCATGTTCATATGATAGATGTCCTGAACAATTTTCTTTCAACAAATCATTAAATACAGATAGATAATTTCCATCAGGTAATAATATCAAATCGTTCACTTCCTGAGCACTTTGTCTGGAACAGTTTTCTCTTTTTTCTTTCACAAACTCACTATAACATAAGGGTGGTTTCACTAGTTTATTCTGCTGGCATAACATCCATTCTTCTACATGTTGACAATCTTCATATAGGGACCACTTGATTTCTTCTTGTTGGATCAATAGATACTTCGGTTGATCTATAGGGTAGGTATTTAGGAAGGGAATAAATTTAAGTTCATAGGTTTCGAAAGGAACGGGATTTACCAAAGGTACTCTAATCACAAATAATATTTGTTCGTTTTGAATTTTAACTGATGTGAAACATACTGAGTAGAAATCTTTCAAGTATATCAAATGCCTAAGTAAATCATTATTTTGGACATAGTTTTTGAAATAATTTAAAGGTAATATTGATTCATGCAACAAATGTAGTCTACCAAAACTAACGGCTGTATTGATTTCTGCGAATATCCTAGATATTTTAATTTGTTCGAATTATAAAAGAATAATTTTGTCTAGGATCTGTTGAAGTTTCATGAACTTATTCATTTGTTGTACCATGATATTCGTTTGATTTTGGAATCTATTGGATATAGAATTAATTACACTTATCACTTGATTTTCACTAGTTTCTATGGTACCTACATTATTTTGTAATTTTTGAAAATACCCTTGATATCAAGATTCATCCTAAAACAAATGATGTTTATTTTTTTCGTTGCTTGATTCTATTTTTATGATAGATATGGCCTTTATCAGGCTCTTTTATCAGAATATTATCCAAAATTTTTATTTTTGATTCTTTAAATCGAGGTTTCAATTTTGCATCTGCTGGTAATTTTAAATACGTTTTTCTATTTTCGTCAAGAACAACATTTTCTGTTCGGAGCTGATTTTCCTTCCGCCTTCTGATTTCGTTTTTCTTATTCCTTAGAACTTCAGAAATGTTTTTTAAATTTTGATTATATTGTTCAATATAGTTTGATACTTTCTCGATTTCGGTATTCTCAACAGGGAGACTATAATTCAAATCCGATTCATTACTCTGTAAAATCTTGGTGACTTGGTTTTTCATATTTTCATCTAAGTGAGCTAAATCTACTGATAATTTCTCTCGAGGTTTTACTTGTTGTAAATGGAGTTCATGGGAAACGATTCCATTAGTCAGTATTTTATTTTTGAGGTCTAAATTGAGTTGCAAATCTTTCATCAAATTATATCCTATAACGCCGTCATATTGGGGATGAAATTTATAAACTACGAATGGGTACGTTGTGTCACAACCAAACATATCAAGAGGAAATAGAAGTTTATTTTTACAGAAGTCTTTTCCTGTAGCTGTTGTGAAATTCGTCATTTCTTCGTAGATTGAGTTAGGAAAATAATTATACGCAATCATTGGATCAATAATGGAAAAGGAGCTACCTGAATCTACTAACAATTTACAAGGGGGGTCTTCTAACCTTATACACGGGAGACTAGCGATTCTTTCATGGTTGAAATTTAGGTCATGTGTGACTGGTAGGTAGGCAATTTCTTGAAAGTTTTGATCTACATCTACATTATATGATTGAGCTTGTTCCGAATTTTGATAATCCGTATCGTGGTTTTGATCGAAATCTACGTCATATTGTTCGTTTTCAAATGATTCATTTTGTTGTTCCGTGTTATACAATTCTTCTGAAATGAAATTTGGTGGTGCATTGGGCCTAAAATGATTTTCTCTAGGTTCATAATTCGGTTTTTTCTGTCTTATGCTTGTTGACTCATTTGGTCGTTTAGTTGGCAAAATTCTTGTTCTTACGGACATTGGTTCCGGTCTGTTATTCGGTCTATAATTGGGATTAGGTTTGAACACATCGGGTGGTTTGCCAAACACTTGATCATTCGTGAAAAATTTTGGTTGGGTTATATCTCTACGTGATTGCATTTGTAAGGGTTGACTTGGAAAGTTACTATACCCTTCGTTATTTGTGAAAAATTTTGATTGAGCTAAATTTCGATTGGGTTGCATTGAAAAATTTCTATTTTGATTATAATTCGTTTGTTGAAGTATATTATGATTTGGGAAATTAATTCTTTCATTCTTCATTGGAGGACTATGCGAAAATGACTCAAAATTTGGAATGAAATTTAACTGTTGTCGCTTAATTTCTCGATTTTCCAACATTTTGCAGGTATCATCGAAATTCTTAACATTACTATCTAAAAGATTCCTGACATTTTCATCTACGTTGTTGTAAATAACTCTGTGTCCAATTTTTTCCGATATATTTCTATAAATTACGAGTTCATTCATATTAAAGCCTTGCATTTGTAATTGGTAGTCAAATTGTAATTTCGTATGTTTAATTCTTTCAAGGAAATCTAAAAGGGATTCTTTATATGTTCTACGCAAATTTTGATATTGATCTTGCAATACATCAAAATTGATTCTAAATCCAAATTTATTGATTAATGCTTGTTTCAATTCTACCCAGGAGTTTGGAATAGGTCCTGAATTTATAATTATTCGAGCTTCATCAATGATTCTAGATTTTATTACGGCAAAACAATATTGATTTATTCTAGAGTTTCCTGTTGAACCAAACTGTTCTATATAATTTTCTATCTCTACAATAAATGATTGTAATTCGTGAGAATTTCCACTAAATTTTGGTAAGAGATCTCCGAATAATTTCAAATCATTAATATCAGCATTTGCGTGACTAACTGTAGGTTGAGTCATTTTTAAATTCTTAAATTGCTCTAATAAATTCTCAATTTTGGAATATGAGATATACTCAGTTTGTTTCTTACAAAATAATAAAAAAAAATTAATCTAATATTCCTTTGGTCTAGGGAATAGGAAAACTAGGAAGTCATAGATCAACTTACTTTCAGTTCTTCCAATCCTCGCTGATAGGCGCTACTCGATCAGTCTAAGGGTGTCTTCGAATGTTGAAAAGTTCGCAAGCAGGTCGGAGAGGGTTCACCTTTCTGTTCGTCAGGGATTCAGCCTTTCTTCTTGATCTCTTGCTCACTCGTGGGTTGGTTGTAGGTTCTTGATCAGTTTCACCGGTATGGGATTGACGTCACAATTTTCTCACAACTTTTTTTCTGTATACTGTTCTAAGAAATGATTTTCACGTATTTTTTTCTCAAAAAAAAACTAACAGCATCCCATCCTCGTCGCCAGAAATATAATAACAACTTGAAAACACTTTTTTAAAAAATATGGAGAACTATTGAAAGCAGTTTATTCTAATGAAAAAATACAACGATCTAATCGATACGATGGTTATCTACAGACTTGCCTTATCCTACGAGGTATCTACCTTACGTGAACTACTATGCTGAATCAGCATTCTGGCGGTCAACGCTACCGCTCGCAATATTGCAATATTGCAATATTGCAATATTGCAATATGTTTCCTTTGAGGAATGTACGGGATCAGCTTACATATTAATATATACATTGTGGAAAAGCCAAATGGAATGAATTCATTATCTTGGTACTGTATATATTTATAGAAAATCCCGAAACACGTTAAATTGAAATTTTAAATTGTCATTCTCCTTCGTACAAATGCGAACCCTACCTTCAAACCCCTTCGAAAGACAGGTACAACACCCAATTTTTCAAATGGAAGTATGGGCTTGTGAGCTTGCTAGGAAGGTGAGACACGATCGAATGGCCAGCGCGATTAGCTGATTAGATTTCTTTTTATGGGGATATGTGAAGAGCATAGTGTACAAAACTAAACCCCTTGATTTGAATGACCTAAAAGATCGAATAACGTTTGCGATTAGGTCGACCACCCCTGAGATGTTGAATAATGTTGGAAGAAATTTTTATTTGCGGTTAGGATGTTGCCAAGTTGTTCGCGGTGAACACTTTGAACATCTACATCATTAACATTCATATTTTTTTGCTACATTTTGTATTACATTTCAGTTTTTGATATTGTACCAAATTTCGTTAATCACTTGATTTTATTTTTTTCTAATTTGATTTTTGCAATAAACATGATAACATTTTTGAATAGAGAATGACGAGTCCTTTCAAACGATGTATCACAAGTCCATACTTCCTATTTGAAATATTGGGGGTTGTACCTGTCTTTCGAGGGGGGTTGAAGGTAGGGTACGAAGAAGAATGACAATTTGAAATTTTAATTCGACCTGTTTCGGGATTTTCCATAAATAAGTACACTAACCAAGATAATGCATTTATTCCATTTGGCTTTTCCACACTGTATATACTTTGGGCATAGGTATCCATTTTAGTTGAATTGATTAAAATATTATTGGGATTTTTGGACACATATTTAATCAATCAATAAAGGATACTTTGGTGGGTATATTCATTACTAAATGGTTCCTTTCTGGGTTAGTCAATTGTTAATTTGTATGTATCAACTGCCGATGTTTCGATACAAACTTTTTTTACAGATGTAACAAGAGTTGAAATAATTACTAATGAAAATTGTATTGCCACCCATTGCGTTGAACAATATTGTACACCACTAAAATCATGAACAAGATCAAAACTTTTCACCACTGTGCAACTCAACAAGAAGGAGCATAACCTCAACAACTGATATATTCAAAGACTTATCACTGCGAATGAACGCTCTCTTTGGAAAAGTCAACAGTACCAGGTGTGCTCCTACATAAGACTTAGAAATTACGAACGAACAGTTAGATGGTACAACTTAATTTCGTCAAGTTATAGGCGTCACCAAATCAACGTTGAAACACAACAAATATATCCAACCAAACCAAAGAATTGCTTTGGTCGCCGTTCATTCTCAGTTTCTGACCAAATTATTATCAACTTACATCTTCTCTACGGACCCGAAGACGATTTTCGTCGAGATCGGGAAGCCGCGAGTATTTTAAAAAAATTCCAGTAAAGTCGCGAAATCGTCGAAATGGCGAAAAGCGACCTCGCCCGAAACTCTAAGGCTTTTTCGTTCCTCTCGCCCGACCATATTTAACGGTACTGATCGAAAGACCAACTATAGACGGATAAACTAGGGGGCCGCTTTTCCCGATTTTCTTTCCGTTTATTTTCTACGTTTGAAAATCGCCAAAATGGGGAAAATCTACCGTTTTTATGGGACTATAGAAATAAAACGACCCGAGTGTGGCCACCATCGAAGGATCCTCAGGATCTGGGATTTAAATGCCGTGCCCCCTATTCTTACGGAAGGGATTGCGGATCCTCGAAGTAATTAATGGACAAAATCGCACATCTCTAATTTTTTGAAAGGAATAAGCTAGAAGCATTCCAAGGTCAGAAATATCAGACGGCGGCGTCAATTTAGGAGGACTTAACGAAAATCGATCGGTTTTGGATCAGAAATGTGCCGGGAATTATTCAGAATCGATGAAAACCATTGGATTCGATTTGGGATAATGGAACATGAAAATTTAATTGATATTTTCCACGCCGGCTGAAATAACTAACCTAAAAATGGAATTTACGTGAAGTTTCAAGTCAGTTGGTCTCCAGTGAATTAACGTAAACAATAAGTACCACGACCGAGGATATCACGATAGAATGTAAGTATCCATGCTCATATCTGGATATTTTTCACATTCGGAAGATTTCGTTCGAATTATCGTAAAAATTTAAACTTTCCTTAGGCCTTTCAACCTGAAAACGACGTATGTATTTGAAAGATTCTTGCTTCGACACGAAATTCAGTTGAAACATGTAGTAATGTGGGTTTTATATCCATTATAAATTGTTTTTTGCAGGATGTATTTTTCCAATATCCAAGGAACTTTATGTGATAATGTTTACTACTAAACCTTTCTCTGTAGTGTAGGTACAACTAGGAACTTGTATATTTCGTAAATAATTCTCATCATCTATTTGTAAACGTGAGTAATTTTAACAATTATTCAACAATGTTGTTGAAAATATAACCTTTCCTGTGGTATCGAATAGAAATTTATTTCATTAAAACTGCATTTGTGAGCAGGTAGGGCAAAAGGGATACTTTGTATTGCAAATCTTTATATGTTATAGTTCCCTATTTAGTTTAAATGATTTTTTGCGCGTATGTTCTGGGGAACATCGCGTTATCATTTTGCCCAAATGTCTGTAATTTTCGAATTTTTCGCCGAAAATGGTCTCAGACAATTGGGTTCGACTCCCTGATCAAGAATTCGAGGTCAAATCTGATTCTGCCCGGCCGACCGTTGCCACGATAACTTGAGAACGGAAAGAGATAGCGATTAGCGACCCCATACTAATATATTATAGGACATATGAGAGTAGCAAGGACTGTAGTAAAACTCTATGAGAGATTTCAAAGGAATCAATTTTTGCGCGTATGTTCTGGGGAACATCGCGTTATCATTTTGCCCAAATGTGGAATTTAATTCTGTGGTGCCGTCCGGCCGTTGCCACGTTAACTTGAGAACGGAACGGACTTGAAATTTTCAGGGTAGGTGGCGCATCCCAATAGGACGGACAAGTTCGTTAATGGGCATAATCGGCCCAATCGTTTCCGAGTTATAATTTTGTCTACAACTAAAACTAATCCGATCGAATTGAAACTTGGTGAGTAGTTGTAGAAAATAAACCTAAGGACGTTTGTCAAATTTTGTGAACATCGTATCGATAGAAAATTTTCAAAAAATGATTAAAAAATATTATTTACGTCACGATAACCTAACAACGGAAAGAGATAGCCACTTGAAATTTTCAGGTAAGGTTGAGAATCTTAATGCGCCATTTGAGTTTGTTTACAGGCATAATCGGCAAAACGGTTTTGGAGTTATACCCATCGGAAAATTGTTTGTTATTTCCTCAATAACTCGAAAAATACACAACCGATCCAATTCAAACATGGTTATTAGTTGTAGAACGGCAACGCAAAAATTTTCGCAAAATTTTGTGAGGATCGTATAACTAGAAAATTTTAAAAAAATCATAGAAAATTATTGAAAACATTCTATATATCAGAAACTATTCGTCCGATATCGCTGAAATTTTGCGAGAGCCTTCAGCACCTAACTCTACTACCCAGTTCCAAGTTTGAACATGATCGGATCTATATTGTTGGAGATCCGAGCAGCCTTGTGTGTGTGTTCAGTAGCTGGATGGGTGATCGTTGCCTCGACAACTCTCCATATCTGAATGGTAGAGTTAAGGTCGCTGTTGGCCATAATCGGCCTAACGGTTCTTCTTAATCGTGGCTTCTTAATCGAATTCACCATGGTAAATTCGATTAAGAGTGTCCAATACAGGAGAACACACAATGGAATTCACCATGGTAAATTCGATTGAGAGTGTCGAATACAGGAGAATGGACAACAGAACATACACGCAAAAGCTCCTGACTTCACAAAAAAAATTGGTTCGAGCACTGACGTTAAGTCAGGAGCCTTTGCGCGTATGTTCTATTGTCCATTCTCCTGTATTGGACACTCTCAATCGAATTTACCATGGTGAATTCGATTAAGAGTGTCCAATACAGGAGAATGGACAATAGAACATACGAGCAAAAGCTCCTGACTTCACGTCAGTGCTTGAACCAATTTTGTAATCATCTAATTTGTAATTATTTCTTATTATTCATCTAATTTGCAAAGTTCCATTACATGCGTACTAGACGATGGTATGCGACCTCGCATGTTTGTAGTGCGATTAATTCTTGAAACCAGCTAATAACTGATTATTATCTCTATATTCCGTTTTTTAAATGATTACCGTTATTACAGAACAAGGGCGTAGCCAGGGGGGGGTTTTGGGGGTTCAAACCCCCCCCGAAATGTTATTTTTTCTCTTAAAAAAAAAATTGTTGATGCAGAAAGTGACCCTTACACCCCCAAAACCCCCCCCCCCGAAATTAATTCCTATTTCAAAACCCCCCCCCCGAAATTAGTTCCTGGCTACGCCCTTGTTACAGAATGTATTCAAATCAATCTGTTTCGAAGCATTGTCTTACCTCGTTTGAGGTTCAAGCAAAGTTCATTAAAAGTCTTCATATTAATATTACAACCTATTTAGTAATTACCTCAAGATGACATTATAGTATTATATAATATTATATTTTTAGTTTCATATTATTATATTTTTAGTTTCTGTAAGAAAATCATGAACCTTCAAACACGATCGTTTTAAAACATTTGCGAAATGGAGTATTGTGAGTAATGAAACTCACTCAAACTAATATTTTCGTGTTTACCGTATAGCTCAATTTCATTATAGTAGTGCTCTTTCAATTGATTCGAAGCAGGAATTAGACAACACATCTTTCCAGAATGGAGAATAAATGAGAAATTATTTGATATGATATACGTAGAACCTGATGGAAATGTAAAAATCAAGATGTTGGAACAACATATTATATATAGGATGGTTCTTTATTTTTCCACTCATCCCCCACAATCCAAAATCTTTCCTATTATTATTATCATAAGAATTGATAATATAAGTTATATCAGGTAAGATTATTTTCCCATTTTTATGTGCTGGGTCATTTGGACCATCTACACAGTTCTGTAATTTATTTATATACTGTTAGTTAGATGGATATATGCCACCTAAGTCATATCTCTATTCAATTTTGATCTAACAGTGAATATATAATATTCCATTACACGGACCTATTTGAATTGTTGATTCATCGAGTGAGTTAGTTCTGTGAATTTAATAGCTGGATCTGCTAAGTTATTAGTTTATAACTGTGAACTTATGCCATCTTCGGCACAGCACTGTTATTTTGTAATGTAATGTAAATATTTCAATATGCTCTATGTAGACCGATTATGTAGATCTGCTGGATACACGGATCTACCAGATACGTGGATATGCTGACTACACGGATCTATCAGTTACGTAGATCTGCTGACTATATGAAAGAAGTACTATGTAGATTGACCGGCTCATTGATCCACCGTTACTAGTTACTCTCTTAATTTGGATCATCTCGCTAACATAGAGTATATAACTATATATTTGCTCACCAAAAATGTCTACTTATTCAAAATTAAATTTGTGAACGTTAGTCCTCTGATGTAGTGTCAGTGCCGTTTTCTGAAAATTATCATTATCATTGTCTACTATCATATTTATGTTGCCTTATTCTCTCATACAGGAATTGTTTTGTCTGTCCTATAATAGTATATTCTAAAACAAGTTGCAGAATGGGCTGATATTCAAACACGAATGCGAAATTCGAAAATGAGCGACGAAGGAGCGAGTTTCCGTACGCATGAGTGTTGGAATTGCCTTCTGCAACGAGTATTAGACGATATTTTCTCAATTTCAGGCAAGTTTTGTAAAATACTGTTGAAATTTAATGAAAAATCAGGATTATACAGTGATTTTTGTATTGTATTTTGGCAGTTGGTGTGACTGTTACGAAAGTTGACAGATCATGGAATTTGAATTGAACGTAGAGCATGGAGATTAGATTTAACAGTTTCCTAATATCATGAATGATTCAAAATTAGTAAGAAGGAAATCCCTAGCACCTTATTTTTTTATGAAAATAAAACCTTTCCTCTCAACAATTATTTCACCTTATCCAGATTATCTTATATTGAATATTTCCCTCCTGTCAAAAATCCCCTGTGATTGAAGTGCAATTACCGCATGATTACAGCGATAATTATCTATGTAGAAAGCGATAATTATCTTGTAGAAACTGATAATTGTCTTGTACACAGATATCTATGGATCAGTTCAAACGCGATTCCATTGTATGTCAGTTTGACAAGCAATGTCGAAGACGTTATTAAAAATGTCTCGTTTTGGTTTTGCTTCCTTACAAGCTATTGAAGAAGAAGTTTCGGAAATAGAACCAATCAATACAAAAAATAATAGAAAATACGTGTGGCGTCAGTTTATGGGCTTCTGTGAAGAGAAAAATTATATTTTGGATGGAAGAACACCAATTGATGTTTTGGCAAAAATATTAACAGACTGGGCATTTAATATGCGTAAGCAAAATGGCGATGAGTACAAGGAATATACTGTTAAAACGATTTGGAACGTAACCGCTAAATTACTAATGGAAAAATATTTCACCGAATTCAATATCCTATTCAATCCTTTCACTAATATTGAATTCAAAGCAGCCAGAGACGCGAAAAATGCCAAGAGAAAACAACTGCAAAGAGATCCACAGAAGAGGTAGGAAAGTGCAGTTTTTCTAAGGTACGATGAATTCCAAAATATGGTTCGTGTTTGCGACGAAAACACCCCGGATGGTTTGCAGAAGAAATTATTTTTTGTTTTTGCTTTTGAATTAGCTTGGCGTGGTGGAGAAGGCCACAAGTGCCTAATTTCGTACTTCAAAGAAGAAGAAAATAACGTTGGTGAAAAGACAGGAAGAATTATTTACGATCCCGTATTTACTAAGACGACCCAAGGAGGGGAAAAACCATGCGCTTCATCAAAATGGCTAGTAAAGAATAATATTAATGCTGATATGTGTCCGATCCGACTGTACAAAAAATTCCTGTAAAAGCGGGTTGAAATAAAAACAAAACGACTCTTTCTCACTGTAAATCCCGCTTGGAAGTTGAATAGAAAATGGTACAAAGACATTCCTGCTAGACGAAATACAGTGAGCAAATGGACTGTTGTACAAGCCAAAGCTTCTGGTTTGAATACGGAAAACATCAAGATAACAAATCATTCGTTACGAGCTACGGCTGTTTCCAATCTCGCAAAAAATGGGGTGGGGGAGCAACAACTCATAAAAATCACAGGTCACACAAATTCCAAATCAATAACACCATATCTTCAAATGGATGAAGATCACCATGAAGAAATCGTCAGAAGAATGCGTGCTAATGATGTACAACAGGCACAGCTTTCCCAAACATCCTCTTCTGCTGTTAATGCTCCGATAGCAGCATTGTCTAATCAGAACACTTATAATAATTGTGTTTTTAACTGCAGCTCCTGCAACTTTTGATTTCGTTTCCAAATAAATAATATTTCGTTCTAAATAAATAAAGTTTCGATATATTTTTACGCATGCTTTCATATTATAGGAATAAAATACATTGGATCTCTTCATTTTTCAGTTACCTAATATAATATGTTGATAACGAGGTAGAAATTCATTGATTGGTAACGTCAGTTTGACAAGTTAACTGTTCATTCGGGAAATATTCCCCCGAATTACACTCGTGCATCAAAATGAACCGGATAATTTCGCATTCCAGCGTATTGTCATTGAAAAACTGCATTCGGTCATTTTCATTTTTGGAGAAAGAGCCCTCCACCTTCGGTGTCGGGCTCTTTCCCAAAAAATGAAAATAAACTCATGCAGTTTTTTGACAACACGCTGTCATGCAAAATTATCGGTAATTTTGATGCACTTGTGCAATAATTACTTCCGACAATAATTGACGTGTGTTGAAATTTGATAGGATCGAATGTCAGTGCTGACTACCACAAAACGAAAAATATAACTTAGTTGTAGAATGCCAACGCGGAAATGTTTGCAAAATTTGGTGAGGATAGCATTTGTAGAAAATTTTTAATAAATCATTGAAAATAAAAAAAAAAATTCTATATATCAGTAACTAATCGTTAGAAATTGATGAAATTTTGCAAGAGCCTTCATAACCTAACTCTACCGCTAAGTTTCAAGTTTTAATACGATCGGTTTAATATTGTTGGAGATTGGAGCATTCTTGTGTGAATTCAGTAGATGGGTGACCGTTGCCTCGATAACTTTCGAACGAAAGGAGATAGGGTCTTGCAATTTTCAGGGTAGGTTGCTTATCCGAAAGGAAGAGTTGAGTTCGTTTTTGGGCATAATCGGTCTAACGGTTTCCGAGTTATACCCACCTGGAATATTTTCTTGATAACTGAAAAAATAAATATTCGATCGAATTGAAGCTTGGTAACTAGTAGTAGAAAATCAACATAAAGACGTGTTCAAAATTTTGTAAGAACCGTACCACTAGAAAATTCGAAAAAAATGACGAAAAAAAAAATTTTAATAACCGTACCCCTAGAAAATTTCAAAAAAAATCACGAAAAAAAAATTGGTTCAAGCACTGACGTGAAGTCAGAAGCGCGTATGTTCTATTGTCCATTCTTCTGTATTGGACACCCTTAATCGAATTTACCATGGTAAATTATGTTGTCCATTCTCCCGTATTGGACACTTAATTCGAATTTACCATGGTAAATTCGAATTAAGAGTGTCCAATACAGGAGAATGGACAACATAATTTACCATGGTAAATTCGATTAAGGGTGTCCAATACAGAAGAATGGACAATAGAACATAAGCGCAAAAGCTTCTGACTTCACGTCAGTGCTTGAACCAATTTTTTTTTCGTGATTTTTTTTTTAGTTATGATTAAAAATATAAAATGCACTTTTTCTATTTGGGGTTTTAAACAATTTTTCTATTGCTTGAGAAAGACGTGGTATGTTTGGAAAATTCAGATATAAATTCATTGGTTATTTCTGGCTCGTCTGTTTGAGCAAATCTGGTGCTGGTTAGTTTTCCAAAGGCAGCGTCCAGTCTTTCGCAGTGATTACCCTTTGTAGATGTCAATTGTTGAGGTCATACTAATTCTTGATGAGTTTTCGTGGTTGTCTCGTTTTGAAATTGTCGCACACTTGTCAGGATGGAAGGTTTTTTATTTACCTATGTAATACAAATTCCATTCGTAAATATTTCAATTCAGTTTACGTCCTTTTCCAGCCTTGAAAAAAAAACGGCCGTTGTTACAAATAACAAATTGAATAAATATGTCCAAAAATACCAATATTTATTCAATCAATGAACCACAATACAATACGTGTAATTTATCAAAATAAACCGGAAACTGAAAAACATAACCTTCGTGTTCGTATTTTATATCAAAATTAAAACATTCGTATTTTTTTGAATAAATATTTAGTTGAAATGACATGACATTTTGAGACAGATTTAATAAGAGCAAACTGCTACTCTGCTTAGACGCCATTTATGCCACTTGGTATTAAGGTTCAAACGGCCAAATTCTGATGCTGGAAAAAAGGTACAATTATCTCTAAGTGTTACCTGAAATTCTTGCCCCAGAAGAAAAGTCTCCAGAGAACGAGTATCCATACTGTGAAGCATATACAATCTCGCCAGACTGACCAATGCCGAAATATCCTGAGGACTAACCAATTTGAGTAACTCTAGACTTGATCTCAACCTAGTCACTCTTCCATTGACTTGTGTGTGCTGTCTTGCAGATACTTCCAAGTTATTAGCCATTCTTTCCACCACTTCTATAGCCGTAGCAACTGGATGTTCCGATAAAAATCTGTCATTCCCTCTTAATCTCGCATGTGGGCATCCGCCTCTTTTGACAATGTTACCACCATTGAAAACATCTATATAGTACCAATCTTGGCCGTCTTCCGTGAATCTTAGCATGAAATGTGAAGGGAAATTTATTGGCTGACAAAACAGGCCAAGTCTTCTTGCTACTGCTTCATATATTATAGCTAGCGTGATGGGCAAACCTTGTTTGAAATCCAATACCTTAGGATAAAAAAAATACAAATTTTTTAATTTTTATTCACCAGCAATCGTGAATTTTCTAACTACTGAATAGTTCATTTAATAGATTGTTGGAAAGGAATTATTTTCTGTTTATATAAGTATGTCCCGACCTATACAATGTGGAAAAGCCTAATTGAATAAATGCATTATCTTGGTTACTGTCCTTACATATTTATGGAAAATCCTGAAACACGCCAAATTTAAATTGTCATTCTTCTTCGTAAAAATGGAAACTCTATCTTCGACCCCCTTCGAAAGACAGGTACAATCCCAAATTTTTAAAACAGGAAGTTGGGTTTGTGATACATCGTTTGAAAGGTCTCGTCATTCTTCATTCAGAAATGTTTTCACTTTTATAACAAAACTAAAATTAGAAGAAAATAAAATCAAGTGATTAGCGAAATTTGGTACAATATCAAAAACTAAAATGTAATACAAAATTTAGCCTAAAAATTATTAATGTAGATGAAGTAGATGTTCAAAGTGTTCACCGCGAACGCATTTGCAACTTCCTAACCTCTAATAAAAATTTCTTCCAACATTATTCAACAACTCTGGAGTGATCGACCTAATCGCAAGCGTTAGGCTTGTTTCACATGCATACGGTTCCATTCGGTTCGGTTCGTTTTCGGTTTCAACCGAAAACGAATAAAGGCCTTTCACACATATACGGTTCATATTAGGTTTTATATTATCTTCCGACACGGGCTCACAATTCTAATTTTTCCGCAACGTCAGATTCACCAAAGCCATTCAAAATTGAACACATACATCTTTGAATGCATCCTACGTCTTTTATTGATCTTTATATTTTGCGGAAGCTTTGTCCCGCAGCACTGCTTTAGATTTACAGCAGAAATCAGTCGATCCACATTTGGTAAACCATCATTTTCTCATGAATACTGAGATAGCAACAATATCCCGAAAATATGTATGTTTATATTTCTATATTTGAACAATTCGGGAAACATTGATAGATATCTGCTCGATTTGAGGTTAAAACCACAGAACGAGACAGAAAACATATGTAGATATTTATTACTTTATGTTTAAAACCGAAACTAAACCGTATTTGTGTGAACGCCCCGGTTGATCTGTATTCCCTACACTCGAATCCAAACCTGACAGAAACCTATTCGTGTCGAGGGAGTATTCGGTGCTGTACGGTTTCTATTCGGTACCGAATCTAAACCGGAGCAGCGTTTCACACTTGTCGCCAGCGACCGAATTGAAACCGAAAACGAAACGAACCGACTGGAACCGTATGCATGTGAAACAAGCCTTATTCGATCTTTTAGGTAATTCAATCAAGGGGTTTAGTTTTATACACAATGCTCTCAACATATCCCCATAAAAAGAAATCTAATGGGTTAAGATCGGGGGATCGCGCTGGCCATTCGATCGTTCCTCGCATTCCTATCCACCGATTTGGAAATATTGCGTCGAGGTAGTGCCGGACATTGCGGTGGTAATGTGGTGGTGTTCCATCCTGTTAGAACCATACCGTATTCCGTGGAACTTGAGGATTTCCTTGATCAGAACATAATTTTGAAGTAGTGCTAAATATTTATAGCCATTCAAATTGCCCTCATTAAAAAAGAGACCTAGGATATGGTTTCGAACATTTCCTGCCAAACATTAACCTTTTGAGGGAATTACCTGTGTTCCTCTCTCAACCAGTGAGGATTTTCGGTAGAACAGTAGCGGCAATTTTGACGGTTAGCTTGGCCGTTCAGAGAAAAAATGCACTCATATTTTGTTCACAAAAATAAGTTCTCCTATCAAAATCGTCTTCCAAGAGCTTCTGGGTAGGTATGATTTTATAGGGATGCATTTTATTTTAATAATTACCAATGAAAAACTGTATTCTGTGCAAAGTCTTTATTCAAAGCAGAGCGCTTTCGGCCTCTAGGCCATCTTCAGTGCTACCTGAAAAGCGAAGCACAACCTCAGTCAATGAATCGAAATACAAACCAGAATACAAACGGTCAAATTGCAACATAAACAATAAAGTTGAATTCTTACAAGGACCTACAAATTTATTCAACGTCAATTAAAAGAGGTTATGCTCACCTTGTCAGTTTTAAGCACAGTACAAACGTCCATCGAACGTGGCAAACACAATTTAGACAAGTAGGTATCGAACAACTAAATAATCAACTCTCAAAAATATCAGAATTATTACAATTTTTCCTTTCAATTCCTCACAAAAGTCTCAGGCTAAATGGCGTCACGATGAAGTTTGCATTGACCGGATGTCGGTCCGGGGTATCCTGAAGTTTGACATTTCAACAGTAAGAGGCGGAAAAAACAATTCAAAATTGAGAGATAAAAGTATTTGTGCTAGATTTGTTTTTTGTTCTATTTTAACTAATTACAGCGAACTGAACACTATTGCAGACGTCTGTGTATAGGATTGTAGGTTCTGTTCAAATTAACCTGTGTGTTGAGGCACAATACATTAGATTCAAGCTCTTTTTGTATTTCAATGTCTTCCAAGAAGTCAAGGCGATTAAAGTTTTTCGATGAAATGTTATGGAGTAATTTTGTATTCTCGTGGGGACTGAAGTTATGCTTGGAGGACTTTATGTGCTCTCCAAAGGCTGAGTTAGGTCTATTCAAGTTTCAAGTGCTCATTTATCCTAGTTCTTAGTGGTCTACAAGTGCGTCCTATATATGTGCTCTGACATGAATCGCAGCTAAGTTTATAAACGCCACTCCTGTCAAGAACTGGGATTGTGTCTTTTGAATTCACTAGAGATGCCCTCAAACTGTTTTTTGTCTTGTATGAAACTTTCAAGTTCGTAATATGTTTCCGAAGGCAACCATCTATCAATCTGTTCGTTCGGGTATCCAGGAAAGGTACTGATACATATTTCTCGATAAGGGTTGTGGAAGACGCGAATGTTTCTTGTTTAAGCCTTTTATAATTAGCCTTGCGGATTAATGTATCCACAATGTTAGGACTATAACCATTGTTGTATGCTATCTGTTTTAAGATGTTCACTTCTCTGGCGTAGTTTTTCCTCGATAGTGGCATATTGAGCAGTCTACCCACATAACAACGAAAAGCCGCCATTTTGTTTTGTTGAGGATGGACTGAATTGGCCGATATAGCGTGATCAGTCTGTGTCGGCTTTCTATAAATCGAGAACTCCAATCCTGTATTCAACTTTTTTATGGTGACGTCTAAAAAATTAATTGCCAGGTCTTTTTCAAGTTCCACAGTGAATTTGATGTTTGGGTGGATTCCATTCAATTTATCCAGTAGCATTTTTGTACCTTCATGGCTGCAACTTAGGAGGCACAGACAATCATCAACATACCTATACCAGCACGAAATTTCTGGATTATTTGCAGAGATAATGTAAGTTTTCTCAAGGTGATCCATAAAAACCTTCGCCAAAAATGGTGACAGGCAACTCCCCATAGCCAGTCCATCCTGCTGCTCATAATATCTGTCACTAAACAAGAAGTAGTTCTGTGAGAGGCAGAGATCGAGTAATGACAAAAGGTCAACAATACTATCCTCCTGCACGTTTTTTGACGTAATTAAATCTTTCAAGATATCGACTGCCTCAGATTTCGGCACCGTGGTAAAGAGATTAGTAACATCAAAGGAGCCCAGCAGATAGTTGGGTGGTAAATTGATTTCACTCAACCTACTAATTAAATTCAGCGAGAGAAAAGGTCACCCCCAAGTTTGCCGTTGTGAAGATATCTAGAAATGTTCCTTTCATGCAGAAATCTCTCTTAGAAATTAAATTGATAAAATCGGAAATATGCAAGCAATATGCTAAGTTAGATTTTTTGAATTGTAGACTTAAGAACTTGTATGATAGTCTATCTGTAACCTTCAACGATGAACAGTTGAGGGAGCTCCTAAATGATGTTGCAGATGACGTAACACTCAACAAAAGTTTGAAGTTCAATAGGCTGAAATCAAAATTAGAAAGACTTATTTTTCAGAGGAACGATTCAAATAGACATAGACTCTCGACCAATTGTGGTAAATATTCGGATTTTTAATTCCATGATAGGATAAAAAACTTGTCGGACACTTTATTTGATGACAATGAACATGATTTGTTAAAACTGGGCCTTAAGCACTGTATTGGGGCACCTCTTTCCAAAAGCGCTGTTTTAGAATATGCAGTTGAAATGGATGTCATTGTCGAACAGGTTTCAAATGATTACAGTGTTAAGAAATCTCTGCGCAATGACTTGCACAATGTCCTCTACAATAAGATGGAAAATATCCACAAGCAAAACTTTCTCATCTCCTCAACTCCGAGTAAAATTCTCAAAAACATTAAACAAAAGATTCAGAAAGAGAATCTTATTTTTACGAAAGCGGACAAGGGCAATTGCCTTGTGATAATGAATAGAACAGACTACATTTCTGAAGTCGAGACTTCTTTACGTGATAACAATTTTAAATCTCTATCTCGAAACCCAAATAACACCTTTATAAACAGAATTAATAGGTTGATTAAGCAGTTTAGTTGTGTGATGGAGGAGTACCACGCCCCAAGGATTATCATCTCTAGCAACCCAACAGTCTCAAGACTTTATGGTTTGCCCAAACTTCACAAGATTGATCATCCTATGAGACCGGTGGTGAGTTTTTCGAATACTCCCGCTTCTATCCTTTCTTCATTCATATGCAGGGTCATAAAGGATGTCACAGCTTTCAAGCCTAAATATGGATTGAAAGACTCGCTGGATTTAATTAGTAGGTTGAGTGAAGCAATTTACCACCCAACTATCTGCTGGTCTCCTTTGCTGTGCCTAAGGTGGCGTAAGGACACAGTAACAAAGCCTACACAGAACACAACTGGTTCTCCTAACTCAGGGCAAGCTCTTAGAGCTTATGAGGGGTCTCCTTGTGGAAGACCCAGGAGGATCAGTATAATGATAATAATAATAATAATAATAATAATAATCTCTTTACCACGGTGCCAAAATCAGAGGCAGCGATATCTTGAACGATTTAATGAGGTCAAAAAACATGCAGGAGGATAGCATTGTTGACCTTTTGTCATTACTCAATCTCTGCCTCTCACAGAACTACTTCTTGTTTAATGACAGATATTATGAGCAGCAGGATGGACTGGCTATGGGGACTTGCCTGTCACCATTTTTGGCGAAGGTTTTTATGGATAACCTTGAGAAAACTTACCTTATCTCTGCAAATAATCCAGAAATTTCGTGCTGGTATAGGTATGTTGATGATTGTCTATGCCTCCTAAGTTGCAGCCATGAAGGTGCAAAAATGCTACTGGATGAATTGAATGGAATCCACCCAAACATCAAATTCACTGTGGAACTTGAAAAAGACCAGGCAATTAATTTTTTAGACGTCACCATAAAAAAGATGAATATAGGATTGGAGTTCTCGATTTATAGAAAGCCGACACAGACTGATCACGCTATATCGGCCAATTCAGTCCATCCTCAACAACACAAAATGGCGGCTTTTCGTTGTTATGTGGGTAGACTGCTCAATATGCCACTATCGAGGGAAAACTACGCCAGAGAAGTGAACATCTTAAAACAGATAGCATACAACAATGGTTATAGTCCTAACATTGTGGATACACTAATCCGCAAGGCTAATTATAAAAGGCTTAAACAAGAAACATTCGCGTCTTCCACAACCCTTATCGAGAAATATGTATCAGTACCTTTCCTGGATACCCGAACGAATAGATTGATAGATGGTTGCCTTCGGAAACATATTACAAACTTGAAAGTTTCATACAAGACAAAAAACAGTTTGAGGGCATCTCTAGTGAATTCGAAAGACACAATCCCAGTTCTTGACAGGGGTGGCGTTTATAAACTTAGCTGCGATTAATGTCAGAGCACATATATAGGATGCACTTGTAGAGCACTAAGAACTAGGATAAATGAGCACTTGAATAGACCTAACTCAGCCTTTGGAGAGCACATAAAGTCCTCCAAACATAACTTCAGTCCCCACGAGAATACAAAATTACCCCATAACATTTCATCAAAAAACTTTAATCGCCTTGACTTCTTGGAAGACATTGAAATACAAAAAGAGCTTGAATCTAATGTATTGTGCCTCAACCATAGATTAGAGTTGTGTAGATTGGCAACTCCAGTGCTATCAGCGGGAACAATGTTTTGGCGACATCTAACAGCTTGGAAGGAAGTAATACATGTGTTTAAATATATTGTCAATAGATGTCGCTAGATAAAAAAAACAAAAGTAGAAGAATCTTTGTGAAATGGAGTATATGTCTATGCGAATTGTAAACGTAAACAAAAACATTGAATTTCAATTTAAAATTATATTTCCTTGTTGATAAAGTTAGAAGCAGTGTGAGTTAAGGTGAGTGAAATTTTCTTGACTCTACAGAGATTGGTTCAACAGGTATGATACTTTTCATTTATCTATTTTCATAAATAATAATAATAAAGTCCTTCAGCATTGTACATTTCACACAACTTACAAAAAAAGAAAGTTTATAATGTTAGATATTATATTTGTATTATTTTAATGCAGTCCCATTAGGTTATCATTAAATAAATTATATTTTCAATTTTGTTCAAGCATGGAATGATTGCATTTCAATAATTGGTCTTTATTATTGATGGTATTCAATTAATACAAAACATATCAAAATTGTTTAGTATCTACTCCTCAAATATCTAATGATGCAACATAATAAACAAGATATCACAAGATTTACTAATAGCCAATCACTGATTTATTGATTTAATTAAATCAATAAACATTTTCAGGAAATTTGACTATTTCGTATTCCTGGGGAGGTCTGATAAAGGTAATTCCACTGTTCTTATGCTGAAGACTGAATATGAAAACGGGATGATGGAGGTGCTCACAGATGAGGATGTATACAAATCAATTGCGAAGGATCCAACAAAAAAATTCCAAGACCGTGTCAATGGTTTTGTGAAGTTACTACTCGAGGGTGAATACATCAATATAACACAAAGCAAGAAAATAAAAACTAACAATTCTGTTCCACCCAAAATATATGGACTCAGAAAGACCCACAAAGACTCGTTCGCTCTGAGGCCAATTGTCAGCTGCATTAACGCTCCTTCATATGGGCTGGCAGTGTTTCTACATAATATTTTACTACCATTGGCAACAACATTCACCTGTAAAGTAAAAAATTCTTTCGACTTCGTCAATAACCTGAAATACGTACGCTTACCTCCGAATTATAGATTAATCTCGTTAGATGTGATCTCATTGTTTACGAACATACCCAAACAACTAGTTAGAACTATACTGAACAAGAGATGGAATTTTATTTCGGCGTACACTGACATTCCGCGAAAACTGTTCATGGAGATGGTTGACTTTTGCCTTGAGTCAAGCTACTTTCAGTTTAGGGGGAGTATTTACCTACAGTTGGATGGGAGTGCTATGGGGAATCCTTTGAGCCCAATTTTGGCAGAAATTATAATGGACGAATTGGTTTCTTCCGTCATGACTGAGTTAACGTTCATGGTTCCGTTTTTCTGGATATATGTTGACGACTCAATAACAGCCATACCCGAAGGATACCACGATGTTATACTTGAGGTTTTCAATTCCTTCCACCCCAAGATACAGTTTACCATCGAAAAAGAAGAGAACAAGAAAATAGCGTTCTTGGATGTGGAGGTTCAGAGGACTGAGAGCGGAGAACTGATGACAGACTGGTATTGCAAGCCTACAAGTTCGGGTAGAATATTAAATTTTCATTCCAATAACCCGATCAACCATAAGATAAGTACAATTAAGGGACTCCTGTACAGAATGGTGAATTTAAGCCATTTTTCATATCATGATACCAACTTGGAGCGAATAAGGGCCATCTTGAGCAACAATAACTACCCTAGAAGTTTTGTCAACCAATGCATACGCTCATTTTTCATAAACCATGGTCGTATAAGTACTCAAAAAACTACTTCAGATGGTCGCTACTTCAGATTTCCTTTTGTACAGGGTCTTTCACAAGCAGTCAATGGTGCTCTCAATCACAACACCCATTTAGCATACTATAGTGTGCAAACTACAAATTATCTGTTCACACGGTTGAAAGACCCAACACCGCTTAACAACCTATCAAACGTCATCTATAAAATACCTTGTTCGTGTGGAAAATCATATATAGGACAGACGAAACAGTATTTTAAAACGAGAATAGGGCAGCACAAAAACGATTGCAAAAATCACAATCAGGCCAAGACGAATAAAACAGCGTTAGCTTTACATCACTTCAGTACTGGTCACGATTTCAAGTTTGAGGAAACAACAATTTTGGATAGGGAGTCCAATTGGTTCAAGCGAAATATGGGGGAGATGATACAGATTCACTTAACCGATAATGTCAATCTAAGAACTGACTGTTTGGGCTTAAGTGCTATCTACTATAATATCCTGAATCTGTTTTCCCGGGGCGGGATTTAATGTTTGTGATTTGAATTGATTTTATTTATATTACTTATTTTAGGGTGCATTGCCCGTTTGTATCATTTTGTTTGTTTCATTTGTGTATCTCAGCGATATGGTGTATTACTTCTGGGGGTGGTAGCGTCCAGTCATTTCAGTACATACATTCGACAATCAAGAAACTAGTTTTCATAAATCTGTACGCCAGCGAAGTACGTAAATGTTTATTTATTTTATCATATGACAGAGTAACCAGCTGACTTGTGCGATCATTCTTTCAATGAACTTTCAGTTCGCTAATCTTGAATGGAAATTGATGGACGTTTGCCGCTTCCGAGGTATTATAATATTATAATCTTCATTGTTGTTATATATTATCTATGTGTTCTTTGTAGAGCTTTGAAGAAGCAACAATAAAGTTGCGAAACGTCGCTTAAAGGAATGACTTAACGTCTTTTTCCAAATTTATTCCACTCCCACGAACATTTATACATATATTTTCAGGAAATTACTGGGACAGAAGATTCAAACAAAAAATATTCACCTGTGCCTAAATACCTTCAAACTAGGCAAATACCACTGGAGAGAAAGATACTTAAATATATTTCTGGATTTTGGCTGAGGAAAAATAAAAAAATAACATAGCAAATTGCTACTGCACAAAAATATTTCTCCTCAGGGAAAGTGCTTCAGACTATGCAGATGATGAGCACATTAAAGAAAAAGAATACAATAAATTCAAAAACAGATTGTATTATGTGAACAATGAATTTTTAAACAAAATTTCTAGGGCCTATATGCCATCATAAAGTATGTTCTAAGTGTGGATCTACATAAAAAAAATGTTCTCAAGCATTTATTGAATTTATTGCGAACAAACTTTCACTTAACAAGCTGTGAACATAATTATTTAATATCTACAACAATATTTAAATATTTCATCAATATAAAAATATCTTGTAATGTAATGAAAGGACGTTGTAAAAATATTCATAAGAATTGTTCTAAATATTTTAGGTCTGCTAAAAAAATTGATGAAAAATATTGCAAATATAAGAGGTAATTGAAGCAAATATGATTTCTTATTTTCCATTTTCCCATAGCATCAATAACTGAAATAGGTTTTTGACTTTGAAATGTATGTAAATGGAAGAATATTACTTTGGTTTATTATTCATCATTAAAATAAATAACCAATACTTTGGTATTTAATTTATGATACTAAATAATTACAAAGTGATGTTCTCACGTTTACATGAACGTTTCAAGTTCCCGCAATACGTTGAGATTCGTCACAATAAGCGACGATCCTAAATCTACCCGAGCTTCCTTCCAGGCCGGCAGAGGTCGCGGAAACGCTGTTCCAAAAAATCTTGCGAGTTTCCAATCTACACAACTCTAATCTATGGCCTCAACAAACAGGTTAATTTGAACAGAACCTACAATCCTATACACAGACGTCTGCAATAGTGTTCAGTTGGGTGTAATTAGTTAAAAAAGAACAAAAAACAAATCTAGCACAAATACTTTTATCTCTCAATTTTGAATAGAATTTCCCGCCTCTTACTGTTGAAATATCAAACTTCAGGATACCCCGGACCGACATCCGGTCAATGCAAACTTCATCGTGACGCCATTTAGCCTGAGACATTTGTGAGCTCCGTTGTAGTTAGGAATTGAAAAGAAAAATTGTAATAATTCTGATATTTTTAAGAGTTGATTATATAGTTGTTCGATACCTACTTGTCTGAATTGTGTTTGCCCCGTTCGATGGACGTTTGTTCTGTGCTTAAAACTGACAAGGTGAGCATAACCTCTTTTAATTGACGTTGAATAAATTTGTAGGTCCTTGTAAGAATTCAACTTTATTGTTTATGTTGCAATTTGACCGTTTGTATTCAGGTTTGTATTTCGATTCATTGACTGAGGTTGTGCTTCGCTTTTCAGGTAGCACTGAAGATGGCCTAGAGGCCAAAAGCGCTCTGCTTTGAATAAAGACTTTGCACAGAATACAGATTTTCATTGGTAATTATTCATCTACTGTGCACACAGCTTCCCAAGTTTACTTACTCACTGCAGTATGGCAGATTTGGCTGGAACGTACAGGAGGACGTCTTTGAGGAGGGGAAATCTTCACGTTGACATATGGTTTTTAAACATCTGTTGGAGAGGAAAGGTCACCCCCAAGTTTGCCGTTGTGAATATATCTAGAAATGTTCCTTTCAAGCAGAAATCTCTCAGAAATTAAATTGATAAAATCGGAAATATGCAAGCACTATGCTAAGTTAGATTTTTTGAATTGTAGACTTAAGAACTTGTATGATAGTCTATCTGTAACCTTCGACGATGAACAGTTGGGGGAGCTCCTAAATGATATTGCAGATGACGTAACACTCAACAAAAGTTTGAAGTTCAATAGGCCGAAATCAAATTTAGAAAGATTTATTGTTCAGAGGAACGATTCAAATAGACATAGACTCTCGACCAATTGTGGTAAATATTCGGATTTTTAATTCCATGATAGGATAAAAAACTTGTCGGACACTTTGTTTGATGATAATGAACTTGATTTGTTAAAACTGGGCCTTAAGCACTGTATTGGGGCACCTCTTTCCAAAAGCGATGTTTTAGAATATGCAGTTGAAATGGATGTCATTGTCGAACAGGTTTCAAATGATTACAGTGTTAAGAAATCTCTGCGCAATGACTTACACAATGTCCTCTACAATAAGATGGAAAATATTCACAGGCACAACTTTCTCATCTCCTCAACTCCGAGTAAAATTCTCAAAAACATTAAACAAAAGATTCAGAAAGAGAATCTTATTTTTACGAAAGCGGACAAGGGCAATTGCCTTTAGATAATGAATAGAACAAACTACATTTCTAAAGTCGAGACTTCTTTACGTGATAACAATTTTAAATCTCTATCTCGAAACCCAAATAACACCTTTATAAACAGAATTAATAGGTTGATTAAGCAGTTTAGTTGTGTGATGGAGGAGTACCACGCCCCAAGGATTATCATCTCTAGCAACCCAACAGTCCCAAGACTTTATGGTTTGCCCAAACTTCACAAGATTCATCATCCTATGAGACCGGTGGTGAGTTTTTCGAATACTCCAGTTTCTATCCTTTCTTCATTCATATGCAGGGTCATAAAGGATGTCACAGCTTTCAAGCCTAAATATGGATTGAAAAACTCGCTGGATATAATTAGTAGGTCGAGTGAAATCAATTTACCACCCAACTATCTGCTGGTCTCCTTTGATGTTACTAATCTCTTTACCACGGTGCCGAAATCTGAGGCAGTCGATATCTTGAAAGATTTAATGAGGTCAAAAAACGTGCAGGAGGATAGTATTGTTGACCTTTTGTCATTACTCAATCTCTGCCTCTCACAGAACTACTTCTTGTTTAATGACATATATATTGAGCAGCAGGATGGACTGGCTATGGGGAGTTGCCTGTCACCATTTTTGGCGGAGGTTTTTATGGATCACCTTGAGAAAACTTACATTATCTCTGCAAATAATCCAGAAATTTCGTGCTGGTATAGGTATGTTGATGATTGTCTTTGCCTCCTAAGTTGCAGCCATGAAGGTGCAAAAATGCTACTGGATAAATTGAATGGAATCCACCCAAACATCAAATTCACTGTGGGACTTGAAAAAGACCTGGCAATTAATTTTTTAGACGTCACAATAAAAAAGTTGAATACAGGATTGGAGTTCTCGATTTATAGAAAGCCGACACAGACTGATCACGCTATATCGGCCAATTCACTCCATCCTCAACAACACAAAATGGCTGCTTTTCGTTGTTATGTGGGTAGACTGCTCAATATGCCACTATCGAGGGAAAACTACGCCAGACAAAAGACAGTTTGAGGGCATCTCTAGTGAATTCAAAAGACAAAATCCCAGTTCTTGACAGGAGTGTCGTTTATAAACTTAGCTGCGATTCATGTCAGAGCACATATATAGGACGCACTTGTAGAGCACTAAGAACTAGGATAAATGAGCACTTGAATAGACCTAACTCAGCCTTTGGAGAGCAGATAAAGTCCTCCAAAAATAACTTCAGTCCCCACGAGAATACAAAATTACTCCATAACATTTCATCAAAAAACTTTAATCGCCTTAACTTCTTGGAAGACATTGAAATACAAAAAGAGCTTGAATCTAATGTATTGTGCCTCAACACACAGGTTAATTTGAACAGAACCTACAATCCTATACACAGACTTCTGGAATAGTGTTCAGTTGTTGGGTGTAATTAGTTAAAATAGAACAAAAACAAATCTAGCACAAATACTTTTATCTCTCAATTTTGAATTGAATTTCCCGCCTCTTACTGTTGAAATGTCAAACTTCAGGATACCCCGGACCGACATCCGGTCAATGCAAACTTCATCGTGACGCCATTTAGCCTGAGACATTTGTGAGCTCCATTGTAGTTAGGAATTGAAAGAAAAATTGTAATAATTCTGATATTTTTAAGAGTTGATTATTTAGTTGTTCGATACCTACTTGTCTAAATTGTGTTTGCCCCCTTCGATGGACGTTTGTTCTGTGCTTAAAACTGACAAGGTGAGCATAACCTCTTTTAATTGACGTTGAATAAATTTGTAGGTCCTTGTAAGAATTCAACTTTATTGTTTACGTTGCAATTTGACCGTTTGTATTCTGGTTTGTATTTCGATTCATTGACTGAGGTTGTGCTTCGCTTTTCAGGTAGCACTGAAGATGGCCTAGAGGCCGAAAGCGCTCTGCTTTGAATAAAGACTTTGCACATAATACAGATTTTCATTGGTAATTATTCATCTACTGTGCACACAGCTTCCTAATTTTACATTTTATTTTGTTTTAATATGTTTAGAACCGTAGTATGGCTGACATTAATCATTTTTTAGCGAGGATACCGCTTATAACCCGGTTATTAACAACGGTTTGTCATCAATGTCAAAATTTGTTCCCCCACCACATGACCGCGAAAGGTTGTATGTGTTTTCACTAAAACGACAACGGTTAACCGTAGTCCTAGTAGTAATATTTGTTTACTTTTTATTATGCAAACCTTACTTATTCTAACGTTTGATAAACAATTAACATGAATTATATGCAAATGTTGAATTTATTTGACGAAATGCTATTCACTAACGAGAATTATTGTGTCTTATTGGAATTTCTCAACAGTGTATTACATCCAAATAATAGTCCCACTTCCCAGTACTGATAGCACTATTCAAATTATGGATAATGCACTTCAGCCTAGACCTAGGAGATATCTGGCTTGAAATATATACTGAATTTGTATTTTTTCAATTGTTTCGAATGAAAAAAGAAACCTTCCATAATTTAATTTGTTTGATAAAATTATAGAAAATGATTCTCACCTCCTAATTAAGAAAAAGTAAGGAGGTGGGTACTAACCAGTACAACAAGAACGTAGTCTTCTAGTCTTTTTGTGGTATATATCCAAGCCAGATTGCCTTCATTCTATTACCGTTTAATAAATGATTCGCTATTTGGCGGTATGTAATGACGAAGTGATCCCCACTCCTTGGTTGTTTAGAGTATATTAAAAAAATTCCACGCTTTCCTTTGCCACAGCCGTTTTAATTGCTTTCAACAGTTTCAAACTTTCAATACTTTTGACAATTTCAAACTTTCAACAAATGTCAACCGCTAGTAACCCACCTCATGGACCCGGTTATAAATTTTGATACCGGTATCAAATGTCAATATGACAGCTTTGGAGGGGAACTTCCGTTACCGCTTGTAACCACTCTCGCTAAAATGTAGAAATTATAACCGTTTGATACCGGTATTAAGCGGTAACGTCGCTAAAAATCGATTATTGAATGTTGTGGAAGCATATCTACTCGATGTATGTGGATTTTCTTCAAAGTCTGTGGATACTGTCAAAGATACTGTGGGAGGTATATTCACTTGCAACAGAATACTTCGAACGAACCAAACACGCCGCGCGCGCTGTAACAAATGTGTCTAGTCAATACGTCGCGCAGAACAGAACCGAACGCGCCAAGCATTTTCCGAGGTTTGTCGGTAAATGCGATTTGCACTAGGAACGTTGGAACGTAGCGAATACCGCAAACTCTCCAAACAGCCCGCACAATGTTTGTTGCAGCGCGCGCGGTGAGTTTGGTTCGTTCGAAGTGTTCTGTTGCAAGTGAATAATCAACTTTACATGTCGAAACTCGCGGAACTGCTGCTCCATTTTACTTATTCTTCCTTGGGTTGTAGGCGACAAATTCGGAAATTGTTCATGAAACAAGCGACTTACTTCTTTTTGTGTTCGGGTGTTATCTCCGTAACTAATCATTTGAAAAATTGTTATTTTGTGCTTTTCCGTTAATCGAAACATTATTCAAAATTGAAATTAATGAAACTCATCAGCACAAAACAATTTGCGAAGGCGTTCTAAAGAAACTAACACTGCCTCAGTTAGTGTTTTACGTAGTTTCCATGGTGCCATCTGGATAACACAATGTTATGTTTTTTTTTTCTTTCTTTCTATCTCACCTTGAAGGCATATAAGTTTAGTAGATTTGGGAATATTGGAGGGAATAATATAATTTCGGTAATCACATGATTTTGTTTTTTTTTATTTTGAATTTTGCAATAAACATGAACATTTCTGAATAAAAATGAACATTTCTGAATAGAGAATCACGCGACCTTTCAAACGATGTATCACAAGTCTATATTTCCCATTTGAAAAATTGGGTGTTGAGCCTGCCTTTCGAAGAGGGTTGAAGGTAGGGTTCGCATTTTTACGAAGAAGAATGGCAATTTAAAATTTGAATTCGACGTATTTCAGGATTTTCCATAAATATGGTAACCAAGATAATGAATTTTTTCCATTTTGCTTTTCCACACTGTATCTAACCAAAAAAATGCATCAGAAATAATGATCAAGTAATGATCTGATTTTTCAAATATTCTTGGAACAGTAGATGTCATACACCGGTTCTGGCGCAAAATGCCCGATTTTTACATGTAAATCCCCATAAGGAAATCTAAGGTCCATTTTGCAAAAATTGTACCCTTTCGTACGCGGAGCCAGCGTTTTCAAGGTTATTTGTTTTGGACGGCTGAAGAGCGAGTTGCGCAGCGCCACGCCCCTCCCCTGAGGCAGATATCTAGGTAGGGTAGGATGTCGGCGAGTGATGTCAATTGGAAGGCGATATGTCATCTGGATGCGGCTTCGATGTATATTTACCTTCTCGGAATATCAAAATTTAAGGAATATTATGAAACCCTTGATTATTCTTTCAGATACGGTAGACTGCATTGTCACAGACCCAAAAGCTTGAGTTATTTATTGGTCATAATAATGATAGAAATGTGGTGTGAACGTGACCGCATCTCTTACAAGGCAGGTATATTTATTTAATTTGAATAGCCGTCATGAAAAAGGGTGATTATTAAATCTTCTTTATGAGGCCCTTGGAACATATTGTAGGGAACTACAAGATTGGAATTCCAGACGCAACTCTCTGTATTGGGATAAGGGTCATTTTGTGAAATAATTTATTTGATATTCATGATGATTTTCGTTATATAAGCCCGAGCAACACTGCGTTCTCTTCACAATTTATTCAACTAAAGTATATTTAGATGATTTTTCTATCTGTGCTCTGTGCTAGTGTTTGACATGTAAGTTGGTATTAATTTAGAAATTATATTGGGGGCAATTTGTGAAATATCCACTTTCTCTTTGCAGTACCAACCACAACAAGATAAAGTCTCTATAATAATCTTTTAAGGACGCAACTTTTCTATATAAATAAAAGTAAGTTATTGTACATTCTTTTTTATCGAATTTTGATTATTCTTCTGAAAATATATCTTCCATGATATCTAGGATAATAGTAATAGTAAAATGATATGAGCATGACTCCAGGTTCAAAATTTCTTGAGTGATTTTGTAGCATTGCGAAATTATAATGGGTTATTGAAAGTTTTATTTAAAAACTTTTGATAGATTTATTGAATTAATTCCTCCAGCATTGTGTTTAGTAGTATGTTGTACCATCTGTATAAAGAACCCCAAATTATTTATAATTCATAAACTGGTATTGCAGTTTCCTATGTGTGATCAAATGATGGGGAGATGTTGATTTGGAGACGGCTGCGTATTTGAGATTTCATAAAAACTTATCGCGAGGCGAACGAATTTGTTTTTCAAGAATTCATTCAGATGCTATAAGGAATATTTTTATAAGCTTCACTATATAGTCTTCCGAGGATTGGTTTTGTACCTATATAGTATAATTAGTGAACTTATTGATTGCTCTTATTTCGATTTGATTATTTCGTGTTTTAAAAACCCTTTTCTTTAAAATGTGAGTTTAACGATGATTTTCTTTATTTTTTACTGAATTTTTTTGAATCGTTCCTCAGGGTCTTTTTCTGGGTGTTCTTTTTGTTCAATCAAAAGAAATATCGATTTCTTTGTCGTATTGCCGTCTCGCTGAATATTGGATTTAGCTACCGCTGTGAAAACTGAGGCCATCACCATCCCCAGATTGGCATCTCCACCAAGTCTCGCTGAATATTGGATTTAGCTACCGCTGTGAAAACTGAGGCCATCACCATCCCCAGATTGGCATCTCCACCAACACCCTTATGTAAGAACTCAGTGAGTACCTGTGCTGTCCCGAACATCAGGAAAATAAATAAGTACCTACATTTTACTTGTGGATATTTTGATTTCCATTCACCATATAACATCATCATTTTATCTATCATTTGTGGATTTATTAGTTTACCATGAATTGAATCAGTTTAATTGGACTCAAACTAATTGGCGCCCTTTCAAGATATTATTTCAATTAAATAAGTTAATTGAGCCAAATCAGTTTAGAAACTGCTGTAGAAAATATATAAAAAAATGGGTTCAAGCCCTGTGGACAGGAGCTTTCTGGCGCTCTAGTTCAAACAGACAAATTATATCTCCGAAAGTATTGGTTTCTCAGAGTTGAGAATTATAACAATGTATTCTTATGATAGAACTGCATCATAAAGGAAATTAAATTCAAATAATAGTTTATTTATCAAGATTAAATGAGCAATCTGAGAATGAGAACTGCACCATGGAAGAAACCAAATTAAAATAGCTGAAATGAATTTGACTCTCTCTTATAGAACAGGATGAAATGTACGAGTATGAACACAGATCATATAATAAAGCTTAGATAGAATAATTATAGCATTCTGTGAAAACAGAAGTACGATTCATTATTGAAATTTAGAACTTCATCTTAGCAGAAATTGAATTCAAACATCATAGAAGAATTTAAATTCAACAAGAGTGCCAAAAATTATCAATCCAAAACCAATAGACGAATTCTACCCAACAACGAACTCATCCGAGATATTCATTCCTCAATTCCAGTTTTGTTTTTAGTGGAGATATTCTGAACTCAATATTATTAACTTACCATTACCATTCCCATCATCATATGGATTGACCATCGGCATGAAAATATCAACCATCAAAAAGTATGATAATATTATAATTCTCATATTGATACCATTACTGGAATGAATTACAATGAGACAACGTCAAAGTTGACATTATAACAATTCATAGAATAGCCACAGAATAATTCTATCATTGAAATTTTGAAAAAATTATATCCGAAAGTATTAGTTTGTTAGAAATAAAAATGATATGAATGGATTCTTATGGTAAAACTGCTTATTAAAAAAAATTTAATTTGGAATTTGCTCTGTAAAAAAAAAATTTTTTTTTTGTTACTCCGAAACCATCTGTCCGATTTTGCCCAATAACGAACTTAGCCGAGATATTTATCCCCCAAACATACTCTGAAAATTTCAACTGTCTAGCTCATTCCGTTCGAGAGTTATCGTGCCTACGGCCGGACAGAATGAATTTCGACCACGGATTCTTGATCAGTGAGTCGAACGAAATCGTTTAAGACCATTTTCATCGAAAAATTCGAAAATTACAGACATTTGGGCAAATTGATAAGCACTCAGTTCCGAGGAACTAGAGCGCCAAAAACCCACACCCATTAATGTTCTCCGGCGAACAGCTGCCGTTCGCAGTGTAACTATAAGTTTTCATTTCTTTTCAAAAGTTCAACGAAGGAAAAATTGCGTTACACAAATTTGGCGTCCAAGAACGTGGGGCCTGATTTATATCGTTATCAATAATTTCTTGAGGAAATACCGAGCTCATTATGTTAGTTGGAAATGTTTGGAATATTTACATTATTTTTTTGCTATCTCTGAATGTATCCATGACTGATTATTGAACCATTTTTTGAATTTCTATATTGATTGCTAGTTTCGATTTTTCATTGCTGCTGACTTAATATTAAATTATAAATATTAAATTATTGAATATTGAAAATTCTGTATTTGACATATCTGCTAAATTGTTTATTTTTTTGCACTGCAATATTTCATATATTTTTGCGCGTATGTTCTGGGGAACATCGCGTTATAGTTTTGCCCAAATGTCTGTAACTTTCGAATTTTTTGAAAAAAATGGTCTCAAACGATTAAGTTCGACTCCCCAATGAAGAATTCGAGGTCAAATTTCATTCTGTCCGGCCGGCCGTCCGGCCGTCCGGCCGTTGCCACGATAACTTGAGAACGAAAAGAGCTAGCGACTTGAAATTTTCAGGGTAGGTGGCGCATCCCAATACGACGGACAAGTTCGTTAATGGGCATAATCGGCCCAGCGGTTTCCGAGTAATAATTTTGTTTTAAACCAATATAAATCCGATCGAATTGAAACTTGGTGAGTAGCTGTAGAATATGAGCCTAAGCACGCTTGTGAAATTTTGTGCGAATCATATGGCTAGAAAATTTTAAAAAAATTATTAAAAAATATTTTTGTTGTCACGATAACTTGATAACGGAATGAGATAGCGGCTTGAAATTTTCAGGTTAGGATGAGCACCAGAACGCGACATTTCAGTTTGTTTATGAGCATAATCGGCCAAACGGTTTTAGAGTTATAGCCATCTGAAATTTTCTGAAATTTTGTGGTGTTTGTTCCTCATTAACTCTAAAAGTACTGAACCGATTGAATTCAAACATGGTTATTAGTTGTAAAATGCCAACGCGGAAATGTTTGCAAAATTTGGTGAGGATAGCATTTGTAGAAAATGTTTAATAAATCATTGAAAATAAAAAAAAAATTCTATATATCAGTAACTAATCGTTAGGAATTGATGAAATTTTGCAAGAGCCTTCATAACCTAACTCTACCGCTAAGTTTCAAGTTTTAATACGATCGGTTAAATATTGTTGGAGATTGGAGCATTCTTGTGTGAATTCAGTAGATGGGTGACCGTTGCCTCGATAACTTTCGAACGAAAGGAGATAGGGACTTGCAATTTTCAGGGTAGGTTGCGTATCCGAAAGGGAGAGTTGAGTTCGTTTTTGGGCATAATCGGTCTAACGGTTTCCGAGTTATACCCACCTGGAATATTATTTTCTTGATAACTAAAAAAATAAATATTCGATCGAATTGAAGCTTGGTAACTAGTAGTAGAAAATCAACATAAAGACGTGTAAGCACCGTACCACTAGAAAATTCGAAAAAAATGACGAACAAAAAAATTTTAATAACCGTACCCCTAGAAAATTTCAAAAAAAATCACGAAAAAAAAAATTGGTTCAAGCACTGACGTGAAGTCAGAAGCTTTTGCGCGTATGTTCCATTGTCCATTCTTCTGTATTGGACACCCTTAATCGAATTTACCATGGTAAATTATGTTGTCCATTCTCCCGTATTGGACACTTAATTCGAATTTATTATATCATGAATCCTACTCATCTTCTGTTAAGTGAACTCAATTATGAACTTAGAATTAGAGGAGTTATATCAAATAGATCTCAAGATGACAAATGGAAAATTTTGAAACGTTTGTTAGCTAGACAGAATGCTGGAGAAATTTTGCAATTATTAGACCCTTGTTTTCAATTTGAAGTTGAAGTTCAAGAAATTAACACCACTCTCGAATCTATTACATCACTGATTGTTGATTTTGAAGGAACAAGTACAGATTCTATTTTCAAAAGAGTAACATCTCGTCTTACACACGTCACAGATCGTATTAATCGTTTACCTTTAGATGATGACGATAAAGATGCTGCTTTGCATAAGGAATTTAAGAACGAATCCTATGAGACATGTTTAGCTCTTGAAGCCGATATTCACGATAAAGTTTCATCAAACACTGGTGACCAGTTACCACCGGTTAATGATCCTTCGAATTACCCCAAAAATTATTTTTCTGTTCAGAATATTCCGTCCTCTTCAAATATCAAGTCTATACCTGTATATAAGTGGAGAGAAACATTTAATGGTGATAAAGACAAATTAACTATTTTTCTAGAGAACGTAGAAGAGTTAAGAAAAGCTCGCCATGTAACCAAATCTGAATTGTTTGATTCAGCTAGAGATTTGTTCGTAGATGATGCTTTGTGTTGGTTCCGGCAAGCGGTTTCAGAAGTTAAGGATTGGGATTCACTTGTCGATTTGCTTAAGAGAGATTTTCAGTCACCTTTTCACGACGATGATTTATGGGAAATAATACGAAATCGTGGTCAATTACAAAATGAAAGCGTTACAATATATTTCGCAAAAATTAATGAGTTATTCAACCGTTTGACACGTCCTGCTTCCGAAACTACTAAACTCAAGTATATACGAAAAAACCTATTTCCGGCATACAAAAAGGCCATTGCAACGGTGTAGACAACTACTATTTCCGATCTTTTTAAATTGATAAAACGTTTGGAGGATGATGACTTTTTAAAAATTGAATCAGCCGAAGAATATCACGAAAAAGATAATACGAAGCGCAGAACTGAATTTTACAAGAACGACCGTAGTCAACAAGACAAATATAAAGTGAATTCACGCCAAGTTTCCTCCGTATCTCCTAATTCTTCTCACGATGTTCACAGTGGCGCCAAAAATACAGGTGATATCGAATGTTGGAATTGTCATAAAAAAGGTCACTATTATAGTGATTGTAAACTCAAAAGATCCAAATTCTGTTATCATTGTGGTTTACCTAATGTAACTATTCGCACTTGTAAAAATTGCTCAAAAAACTAAATGATGGGATGTCTATCAAGGCCCATAGCTCATCCCACCATAATTTTCTAGCGGCCAGTAGATCGAATTTAAATCGTTTCGATAAAGTTGATTTTGAAAATTGGAAGATTGAAGTACGAGACTTTTACAATTCACCAGCAGTTGGCGATCAAATTTCACCTCTCTTCGGTGAACGAAAATTTGATAATAGACCTTTCATAGGGGTAAAAATATTGGATTTTTTAGTTGTTGTCTTATTAGATTCAGGCTCTAGCGTAACAATAGTCGGTAAGGGTGGCGCTGAATTGTTGAAATCTCTGAATTTGAGAGTATTTCCTTGTCGAAAAAATTTTGTGTTTACCGCTGATGATAAAAGACAGGAAGTTATAGGTTAAGTTCATTTGCCTGTTGTGATTAATAATAGTCGATGTCATATAATTGAAGCTTTGGTAGTACACAGTCTCGGTCACGATTTCATTATTGGAAGTGATTTCTGTCGCAAATTTGCTGTCAAGATTGATTATCTTAAGGGTAGATGGGACGTTCAACAAAATAATATCTCTTTGAATACTTCGAGTTCGTACGATTTCAAAGTAGAAACTTGTAGTGTATAATGTTTGAATTCGGAACAACAAGTTATCGTTGATAACCTGATATTGGCTTTTGAAGATATTAGCGCTTCAGATCGGTTAGGCAGAACGAATGAAATTCAATTAACCATTGATACTGGAGAAGCAAAACCCCTTCGATTGAAACAATATCCTTTATCTCCATATAGGATGAAAATATTGAATGACGAATTGGACGAAATGTTGAAGTTAGGCGTTGTTGAACCTTCAAATTAACCATGGTGTAGTCCGGTCCTATTAGTCAAAAAGAAGAATAACGAATATAGACTTTGTGTCGACGGTCGTAAGCTTAATGAAGTCACCAAACACGATTCATATCCACGTCCCCGTATAGATCGTATTCTCAGCGGACTTACTGGAGCAAAATTCATTTCTAGCATAGATTTAAGAAAGTCTTTTTGGCCAATTCTTTTAGATCCGAAATCTAGAGAAAAAACTGCTTTCAGTGTTCCCGGGGAAGGCTTATTCCAATTCTCTGTTGTACCTTTTGGTTTGAGAAACAGCGCACAAACACAACAGCGACTTGTCGATAAACTTTTTGGTCCTAAATCTGAAAGTAAAATTTTTGTTTATATTGACGATATAATAGTTATTTCGGCAACTTTTGAAGAACATGTTGAAATCTTGAGCGAAGTTCTTGATCGTCTCAGGCGGGCGAATTTGACGGTTAACTTGGATAAATGTCATTTTTTTAGAAATTCTATAAAGTAGGTACTTAGGATATATTGTTGACGGTCATGGTCTGAAAACTGATCCTGATAAAATTACGTGTATGGTTAATTTTCCTCGCCCGAATACCACTACGCAAATTAAAAGATTCATAGGGATGTGTTCTTGGTACCGAAGTATCATTAGAGATTTTTCCACCTTAATTTCTTCAATTAGTGATTTGACAAAGGGTAGAAAAAAACGTCAAGCTGTTGAATGGACTCCTCAAGCCTAAGAGGCATTTCTTAAAATCAAAGCTCTGGTGGCTTCGCCCATACCTACTTCCCCTAACTTTGATCGTCCTTTCAATATACAGAGTGATGCCTCCGCTACTGGCGTTGGTGGTGGGCTGACACAGCACCATGATTCAGATGAAAAGGTAATAGCTTATGCAAGCCGTTCTTTTTCCCGAGCTGAACGAAATTATTCTGTAACTGAGCGAGAACTGTTAGCTCTGATATTTTGTCTGGAAAAATTTAGACCTTACGTCGAAGGAGTCAGATTCACGGTCATTACAGACAATTATTCTCTATTATGGTTAAGTAAATTATCAAACCCTGCAGGAAGATTGGCACGGTGGGCAGTTCGTTTAAGACAGTTTGATTTTTAATTATTACACCGAAAGGGTAAAAATAATGTAGTTCCCGATTTTCTTAGTCGACTCCATGAGTCCAGTGAAGTATGCCTTATATCAATTAGTGAAGAAAATTTAGATAATTGGTATCGTAATATGCGTCTGAGAATCCAAAATGAAACGCAGAAATATCCACAGTGGAAGGTAGAAAATGGCATTCTTTACAAACTCGTTCCATCTAATGTTCCGGTTCAGTCAAATATTTCCGAATGGAAAACCGTCATACCGAATATCAAGCGCAGTGAAATAATAAGAACATTTCACGATCCTCCAACCTGTGGTCACCTAGGTTTTTATAAAACGTTCGCCAGAATCAGTGAACTTTATTATTGGCCTAAAATGAGGTTTGATTTTCTTAAATTTATCCGTCATTGTAAAATTTGTGGAGCTCAAAAAATTTATAACAAACCCGGACTAAGTTTGATGGGAAAGGAGAAAAATGTGAATTTTCCATGGCAAATCATTGCTTTGGATTTAGTTTAATTTAATGGGTCCATTTCCCAGATCTAAACGGGGCAATACATTCTTGCTGGTTATAGCGGATTGGTTTACCAAATATGTTATACTGCATCCCATGCAAAAGGCGACGGCGGAGAACATAGTAAAAATTTCTAGAATCCGATGTATTTTTGAAGTTTGGAGTTCCACAATTCATTATTTCGGATAACGGTGCTCAATTTGCTGGCCGTACTACGAAGACATTTGCTGAATCTTATATATAATAATTATAAGTCCAGAAGATTTGGTATACTGCCGTTTATTCACCCCAATGTGATTTCGTGGAAAGAACGAATCAAACAGTAGGGACAACTATTTGCTGTTACATCGAAGGCTTGAATCATTGCGACTGAGACAAAGATATTAAAAATATTGCATTTGCTCTGAATACTGCCAAGCACGAAGTGACGGGGTATGCCCCAGTTTATTTGAATTTTGGACGAAACTTTCCTACAAGTGGCGATTATTATGGACAAATAAAGTCTGCTAACGGTATTCAATTGCTACCTGAAGATAGGGATATATGCTGAAAATATTGAAGCGCTAGCTAGCATTTTCCATGATATCAAAAAGAGACTTCATAAAGCTTATAATAGAAACGCCCGGACTTAATTTGCGACGAAAGCAATATTCTTTCAATGTAGGAGAGAAGGTTTGGCGTCGAAACAAAGTGTTATCTGACGCTACCAAGAAATTTTCGTCGAAGTTAGCATCCAAATATGTGTTGCGTAAAATACACAAGAAGGCTTCGAATCTGTGTTATTATTTGGAAAATTTAAATGGATTGCCTGATGGTAAATGGCATATTAAGGATATGAAGCCTTATTTCGGTTCTAATTCCGATGTTTCCGTTTCGTGACTTTTTGGGTTTATTGAATTCGAAGTATCGTTTGCCTTTTTTTTGCGTTTATTACGCAAAATACCCTCCCTCATCATTGGATGAACACAACTGATTTCGATCAGGATTTGTCTAGTAATTCCCCCAACCAAGCATAGTTAGATTTAGGTATATGTTAAGGTTAGAATAGAAATAGGTTAGGATAGATCAAAAATAGTCTAGAATAGAAATAGGTTAGGATAGATCAAACATAGGTTAGAATAGAAATAGGTTAGGATAGATCAAAAATAGGTTAGAATAGGTTAAGTTAGGGTAGTCACAATAGATATAGGTAGGATTAGTTGTGGTAGGATAGTTAGAGTAGAAATAGAGTCGAACAATACCACAGTTAGACTGATGGTGAAAATAAGACGATAAGATTATTTAGGCTAGTTGTAAATATTATCGTTTAGATTATGATTAATCTAGTTACGTGAGTACATAATTTAGAGTACGTTTGTTAAAAATATTTGTCATAGATGAATCATTTTTGTTCATCATTACTGAAAAAAAAAAAAATTGCATTTCAATGAGAGAAAAGACAATTTTTTGATTCGAAGAGGGGTGGTAGAGCATTGCGAAATTATAATGGGTTATTGAAAGTTTTATTTAAAAACTTTTGATAGATTTATTGAATTAATTCCTCCAGCATTGTGTTTAGTAGTATGTTGTACCATCTGTATAAAGAAACCCAAATTATTTATAATTCATAAACTGGTATTGCAGTTTCCTATGTGTGATCAAATTTTGGGGAGATGTTGATTTGGAGACGGCTGCGTATTTGAGATTTCATAAAAACTTATCGCGAGGCGAACGAATTTGTTTTTCAAGAATTCATTCAGATGCTATAAGGAATATTTTTATAAGCTTCACTATATAGTCTTCCGAGGATTTGTTTTGTACCTATATAGTATAATTACCGGCGTGAAGACAGCTATGCGTTTCAGCTATGGATTTGCAGATACTGTAAGTCGTGCGCCTAACTGCCGGCTGGCGTCGTGGGTCGTTTAACAGGGATCGAAACTCGTGGCTGGCCACGGCTCGCTTCGTAACACGCTGTAGTGTCGAAACGGGACGCCCGCTTCACAACCCTTTCTATATATATATTCGAATTAATTCCTTCCTGAAAATGCCAATAGTTCATTTTATCAAGAGTGTATGCTGCATAAACTGTTCTTGAAATTCTATAAAACCCCTAATTTTGTCGCGAAAAAAATCGTAAATTCTTGAAGATAAAAATATATCGCATTTTTTCATGGCAATAGGAGCTACAAATACTCCTCTTTAAATCCTATATGACCACATAATTTGCCGGGCAAGAATTGACCCCCTACAACCCCCTCTCTTGTTCTCGCGAATAAAATCGTAAGTTCTTAAAAGGAAAAAAAATTCGCACTTTTTTCATGTGAATAGGAGCCATTTAGTCTACTCATTAAAACCTATATGAGCTTATATTTTGCCGGGAAGGAATTGACCCCCTACAACCCCCTCTATTGTTCTCGCGAAAAAAATCATAAGTTCTTGAAAATGAAAAAAAATTGCACTTTTTTCATGTGAATAGCAGCTACATAGTATACTCTTCTAGACCTATATGACCCTATATTTTGCCGGGCAAGAATTGACCCCCTACAACCCCCTCTATTGTTCTCGCGAAAAAAATTACAAGTTCTTCAAATTAAAAAAAAATTCGCACTTTTTTCATGTGAATAGGAGCTACATAGTCGACACTATCAAACCTATATGACCCCATATTTTACCAGGCAAGAATTGACCCCCTACAACCCCCTCTAATTTTCTCGCGAAAAAATCACAAGTTCTTGAAAATAACAAAATTTCGCACTTTTTTAATGTGAATAGAAGCTACATAGTCCACACTATAAAACCTATATGACCCAATATTTTGCCGGGCAAGAATTAACCCCCTAAAACCCCCTCCATTGTTCTCGCGAAAAAAACCGTAGGTTCTTAAAATTTAAAAAAATTCGCACTTTTTTCATGTGAATAGGGGCTACATAATATACTCTTCTAGACCTATATGACCCTATATTTTGCCGGCCAAGAATTGACCCCCTACAACCCCCTCTATTGTTCTCGCGAAAAAAATCATAAGTACTTAAAAATGAAAAAATTTCGCTCTTTTTTCATGTGAATAGGAGCTACATAGTCGACACTATAAAACCTATATGACCCCATATTTTGCTGGGCAAGAATTGACCCCAAACAACCCCCTCTATTGTTCTCGCGAAAAAAATTATAAGTTCTTGAAAATGAAAAAAATTTGCACTTTTTTCATGCGAATAGCTGCTACATAGTATACTCTTCTAGACCTATATGACCCTATATTTTTCCGGGCAAGAATTGACCCCCTACAACCCCCTCTATTGTTCTCGCGAAAAAAATCATAAGTTCTTAAAAATGAAAAAATTTCGCACTTTTTTCATGTGAATAGGAGCTACATAGTATACTCTTTTAGACCTATATGACCCTATATTTTGCCGGGCAAGAATTGACACCCTACAACCCCCTCTATTGTTCTCGCGAAAAAAATCTTAAGTTCTTAAAAATGAAAAGATTTCGCACTTTTTTCATGCGAATAGGAGCTATATAGTCTACTCATCAAAACCTATATGAGCTTATATTTTGCCGGGCAAGAAGTAACCCCCTACAACCCCCACCATTGTTCTCGCGAAAAAAACCGTAAGATCTTAAACATAAAAAAAATTCGCACTTTTTTCATGTGAATAGGAGCTACATAGTATATTCTTCTAGACCTATATGACGACATATTTTGCCGGGCAAGAATTGACCCCCTACAACCCCCTCTATTGTTCTCGCGAAAAAAATCACAAGTTCTTAAAAATAATAAAATTTGCACTTTTTTTATGTGAATAGGAGCTACATAGTCCGCACTCCAAAACCTATATGACCCCATATTTTGCCGGGCAAGAATTGACCCCCTACAACCCCCTCTATTGTTCTCGCGAAAAAAATCATAAGTTCTTGAAAATGAAAAAAATTTGCACTTTTTTCATGAGAATAGCAGCTACATAGTATACTCTTCTAGACCTTTATGACCCCATATTTTGCCGGGCAAGAATTGACCCCCTACAACCCCCTCTATTGTTCTCGTGAAAAAAATCATAAGTTCTTGAAAATAAAAAAATTTCGCACTTTTTTCATGTGAATAGGAGCTACATAGTCGACACTATAAAACCTATATGACCTCATATTTTGCTGGGCAAGAATAGACCCCCTACAACCCCCTCTATTGTTCTCGCGAAAAAAATCATAAGTTCTTGAAAATGAAAAAAATTCGCACTTTTTTCATGTGAATAGCAGCTACATAGTATACTCTTCTAGACATATATGACCCTATATTTTGCCGGGCAAGAATTGACCCCCTACAACCCCCTCTATTGTTCTCGCGAAAAAAAACCGTAAGATCTTAAAAATAAAAAAAATTCGCACTTTTTTCATGTGAATAAAGGCTACATAGTCCACACTCTAAAACCTATATGACCCCATATTTTGCCGGGCAAGAATTGACCCCCTACAACCCCCTCTATTGTTCTCGCGAAAAAAATCGTAAGATTTTAAAAATAAAAAAAATTCGCACTTTTTTCATGTGAATAGGAGCTACATAGTCCACACTCTAAAACCTATATGACCCCATATTTTGCCGGGCAACAATTGACCCCCTACAACCCCCTCTATTGTTCTCGCGAAAAAAATCATAAGTTCTTGAAAATTAAAAAATTTCGCACTTTTTTCATGTGAATAGGAGCTACAATGTCCACACTCTAAAACCTATATGACCCCATATTTTGCCGGGCAAGAATTGACCCCCTACAACCCCCTCTAATTTTCTCGCGAAAAAATCACAAGTTCTTGAAAATAAAAAAATTTCGCACTTTTTTCATGTTAATAGGAGCTACATAGTCCACACTCTAAAACCTATATGACCCCATATTTTGCCGGGCAAGAATTGACCCCCTACAACCCCCTCTATTGTTCTCGCGAAAAAAATCATAAGTTCTTGAAAATTGAAAAAAATTTGCCTTTTTTTCATGTGAATAGCAGCTACATAGTATACTCTTCTAGACCTATATGACCCCATATTTTGCCGAGCAAGAATTGACCCCCTACAACCCCCTCTATTGTTCTCGTGAAAAAATCATAAGTTCTAGAAAATTAAAAAATTTCGCACTTTTTTCATGTGAATAGGAGCTACATAGTCCGCAGTCCTAAACCTTTATGACCCCATATTTTGCCGGGCAAGAATTGACCCCCTACAGCCCCCTCTAATGTTCTCGCAAAAAAAATCATAAGGTCTTGAAAATGAAAAAAATTTGCCCTTTTTTCATGTGAATAGCAGCTACATAGTATACTCTTCTAGACCTATATGACCCTATATTTTGCCGGGCAAGAATTGACCCCCTACAACCCCCTCTATTGTTCTCGTGAAAAAAATCATAAGTTCTTGAAAATAAAAATATTTCGCACTTTTTTCATGTGAATAGGTGCTACATAGTCGACACTAGAAAACCTATATGACCCCATATTTTGCCGGGCAAGAATTGACCCCCGATTTTCACGTCCGATTGCACTGGAGCTGCGCCATTTCAGATTTACTCACATATTCGATCATCTCATTATCTTAGATTAGTTTTGATTTATCGATAATTTTTTCAATTTTCTTCCATGCTCATTTACTTAAATTTGCTAGATTGTAATCCTGAAAACTGATGTTAACGTTCAGATTCATTTTCATCTCTTATCAATTGAACACCAGTTTAAACTGGCGACGTGCACTCAACCGATCCAAGCTCTTCTACGTCTTTGTATTTCACTAATTAAATCATTCATTTTATTTTCCAGTTCAACTCTCATTTTCAGTTTTATGAAAGCTGGTTGTTGCCGCACCGCGCCAGTCTGCTCTTCACACATAGATATACATATTTTCATTTCTTAAGTACTCTCACGCAACTCACTACCTATCCAATCAGATCATCATTGTTAGCCTCTTGTTTTTCTCATATTTTACTAATAAAATTGTTCATTGCTTTCCATCACTATAAACTTGAGATTTTTGATGATTACCTCTTCACCATATGAATTGATATGTATTCTCATGCCTCTAATTTTGTATTTATTAATGTGTACGAGTTAATGGAAATAAATTTTTTTTATCAATTTTCCAACTCAATACTCTGCTTAAAAATTATGACAAAATCTGACAACCCTGACTATGAACAGAGATCATATAAACTTTTGAAGAGCAATCTATACAGTATTCGTTTTTTTTCGCGAGAACAATGGAGGGGGTTGTAGGGGGTTAATTCTTGCCCGGCAAAATATAGGGTCATATAGGTTTAGAAGAGTATACTATGTAGCTGCTATTCACATGAAAAAAGTGCGTAATTTTTTTCATTTTCAAGAACTTATGATTTTTTTCACGAGAACAATAGAGGGGGTTGTAGGGGGTCAGTTCTTGCCCGGCAAAATATAGGGTCATAAAGGTCTAGAAGAGTATACTATGTAGCTGCTATTCCCATGAAAAAAGTGCGAAATTTTTTCATTTTCAAGAACTTATGACATTTTTCGCGAGAACAATAGAGGGGGTTGTAGGGGGTCAGTTCTTGCCCGGCAAAATATATGGTCTTATAGGTCCTGAAGAGTATACTATGTAGCTGCTATTCACATGAAAAAAGTGCAAATTTTTTTCATTTTCAAGAACTTATGATTTTTTTCGCGAGAACAATAGAGGGGGCTGTAGGGGGTCAATTCTTGCCCGGCAAAATATGGCGTCATATAAGTTTTAGAGTGTGGACTATGTAGCTCCTATTCACATGAAAAAAGTGCGAAATTTTTTTATTTTCAAGAACTTGTGATTTTTTCGCGAGAAAATTAGAGGGGGTTGTAGGGGGTCAATTCTTGCCCGGCAAAATATAGGGTCGTATAGGTCTAGAAGAGTATACTATGTAGCAGCTTTTCACATGATAAAAGGCCAAATTTTTTTCATTTTTAAGAAATTATGATTTTTTTCGCGAGAACAATAGAGGGGGTTGTAGGGGGTCAATTCTTGCCCAGCAAAATATAGGGTCATATAGGTCTAGAAGAGTATACTATTTAGCTCCTATTCACATGAAAAAAGTGCGAAATTTTTTCATTTTTAAGAACTTATTATTTTTTTCACGAGAACAATAGAGGGGGTTGTAGGGGGTCAATTCTTGCCCGGCAAAATTTGGGGTCATAAAGGTCTAGAAGAGTATACTATGTAGCTGCTATTCTCATGAAAAAAGTGCAAATTTTTTTCAATTTCAAGAACTTATGATTTTTTTCGCGAGAACAATAGAGGGGGTTGTTGGGGGTCAATTCTTGCCCGGCAAAATATAAGCTCATATAGGTTTTGATGAGTAGACTATAAAGCTCCTATTCACATGAAAAAAGTGCAAATTTTTTTCATTTTCAAGAACTTATGGTTTTTTTCGCGAGAACAATGGAGGGGGTTGTAGGGGGTTACTTCTTGCCCGGCAAAATATAGGGTCACATAGGTCTAGAAGAGTATACTATGTAGCAGCTATTCACATGATAAAAGGGCAAATTTTTTTCATTTTTAAGAAATTATGATTTTTTTCGCGAGAACAATAGAGGGGGTTGTAGGGGGTCAATTCTTGCCCAGCAAAATATTGGGTCATATAGGTCTAGAAGAGTATACTATGTAGCTCCTATTCACATGAAAAAAGTGCGAAATTTTTTCATTTTTAAGAACTTATGATTTTTTTCACGAGAACAATAGAGGGGGTTGTAGGGGGTCAATTCTTGCCCGCAAAATATGGGGTCATAAAGGTCTAGAAGAGTATACTATGTAGCTGCTATTCTCATGAAAAAAGTGCAAAATTTTTTTCATTTTCAAGAACTTATGATTTTTTTCGCGAGAACAATAGAGGGGGTTGTTGGGGGTCAATTCTTGCCCGGCAAAATATAAGCTCATATAGGTTTTGATGAGTAGACTATAAAGCTCCTATTCACATGAAAAAAGTGCAAATTTTTTTCATTTTCAAGATCTTATGGTTTTTTTCGCGAGAACAATGGAGGGGGTTGTAGGGGGTTACTTCTTGCCCGGCAAAATATAAGCTCATATAGGTTTTGATGAGTAGACTATATAGCTCCTATTCACATGAAAAAAAGGCGAAATTTTTTCATTTTTAAGAACTTATGATTTTTTCGCGAGAACAATAGAGGGGGTTGTAGGGGGTCAATTCTTGCCTGGCAAAATATAGGGTCATATAGGTCTAGAAGAGTATACTATGTAGCTGCCATTCACATGAAAAAGGTGCGAATTTTTTTCATTTTCAAGAACTTATGATTTTTTTCACGAGAACAATAGAGGGGGTTGTAGGGGGTCAATTCTTGCCCGGCAAAATATAAGGTCATATAGGTCTAGAAGAGTATACTATGTTGCAGCTATTCACATGAAAAAAGTGCAAATTTTTTTCATTTTCAAGAACTTATGATTTTTTCCGCGAGAACAATAGAGGGGGTTGTAGGGGGTCAATTCTAGGCCGGCAAAATATAGGGTCATATAGGTCTAGAAGAGTATACTATGTAGCTCCTATTCACATGAAAAAAGTGCGAATTTTTTTTAATTTTAAGAACCTACGGTTTTTTTCGCGAGAACAATGGAGGGGGTTGTAGGGGGTTAATTCTTGCCCGGCAATATAAAAGCTCATTTAGGTTTTGATGAGTAGACTATAAAGCTCCTATTCACAAGAAAAAAGTGCGAATTTTTTTCATTTTCTAGAACTAATAATTTTTTTCGCGAGAACAATAGAGGGGGTTGTAGGGGGTCAATTCTTGCCCGGCAAAATATGGGGTCATATAGGTTTTAGAGTGTGGACTATGTAGCTCCTATTCACATGAAAAAAGTGCGAAATTTTGTTATTTTCAAGAACTTGTGATTTTTTCGCGAGAAAATTAGAAGGGGTTGTAGGGGGTCAATTCTTGCCCGCAAAATATGGGGTTATATAGGTTTGATAGTGTCGACTATGTAGCTCCTATTTAAGTGAAAAAAGTGCGAAATTTTTTTAATTTGAAGATCTTGTGATTTTTTTCGCGAGAACAATAGAGGGGGTTGTAGGGGGTCAATTCTTGCCCGGCAAAATATAGGGTCATATAGGTCTAGAAGAGTATACTATGTAGCTGCTATTCACATGAATATAGTACAAATTTTTTTCATTTTCAAGAACTTATGATTTTTTTTGCGAGAACATTAGAAGGGGCTGTAGGGGGTCAATTCTTGCCCGGCAAAATATGGGGTCATATAGGTTTTGGACTGCGGACTATGTAGCTCCTATTCAAATGAAAAAAGTGCGAAATTGTTTAATTTTCTAGAACACATGATTTTTTTCACGAGAACAATAGAGGGGGTTGTAGGGGGTCAATTCTTGCGCGGCAAAATATGGGGTCATATAGGTCTAGAAGAGTATACTATGTAGCTGCTATTCACATGAAAAAAGGGCAAATTTTTTTCAATATTCAAGAACTTATGATTTTTTTCGCGAAAACAATAGAGGGGGTTGTAGGGGGTCAATTCTTGCCCGGCAAAATATGGGGTCATATAGGTTTTAGAGTGTGGACTATGTAGCTCCTATTCACATGAAAAAAGTGCGAAATTTTTTTATTTTCAAGAACTTGTGATTTTTTCGCGAGAAAATTAGAGGGGGTTGTAGGGGGTCAATTCTTGCCCGGCAAAATATGGGGTCATATAGGTTTTAGAGTGTGGACTATGAAGCTCCTATTCACATGAAAAAAGTGCGAAATTTTTTTATTTTCAAGAACTTGTGATTTTTTCGCGAGAAAATTAGAGGGGGTTGTAGGGGGTCAATTCTTGCCCGGCAAAATATGGGGTCATATAGGTTTTAGAGTGTGGACATTGTAGCTCCTATTCACATGAAAAAAGTGCGAAATTTTTTAATTTTCAAGAACTTATGATTTTTTTCGCGAGAACAATGGAGGGGGTTGTAGGGGGTCAATTGTTGCCCGGCAAAATATGGGGTCATATAGGTTTTAGAGTGTGGACTATGTAGCTCCTATTCACATGAAGAAAGTGCGAATTTTTTTATTTTTAAAATCTTACGGTTTTTTTCGCGAGAACAATAGAGGGGGTTGTAGGGGGTCAATTCTTGCCCGGCAAAATATGGGGTCATATAGGTTTTAGAGTGTGGAGTATGTAGCCTTCATTCACATGAAAAAAGTGCGCAATTTTTTTTATTTTTAAGATCTTACGGTTTTTTTTGCGAGAACAATAGAGGGGGTTGTAGGGGGTCAATTCTTGCCCGGCAAAATATAGGGTCATATAGGTCTAGAAGAGTATACTATGTAGCTGCTATTCACATGAAAAAAGTGCGAATTTTTTTCATTTTCAAGAACCTATGATTTTTTTCGCGAGAACAATAGAGGGGGTTGTAGGGGGTCTATTCTTGCCCGGCAAAATATGAGGTCATATAGGTTTCATAGTGTCGACTATGTAGCTCCTATTCACATGAAAAAAGTGCTAAATTTTTTTATTTTCTAGAACTTATGATTTTTTTCACGAGAACAATAGAGGGGGTGGTAGGGGGTCAATTCTTGCCCGGCAAAATATGGGGTCATAAAGGTCTAGAAGAGTATACTATGTAGCTGCTATTCTCATGAAAAAAGTGCAAATTTTTTTCATTTTCAAGAACTTATGATTTTTTTCGCGAGAACAATAGAGGGGGTTGTAGGGGGTCAATTCTTGCCCGGCAAAATATGGGGTCATATAGGTTTTGGAGTGCGGACTATGTAGCTCCTATTCACATAAAAAAAGTGCAAATTTTATTATTTTTAAGAACTTGTGATTTTTTTCGCGTGAACAATAGAGGGGGTTGTCGGGGGTCAATTCTTGCCCGGCAAAATATAGGGTCATATAGGTCTAGAAGAATATACTATGTAGCTCCTATTCACATGAAAAAAGTGCGAATTTTTTTTATGTTTAAGATCTTACGGTTTTTTTCGCGAGAACAATGGTGGGGGTTGTAGGGGGTTACTTCTTGCCCGGCAAAATATGGGGTCATATAGGTTTTGGAGTGCGGACTATGTAGCTCCTATTCACATAAAAAAAGTACCAATTTTATTATTTTTAAGAACTTATGATTGTTTTCGCGAGAACAATAGAGGGGGTTGTAGGGGGTCAATTCTTGCCCGGCAAAATATAGGGTCATATAGGTCTAGAAGAGTTTACTATGTAGCTCCTATTCACATGAAAATAGTGCGAAATTTTTTCATTTTTAAGAACTTATGATTTTTTTCGCGAGAACAATAGAGGGGGTTGTAGGGGGTCAATTCTTGCAGGGCAAAATATAGGGTCATATAGGTCTAGAAGAGTATACTATGTAGCAGCTATTCACATGAAAAAAGTGCAAATTTTTTTCATTTTCAAGAACTTATGATTTTTTTCGCGAGAACAATAGAGGGGGTTGTTGGGGGTCAATTCTTGCCCAGCAAAATATGGGGTCATATAGGTTTTATAGTGTCGACTATGTAGCTCCTATTCACATGAAAAAAGTGCGAAATTTTTTCATTTTTAAGTACTTATGATTTTTTTCGCGAGAACAATAGAGGGGGTTGTAGGGGGTCAATTCTTGGCCGGCAAAATATAGGGTCATATAGGTCTAGAAGAGTATACTATGTAGCCCCTATTCACATGAAAAAAGTGCGAATTTTTTTTAATTTTAAGAACCTACGGTTTTTTTCGCGAGAACAATGGAGGGGGTTGTAGGGGGTTAATTCTTGCCCGGCAAAATATAAGCTCATATAGGTTTTGATGAGTAGACTATAAAGCTCCTATTCACATGAAAAAAGTGCAAATTTTTCTCATTTTCAAGAACTTATGATTTTTTGCCCGGCAAAATATAGGGTCATATAGGACTAGAAGAGTATACTATGTAGCTGCTATTCACATGAAAAAAGTGCAATTTTTTTCTCCTTTTCAAGAACTTATGATTTTTTTCGCGAGAACAATAGAGGGGGTTGTAGGGGGTCAATTCTCGCCCGGCAAAATATAATCTCATATAGGTTTTAATGAGTAGACTAAATGGCTCCTGTTCACATGAAAAAAGTGCGAATTTGTTTTCTTTTTAAGAACTTACGATTTTATTCGCGAGAACAAGAGAGGGGGTTGTAGGGGATCAATTCTTGCCCGGCAAAATATGTGGTCATATAGGATTTAAAGAGGAGACTTTGTAGCTCCTATTGCCATGAAAAAATGCGATTTATTTTTATCTTCAAGAATTTACGATTTTTTTCGCGACAAAATTAGGGGTTTTATAGAATTTCAAGAACAGTTTATGCAGCATACACTCTTGATAAAATGAACTATTGGCATTTTCAGGAAGGAATTAATTCGAATAAATATATAGAAAGGGTTGTGAAGCGGGCGTCCCGTTTCGACACTACAGCGTGTTACGAAGCGAGCCGTGGCCAGCCACGAGTTTCGATCCCTGTTAAACGACCCGCGACGCCAGCCGGCAGTTAGGCGCACGACTTACAGTATCTGCAAATCCATAGCTGAAACGCATAGCTGTCTTCACGCCGGTAGTATAATTAGTGAACTTATTGATTGCTCTTATTTCGGCTTGATTATTTTGTGTTTTAAAAACCCTTTTTAAAAGGTGAGTTTAACGATGATTTTCTTTATTTTTTTACTGAATTTTTTTGAATCGTTCCTCAGGGTCTTTTTCTGGGTGTTCTTTTTGTTCACTCAAAAGAAATATCGATTTCTTTGTCGTATTGCCGTCTCGCTGAATATTGGATTTACCTACCGCTGTGAAAACTGAGGCCATCACCATCCCCAGATTGGCATCTCCACCAACACCCTTATGTAAGAACTCAGTGAGTACCTGTGCTGTCCCGAACATCATGAAAATAAATAAGTACCTACATTTTACTTGTGAATATTTTGATTACCATTCACCATATAACATCATCATTTTATCTATCATTTGTGGATTTATTAGTTTACCATGAATTGAATCAGTTTAATTGGACTCAAACTAATTGGCGCCCTCTCAAGATATTATTTCAATTAAATAAGTTAATTGAGCCAAATCAGTTTAGAAACTGCTGTAGAAAATATTTTTAAAAAACCCACACCCATTAATGTTCTCCGGCTGCCGTTCGCAGTGTAACTATAAGTTTTCATTTCTTTTCAAAAGTTCAACGAAGGAAAAATTGCGTTACAATTTATCCAAGTCGTCATATAAGTTTGATGCTGTTGGAATGAGTCGCAGGTACTCGACCCCTTTTTGTCAGATTATTCTTGGGTCATTTATCGTTAATTTGAAAGGGAATATTTAGAACGTGGAATGTTTATTATCTGAACCGTATAATTTTTGGTTTACGCAGACGAGAAATATGACTTTGAAAATATGATTGTACGTTTTTCAAACTTTTGGTATCCTAATGATCGAAATAGATGGAAGTTGACATTAGTTTTTTTTTTTTCGCTAAAAAGTCAGGTTTTTCAAGATATTAGTATTTAAACAAATAATATTCATTTCATTGTGATAATAAACTAGTAAATTTTTATTTGACAGTAAGTAAGTGATCCAACTAGGTAGATTAGACAAATATTTTTCCCTAAACTAACAAATTCAATGTTGATGTATTATGATTTCCATACTTTAACAGAGCATAGTCGTCGAGCCATAATTTTATTTCTGTCATTTCAACGTAAGCACCATCATTGTATTTAAAAAAAAATACTTCTTGTACTCAATATAGGCATTTTGGAACATAGATTTAAGTTCAAGTCAAAAAGATTGAATATTTGCTCAGCACTCAGAATAAAATATGTCCATTCGAAATTTCATATTCTTACTAGCTCAAAAATAAAGGTCGAGCCTAGTTGAGCTCAAATAGCTAGATTGTATGGGTGTTCATTGGGAAATCGATGAGGTAATCTTACCATATCAAGAAAAATTATTCTTATGGGAACAGAAAGTTTTTCAAGGAATGTCTACATATTGTATATATTGTATATATTTTTCTTACGAGAAATAACTACCCCCTATCAACCAAAATGATATCAGGTATATTTTCATGATATATCTTCGTGAAAGAACTACTATCTACTATCTAATATCTACTCTCTGGTATATGCTATCTACTCTTTACTATCTGCTTTCTACTACCTACTATCTACTATCATCATAAAAGATTTGAGCAAGCATTCTACAGCTAATAACAATGTTTGAATTGGTTCAGTTCATTATTTTTCGAGTTATTGAGGAAATAACAACCAATTGTCAGATGGGTATAGCTCCAAAACCGAGTGTCATATTATACCTATTAACAAACTAAATTGTCGCATTCAGATGCACAACCTACCCTAAAGATTGCAAGTTACTATTTCTCTCAGTCCTCAGGCGATCGTAGCCTATAAAATTATGAAACGAAGATCCTTTGCATAGTTTTTCCCTAATGCGATCAACGCTCATATGGTCGTGTTTCATGATTGTACGTACCTTTAAAGCATCGTTTCGTGTGAATTTCTTTCCGCATAAGAAACAAGCAGAGACAATTGGCTGATGTATATTCATGTGTCTGCTCAAATTATTGGGTTGAGTGTATTGTTTTTCCCAAATGCTGCAGGTATACATTCTGTTGATATATAAAAATGAGACTAATAAGTATACATGTTGAATACACTTTATATCCACTATATACTTTTTATATCAACCATGTAGCCATTATTATATCCACTATAGTCATTATTATATGCACTATAGTCATTATTATATCAACTATATCCATTATATTATCCACTATAGTCAATATTATATCCACTATATACATTTTTATAGCTGTTTTATATACGTTTTGCATTCACTTTATAACTGAATATCGTGAACATCATAGGAACCATCGACCAACACCATTCAGCAGGATAAGTTTACCAGCAAGGATTCAGAGCACAAACTATCATCAAACTACCATCAAGCTATCATCATACTATCATCAAGCTATCATCAAACTATCATCAAACATCGGGGGTTATATGTTCATTGAAAACGTGACGCAAATTCACATCATCACTCCTAAATATAGCAATTATATTTGCATTGTCGCGAATTAGATGTTTATTTATTGACACATATGTCTGACAAAGAAAAGCGACAATGCAAATATAATTGCTATATTTAGGAGTGATGATGTGAATTTGCGTCACGTTTTCAATGAACATATAACCCCCGATGTTTGATGATAGTTTGATGATAGCTTGATGATAGTTTGATGATAGTATAACGATAGCTTGATGGTAGTTTGATGATAGTTTGAACTCTGAATCCTTGCTGGTAAACTTATCCTGCTGAATGGTGTTGGTCGATGGTTCCTATGAAGTTCACGATATTCAGTTATAAAGTGAATGCAAAACGTATATAAAACAGCTATAAAAATGTATATAGTGGATATAATATTGACTATAGTGGATAAAATAATGGATATAGTTGATATAATAATGACTATAATGCATATAATAATGACTATAGTGGATATAAAGTGTATTCAACATGTATACTTATCAGTCTCATTTTTATATATCAACAGAATGTATACCTGCAGCATTTGGGAAAAACAATACACTCAACCGAATAATTTGAGCAGACACATGAATATACATCAGCCAATTGTCTCTGCTTGTTTCTTATGCGGAAAGAAATTCAGACGAAACGATGCTTTAAAGGTACGTACAATCATGAAACACGACCATATGAGCGTTGATCACATTAGGGAAAAACTATGCAAAGGGTCTACGTTTCATAATTGTATAGGCTACGATAGCCTGAGAACTGAGAGAAATAGTAACTTGCAATCTTTAGGGTAGGTTGTGCATCTGAATGCGACAATTGAGTTTGTTAATAGGTATAATCGGACACTCGGTTTTGGAGCTATACCCATCAGTAGATAGTAGGTAGTAGATAGCAGATAGTAAAGAGTAGATAGCATATACCAGAGAGTAGATAGTAGATATTAGATAGTAGATAGTAGTTCTTTTACGAAGATATATCATGAAAATATACCTGATATCCTTTTGGTTGATAGGGGGTAGTTATTTCTCGTAAGAAAAATATATACATACACTGATTTCTATAACTTCAATAAAGCTATTTTCTCTCTCTAAGACATATTATGAGGCGAATGGAAACTCCACCTTAATCACATCTAATATACAAGCTGTTCTGTAATGGAATATAGGTAGGTAAATTAAAACTATATGAAGAAATCTATCGTTTATTGTACAATCGCAGAAAAAAAAACAATTACATCATTGAGAGTGTTCATTTATAATAATATTTCTATAAATTAGCAACTAAATTATTTTGTTAATAATATTTCTAATATAGAAATCTTCTTCTTAGGTTCACCGGATTCTTCATTCTTTCGTTTATTGAGTGAATAATGCCCCCATGGTAATGTTTCAAATGTTCCAGGTACCAAATATCTTTTATCGTCTTCTGGACTCAAAGCTATCTTTTGTTGCGTGAACGAATGCACTCGATGTTCCTTCGCCTGAATCAAATTTTGAGTGATAATGTTATGTTTCCAAGTTTCTAAACATGCTATATAAGCATCAAAGCATATCTCATTCTTGACGATTGATTTTTTCACACCCTTTGCTTTTTTCGAGGTACAATACTTCTTGAGCATAGAATGAATCTCCTCAGGATCATACTCTTCCTTTTCCCACTGAAGTCTCTTCAGATTAATTTCATCAATCGTTCTTGAGTTTTTCAATGCATATAGTTTTGATCTGAGGCCCACATAATCCGTCATCGGAATACCATTGTTTTCATCTTTCATCATCCCCAATACCTTTTTGTTAACCAGAGGAATTCCATAAGGATTATCCTTAGCAAGGTCTGAAGTATCGAGGTATTTATGGCAATCTCTTCTCAATATTTCATATGGATCTTTGAATAATTCATAAATCACAGAATCTGTATCACTATACAGTGCTATGCAGCTGTCTCCGAAAGCTTCATTCATATAATCATAATGGAAATCATATATAGTGGTTTTAGCTAAATCTAGAATACTCATTCCCACATAAATTGGCTTATTCAAATATATTTCCAGTTTTCGAAGCTCAATTGCCACTAAGTTCTCATTGAAAATAACAGAATTCTTGAATTCCGGATTAGAAATATAAGCTTCTGCTCCAAAACGATTTTCCCATTTTGTGCAAAGATGAACATTAACCCTCTTCCGTATATTCTCCATCGTTTTACCAAACACAGCGTTATTCATTAGTTTGAAGAGATTTTTTTCGAACTCATTCTTAGCTTCTTTTCTCAAGTTAGTATTAAGGTCGATATATGATTTGAGCCATGCAGATTGTTTGAACTTGAGTACTCGATGTATTTTTGTTAGAATCAATCCATTCTTCAATGTCATCTTCAAATTTCTATAGTGAATAATATATTTCTTTTTGGAATTCACCGTTGCCATAAGTTTCGCATTTTGTTGAGAAGCATCACATGGTGTTCGAGTTTTAGAATTATAATATTCAGGGCAGAAAGGCAGATCTATATGTTTATCGTGTAATTCTCTAGGATATTCAAGGTCAACTTCCAAAATATATCCTTCTGGAGCATCATCAGCCATTTGAGTAACATCTATATAATTATATCAGACCATCGGAATTTTCCATATGATAGATATTGCGACATAGCCCATCCATATTGATTATTGATATCGAAGTACATAAGGTAGTTTTATGGTTTAGTTGGATCATAGTTAGGGATGTATTTGTTGTTTGCATGAGCCCGTCGTTTTTTACAAACTTGACTCAGACCACCACGGATACCTCTTTCAACAAACAAAAACATGTCAACATATGTGAGAAGTTCCAATTCCTGTTTCGTATGTTTCAGCATTGCATCCCACGTATATCCTGGTAAGGTGAAATAATGAGCGGGATCCAATCCATAAGTTTTATAACAGCTTGAACGGAATTGCTCGAATACATCAGCCAACAATAGAATGTCTGTTTTCATATTAAGATCTCAATATTCACCCAAGTTCTGACATTGAAATTCTTCCCATACAAGCTGGGCTCTCATATACATCCTTCGAGGACATGGTCTGTCATCTAATTTATTGTAAAAGGCTTCAATGGGTGGTAAAGATGTTTCATTAAATCGATCGCTACATTCGATATAATCATATGGCATAACGCCTTTTTTCGTGATGAGATTGATACATTTTTAGGACTCATTTGGGAATTGTGATTTGAGATTAGGGAAATCTTCCAAGTTTGATGATAACTGATCTAGTGAGGAAGCCATACATCTGAAGCTATCAATGAATCTGAAATTGATTTGATGACTGTCGATAGTCGATAGATGTTTAGTAAAGCTGATATATTTTTCCTTCGTTATGGGTAACAAGCTGATCTTTCCTTCCATTCTTACAGCGATATATTCTATCAGAAAATTGGCATCATACCCACTCAGATTGTGGAATACTACAGGAATCATATGACTATCTTTATAGTTGATGTTACATCCTTCGTGAGCTGCTCCACGATAATTGTTTCCTGCTTTAAGATGATTATGGTCGCGTACCTTTTTATCTTTAGGTTTGAACATTTCTTCACAGATATGGCATTGTGTTGCTTTCTGGAATTGAGCTTCCTGCTGATGTGACATATCGATATCATAGGGACATAGGAAAACAGTTTCAACATCTTCAGCAAATTGATTCAGCTCATCTGCAAACCATTTCATACAATTGGGGCCTCGATATGAACGATAGAAACTCAGAGTATCATCATATGAACACTTCACATGATAGCCAACTGCTGCAGCTTTATGTTCTTGATAATTATTTTTGGTATTTGTTGGTATCAATATACTTTCGAGATCCGCATAAATAATAAAAGGAACCCTCTCCTTGTTTTTATGATTTTTAAATTTCAGAATATTATCCTTTGATGTAGGCATTTTGATAGCTGTTTCATTCATATTACCACAATCTTCTGAATGGTTATCAAGTTTTTCGTTGGATCGAAAGTATCGTAGACATCTATCGCAAATAAACTTTTTATGGTCTTCTCTACTCAACTGAATCAATACAAGTCGTGATAAATTTTTTATCCATACGTAATGGTATCGGACAGGAATTTCATCTGTATAGCTATCTTGTATAAGGAGTAAATTAACATGTGTGTCCATTTTGTCCTTAGTTAGGTAGGTTGGTAGTGTGATGAAATGTTTTTCTTTCTTTAAGATGTAAACATTAATAGATATTTGGTTTTGTTTCTCTAAGTTCGGTATTTGTTTCAGTGTCATTGGGAACTGTATTCCTTTCAGTTTTAATATCTTCGAATAATGGGGATACTTGGAAGTACGTGGCGGATCTTCCTCAACGGGGTGTAATGCAGAAGTTACAGCCCATGCAAAACAAGCTTCATCCTCATTCTTCACATTGACGCAGGCTTTTTTATTTTGAATTCGAGGGGGAAGTTCGATGTATGAAGATCCGAGTTGCGGTGTGAACTTGTTTATATTGACTCCCAAGCTAACAATATTCGCAAGACTCCAGCCGCTATCTTTTTCTTGGAATTCCTGGAGCTCTGTAAGAATTGGTGCTCTAACTTTCTCTTGAAACCAGTCACTCAAATTGGTGCTTCTGTATATTGCAGCGTTAGATGTAGTAAAGTATTTATATTCTGTTTGAATTTCATTAGCTGTCATTACTTTGAACTCTCCACAAAACACCGCATTCACCTTCACTGCCTCATTTTATTTGAGCGAGTTCATCAATCGTCTACGGAAGATCGCCTCGGCATCTACCATCTATTTTATGTCTTTATGTTTTGAATTAGTAATAACTCCAGTTCGAATTCGTGACTCGAATGCAGATGCCGATTCACCCCATTTAACTCTATTTGTTGCTGTTTCCCCTCGATCATTGATGCCAGATCCCTTTTTACGCAAGTATTTCAATTTGGATCTGTAACTTTTCGCGTGATTCAAGGTACTTAAGAGACTTTGCTTTTCTCCAACAGTCGTAGCATTTTTCAGTTTTTTGTTGATTCTTCGCACAGCCAAAGAACACTGTTTCAACCAATCGACAAATGTACTTTCATCATTTGTTGCAATGAATAGAGTCATCAACGACTTTATAGCTCGAATACAACCTTCCATGTTGAACCTTTCGATACAACTGAAATGAAAACATCTTCGTTTCAACTTTTAGAGATTCATAATATACCCGAATACATACGAGGATATCCGAAGATACCCAATTCAAAAGACTCGACGAGAATGGCTATTAACAATCTTCATTTTTCTCGCAAAAGAGTCACAGATTTCGAATTAGCTGAAGATTGGTATTCAAAAAATATTTTATTTTTGTTACTAGATAGTGAATATTTCTCTCAGATAAATGTAATACTGCAATTTCTCTTGTTTTGTTGTTTCAGAACCGATTTTTTCAATGAATTATAGAGCAATTCCTGGTATCATCAAAAAGTATCGTAACAAACGTGGGTTGAACACCATGACGAGCTTTTGTTCTAAATATATATCTGAGAAATTACCCATGAAGTGTAGGTAATTCAGTTAATCATGGGAATGTACTTATGCGATATCTTTACTAAACTTATTGTATTGTGAAATATGCGATTAATGAATGATTTATTATGGAAAATACTATAAAACCAACCTCTACATTTTGAGTGGAGATGGAATGGATACTCATCAGACTAAGGCTGGTTTTCCTGTCACGCTGACGGTCGGCGCTGATGAGTCAATATGTATGTAGCTATAGGTAGCGTTTTCGAGTCACGCAGCGCTGACGGCCGTCAGCGCTGATTTATATACGCGCACGTACGCGCCGGCGCGTCGGCGCCGCTGACTAGCTGGCGCCGACAAGCCTCCACATTCAGTGAGCCAGAGACAATAGCATCCTTCTATTTCTTTTTGTGATCAGCGCGATACTAAAAGGATCCGAGCTGACCAATCAGCGCTGACCGTCAGCGCCGACCGTCAGCGTGACAGGAAAACCAGCCTTAATGTTCACTAAAATCGAAAATTATGATCCGTCAGAATAGTAGATTTTTATTTCATCATAAAGACCACCCAGGCGTACCTGCCAGTTATATTATTACTATGACGTGGACATATTTTATTCTGAGTGCTGAGCAAATATTCAATCTTTTTGACTTGAACTTAAATCTATGTTCCAAAATGCCTATATTGAGTACCCAAAGTATGTTTTTTTAATACAATGATGGTGCTTACGTTGAAATGACAGAAATAAAATTATGGCTCGACGACTATGCTCTGTTAAAGTATGGAAATCATAATACATCAACATTGAATTTGTTAGATTAGTTTAAGACCATTTTCAGCCAAAAATTCGAAAATTACAGACATTTGGGCAAATTGATATGCACTCGGTTCCGAGGAATTAGAGGGCCAAAAATATGTAAATGTAAAACTAACAAAATGATACATAAAAATTACAGAAAACTAACCTACAGTCAAGGAAACTTTACCATCTCAATATTCAAGTTCTTTACTATAAAATATACTAAAGCACTGACGCGAAGTCAGTACTCGTTGGCGCGCGTGTTCAAGTTGGCTAATTTGAATTGAATGATGAGGGTTTCAAGCTCAGCGGATAGAAAAGGCCGGAGATCTATCCAGAGGGTAGTGGACACCATTCACTGTCGGGTCATAAATTAACAGTGCTGTGTCTAAGGCATCGTTCTATCCGGCTCGTTCTATCCGCTGAGCTTGAAACCCTCATCATTCAATTCAAATTAGCCAACGTGAACACGCACACCAAAGAGTACTTGCTTCACGTCGGTTTTTTTTTATATTTTTTCAAAGTCCTTTAACAAATCTTGCTAAGATACAGTCTGGCTATTAGATTTAACGTAGATCGAAATGAAGAAAAAATGCGATTATGGGACCCCTGTTGGTAACCCAAGGCAACGCCTATTCTCCAAATCTAAACGTAATTTAATGAAGATCTTCCAAATATAGTTCTTTATGAATTGGCCCCAGGGCCACGATACAGACAACTCAAACCGGAAACAACGATATTTCCTCGAAACTGACAGGTGCAGAGAATTGCCATGAAATTTCTATTAAAACCTCTCAGTATCGGCTCAGCACCAAATCCATTACCGCTAGACGGAATCCACTCCCAACAAAAGCCATACAACCCAAAAAAGCAACTTCTCCACTGCACATGCTCGTGACTGAAAGGCCTCTCGAAATCACACACCTCACACAAATCTCTGATTCTTCAACACCATTGGTTTAGGAGATATCGCAACTTCAATCCACGCATGCGCTGAAACTCCCAAGGGGATTCTATGGAGTAATAGCATCCTGCACCTCCAAACCCCAATTCTCTCAAGACGAAAACTCCAGCAGTTAAATCACTTCTCGTTTGCTCATGCACATAAAGTAAATGCCCGTAAGGGTAAAATGAATTTCAAAATTAGCCCCAGGGCTACTGTACGGACATTTCAACTCGGTAACAACGCTATTTCCCCCAAACTGACTTGTCCGTGGACAGAATTGCCATCAATATTCTTTTAATCCCTCACAATACCGGCCCAGCATCAGACCCATGACCGATATTCCTAAACCACTCCCAACATAAAACAAACAACCAAAAAACAGTAATTTCTCCTATGCACATGCGCAATCCACTCGCGACTGAAAGTCCTCTCAATATCACACACCTCACAAAAAATTCGATTCTCGAATACTAGTAGATCAGGAGATATCGCGTATGGAATCCACGCATGCGCAGACCCTCTCCAGGGGATTCTATGGAGGAATAGCATCCTCCACCCCAAAACTCCAATTTTCTCAGACGAAACCTCCTGCAGTTAAATCACTTCTCATCTGCGCATGTGCATTACGAAAAATGCTAGGAATGGGCAGCATGAACTTTAAAAAAAACATGGTAAACAATGGTAAATTCGATTAAGAGTGTCCAATACAGGAGAACAGACAATAGAATTCACCACGGTAAATTCGATTAAGAGAGTCCAATACAGGAGAATGGACAATAGAACATACGCGCAAAAGCTCCTGACTTCAGGTCAGTGCTTGAACCAATTTTTTTTTCGTGAAGTCAGGAGCTTTTGAGCGTATGTTCTATTGTCCATTCTCCGGTATTGGACACTCTTAATCGAATTTACCATGGTGAATTCTATTGTCTGTTCTCCTGTATTGGACCCGCTTAATCGAATTTACCATGGTGAATTCGATTGAGAGTGTCCAATACAGGAGAACAGACAATAGAATTCACCATGGTAAATTCGATTAAGATTGTCCAATACAGGAGAATGGACAATAGAACATACGCGCAAAAGCTCCTGACTTCATGTCAGTGCTTGAACCAAGTCAGGATAGAATGCAATGATGAAACAAATAAAACATTGTATACCTTTAATTCTTCTTTGGGAGAAGAATACATAATTATTCTAGAAAAATATTATTGGAATTAATGTCATATTTAAATAATCAAAGTAAAGAAAATTATAAGTTTAGTTACTAATAATAACATATTGAATGAAATTCAATTGAATTCCAGTAATATTAAATTACTTATTCTTAACCAACAAATGCCCATTGATAGATCTAAAGGTGTTGAGGTGAAACATAAAGGTATATTCTCATTAGTGATAGAAAAACTAGCCTAAAATGCCTCTCTACCCATCACGAGATTTAATATCGACAAATGAGCCTCTCACCTCAAACGATCAGAAAGTTTGGTTAATTTAAAGTTTAGTTTTGAAGCCTTCAGCAGAATTTCTGCGATATCATATTAAAAATAATACCTAACCTTTCAAAAGTCCCCTCTCACAAATATACTCCTCTGCAGGCGCATGGATTTCTTGAAGAAGAATCGCCTTCTCTATTTTTCAAAGATATTCAATCTTGTTCATAGAAACCCTTATTGAATATTAAGTTGCCTCCTCCTAAGGAGGATCTCTTTCAAAACCAGGTCTGACCGCTATAGGACCCTTATGTAGGGCTATCATCTCCCATAAGTCGAATTTAAGCGAATAACCGGAACAGTGCGGTTAAGACCAATCCCTTGCTAAACATACCCGATCGGTTATAATAGCAAGGGAATGGTCTTAACCGCACTGTTCCGGTTATTCGCTCAAATTAAATTCGACTAGAGATTTGTGATGAAAAAAAAAAGCACAAGATTGACCCCACGTCAATGCTTCTTTTACACTTTTTCTTTTATTGTTAAGTCAATCTGCATTTGGCGCGCGTGCTATAAACATTATTATGATTATACTGACCCTCCCAAGTCTTTCCCAAGGAGATCTCACAGAATCTTCTAGAAGCTTGTGTGACTAAGGAGAGTCAGTTGTATTCTTTTTCAACTTTGTTACTCTATCCTTATGGCAGCTTAGATACAGCACTGTTAATTTTTGAACCGACAGTGAATGGTGTCCACTATCCTTTGGGTAGATCTCTGGCTCGCTCTATCCACTGGGCTTGAAGTACTCATCATTCAATTCAAATTAGCCACCGTGAACACGCGCGCCAAAGAGTACTGACTTCACGTCAGTGCTTTTTTTTTCAAGTTCCTTCAACAAATATGGCTATCAATACAGTTTGGCTGTTACTTTTACCTTAGATCGAAAAAAATTGCTGTTATGGGACCTCCGTTAGGAACGCAATTGCCTCTTCTCCAAATCTGAACGTAATTTGATATAGATCTTCCGAATATAGATATTTATAAATTCGCCCCAGGGCCACGATACAGACATTTCAACACGGAAACAACGCTATTTCTCCGAAACTGACTTGTTCGTGCACAGAATAGCCATGGAATTTCTCTTAAAACCTTAAAATGACGGCTCAGCACCAAATCCATCAGCGCTAGACTCAAACCACTCCCAACATGAGCCATACAATCCAAACGTCTCCTCTGCGCATACGCAATCTACTCGTGGCTTAAAGTGCCCTGAAAATAACACTTCACACAAATATATGATTCTTCAACACCATTGTTTCAAGAGATATCACTGCTCGAAACCACGCATGCGCAGACACTTCCAAGGGAATTCTATGGACGAAAAGCATCCAGCACCTGAAAACCTTATTCATCTCAGACGAAAACTCCAGCAGTTAAATCACTTCTTGTCTGCTCATGAGTGATACGAAATATCTCCGAAAGGGGCTACATGAACTTTTAAATAGGAACGAAATTTCTTCGCATATTCTCCAAATGCGAAAGTAACTCAAAATTGATCTTCCAAATATAGTTATTTATAAATTGGCCCCAGGGCCACGACACAGACACATCTACTCGAAAACAATGCTATTTTTTCGTAACTGACTGGTTCGTTTATAGAATTGTCTTGAATTTTCTTTTAAAACCTCAAAATATTGGCTCATCACAAAATCCATGACCGCTAGACGTAAACCGCACCCAACATAAGCCCTACAACCCAAAATCAGCCACGTCACCACTGCGCATGCGCAATCTACACGTGCCTGAAAGTCCTCTCGAAATCACACACCGCACACAAAACTCTGATTCTTCAAAACCATTAGTTCAGGAGAGATCGCACCTTTCATCCACGCATGCGCGAATACTCCCAAGGGGATTCTGTTAAACAATAGCATCCTGCACCTCAAATCCCCAATCCTCTCAGATGAATACTGCAGCAGTTAATTCACTTATCGTCTCCTCATGCGCATAACGAAAAACGCCCGTAAGGGGTAACATCAATTTCAAAATTAGCCCCAGGGCCACGGTCGCACACTTCACCTCTGAAACAACGCTATTTCCCCCAAACTGACTTGCGTCCGTGCACTGAATTGACATGAATATTCTTTTAAAATCTCACAATATCGGCTCAGTACTCCCAACATCTCCCATACAACCCAAAAACAGTCACTTCTCTTCTGCGCATGCGCAACGTACTCGCGGCAGAAAGTCCTCCCAAAATTACACACCTCACAAAAAAATCCGATTCTCCAACACTAGTGGTTCAGGAGATATCGCTTCTTGAATCCACGCATGCGCAGACCCTCACCAAGGGATTCTATAGGGGAATAGCATCCGCCACCCCAAAACCCCAATCCTCTCTGACGAAAACACCAGCAGTTGAACCACTGATGGTCTACTCATGCGCATAACGAAAAATGCCCGTAAGGGGTACCATCATTTCAAAATAAGCCCCAGGGACACGGTACGGACACTTCAACTCGGAAACAACGACACATCCCCCAAACTGACTTGTCCAAGCACTGAATTGCCATAAATATGATTTGAAAACCTCACAATATCGCTCAGCACTCCCAACATAACCCATACAACCCTAAAACAGTCACTTCTCTTCTGCGCATGCGCAATCTACTCGCGGCTGAAAGTCCTCTCAAAATCACACACCATAAAAAAAACTCCGATTCTCCAACACTAGTAGTTCAGGAGATATCGAATCTTTAATCCACGCATGCGCAGACCCTCACCGGGGGATTCTATGGAGTAATAGCATCAGCCAACCCAAAACCCCAATCCTCTCTGACGAAAACTACAGCAGTTAAATGACTTCTCATCTGCACATGCGCATAACGAAAAATGCTAGGAAAGCTCAGCATGAACTTCAAAAAAATAGGTTTCGAAATTTCAAGCAAAATATTTCACAAAATAGTGGTGATTTTTCGAAATTTTTCATGTCACGTGATCTTCACGAAATTTAGCAGAAGTGTTTGCTTTGGTCTTTCGCATCTAACTACTGAGTTTCTATTCAATCAGATCAGTTTTTCTCGAGTTATCGTGGAAACAAAATTTTAAAATAATAAAATAATACTTAGTGTCCTCCAAGATTTAATAATGAAAAATATCTTTCTTATTGTGGGAATAGGACAAATTATAATATGTCAGATTGTTCAGTACATATATTCGGCGACGTTTCGCAAATTCACATTTGCTTCCTCAGGCCTACAAAATTAAAAATATATCAGCAATATTTTTCTTTACACAGATACACAAAATGACAGAAAATTACATACCTCAATATGAAGGTTGCAAATTCCGACCATATAATATAGACAAATTTTCTTAAATACAAGTTAAAATATAAAATTAAAATCATGGAAGAATGAAATTGCACACCAGATACAAAGACGTTCAAAACAACAAACCATAACCTATAAATGAGACGTCACAAAACAAATCGTGTTTTGGTTGTCAAATATTGAACTCTTCACGTTAGAACTACCTAGTTTATCTTTTTGTCAAATTCTTATATTTAGACAATATTGGATTATATAAACAACTTAGATGACTAGTATCAGATCTAAAATTGACAGACTTGTTCAAATTAATGTGAATCATCTCTAAGATATTTCTTTTTATATATTGTTTTTCTTTTTCAAGAATTTTCACATTCGGAAAATCGAACCTGTGATTCTCCACGAAGAAATGGGAGCACAGTGCCGTCTTTTCTCTGTTTTTTACGTCTTTCAAGTCATATTTGTGTTGTTTCATCCTGCTATTCAAATATTGCCTTATTTGTCCAATATATACCCTATCGCAGTCTAAGCATGGAACTCCATATATCACCCCCGATTTTTGTTCTTTTTTAATAGGATCTTTGATACGGCTGTATAACAATCCCACGGTTTTCATATTGTAAAATACTAATTCCTTGTTGTCTGTTTTTAGAGCTCTTTTTAGTTTTTGTGATAGTTCTGGTATATATGGTATTTTATAGTATTTCTTAGTTGTTTCAATTATGTTATTGTTTTTGTTTTTGTTTTTAATTTTCGGTATAAGTTCTGAAATAATTCTGCTGACGAAATGTTTTGGATAATTGTTGTTGTATAGGATATTCTTTACTTTTTCTATGTTCTGGTTGTGGTATACAGGTGCACTTAGGTTGACTGCTCTATTCAGTATGTTGTGAATGGCACTGATTTTATAGCCAAGGGAATGTGTAGATAAATAATTCAACATAACACCCGAACTCGTGGGTTTCGTATACCAGTTAGTTGTAAGTTTTTGTTGTTCAGTTCGGTGCACACATACTTCAAGGAATGGTAGTGATCCCTCCTTCTCTACTTCTACCGTGAACTGGATTCTATCATGGTAACGGTTGAACAATGACAGTGTCTCATTCACCTTGTCTTTTTGGTATGGCTGTGATAGAGTCATCGACATAAAACTTGAAGAGTGGTATCGCAAAAGGTAATTGATCAATTACTGTTGTGACGAGGTCATTCATCACGAGAGCAGCCAATGCAGGACTAGCAATCCCCTTCCATCGTTGCACCTTCGACCTGTTGGTAAGTGTCATCATCAAATACGAAATAACTGGATTGGAAAAGGAAATCAATTAATGTTAAGAAGGTTGCTTTATCCAATGATGTATACGCTGATATTGTGTGCCAATTCTTCTGTATGACATTTCTTGTGTGACTGTGTGTAATGTTAGTAAACAACGATACAACATCCAGTGAAACCAGGATATAGTCTTCAGGTAGGACCACAGTTTTGGTGAATTCCACAAACTCAAAAGAGTTATTTATTTGGTGTTGGAAAATAGTTGTTACACCGCTCAATACATCGTGTACAAGTCTAGCTATGCTGGCTGAGGGTGAATCAATTCCACTTACTATTGGTCTCAAATGTAAGCCTTGTTTATGTATTTTTCTAAGGCAATAAAGTCTAGGAGGAACAGAGTTATGTATTTTCATGTTCTTCTTTTGAAAAACAGAAATAAAAGAGCTATCAAATAAATAGTCTATCAAGGTATTAGCTTTTGTCTGGAATACTAATGTTGGGTCTTTTTTTAACCGTTTGTATGTTGTAGTGTCACTGAGCATGCTCTTGACTTCGTTGATGTATTCTTCACGGTACATTATGACTGTTGATCCTCCTTTATCTGATCTGCCAACAATAATGTCATTATTGGATTTCAAGAAATTTTTTGTCATATAGAATTTTTTCTGAATTTCGTCATGGATAGTGGTTCTTCCTTTAACATGGTGTAAATGATTCGTCAGTATGTTTACGAAGTCAGATCTTAAAATATCCTTATTAGCGTCTTCAACCTCCAGAGAGGAAATATAGAATTCAACATCTGTTATGATTCTAGGTATTGGTAATTCACCACTAGTAAAGGGGACACTGAACTTTGGTCCACAACTAAGAATCTCTTCCACTTCTTGGGGCAGTTGAGTGTTAGTATAGTTGTAAATTCTTTTTGCATTGTTGTCAGCTGTTTGGACAATAGGGACATGTCTCCTGGACAGTATTTCCAACTTGGAAATATTTTTTAATTTGATTTTCTCAAAAAAACGTGTGGAATAATTTCCCAAGAATACCGTTAAGTTTCACAAAATATTCATGTGATAATTCCCGTTGCAAAAATTCAATCACCTGTGTTCTTTCTCTTTCCAATGCTTTAATCTTCCATATTGTCATCTCTATTTCCAAATTCAAAATTGACTTCCTGAATTTACGTACCACAATATCTGTTTTTCTTCTGAAAGTACTGTCTTCGACTAGCAAAGAGTATACAG